>JAECXG010000606.1:6105000-7405000 GCA_018152135.1 Drosophila paulistorum | reverse complement strand
GAAGGTATTCCCAGATGCATAAAATCATGTCAAAATATTTAACTCATTTATGAATATTTGTCGCTCTCTTTCAATTTTTAATTGATTCAACAAACCAAATGTGATAAATGGCAGTCTTATGAATTAATTGGTCAGCCAGCAACAACATGTAGAACAACTAGAACTAGAACTAGAACTCAAACTCAGTAAGGCAAAATGTCTAGCCAAGTGGCTGCTGTTGTTGACTATCGGCAACGCCCAGACAACCCAACCCCCTCGCCTTCAGCCCACCACCACTCCACCCTCCCACCCCTTTGCCGACCCCACAAAGCTGACAGACAGACAAGCTTAACAACAACTGCCCACAGCAAGTCAAGTTCAAGTTTACTCTCAGCCAATAATGCAGCTTGATAAGCTTGGCCAAAAGGAAAACTCATAATAGCAGCAGCAGCAACAGCAGCAGTAGGAGGTAGCAGCAACATGTCTGCTGCCCAGTTTTCACTGTCTCGATCTGACATGCTGTTGACACCAAAACGCCTTGGGCTGCCAACTGCCAAACTATTTAAATATATCTAAAACCATATCCATATATATGTACATACATATGTTGTATGTACATACATACATATATACATATGTCTGTCCATTTATCACATATGTATCGGTGAATCGTGGTAGTAAGCAAATGCCATTAAAATCCAATCTCACCCACAACATTAGGGCACAAATTTAAAGCCAACAGAAAAAGAAATGAAATCCTTGCCGCTCACATTAACAGCTCATTGGCACTACTGCAGGGGGTCTTGATCCCAATCCCATTCTCAATCCCCAATGCGAAAAGCAAAAGCTGAAGCCCAATTCCATTGCCATTGCCATTTTTTGTTGCTCTTGGTGTTGCCCCTTCGTGGCGCCGCCAATGCTCCCGCATTTAACTTTGCTCCTCGCCTTATGCGAAATAAGTTATAAATTTTGCAACCGTTGATGGCGCATATTATGATATCATTTTACAACTTGTGCAACAAAAAAAGCAAAAGAAAAATTAAAAACGAGCACTGAGAGACACGAGGCAGACGCGAGGGAGGCAATCGGAGAGCTGCCTTTGGACAAGTTGGATCAGACCTACCAGCCCTTTATAGGCTAGAGGTGGCCATCAGTAAACAGGAAGACTCATTTAAATAAAATTTTCAAGACATTTTGTAGCCAACTGCCTAAATAAACAAAAATTGTTGGCATCAAAATATTAAGAATATAAACCTGAAAGATTTTGCAATAGGTTTAATGAATATTTCGTTTATTAAAACTAGGAAATGAATACAAATCTAAATTATTTAGAAATTTCGTTTAATTTTTTTGACAAAAATGTTAATGAAAATAATAAACAAATTCTTGTATTTTATATAGCGGAGAAGTTTGGCCTCATATGCAATGTTACATAAGGACATTTGCTTGGATCTTTAGCTCGTATTTAGAAGGCTGTAGTGTTGCTTACGTGTCACGTGTTGTAGGTCTGAAGGCCATCTCCAATTGGCTTTTATGTAAATACGTATATCTGCTGCCGTGGCTGCAAATTAATGTTGCTGTTGAGTTTAAGCGCTTGGCCTCTGTCTCAGTCTCAGTCACATTCACAGACTCTTAGCCCTCCTTCTGCCTTGCCAGCCAGCCCTTGCCAGTGCCTCTTGGGTCTCAGCTGCTGCTGCTGCTGCAGTCGCTGCTGCTGCTGTTCTTGTGACTTTTTGCATGTTGCTGGCATTGTGTGTGTGAGTTTCTGTTGACCTTCCCCCACTTTAAGAATTATTGTTATTATATGCGCTAGCAGCGATAAAAATCGCAGATGCCACACACTTGTCTTCTTGCTCCTTGCCATGAAATACGATAAAGAGATGCGACGAGGACGATGAGAAAATGAAGGAGAGGGGAGAAACGGGGGGGAAGGTAGAGAGAAATGTGGCATATGCATCTGCCAGTGCGTGAGTGTGTATTAAAAATAATTATAATTGCTCCCACGATTTTCTGTTCCAAGAATATTGCTGGTGACCACAGGAGCAGCAGCAGCAGCAACAGCAACTGCAGCATCGGCAGCAGCAGCAACACGAGCAATTGTTGTCGTTGTGTCTGTTGTTGAGGCCATTTCCATTTTAACGCATATTAATTTCAGGATTTTTATACTCGGTTATTTTTATTGTGACATTTGATTAATTGACGACATTTAATTACACACACACACACAAGCAGACGCAAACACACACACACATTGCTGATGTAGCTGCTGGTGCTCGGTCGATGCTTCTAGACGATGCTCGTCCTGGTCCTGGTCCTTATCGCAACTCATTTATCGCTGGAAAAATTATGACGCTGCTGATTGCCAAGTCTTTTATCTGATCAACATTTCGCCGGACCATCCGCCCGTCTGACCGTCCTGTTTGGTTTGCCTGCCTGCTTGTGGGTGAGTTTAAATATTAACTTTATGGTGCAACAGCCGAAATTGATGACTCATTTGTTGGTGTTGTCTATTCTGTTAGTGTTGCTGGTGTTGTTGCTGTTGCAACAAGTGCACAAATTGCCTTTGCATTGATGATTAAATATTACAAGACAATAAACGCTTTATCTTCATTGCGGGTGCTAAGCAAATTGCCAGCTGCCAAATGCCAGATTATGACCAGACAAGACCACACCAGCAACTGCAACGGCAACGGCAACAGCAACAGAAACAGACACAAATTGCACACACACGGCGGCAACTAATGACTAATTTTTCTTGTATTAGACTCCACATTTCGTATGCGTAATGTCTAGTACAAAAATATATATATATAGGTACATATGTATATATATATATGATAAATGGAAACCAAAAAAAGAAGTGAATGATAAATCTAAAAAATTATTCAGAGCAATCGCAAAGTCAACTGCTAAATATGTTGCTCAAAATTAGTTTAGACTTTTTATGTATTTGGTTAAAATTTAGTTTAAGCCATATTCTTTAGAAAGTACCGAAAGTAGGAACGATGACGACGATGACTCCAAACAGCAACAACGCAGAAGTGGTTGTTGCTGCATTCAAAACAACAACCTACTGGCTCTGCTGGTGAAGCACTAGTTAATGGCCTTTCAGACGCATTTATTTTGCAGTCACATTAAGATAATGTGGCACATGTAAGCTCATTCTTCGCGTCATCATCAAATGCAGCGCACAATTTCTTTTCTCTGTGTGATCAGCTGCCATTGATAAACGACAACGACAACGACAACAGCGACGGCATCAGCAACAGCAACAGTAAGAGAGAAAAGTCTTCCAAAATGTTCTTGGCTAAAACCGTCCACGCGTTCTAAAAAATATCGCATGATAATCTTCATGCATCAGTTGAACGTCAGCAACATGTTGCTGCCGCTGCTGTTGCTACAACCGGAAGCATTTTATTGCCTTTTGACTTGGCCTGACTGGGCCTCATTCTGTGATTCGTTTGTACTGATTATTTTGCAGCCAATCGTAAATCGCACTTTTGTGGGGGGCACGCGCTCAACTGCAGGCTAATAGCAATACTCCAATAACAACAACAACAGCAACTACACAACATCAGCAGCGGCAGCAACAACAACAACAACAGGTGCTATAGTTTCTTCAGGTAGCTGCAAGTCAAAGAGGTGCGAAATGGTAAAAAAAAAACAGAAAAAACGCCCGCTGGCATTGAATTTCAGACAAAGTGTTTTTAGTTTTAGTTTTTCTTTTCTTTTCTTTTCTTTAGTGGAACATTAGATGATGTTGCCAAGGCAGGGGTCAGCAACAACAGCACATTGAACGTGTTGCTGATACAATTTGCTTGATAGGGGCACATTTTTACGCTTCAGTGAGCTCGCTAAAGTCTATACTATCTGTGCGAAATCTAATACATTTTGTTCAGGCTTTGGCCAATTTCGGAGAGCAAACAAAAGGAAAGCAAAATACAAAAAAAAAAAAAAAAACAAAAAATAACAGAGTTGAAGCAAAAAAATCCTGACAACAGCAGCAACACAAAGCACTGCATTGCAGGGCCAAAGTCGCCGCGTACGTGGTTAGCAAATTTATGTTGCCAAAAACGAGAATCAGCACCACGAACAGGACCAGGACTAGGACCAGGACCTGCATCAACTGGCGCCAAGTTAGTGTGCGTGTATGTGTGTGTGCTGTTTTTTTTTTTGGTTAACCCCTTTGTGCCACGTAAGTCGCATAAATTGCATAATTTTGACTGACTTTTGTTGGCATTGCAGTTTTCTTGGCATATTTCCTCGTCTTGGTCTTGCTTTTGCTCTTGGTAGTAGGTGCCGTTCATTGCCTTCTTATTTTTTGGCAGGACTCGACTGCTGCGTCTCTTTCTGACTTCCGTTTTGCATAAAG
This sequence comes from Drosophila paulistorum, assembly GCA_018152135.1. Taxonomy (NCBI): domain Eukaryota; kingdom Metazoa; phylum Arthropoda; class Insecta; order Diptera; family Drosophilidae; genus Drosophila; species Drosophila paulistorum. Next base: position 7,400,649 of record JAECXG010000606.1, on the reverse strand, counting down.
TTCAAACGACAACAAAATAAAGTATTAAAGAAGGCAACTTTGACTATGCCGAAGTTTATAATACCCTTGAAATCTTTGGCCATAATAGTTTTAAAACTTCCAAACGCTTTTTGATCGGCACGCATAAACATACAGTTTATGTAATGTTTTGTTTTATATACTCGATCTTTTTGAAATTTGGGAATATCATTTTTCATATTAATAAAAACTATCTCATTAGTAAATTTCATGAATATACCGCAACTCCTTTCCCAATTTTTTGTATAGCACAAAATGATAATGTGGTCCGATCCGCAGCGCTAATTAAGAGGCGTGAAGTAAATACGCACTGACGGTCGAAAAGACAGACATGGCTACATAGACTCTTGCTGATCAAGAATATAAATATGTACTCTATGGGGTCGAGAATGTCCCTGCGTTACAAACATCTGACCAAGTTTTCTAATACCCTTTGACAGGGTAGAGAAAGCCAATGAAAAACTATAAAAAACTGACAACGACTTCTTCAAAAAACATATGTACGCATGCAAGACTAGCAGAACAGAAGGGAAGGTCAAAAACTGTAACGATAGATGGAAAATTCAGTGAGAAATATTGTTTAAAATCATGTAAAACCCATACCATTGGCACATTGGTTTTCTGTTTTCATTGTTCTTGTCCTTTAAATGCAATCAATGACACAGTTTTTAAATTAAAGTAATATTATTTTACAATCGATCAGGATTAAACCATTTTCTTTTATGAATTTTAACTTATTGAAATCTGATAAAGAACTGTGTATAGATTGCTTTATATTTTTTAGGTAAATAGTTATAATTATGATTAAAATGTCACATATATTTATTTGAATACTAAATTAAAATCAAGTCGTCGTACTGATTTCAGTATTTAATATACAAGTGAAACAATATTTAAGTGAAAAAACTAATTTTTATACCCTTGCAGAGGGTATTATAAAATTGATCAGATGTTTGTAACGCACAGAAGGAGACGTTTCCGACCCCATAAAGTATATATATTCTTGATCAGCTTGAGAAGCTGAGTCGATATAGCCATGTCCGTCTGTCCGTCTGTCCGTCCGTCTGTGCGTATGCGTTTTACTCAGCCATCTTAAGAGATATCGGGTTGAAATTTTTTTTGGAGACTCTTTATTACCTGTGTGAGATAAAGTATGAAAATCATCGGGATCGGACTACTATATCATATATTGTTTAATAATCATTAAATGTGTTTTGAATTCAGTAGTTTGAAAAATATTTGAGCATATTCATAATACGACAACTAATGCTGTTGATGTATGAAATTTCACTTTTCTTATCGAATTAAATATAATAAAGAACTGCAAGGGTATATAAACTTCGGCAAGGCCGAAGTTAACTTCCATAGCTCGTCAAATATAAATTTGAATATACCCTGCGTATTTTTGTAAAACTTGGTCTCAAATTTGACAGCATTAAATATTGTCTGATGCACACAATTGGCCAACTTTAATATACAAGTTGATGGATGATCAGAAACACTAAGTTCAACAAAACAGCATTGGTGGCTATTTTTCAGGAAATATTCCAATCGGGTTAAATAATAGGTATGTTCTTTTCAGGTCCTTTCTTGTATTTAGGCCGGCTTGAGGTCCATTTGCAAAAGAAAACAGTTTCAAAGGTAGCAGAATTATAATCGCAATGGAAATTGGTAAAGGAGCTTCGTTCTTTACGAATATATGACCCGTAGAATCAATAGAAATAACAAATATTCTGTGAACTAAAATTAATAAGTTTGAAGAAAACAAAAGAAAATTTGTATTATTAATAAAACCTGCAAAAAAATGTTGGCTTAGTAGAGTTTTTGATGGCATTAGAAAATAAGAAGCTTATTCAGTATATTATCATAGATTGAGATTACTGATATACATCTACAAAAAAAAAAAAAAAAAACACGTTTCGAGTTTGTTTTTGTTGTAATAGCATCATCGCCCTTTTCGTCAACCAAGTAGAAACCTGTTTACACACATAACTTGTTTATTTTTATGTAATATCTTCCACATAGATATTAATAAGAATTATAAGTGTGCCAAATTTAATTACCATTCTTTAAAAATTCTAAATTTAACCTAATCTGCATACTTATCAAAGATGGTAAGTCGGCCTCTTTTTAGTCTACCGACAAACGGACATACGCGCATGGCTATGAAGCATATAGTATGACTATAATTCTATGAAGTTGAACCAACAATGTTTTTTTGCTTATTACATAAACTATTATGACTTGAATGTGACATTTTATGGAAGAATCGTTTCTGAGCTCATAAAGTTTATTTATTCTACATTTGCATAACGGGGCAAGTTCATTAGGTCATGTCTTTCCATCCGTTCGGGATCAATGAAAACTCCTTCAAGATCTATAAAGCTAGATGTATGTAGGACATGTACTGCTGGCATTTAATATTTCGGTTTTAGTGAAATCGAACAACTCTATCATATGGCTCCCATTGAAACGATCGGCACGCGAAACTATTTTGTTATCACCAAGCTAGGTAAGTAACAAATAATAATAACCGATAATTCTGTCAAATTTATTTGAAATCAGCGTCCTCAATCGGAACGATTTGCATACTCAATTCCTTGGCAGATATTCTGCTTTTTACATAAATGGTTTAGGTTCTTTGGACACATAGTCTTCTGGTCATAACTGCATTGTCGATCAAGAAATATAAATTATAAATATTAATATAGTGGCTCCACTGTTTTTTATTAATTCCGACACCTATTTGATTATTTCTTGTTTCTTTTTGCAACTATATCAAGTTCAAGTTGAAACCAAAATGTACGCTAATCTTTGGTCGGCATTTTCCCATGTTTGCAACAGTTCCCCTTGTGCCTTCTTTCATCTGCCTCGATACTTTGTTGGTCGAATGTAACTTGTGTCTTGACACTTCCTGCATGGAAAATTCGAAGCACGAGTGAAACTGCCTTTGACAGTTTTATGGGTTTTCAAACTGTTTTATGACACGAACACAAACACATACTCAACTAGATATATGTGTGTATGTTTGGTTCTCATATTGCAGGCGCGAAACTTGGCCATAATGAGAATGAGAATGATAGCGGACAGGCGAAGCGTCGCGGAGGCAGCAGCGGATAGAGACGGAGAGCGGCACAAGTCAAACTGTGGCACATTGCTCATACGCCACGTGGAACGCGCCAATCAGACACTTGTCCGCCCACATTCAAAGCATATTTAGTTCCCAGTAATTTTTTTTCATATTTATATTTTTTTTTCCTTGTTGCCAAGAATAATGCGACTAAAATTGAAATGAAAATGATAAATGTGCTACAGATATGTATAACAAGCAGTAAGTACAAACTCGGATTCAGACGCCGCACCGTCACCGTCTCCTTCCGATCGTTCCCCCGCTCCATCCAGCATAAAAAGTCTCCAACTCCAACTTGAAGTTGGAGCACACGCACAGTCAGTTGGACCGGTGCGCAGGCGTTTTTGACAGTTTTTTAATAATATCAGCAGCGAACCAGACCAGATCAGCCTACCTTTATATCACACATTGCTTCAGTTATTTTATTTTTTTCTGTTTCTGTTTTTCAGTTCTTTTTTTGTGAATTTTTATTTGTATCTCATTTTGGCATAAATGATGCAGACACGGGCGGAGTCTCCCATTCCATTATGCCTTACCTTCCATGACTTTGCCCCTATCTTGCTCATTCTTCATCTACCAGAGTTTCGGTTATATTGCATGCCGCACGACATTTTTCGCGCGCGGCGGTGCGATAATGAAAATTTCTGACACTTTAACCAACACTTTTGTGTTGCTCGCCAGCAGGCGTACCAAATACATACATATACACACATCCATTCAGTGGTACAGGCTGACAGGTAGGCGCAGTGACTTCAACTCCGACTCCGACTCCAAGCTCCAACACCAACATCCAGCTATGGGTCTCCGTCACCGTCTCGGTCTCCGTCTCGGTGTCGAAACTCCCCAACAAACAGTTGATAAGTCAAAAATGCTGTTTCCTCATTATGTTGATAAACGCCCAACCAACTGACTGAAATACAAAAATGAAAATTGCTGCCGTCTGTAAATTGATTCATAGTTTATGCACTAAATGTGACATGACCTGAAACGAGACACACCGGAACAGGCCGGCTGTCAGTGGGAACTAAAGATGGCATCGTGATTTAACATCCAAAGAACCCATATCTCAAAATTAAGTTCAAGCAATCGAAAGTGAGGATTGTTCTAACATATTTTATACACGTTTCAATATTAAAAACTATAAATTTTATAAAAAAAAATTCTTTGAATGTAAATATTTTTTCGAGATAAATGTTTTTTCCATTATTTGAATGTAAGGCAAATTTAAAAATTTCTTGCTTAATAAAAGTAGTTCTAGTATTCGAATTTATCACCTATGTATATAACATTTTCTTTATACTTTAAAGAAATTTATAAGAATTGCCGTGGCGGAAAAATCGCAAACATATGGAATTTATTCCATTGACCCTTAACAAGCTGGAAGCAATTTGTTTAAAAATTTGTAAAAAGACACCATCCATTCATAATCAAAAATGGTAAAACACTAGACACGGTCTTACTTTTTAAAAAGTAAATCACAATATATTACTTATTTCATGACGGGTATATTTAGTAAAAGTTTGTTTTATTTGTTTCATTCGCGAGTCTTTCAGGGTCGAGTTTTTCAAGGTTCCAGTAACTGGTGTCAATTTTGAAGCGATTATAATGCAATAACTATAACTACTAATACAATAACAAAAAGCTCTATCTGATTTAAGGCTTTTAATTTTAAACATTTGTATTACCTTGTAGAGAATTAAACAATGAATAAATTTTCTTGAATAAGATTCGCTCTCGAAATTGTTCTGCATACTAAAAGATTTTTTTATATTATGAGAAATGTCTCACCATCGACTGAGGTTTTTTTCAATAAAGTAGGGTTTTCAATGGATGGTTTCAATGTCAGCTATGTGTTATAGTGATACGATCCGAAGAATTGTCAAACTCTCAATTAGGCAACAAAAAGCTTCAATACCAAGATTCATTCTAGCAGTTTCCTAATTAAAGGTAATATGTTAATACAGACAGCCAGACATGGCTATATAGACTTAAGTACCCTCTACAAGGAAACAAATTGAAAATCATAAAAAAAGTCTGCTTAAAATTTGACAGATTCAAATCTAACTTTCAAAAATGGTAAGATTATTTTTTCAACTCCCAGTGCGACAGGCCGACAATGTTTGCTATGTGACAATATCAAAGAGTATTCAAGACATCTTTTTGTAAATGTCTTGAATACTCTTTGATATTGTCATAATTATAACCCACCCAACGTTTTAAAAATAAGTATATGGTCCCTTGTAATGCCTTAGCACGTTGTCATATCTAATGAAAGTTTTTACCAATTTGGCAGTCTATGGTTAATTCTGAAGTCGGCAGCTCCGTGTGCCGATTCCAGGTTGCGGTTTACGTGCTTTATTACTTATGAGGTTTTTGTTGTTGCTGCCTCATTTTATTCCTGTGTTCTGTATGTTCTTTCTGTGTGTGTATCTGTGTGTGTGTGTGTGTGTAATGACATGTAATTAAGCGTTTATTTACAGACAGTTGGTCTGAGAGTGAGGGGCGTGGCATTTAAGCAGGCATTTAACAGACGTAGAGTGCCCGAAAATTGACAGCTTAAAATAACAAGCTGGATAAATTATTACAACCCAGTGGACAATGCTTCGTTTCTTTTTCTGCCTCTCCTTTTCTGTCCCTTTCCCTCTGGATTGCTTGTGTGTCTTTGTGAAATCTGATTAAAGAAATGAAACATAAATGTAGTAGAACCAATTAAAAACAAACTGCTATAAGACAATTTGCAAATTCTACCTGTGTTAGTCTAACTTTTCTTATCACAACACTTCATTGATTCTTATGATATTAATCGAGTGTCATATTAATGTTGAGATATTTGCAAAATCGCAAGACTTTAAAGAAACATTCAACTCTCAATATTTAAAAATTTGATAAAACAGAAACTAAGAAGAAAAAACACACACAGAAATGAATTTTATTTAATAATCATTCTTCTTATTTGAGTTAAAAGAAAAAATATAGGCTGGAATATTCAAAGAAATTGCAGATAAAGACAATCAAATGCGAAACAATATCTATCCATCTACCTGTTGAATACATTTTGACGATTTCACACTATGGTTTTGGTTTGGTATGGGATTTATTTATATAAATTATATTTTGAACTGATACTTAACACTTCTCTCTCTCTCTCTCTCTTAACTAGTTTTGGGTCGCTTGTGAGTGAGTGAACAAAATTGATCGACTGCCTTCAGTGAGTGAGTGAAAACGATTTCTAAACATATTCCTTCTTGGGTTTTTACTCATTTATTCACTCAGTAACTACCTGACTCATTTGTTTAATGACTTACTAGTTATATTTTGTATAATTGTATAATAATCAATCTGGCAATATGAATTCGTATGAGATGAGAACACATCCTTTACACAAGAGCATAAGACTTGATTAGAAACCTCGCCAAATAATACAGTTAATACAAACTAATCAAATGAATGAGTGAGTCAACTGAAAAACTGATTCAATCATTTCAGTTGGATTGAGTAAATGAGTTTAATCATTAAAAAGTGAGTTAGTGAATTTGTTCATCAAAATGAATCGTTTTGTTCAACACTACTCTCTACCTAATCACTTAAACAGATTCTTTGTGTTTATCCAAAGATCTTCATTGAAATAAATAATAAAGCAATTCTGCGATGACATTAATAACATAAACTTGGCCAATAATTGATGCATCAATATCAACGATTAGAAGTCTTGAAGGGTATCAACTGCTAGATTTATGGACACACAATAAAGCAATAAGTAAAGTTGGGGGAACAGCACAAAAATATTCTGGAATATAATTGCAAATATTTGTATGCTCGGAATATACCTTGCCGGGCCATTTTGGGGTATAGGGTATAAATAGTATAGCCTATGCGTAGGCGCTACAACTGTAGCTTCAAAGTAAGTTTCAATTTTAGTTTTCAACTCAACGACAACGGCTTATTTGTTATTACGTTTTAATTTATTTGTTGTATGCAAGTCTGCTGCAGCGGCGATTGCAATGAATTATAAGTGAATATGCAGCTAGGCAATTGGGCGGACAGCAGCAGCAGCAGCAACGACGACCTATGAGTGGGGCCCCATGGTTGGAGAGACAGAAAGACAGATAGACAGAAACTGAAACTGAAACAAAATGGAAGCTCTTTACCTAGTAGGATCCACGCGTCCATGTTGTTGCTGTCTTCGACTGGGCGAGTGTCGGGTGTCTGAGTTTCAGTCTGGGGTTTTCGCTTTTTGGTAGGCAGACAGCTGGCAGTCATGTGACAGGCGGCAATAAATCAAATAGCAAACGGCTCCAAGTGTAAACTAATTTCCATGTCGATTTATAATAACAACTTGTTAGCATTTTGTACAGAGCAACAGACCGACAGAGCGACAGAGAGACAGAGAGTGAGAGGGAGCGACCGACCGACCACGAGACTTCATTAGCGTAGCGCCAACGCAACATTTGATAATGCGTTTTTTTTTTCTTTTTTTTCACCCGTTCTTCTACTACTCTTATTTCTCTCAATCTATCTGTGAATTTTTTATTTTTTTGTTTTATTTTCGGTTAGGTGGTTACTTAACGTTTTTGTTTTGTGATGCTGCTGATGCTGTTGTTGTGGTTGTTGTGCCTTTTTGTGTTGATTTATGCAAATTTCATTCCTGTTGCCGAGGCCAAGTTAGAGATGAGGAGATAAATACCCTTCAATCTAAATGTAAATGGCTCCGCATGTAATTGCCACAAATTGCCACTGCAGTGACCAGTTTTCTATGTGGTGTTCTTGCGCCTTTTTTAATTACCCGCAGGATGCGGCGACAACAGCAAACAAATTGCCTCAATTTCCAATGTTCGTTGTGCGTCGTCGTCGTCGTCGTCGTAGACGTAGTAGTAGTCGTTGTGATTCATTGAGGATGGAGGAGCATCAGCAACGACGGCAGCGGCAGCGGCAGCGGCAGAGGTACAACGACAACATGCAACTGCAACAGCAGCAACATCAGCAACGGCTTGACTCCCGCTTGCCCTCAACAGCAACAGCAACAACAACAACAACAACAACTAGAAAAAAAAAACACACAGCCAACTGTAAATTACGCGTGAAGTGGCCAAACATGCGTGGCGGCGGTGGCAAAACTAACGGTAATCCTGAATCTCAACTCAAAGTGGGCGGCAGCACCAGCACCACCAGCAACTGCAATAGCGCCTGGCAACAACATTTCGTGCTGGTGCGATAAACAAACGCTAAGTGTTGCTGCCAGACACCAAAAAAAAAAAAAAAAAAAAACGAACCCAAACTAAAAAAAAAAGACAAAAAACAAGAAAGAATCATGCTGAATATAGTAGAAGAAGGCAAAAGGAGCAACAGCAAATGTTGCTGAAGACTCAAGCGATATGTTGCTGGTTCTTAATGATGATGATGATGATGATGGTGATTATGGTTTAGTTGCTCTCAGCTTATGGTAGGTGGTTGCATGTTGCTCTGCATAGATAACGTTGTGTTTGAAAATTATCTCATAGATTTGCTCGATAGTTTAATGGATTTTCATACTAATTGAGGCCTGTTTTGATAACATATTTTGCATTAGATAGAAGATAAAAGATATATGTATGTATGAGAAATTGTCTCAATAATTGTTATAAGTTCACCCCTGGCAACATTGCCATTTCCCTTAACAACATGTTGGCCCCTCGCACCATTTCTTACCCAATTTCTTGCACAGTAAATATTCGCTGACAACTCACATTGTTGGCGGTGCCTTTTATTAACTGCGTATGGCAATTGCAATCCAGATTCTGATTTAGATTCCAAACCGATACACCTTACCCAGCAGCAGATGCTTAGCAATTTGATTTATAGCTCAAATAGATTAAGTTAGCATGCTGCTTAATTAATTTGTATTTCTCTCTTTAGAATACGAGGATCGGGCCGACGACCAGTCAGCTCCATTACTTTGGTATTTTCATCTCTTTTTCCGTTTCGTTGCAGTCGTTTAACATGTCAGGCAACGGATGTCCGAGGTTTTTCGGTGTCCTTTTGCTTTCCTTTCTTTCTTTTTTTTTCTCGTTCAAGATTCAGGCTATAAATTTTACGCCTTTGGTGCCTGCTGTCAGGCATAGTTTTATTTTGTTGTCAAATGGATTTGCTTGCTGACCAGACCGGAAATTGTTGTTGTTGATCCCTTAGTTTTTTGTACCATGCACCCAAAAAGTGCAATGGTATATCAAAGTTGCCAAACTGTACGTAACAGGCAGTAGGAAGCTGTATATTCTTCATCAACAGATTGGATCTAGCCATGTGTGTCCTTGATCTCGTATATTTTACTTGATGCATGGTATACCAAAGTCGGCGAGATGACTTACTCACCTTTATTTTTGTTTTTACTTTGCACTTTATTTGCATCACTTCAGTACACGAAATTGTTAATGATATGAATTAAGCCACAACAACACACGCGACACACAGAAGAACGAAAGCGATAAAAACGAAGCTTTTGTTTGTAGAATAAAAATCATTGTATTGGCAATCAATCAAACAGCTGCCGCATCAGCAACATCAACTATTGACATATAGTAACTATATACTATCAATAGGACTGTATGTCAGTCTGTCTATGTCTGGTCAGGCTGCAACTTGCAGCAACAGTTGCTTGCGGTGGAGTCATTGTTGTTGGTGTTGGTGGCAAGCTGTGGCGTCTGCAACTGCCTCAATGTGGCTCTCTGTTTGGTAGCAAGTGTTGTTTCATTTTGTTCTCTTACGTTTCCCTCACAATCAATCAAGCCGCCAGCAATTAATCAAATATTTTAAACATAATTAGATATGGAAAATCTAATGAGAGTTGAGTTGAGTTAAGTCTTGAGTGTGGCTTAAGCCCTTCCATCTCCCACCCCATTTGTCTGTTCACTGGGCGATCGTTGTGCGGGGGCGCAGCGTGTTAAATGATGAAAAATGAATGCGTAGAACGCGCGTTTAATTGTGCTAATGCTTCGGTTTGGTCCCCCAAGATTCCATGGCCAGGCTTCCTGCCGAGTTGCAGACGGAGTTGAAGTTTCAGTCTGTCTGCTTTGGCTGCTGCTGCTGCTGTTGCCCCTTGTGATGTCCCGCTAATCTCAATTTGTAAGTTAATCGGAGGCGCTGCTTGACTCAGACATACACAAAAAGAAAAACAAAGAAAAAATCACTATATATGTATACATTCACATATAAATCGAGAGGTAGGCTTTGTGAAATGTTCGATTCCCTGTAAGTGAATGTTGTAAATTGTATCAAATAGATTAGAATTTATGAAAATGGCTAATATCGAGTCACCATTCCTTTGGATGATAAATCGTCAATATCGAAATCATCATTATATTGTTGTTTAAAATTATAAGCATATATTTTTGAATTAATTTTCAACTAACTATTCGATGGCAAAGTGATGGAGTTAGCATTAAACACATAATTCCACATCATTTTATAGTCGATCATTTAGCTTTTTCTTCCGAAAAGAAAAAAAAAGAATAAAAAAAGTAGAAAGAAACCAAATTATTCGATTGTTTGTAGCTTGATTGGGACTCTGAAATCAATAGATGTGCCATTTGAGAATGTTCTGTCCTTTTCTTTCTTTTTTTTCTTTTTCTTTTTTTTTGTCTTTGTCTCAAGTTATTTCTAGTGTTTTTTTTTTTTTTTGGTGTAGTGGGCGCATAACTTGTTAACCACCTTTTTTTAATAAGTCTTTTAGTTCTTGTGGTTTTATAATTAATGTGTGAATCATTCCATTGACAACTGAAAGTTGTCGTTCAGTGTAATCACTAAACAGTGATCAACCCATTAACGATCACCGATCAGTTCAGAAAGTGAATAATGCAAATACAAAATAAAGAAAAGAAACTAAATTTATTGATACGTAACCTGAGTAGGCATATTATTTTAATTAAGCAACACTAAAGCATCGATTCCGATATCAAGGCCAACAGATCTTCAAAGGCGATTGAGAGATCGTCGTCGTTGTTGTCTTTAGTGTTGCTGTTGTCGTCGTCCACACCCATTTTCGGGGGACATTTGCATGTGGAGATCAAGACCAAAGCCCAAAGACATCGACGACAACATTGACACCTGACAACACCGACGAGTCGACGAGCAAGTCGGAGGCTTTAAAAATTGCGTGGCAAGTGCGATCGATGCTTGTCTTTTACCTCTTTTACCTCCCCCTACCACCTCTGCTTCTCAGTCACTTTATTGGGATTGATATTGATAGACTGACATTGGATTTCCGCCGGTCAGCTTAAAGCTTTACCTATGGCAATCTCTCTCTCTCACTCTCTGTTTATTTTCTTGCTGATATTCTGTTTAATCTATGATCGAGTGATTCCCCTCTATGTTTTATTTTTTTTCTTTCTTGATTTTTTTCCCCTTGATGCCAAAATGTCTAGCATAACTAGATGTGGTCGCTGTCGCGTATCTCTGATCTCTGATCAGCTTATATAAATTTCAAGCATTTTATTGTAACGCGTTTTATTAAAAGCTCATAAACATTTATTTTATTTTCGTATGAAGCAAATGACAAAAGCAAAAACAAACGTTGCTAAATTTGCATAAAAGCATATAAATGGTTCATCACGATTTGATTGGCTTTTCGCTAGTCTCTCTCCATCCCTCTCGCTAGCCAGCTCTCTGTCTTTTGTGTGGTGTCTGGAAATTCATTAGGCTCTAACGGTAGTCACAAAGCCCAAATAGAGCTAGAGGGAGACAGTTGCCGAAACGTGCCGTAAACAACACTAACAACATATTTAATTTAATATAATATTAACAAAGGCCGATCAAACGATCGAAAGATCGATTCGACTAGCCTGGGAACAACGCCATAAACTTAAGCCTTACCAAGTATCACCATTGCCATCAGCAGCAGCAGCAGCAGCGGCAGCGACATCATCGGCAGCCACATCGGCAGCCGCATCTAGCATCATCATCTCTTGCCCTACTCATTATGCGGGAGGAGTGTCTCTTGGGATCATTAATTAATTTCGATTTAGTTGCGCACCTTCTGGCATTGGTTCGATACTCTTCGAAATTTAGCTAACGGATCAAAATCAATGAAATTTGATATGCACAACGAGATAGCCCCAATCGTCTCGAGCTTAAAGACAGCGACAACAATGGCAAAAACAAGACAAGAAAAACAACAACAACAAATAAAATAAATACAAAACACTTTTGGTTTATACTAAAACTCCAATCCACGCAGAGATAGGGCCTCAGAAAGGGACTCCCCAAATATCTAAAGAAGTTTTTACAGAATGTGTGAATGTTAACAGAGAAAGAATTTCTGCCAAGACTTCCACCATACAGGTAGATGGCCAAATTTCAATTCAAACGATATGTTTTTATACCATACACCCATAGGGTGAAATGGTATATTAAAGTCGCCAAAATGTATGTAACAGGGAGAATGAAGCTTTTCCGACCTCATAAAGTATATATATTCTTGATCAGTATCAACAGCCGAGTCGATCTAGCCATGTCCGTCTGTCCATCCGTCCGTATGAACGCGTAGATCTCGGAGACTATAAGGGATAGAGCCACCAAATTTGGTATGTAGGCTCATGTAGTATGAAGAGTGATCAAGTTTATTTCAAATTTTTGCCCCGCCCCTTTCCGCCCCCGCAATTCAAAAAAAAAGGCGTTTATCTCAAAAACTATTGTAGCTAGAGAAACCATATTTGGTATGTTTATTTGCTTATTAAATGCGCACATTTGTTATGTATAACGATTTGGCCATGCCTCTTTCCGCCCCCGTAATTTGAAAAAACTTAATTATCTCACGTAATTTTCCTCCTTGTGCAATCAAATTTGGCACACTTAAATTTGATACTAATACCCAGCAAAATACCAAACTTGATCAAAATCGGACTAAAAATACCCAATTTATGCATATAAACGTTTTTCCATAAGGCCGGAGTTGGCCGCTGGCTGGTGGGGGCGCTAGGGTGCTCCTATGCTTGAGTGAGCGAGATACTTGTAAAAAGCATGCGAAAATGCATTTGTTTAATAAATTTGAAATATTTGTTTTACTGGTGTATGGAATACCTAAGTCGGCGAGACGACTTACTAATTCATTTATACTGAAATCGGTTAAGCAGTGCCCGTTAAAAAATATATTCCCAACTAAATGCAATCAGAGGGGTCAATCTACATGTTGAGATCGCTGGATGAAATATTTGCAATTGACACAGATTAGTTAATGATCTTTCAAATCGTTTTCACACTCAACGATTACAAAGTGGATTTTGGGTCTGGCGTTTGCTAAGAGGCGTTTATCACCATCGTTTCTGATAATACTCAGAAACAAAGCACTGCTTTTTTATGCAATGTCCATGTCCATTGTTCTTCTGTATTCTAAATAAATCTTTGTGTTAACAATAAACAATAAAAGACTATGAAACAAATGATTTAGATCATTTTGAAATGCTTTAGACACCCTTTTGACGATTTGTTTATATCCCTTATGGTTAAGGTAAGTTGTCTATCAGCCACAAGCCCAAAAGTTCTAGACGTTTTCCATTTTTGTTTTGAAATTTGAGTACAGATCAATAACTTTAAGTATGTATTCATTTTTGCCTCGAAATTATCAATACCTTCCTTACAATCTTTAAACACATTGTCTGCTTAAAGAGATTGCCTGAGATTAAAGAAAAAACCCTTTAAACTACGTCCATGCTTGTCTTATGATTTAACTTAGCTTAATTTATTGACAAGCATAACAGAAAATGGCCTTGATCGCAAATGCTTTCTTGGTATTCGTCTTCAAAATGCTGTCACTTTATTATCGGAGGAATAGAAAGAAGAAAGACTTGATGGACTCTTAGACGTTTGGCTGCCTAATTGATTTTCAAATTATTATTATTTATTTTTTTCTTTTGCGCTATAAATCTGTTAAAACAAATGAAAGCCCATAAAGAGGGAGGAAAAAAGCAGGAGAAAAATTCCAAAATGACAAGAAGATTTTTTTTTTTAAATCATAGCTTATTTTACATAAATAGATGCAGAGGGCAGATCCAACAAAGCGAAGCTATTGTCTGTTGCCCGCTGAATGTCTGATTGTCCGACAACGATACACACACATATGTACATACATGCATATGTGTATTGGTGTGCGAGTGTGTGTGTGTGTGTGTGTAGTGGGTGCCGGTGCCTGCCCCAAAGTCTCACACATAATTATATAGTCTTTACCTCTCTCTTTTTCTGTGCATAAAATTTGTAGCATCATTAGGCTGCTGCACCCCCGGCAAGGCACATACCAGACCCAAAAAAAAAACACTGTGTAGACAAAAAACCCAAAATCCAAAATAACATTTTGGCTTAAAGGCTTTTCAAATGAATCCCTGACAACCCAAAAACCGAGTCTTCTTCCTAAGCTAATGACCGGACTAATCATTATGACTAAGCCTAGATAACGATGCTCTTGGACCCAAGAGGAACAAAACTGGTAAAAACAAAAAAACTGGGGAAATATTTTGACAGTTTCACGCTTGGGCAGCGAGTGCCCTGGGTATACTTTAATTATGCCTTGATTTTTTAACAGAACAACAAATGAACAACCCACAAAACAAAAAAAAAAAAAACAAAAAACGAAACAAATTTGAAAAAAAAAAAAATAAAACACGAAATATTCATCCATCGGCATCTTTCAATTAAAAATTTGCATAATTGTGACAGAGAACGAATTTTGCATGAATTATGTGACTACTTGGGGTTTAACTTTAGTTTGAAAACCACAAAAAAAAGCACTGAAATGAAAAATAATTGTGGGCTCATAAAATAAATAATCAAAAATTGACAAAATTATAGTTTCTGAAGCTTTACAACAAGTTTAAAAAACAAAAAACGAACGATAACAGAAATAAGAAGAAGAAAAACAGCACAGAGTAAAACAGGTTGTCTTTGCATAACGTGAAACCAATTTAAAGCATAAATATATGACTATGTCTTTATTATTTATAAACAAAACAAGAGCCAACTCCTTGGAGAGTATGCGAGTATGTCTATAAATAGAGATGGATAGATGCAAAGAGGTACGAGGTATGGCAGAGAAGTAAACAACCAAATAAGATCTTTAAAATCACAATATATGGGCACATAGATCACCTCACTTTAGAGCTGGGAAATCATCGATAGATTGTTAAAACAATCGATAATAACGCTGTTTCTATCGAATATCAGTGGCCTACTTACTAAATGTATATCGATATCGATGGTTTCCCAGCTCTAACTCACTTAAAATATTTTTTTCAGGTTGCTCAAGTTTTCGTTTAGCTTAACTGTAACTCGTGAAAAGTAAGTTATGGTCCGTTATCACTCTATTTTCGCTAGGTTCAGGCTGGTCAATTATATAGCATACTTTTTTTTAAATCTTTGAGTATACGGATAAATCTATGAGGAAACTATAGCCCTATGTGAAATGAATTAAACTGCATTCCATAAATTATTAATATATCCCCAATTCTCGGGTTGGCCCAATTAAACTTATGACTTTTCAACAATTTTTTTGAGACAAATATTAGATTCTTACTGTTATTTTCTTGAACTATGAAGGATATATTGATTCTTTCTCTTTCTTTCCAATGCAAAGGATAGCTTTTAGGTAACCCTTTTTCCATTGCGAAAAAATCTATCTAATTGTTTTTCGATTTTGATAAACAATATCTCATTAAACGGGGAATTTAAATCACTTCCATTCATAGATATATAATACATTTGAATCAATAAGTACCGAAAAAAACAAAAAGTGCAATGTAAGTACATAATTTGTTCGTCATAAGCGTTTTATTTGAAGGTCTTTGAAAACCATTTTAGACACTGCTACCAAAGATACTTCACTTTTTAGAGGTATGTATGATTTTCTCTCCCTTTCAATGTGATATTTAATATGCACACCTCGTATAAAAAGTCTGTTTCTCCAACTTATCTATCAAATTAGCAGGTGAATAGCCCTATTTTAAATCTAAAATATCGTTTATCTAAGTTGAAAGATCTCTTTTTCATTTTCTTAGTGTGCGCCATTAACAACATCTAAAATGAAAATATCATATTTTTTGTATACATTTTATTTTTATTTTTCGTTTTTCAAAAAGCTTTCTAATTTAGAAATAAATGTCAATAATTTGAGGGGCAATTTTAAAATATGAAACAGCTAAAAAACATCGCTGGAGGTTTATTTTACAATATGTATTATAAAATCCTAAAGAGAGATTTATAGTTATCAAAATGTTGGTTTGTTTGTTTTCTTTGCCGAGGTGGCCAGTGGTCAGTCTCATATTACACCATTACCGAATACTTAAAAGCAAGTCAACTCGTACGAAGGAACACGAAAAACATAGAAAACAAACAATAAAAATAGATATGACAAAAGAGACAAATAAAAATACAAAAAGGCAACAACAACAATCAAATAACGACTATGAAATTATGATTTCTCGTACTAATTTCCCTTGTTAATAAAAATATATTTTATGTCGCATAAAAATACATATATCGAAGACAACATACATAGATAAACCAAAAGACAAACAAAAACACACTGACTGAGAAAGAGAGACAAATAATAAAGACAAAACTAATGAAAGAGAAAGACACATCAAAACGAAGCCACAAATGCTAGTTTAACCCATGTGGGGTCAGATATTATTAAATTTAAACAGATGCTATTGACTAATACAGGGAATTCACCCAAATCGATAACCATCTTAAGCTAACCCAAAAGCAATTTCAAAATATCACAGAAGGATACTAACTTTTTCTTAAGCCTTTTGATAACACTAAATAAGATACTGTTCGAATAAAATTTGATTACTCTTTGATCAGACCGCATTTAAGAAGTCGCTGTAAGTGAAAAACTAATTCATTTGAATTTGGATTTGATCCAAAGGATCAAAGGATATAACTGAAAATTGTTCTCAACACTGTTAAACGTCTGTATGGCAATTGCAGCTTTCAATGTCAACAATAGGGTTGTCAATTCAACGACTACATATATCATGCCGGATTGCTATATAAAAGTATTTGATTTTGTAATGGTGAAAGAGATAAATCCAAAAACAGATTAATTTATTTTTTTGAAGTAGACAACCCTATTGCCCTCAGTCACCATCGAAACAAATGCTATCGGTAATCGATTCTGCTGTTTTGCCAGTCGGTACGAATAAGTCCGCAAAATTAAATGTCGGAGCTGAAAACCAAATAGACTTAAAATCTCTAAAGATTTTTTGTGGTATTTAAGATAAGCTCAAACTCTCTTCGACCAAAATTAAAATGATTGTCCTCTTTTAATACAGTTAAACGAGACTTTTGAGGACAATTGTCACGATTTGTCAGTATTGACTGCAATTTTCCTGCTGATTTGAAATATTTTGTTGCAGAAAATGTAAAATGACTTGAAAATTTGATTTGACTTTTGCAAAAATATGAATACAAAAAGTTCAAGAAAACACTAAAGTATTTTTTTGCATTTCAATTTTAAAAAATGATAGAGACAAAAGACAGTTTCCGTAGTGATGATAGAGATAGAAGATAGTCTTCTTAAATTTTGTGGATTTTCTAAATTATTCAGAAATGCATTTTAAATTGCTATATACTTACATATACATACCTAGTAATAAAAGTTCCAAAATGACTGATTTATATTATATTATATTACAATCATTCATATCGAAACCTGATCGACATTGTAATATTATAGTTAAAATGTCTTAAAGAATGAATTTAAGTATAAATAATTCTCATTATGGTTTAATATACGAATAATCGTGATGTGGCTGCTGTTGGTGGTCCTCAATTTTATGGCTAACTGCCAGTTGCTGGTTGGTTTAGACAAATTTCAGCAACCACACCCCGTCTTTATATGCTAATTGCGAGGGAGGGAGATATACACACTCGCACACACACACATACACATTCATGAGAGACCGCATAATCATCAGTTCATCAACAGCTCTTTTTATACCCTTTCAAAGAGGGTATATTCATTATTACCAGAAGAAAAAACATCTGCGACCATTTATACTATAGACTATATATATTCTTGATCAGCACGACGAGACGAGACGAGAATTTAAATAGCTATGTCCGTATGTCCGTCTGAATCAACGCAAACTTTTCCGAGACCATTCAAGCTATTAGGACCACTACTAATGTATGTATATCATACAGCTCCCATAGAAACGACTAATTCGCTAATAGCGGATTTTATCAATAACTTCGTTATTTTTGAAGCGATTGTCTTTAAAGTAAATATTTGTCAGTTAAATACAACTATTAATGACTGTGCCCAATTTCATTAAGATCGGGTGACTAATCCCATAGGAACGATCGGTCAAAACATAATTCCCGGTCAGAAAAACTTTTCGCTCTAATGCATTAGAGCTAGTCAACTAGGTAATTAACGCATTAATACATATACAAATCTGGAAACTAAAAAATAGCTGTATGAGCCGCAGCTTGAGTTTTAGGCTGTTTTTCGCCTTTTCAAGTTTTTGGATGGAAACACACAATAATAACTGCAAGAGTATAAAAACTTCGGCGCTGCCAAAATTAGCCCCAGCCCTCTGATTTTCTCTATCTATCTATCCATTTTTTTATGCCTTTTTTTTGTTTTTGCTTTTTTGATAAACTAATTTGTTTCATGTCTGGTCTAAATGTGCTGCCCATAATGTCCATATTTATACGTAGATCCATCTCTATATATGTATGTATATATTTATGAATATATACGTGTATATTGTTATCGTTTATTTAGAGCAAACATTGACTGGGGACTGTCGGACTGACTGTGAACTGGCCAAAATGACCACTAAAATATTGTGTATATGAAATTGACCAAAAATGACAGACAAATTGGCTTTTATCGTCCGTTCGTTGTTCATCGTTTCGTTTGTTGGTTTTGCTTTTGTTTTTCTGAATAATTTAACAATTTAAAGTGGAGCTAATGGTGTTAGTTGTCGTGTTTCATATGGTGTCTATTTATTAAAACTGCCTTTTGTTTAAACAGTTGTATGTCTGACTGTGTGTGCGTGTGTGTGTGTGTGTGTCATGAAGAACACTCTGAATGGCCAAATGAGTTTCAATCAGCATCCATTTAGAGCTGTGTGTTGTGATAAATTTGATATTTATGCTAATACATTTTTGTATTAACGCTAAACTTAAACCGAAACTAAACTAAGCCAACCAATAGCCAACTCTCTCATATTTTTGTATAAATTGTCAAAATTTAAATGCCAATATCGTTTTTCAGTTTTTCGATATTACCTCCCTGTGGTGCACCAATCCACCCATATAAAGTGCTTAAATTATATATCCGGTGTCTGAATGGTTAGACTTAATGGTAACTTCATACCACAATCGACTGCTTACATTGGGGGGGGGTTAAATTTTCCAGTTATAGAAACTAAATTTGTAGGCGTTAATACGAATAATGTGAAAGTAAAGCTCTTTTTTGAGGGGGATTTTTATTTGTATTAAAATGTGTATATTGAATTAAATTTAGTAAGGTAGGCAGAATTTATGTAGCCGCATATACACTTTCATATACATATGTATATATTCTTGATAAACACGAAATACGTTAGAGGAAGTAAGGACCTTAATCAGGTCATTGTTGTAATCGATCTGTGAACATCATCTATAAAATATGTTAATAAAAATCATATCAAATGTACATCATTTTTTCATGACTACCTTTAATTTTAATTGTAATAACTTAATGAGGGCTTAAATCGGAATTAATCAGATTAACGCGTTAAATAGGTTTCGAAATGCTGTAATCTTTTTTTCGAACTTAGTTACTTAAGAACTCCAGAATTGCAATGGCCATACCAAATCTTCAACGTTAAAACTTGTTGGGAATTGCAACAGCAGCTTAACATATAACTTTTTTCGTCAAAGCGTGTAATTCTAACAAGTTTCTTTAAAAAATCTACTGGTATAATGGATAAACTTTCAATAAAAATTCGCAAAATTTATGGATTTCTATGGATTTTCTTATGGCCCACAAGGACATCCGTTTTTGCACAGTTTTAAAAGTTGTTATAAAGTTATAAATTAAGGTATAGGGCCAGTGAATGGAGCTTTTGGAGCTTACACCTTTTCTTTATTACCTTCGGTTGTTACGTCTCCAAATCAAAAGTCAGTCTATTCATTTGGACATCGAAATGAAAGTTTAGCACCTCATAATCAATTATAAAAGTAACCTCTGGTCTCTTTGTCTAAAGTTTTTCTTATCGCATGTAATCAAAATGAATTACGTGAATTCTATGAAAACTTTAAGCGAGGAGGAGAATCCAGAGGATACAAGACCGTGAAGTAAATTACTGGCCAATGATCATTTTCACCTCTTAAACTATTTCCAGGTTCATCCTAGAAGTGACGACTAGCAAAAATACAGCAATATATGAAGTTGATTTTGGTGAAAACATTAAACACTTAATAGAAACATTATCCCTTATAATGAAAGCATAGTTTAGAATAATTTTTTTTTTTTGGTGCTACTCAAACTTTCACTTTAAATCGCTTTCGAAATTTCAGGCGAAATACTGCTGAGGTAAGACATATTATAGGGATGGACGTTTGGGAAAAATAGTTTATCGGTTTGCAATTATGTTCATCTAGCTGAGTCGCATACACGGTAATCGAATCTTGATCAAATATTGCACAGTCATTAATAAAGACATAGGAAGAAGTTTGTTATCTAAAAGTGCATGTGAAGTTATCAATAACAGATTTATAAACAACCCCGTTTTCCTTAGTGCTTATCGAAGCAGGTGCTATCGGTAATCGGTGCTGCTGACTACCTCAAAATCTCTAAATTACATAAATCAGGCAAATCGTAAATTTATGTCTCTTTTTAAAATCGGTTAAAAAAATGGCTAAAATACAGTGTGAGGAAAACCGGTTGATTTTTGGCCAATATTTCTTCATTTATTAAATCTATAAAAATCTAATTTTTTCGCCAAATTATTATAATAAATAGATCCTTTCCAATGCCATACACTTTTACTTTTAAAGTAAAAATATATAACTGTGACAAATGATTAATAACGGACAATTATAAGAGATCTCTTAAGATGAAGATTAAGATATGTTGCTTAAGAAATTAGAACTAAATGTTTTAGTGCTTTATGCAGAAGACAATATGAAAGTGATTTGACAATCAAGTAATACTGTAGTATTATGTATCTATGTAATTTTATGACACTCCAGCCGATGTTGATGAAGTTGAACCCATTTCCTACTTAGTTTATAACCGTTGCTAAGCTTTGATGTTTCCGTTAAGCTGATGAGGCTTAAACATCCATAATATGTATACTACATAGATATTTCTATCTATCAAACCATCATCAACATACATACGTATGTTCCAACTTCCACTACATTAAAATTTCCTTCATAAAAATAAAAAAGAAAAAAAAATCCAGAAGAGTCGTTTTATCACTTGCTCAGTTTGGCATATATGCAACTTAATTGGATTGAATTTGGATTGGAGGTTTGGGATTTCAAGATAAACATTTCGTTGCCTAATTAACGAATCTATGCAAATAGGTTGTTTGTGTATTTTTTATTATACTTATTTTTCATAACTAAATTGTACTACTACTGAAATTGAGTCATAAAACTGAAGCGGTTAATTAACTGTATTTGTATTCCAATTTTCGGTTGTTCGGTCTTCAAGCAACACCCAATAGCAACTGTTTTTCATTAAAACGGAGAACTTAAAGTTTATATATGTATTTATAAATAAAAATTTTTGATGATTTTGATTTTTACGGCATGCGGACGAGACGTTAGTGTGGGAATATTTGAGTTAATAAATATTCATTATCATTATCGATTGATCGGTTGAATGATCGAATCGTTAGATGGATGGTTTATTACAAGGACATTAGAAAGAGAGAGAGAGAGAGAGAGAGAGAGAAACAGAGAGAGAGAGAGCGAGTCTGTGTGTGTAAGAGAAGTGAGATGGGCGTAAGAGATTTGTAGGAGGGGCAGGGCAAACATACTTGAATCGACATACAAGAAACTAAAACCAAAATCAAACCAAGTTCCCACAATGAAGAAGCGCGCTTGGCACTTGTGATTTCTACGAATGTTACAACAACAACAGTCGTCAACAGCCATTCCAGCTGTTGTTGTTGTGACATTGAGGGCGACGTGAACGTCGAAATCAGGTAAAAACAAAAGGTTAACACAAAAGAACAAACAACCAAGCAGCACACACACACACACACACAGTCAGACATTACTGAAGTCAACTGACAACTGGAAACTGGCTAAGCGATTTCGCTTCACACAAAATACTACCGAAACTACATGGACTCGGAAAGACGGTGAGTCGGAAAGTCGGAGTAGACGGAATGGACGGAATGGACGGACATCAGGCGTAGGCTTCGAACTTCGACTCTGACTCCAACGCCGCCGCCGCCTCTCAAGTGTGTGGAGGAGCCATAGCCCATCGCATTTGTAACTCATGTGCGACATTAAGTGCTTTGGTTTTTTTTCTCTCTCTCACTCTTCTTTACTTTTTGTTTTGAAAAACAAAAGGAAAAACTGACCTGTTGGTCATCATAAATGCAAGTTTTATGGCCACAATGAAACGATGAGCGACAGAGAGAGAGAGTGAGATGGTGGGCGGGGGGGCAAAAGAGTGCTGAGTGAGCTTGCGCGGAGGTCGTCTGCGCTGGTGGTGTCGGTGTCGGTGGTGTTGTACCTACCGCGCAATGATCGTACGCAATATATGCCGCGCAATGCCCTAGCAACAGAGGTTTTTGGGTTTTGCGGCACTTCTACGAAATCACATCAAGAGTCGGAGCCGTCCCGACGGAGACGGAGACGAAGACAACTACTACTACGACTACTATGTACTACATCGGCGGGCGTTGGTAAATCACTTTATAGACTGAAACCCATGCTCAAAAGCCATGCGCTCTCAACTTTTTGACTTCTGAGATGTATCTATTCCGCGGAAATCACAAAATGCTACAAATTTTCTCAAATACAAATTCAAAAAAAAAAAAAAAAAGCAGGAAAAAACTGAAACAAAACAAAACATAAAAAGTCATTGTAAGAGGAATTCAAGTGGCCTACGCACAAAATAAATATACACCAACGCAAACACTGCAGCAAACAGATAATCTACAATACATATGTACATATAGTATATGAAAATTGCATCTGACTTATGATAATGCTTGTGAAATTGACTACTGGCACATCTATCTTCAGGGGCCAACAGCAAATAGTCCAAGGAGTAAGAATAACAAGAGTAAGCAGTTAGAAGACAAACCCAAGTCAACTTTCTGGACGCAGGGCACAAAAAGAAACCCACACCTAGACGGTCCAGGGGGGTAGTCCAGGAGGGGCTGCAAAGTGTCGAAATCTCAAATATTTTTTGACTTTTCCATCTCTTTATAACCCCTCAAAAAACCAAAAATAGTTTCGATAAGTCCTCATACTAACAAAATGCCTTCATAAAAAATTTATCAATTTTCTGCTAATATTGGTTAATAAATACATGAATAAATTATTAAGACAAAGAAAGCATAAATACAGCATTAGCCAAATGTCAAATAAGAATGGGATACTTTGGAGCTGTGGGTGACGATAGCTCCAGAATACTCGAAATACGTTTGACCGCTTAAGTCGATCCTTCGAATGAGTGAATAATGCCCATTTAGCCCCCGCTTCAAATTGTAGGTTGTCATAAAGAAAAGCAAAACCCTATTTAAAGTTTTCAGAGTTGGCTACATATTTTTTTAAGGAGTCAAAATTCTAGATTTTAAGTCAATTTTTCAGTTTGTTGTTTGAGCTATGTAAATATATCGTTTCATTTTTTATGCATCCGATCTAAACCATCCTTATTCATTGTAGAAATATTGCTTAAATACATCCATTTTGTTAAAGTTCTATAACACAAATTGTAATTTTTCAGACATAGTTTGATTTGATTGTTTTGTTAAGTATTCCCTGTCATATCGCCCAACAGCAAAGCGGAAATAAAATATTAAGCATCCCTCTTAAAATCAAAAATAGCAAATAGAAATAGCAAAGAACAATTTCGAAAGTTTTTCACTGTTTACCACAGACCATAAGGATTGGACAATTCACTGATAATTCGAAATTTAACTTGGAAACTGTATTTCTTAATAAAAAGGAAGGATGGAAGGATTCGTTGCAACTAATTTGGTCATGACTGATAAAATTCTTTTATATACAAAGGTATTCATTGTAAAATAAAAGAACAAACAAATTGCATAGTTTAAAGAACTATAAATTTGATGTACACTGATAACAAATTTGATTTGTATAAGTTGGCATTATAATAAGATTACATATCCAAAGCATCTTAAAGCATTTAATATCGGACTATTTGTTTATTTTCTTCAGTATATATATAGTATATACAGTGAAACCTCGATATAACGAATCTGAGGGGGATCGCAAAATTATTCGTTATATCTATTGATTCGCTATAGGTACTGAAATGTAAAACCTTAGTATAACGAAATTTAAAGAAATCTGAAAAAAAATTCGTTATAAACATTGTTTCCACCAAAATAATGCTAAATTGCACTGAAAGGGGGTAAATATTGGATTTCGTTGTATAGAGGTATTCGAAAAATTTCTTCGCTACATAGAGGCTTTTAAGAAATTCTCAGAGGCTCTTAAGAGGCTCAGAAATTCGTTATACCTATAGTGTTTTTTTGTATGAAAAACTTCGTAAAAACGAGGTTTTTTCAAGGGACTTAACAAAAAATTCGTTATATTGGGTTTTTCGTTATAACGAAGTTCGTTATATCGAGGTTTCACTGTACATATCTAAAAAGTTACATTTTATTATCGATAATAGGACAAAGAGATACTTCTTACTTTTTTTACCTGAATGAAAAACAAAGCAATCTACCATTAATATGGATTGGATAAATACTTTAATGATTTACCCGATTATTTGTATTAATAACAATATCGAGGATAAGTACATATGTCGCCCCTGACTCGATTACTTAATTTAATTCTTTGATTCAATTTTGCAACCAGTGTAGCATTTTAATCATCCCATTCTAGCTGTAAAGATGATTTTGGCTTGTTAGTGTCCAAGCACTACACTCCACTCCACTCCAGTCCAAACCAATCGAGTCGAGTCGAGTCAAGTCGAAATGCAGTCAGGTCTATCCAATGATGATGAATTGTGTGAATTTTACGCATTAGTCGCTTCATGGGCAAGCAAAAAGGACAAATCCAATAAAAGAGAATACTGTCTGTTGCCTACAGCAAGTTTAGCTGCCACATTGAAAAGCCGATGGAGGAGAATGGAACGGACGGAACTATGAGTAGATCGATTGGCAGTCATATGCCAGTAAGCAGTTCTTTTCTTAGTCGCAGTAGAAATACATTCATTGTGTCTTGTAATTGCAATTGATCTTGATTATGATTGTTCGTGATAATGTTCTTACACAATTTGCTATGTCTGCAAGTGTACGAGTGAGCCTGTGTGTGTGTGTGTGTTTGTGTTTGTATGCGATGGTCAATGTGGAGGAAGTGTGTTGGAAGATCTCTTCAATCTTCCATTCTGGTAATTGTTTGCACTTGACATGGGGACACAAGCAGCAAGCTTACTCACTACGTGCTTCAATGCGGTTTGACTGCAACGGCAACGGCAACGGCAACCACTTCCATTTCAATTTGGAGTCAAAGTCGGAGTCGGGAGTTGGACTCCATTGATCATCAAGTGGGCGTCACATAAGATGAGACTGAAACTGAGACTGAAGCTGAAGCTGGTAGCCAGTTTAATTGATATACAGTGCTTGGGCCTATTCACACAAGAGTTCATTAGAGTTGACGCTTGCCTTAAATCTGACACACGTTACATTTTTCGTTAGCGACGTCGTCGTCGTCGTCGTAGTCGTGGTCGGAATTGGGTCCCTAGTGCAATTTAGTCCGGCTAATAAGCAGCCGAGATGTCGAGTCTTTGCCGATTCGACATTTAAAAGTCAGACTCAATCTGCTGCCCGATCGCTGGCGAATCAAACTAATCATTCAAAATTCAACACAGGCTCCCGACTTTGACTCCAACTCTGTACTCTAACTCCAACTCCAACTTCAACTGTAACTTTAGCTTCAGCTCAAATTGTCATCATTAGGAAAAGGCAATCGATACCGCTCTCTCTCGCTCTCTCTCTCTCTCTCTCTCTCTCCCTCTTTTTCTCTTCGAATCCATTTCCAACCAAAACACTGGCTTTAGCTATTACCTATAGTTGTGGCTATGGCTATGGCCTTCTCTCTAAATTTGATTTCTTCCTGCTCTTTTGTGCGCCATCAAACGCCAGCGACAGTTTGTCAGATTATTATCAGATTGCACTGGCTCACTTTTGACTTTTTGAGCGGCGCACACAACGAACGTTTCAGGTAACATTAAGCAAAGGCAATCTAGGAGCAGCCAGGACAGCGGATCGAATCGATCCGCAGTGGCGCCGCATCACTTTTTTGGGGTGCCATTTCACTTGGCACTTGGCCCAAGTTACCAGGCCAATTATGACCCAGTTAGCCCAGAGACGCCTCTGACATTGTCATCGCTGTTCATCGTCGTCGTCGTCGTCGCAGTCGTCGCCGTCGTCGTCTTTGGTGACTGTCGTCGAGCGATTGTTTTGCTCCCGCGCATGAGCGCGGCTCTTCAAACGAAATCACATCGAATGTCGTCGCATGCGCGTGATCAACGTTGTTGATCTGTGGTCGGGTTCGGTTGTTTTCGGTCGGTTTGTGTTTTTTTGGTGCACAACTTGGCTGCTGCTTTCATTTTAGGGCTTTCCAATAGCATTTTTCATGGATTTTGGTTGAACAGAATACCCTGCATATGCAATTGGGAATACTTGACATGGGAAGCCCCAAACAACTAACTGTGAATACTCAACTCATTTCCAATGTGCACACAAAAGGGGAAAGGATTTCAAATGTATATTCGAACTTTAAGCTAAATTTTAGTTCTGTAATTAAAATGAAAGCCCACAATTTGTTTATTTTATATTTAACTATTGAATCTTATTGTTAGATAAAAAGGATTTTCCTTTCAAAATTTACAAATTATTCTGTTCATTAAAGTGAAAGATATCAATTTTTTAAATTTGTTTTTCCATGATTTTAGCCATTATATTTTACATCTTCGTCATCTATGGGAGCAGACTTGGACGAATAAAATTATTTATTTATTATTATTATGCTAAAATATGGTAAAACAATATGGTTAAGTAGGTTAAATCTTATGATGTACAAATAAGTGATCAATTTTGTCTTTCAAATGTGTATAAAAGTAAACTTTATTTGGTTTGTTGGCACCAAATCTTTCATAGGCCATTCCTGGATTAGCTCCAGCTTCTTGTCAAACCCCATTTTGTAAAATTTGTTATTTAAAAAAAACTCTGTTTTTTTATATAAGTAGATAGATTTGCAATTAAAAGGGATAAGTACATACGAAGGCGAAACAATATTAAGTTAGTACTGAAAACAATTTATCTTTAATTAATTTAGCTTTCATTTTTAGCGTAGGTTAATTTATGATATAGATTTTCTAATCCTAAACAGAAACAGTTACATTTTGTGTACGATTTTCATATGATTTGCTACACCATTTGGAAAAAAAAGACCGCATTCCTCTAGTCGACTATGGCCTAATCTGAAATCGGCCTCATCTTCTCATCGCATTCCTATTTGTTCATGTTGTGTGTTTTCGGCATTTATACAAACTCTTTATTTCGTTTTTCAAGTGAATTTCAGCGCCTAAAACAATGAAGTTTGAGAGATGTTGCCGACATTTTTAGTTGGTTTATGTGTGGGTGGCTTTCCTTTTTGGTCTTGCCTTTGGCCTAACCTGTTGCCCGTTAACCATATAACCCTTTACCCTGCCTGTCCTGTCATTCTCTTCACATATGTATGTGCATATGTATGTCCGTCTGTACGGATTGCCCAATAATCTTTGGACTCCTTCGTTGTTCGTTGTTGACACATGGCCAATTCCAGTTAAAATTTTAACTAAACTGTGTGCAACTGTGTTTTGCCCTTTCAGTTTAAGTATAAGAATCGTTAAATTAAATCGCCGCAGTTTATGAGACTGCTTTTCCCTTTTACGTTTTAGGGGGCGAACGGGGGCGCCTATTTGACCATGTTCACAATGATGACGGCAACGGCGACGCCAACAACGACGACGATGACCTCTTTTGGGCCCCTCAAATTTGTCAACCAATGTCGAGAGTATTTTTCTTCTTAATGTTGTTGTTGGCTCATAAAATATGTTTTAAGAATTTTACGATGCCGACAAGTCTTTGCTGCTGCTGCTTCTTCGTCTACTACTTATGTGTTTTGTTGTAGGTACTTTACCTTTTTTTTTTGTCTCATTTTTTGGTAGTGAAACCGAAACTGCCACCGGTTTTTCTTGTAGATTTTATAGGCCTAGTTGGTGGACTTCCGCTTTCCTGATTTTCTTTTCTTTCTTTTTTGCGTTTTGTTTTAAGGCTGTTTTTTAATTAAAGTTTAATAACAACCGAAATATGGAAAAAGTCAAACAAAATGTCTTGCATTTGTCTAAGAATCCTCTTGATTTTACTTTCTTAGTACATACATATGTATGTACATATGTATGAAGCGACTATTTTATTTGCCTCTTTCGGCAATGGCTTCACTTTTGGCATCCAACTTCACGTTTACCCGGCCTAAACAAAAGGCGGCCGAAGACTTTGATCTTAAAGCGATCGGTAGCCACCACCACCAATATCAGCACCACCGCCACCACCACCACCACCACAAAAGGTTTATTATTTATTGTTGGCCAAATGAAGAGGAGGCATTGGCATCACCAATGGAATCGAAATCGAGACAAGTGCAGCTGCAAGTTGCAACACGAGCCATTGGACGAGGGCACCAGCAGCTACTGTGAAATCTCGGCGTGCATTCGTTGGAGGGGAACGGTATAAAAAGAAAATGAGAATGGATATTGAACACTGGGGAACTGAGATACAGTGCGGCGGACGGTACGTTTTTTTTTTCTCGTTTTAGGACGTTAAAATAAATGCACTCAAAAATGCCAAAATGCCCGCAAACAAAATAAATAAAAATGTTATTGATATTTAGCGAATGGTGGAGCCAAAGTCTAAGGCAACTGCTTACTTTAACTGCAAAAGGCTATACATATAGACAAAGCCAGAGCCAAACGCGTGCTGCATCCTGGACCACGACACTTGCGGCCATTCAAGCGATCAACAGCAGCTCTTTTGTCTATGATATGCTTTATAAACATGACCACCATTCATTGAGTTGTTGTGGTACCCTATTAAGCCCAAGGGGGCCAAAGTATACCCCTGAAATGCTGAAAGATCATCAAAACAAAAGAGATAATGCAAGAAATATATTCAATTTATTACGTTTATATATGTATTATAATTCTGTTTAATATGATTTTCTCTCATATAGACAATTTTACAGGGTAACTGCAAGTTGAATTTAATGTGCAACATGAAACTAGGTTTTAGCCATTTTTATTTATTTTTTTTGGGGATTGGTTTTGCGGAATTCAGGTAGTAATTTTCATTTAAATGCCATGTGTTTGGGCATATTTTGCGTCTAATAAATTGTTGTCGCCCCTCGCCTGGATTTAGGCAGAGATTTCATTTAATATGATTTATATGTATGTATGTATGTATGTAGGTATGCAACATTTAAAAGGCAATTGAGAGAAATTCAAATGACTTTATTCGGAGAGCTCATGCATTTCAACAAGAGCGACAATTTATAATGCACAACATGTGCAATCAACAAATTTGCAGGCACATCAACTCATCGATTGGCATCGATCTCAAATCATCTTGCATCTCACATCTTGGTTAACACCATCGACGGTGGGTGTTGCCGCCTCATAAACATCTATCATCGCACAAAAGAGCTTCACGATCTCCTCTGTCTCTGTTTCCCTATAACTAGCACCTGTCCCCAGTCCCCAGTTCCAGTTCCCAGTTCCCGTCTCTGACCAAGTGCCCATTGTATTCAACTCCAACCGCCTTAACTGTCAACGACGATTAAATATACATTTGCATAAATTAGCCAAACGCGTCTTTGAGCGCAAAGGTGAAAATTAAAGAGCACAGCAGCTTTAGAGCCCTAAAGAAAAGAAATCAAAAATCAAAATGAATCGAATCGAATGAAATGCGTTTGAAATGAAATGCCGTAAGAAACTGGAGAAGGGATACGATGATGATACCAGCAAACAAACACAGAGACACAGAGACCCAAACTTCGATTCCAATTCCAATACCAATACCAAAACTTCAAATTTAAGTTTCGTCGATGACTTTTGTTCATCGACTGGCAGCAGCTGTCACATAATTCCGCTATAAATTCTTATTGAGTTTGGACTAGCTGTTGATTTCAACACCTTAGATAAAAACCCTACATCCAAAGTGGCGACGATGGAGTGCGGATCGGTACGGTAAGGTACGGTACGGCTTTGGTTTGCTTTCGTTTGCTTTGGTCTCAGTTTTCAGTTTCAGGTTCTCAGTTTGGTGCTTCTCCCCCGCGCCGCTGCCGATCTCCTCCTACGCCTGCGCATATAAACTGCTTGTAATATGCGGCTATTAATTTAAAATTACAGTTTTACAAGCCAAAAAGAAGAAGGCGATGAAGAAGATGATGAAGAAGAAGAAAAACGCCGAAAGAAAGAGAGAAAAATTAATGGCATACGCAGAGATTTACAAGGCAATACTGAAAAGAAGAAATCTGAATCGATATGCAGGCGGAGACCATAAAAGACCTCAGGGTCGCCAATACAAACGAACTACAAAGCCACTTAGATATTTTGGCTTTGATAAGAATACGCCGGCAATATCATACGGGGCATCATCATCATCATCGGCTGCAGCGGCACTGCGTCGACGTCCCAATCCCAATCTCTTCATATGTATCTCTCTGTGTTGAACAAAACACCAGCAAAACATACGCTTAAAAATGCATTTACAGTTAAACTCAAACAATTTCAATCGATTTCATTCACGGTCAACAGCCATCAGCAACTAATTTATGTCCAAAAAGCAAAAGATGATTGAAAAACCAAAACAGAGAAATGGGAAAATTCGATAACAACAAGTGTGCGGAAAAGAAACAAAAACCTAATAATAAAAATAAAACAAAAAAGTATCCTTTTTTTCACGGTGGCATCCGGATGGAAAGGGCTACCTGGTTAGGCTACCGCTTGTCCTGCTGCTGCTGCTGCTTGGCGTGGGAACAATCATAGATAAGGGCAATATAATGTTGCTGCTGCATTTTCATGAGCCATGAGCAGCAGGTGACTTGTTGTTGTTGTTCTTGTTGTTGTTGCTGCGTTCCTTATTTTCTATTTTCGAGGCAATTAAACGCACAGAGCGTTTTGTCAATGCGGATGAATGAATGGATGCCGAATCAATCCGTTAAATCAAAGTCAATTGGCCAATTGGTGATTCGATTGCCCAGTTGTAGAGATGATATGTACACTACACAACAAATTTGATGCCAAAAATGTAATTACAATATATAAACTATAAAACGATTCATTTATTTGCTGCCATTTAAATGTTTTCAGTCTTTGGACAATGCCTGTTGGGTATCATTTACTTTGAGGATAGTGTAATTTTGGTATTGAGTTTTAGCCAAGCACTTGTTGATTGTTTGTTGGCGGCTTACTTCTGAAGTTTGTTCCTACGTTTTGTTTTCTGATTTTTATTTATTTTTTTTTTTTTAATTTTATGGCCCAGGCATTTTGATTGGCCGTTCTATGAAATTAGCACCTGTCGCTGTCTCTGTCTTCATTCTTGCTCTTGCCCGTCCTGTGGTCCATTTTATAGATAGAAAAAATTCCGCAAAATCATTATGCTACAATCCATTCGATTTGGCCCAAACGCTAATAGAGCAATAGCTTCCAACTAGATGTTGTTGTTGCTGTTGTTGCTGTTGCTGCTGATGTGCCTGTTGCCTGCATTGTTCGCGTGTAATAACTCCTTCAATCGATCTGAATCCGAGAGAGCTCTGTGAAAGATAGCGGCAGATCAATTGCTGCCATGGTCATGGCATGAAAATTGCATGCTTTCTATTTCAGATGAAATCAACTGACAATGGACACAAGAACACCGAAACGAAGAGCGAAGCCAGCCAACACTCAATTGAGTGCGCCTGGCCATTGTTCTCCTGTCGCCGCCATCGTCGTTGTAGTCGTCGTCATCGTTTTCGCTGACGGACTTTCGCAATAACAACAACAACAACAAGTGGCCAAGCCGCCTTTTGTGCAATATTATTAACAGCAGCAGCAGCAGCCAAAGTTTGAGCTCTCAATCGAGCGTTACAATTTTCACAATCTTCCAGCGATTTGATATGCCAAAGATCACCGGCCCCCATATTCAAGTTGCATAAGTTGCAACCAGGCAACCAGGCAAGCAGGCAAGCAGTCAGTCCGAGGCACACGGGGCAAAGAAGTCCGATACTGACCAACGATATTGTCAAGAAAGAGGGGTAGAGAGGCAAAAATATAGAGGGGTGGGGTAGAGTGGAGTGCAGTGGAGATTTTTATCCAGATACCCCGTCAATGTTCACCTTATGAAAATCAGATTCTGAATGGCGAGAAGAGATGAGCAAGTGACTGGCAAAAGTTTCAGCTGGTATTTTTCTTTATGAAACTTTGAAAACTTTGTTCAATTCAAAACCTATTCAAAAATAGTTCCAAGTTTATTTTTAGTCTTGGCATTGATTTTCACTTAAATATATATATGTATGTATATGGGCAAAAAAGTCAAGCATGGAATCCAAGAAAGAGAACCCATAAATCCTGTAGGTTTTTCCATTACAGTATATTAATTAAAAGTGTTCAAGTTGGATGTTTTTGAATATAAATAGAATGATCGAAAGTTCGTATGACAAAAATATTTGTAAGCGAATTTGAGTTTGTATTTAAGATGGACTTACCCTGGTCTAGCCTTTTTTCGTTGAGCACACTTTGAGTTCTCTTACTGAAGAGCTTCTGTTTTTAAAATTCCGAGGATCATCGAGAAGAATCCTTTTCAAAATAAAAGAATAGGGAAAATTTTGAAAAATTACAAGTCTAATTTTATTTATAATATTAAAAGTTCAAATATATCACGTGACTACCAGAGTTTTCATATTATTAGTAATGATGTCTAAAGCCATGTCTATTTAAAGACGTCTCTTTGGTAGCTCTAGAGGCTCTCAATATACTGAAACTGTTTGTAGTACAGTGTAAAAAAAATTAAATTTTACAAATAAAATGTATTTACCTTTCGAAAGTTGTGTAAACGACCGCAAAATTACTTTAATATTGTCCACATACAATTAAGTAAGTACAAATAAAACAAATAATTCTCCGATTTTTCAAACAAGCCGCGAACATTATTAGGAAACGGGTTTGAGTTTGAACGTTCTCTTAAGTTTTTAATCGATTTGTGATATTTTTACAACAAAAATTAAATTCCCCAAGTGATTTATCCAAAGTGTTCAGGATTAAGTCCTAATTCTGTCTTAATTAAAAATCAGAACCGATAACAAATAAATTTAGATTCTCTTTGCTTACTAGAATCAAGTTTTATTTTCGAGTTTGCAAAATATCGAAATGTATTGACATTAATGGAACATTTGTTCTTCTCATAATGCCCCATGATGGGCATCACTTCCAGCCGAATCCAGCCGAATCGTACAACAAGTTGGATTCTCGGCATCGAGAGTCTTGTAGTCAGATCTTTGCCGCCATTGAGGGGGTCTACCTGCCACAGACCGATCTACTTCGATTGGGATATGTAAGTTTTTCTCCCTCTACAGCCGTCTTTGCCTCAATATCTGCATCAGCAACTGTGTGTGTGTGAGTGTGTATAGCAGGCATTAAGACAATTTATAGCCGCTAATGTGCAAGTAAAACCCACCGCACAATTGGCCCGATCAACAGCAGCAAGCAGCAAGCAGCCAGGAACTGCAAAGGGGAGCAACATGAGCTTCCGTTCCGTATCATTTGTCTATTTAGTTGCGGGGCTCTGCGCTTTTCCGATTAACTTTTTGTTGAACTTCATTACGAACGGCGAAAATGGACTCGACTAGGCAATTTGTTGTGGATTCGGGGGCAGCCATTCACACACACACACACGCAAACACATGGTGCACGTACATATGTACATACAGAAATACTTTAAAAAAATACATTACGGGTACAAATTGAAACAGTGGCCCCTGCTAAAACACCTGCAACATCTTCAATCTACGTGTGCTACCGCGCAGTCCAACCATCTTAATAGGATGTATGTATGTGTGCACCTGATGCTGATGAAGTTCCCAGGAAGCCAAAAAGGCTAATCACGGGCTACCTTTGATTAAAGCCAAATGGAGCTCAGTCAGCAGCAAAGAGGAAATTAATATTTTCAACGAAATTTCAATATAAGGGTTACTAAATCAATCAGACAAACTATGACCACAATATGCATACATAAACATCATATATATGTACATACATACATACATACATATATCTACATCTGTGACATGGAAAATGTGCAATTTACTGAATCATTTTAGTGGCACAAATATAAAATGAATAAATGAAAACTTCAATTATATGGCATTTTGTGAGTGCCATTTACTATCTTAGTATAGTAGTTTGTCCACACACACATACACATACACATACATATAGTTTTTATATGCATGAAATTTAAAATATAGTGCCGCATCGTCATTAATTTCGCTTACAATATTAATTACCATCAAATTTCTCATTCCGTTGATTTGTGGTCGCAAAAATGTCGAGGCAAAAATGATTTTAGCCGCAGCAATATGCATAAAATAGTCTCAGCCCACAATGCTGGCAAGGCATAAAATATGCACATGCACATTAGAGTGTACGCCACACCTCACACCACCCCTCTCTCTCTCTCTCCCTCTCTCTTTTACTATACATTTCTATCTATCTCTATCTGTCTCGAACCTGGCCTAGGCGTTTGCTGTTGACATGTTGCCGTTGTCTTCTTGTTGCTGTTGCTGTTGTTGCCGCCGGCATTAAATTAGTTGTTGGCAGCAATGCTACCTGTCTTCCAACCTCCTCCAACCTGGTACCACCCCTTTTATTCCCCCACTTCTGGCTGACGATGCACTCAAATGCAACGCCGACGCCGCCGCCAACATCCAAATTCTTGAAACGTCCTGCCATTTGTCTTCTGTTCCCCCCCTGCCGCCTCACAACTTTTGAATTTAGCAAAGAAATTATGATTCTTCGTATGTCTTTGTGTAAATTTTTATGCCTGAAAGTCCAACAATTGTTAAACATCTTGTATACAGCAATCAGCATAGAGTCAATAATCTCATTACCTACCAATAGTTTTAAATACTTGACATCAAAAGAACTAAAGTACTTAACTTTTTGAATTTTACTCTATTTCAACTGCAAATTCTTGTCCATTTAATTAGTAAGTAAAAATGCCTGACATATATATATAAAATTTAAAATTGGTGGCCTTATTAGCCACTTACTTGAAAAGGATTTAAAACTAAAAATGAATGGCTTTAATGATCATTTCATCAGTTTGGAAACGGGTATAAACCTCAGAAGATACGTTTGGTCAGAAGTGTACAACGCATAGAAGGAAGCATCTCCAGAAATTTGATCCAGATCGGGTGACTATGTCATATAGTGGAAAATAGTGACTTTGATCAATATCTTTGTTATTTCAAATATTCGATTTTTAGGATAAAACGTTTTTCCACTTTGATGGCTATATGTAAGGAAAGATACAAATTTTGCCGCGGTCGATGTTAGCTCCGGCCCTCTGGTTTTCTTTCTACTGGCTACATTAAGAAGACAATAATCACTTTTCGATTTCATGACAAAAGGAAAATTGTTAAATTCCCGACCGCAGTGTGTTGCCAAGAACTTTAGTGTGGTTATATAACATATATGTACATACATACATATATATTTGGGTCATTGTGTTAGATTTGAGAGAAAGATTAAAGCAAACGAGGACAGTTTTGATTTTGATAAATGGAACACTGGGTGGCACCCGAGACTTACTAACCAAATACAAACAATTATCACGAATCTATTTGTGTGTACATTTGTGCATACATGGGAAATGTCCGATACATTTGTCAGGTCACTACAAATTGCGTTTGCGTTTGGCGTTTGGCGTTTCTAGCGAAACAAATTTCGCACTCAAAATGCGAGTACGTGTGGGCAAGCAGCCGCTGGCCATCAAACACCTGTCTTGCATTTTAACAAATTTTTGGCGGTGGTTTTTAAGTTCGACGTCCCTCGTACAAATTTCAGCTCCCGCCGTGCTCCGTGTGAGTGAGCGGCTACTCAGCTTGCATATAACTTTGCTTATTAGTTTGTTGTCATTTAATTGGCCAAATTATTATGTAATTAGTAGCCGCAAGTTGACCCAATTGGTGAGGTAGTCTTATCTTTTGGTGGTTCATTCGTGTTCGGTGTTTGGGGTTTGGTGGGTCGCTTAGCTTCTAAGTCTCCATCCATTTTTGTGGCACATGTTTGTCGGCACGTTGTCGACAGGAAGTGGCACTATGATTGCAAAATGCACATCAAATATGAATGGGAATCTTATGGAAAACCAATAAAAGAAACAAAAAACCAAAAATTCAGAAACCAATTGGGGGAATCATGAATCTGTTATTGGCTAATATCAAGAAAATTAAATATAATTTGCATTAACTTAAAAATTGTTGTCTTCACATGAACGTAGCGGTTTATTTATACTTATTTTACTTAACCCTGCAAGTTGCCAAAGTAAACAGGGGCCAACTAACTAACAATAGTAGAGTAATGGAGTTTAATCGAATGTTTTTTGATGTCAACTATGTACATATATGATATAGTTCATGGGATCAAAACGGTCATGGATCAGCAAGTCTACGTCGATATCAGACAACGAAATGCCGATAATTTGGGTCTTCAACTAGGACAATGACCCGAAGCACACCAGCAAAACTAAGAAATGGACAAGATGGAATGGCCACCACAGTCTCCGGATCTCAACCCAATTGAGCTCAGACTTGTAATCCAACATCCAATGAAGCAATTTGGATGGTCGGGAGAGAATTCCGATTACATTATACCAGGATTTAGTGGGTAGCCAATAAAGGACACTGCACAGAATATTAATACACTAGTTGTATACCGTAGTCTTGAATAAGAAGTAGTTTTACTTTACATTTTTAAGTAAATTTTCAATATTTTGTTTCACTGGAGTAACGTGTAACGAACAGAGGTGTTGCCTCTCAATTGTGGCTTAAATTATCAATAAGCTTAGGCCCTTTATTATTACCTAATTCCTTGCACGAGATAGCCAGAAAAATGTGGTAAGCAAATGGCTCCAATACCTCGACCAGAATTGATGATGGGACAGTAGAATCGGGATGGCACTGCCCTGATACCCACTCGACCTTGGTCCTGCATTTCCACATTGGAACTATACGTCAAGACTCCCTTAAAAACCAACAAAAGTACAAATTTTGGCAAGACATTATAATTATTTATGTATTAATAACTAAGAATCGAATCGAGAGGTGTATACATATGACCTCAGAACGCCATCAACAAAAACTATCAGATAAAACTTATATAAATAATGGCCCAATAAATCTAAATTATTTTAGAACATAAAGACAAAAAAAATTGTGAGAACTCAGATAAAAACAGACCCAATGGTCATTTTCAACAAGATCTAGCAATTAAGATGTCGAAACAAACAAAATTTACTTCTAAGGACCAAAAATGAACAGTTGGACTTCAAAGTTTAGATAGGACATAGGAGGGAATTGTAATAATTAGAGGGGCAATGAGGCAATAGTAATATATGTACATATATGACTTATATATAGAGTATTTGTTTTATTTTTTCTTTGATGCAAATTTTCTGTTAAAATCTGGGGTACATCTTTCATTTTGGGCCTTTTCTTTTAACTAGTTTAATATACATATGTTTATACCCTTGCAAAAAGAGTATATTAATTTTGGTCAGAAGTGTGCAACGCATAGAAGGAAGCATCTCCGACCAAATAAAGTATATATATTCTTGATCAGCACGACGTACGTAGGCTTGTATATACTGCAGGGGTTGTACATATATCTCAGATTCAGCCGGATCGGACCACTATATCATATAGCTCCCATACAAACGGCAAAGTCACGAACATATAGGTGAGTTTTTTACACATACTAACGACTGTGCCAAATTTGATCCAGATCGGGTGAC
Source organism: Drosophila paulistorum (assembly GCA_018152135.1). Lineage (NCBI taxonomy): Eukaryota > Metazoa > Arthropoda > Insecta > Diptera > Drosophilidae > Drosophila > Drosophila paulistorum. Next base: position 7,362,228 of record JAECXG010000606.1, on the reverse strand, counting down.
TATATCATATAGCTCCCATAGCAACGATCGGTGGAAAACAGTGACATTGATCAATAACTTCGTTATTTCCTATGCTAAAATTCTAGGCGATTCTTTCGCTATGGCTATGGGTAAGGAAAGAGTTTGCAAAATAGTTGCAAGGGTATACAAACTTCGACGCGGCCGAAGTTAACCCCGGCCCTCTGGTTTTTGTTGCTTTCGGAATCATTTTCCTTCTCTCGTAAAACTCAAGATGGATGACTTACAGTTTTTTTAAAGGTCCATCGATGAAGCGCTTCACCACGAGATTCGTAACTGGAAAAAAAATTAATTCACAAAAATTGCACACAAAAACAAATCGTTAGAAAAAAAAACCCGCAAAACTAAATGAGAACACTCATTGGTTTTGAAATTAGGTCAAGATCATTGCACTAACACTCTCGCAAAATTCTGCTTGTTTTTTTCCTTTGCTCTCTTTTTTTTCTCTTATAAAACTTTTCTGGATAATGATTTGTGACGAGGGCGTACAAGAGTGAGAGAGAGCCCACAAATTATGCGGTACTTTTTCTTCATTTCTCTCTATTTTTTTCTTGTGTCTGAGAGACAATTATATTTAAAAGTACCGCTTATTACTTTCAATTCGTCTCACTCATTAGCTTTATGTATTATTTAGCTCTACAAATAAATTTAATCTTAATCGCTTCTCTCACAGTTGGTGTTTTTCTTTTTTTCCCTGATTGTTAAATTATTAGTTAGCACAAACAAAATTTAAAACCGATTCCCTCCTCCGTTGGAGGGTTCACACGCTCGTCGTCTGGCTGCTACTGATTGTCTCTCCCGCTTTCAAGAACAAAAGCTTCGCAAAACGAAGCCTGAGAAATAAATGTTTTTTTTTTTTTTTGGCTGCCTCTCCAGATTTACAGTTCAGATTTACAGTTACATAATTAAGGACGTTCTAGACCTATTCGTACATTTTCTACACTAGCTCTATCTCTTTCCCGCAGCAAGGTTCCGCAATAGAAAAAAGTATGGCGACCATGTTTCTTCTATACACGGTTTTGGCCACGAATTTATGACGTTTTGATGTTTGGAATTTAGTTTACGAAGTCTGTAAAAATATGTGAATAATAAATATGTATATATGTATGTATATATGTGTGTTTTCAATCTTAATCAGATTTTAGAACGAAATGTTTCTTATTCGTAACAGACTTTTCAATATTCTATCTCTCCAATATCTCCCCACCATTCGTATAGATAGAATTTTGAAAACTTTCACCTTCAGGATATATGTTTGGCAAATATATGTAATTGTTAAAATTCGACTTTGGACTAGATTTGAAACTTGACAGTCAATTCTATTGGACCAACTGTTGCTAAGCTCAATTCGGCAAAGTGTCTAATAGAACATTGATTGATTGGACACACGACCAATATGATTAGAGCCTCCTTCTGATTACCTACACTGGCATTGATGCTATTTTTGATTCAGAGTTCTATTTAAACAGCCGCGAGTACATCTCGACTAGATGGAGGTGTTAGTATTTTTGCCACTTTCAATTGACCAGTCCAGCCAACACCCACAACAAGCGATTGAATTTTAACACATTTATGCAAGATCTGGCCCAGAGTCGTCAATTATTTGTTTGTTTGGGTCTTTTTTTGGCAAAATTCCGCACGTAGTTATGAGTATATTGAATTTTTTATTCGTGTGCGATCCATTCAAATGGGACACTATGTCGGAGAAGCTCGGCTTTCACCTAGTCCGCCAGTTTGATTGCCAAATTGGTTGCCAAACAATTGGTAAATGAGAAGTCGGGAAGTGGGTAAATGAGTGGCGGTTAGCGGCCTTGCCAAGAAATCTCATTAAATGGTCAAATGAAATTATGACATGGGTAAGCGCACCTAGAAAAGGTTTATTGCCGCCGCTTTTACATAACGATGGGGGCAGCTGGTCGGTTCAGGCCCTTTTAATAGAGTGACGACGCATCCGTTCAGTGATTCCGGGCACGTGCCTTCTTCGCTTTCATTTGAGTTTTCATTGGGGGACTCGTTAGTTTTCAAGCACATGTGCTATATGACTACACGTTCACGTTCAGTTGGCCAATGTTTTGAGTTTTGGATTTGTTTTTGTTTTTGGTATTGGTATTGGGTTTTTTGTTTTGTTTCACTCGGATTGAAAGCATTATAAAATCAGGCAATTCGATACGTTTCAATCACAGTCAAACGACAGCAACAGCAGCGAACAAACAGCAGCGGCACAGCCTTTTTTTTCTTTGGATAATCTTAACCTAAGCAAGGAATCTCTCATTATGAAGGTATGTATTCAAATGGGAGGGTTACCCGGAATCGCTTGAAATGTGAATTAATCCTTCATGGTGATGTCTTCTTCAGTTCTTCATCTGTTTTGTGGCCTTTGTGGGCATGGCTCAGTGTGGTCTCTTGCCCCACTTGGAGCACCATCACCATGAAAATGGTCTCGGCCATCACGATGTGGATGTGCCGCATTTTGTTGATGCGGATATTCACCATTCGGATGGCATTCATTTGGGACATCACAGTGCGGCGATTATTCATGACGATCATCATGTGGAGCATCCAGTTTATCATCATGATGACCATCATGTTGTCGATCACCATCATGTGGATGTGGCTCCAGCTCCGGCGAAAATTGTCCATCATGAGCCAATTCATCATGTGGAGCCAGTGCATCATGTCACCAAAGTGGTTCACCATGAGCCCCATCACTTCCTGCACTATACCAATCCCGTGATCGATCACCATGTTGTCCATCAGAATGCGCACATTGATGAGCACGTTCATGCTGCTGATTTGCCCCACAGTGAACTGCATCATGGCCATCTCTATGACCATGGTCACCATCATCATGAAGTGGCTCATCTGCATGCCGCTCCTGTGGTCCATCATCACAGTCACAGTCACTCTGCCTTGGTGCATCATCGTGCTGCCTATCCCGCCCATTTGGATGTGCACAGCCATGCCAATCTCTTGTCCTTTGCCAAACATCATTTGCACGGTAAATACGGCAAAGTAAGGATCACCGAGACGCATTATTAACCCTAGAAATAGAGAGAGAGAGAGATTTCCATTCTCATCCATCCAACAGCTCATTGCTCTAATTGTTAATTTATGAAGCCTTAAGTTTAGTCTAGCATCTGATTATTATGTTTTTTTTTTATTATTCTTTGTTAATCACTCGAATAAACGAGTTGAATTTTTTTCTTGTCCGCGAAACATTTTCAATTTCTCATTTTTCCGTCTCCATTTCAAAGTTCATCAAATCACCCACTGAAGCCTTCAACAAGTCGCTGCAAAAGCGAACAATTTATCATCCACTCGCGAGCCAAAAGTAATTTACTTGCAATTTAAAGATAAACAGGCGCGATAATGTCTACAAAGCATAAACGTGAGTTGACGCCTACAATCGCTCAGAGGATAGAGAGGCAACAGACCGGGGAAAGCGTAGAGAGAGAGAGAGACAGAGAAAGAAAGAGATATAAAGAGAGAGAAAGAGCGAGTAAAGGTGTTGCTGCGGCTAACACTACTACCACACGCCATGCGATCCATTGCAGCAACGTGCAACATAGAACAATTGCAGCTAAGGCACGATGCAGTTTCAGTTTCATGTTGCCACAGTGCGCAGTCGACCCTGACAAACGCTGACTCTCTGCTGCCTTCTGAGGGCGTCGTGGCCAGGCCAAAAAGCGCATGCGCAACACGTGGCTCAGTCACCAGAGCCAGCAGCTACCAGTCAGACAGCCAAGCTAAGCCAAGTCAAGCTAGGCCAAGACAAAGTGCAACCAAGCGAGTGTTGCTGCCTCTCCTGCTATTGCTTCTGCAATTTTCTAGTCGTGCGCCAGCTTAACGCGTGCCAAGCTGATTTTCATTTTCATTTGTTAAGACGAAAGAAAATCAGATGCAAGGGGGGGAGGGGAGATATGCAAAAGTGAACACTATTTAATTGTGACATCCTCTTCAGTTGGTTATTAAATGATAGACGTAAACTATGCCATATTTATGCATTTGGCAAACATCATGACCAAGTCATTATGCCCATACAATAAGGTAAATAAATATTGCAAGCAAATAGCTTCTAACGCCGCGGCAGCATTTGCTGCGGTTTCTGCTGTTGCAACACATATGAACGCTCATGTTGCACATTGTCAATGCTGCCAAAGTTTGTGTCTCTTTCTCTAGCGCCAAAACACCAAAAAAACAAAAGAGAAAAAAAGGAAAAAAATTAGTCGTGCCACACGAAACTAAACCAAATACAGCACGATTTCAAATGACTTTTGTCGTGCGTTGAATAGGATAACCAAATGTTGCTGATGTTGCAGTTGCTGTTGCTGTTTCTATTGCTTACGCTTAACACCTGACACAAAAAAAAAAAAAACATAAATAGTTATAAATCAGAGAATACAAAAGCTTAAAGTCTTTTTCTGTCTTGTTTTTGAGGGAGTGAGCATGGTGTCTGGTGTTTGTTGGTTGCTGATGTCGTTGAGGGCGGAGGGAGGTAGCAAAAAAAAAAAAGCTGTCAAAAAACATTGATGCGTAAACACCCGCCGCCGCCTCGCTACGATTAAAGCCAACGTAGTGTGGAAATGCTAATGGTTAAGGCCAACAAAACTTTGGGTGTTCGTTCCGATGGCGCGTGATGGCACTTTGGTGGACTGACTGGGAGACAGAAAACCAGAGAAAGGGAGATATGGCTGAGAGTTGAAACATTTCAAGTCAGACAATGCCACAGTTTATATTGCAAGTGCAACAGCAGCAGCAGGTAACTGCCTGTGCCTGGTCATTAGCAGCATTGCAGCTGCAACAATCGTTGTTGATGGTGGGATGGGGGATGTGGAGATGTGTTGCTGCCGGGTAAGTACAGTAGCCAGCAGCAGCAGCAACACCACCGACTCTGACTCTGACTCCGACTCTGACTCCAACTCCGACTGCGAGTCGTCTGTTTGGCAGCGTAATTGTGTTAAAAATTACTCAGGCATCTTAATCACTTTGGTAAATATTTTGCTTGGCCAGAGACCGACGACGACGACGACGACGACGACGGCGGCGACGGCTTCAGCCTTAGCCACAGCTACGTTGAACGAGGTTAATGCGCTGCAGCTGCAACAAGACGAGAGAGAAAAATGGGGGGAAAAAAATAAGAAACACCAAACTGAAGCATCGCCAACAGCAAACGCAAAATGTTGCTAGCTATACCCCTACACACAACTCTCTCTCTCTCTCTCCCCAGTCCCCTCTCCCTCGCTTTCCTACCCACCCCCTCTACCTCCTAGCCATCTAGCTGTCGTGTGGGTGTGCGTGTTGCAAGCTCAAGACATGCAAAGTCAAAAAAAGAAAAGAAAAAAAGAGAAACAAAACCGAAACGAGCCAAGTTTCATTCATGAAATTGCCTCGATTGGTTGTGCGTTGCAGGAGTGAGTGAGGCAAACTTGATTGCATGTTCGAGCTCAGTTCATTTTCAACAGCATCAAGGATCAAATGCATTAAATACGAGAACGAGACGTTGCCATCGGATGTTGCTTCACTTTACAGAACAGAGGGAACCTAAAAAAAAGGAAAAGACAGACTTTACTACACTTTACTTGCAGTTTGTTGTTTTATCAGAGCTGCTCATCTGTTGGACTTGGATAGAGGGGCGACTATAAGCACAGCTCCTCCTCTCCACCCCAATCACCTTCAATATATGTATATGTATGTATGTATAGGGTCCAGGGCGGGTGGCGCACCTGCGGCAAACTGCTTTGCAATTATGAGATTTTTTCTTCTTTTTTCCTTTTTTTTGTTGCCGCCTTTCTGAAAGGCAATGCGAGTTATGCTAAATAAAGGCTGACTACCTACAGGAGCGGATTGCTGATCATAGCCAAAGGGTTAATATTGTTGCTAGCAACCAAAAGTCCGCTACTGGCGTTGAGTGTAATCCCTTTTCTGTTGCCACGTTGTCGATGTCGATGATGTTGCTGGCAGCTTCTGTTGCGCTCAGTCAGTTGACTACCGCTGCTGTTATACTTTCTCTCTGTACGTACCTGAGCATCAGCATCATCATAATTTAGACTGCAATCATCATTATCGTTGAGTCCGTTGAGCATTCTTGAGCAAAACGCCCGCACGTAGTCATTTTGGGGGCAGGCAGGAAGATAGAAGGAGCAACAGCAACAGCAACAGCAACGGCAGCGGCAGCAGCAGCAGCAGGAGGTGCAGGCAATGGCCACATGCAGCAAGTAAATGTCAGGCAGGCAGGCAGTCAGTCAGTGTCCGAGTTCGAGTTGGAGTTCCAGGCAGATTCATTGGGCAGAGGCAGTGAGTAAGTCTATCATTCAGTCAGTCAGTCAGTCACAGCGCAAAGTTGCCAGCAATTTGCTCAAATAAAAACGTAAAAAAAAAGAAACAGAAAAGAAGTAACTTAAAAAACGAAACGAAAAGGCAAACTTCAACCCAGGAAGCTGCGCGCATGCGTCTTTGGCAGCATATAATTGTCTTTTGGTGGCTGGATAGCATCCCTCTCTCTCTCTCTCTCTCTCTCTCTCTCGCCATCTCTCTTCCTCACTCCAGCTGCTGCTGCTGCCTGTCCATGTCCGGCGGCAATTGTAATTACCGCAGTTGCGCCTCCCGTCCGTCCATCGCTGGCCAACGCCTTCGCCATCGCCCATCGCCCATCACCCATCTTCTGGCCATGGAGTTACTTGGACAAATGCGCAGTAGCCTGGCATTTCAGATACAGATACGCCTGCAGTTTGTTATTACGGGCATTATTTTTGCAACCCTTCAGTAGGAAACTTCCCCACTGCTCCCCCACCGTTGCTCCCATAGTTGCTGATTGCATTTAAAGTCCACCATGGCTCAAAAAACCCATAAGAGTGGGGCCCAACGAAAGAAATTCACAAGTAGGTTTATGCATTCTACAGTGATTGGGGCAACGTCTTTAAGTATTTATCCCCCAAATCAAATTAAGTGTCCCTCGAAAAGATGTTAAAATATGTCGGTAATATCGATTCGAAATCAACAGATTAATTGTCTAACCTTAATCAAAAATTAAACAATTTTGGATCCCAATGAATCGGTCTCTTCTCCGCCGTCAGTACTGTAATCCTCCATTTTCTATCGTCAATATTGTAAGGTGGGCATAAGTATTAATATTAATCCTTCAATATTAGCATTATTTTTTTATCCTACGACAGCACGACAAAGTCCAAGCAGATAGCTGGCCACCTTCCAACCTAGGGATGCAGGCTACTACAGCTATCTATTAGCTGAATACGAAAGGATAGATGTTTTAAGCAAAGGAACAGAACGCTTTGAGCAGATTACAGTGTATGGGAGGTCGTAATCAGATAAGAGGACCCAACAAGGTTTATGCAAGTCATTACAGCAACTTAGAGTTAAAGGGATAAAGGCAGTAAGTAATCAAGCAGCTAGATCGTCTAGGTAGTACCGATAGGAAAATCTGTGTTAATAATCAAAAGAAGTTTACAAGAATCTTGAGGCGTAAAGAGCAAATGGTACGAAATGCTTTTGAACGGATTCAAGACTAATCTGCTGCGACTCATATTTGATCAAATTCAAGATCCATACTCTAAATATTATAGGCTTCAATGGAAATTAATTTGCCCTACTCTAAGTCTGCAACCTGCTCGATTGCCTTGAATACAATAAGATTTTGGGTTCCCTTTTAGAAAGTATCGATACGATATGTTAAATTCTATCTAGTACTAATGTACTAGTATTAGTCTGACAGTCGCACCGGAAAGAGCAACTTACAAAGCAAGCCACTTAATTTGGAAACCAAAACAGAGGAGGTTGTCACACTTTGATGAGAAATGTTTCTTAGGACTATTCGTGAATCGTTGTTATATTTGATATCAATAGACTAAGGATGGATTTCAAATGCTTACCCACTATTTAACAATTGTAATCCATTACAGGTTTGTAATCGATTACTGATGATTTCGGCAAACTGACTGTGAAAGGCGGCTACGTTTTAATCGGGACTGGAGCTGGAATCAATACTGTGTAGAAACTACTATTACCCAGGCTACTACCTCATCAATGAAATATCGTCTGGGTGAGATGTCCTTTACTAACATTAATGTCCATCGATTTGGAATCAATGAACTCTCAATTTAATTTTATTAGTAGTAGCTAGGATTATCTATAGAAGAACAGTTGTTTTACCGTGAATACTAGTCACTAGGGGTAGGCACTTGTAGAGCCAACGTAAATTGTTTAAATTGAAAAATCCACATGCCCCAAACAATATGCAACACTTTTCTTTCAACATTTATAAATAGCCTACTATGTAATTTTGTTCGCCTGGTATATACTTATTTTCCCAGTGTAAATTTTTGCGTGTTTGCCTGGTGTTTAGTATTTCTTTTGGTAAAAATTGTATCGTCCGTTAAATTAAAAAAAAAACAAGTACCCCACACAGTATGCTATACTTTTTAAAATTAGAAAACCAACCGCCTCTTATCAGAGGATGATCCTGGAGGTTTGAACTGAGGGAGACTCTTTCCTTTCCTCTATGAGGAATCCGCATTACTCACTCGTATTCACGATGAAACCAAAAATATAGTATCAAATATACAAAATATAGTCTGTAGACAGAATATTTGATGTACCTATGTACCTTATTTTGCAACTCGTCCGCATAATCTGAGATAAAAATTATAAAACTAAATAACGAATATGAAGAGTTTTAGTAGTTAGCAATTAAAGTCAAACAATGATGTAAAATCTACAAAATAATAAGAACAAGTAATCTCTAACTATGTATTTTTAAATGTATTTGCTAAACTCCCAATAATAAGATATTTTGTGTCATGAATTTTCATATTATTTTATTCATTTCATAATTTGTTGTTGTCATCTTTTTTTGTTTTTACTTTTGGTTCGAAATGTTTTGAAAAGTTGTAACTAGTTGGAAGTTAAACTAATTAGATTATAATACAAATAGTTGTAGATAATTGAGTTAGGTTTGATTTGAAAAACTTTTTGATTTTTTTTGTTTTTGTTTTTTTTTTTGTTTTTGTTTTTTTGGTTTTGTGTTTTCAATTGCATGCAGAGAGTTTAAAAAGTTTTAGTTTCTGTTGCATTCTAGTTTAATTGTAGTAATTGAATTGCATTTCCTTTAGTTTGCTTTCGTTTTTTGTTGTTCTTTATATTATAAATTATTATTATTATTTTTTTTTTTTTTTGTTGATTACTTTGTTGTTTTTGCTTTTGAGAGCCGCTAAGGATTGTCATTTATTTGACTAAGAAAACTTGAACTGAATTAAGCAAATGTATCTGGGCTTTTTCGTTTTTTATTCCTGTTTTTTTTTTCATTCTCATAGCACCATAAAATGATATTTAAAAAGTCTTACTCATAATCAAAGACATTATTTTAGAAAGTAGTAGGTGAAAGGTGATTGGGGGGGGGTTGAGGGGGTAAAAAATGATAATAGGTAATAGCATTTGGAAGATAACTTGATTTTCTTTTCTCAACTAATATCACAATGTTGCCTCACTGATTCCATTATCCTTCGATTATTTCGATTCCAACCTGCTTGCTTCTTCGGTTTATCTCTCTCATTCATTTTGCTCGAACTTAAGAACTAAAATATCATTTCTTATATCAATATTCTCAATATATTGACTATATGTCAATAATTATAATTTGCATAAATCTTGGATTTAAAGTTCTTAGATGCTAAAAGGCAAAATGTAAGCTAAGATTTTTGAAAAAGTCTTTTTATATATAAACATATATGTATGTTTATATATATATATTTGTGTATATATATAAATGTATGTATGTATGTGTAAAGTTATTGCTTTAATTTACAATTTATCTTTGTTTATATTAAAAATTCGAAAAGCGGTATAAAAATATGTGTGTTTTTTTTTTATTTTTTTCATTTAGTTTTAAGAAAGCAATTTGAGTAAAATTTTGAAGACGAATGAAAAATTGCATTAATTCGTTTATTTATTAGTGTTGCTTTTAGTTGTTTTTTGTTTTTTTTGTAATAAATATTTTTTTAGATTTCCTTTTTTTTAAAGATGCAGCAGCATTTAATGCTAAGTTTTAACTTCTCAGAAGCATTAAGTTGAAAAATCTTAAGGTATATCAATATATATTAATGATCCATTTAATGATTAGTCAAAAAAATTGATTTCAGGCAAAAATCGCACAATTTACAATGCAAATAGTTTCTGACATATTCAATATGTATGTGTGTGTGTATATATCTATATATCATATGGTACATACATAGATATATGTACATACATCTGTACAGAATATGTATTATATATGTACCTACTAATATATATATGTATGTATATATATGTTTTATTACTTCGCTCCCCAACTCTTCTTATACTTTTATTTATAATTATTTTGTTTAGTTTCTGCTGCCAGCTGAGTATCAAAAACGAAAAATGAGAATAGAAAAAAAATATAAACAAACACTTTATCTTTTTGTATGCATTTGTAAGGCACTTCCGTGTGACGGAAATATATAGGGGAATATATATATACTCTATACAAAATATCATTTCAATCTCATCTGGCTAACATTGTGGGTCCAGGCTTAGCTTTACCTTTTTCTTTTCTTTCTTTTTGTATGTGGTTTATTATTTTTTTTTGTTTTTGGTTTTTGTGGCCGTAAATTTTGTTCTTCCGTTCCGTTTTTGCTGGAATGGGTCCAACAACCAATAACGATAACAACAGCAACAGCAACAACAACAAGTATACAGAATTATGTTGATGAAAACAATAAAGTTCCGAAACTTCAAACTCAATTTTCGCGCTACAATTACAAATGATGGCGATAAATTTTGCGTGAGAAGGGCTGAGAAAAAATGGGGCGAACAGAGAGGAGACAAAGAGGAGTAGATGATGATGATGATGGCGATGGCGATGGCGATGGCGACACGCGTTTGCCTGGCTTGGCTTGTTTAGAGATTTATGCGTGCAAAAATCCGTTGCCCCGTTGCAAGCTGCAAATAATGTCAACGAGCAGCAGCCAAAATGATGCACGACCCAGCGCGGATTATGCAATGCGGCTTCCCATCCAAAAGACTATTTGCCAGAGGTAGTTAGAGAGAGAGAAGAGAGAGAGAGAGAGAGAGATGGAGTGGGACAAAGGAGTATAGACCTAGGTTCTGCTTGTAGTTCTCTGGTAATGCACCCAACTCCTTTGCTTTGTGGTGATAAAGTGGTGCCACATGCAACATACAAACACATAGGCCACTCTCGCTTTACCCTGATTTATGAGCCCCCAAACAGCAGACAGCAACTGCAACAACACCAACAACAACAACAACAACAACTCCAACACCAAACCAAAGTCTGTCAATTAAAGTTGCCACCAAAAGCATTCTCATTGCTTAATTATGCACCAGCAGCAGCAACAGCAGCAGTAGGTGGTGAGGAGTAGCATGTGGCAGTCGCCTCAAAAGTTCAAACTGTGCCACCAGTTGGTGCAACTTTGCAGCTGGTTCGGTGCGGTTCGTGTTTTCATTTTTCATCAACCCACCAACCCCCCACCCCAACGCCATCCCCCACCACTTGCACTTATTAAGGAATTAATTTAGTCATTGTATAAAACAAGGTCAAACATTAGCCGGTAACTGCATTGCAGCAATCCCAGAAGAGCCCAAGAACAAGCTTCAAAGAACATGGAGACATGGTAGGAGGTAGGTTTTACCGCCCCCGCATCCACCACACCCACCACACTATAGTCGTCTATACCATCTGGCTCGGTCCTTCGTGTCGTCTGGCCATTAAAGATCCACAAAGAAATTTTCATGTTGTCGACTTGTGGCCGGGTCTTGTCCGGGTCGTTCTCTTGGGTCCACCCCCGACACCAAAAGCGTGGGAAAACTTTGCTAAAAACTACACCCACTCCCAATCCTACTCCTTCTCCAGGAGCGCTGCGTGCCTTAGTGCCATTTCGTGTCGGCTGCTGACTGAATTGTAAGCAAATTTCAATTGCCTAAAAGCCATTTTCCGATCTAAATTCGGTTAGATTGAAAAAGGAAAAACAAGAAAGAGTAAACTGAAAACCAAAAATGAACCAAACTGAAATATAAAATACATTATAAAATAAAAATAAAATGAACTCAACATTTGTTTAAACAATTTGTTGTTTTGTATTTCCATTGTTTTTTCTTTTTCTTTTGTATTTGTTGTTGTTGTCTTTTTTCATTTGTTTTATTTGTGTTTTATACTACCAACTAATCATAACCAACTATTACATAAATTATTTCTTAAAAACAATAAAAAAAAAATGTTATAAACCAAAAAAAAAAAATTATAATAATTTAATTAAATCTGACAATAAATCCTAAATTACAGCTAATAAATTAATAATATTTAATAGGTTTTACGATAATAATTTTCTTTTTTTTTTGTATATTTTGTTTTTTCTTTTCTTTTTTTTTTTGTTTGTGATAATAAATAACGAAAAACTTCAACTTTAACCGCAAATATCTCCAAAAAATTAAACAAACATTTCTCAAATGGTGGAGCAAACTGGAAGTGCCCTTGGCTAAAGGGCTGCGGGGCAAGGGGAGGGAAGTGTCAAAGGGGTGAAAACGTAAAAGCTTTTTATTTCATTTCATGAATAAATTGAAACAGTATTCTTTTGTTAAACAAAATAATAAGCAATTGAAAATAAATAAGTACAAATAAAAACGAAACGAAATGAAATAAAGTAGAAGAAAAAAAAAACAGAAGAAATAATTCATTTAATTTCATAATAATAGTGTTAATAAACATAGTAATAATTTGTGTGTGTGTGTAACAATAATTTTAAATTTTGTGGAAAATTGTGGAAATGTTTTCGATTGGTTTTGTTTTTATTTTAGTTGTTTCTGGGTTTAATTTGTGCCCTAGGGAGAATTCTTTAAGTTCTTCTTTCTCTCTCACACTCTCTCTATCTCTCTTTCATTAATGTGTCTTTTTGTTTTTTTTGTTTTTTTTTGGTCAGTGTGTGGAAATGAAGGATAATAGTTTATATGTTTGTATAGTGGTATATAGGATAAGGAAGGGAAAATTAATGAACTAGAATTAAGTTAATACAATTTTGTTGTATATGAAAGTTACATGCTATCTGCTAAATATTTATATTTGTGTGTTGAATAAAGTAAATTAAATAAATTATATTGGTAAAATTACAAAATAAATTAAGACAATTTATGTTTTATGTTGTTTTGTTCGTTTTTCTCGTTCGTTTCGATGGCCTAGCTAAATAATTTCAAAATGTTTGTTGACAAATGCTGCCGGATTTGTTTGATCCGACTTTTGTGTTCTATATATATATATATAAACTAAATTTGTGGAACATGGAATTGCTAGCTGTATCCATCAATCAATCAATTGATCTATCGATTAATCGATCAAAAAATATTGTTGCTCTACAACACGCGACGACTTGCAATCGAAAATCGAAATACAATTTATTTATATCTAGATAACTAGAAACTAAAAAGGTTATAAACTAAATTAAGTGCTAATACGTTGGGTGGTTTGAGTTAACATACTTCTATATCGTTTGCTATCTCTCTCTCTCTCGCTACCTATCTCTCCTTCTCTCTCTGTCTTGCTATTTCTTTCTCTTTCTATGTGTGTCTATGGATTTCGGGTAAAAATTAGTATAATATTTTAGACCTACATATATATATTAACTTTTAACGCTTGTTGTTTTAGGTAGTAATTAGGTTCTCAGTCTTCGCAGAGATTTCCGGTATTCTGTTTTTTTGTCTCATTTTCCTTCATTCACTTCGTGTTGTTGTTGTTGTTGCTGATTTTTTAATTCTCATTGTGTTGATTTCTATCTCCCTTACACTATTTTCTATTCCTTTCTAATACAAAAAAAATCAAAAAAAATCTTGTTATCGACTAATTGACTAAAACTAAAATGTCATAAACTGCCTCGCTGCGGCCGCGTAGTGGAGATACCGTTAAGCACTCTCCGTTTTTACCACAATGGGCATGGGTCCGCCCAGAGGTCCTCCGCCCACCACCGACAGATGATTGGCCGACGAGGGTGACTTCTGCAACAGCTCCTCGGGCAGCATATTCAATGGATTCATTGGATTCATTTGTAGCGGCAAATTCATTTTCATATCCAACAATGGTGGCAATGGCGGTGATTTGCCCTCATCGCCACCGCCTCCACCTCCACCACCACCATTGCCTCCTCCTCTGCCTCCACTGCCTCCACTGCCACGATTTTCACGGCCTCCACCGCCGCCGCCGCCACGGGATTCGTAGCGCGTGTGAGTGCGCATGTGCCTGGTGATCATATCCCGGCGACATGCCGCATAAGGACACTGCGGACACTTGTAGGGCTTCTCACCTGTATGGGTGCGCTGGTGGGTGGACAAGTGATCGGAGCGCGAGAAGACCTGACCGCACACCTTGCAGGTGTAAGGCTTGACGCCAGTGTGGAGACGCATGTGTCGGGTCAGCATGTCGGAGCGGGCAAAGGAGCGATGGCAGACATCGCAGGAATACGCTTTGGCTATATCATTGGCGGGATTGCGCGACTTGTGACGCGAAGCCATGTGCTTGGCCAGGCGATCATGCAAGGAGAACATTTGGCCGCAAGTGGGACACACGTAGGCCACATCCGAGCCAGGCGGCATTTCCTCCACCACCGGCGAGACGTCCAAATTGTAGCGCCAGGCCACTGTTTCCTTGGTGGTAGGAGAAGCCACATCCCCCTTGATCACAGGCACACCCACTGTGGTGGTGGGCACATGCTGATGCTGGTGATGAGGATGGTGCTGCTGCTGGTGATGAAGATGATGCGAATGATGCAGCGGATGCAGGGGCATTTCCATCTTAATCATGGCAGCTGCTGCCGCCGCCGCTGCTGCTGCGTGGGCAGCTGCCGCTGACATCACATTGGCATAGGCCGATGGAGTCGGTGGTGGCGGCACAGCCGCTTGACTGGATATAGGTGTGGTGCTGGCATTTGGATTCGTTGCATTGGAAAGCGATGTGCTGGAGTGTGTGCTCGAGGCGGGCGACAAGGCATTCATGCTCTCCAAACTGCTGGCGGCACTCATCGATCCAGCCACCGGCGGTGGCATCAGGGTGTGGCGATGGCTGTGATGAGCCGCCACTCCAAGGGGTGGTGATCCGGATGTTGAGTATGAGGAGGATTTGTACTTTTTGAGCTCCAATTCGCCGCCGCGCACACAGGACAAGTCGAGTGGGCGATCTTGGGGCGGCGGCATGGGCTTATCCTGCTTTTGTTTCTCCTTCTTGCCGCTGACCGCTTGCTTCGTCTTGGGACTGGAGCGACGTTGGCTCACCGAAGACTCACTGCGTGGCGGCGAGGGCAGCGATGGCGGTGGCGAGGCATTGGCCAACAGAGCCGGCGGAAGCGCCTGACTAATTGCCTTTCTTTGCTGCTGCTCAATCGAGATGTTACCACCATTGGGCGATGTTTCCGTCTCCGAGGATGAGGCTATCGACGAGGGTGTATGCTGCAAGGGCGATGGATAGAGATCATGGCGACGTCGGAATACTTCGTTTAAATATTTGGTATGCAGATAATAACCAAACAATGGCGAAGGTATGGGAAAGTAGCGATCATATGGGCTGGGCATCTCGGTTTTGATGTCCACGTGCAAAGGATTCTCTTTGGCCAACTGAGATGGGTCCATCAAGTTGGGTGGGACACCCGCCAATTGCAATGGGCTCATGCTAATTCGTGGACTATCTTGATCCGGATCATGATCCGCATCTGCATCGTTGTCGCTTAGCGAGTGATCCATGTCCTCGCCAGATATATTCTCATTTTGTTCATCATCATCCTCGCTAGCGGCCTGTTGTTCGCTTTTAATAAATTTAGCCTCCTGCTGCTGCTGCTGTTGTTGTTGCTGCTGATCATCGTCCTCCTCACCATCATCCTCCGCATCAGCTTCATTCATTCCCTGCCTGTCCATATTCTCATCCATATCCATAGGCTCGATCTTACAGTTGCTTTCATCTGCCTCGTCGTTTGCCTCTTGTTGATCCTCCCCCTCCTCCTCATCCTCCTCTTGCACCATGTTGTTGATATTATTGTTGTTATTGGTGTTATTATTATTATTATTGTTGTTGTTGTTATTATTATTATTATTGTTGATGTTATTATTATTATTGTGTTGCAACTTGTCGAGAACCGCTGAGAGACGTTTGCGTTTGCGCTGCTTCCATGGCATAATGTTGTTGTTGTTGTTGTTATTAGTGGTCACATAGGGCTGGTTGTTGTTGTTGTTGTTACTAGCAACCGCTGCCGCTGCTGCTGCAGCTGCCGTCGCCTGCTGATGCAAACTCAATGCCAAACTGGGCAAATGCTGCGGCAAGCCATGCGATGGATGAGGATACTGCAGTTGTCCATACGATGGTGGTCCACCATAGACAGCCGCCACACCAGCCGGTTGAAATTGGGGATGTGGATGGGGATGATGCGGCGCCGGCGGCGGTGGATGGCCATGAGCATGGGGATGGCCATGAGGATGTGGATGATGGTGATGATGATGTGAATGTGGATGGTGCGGGGGATGCGAATGCGAGTGATGATGATGATGATGATGATGGGGATTGTGCGAGCCGGCGGCGTGATGATGATGCCCCATGGGGTCGGTGCCTTCTGCCATCGTCATTAGGTCAACTTTTTTTTTATTGTTTTTGCCTGTCCAAATCTTCTTCTGTACCGAAGTCGGCAATTGACTTAAAGTTTTCCTTGGGCTTAAGCACTTGCGAATGCGCTGATGAGATCCCTGCGACTCCTATGAAAGTGGAAGAGAAATAGACAATATTCAATGATGAAAAGAGATAAAAGATGACAAGAGGAAAGGCAATTGGAAAAAAAATGCTTTGACTTGGCTTGGCTTCATTTCCACTTCACACACACACCAACACACAGGAATATTATTTGAGCTTTTCTTTTTACCATTTTCATTAATTTGATCAATTATATAATTTTGTATTAGTTTTTGTTAGTTATTAGTATGTTTCTATGTTATTTTGTTCAACTCAATTCAACTTTTGAACAATTTTTACGTTTTCTTTTTAACTCTTAAGTTTTTTCGAACTTTTCTGCCACGATGCAAAATCGGAAAAGGAAACAATTCCACCCGACCGCAATCGTATGTATAGTTATCTCGCTTTAATAGACGGTTAGAGTTGCCAGATCGTGCATATTAGCGGTGTCAGGGTCGCATAACAAAGATCCCACAAGTGGGAGCTTAAAAAGTGATATTTTTGACAGTTATTATCACAAATATTCGAAATTGTTGTGAAATCTAACAATTGCAAAAAAGGAAGGAAAAAAATGAATTTCCTATTTTTTGGCAGCCAACTAAAGTACCAAATTATGATGATGATGATGATGATGATGAAAAAAAAAGATACTGTGGACATTTACGCTGCGTTAGTTTTATGCGTTTTGTTCCTGGTCACGCCCTGGCGCTAAGTCCACACACATGCACATACATACATACATACATACATAGGCGTATGTACGCCAACCATGTGGAACTCCAACTCCGAATCCGAATCCGTTGCGCATCTCCCGCTGTGGAATTTTTATTGCGCTGCCAGCAGATTTTATGGCGCGCTCAAGTTTATGACTTTGCCTTGACCATCGCCCAAAAACTCATCTCTATATGTACATACATATGTACATTCATACATACATATGTATGTACATATCTTGCCCTATCCCTCTAAACTTTTTGGTCAGCAAATCAATGAAGGGGACAAAGTTGGATTTGGATTTAGAGTCATCGTTGTCGTTGTCGTTCTCGTTGTCGTCGTCTGGCGCCAACATTCGCAAATAATTAAAAGTTACCACACACAAACACACATGGCGCGGATCAGAACAGGACAAGCCAAAGGACCATGGCAGATGGTGAGGATGTGAGAGAATGAAGTGCAAGTTTCGTGCCACAAAAACTCAACTCAACTTCAGTAAGTGTTTCAGCAGAAGTGATGGCGGGCGGCGTCAGTGGCACAGGCACAGGCTCAGACCGAGGCCCAGGCACAAGCACAAACACGGGCAGCGGCAGCGGCAACGGCAGTGTTGGCAAAGCCCAGGAAAGGACGACAGCACGTCTGGAAGGACGTTTGCTGCATTGCGCTTATCCTTGTGATATATGAATATTGTGCACACACGCACACCACGAGGGTGAGTCGAAGAAGTAAGACAGGAGCTAGAGCTGAAGAGCGGAAGGTGGAGGCAAACTTGTATGCCGCACGCTTCACTTAACTCAGAACGGGAGAGCAGCAGCAGCAGCAGGAGCAAGTGGTGGAGCATTGGAGCAGCTTTTGTCTGTTGTCTGCCATAAGCCGTCAGTTTATGGCCAGGGGTTACGTCCTTGTTGTTGTCGTTGTCCTTCTGTTTGCAATTTGCGCCTACAACACTGCATGAAGGTGGACAGTGAGTCAGCGGAGGGTGGTGGTGGGGAAATGGGAACGGGAATGAGGGCGAGGATTGGCCACTGTGTCCATGTCCTTAACGGTCACGTGTTTGCTATACGTGTTGAGAAAATGAAAAGAGCTGGACTCGGCAAAGGCAAAAAAAAATAAATGCGAAAAAAAAAACCAGAAAAAGAAAAAGGACTGGCGAGGCAAGGAAGAAGGAGGTGTTGATGGCTCAACGACATGGACACCTGTGTCCTATCTTCCCCACCCATTCCTACTCCTGCTAGCCGTGCCAGTTAGTGGTTTGTTAATGTTATTGTATGTCCTGTCGCCTCTATCTCTCTCGCTGTCTCTTTCATTCGGTTTTTAATGGAGTGCGTGTCCTTTGTCCTATGGCTCGAACTCTCTGACTCCATGACTTTGCTTTAAACTTTTTCGATTTTCAACTTAAATGGAAAAACACAAAACTTTTTCTTTTCACCTCGTAACATAATTCATATTCTATTTAAAAGCAACAAAAAACACAACGAAATGAACGAACAAAAACCCCAGAGTGGGAGGTGAGGCGGGGGCAATGTATAAAGAACAGCAATTAATATTCTTAATTAGGGTAATTAAACAACGCAGTGCTGACAACTATGCGAAAAACTTATTTCACTCCCCCCCCACAAAAAAAAACAACAACAACGGGAAAATATGAAAATAAAAATATAACCAAAATGGTGGAAAAAAAACCGAGGAAAAAAAAACATAAATTTTTCACGCGACGACGCCTGAGACTTCTGGCCCAAGGTTCTGCTTGTTAGCACGCGAAGGCGGAAGGATAACAGACGGGAGGAGCGGAAGGGGCCACAAGGAGAAGAAGAATTGTCGAGTCGAGATTGCTGATTTATTGCAGACTAAAAATATTATTGTACATACATATATAAAAAACGTTCGACCAAAATAAAGAACAAAGCGAAGAAAATAAATTACATAAATGGGCCTCAGCTTGTCGTGGGAGGAGTCGAAGGAGTAGCAATTTGACAACGGTCTGCAAATTATGGCTAAATGAAGTGTTAATTTCTCAACGCGCCAACCAAATTATCCAACGAAAGTTTCATTGTGAGATATGTATATGATATATTTATGATCTGAATAATTATCATTTTAACAAGCGAACTACATATATAGATTGCTTTTAGTTTCTACAAAATTTCAAAAACATCAGAGATTGGAAAATACATATTACAGTCCGGCTCAGCTAAATAGGTTTGAAACGTTGTATCTCCATCAAAAGCAAAGCAAACATTTTGTTGTATAAAAAAATCAATTACACATAATTTGTTAAAAAGCAAAGTTTCTTCTTTATACTAGATTTAATTTCGGTTTGTACTTTGAAAGAAAGGAGAGTCCAACAAAACACTAAAAACACATTGATTAGGTCTAAATAAAAATATTTTGCTGAGATGACCGATTGAGTTGCTATTTTTATTGTAACATAAAGCTTGTGATCTTAATTTCTTCAAGATTTGTTAAAAAATATTAGCTTATAGGTTTTGTTTTTTTATATATTCATCATATATCAAATATCATCATCAATCATAACTTGAATCAAGTATTGAAACTGTATTTACTTTATATAAAAGAATTATTTATATTTCGATACTTTCAAACTAATCGAAGAGTAAGTTTCGTATTTGATTTGATTATATTTAAATCAAAGGAAAGTATACAGTTAGTTTATTTGATTTGTTGACGTTTAAGACAAAATACTGTGTTCCCCTTACTTTTATTTCTTTGGGGGCTTTGGAGGATAAATTACACCGTAGAAAAATATTTTAAGATCACAGATTTGGATTTCTTGTCTTTAAATCGAAAATGAAATCAATTCTTGGTAATAGCTCATGTAATAGCAATGTCTAGTTTAAGTTGTTGTTATTATTATATATGTACATACATTAATTCACTTATTTTTTTCAAAAAACCTTCAGGGGGCATAAGTAAAAACATATGGCGCCTGGCCATTTCGGGCCAAAAGTTGAGACGTCTCGAATGGCAGACAGCAAAACATGCTTGTAAGCAAATGTTTGGCTCTCGAATAAAAATCTGGAACGCCATTCCATTTAATAATAATAATACACAAAGAAAATGATCTGTAAAAGGGCAAAAAACAAAACGTTGAGATACACAAGTGCGAAAAAAAGCTAAAATGCAAAGTGCGAATGCTTAATTACATTAAACAATAAACGAGGAAATGGCGCTCGACAAAAAATAAAAACAAAAACAAAACGAGGCAAAATAAAAGGCAGAACAAAAGAAAAGAAAACTGCATCGTTTGCTTGGATTTTCTTTTTTTTTTTTTTTTTTTTTGCATTTTGCTAACTTTGGATTTTGTTTCATTGTTGAACTGGCCAGAAAACTGCAACTGAAAATGTGCAATGCCAGGGAAATATGATTCATTGTCACTTTGCCGCTTTTAAGCCCCACTACCTCCCCTCTGAGCGCACCCCAACCATCCCCCGCCTTCGGTGTTCTCTTGGGCTATTTTTTGCTTTTTGGTTTTGCAGCATAATTAAATGACAACAAATTTAACACCAAATAAAACAATGCAAATGACAAAAAGAAAAGAAACAAAGAGCAAGAGAAAAGAAGGGCCCGGAAGAGGGGCAGAGGTAGACGTAGTCAGAACGTGTAAAGATAAGCAATTTAAATTTACCTCTAATCCCATTAATTATTGTAATTTTGTTTAATACAAAACTTTTAGCAATTCGACACTTTGTGTTTTTTTTTTCTTTTTTTCTTCACTTAATTGACTCAAATGGAGTTGCCATTAGGCAGACATTTCCATTTGTATTTGCTTAGCATTTGTCACGCTTGTTACACACAAAACTTGATGAAGTTTTTAGACCCCGCAACCAACCCTGCACCTCCACCACCTCTCACCACTCTCACCTCTTCCTGTATGATGTCGCCAGGCGGGCGATAAGCCCCGTGCCATGGCGTTAACCAAACAAAAATTGCAGAAATTAAAATGTAAACAATTTGTCTCTCTCTCTGCCACTGTATCTCTCTCTGTTTCGGTCTCCCTCCCTCTCTCTCTCTCTCTCTTTCTCATTCTTTCTTGCTCTGTCAATGTATCTCTCTCTCTCTCTCTCTCTCTCTCTCTCTCTCTGTCTGTATGTCTCCTGACTGGATTTGCTTTGAGTTATGTTGGAGACTCTTTGCTATTTAAACAAAAATTGTTGGCTTACATTTTGGTCAGCCATATTAATCCCCTCCCCTCCTCTCTCTACCGCATCATTTGTACCCTCTGTGTCTCTCAGACGCCATTTAAGCCATACTTCAGCAGCCGAGTCAACGTGATATGCATTGATAATGGAGGAACAACAACTTCAATCACAAGTGCAAAGACAACAGCAGCAAACAGCGGCGACAGCAGCAGCAGCAAAAGCAAACAAAGCATGACAAGGCAGAAATATGGCTAATAAAATAAAACTCCATTTACATTAAAATGGCACACACACAGCAAAATGGAATGAGAAGAACAAAGTGAATGTGATAAAAAACACAACTTACTCACATATCTCTATATAGATAGATAGATAGATGGAGGTACGCCTACAACAGTTGCCAGCCAATGATAACAAGCAACATGTTGCTGCTGTTGAAGGGCAAATAATACAAATTGTTGTTAATTAATTTGTGTTTTTTTTCCTTTTCTGTAAAGCTAACTCCCTCAACATTCATCTTTCTTTTTGCATTTCGACTTTGTATGCCAGTCTCATTTGTGGCTCGTTGCAATTGCTGGCGCATTGCAATTAAAGTGATCACTGTAATTTATTGAATGTGATTAAGTTTTGAACCAAATTTGACGTCAATATTGTTGAAGTTAACGATATGCTAATTGTTGTAGTTGTTACGACTACTACTACTACACACACACACATAAGTGAGTTCAAAAATCATTAATTACGAGAGAGATAGAGAGAAGTCATTGAAACCTCTGATCTTCAGATTGACGTTGTGACCAACAAAAGCAACAACCTACGCCCCAAACTATGTTGGCTATTTTGCTACTGTCGGACGAAGTGGATAATGCCAGATAATGGCAATTTCCTGCCACTTGGCCAATTGTTGCTGCCGTGCAAGGAGCAACAGCAGCAGCAGCAACACTTATTCACTTCCACACACAGACACACACACATGCGCCCCCTGGCTGACCGCAACTTAAATAAAATTACATTCAAATTCAATTGTAAATGCATTTTATCTGTTGGTTTTTGTTGTTGTTAGCTTCTACTGTTGCTGCTGCTGCTGCTGCTGCCGGGGCTGTAAACTGCAATCATGTTGCACATTTTTCTTTGGGCCGAGTCCAAGTCCAAGCTAGGCTAGCTAGAGAGTCAGAGAGCCTCTCTAGCTGTGGCCTTTTACAATCAAATGTAATTATTTTTGCAATATACACCTTCAGCTGCCTCTGCCTCTGATGTTGCTGTTGCTGCTGCATCGACTGGGGCAGCAACAAGTTGCTTAGCATACTTCCGTTTGAGGCCGACCGCGCCTTAGCCTGGGCCAAGGGGGATCGCGTGATCAAAGTCAATTTAGTTGCTATATACAGACACATTTGTTTTATGCTGCTACTTCTTCTTTTTTGCTGTTGCTGCAACGATCCTGTCGTCATCTGCTGCTGCTGCTGCTGTTGCTGCTGGTGCAGCTAAATTAAACCATTGCCGCCTTATCGGCCTGGTCAGGCGCCTGCCTGTTGCCCAAATGGGCATGAAATGGGCCACGGCAACGAACAAAAAAATAATAAAAAAAAAACAAAAAGGAGTAGCAAAAGATACCATAAACTGGTTTCGTTTTTGTAACTGGCCATTTTAAAGGCCTTTGTCGATCGAAATTGAAAAGGTGCTAAAAAACTAGACGAAATGTATCAGATATTTGCATCATTTATATACATATTTAAAAAAAGACCAAAATGGAAGGGGGATGGGGAGAATCCAACAACTAACTAACCAACACTTCCTGTTTGCCCATTTTTGAACATTTATGTTTTTTTCTTTTTGCTGTTGGTATCTTTCTTTTCTAGTGTTTTTTTTGTTTCTTTTTTTTTTTTTTTTTGGTTGGTTTCTCAAATGTTTATCATAATTAGCCACACGATTTGCTGCCTAATTGCTTAAGCGCCAAAAAATTAACATATACAACAAACGATGCAAATGGTAAGGCAAACGAGTGATGGAGGGTGCTGGGAAGTGGGGTGGGGAGGAGGGAGGGAGGTAGGGAGGGCACAACAAAAAAAGCGCCACAAGCAAAACTCTTGAAATATTTAACTTAAAAATCCCTACTCATTTCATGCTAATTATATATGGCCACAAATGAATGGTTACCTATAGACGTATGTATGTATGTACCGCCTGCCATTTTGGCTAGACTACAAAAACCTTCTCGACCAACACACACACACACACACACAGAGAGAGAGAGAGAGAGAGAGAGAAAATTTATTTAATTTTTAACCTTTAGGGGCCAGCAATCATCATTTGTTTTAGCTGTGTTCGTCTTTGATTTCGGTAAAAGGTTTTGGGTCAGCGCCAAAAGGCAATCTCGTCCACCTACTATATGACCACCCCGGGTATCCCCTACCCCGCGCTTCAAAACACACTCGTTTTCTCTCTTTCTCAACCGTTCCTGTATTGTTTGCTGTCTCTCTTCTCTCTCACTTTCTCAATGAGATGATGCTGTTTGGGGTTTCATTTTGGTTCATCAAACATGATGCGATCTTTTGCAATTAGCCTTAAACGATTTTTGGCTCAACACTCACGCATTTTGCCGCTGCTCATCTGGGTCAAGAAGCGGTGCACTCTCTACCATCTAGCACCAACAGCACCACCAGCACCACCATTACCACCAGAGCAAAAACAGGCATTGCCTGTCCGTCACATTATCAGAACGGAATTATCGAAAGAAGGAAAAAAAACCTTCGCTTTTGCCTTCAGAATTGCTGAGGACGACGTCGCTGCATATTTATTTTTAATCAACTTTGTGAAAGCAGGTGAAATTTTGTGTTGTCTTTTTGGCATTTATGAAAGTGCAGCGTGACTGCTTCTTCTTCTTCATCATCATCATCGTCGTCATTATGATCATTCAATGATCATCTGAGGGCTATATAAAAATTAATATAGATTGACTGAAGAAGATATATACACACAGCAAGCAACAGAGAAATGCTCCGTTTTGCTTTTTCGGGGGTAGCAGCCGAAAGTCGTTTTTCGCTTTTTTCAAATTTGTTATTCTTTTTTTTCTTTTGCACTGAAACGTTTTGCGGCATTTCTGTAAAATTTATTATGCCAAAGGCCGATCATTATCGGGTAGCCAAATTATATATGCGCGCGCGCACATGATGAGCATTAAGGGTACTAGTTGTTGTTGCTGTTGTTGGTGTTGTTGGTGTTGATATTGCTGTTGCTTTTCCCATTCCCAGACAGACAGCGACAGCAGCGGCAACAGATCGATCGAACGATCGATCGATGTGGATACTTGGCTCCAGTTTAACCACAAGGGGGCAAAACTATCAAAATGTCGCCGACTATAAATCCACCTTGGTGCAATAAATTTCTGAAAAATGTCAGAGCCCAAGCTCCCGCATTAATTACAGACTCCGAGTGCCTCCAAGTTGCCTCTTTGCTGTTGCCTGTTGCCCCATCACACACAACCTCATTCCGATTTCGATATTCACCCGCATCCACACATCAGGGAAATGTGAACCCTGCGTGCTTGCCATGTAATCAATAGTTGTAACCACCAAAAAAAAAAAAAAAAAAAAACAACAACCAAGTAAAGTAGAGGCAAGCAGAAAACCGCAGAGAAGCAAAAGCAAGTGCAAAAAGCATTCAATTTTTATTTTTTCTTTGCACCGGAATGGACTTACTGGCTGACTGGCAACAAGTTCTTTCAATTTGCCAGTTACTGCCAGCTGGTTGCTGTTGCTTTTGCCTTTGCTGTTGAGGTGCTTTTTTTTTTCTTCTTTAGCTTGAAGTTGGATCTGGAACGCGTGTTTTGCCTTGCATTTTGATTGCCTACAAGCCGTTGCTGTCACTTTGCATTATACAACTCCCCCATCTCCCTGCTGGCATACTAGACACGCCATCCTTCGACCTGCCACCCTCGACTCGGACTTGACAAAAAACATACTAGAAAAGCGCTTAAAGCTGATAAAGGATACATTCCCCTTTGCCATTCTCTTGTCTTATAATCAATAATCTCTTCAAGATGATTTCTTTGTTCAATCTTTTGAGCGATTATCGCGCAATTATGTTGTATTTGATATGCTAATTTCAAACTCGAAAAAAGAACACATACAATTATGCTTAATTTATGCAACACTTTGGACTCTCGTGTTGATCGATCACCCCGCGGAGCAGCAAAAGGCCAACAGGGAGGGGAGAATCGATTGGTCGATTGGTCGATTGGTCGAATGGTTTGTTGGTTGGCCAGGTTGCCCAGGTGTTAATTTGATTTCATTTCATTCGGTTGTTTTTTTGTTTGTAATTTGATTCGTTTGTTTATTGGTTCGAATTGTCGATGGATAGGTAGATGGATGGTTGGTTGGATAAAAACGAGTAGTATTTACCGTTCGTTCTTGAGAAAAGATAAAAAACCAAAAAAACAACTCACCGTCACTGAACCGTTTTGTTTGGCCAATTATGTAAAACAATATTGTGATAAATTTGTCAACATAAATAACACTTGTTGCCAAAGTCTCTGACTCGAACTCGAACTCTGAATGGAATGGCATCCGAAAATGAATGAATGAATCGCAACAGAGTGCGCTTCAGATTGTTTTTCTTTCTGTTAATTAAGCTGTATTTCATGTTGAGGCGCTTATGAATAAAAAGCGGCAACAACAACAACAACTCAAACAAAAAATGAATTAAAAACACAAATGTGATGACACCAAAAGTGCGAATCGTTCATTCGGACCCCCGAAAAACTCGCTTTTGTTGGGGCGTGTCAAAAGAAATTTGTTGAACAAATAAATTTCCAACATCACGAAAAAAGCATTTGGCCTTAATCGCCAAAAGGTCGCCAAATTGAGTTGTAGCTTTGTGGCTGTAGTTGGTAGTTGACGTCATGTTAATTTATTTAATTTTTTTTCTCTTTTTTCCAACATCCAACCAATGGCAAGCCAATTCTATATGGTCAACAGCAGCAGCAGCAGCAGCAGAGCAAACTGTCGCAAGCAATTAATCTTCAAAAATCTCGTCCAGCTGCAGCAGTTTGGAGTTGGTCGTTTTTTGTTGCTGTTGTTGTTGTATTTCATATGACAAAACTTGGCAATATGTCTAAAATGTTCAACTTCACTTCAGTTTCAATGGCAGTTGGCCATTTGGAAGGTCGTTGCTGATCTGCTGAGCCTGTGACTCCCGCAACTTGACCACGATCTTTAACGATCGCCCAGTCACTTGGCCAGAGTCAGTCAGAGAGCTTAGAGATGGCAATGCTTAGCCGCATTGATCGATCTAAGCCACGTTTAACTCAGATTCTTTGGGCGAAATGGGGCGGCCTGTCGTGAGTTTAATGCCATCGCTAATTCATCCATTCACCTCTTAAAGAGATTCGAGTCGAAAAATTCAAGCGAAACAACAAGACGACACTTGAATGTTGCAAGCTGGACAGGCGCACAAGATCGATCCCTCCATTGCCCCGCCTCCTCCCCCTTCCTCCACCACTCTTGCTGCCAACAATCAACATCTCACGCATTAAATTCAAAATGCGTTTCAGCTTTATTTTAGTTTTTTTTTTTTTTTTTTAACTCTTGTTGGTTATTTTTTTTTACATTTTTGTGTGTGTATTTTTTGTTATTGGTGAAGGTTGCAAAGCTTGTAGTTGTTGTTGTTGTGGTTGAGAGTGCGTGAGCCGGCATTGGCCAAGTCAAACCAAGCCAAGCCAAGCCGAGCCAAGCCAAGCCAAGCCAGGCCAGGCCAGGGTTGTCATTGTCGACAAAAAAAAAATCAGCTGCCGCTCAAATAAGACTCACCTGATTTAGAGTTAGACTTTGTGGGTCTCTCTAAAAATTCTCGGATACTGGCATGTTCTGTAGTAAAGAGAAGAGGGTGAAACACATAAATTAATAAACGCAATATTATTAGAAAATTGAAACATTCTGTTAATGTTTTTTATGACAAATTGTTAAATGGAAGTCAAAGTTTGTTCAAAAACTGCTAATTGCTGTGGTAATTATAGTCGACTCAACGAAATCGAATCGGAGCATTCATTAATCAAAAAGCCAGAGAATGTTGCTAGCATAAATAAATATTTATAACTTGCTAAATTTAATACATATGGACAAACGAATATGAAAATTGAGCAAATTTTTGAATTGCTGTTGTGCAGATAGGCTTAAAAATTTCTCCATTTCGCTCTCTCCCTCTCTTTTTGTATATCTTTGGACATTGATTGATTGAAGTGTTTTCATATTTAGTTGCAAAATTAAGTGAGCCACCCCCCTTCATATACATACATATATGTATGTATGTATGTATGTATGTATGTATGGGTATAGCAATTAGGTGGGCGTGGCCAAACAGTGGCCGCAGACTACAAAGCTTAGCCGCTTTTTATTTTTCGTTATGTATTTCGAATAGAAATTGAAGGCAACAAAAGCAACTTGGCAGAAACTGATTAATGGTCGAATGGAGGGCGGGATGGGGGAGGAATGTGTGCGAGGGGGAACTAAACAGCCAGTGGCTTGAGAGATTTGTAGTTTGCTTTAAATAAATTATAATTTGTTCTTTTTTTTCTCCATTTTGCTCATTATTTATTTAGAAACAATCAAAATGTCAAGTGGCAATTGTGGTTTTAGCCTTTTTTGGTTTTTAGATTGTTAGCATTTTGCTATTATTTGCTAATTATTTGTAAACATTTATCAGACACTTGAAATTGTCAACAAAATGATTTACATAAATTGTGTGAGGAAGAGAGATAGGGAACAAGATTGGGGCTGGAACGTAGCGGGGAGAAGGAGGCTAAAAAAGTGACATGTTGCTGGCGGGGCGGATGCTTGTTAACCACAGCAACAGCAGCAGCAGCAGCAATCGATTGCCACCTGTTGCAAATTAGGCATGCAACATGGCATGTTGCGGTTCTGTTGTTGCCGTTGCCGTTGCATGTGGCATATGACCAGCAGCTAGTTTTTTCGTATATTTTTTTGGCTACTGCACAGCTGTGCGACCTTAACAAAAATGCCGCCACCACCGCCGCCCCACAGTAAAGGAAAAACAAAACTTGTTCAGTGTTTTTTTTTCCTTTTTGTTGTTGTTGTTGTTGTTGTAAAAGATATTCCACATTATATTCATAGCCAGCGGCAGCGGGGCATATGAATTTATTAGCCTAACAACAATTTTCTGTATTCAAAAGTTGACTTGCAGCTGCCGGGCCGCCAGTTTGGTAGCTTGAGTTGCCGCTGCTGATAAACTCTGGCTTTGCATTTTTTTCATTTTCAATCTTATCTGGCACCCACAACCAAACAAAACTACAAAAATCAGAGAGAGAGAGAGAGAGAGAGAGACAGAGAAAAGAGGGGAAAATCAAAATCTCATTTAGCTCACCAGCAAAGCAAAGATGCGCCTCTGCCTAGGCCTGGGCTTGGGCCAGGCTCGCCCCCTTATCGCCCCTGAACCTTGGCCCCAAAAGTCAGCTCTATCTATGCGTAAATTAGACCAACGCCTACTCGAAAAATTAAACTACAAAAACCCAAGCAGCAGATAAACATCATATTTTTTTTTTTGGTCTCTCTCTATTCGTTTCGTTTCAGAGGAATTTCAAATGAGGCGAAATCGCTTGTCTATTTTTTGTTTTTTGTAGTTGTTGAATATTGTTTTTTTTTTTTTTTTGGTTTTTTATTTTTTTTTTTTGTTCATGCATATCTGAAAATCGTTTGACTTTTGCAGTTAGCGGCGGCTAGGCAGGCCGGGGGAAAAGGCGAAGACGGAGGAGGAGTAGAGAGACCCTAGAAAAAGACTGACCACAGTAGTTGGGAAAAACTGTTATTAAAATGATTGGAGTGCCTGCCAGAACTGGCATCGGTGGGTGCATGAAAAGAGGTTCTTTTTTGCTGTGCAAGGGGATGGTAGTGGGGGGGGAGGTGTAGAAGGCATTGCCCACCTACTACTACAATCAACGAGGCGTGCATGCAACATAGAAATTGCTAGGCTGAAGCTTGTGTTGCCGCTGCAAAACCAAAATTAGCAGCGCGTGCTAAACAATTGCTGTAAGCAGTAACTAAAATGGACACACACACACACACCCACCCAAAAAAACGCACACACACACAGAGAGACTTTGCATATTGTTTTACACTCAAATATGGCGGCAGCAACATGCACACTAGCAACACTTGTGTACGCCAGCAACTCACTTTGGTAATTGCAACAATTTAACGGTCTGTCGCTTGGTAGTTTTTCTTTATTTCATTGCAAGCTTAAGTGTACTTTGGGGTGCAGCAGCGGCAGCAGCAGCAACAGCAACAGCAGAAAATGCTCTTCTACTAAAGCTTTTTGTGTTGTCTTTTTTTTTGGGTGCCTACAACTTAATCAAAAACTAATTGCATTTGCATAGATGCCACAGACGACAGATAGATAGAGAGGGAGAGAGAGAGAGAGAGACATAAAAAGAAGCTAAAGTTGCTGATGTTGCTCCTGTTGCTGTTGCTGCGTAGGCCCCCACCACGGATGTGGTTTTCAACGCTTGGCTGTGTCAACTTTCAATCAAAGTCAACAAAAAAAAAAATATAACGAAAAATTCAACTAAGAGAGAGATAAAAAAAAGGTATCAAGAAGGCAACCCACTGTGGTTTACTTTACTCAATCCAAACCCAAACCCAAAAGCCTGCTTCCTGGCCAACAACAACAGCCACCAACAGCAACCGCAAGGCTTTTGCTAGCGGGTGCTGGTGCGGCCAGTGTCTCAGTCTCAATCCCAGTCGCCATGTCCGCTCGACCGTGGGAGCTGGTAAAGAGTAAATTAAAAAAAAGGAAAGAGAGAAAAAAAACAAGAAATACATATAAAAAATACGCAACTCACATTCTAATTTATATGGAGAGGACGCCCGCGCAGGCTACGCATTTTTGCACGAAAAGGAAATCTGAAGAAACCTCGGCGCACACACACACACACACATGTGGGAAAAAAACAGCAGCAGCACAGTGGAACAACAATTAACAATTATGTAGTGCATACAAAACTTTTGTATTTTAGCGAAAATAAGCCTCGCTTCTTCAAGTCTAAAACTTGTTGGGAATTACAACACAAAAGTTAAAATTGTTAAGGAATTTCAGTTTTCTATTAATTTCTATACGCCCAGCTTGTCTTTTGAGTGTGTCTCTGTGTGTGTGTTTAAGTGTGGGTTTTGGTTGCACTGTGCCACTAGACACTAACTGCAGGCCACAGCAGACATCAGCAGCAGCAGCTGATGGATCACCGTAGATAAGCGAATCTTGCAGATAATCGCATCACTCACTGAAAGGATGGCTGGCTGGTTGGCTGGCTGGTTGGCTGGCTGTCTGGCCTAAAGTCCAAAAGCCAAAGCCAATGCCAACAAGTGTTTCGCTCCTTTGGCAACTTGGAATCTCAAGCTGAAGCTGAGCTCTGCGCTTTGAGACATGCAATAATTTTCAAACAGCAGACAACATGGACTCCGCCAAGATGATGATGCATGACAGTGACAGTGCGTTGCAGTTGTTGTTGTTGTTGTTGTTGTTGCAGTTGCCGCTGCATGACATTAAGCATGTTGCAAACAGACTTCACTTCACTTCGTCTGCATTCCCGCAATGTCTGAGTCCTGCTGCTGCTGCTGCGGCGAATTGTGGGTGCCTTTTAAAATTAGCCACAATGGAAAGAAAGAGAAGAGAGTTTAGGGGGCAAGAGACCGCGCAAGAGAGAGAGAGAGAGAGACTCCGACGAAGAGGCAAAACTTATTTTCATGCTTGATCTGCGAAAGGCGCAAATGACTTTTACAAGCGCAACGAAAGCTGCAAAATGAAATACAACTTCCAGTCGGGCGAACGAACCAACGTACGAAAAAAAAATAAGAAAATCAATTAAAATTCATAGCCAATTGATTTGCTTAGCAGCCACACTTATACATATACATAAATATGTGTATAGAGTGACTAGAATGCCCCCCTAACCCAAACCCAAACCCAAATCCAAACCCAAACTGAAAACTTAAAAATCCAAAGACACAGAAAACCCGAATCCAAGTTAACCCAACCCTGTTCTACTCTTTCCATATCCACCTGCTTCTGCCTGTCTCTCCCCCTCCTACCACCCGCTCTCTTTTAAAGTTTTGGCGGGGGAGGGGGGAAAATACATAAAGCCTGGCGCCAGTTTGTTTTTTCTTTTCTGTTTTTGTGGTTGTTGTTTTTAAAATGCCTAAAACTTTAGCTGATAAATATCACGCCGCTTACAACAACAAACATGAACCATAATTTCCTCCCTCCCTGCCTACCTGATCCCTCTCCCTTCCATCGTGGTAAAAAGGGTTCTCTGTCTAGCCACCGACGCAGTTGCAGTTGCCACTGCAGCCAACGTCAACGGGGCATCATCATTATCATCATTAAAATGCCAGTTAATAATTTTTCTCTGCCTTCTTCGGCTTCTACTCCTTCAACTTTTGAGTGGTTTCTTCTTTTTTTGACGTTTACAACAGAAAAGAAACGAAAAAAACAGAGAGAGAAGGAGGAGGAGCAGCAGCAGGAAGAGGAAGGTGGTGGGAAGGGGAAAATGTGAGTCTGGAGTCTGTATTTTCCTTGGCTACCTGAATGTCTTCAATGCGTTGGTGTAATGCGGCCAAAAAAAAAACTAAAAAATAAGAATAATAATAAAAATAAAACTGGGGCGGGGGAGAAGAATGGAAAGACTCTGATAGCGCTTGGGTGGCCCCTTAACGATATTCTACTACCCCCTGCTTGTCTCCTCTCCCCCTCACTCTCCGCTGAGCACTCCAAAGCCCAATATATTCTATTGGAAAACGTTTGTTTCTTAAACTTTAAGACAAATTTATGAAATCGGGAAATTTTAAGATTGTATCGCAGCTCACAGAAGCTATATTTCGCTCGCTCTCTCTCTCTCTCTCTCTAGCTTTGTTGGGTAAAGGTAATTTTAGTGAACAAGTTTGTTGCTTAAGTCTTTTGTTTTTGTGTTTATAGTTAACATTTTTCGAGAATGTTTTGTTTTTGTTGTTGTTTTAAGTCAACAATAAGGTATAAAAATTGGCATGGCTTGTTGCACCTGCAACAGACAATTGCTAATAATTATTTATAATGCCGCTTCTGTTGTTGTTATTGCTAGCCACTAGCAACTAGCAACAGCAACAGCAAGTTGCAACTGGCAACTGGCGACTGGTCTGGCACTTGGCATTGGCTACTGTTTGGCCCCCTCCAGCGGGACAGCAGAAGCACCTCCGCCTCACTTGGCTCTTCAGGCAGTTAATGACCAGTCGCTGTGGTCATCGCCATCGTCATCGTCATGAGACTCCATAATTATGCACGCTCACACTCACACAAACACACTCACTCACTCACACACATACATTCATAGAGTTACAAGCTTACAGGCTGGCTGCATTTTTGCTCCATTGCCTTTTGCTGCCTATTTGGTGGGTGGAGTCACGCCTTGGCTTGGTAAGACGCCTTCTGCTGTATAATGATCATGGTGATAATGATCATCATCATCATTATCATTATCATCATCATCGACATCGACATCATCATCATCATCATCATCATCATCGGCATTTCGAGTAGCTTCAACTTTTAATTTAATAATTATTTTCCTTTTTGCTTTTTGTATTGTTTTGTTTTTGCCTTGCGACAAGCTTGTTTACAAGCTCTAAACATGCAACAACTTTAATAGATACAAAACAGATACAATTTATTCTTCTTCTTTGGATTTTGTTTTTGTTGTGTTGTTTTTTTTTCGCATTTTTGCCACATTCAATGCGGTCGTAAGTTGTGGCATTTTGCGCACTTCCTGTCGACCTATGTAACTGACTGACTGACTGTCGAGTCGAGTCGAGTCGAGTCGACTCGAGTCCCTCTGTGCCACTGCAGGCAAAAGTTTTCCTTTCCTTTTTGTTCGTCTTTCTTCCTTCTCCTTTTTATTTTCTTTTTTGCAATTGCCGCACGCATTGCAGTTGTTTTGCATATCCACCCACCTGCTTTTGACTTTTTCTTTTCCTTCGCAACACACACTTCACCCCGGACAACAGCAACAACAACAACCTCCAAAGAAAACTTGGCCAAGTTGTAATCCACACCGCGAGGCCTCCGACGAGACATTTAACTTGTTTTGCTCGCTCGCTTGCATGCGATTAGTTTTGTAATTTGATTGCCTTGTTTTCTATTCAAACACACACTCACACACACACACACACACACACACTATAACTATAAGTTATATGTTAACCCTTATATGCGATCGAAAGAGGAGTTAAGTTGTTACCAAAATAATAATCAAAGGAGAGAGTTCAACTCTTGTCTTGTCTAATCCTTTGACTCTGGGCCTTTGCGTGTCTGCTAATTGAAACAAGTCACAAATTTTTTCACCCTTCCTTAAACGACACCAAATGTGTCAAAATGCTAACGACTAGACTATTCTCAAAGTTGCAAATGTTTTACAATTTTCTATTTAAATTCCAACATTTTATTCACTTTATTTAGACTCGTATCCAACTTACTTTCCTTTAAGTTGATTGAATTTTCCAACTGTAAATTATAGGTAAATATAAAAAATTTATAAATTTTAATCTGTAAACAGTTTTCCAATTAATAAATTATAATTTATTTCTTTCTTCATATTCTGCAGATTGACTGTAAAATTTCCATAGATTTACATTTTTCTCAGGCATTGATAGAGAGGAACATTTTCACTTTTCATTTGGGCTTTTTTTTCGATACCTTGCACCCATTAGATATATGAATTCTCAATCAGCACCTGGTGCATGGTATACCAAAGTCGTAGCCACGACCTAATCTTGTTCATATTTTGTTAATCGCATTTCATTTTTGACATTCTTTTGGGTTCGGCTAGGGTTTCCTGCTTAGTTTTATGGCGAGAATGAAAAACATTCAAGTCATTTGGGAAACGGGAGACAGGGGCAGATACGGAAACCTTTCCTTTTCAGTTATAACGCCCAATTAGTTTTTCCAGGCCAGAAATCTTTCGGTGTTTTTTTTTTTTTATTTTTATTTTGCATCATCATCTAATCAAATGAAATCACACTGCATCTTGCGTAATAACATCCGTTTTAAGAGTTTCAATTAAATCAATGCCTGGCTAATCAGTTTCCCCTTTTCCTCCCTAAATATGTAGAGTCGTCCCTGTTGGTTCTTTTTTGGCTCCTTTGCCAAGTCATTATACCAAAACTGATGAAGGGTGACTCTTCCCTTGCTTAATTCTTTGGTTCACTTCAGTTGATTGTTGTTGGTTTTTTTTTTTTTGTGCGTTCTTGTGTTCTTTTTGTTGCTGTGTCTTTGTGTGTGTATGTGTGTGACTTTTTTTCTTTGGACCAGTTTGACAGGTGTTTTCTTGCCGCTGACTGAAGCTCAATTCTATGCGACGTCTGTTGCTCCACCCCCACCTCTTCCTACTCCGCCTCCATCTCCTCCGATTTCAACTTCGACTTTAACTCCGTCTACATCTCTGTCGTTGTCGCCGTCTCCGTCTCCGGCTTGGTTTGGTTTGCTTTGGTTTGGACTCTCTTGTTTATTTGTATCTGTTTATCCGCTTTGGTCGTGTGGCGTCGGCGTTTGAATGCAAGTTGTTCTACTCGTATTTTAAATACGCTCTGACATCAACAGCAACAGCAACGGGAACGGGAACAGCATTGGCATTGGCATCAGCATCGGGCATCAGCATCAGCATCAGCATCAGCATCGGAATCGGAATCTTCATCTCCTCCACCTTATACTGTTTCGTCGTCTTCTTCATGTGATCGGCAACGTTTCTTCGTCTGCTTTAATTATAATTTATCTGACTTGTGCCTTTAGTCGGCATCAACGACAACAACAACAACAAAAACAACAACTACAACGACGACAATATTGCCAGACAACTGACTGAGACTAAGACGAAGATCTGAAAAGTTTTTGACTTTTATCTGCTGCTGAATTGATGAGTATATAATCAGACTTTATTGGTCGCCAAAAGCCGCTTTAAGCAATGAATTTCTTTCTGGCCATTGTTTTTGTCATCATCTGTTCCAATCGATCGATAGAACCAACGAGCAAACGATCGATGAGGTGTGTAGGTGTCTCCTTCAGCAAGGACGATCGTGAGAAGTAACCTCGTACCTACCAATGCACTTGCATTAATACTTGGCTAACTGTCACCCGTTAAGCAGAGAGCCTAACCGAGATTTGTAAGCCCTTTCTATTACTCTTGTCTTACAAATTCAGCTATATAATAAAGTTATTCGATTTTTATCAAAATTGCCCAAACTGTCGTGACAGAAAAAGAAGACACTTTGACACCGATTGATCCTTATAATATAGTCGTTTGATCTTCATTAAAATTGGTACATTTATTACTATGTATGTATATTAAGTTGACTAATATTAATATTTATAACAATCGATTGGAAAGTAACAAAATAATTGATTAAAGTCGCTGGACTTAACACATCATTCCCATGCCTAGGCTAGTGGTCCGATCCAGCTGAAGTAAGCGATCTAGCATGGACGGACATGGCTATATCAACTCGCCTTAATGTGCTGATCGAGAATATACCCTATATACCCTATGCGGTCGAAGATGCCTTTTTCTATTCGTTACACAATTCTTCTAATTAAAATTACTTGAAATATGTTTAAATAATTGGCAAACATTCTAAGAGGGAATGCAGCAAATGTACATATATCAAATTAAATCAATTTCGGAATAATTAAGGGATAATTTTTTGGTCATTGGATCATTTAAAATGAATTCTTAGAAACGACCTTTTTTGTTTTATGTCCTGGTATTAATAATGTATCCAATATTGTACATAAATACAATATTTTTTAAAAGCAATCAGAGTTTGTTGATTAATTAATGCTAATGCTAAGGGTATGCAAATTTCGGATATTTCCTTCAAAATGCGTTAGCCTGTTGTTGTTGGGTGTCTGTTTCATTCTTATTTTTGCTGCTGATGTTGTTGCTGTCGTTGTTGTTGTTGCTGTTGTTGTCAACGGAAATCAGTTGGCCACTCAACAGGCTTCCCTTTTCCTGTATGTGTCGGGTTATTCGAAAACAAATACAACAAAAAAACGAAAAAAAGAGAGCACACATACAAGTATATATGTATGTACGTAACATGTATTTATATGTATACACAAAATTTGTATTAAATGTTAGAAAAATTTTACTTCAGTTGCTGTTGTTATGTCAGTTAATTAAACCCATAAATCCATGAATTATTAAAACAAGACGAAAAAAAAACACCGTTTTTTTCCACTTACAGCTGTTTAATTTATGTAATTCTCATTGTTTTTGTGTTTGTTGTTGTTGTTTGACTTTCTTTAGCCGCCTCCAAAAAACAAAACAAAAACACAAAAAAATAAAAAACAAAAAACAAACCCAACAGCAAAAATGGTTAAAAACTGAAAGAAGAAAAAAAATCCAAAACTCGTTGTTTAAGTGGCTGGAAATTGAAGAGAAATATCTTCATGCCAACAAATCCATTACAGTCAAGTGCGACAACAAATAAATAAAAGCAAATGTTTCTTCCCCCACCTCCTATTGCGCTGTCTCACTCGCACTTGCCATCTCTGTCACTCGTATTGAGTGTTAAGTTAAAAAAAATTAACCGAAATTTTATTAGTATTTGCGCAAGCGCAAGCCAAAGTCAAGTTAAATATTTGACAAAAGCCGAAGCCGAAGACGAGGGTCTTAGCGGAGGAGTGGGAGGTGATGGAGGAGGCCCCAAAAGCGGAGGATCATCTGAGCCAAGTCAAGCCGAGTTGAAGCCAAGCCAAGCGAAAGGCAATTAGGGTTGACACTTTTCGGTTTTTTCTCTCTTTTATTTTTCGTTCAAGGTTTTGTTTTTGTTTTCTGTGTGACGGCGGCTTGGGAAAAAGGGTTGTCCTCCCCCACCCCGCGCCTATCTACGACTAAGCCAGGCTCTCTGACCAGGCCAGCAGTTGCTCTATTCTTCTCTCTCTCTTTCTCTCTCTCTGTCAAAAAGAAGTTATCCGTTTTGTTTGACGTGCCCAGGGGACAGTTTAATTTTCACCTGGCCCAAGGCACTTAAAAAGCATTTTCACTTGAGACGTGACCGCTGGCCGAATGCCGAATGTCCAATGCCTAATGTTGTTGTTGTTGTTGGTGTTGTTGCTATTGTTGTTGCTGCTGCTGCTGCTGTTGTTGTAGCTGGACTAGCCCGACTCTGGGTCTGGTTATTTATTGATCAATATTGACTTGGCAGCCAGAAAACTAAGCAAAGAACTAACTTTATCCCAAAAAGTTAAGGCCCATAAGATACCCTGTGAAATACTTTAAATCGAATTCATTTTAGAATTTGCTTTCTTTAAACAATTAAAACTCGACATGGCAAATAATATTTAGAGAAAGTAAAGTAAATTCAACATTTATTGTTAGATATTGATCGATTTTTACAGCTCAAGAAATATCAAATGAAATGTTTTTTCAATTTATTCAATTCAATTTATTTATAGTTCTTTCTTAGTAAAGTTCAATTTGAAATAAACTATCTACAGCTCAACTAATAGACACCTATTTGACCCTATGCTTACAGGGTATACAAATCTGTGTAAAATACCACGCAACATTGTAAACAAAGTGTAAGCCGCTTTTTCTTATTGTTGTTGGTATTGTTATTGTTGTTGTTGTCTTCTAAAAACATATCTTTTTGGTGTGGAACAATGGAACAACGAACCAATCGATGATGACAATCACAAAGGCAACTTGACTACTAATCATAAATTTGTCGCGCGATTATTTTTACAGTTTTTGGCCTTTCTACATGTTGATGGCAAATAAGTTCAATATACAAACATACATATGTATACATATATGTACATACATATGTATGTATACATATGTATATCCGAATTAAAAAGAAAAAGATATAGAAAATACCTTCTTTATTTTTTCTCGGCTCTCTGCTTTTGCTGCTTACTGGCCTTTAGCCTCCTCTCTTTGACTTATGAGCTCAGAGCTCAGAGAAGAAGAAGAAGAAGAGAAATGAATATGCAAATTATTGTTATTATTATGTTTATGCATATTTCTTTTAATTGTTTGAAAAGAGAAGGCAAATGCTAGGCACGTGTTCCCAAAACCTAGCTTAAAAAAAAACACCAAAAATAAATCACAAAAGATTGAAATATTCAAGAGAGACAGCGAGAGAGAGAGAGAGAGAGGTAGAGAGACAGAGAGACAGAGAGAAAAAACAAACAAACTTGTACAACATTTTGCCGAACACATAAACAAATATTACAATTAATTTTTATGCGACAGGCATTTATATCTCAGTGTGTGTGTGTGTGTTTGCTTATAAAATCCACTAAAATATTATGCCTGAAACTTCAAAGATAACCAGATGGCAGGAGAGTGAGTCAAGTCAATGTGGTTGAATGGAAGGAGGGGATATATATGTATGTACATTCAAATTGGCGACAGGCAGCACTAAGTGCAGACAGTTGCATATGCTCGAACGGGACCCGGGTTCAATTTTTGTGACCAACTTCTTTTTGCGTGCAACAGCAACAGGTTTCCTATCACCCCGCCCCACACACACCACCCTCTTCCTCCCACTCTCTTTCTCTCACACCTTCCCATGCTGTCTAATGAAGCGTCGCATACTACAAAAAAATAGAAATAAAAACGGAAAACTTACTTCACTTTATAGTTTATAAAAGATGATTAACTATATTGATTTGTCAAATGCTTCACAAAACTGCAATTTAATAAATCAAATAAGAAATTTCGGAGCAAAGACGACTTTTTCTATACCCTGTATTTGGCATTCCTCATATACATTGAATGTATTTACATACGTACGGAAGTGTACATCCCTTGAATTGGATTAAATTCATTTTTTGCTTCATGTAATTGAAATTCCCAACTAGTTTTAGCGATGACTGCATGACCATTGCAAATGCGAAAGTTCTGAAGCTAGAACTTGATCTGTTAAACTTATGGGCTGCCTAAGATTCAAAAGGTTTTTTATTCAAAAGATTTGTTGACCTATAGTTGGCTCAAAGTATAACAAATTTTGAGTATATCATTTCAGTAGACCAAATCGAAGATATATCGACTTACAAGGGAAGTACCCAAGTGATGATAAGCCCCAGTCTATCAGTCTTATCAGTAATAAACCGAAATCGAATCGAAAGGGCTCGTTGAGCCCATCAAAAATGTAGTGTGAATCTGGAGATAGTCTCTCTAATACTTTTTATTGACTTCCCTTGTTGGTTTCAATCAGAATGTTAAAAACACTCTTTAGTGTTAGTTATATCAAGTTAATGTCCCACACGGATCTACTATACAGATCGTTTTTGATATTCCAGAGCAAAGAATCAGTTTATTGAATGCTAAAGACAACGTTTGAAAATATTGATTTAGCTTCGGACTTATCTGGCAGAACCTTTTGGCGATTTGAATGAGTCAGTTTATTGGATGAGATTATTTTTAGTTTTATGTAAGAAACCAATAATAAATTTTCCAACGCCCCCACACACACTCACAGTTATCCGTTGCGTCGCACTTGACTTATCACATTCTTATCAACATTTTGTTGAGCGTCAGAAGCAACAGCAGCAGCATTTACCAAAGAGTCTAATAAATACAATTATATTATAAATTCTTAAAGCAAAAAAAAGAGAGACAGAAGAAATACAAATTCATGAATTGCGACCCTGTTGAGTGACGTAAATTGATAAACCTGACCATGTGCGGCGGTGGGTGGTCACAATCTGTTTTCAAATATCATTTAGCTGTCTTTATTTTCGTTTTGTTTCGTTTCGATTCGATGCGATTGGATTCGTTTTTGTTTTGTTTTGTTTTCAATTTTTATTTTTAATGTTCATTCAATGAGCGTAAAGTCGCACGAAATCGGAATAGGAATATAATCAGCAATCTATGTAGTCCAATGACGTTAATTGAAACTACTTGAGATTAAAAGTTGTTTTCAAGTGCGCCCCCAAAAGAGCGACGGGGGGGGGGCGCAGGAGGAGTAGGCAGAGAGGATGCCGAGGGGAAGCGGGTCTGGGGACAGCCAATGAACTGAAAAGACCACACAAATAACAATACAAACTTTTTTAAATAGTGCCATATACATAAGAAATATGCATTGCCTGTATGTACATATCTATATATATATATGTATATTTATATATATATTATATATTATTATTTTAAATAATATTTATTTTCCTCTTATCAATGAAGGCAGCCCAAGCGAGAGATAAGCCAAAAAAAAAAAAGAAAAAAAAACCAACTTCAAAAGCCTGGGAACATTTTGCCCAAGAAAACCGCGAAAACCGTAGCAATGAGATAAACATTTTTTCAAATTATTGTGTGTGGTTGGTTGTGTGTGTACAAAATGAACACCGAGTATTTTAAGACATCAAAAAATGTATATATTTTACCCACTGCATGCTAATTGAATGGGGTGTGTGTGTCTGATCCCAGTACAGTCATCTATAAGAAAACAAAACGTTTATCAAATGCACGATAACTCCACTCCAATCAGAAATCAAATGTCAAATCCCCCCAAGATAGCGCCAAAAAGGTGTTAAACTCTTTGTAACTATAGCAGATAACTTCAACTCCAGTTGCGTTCTCCAAAATGCAAATACCCTGTGATCAGTGTCGAAATCAAGGGGGGCATATTAAGATCATTGGAGTAGCTTTGAGAATTTATCGTTTAGAGATTTCTAAATGGATCTTTCTCCTTCTGCTCGAAATTTGTATATCTATCAGGGATGGAAAAAACTCTTGCATCGGAGATGACAATAAATCGATTGATTTGATCTATTCTTAAAATCTGTAGAAATGTGTCAGATATACAACATAGTCTAAAATGTTAAGGTTGTTCTAAAGGTTGAGACTTTCAAGTTTGAAGTATTGGTTAATGGATCTGTACTGATCCTGATCCATCACTGGACCCTTGATTCGTCCTTGAATGATATCGATAACTCTTGGAAACTTTGCCAAACAGAACATTCGTGTGTACTCTATTAGAGGGTATCAATTTAATCAGTGTAAAGTGTTAAGGGGAATTCATGTTTGACTCGTTGGTTCTTCTTCCTTTTCTGATGGTAAAAGGCATGGTCGTGGGCGGGGGGTGGTGGGAAGGAGGTGTTAGGCAAGGCATCTCTTTGTTTTATTGTTTAACGCATGCTAATTAGCAAGTCTCCTTTTTTTTTTTGACGCACACGTGATGATTAAATTTTAATTTTAGTTTTTTCTTCTCAGCTTTGGTTTTTGTTGCTGTTGTTGTTTTTATATTTTGCTTTGTTTTCCCAAAAGGTCTCTCCGCTCTGAGCTCTCTGGGGCTCTAAAGCAAGCCTAACTAATCCAAATCAAATGGGCTTCTCGAAATCAATTCGTTTTCAATCGTTTAAAGTTAATTAACGCTTTAGAATTTTCGTTGTTGTTTTTATTTCATTTTACACATTCTTATTTTTTTTTTGTTTCTGTTGTTTTGTTGTAGTTGTTGTTTCACTCTTTTGGCTTTTGTTTTGCTGTAAATTTATTTTACGGGCTTGCATTTTTGTTTCTGTGTTCTTTTTCCTTTATTTTTGTTGTGTTTTTGTTTTTTTTTTTTTGTTATTGCTTTGAACGTCTCAATTTCAATGCACGCTTGTATTAAAATTGTTAATTTAAGGCTGTGTCAGAAATAAATTAACCAATGAACCGGGGCAAACCAAAAAGCAAAAGCCAAGACCCAAAACCCCACAAAAACCACCGCACACCACCAAACACAGTGAACAACAGCGAATGAGTGGGACAAAGACAGGAATTGGGACTGGGGACAGGGACAGAAGTTTCAAATGGATAGGTACTGACAGAGTAAGTGAGAGTGAGTGAGAAAGACCTTTGTTGTTGTTGCAAAATGCAAATTGCAGTTGGGTGACGATGGGCGATAGCCTACATTAAAATGGCGCGGGTGACGTACGAAGTCAACCTGCAATAGCCACCCTACTGTCGCCCCCCTCGCCACACTATTAGTAGTACATCTCGAATATACATCTCCACCTTCAACTTGTATATATTACTCCTTCTACTACTTCTACGCCTGATTTATATGCCAAACATTGAGCCAGACGTCCGTCGCTTTTGTCGCTGTCGTCGTCGTCGTCGTTCGTCATATAAGGCTCGGTGCGTATAAAGCCAACAGAGGAGAGCAACAGCAGCAGCAGCAGACGGACTTGGACTCGTAGTCGTCTGCTGCTTTGGTGGAAAAAAAAAAATCACTTGGTACACTCGAGCGACATATTGAGAAATGTGCAATAGCTTAATGCCCATTTAAGGCATCACTTTTCATGGCAAGTTGCATTTATCGCTCCTCGATCGTTGGAGCTCCTCGATCAGAGCACAGCACACTGAGCCTCAGCTCAGAGCTGTCTAAACATTGAGACGATCGATCAAATGGTCAATCAAAATAAAATCAAACAAAAACACACACACACACACAGAGAGAGAGAGAGAGAGAGAGAGAGAGACAGAGCAAAACGATACAACATTTTCGATCCTGATCTCGATCACAATATTTCTATATAAAGTTCATTATATGTATGTACATATAACTTACTCATCGTCGTCACATGCTAATTACTAGGTGTGAGACCAAGAAAAAATAACATTAAATACTAAAATTAGCACAGCAAATAGAAAAAAAATAGTACAAACCACCTGACAAAGCAAATTCAAATCGTCAAAATGATTTTCTTTTAACCGCGCCACAAAATTTATACCACAAAATCTACTAAAACAAATTTCAAATAACAAAAGAAAAGAAATCTTTAGTTAAAGAGTTTTCCCCATTAAGTTTACCATGATCTTATGATCTGATGAAATATTTCTCTCGATAACTAAAAGAAGTAACAAAATCATGTCTAAACATATACCTAACTGGAGAAGCTTCGTTAGCCTTCAAAAACGTTTATGACATTTTCCTTGCCAGGCGATGTTGCTGATGGTGTTGATGATGATGGTTGCTGCTGCTGCTGCTGGCGAGAGAGTCTGCCATGGATGCCTTTAAATGGTATAAAT
Organism: Drosophila paulistorum; assembly: GCA_018152135.1. Taxonomy (NCBI): domain Eukaryota; kingdom Metazoa; phylum Arthropoda; class Insecta; order Diptera; family Drosophilidae; genus Drosophila; species Drosophila paulistorum. The sequence continues at coordinate 7,318,553 of JAECXG010000606.1, read as the reverse complement.
TACCAATGAATGACATACAATTTAATTGCCCAGACTAGCAGTCAGTGGTACACCAACGATCGACCATTGGCTGGCAAACTGGCCAACTCTTGTGCATACAGATCAGCTTTTTGCTGATGTTGTTGTTGGAATTAATGAATATTGCACGTTTTCAAAGTGCGTGTATACAAATTTGTCAGTTGACAATTGGCATAGTTCACATAGAAGTAGCTCCATTGGCAGAAGAAACGTTGTGCCTCATCTCATTTGCACAGTAAAAGGTTGACAGAGACACTGATTGGAGGGAGAGGACGAGGGCGAGGGCGAGGGCGATTTTAAAATGCATTGATTGTGTACGTCAGTCAAATTGCCTGGCACACGACGACGACAACATCGACAACGACAATTGACGTCAACAACTGCTGATTGGAGCAGCCGGAGGAGCATCATCATCATCACTCACAGATATTCTATGCCTGTTTGGGGGCTTGGGTGATGGATGATATGAACTGACTTATCAGTCACTTATAAGTATTATATATAGTACATACAGTAGGTATACTTATGCTGATATCAGCCATATAGAATGGGCTGGTAAGCCGATCTCGTAATTAGATCTAAAAGCGTTTTGACACAAATGTTTATGCTGAGTGGCTTAAACTGATTAAATGTTGCTGGCGCCTAAGCCAACCCAAAGACGTAGCCGTCGGCAAAAAACAAAAAAAAAACAATAAAAAAAGAAAAAATCAAAATATATAAACTCTTTTCCACTCACCTTTTTTTGTTTTATTATTGATTTTGTTTTTCCTTTTGCTGTAGATTTCTTTTTCTTCGTTTTTGTTTTGTATATAGATATATTTATCTTTTTTCTTGTGTTTTTTTAAAAAATATATGATCCAAGCATTATCCAATAATGGCATTTGTTGTTGTTGTTGTTGTTGTTGTTAGCACACATTTAAATCAATTTAACAAATTTCGTTTTGTCTAGGTTTGTTTTTAGTTGTTGTTGTTATTACTATGTGTATTTGTTGTTGTTGTATAAACTTTTATTGCTAATATCAAAAAAAAATATATATATATTTATATATCACAATTTTTCTTATGCTTTATTTAGCGTGTTGTTTATTTTAATTCTTTTTTTTTAAATAATTTATTTTGTTGTTGTTGTTGTTGCATTTCTCTTGTTTAAGACACTTGAATTTGCTTAAAGGAGCAAAAAAGGTGACAAAAAAAAATTTGCAAAAAAAAAACAGACCGATATTTCTTTCTTTTCTTTGAGTTTCAATTATTTTTATTAAGATTATTATTATTTTGTTTTGTTTTTCTTTTTATGTGTATTTAGATTTGTTGATGTTGTTTTGTTGGTATTAGGAAAAATTTGGCAAGTTTTATTTTTTTTATTTATTAATTTGTTGTGTTTGTTGTTTTGTTTTGTTTTGTTGAGAAGTTGAGTAAAAAATTGAGCTGAGCTTAGTTGAGTTGAGTTTTGTGAGCGAGTGAGCAAATAGTGACTAAAGATGAACCGTTTTAGAGTTAGGGCGTAATTATTATTATTATTGTATTATTCTTTTTTTCTTTCGTATAAATATTATTGTTATTGTTGTTGTTGCACGCACGATCTATCTTATGGGTTTTCTTCCGGTTGTTTTGGCCATTTGTGAGTCGCGGAGTTCCGTGGCCGATCTCTCAAGATCTCATCGCGTCAACGTGCGAATAACAAATAACGAAAAACGTTACGACAAACAATTTTCACTGCACACAAGAGATTTTCCGTCGTCGCGTCGTCGTTGGCGTCGTCGTCGGAGTTTGTGGTTGTCGTCGTTCGGACTTCGTTTCGCTGCTGCTGCTGCACCACCACCACCACCACCACCAACAACAACTTCAACTCCAACTCCAAAGCAGCGTCCCGGTCCAGAGGCCGAGAGTGAGAGAGAGCGGGAGAGTCTCGGTGTGTGTAAAGGAGACAGAGAGAGGGAGAGGCAACAAATGGCAATAGTTTACGCACAATTTGCCGCGTTTTTGTTTTTCGAATTTTCTTTCATCAATTTGAATTTTATTATTTTAAAGTTTCTTCTTTTATTATTGTTTTGGTAACGGTTTCGAACTACGGCTAATGAGCAACAAAAAAAAAAAACGAAGGTAAAAGGCTCACGCGTGCGGTTCTCTCCGGAATAGTGAACCTGAACCGACACTGCCCTGCAAGACACTGGCCCGAATAATATTTCTAAGTAGAATAGGCTGAACGATGCCGGCGACGATGCACAGTGGGGCCTTCTGGCATTTAGCATTGTAAAAATCATAGCGTCTAAGCCAATAAAGCGATTTCAAAAATTTTAAAAGCATATAATAAAGAAGCTACCTTAAGCTTCAAAACGAATGTTTGTCAAAAGTGCTGGGTGTTCGTGGTGCTGTATTATTCAAGGTCAATAATATTCAATATTTACATATTTATATTCGGTAAATTTTTCACCATTTACCATTTCCTTGCAATTTATAACATTCAAGATAACAGCCAACCTTTCAATGATCTCTTGACTAACACCTGTTATAAAAGATGTCACTTCATCATTTTCAAAAAATCGCCTTAAAGTATTTCCATCATTCGTGTTTCCGTATCCGGTCTTTGGGCAGTCAACTTTCAGTCCCAGCTTCCGAGAGAATTCAGCTTGTATAATCTCCTTCCTGCTCTGAATATCCTCACGAGATGTTTTATCCGTTTTTGTTTCTCCTGGCCGAGGAAGTGTGTAAGCTAGTTTCAGAATAAAATTTATCATGTAGAAAGGCATATATGTAAACAGGTAGTATTTGCAAAACAGCATTACGCAATGTTATCATTTAAATACAAAGAAGCTACAGGCAAATACGCATGCGATCTTCTTCTTCCTTATACCTGCAGCGCATTTTTTAGGCGAGGTTGCCTTAGTTTTATGGCTTACGCATCGCTGTCGCAGGTCTCCGCATATATACATCTGATAAATATTTCACCTACGTAGTGTAAGTAGTCCGGTATTAGTACTCGTTGAGTCTTGCTAGTCTTATTCCACCAAAGTTAAAAAACGCCAATATTTAGAGTATTTTTTAAACGCTTCTAGTTCAATAACTATTTAAGTAATTATTAAAATTTATGAAACATGCTATTAATAAAGAACATACTTTTCAGATGAAACCAAAAAATCCAAGATCGATTGTTGAAATCGCCCAATATTCAGATTTAAAGTTGCGATTTTTTTTTTAAAAATTATCATTTTTTCCTTTTCACTAAAAATGTCTCAACTTTGGGCGCCTCTAGCACCCATGAATCTCAACCGATTTCAAAAATTTTTCGGATTCATAATCTCTGAAGTATTTCCTATCGATTGCATATATCATTTTTGCCAAACGCGATCATGAAAAAACGTATTTTTGCAACGCTATCCGAGCAGAGGCCCAACTGTGCGACGCCAACGCAGGCAGCGGCCCGACTTGCGAGTGTATTGGTGGCAATGTTGGCCTCTCATTCGCCGGATAAACTGCTGCGGCAGAGAGAGAGCAAGAGAGCGCAGCACGTGTAAAACGTAAAAAGCTGATTTCATATTGTTGTTGTTATATATTTCAGCTTTTCTTTTTTTTATTTCTTTGACTTCTTTTTGCACAACTTTTTTTTTATCTCTTCGTGAGCTCCACGATTGTCAGCTCAGCTGTGTGTTTGTGTGTGTGTGTGTGTGTGTGTGTGTGTGTTGAGTTGTGGAGGTGCTTGACGCTGCTTACTGCAATTGTAGCTGCTGCTGCTGCTGCGGCTGCTGCTGCCGCTGTTGTAGTTGGCGCAGCTGCCTCTGCCAACCTCCCCCACTCAACGTTATGCCACACCATGTGCTGGTTGTTGGTGTTGTTTATGGCTGCGTGGGTTTCTAATTGCTCAAACTTTTATACCAATGAGGAGACTTCGTTGCATTTGGAGCTCTGGAATAGGCGCCTCCCACTTTGCTTTGCCGCTTCTCGTTCGTCTTTTTTTGTGTTGCTGTTGTTGTTGGTTTTTGTTTGTTTTGTTTGCGCCTCGTTTCGATTCGAAATGAATGTGAAATGAAAAACGAATTGAGGGTGTGATAACTCATTAGCCAATATGACAAATGGCACACGATTAACATCAACGAACCAAGTTGGTCAGAAATTGTTCCCAAATTCTGATTCATTACGTTTGGTAAGCAAGTCAAAAACATGACTTCAAAGCATATTATTTCAAAGAGATTTTGGAGATCAATATTCATTTATTATTAGTTAAAAATGCCTTTCAAATGTGTACATGCATCATTACTAAACAATTTTCAGGTCCTTTCACTATTGTTTGTAAAGGAAAAATATTCCAAAATGCAGAACAAACGAAACTTTATTATTGCTGTTTGTTTCCACAGTCTGTTTCAAATACTTGTATGAATTTACAAATGAAAATGGATGTGTTTCTATAATCTCTAATTGGCCTTGTTTCTAAATCCACAATCAACTGGAACAATCCACTTAATTAATATAATAATATTTACCCACCAACATTCACAAATTCTTGGGGTATCTGCCTCACTAATTGTAAGATTTTAGCCTACAAGATATTGCTAGGAGAACAGCAGATCTTTAATGGATGTAACTTAAGTTTACAGATCTTCCTAATAAGTATTAGAAATACTTGTATGTAGCAATCAAGTTTGCTATTTACATACTTATACACTTTACTTAAAGTTATTGCACATTAAAAGTGTTACTTATTTTGCTTATAACTCTTTGTTTCATGAACATTACATTGATGCTTCTTCAAGTTGTTCCCTTCAGTTTTTATTCCACTTTCAAGTGAAGAACTAAATAGATTTACTTGAAGTTGTTAGCTATAAATTTATAACTTTATAACGATTATGAGAAATGAATACTGAGTTTCCACTTCTATCTATGGAACAATGAACAGGATTCGAATAGAACATATTTTCAGAAACACAATTCCAGCTTCGTTTGTTTTGTTTGGCAATATAATGTGAAATGGAATTCATGAGAGACACTTGGATAAAGTATCGATGGATCATTTTGTATTTTTTTGAAACCAAATTGTTATATTTATATAAAGTAAGTTATATGACATTTAGCTTAAAAAATTGTGCTCAATAGGAATTTCCGATTATCACCCACAATCCGCAGAGCGGATAAAATGTAGCGGATAAAAATCCAACAATATCTTGCTGCTTCTCTCTCTCTCTCTCAGCTCACATGCGGGCAGAAACGCCACCTTAACACGAACACCTACTCTCTGCTCTCCCTCGTTCGTTCACTCGTTTTCTCTCTCTCTCTGTCTCTTTGGTCAAATGCCGGTAAATACCTTCGGTTTGTACGGCTTGAACTTGAAATACTAATGCAGTTGCTAAAAGAGACAGAGAGAGAGCGAGAGAGAGAGAGAGAGAGTGTGGGAACTCTCCTTGTAACTCGTGTGCTTGTGTGCGATGCCGACGCAGCCGCCGAGGCTTGAGCGAGCGTTGTTGTTTACAAAACAAAACCGAAACGAGAAGACGAAAAAAAAACAACAAAAAAGTTCAAGCACAAGCAGCGCCGTCAGCAGCCGCAGCCGCAGCTCATTTTGTGAATGAACGAATAGTAGCACACAGCAAACACACACACACGAACACATACACACACAACGATACCCGAGAGCCAAATGCGTTGGTGTCTGTGAATTGTGGGCAGGGTGAAATGAACGAATGAGGCAAAAACGCGTTTACGCGATTCGTACAGAAAATCTGTTTTATGTGTAGGTGTGTGTGTCGCTCTACTCATGTGTGTGTGTGTGTGTGTGGAACAACTACAACGATAACTTATTGAAATGAGACAACCGAAAAAAGCAACAACAACAAGAAAAATAAAACCAAAATGGTGTGTGGGGGCTCTATTGGTGAGTAGTTGGTAGATTCGCGAAGGTGTTGACGACCGTCGGCCCAAGCCAACATTCAATTGACGCGACATCTGATTTGCTGATGAAGTTGTTGTTGTTGCTGCCGCTGCTGCTACTGCATAGTCCAGGCGGTGGTGGAGCCGGCGGCGGTGGGGGCATGGACAAAAACGGCTTGTTTTATGCAAATCCCGCGGATAAGATTTAAGTAGATTTTAGTGTCACATTGTGTGTAAGGCCCCAGCTGAGACGGCCGGTCATTGCCTACGTTCGTCCGCCTCAATCTGATTGAGTCTGACTAAGGCTGTGAGGGGTGGTGGTGGTGGTGATGGTGGTGGGGGGTTTCTTAGAGAATGCCGCAGCATTGCAGCTGCAATCACAGCAAATGCCTTCGCATTTGGCCTTTTGTGTAGGAAATCTTCCCACGGTTTTTTCTTTTCCTTCCAAAAGTACTAACCAACCCCCACTAAACAACGCCGCCGCCACCACCACCACCAGCGACCCACCACCAACCCAACCCAACCCAACCCAACACAGGCAAAACCTAAAGACGCCTGTGGTGTCGGCAATCCCCTAACTTTTGGCGGGAACACATCGCGAAACGTCTTCGCTTTGAAACTTTGATCGCACACAAAAGAGGCCAGTCAAGAGAGACTGAATGATCTTATAATTCCCTCGATTCCACCCCTCCAAACTCTCTATACCACGCCACCCATCCCTAGACCTTTACCTGAAGCCTCCTGCTGCTCCTTTTTCCTATCGTTCCGTTTCGTTCCGTTTTCTTTTCTTTAAATTTTAATGATGTTGCCCAGGAGATGAGGACGAGGACGAAGACATTGCATTGCACGGCGGGCGACGTCATCGTCGTCTTTTGATGACTTTCACTGTGCGAAAAAAGAAGAGAAAAATTGGAGAATAGAATTCAATTAAGCAGTAAGTGTACGCCCAAGTCAAAGCAATTGCATTTGCATTGACATTCGATGCAGCCAACATCAAGTCGAAATAACCATAAAAGCAAATGTCATGACATTGGCCACTCTCCACTGAGAAAGACGCCAACAGCAGCTGCCATAATGCCACATTTTTCGCTGGTGTTGCTGCTTCGTGTTGTCGCCAATTAAAAACAGTATAGAATAGTAAACCAAGTCTAATTTGCATGAGATTCTCATGGATAAACACCAAGGAGGATGACTTTTCTCTCCCCGATCTCACTCACTCTCTCTCTCTCTCACTTGATGTGTCACATGAAATTGTTTTTTGTTTTGCCTTCTAAGCCTTCTTTTAATTAGAGTCTCAGTGTGAGTGTGCTCTATGATTAATCTAAGCCAGCTGGCTGCTGGTGCTGCTGCTGCTGCTGCTGCTGCTGCTGTTGTTGCTGCAATTATTAATAATGGAAAATGTGTAGAGAAAATAATTAAAACTGTGAAAGATGATTAAATGAACACCAAGCAAGATGCTCTGATTTGCTTTTAAATCCATGGAACTAATTTTGTGTAAAGAAAAGATCAAGGGGGATCCCATACCTTTGCCCATTCCATAAAAAAAGATTGATTAATGATGGGCAACTGTAAATATAGATAGATTATTGCATAAAATCAAATTCAACAACGAAAAATGATACGATCAATAATATTTAGAAACTTTCATTAACCAAATTGTGAATAAAACTTCAAAAAACCTTTATTTATAAAGATTTGAAAACATGGCACATTAGTTTGTTTCTGATAATTTCAATTTAAATTGAACGAAATGGTTTTTTATGAATATTTTTCCTAAATTTAATTACAATTAGAAAGTTAAAGTGTAGCTACAAATACTAACACAATTTTTCATCTGTCAATTTTAAATGTGACTTAACTTGAGAAAAATATTGCATTTAATTGTGAATAAGCAACATTAGGAAAACCTAATATATATGCCTATTTAAATAACGTTGAAAGTTTACTTAACTTAAATAAGTTTATTACATTTCATTTGTTATGCTAAGACGAAACTCGCTGCATTTTTTTTGCTAAGGAAAGTTGTTTCGTCTAGGACAGAGAGAAAAAAATGAAAATTAAATGCATAATTAATATTAATTATTATAAAAGGAATGAATCTTAACTACTTTTAATATATATTTCAAGTGAATACGACAAAGAGCTCTCTTGATGTAATAATTTTTGTAAAAAAATCTTAAATCTTACAGTCCATTTGGTATAAATGTTAATCAGCAGAACTAACTATTCAAGAACTAACTTTTTTTCATCCAAGATTATAGAATTTACAGACATTATCTACGATTCCTGGTTTATGCATACTTAGTTAATACTTTTTATTAGCATTAGGGACTAAAAACGCTTTTAATTAATTGAAAACATTATCTACCTATCTAGCTAAATAAACAAACAAAATTGTGTAGTTTGGTTCATCAAGTTTGTTGCTTAAGTCTTTCGTATTTGAGTTCCAAAAATCGGCACTCTGAACGCTTCGATGCAGGGCAAGTGCATTATTCATTATTGAATGGGAAGCAAAAGCATTAAGTCAGCTTAATTTTCTTGTACAACATGGCATTAAGGGTCTTAAAGACTCTTCTAGATAAACGGCGAGAGAGAGAAAGAGAGTGCATGAGAAAGGGACAGCTGGTAGGGGAAAGACTCCCACAAACTGATACATCGAAGAAAAGAGATTCCAAAATCAAAACCGAAATCAAAACAAAACAAAAAACCCTGGCTACCTTTTGCCACTTGCCATCGAAAATTAACTGTTCATTCGAATAAAAATTAAACTATTAAATGGCTTTTCCTCTCTACTCCACCCAACTTTGCCTCCGCCCTTCTCCTCCTTCTCCTTCGTCTCAAATGCCTCTCATCGTGGCAGAAATGAGCTTAAGCTTATAAACGATTAACATACTCGACACACACGATGGTTAAAGGCCAACAATTTGAAGCGTTTCCAATATGTTTCGATGTCCGTCTCTATGTGTGTTTGTATATATATAATCCGTATAATAAAATATAACAATCATGCGATAAAAAATCTTTCACAAAATCGACTGCCCATCGATGCCCATTCACCTGTGCTGCTCTGAGTGTGTAAAAGTGTGGGAAAGCGAACAGAAGATATCGCCATCCAAAATAGAAACGAAAAAAAAAAGAAAAAAAATCAAAAATTGAAGAGAAGGCTAAAAACAAGCAGCAGCAGCAGCAGCACCAACAAACGAAATGTTGAAAATTCAAATTAGCTCACTCAACTCGTAAATAAATGATATTATAGCCAATCCGAGACATAAAACCAGTTAATCTCTAAATGTGGCGAGTGGAAGCAAAGTGCCTCGGCCTATATAGGAAAGAACTACAAACATACAGATGCCAGATAGAGATACAGATACAGATATATATGTAAGTACATATACATATATACTGAATGTTCTGTGCAGATTTTACGAGGAGGCGTTCAGCCATAGAAAGAGAGAATGAGAGAGATAGAGGGAGAGAGTGAGAGATTGAGAGAAAGGGAGCGGGTGTAGGCCTTCATTCGAACTGACTGACCGACAACCAAATGAATGAGTAGGGCAATCAAATCAATTTTATGGTTGCTGTTGCATCTCTTGTTCTTTTCTTCTACTTCTTTAAGCCATTTTATGGCATTTCTAACACACAAAACCGCAGACCGGAAGCGCGTTTACAACGTTCAAAAGCTAAGCTTAGCCACAAAATGCACTGAGAGGTGGGATGGGACAAAGGAGGAGGAGGAGATGTGGAGAGAGATTGGGGTTATTAAGCCATTTAGACGACGTGAGAAAATCTGCCAATCTGTTGAAGCGGTTCGAGCGGATGTTGTTGCTAGGTTTTTGATTAAGAAATTGCAAGAAAGGCAACAAAAAAAATAGAAAAAGAAACACAAACAAAAACAAAGTAGGGGGGCCAGCGACCAGAAGGGTAGCAAATTATTTATTAAGGCCAATCACATAACAACAACAGCAGCAGCAACAACAACAACGCTGCCTGCCTACACAAGAAATTAAATGATTTCGTTTAATGACTGTAATAAATACATTTTGGCTCTTTGTCTATCTAGCTCTCCCTTTCTCTCTCTTCTTCACTCATCGTCTTTAGTTCCTTTTCTTCTTCTTTTTTCAGCTTAAATAAACCAACAACAAAATCAATTAAACAAACACCAGTGGCTACAACATCACTTACAATAATCACGACAACAACAACAACAACAATAGTCTAATGAAGGGACAGAGAGGGCAATAACAAAAATTTCAACGGGGACATAAAATAGAAAATCTAATACATATTATATTAGTTAGATGAAAAAGGAAACGTCTTTTGGGTAGAGACTCAAAAGAGAGCTTAAGGATTGACTATGTGAATCTATCGCTAAAAAATGCTCAAACTTTTCCCCCTAAATTATGCCAAGGAATTTTCATTTTTATTTACAGAGATTTTAGTTTCTCTCGTGAATGAAAAATAATTAACGAAGCAAATATTGTCTATAGACAATTTTGAAGTTACAAACATTCGAACAAATATAATAATTGTTTAATTTTTCAGCCGTTTGTATACTTTAAGGGACAATATTCTTGCCAATCCGCCTATACATAAATATATTTTTATAATTTTTCAAAATTTAGGCTTCATTCATTCATTTTGTAATTTTTTCTGGAGTATTTTTTCTAAAATTTATGAATTTGTAGCATAGAAAAGATTGAAATATTTTATAATGTCTAACAAAAATTGATCAATTAAGAGAACAAAACAACAACAGAAAAGTCAAATATCTTAAGGATCCTTTTATGATGTTCCACAACAAATTAAAGTTCTAACAGAAAAAGCAAACAAAAAGAAGATGAGCTGAGATCGTGTCAAAAAATACCTATAACTAGGCAAAATAATTACATAATTATTAGGTTGTTTCCATGTTGAAACTCACTTAATGAGTTGGAAAGAAAACATATTTATTTTAAATATATCAAATAAATTTGTTGCCCTAAGAATTTCAATTAAAGAATATGACTGCCCCATAGTAAAGATCAGTTGAGTCTATGGCAATAAGCCTTCATTGGAACCCCCCATTACGTTTCTGATTTCCATCTACTTCCCTGGATTGTGTCATTAAACTTTGTTAGAGTTTTTTTTTCGGGATTGGGTTAAGTCGACCTTCTCATTTAGTTAGCTCTGTGTTGGTCTTTTTTTTATTTGCTGTTGGCCAGATTTTCATTAAGACAAACCATGTTTTTTTTGTGAATGAAGTTGAAATCAGCCCCCGCCCAAAAAAAAAAAAAGAAAAAAGAAGCAAAAAACCCAAATACAACGCTGTAGGTAAATCATTCGAAATTTGTCTTCACAAAGAAAAAGAGAAGATCTCTTGGCCAAGATTTCAAGGCGTGCGCGTGATTTAAGTTCATGTTGGTAGCAAAACTACAACAAACGTTTCTTGTGTTTTTTGTTGTTGTTTTTATCTTTTCTTTTTTTTTTTTGGCTTGGTTGTGGAGGAAGTGCAAAGTATTTTATGGATAAGATCTTTGAAGAAAAAAGTGGCGAGAAACAACTAGAATTAATTGCTCCAAAACAGGCCAAGACCAGACAGCACATAGGGAAGTTCCTTACTCGTAATGAAAAAAAGCTCATCTAATGCAAATCCTTTTGCGGCAGCTGCCCTGGCAATAGAGTCCCAGAGCAATCTAGGGAATAACCGATTCAATTGCGCATCAAGGAACCTTAATTCTCTCTGATTCATTAACCATGCGCAGCTGGCATTATCTTTTCTCACAAGAAAACACATAACATACATGGGTTTATGTATTTTTTGTGCTGCGGCGCAGTTGAGGAAGAAAAAGAGGGAGGAAAGAAGGAGGTAGGTAGCCTAAGGGTGGTGGTGGTGGTGGTGGTGGTAGGAGGAGGAGGAAGGTAACAAAAAGGAGCAGCTCTCAAGCCGGTCTATCCTGCTATATGCAACGGGGTGGGGTGGCGGCGTTGGCGAGAGCATTCAAAAAGGATCTTCGAACTACTCGCAAATGCGCAAAAGACTTATTTTTAAGTCAAATAGGGGGAATCGGAAGGGTGGTGGGTTGAAACAAGAACACAATGCGAAGGAAACAAAAACCGTGGAAAGTGAAATCTTACCTGGCAAACGCGTTTTCCCTAAATGGACAGCTGCCGTCTTTTGCCAAGAATGACGACACATTTGATATAGTAGAGAAGAGACGCTAGATTTCCTGCAAAGATTTCATCTACTGTCCTCCAACCTTCAGTCACACACACTCAATCTCATCCTCCTCCTCCTTCTACTCCCCATTTCTCTGATCCATTGGGCTGCTGATGGTTCCATTGTGTGTGTGTGTGTGTGTGTGTCTCTGTGTATATTTATGTCATTAAATTTAAGCATTTTCGTTTAGGCCATTCAGGCCTGAGTATACCCTGTGATTAAGTTGAACTCGGAGTCGGTTTTGCCTGTGCCTCTTGGCCAATTGCATGTCCGGCCGAGCCTAATAGTTGGAGAAGAAGAAGAATTTCATATGAAATTATAAACGCTTTAGTTTTATTGTTGTTGCCGTTGGTGGAGGAGTAGGTAGAAGGAGGCGGAGGTGGAGGTGGAGGAGGAGGCAGTGATAAATGTTTCCTACGCGCCAAGGTATTTCACCCGCGGCAGCAACCACAAAAAACAAAAAAAAAAAGAAAAAAAACAAAGAGAGAAAAAATATCATACAAATGCAAATTTAATTGTAGAGAGAATGCTTCTCTGTTTCTTTGGTGTTTCTTCTCCCCAGCCTCGTCTCCAGTCCTTCTAAAATGAAGGCACGCAATTTAAGTGGGCGTGGACCTTGGGGCCATACACAGATATACGAATTCATTTGAATTTCTTTAAATGTTTCTTTAAATCATCATTTCAGTATGCCATTTGTGCTAACGGTATTTAGGCCGAATTTGTGTTTTTTCAACGTCTAGCCAGATCACGCTATATATGTATATATACATATGTCTAACCTCACCCATATAACATATACATACATAGATTATATTTGGGTTCTTTTTTATTTTTAATTCTCTTGTTGGCGTCTTGCATATGTCATTTTTAAGGTCTAGCCACTTGTTTCGGATCCTTCTTCTAATTAGTGGACAACAATTGCCTCCTTCACTTTAACCAGCTGACAATTCTCGCACATTTGTTCACGCTCCTCTGGAATGTGGAATCTAAACCGCAATTGCCTTGCCCAACTCTAATTTCACATTTCCTTGGATTTTGGCGCGTGCTCTGTCTGTCGGTTTTGTGTTTTCCCTTCATCTTTTCATCTGTCAGCTGTTCAGCTAGAGATTTTCCTTCGCTTCCTTGGCCAATAACTACGCGCCAAAGACGTCTGCTGATCCATTGCACAGCTGGTCGAATTGGTCCTGTGCTACTGCAACAGCAGCAGCAGCAGGAGCAGGAGCAGAACAAAGGACTCTTCCAACCATCGTCTTGGGCCTGATATTTGTCAAGAGGTCAATAATCTCAGCCCTGGGGTTACTTTTTGTGCGCTTAAGGTAAAGCAAAATCCATTGAAGAAAAAATGAAAAGAAACAAAATCAAAACAAATTCAGTCATATGAAAACTGATTTTTCCACGTCTCTCAATAAAAAATAAACAGAACTATAATTAAAACTCTTTAATCTGCATTTTAGAATTAATCTTATTTACCATATATGTACATACATATGTATGTATAATGTGAATAACAAGATTTTCTTTCTTTATTTTATAAAAATTTATATTACATTTATAAAAATGTTCGCTTTCTTTGCAAATTAACAATAAACTATGTATATTGTTTATTATATATATGTATTTTGAGTAAATTTTTTATGTTGAATTAACTTAAACAGAACTAAGTAAATTCGCCAAATACTATGGCGACTCTAAGGAAGTTTAGGACAACTGATTACTTATCCCATTTACTATTTTTTCCAGAAAACTTCCAACATTTTGACACTTATACTTAAAATACGAAAAAGAGTTAAACAAATTGAGAGTATGAACTTTCTAAGGTACAGCAATGTTCACGAATTTATGACGTTTCAGTTCAGTTTTAGTAATTTGTGTTCAGAAATGTTAAGATGCATCTAGAGTCGGTAGAGTTCCAAATTGTAATATCATTTGCTTCAGAAGCCAAAGCAGTTTTTTCTGTTTCTGTATATAAGATAGGTATTTATTTTGATAGTTCATGAACTATTACATAATATGCCGAATTCGCGTTTATGCTGCAGTTTGGTTGGGTCTAATAAAAACTTACTTACGGAACGTTGTATTTAAAAAGGAAAATAACAAAATTCATTGGATATGGATACAAAGTAATGAGGGGCATTCATCGCTTTTGAATTCTATGTCCGTCCTGCCTTAAATATTTAATGTCATTAGCGTGGAATACAAATATGCAACATTTGCTACTTCAAGAATCCTGAAATACTTATTGCGGGATGCGGGTGTGTGTGTGTTTTCTTCCTTTTATCAGATGCTTTATGTTTCTTTTCTCCTTTTGAAGAGAAATCAGAGCCAAAGCGGTTGATGAGACATCTTTGGCTGGGTAGGTAGGGATAGGTAGGTAAACGAACTGTAGGTAGGAAATTAGATGTTATTGTATAAGAAGGAAACACACCGGGCCGTAGAAAATAATGATAATAATAATAATAAGAAAAAAGAAGAAGGAACGCGCGCCAAGAGGAACAGCTGATGATGAGGGAGTCAGTAAAGACAAAGTAACAGAGAGAGAGAGAGAGAGAGAGAGAGAGAGAGAGAGAGAGAGAGAGAGAGAGAGAGAGAGAGAGAGAGAGGAAGGAACCGTTCGATCAGATTTCAGATTGTATGTCATGAAAGTCTCAGTTGTCAGTTCTCAGGTGCGAGGGTGTCGTATGTTGTTCTCGGTCGTTCAGCTCTGCTTTGTTTTCGTCTCCCATGCAATTTGTAGCACGTGTCCCATGTTGGCGCTCTTTCTCCTTTAGTATTTTTTGTTTTTTTTTTTTCCGGTTTTTTGGATTTTAACAAATTATTCAAGCAAAATAGTTGAAGGCAAGAGGTAACACCGTAATCTGATACGATATGTTTGTACAGTAATACTTTGTTGCACCCACACACGAGACGGACAACGGTCTGAAGCGAGGCAAGGAAGTGCGACAAAAGGAAATCAGTTTTGATGGGGCTTCCCAGGAAACTGTTCTCGCTCGATCTTGCCATTATGATCTGCATAAAAAAGAGTCTTACAACATCAGCAACAAGTCGAATGCCAAATACCTATAACCAAACTTGGTTATAATTGGCCCAAGGCAACAGCAGCAACAACCACAGAAACAATTTATCAACGCCGATTGCCTTTTCTGTTGACAACTAACATTGTGAAAACTTGGACACTTCTCTCTGCTCTCCTGTAGTTGGCATGAAGCGTGTTGATTTCGCACTTTACAGCTTGTAAAACCAACCAGCAGCAAAAGTAGCAATACCAATAGCAAAAATGCAGCACACGGGCACCAACTATGAAATTATGTGTATTTAATAATCATCCAATCACTAAATATGAGAAACTATGGACAGTCAGTCAGTCTCGGTGAGTCTCTAAAAATGCGCTAATTGTGCTCGAAAATGCCGACTATAGAATTTATTACATTTCAATTATGTATATGGGCAAATGTTGGCACATCCAATTGGCATGCGATTCTAACTAGACTCTGGTCCAACATCTCTGTCTTACCTGTCAAATTAGTCATCAGCATTTGGCATTTGGCATTTGTTTAGTATCATGCTCAAAATATGGCAACGCTGTGCAGCTGAAGACTTTAGTTCTGATTAGAAGACACTTACATGAAATGAAATATTATTTTAAGATTTCGTTTTGTCCAACTTGCCCTCTGGTATACGAAAAACATAAAATAGCTGACAAGAATTTTGATCTTGAATGTTTGAGTGCACGTGTTTATAGTCAGTGTAATTCTTTTAATCATGAAATTTAGGATTTATGGGGACTTTTTCATTGGGAGCCTATTTTTTGGAACCATTTTAAAACAGGTATTAGAACTATGTTTTCTTAATTGAATTAAGAACAAATTGAAGTGCAAAAAATGTTTTCTCGGTACGAGGGCTGTTCAAAAAGTTAGATAAAGAGGACGCCTCTACGAAAACGATAGCTTGTTGCAGGATTGTCTGAATGTAAAACGGCGTTTTATTCCTCGTGAATGTAGAATAGACATCTGCATGGCTCCACTCACTCAGTACGCAAAATTGAGTACATTCGAATGGAATAGAATTGAATGAGTGAGAGCACACAATGAATGAATGTGTATAGAGTAGTGGTATATTTTGACACTCATGCAAAGCGAATTGAGTGAGAATGAGACATTCGAATTACTCGGGTATCACAGAACATGCATTGTATTTCGTGTATTTATTTCGTGTGGAGTGCCGAAGTTTAACAGTCACTCGCATTCGAATACATTCGAAGCCTATCCTCTCATCTTCGCTTGTTTCACTCGTACTCATTGCTTCAACATTGTGCGTCCGAGTGCTTTGCGAAATCACTCACTCATTCATACTCATTCCGCTTTGTACTCATATTCACTCAACTCAATTAAGGTGTTGTACACTCGAATGTCACTTTATTGCAACACATGCAGATGTCTAATGTAGATCCGGTGCTGACGTCATTCCGAATTTTTCAACCAGGAAGACCTCCTTAAATCATTCTTAATTTGTTTTTTATGCCCTATTGTTTCTTTTTATTTAATATTAACGTAGTTTAATGCATTGTCTTTTACCCGGAGACGTCGAAAACATTGGAAAACATTGACAACAAATCAAAGAATGGAAGATGGGACTTAGATGGGATTAAGTTCAATAAAACAGAATTTTCACCTGATGCTAGATCTACAACTTCTTCATGCTTTTGTCTGTAATATTAAAGATTTTAGAAAAAACGTCATAAATTTTGGCCAATATTTGGTTAGATGCACCTGTAGGCAAAACCGCAAAAGCTAAGATGATCACATGATCATCTACTAAGATATGCTTGTAAAAAGCATGTGAACAGATATAAATTTGAAATATTTGTTTTACTGGTGTATGGTAAGTCGGCGAGACGAGTTACTTACTTCATACTCTTACTCTTGACTTTTTTTTTACTTTCCATCTCTTCTCTGTTGTTATTATTGTTTTATTAAAGAAATCTCAAGCATAATGCTAAATCAAATAATTTCAAGTCGTCTCATCGTGGCAACATTTCTTGGCAACATTGAAATGTTGCCAGTACCTTAAGTAGCAGTTGCCACAACACCAACAGGAGCATCTGCAGCAAGAGAATCTTCATCTTAGGCTTCGCCCCCCCTCTCCACACACAGACAATGTGTGTGGTCCTTTAGTCACATATGCCAAGTTAATGTTGCTGATGCAGTTGCTGTTGCTGTTGCTATTGCTATTACCGCTGTCGTTGCCTGTTAGCCAGTTGCAACTTTTGTCGTTGCTTTGTGCATAAATCGTGTGAAATATCGCATTTCGCGCATTTTCGCTTCGTGTTAACGAGTGTCACACATATATATCTATATACACACACACACACACAACATTTATTTGTCTTAGTGGTTGCTGTTTGCTTGGGCCCTAGTCTAGGGGGCATTTGCATATTGACAGCGTTGTGTGATAATGCTGTTGACATTGATATAGCTTCAAAAGTCAGGTTAAAAACTATAGAGGCCATGCATATTGTTGTCAGTTGTTGGTTGTTTTTTGTTTTTTTGTTGCTCCTGCTTGCTGTTGGTTGCTGTTTGCTGCCTGCAACGCCCACCAAACAATTGACAGTCAACAACAACAGCAACAACGTGCTGCCTGGAAAAGACAACAAGAAAAGGCAAAAGCAGAAAGAAAAAAACAACGGCAAAGAAGAACTTTGGGCTGCTGCCACTTGAGCGCAATGGCAAATCTGATAAAGTTGCGCATGCGCATGTTGCACGCCTACAAAATCATGTTGCACGTCAGTTGTTGTGAAGCCAAAGAATACATATGTGTGTGAGCGCGGATTTACCCCCCCCCCCATCGTAACCTCCCTTTCTCTATAGACTTTGTCTATATTTTTATTTATTTAAATTTTGTGCTGCAAAGTACTTTCAAGGCCGCCTCAACTTGTGTGGCCATAAATAAACCATTTTTTCTTTCTTTTTTATGTTGCCTAGGTGGGGCGTCGTCAGGTGACAGACGGATGGACGACGGATGGTGACGACGGACGGCAGCTAGAAGGCGGGCAAAGCCATATCGAATTGCTACTTTGACATTTTTACAATTTTTACATACAGTACGTGTTGTTCGGCTCGAATGTTGTTGGTGGCTTTTGGTTCTCGTGTTGACAAATTGGCCACAAGCAAGCGGAAATTGAAAATTACTTTAAAAACTTCGTAAAACGCCCACAAAAAAAAGAGAACAAAAAAAAAAAAATACTGGGGAAGAGGAAAAAATGGCAGAAATTGGGTAATCCTTTGGCCAAACTAATAATCGCATAATACACGTTCCAGGCTAATGATTAACTTGCATCATTATCGCACAAAGATCTTGGTTGTGTTTTGTTGCTGATGTTGCTCTTGCTGCTGTCGCTGTTCAACGAAAATTAGCTGCTGTATCTGCAGAAGCTGTTTTGCAATGGGCGGGAGGGCAGGACAACAGCAGCAGCAACAGCAACAGCAACAGCAACAACAAGAAAAGCATCCTGCACTTTTACTCGATTCATTGAACGACAACCACCAAGGCGAAGACGAGGACAAAGACGAAGACAACGAAGAAGAAGATGCCCCGAAGGCAGGAGACCTGCAATCTGCTTTTATTTTATGCGCAAAGCGCGCTTAAAAATGCAGTCAGCATCTCGTGCGATGGTGCTGAGGCTAAAACCAAGGCAGCGGAATCTCTGCGACGCTTAGGCGAATGCCTTATGGGCCCCAAAAAGGCAAACGTCCCGACAACAGCAAAAACAGCAAGATCAGAAGCAACAAATGGCATTAAGCAAAAAAAAAAAAAAAAAAAAAAAAAATCAAAAAGGAAGCTAACCAAAGAAGAAGGTGAACTACTGACTGAAAAAAAAAAAAAAAAACACAAAACGGACACACACCCATTTTGAAATACTCTTAAATAGAAATTTTTGATCAATGAATTGGGCTCGAAAATAAAACCGATATTTACAACTGACTTAACGTAACGTATAAAAATGATATTACAAAAATTACATTAGATAACTTGTAGTATTAAATTATTTAATCAACTTGTCGTCTATATTAAAAAATTCCGATTCTCGCTTGATCCAATATGTTGCCAAAATGTGTATGCCCTGTTTTCATTTGGTATTCGGATATATGTATATAAAACAAAAAAAAAAGTATCACAAAAGAGAAAATTCACTGCATCCTCCCACTTTTTGCTGTTGCTCCTGCTACGTGAATGTTACCTCTAGATGGGGCTATTATATTGTTGTTGTTGCTCCATAATCATTACAGTTTTGGTCTTTCATTTTCGTTTTTCTTATGCGGGAGTTGCTGCTGTTGCTGCAATTTTTTGATTTATGAAGCAACAAATGAGTTGGCAACAAAACCCAAAAGAAACACGAACAACTAGAAGGAGAAATAAAGTCTGTAAAACAGAACATGAATGTATATCAAATATGTATGGCATACACACCCACACTTCCGGCTGTAAATTGAATTGTGGGCGTGGTGCAGGGTACAAAAACGAAACAAAAAAATAAATAACACATTACCAAGAGACAGACAGAGACGGAAAGAGATCGAGAGAGAGAGAGAGAGGGAGAGGGAGAGAAAGAGGCAAAAGAACGAAGCAAAAATTAAATGGAATGTTGCACCCAGGTTGCTGATGGGAGGAAAGAAAAAATAATTATGCGTATGTTGTTGATGCTGGCTGTTGTTGTTGTTGCTGCTGCTGCAGTTGCTGTGTCTTTAAGTTGATAGTTTTGTGGCCAAACATCTAAAGTGGAAGCAAACAGACAACGTCGACGACGACGACAAATCGTTGAAAGTTACAGTTTAAGTTGCTGCTGCTGCTGCTGCCAATCACCGCAGCAAGCTGCAGATAATCAGAATTCCAGCATTTTCACCTGTTGCCATTTTGATGCCCCGCTTCGAGTTTGACATGTGCCGCACATGCCGTTGCCATTTGTCTGCACTTTAATGATGCGCCACCAACCAACCAGCAAAGAAACCCAAAGCACTTCCCCAGCTGCAACCTGTCTGATGCTTGGACTGCTATCAGCAACTATCGCCACTTCAGACTTTGACTCCTCAGCAATCAGTTGGAACATCTTGCGGCTGCTGCTGTTGACAATCTATGCGCATAGTTTAGCATTTACTGTTGCAAATTATTGAACAAAATGCGAAATGCGAATGCCCAGGCTATAGCGACTGACTGACCCAGTTGGAGCAGGAAGAGCAACAGAAATAGCAACAGCAACAGGAAAAGGCATTGGGCATTGGGCATAGGGAATAGGGTCAGATCTGGTTAAGCCCTTTTCCCATGGCATGTATGTACATACATACATATATTTTAATTATGTAAAAGTGAAATTGTAAGCACCATACACACACAAACATACATATACATAGGTAACTCAATCAAATCTTCTTATTTGACTTAACTGACCCCTTAGATGGAACATTTTCCACTTAAAAAGAAATTTGCATTTGCATTTTCCGGTAACATAGACACACACATAAAAAGTAAATGTGCAAAAAGCAGCGGGAGCCGACACTCCAATCCAACTCCAACTCGGACTCGGACTCCAACTTCAAGTCTCAAAGACCAACTCCAACTTCGCTTCATTCAATCGATGCCTAACTAGAAACTGTACTTTATTTATTTTTTATTCTTCGCTTTTCTTTTCGATTTTTTTCTATTTTTTCTCTCTTTTTGTTTAGAAATTTATGGGCAAATGCCATTTGTTAGGCATTTGAAAAATGCATGCTTTGGCCACACTAATTAGTTTGTCTTCGCTGTGGACCAGGAGAGGAGGCGAAGCATGGACAAAGGACGGTAAATGGGTAAGAGGGTTTGTGAGTGACGTAGGATTCTTGGTCTGGATCTTTACCCTTTGGGCTATTGCATAATTTAGGTAGCAACCGCATAACAAATTTCATTGTGGGGATAATTTTTGCCTGGCTTAAAACGCCCACACACAGAAGCGCAAAAGAACTGGCCAAAAGAAAAGAGACGACCAGGACCAGGCTTAATTTCCTGGAACTGAATCATTGGGCCTAGGGCTATGTTAAATATTCAAAAGAACTTAACTTCAGAGAGCGAGAGTGAGCAAGTCGAGAATACTCTCACCTTTTCATTTTTTTCTACTCACCAGATAGAGCATCTAAAAGTTGGCTTTGAACTTTGGTATTGAAAACGAAAACAATTTTATTTAAATACTTATATTTTTTATATTGGCAAAAGAATGTTATCCAAAAAGTCATCAAATCGCCGACATTTGTCCGTAAGAATGCCTGAAGAGTATGGCACGAGTTTGTTCAAACAATCGGCGCGTCCACAACGTTTTAGCTCATTCAAAAGGAATATTGGGTATTAAATATCTATGTATATAAGTGGATCACGACGATGACTCATTATTTTATAATTTCAGCATTACTCTGGCCTTTCATCCTCACATTCATCGCAATGTCGAGCACCCCATGACGTAAGCAGGCTGAATCAAAGTCCATTTCATTGAACTCTTTATTTCGTATTTTCTTAGGGACTTTGAGACCTTTCTTAATTTGATTAAATGTGCCTTGGGAACTGGTTGCTTAGCCATGCCCAGGGCTTACTATAATGCTGGATGGCTAGTTGGATTGATTAGCACTATTGTAATAGGTTCTTTTGTCGTCTACGCAATGCATGTCCTGGTAACGTATTGAAAATTTCGAAATCAGACACTAGATATTACTCCCATGTATGTTGGCAGTTGAACGACATCAATGATCTATGTAAACGTTATGGAATCGGCCTGTTGAATTATAGTGAGACCATGCAATTGGCTGTTCTATGTGGTCCTTATTGGGTACAACCTATGAGCAAGCCCTTTGGGTAGGTAAAAGCTAAGTCCTTTTTTTGTGATTCGTAAAGTGTGAACAGTTGTACAGACAAATGTATATATTATATATATATTATATTAATTATATATATATATTATAATATTAATTAGTCAGCCACGCATAGAAGAAAGCATCTTTGAACATATAAAGTATATATATTTTTGCTCAGGTTCGCATATCATGTAACACCCATAGAAACTGCAAGGTCACAAATAATGACTTTTCCCCAAACTTTTGATATTTGCTTAACTATTATTATAAAATAAACCCATCAGGCGAATATATCATATAACTCACATAGGAGCAATTGGTTGAAAACAAAGAGTTTTATCAATAACTTTCCACATTAACGATACTTAATTATTCGCCGCCCCCTTGTTTATAATGATTGATCTTGTAATTGATTTTAGTTATATGGTGGATTTATTCCTTTGTGTATATCATTTTGGTGTGGATTGTGTCTATGTGGTATTCATAGCCAAGAATTTGAAACATTTGGGCGATATGTATTTCATTTCTCTGGACATACGACTATATATGGCACTATTAACTCTGCCACTGATCTTAACTTTTCTGATCAGGGATCTAAAATATTTGGTGCCATTTGCAATCATATCGAACATTTTAATTATAGTCTGTAAGTGTCTAATTTATAATCAATAGTCTCCATTGAGATTATACCATAAATTCTTGATAGGTTTTGGTATAGTTTTAAGCTATATGTTGGGCAGTTTACCGAGCTTACAGGAACGTCAGGCAAGCCAATCGTGGACCCAATATCCATTGTTCTTTGGAACGGTTCTATTTGCAATTGAATCAGTTGGCGTGGTAAGACTTACTCCAGAAGATATTATCTTTGCCGCTTTCGAATTGCTATTTTTTGGTAATAGATCTTGGCTCTGCAAAGGAATATGATAACACCAGAGAACTACTTGGGTCCGTTTGGCGTACTCAATCGAGCAATGATTTTAGTCATTATATTTTATACTCTGTTCGGTTTTATGGGTTATTGGCGTTATGGTGATGATACAGCCAGCTCTATATTGAATAATTTGCCCTTAGATGAACGGTAGGACCATTTACTTTACATACTCAGGATTAATCCCATTATTTTGCACTTTCAGTCTACCTCAATGTGCGATTGCCATGTTTGCCCTTGGCATTTTCTTTAGTTATGCCCTTCAGGGTTACGTGACTATGGACATCATTTGGCGTTACTATATGGAGCCCCGCTTGAGAGAGTATGCCACAAAGTCGCTTGAATATCTCGTCCGTATTGCCCTGGTGGTTGCCTCAGTGCTCGTGGCCATTGGGTATCCCGATTTTGGACTGTTACTCGCATTTGTAGGATCCTTTTGCTTGGCTCAATTGGGTCTCATCTACCCCGGCATTGTGCATTTGTGTGTGCGTTACGAGGAGGGCTATGGAATATGTAAATTCAAACTTTTTCGTTCGTTACTGTTTATTATCGTCGGCCTATGTGGAGGCATTGCTGGCTCACTAGCCTCAATCACGGCTTTAACCGAACAATATGCTATTTTAATGTAAAATATTGAAATAATATATTTTTACCTTTGATGTTTAAGTTAAACATGAAATCTTTCGACACAGTTAACATCTAAAATCATTGTTTTCGTCTTTTTTTTTTTTTTTTTTTGTATCTCATTCTTTCTTTAGCTTTTTCTTTAGAATGGACAAGGGGTAAGTATTGGAGAATATCTTCTATAGATTAATACAATTCTATAAATTGATTTTATCTAGGCCATATAATCCTTATGCGAATCGAGATGTTGAATCGCCACTTACGTGAGTTGAGTTGAGTTGAGTTGGGGTATTTCCCATTAAACTTGTAAGTTGTCTTTTGTAGGAACTTGGATGCGTTCTTCTCCCTGCTTAAGTGCATTGTGGGCACAGGAATTCTGGCCATGCCAAAGGCTTTCTACTACGCTGGCCTTTTGGGTGGAATTATGTTAACCATTCTGAGTACAATTGTCCTAATGTATGGCATGCATTTGCTGGTGAGTGCAAGTAACATTTGACGAATAATATTCAATTTGCCGATTTCTCTGATCAGATCAATTGCATGGTGGAAAGTGCTCGTCGACAAGAGATACCGTATTGCACATACTCGGAGTCAATGGTATATGCCTTCTCAGTGGGTCCAAATTGGTGCAAACATTGCTCAAGAGGATTTGGTTTTATGGTTAATATGGTTTTGGCCCTCTCACATTATGGTGTTGCCGTAGTCTACATATTGTTTGTCGCAAAGAATGCCCAACAGCTGATCCATTATCACTTTAGTCATTATGGCTTGGAGGTCTTTGTAGCTGCTGTCGGTATTCTGTTGCTGCCCTTATTTATGGTCCGTCAATTAAAGTATTTGGTGCCATTGAATATTCTGTCCAATGTTCTAATGTACATGGGATTCTTGCTCATATTTTACTATCTATTTAGCGGCCTACCATCGATTGCTGACCGAAAAATGTTTGGTGCCTTGGACGAGTTGCTGGAGTTTTTTGGCATCGTCTTGTTTGCAGTCACCTCAGTGGGAGTGGTTCGTATCCGTTCATATAAATAATTGTTATTCAATAATAAATGTCACCCTTCTCCTTAGATGCTCGCCATTGAATCGAAAATGGCAACACCTGAAAAATATATAGGTTGCTTTGGCATTCTGAATATTGCTGCCATAATTGTAGTCATTTCGAATCTATCGTTCGGCATATTGGGCTTTTGGCGCTATGGCGACGCTATTCGAAGTAGTGTCACATTGAATTTACCCACAGAAACAGTGTAAGTTAGAAAAGTACATACATATATAGGATTATCTGATCCTTTTGCATTTCTCTTTCTTTAGAGCCTCACAGATTTCTAAGATCTCCATTGCTCTGGCCATTTTCATGACGTATCCTTTATCGGGCTATGTGACCATTGACATAATTGTCCATGAGTGGTTATTGAAGGGTCGTAATTATGCACATCCGCACATTATCGAGTATATAGCGAGGGTTCTTTTTGTTTTCTTGAGCACCATCAATGCCATGGCGTTTCCAAAACTGTCACCTCTGGTCGCTCTGGTGGGCTCAGTTACTATTTCGGTGCTCAATCTTATCTTTCCCGCCTTCATTGAAATGAGCCTTTTGTATAGCAAATCCTATGGACGTCTCAAATGGATCCTGGTCAAGGATGGCCTATTGGTAATATTAGGCTTGGCTATACTAGTCCATGGTCTTTATAGTGGTACGATGACTATGTTGCGCACATATCACCCAGATTTCAAGGATGAAGTGAAATGTTTAAACGTGTCAACTAAATCTATTACTTATCAGTTCGATGACATTTAGCTTACTCTTTCTTTAAAAGCGCAAAACATGGCATCTTCCAAGTTTCGGCCCAAGAGGAAACATTTTGTGACTCCTAAAAGACTCTTCCATGTAAGGTACACCTTTCGTATTAATTTGGCAATAAAAATTATTGTGTTCGTTAGAAAATTTTTTTTTTTAAATGCGTCACCAATTTTTTAAAGTGCCTTTAAGACAATTCCTTCTTCCATAGGACTAAACAGAAGGGTTTCTGGCAGCGAAGTTTGAGTGATTGATCAATTTGGATTTCGATTTTGTAGATTTATGGTCCTCCTTAACATTAACGACATTACTTAGAATAGAAATACACCGAAAAATATTCATATTACATATTAATAATAAAGTGATCTTTAAAAGTATTAAACAAATAAATCTAATAAAGATTTTATTCATTTTTTTCCATTATAATTTGGCTGTGTAGATAGATTATTACAACAATTAACTTTTAATTTCACTCAGAGAGGAAAATGATATAATAAAGCCTTAAAAATGTATATAAAAAACATTTTTTGGATCCCATAATAATATAAATACAAATATATATATATATATATTTAAATCAAATCATTCAGTTGATGATCAAGAATATATATGTAGGTATATAGTTGGTTAGATTACGAACTATTTGAAATTTAAATCAAACCTTGCAGTTTAGCCGGCTCGAGGTCAATCTTCCAAAAGAAGATTATTTCAAAGGCAATACAAAAAGGTGAGCAGGTTGTCTGTATAGCTATTTCAAGAACTACCAAGTTCTATCATCAGCAGACTTTGCTAAAGAACTCCGGAATTGCAATAGCCATACCATGTCTTCAACGCAAGAATTAGTTGGGAATTTGTGGAAGATTGACCTCGAGCCGGCTAAACTGCAAGGTTTGATTTAAATTTCAAATAGGTCGTAATCTAACCAACTATATACCTACATATATATTCTTGATCATCAACTCAAAACTTAAGGCAGGGAGGGCTAGGAATTAATTTTAGACATATGGTTTTTTGGTGGAAAATTATTAGAATTGCTTGTCGATTCCGAGTCTGGTGGACAATTATGACCCTTTTTGCTCCATATATGTATGTATGTATGTAAATTTACCCTTTAGGATGAATAGTGTAATCATCTTGCAAAGTAGGCAAAGCCCATATTGTATTGATTTAGAAAATTATTATGTTTTTGGATTTGCTGTCAAATAGTGCTTAACAATTTTTTTTTGTTCTCAATTGTAATTTATTGTTTTGAATACCAACGAAATTGTTGTTTTATGTTCAGTGTCTCTGTATTATGTCTGTGGTTAGACAATACTGGATACCAGTTTGTTTATAAAGAGCAACACAGAGTAGTGAACTATGGCGGAAAGGTAAGTGATATGACAAATGAAATGTTTGATTTCCCTATTTGTTATTCGTTTGTTTTAATCAGATCTTCTGCGTACAACCCGTATGAACATCGAGAAGTATTTGCTCCACTTTCGTAAGTCTGCTGTAAAAGTGCAGTCCCAATCCGACTTTGAATGCATAATATTTAATATACAGTCTTTGTGTTTTCTTAGCAATATAGATGCGTTTATATCGTTACTGAAATGTGTTATTGGCACTGGCATTTTGGCGATGCCGCTGGCTTACCTTTATTCAGGCATGATAGGAGGCACAGTGTTGACCATTATTACCACGATTGTGCTCATCCATGGGATGCATTTGCTGGTAAGAGTCCAGATCAAATCGATCATTAATCGAGGTGATTATAAACATATATCATTGGTTTTTGCCCCTTTTTTAGATTTTGTGTATGGTGGAGTCGAGCCGTAGACAAGAGATGCCTTACTGTTCCTTTCCGGAGAGCATGTCGTATGCCTTTAGTGTGGGTCCAAGGTGGTGTCGGTATTGCTCGAAAGCATCTAGCTATTTGGTCGATGGGGTTTTGGGCCTCTCACATTATGGCATCACAGTTGTCTATATTGTTTTTGTGGCCGAGAATTGCCGCCAGTTGCTGGCGGCCATCCATAACCAAGACGTGGATTTGCGCATATTTATTGCTGTGGTGGGGTTTTTAGTGTTGCCCTTGTTTCTGGTGCGGCATCTGAAATATTTGGTACCTTTTAACTTTTGTGCCACTATACTTATGTATGTGGGCTTTATCATTATAATTGTTTATCTCTTTAGAGGACTACCGGCGTTTGGGGATCGGTCCATGTTTGGAGATCCCATCAAATTGCCTATATTTTTTGGTATTGTTCTCTTTGCCGTTACCTCGGTAGGTGTGGTAAGTAGCCTTTAATATACTCTCTCCTCAACGTTGTACTTTTCATATTTATACATTTTCTGTTTCCATTTAACTCAGATGCTAGCCATAGAATCGAAAATGAAGACTCCCCAAAAGTATTTGGGCTGGTTTGGCATACTCAATTTGGCCTCAGTTTTTGTTATCATAACGAATATAGTTTTTGGCGTTATGGGCTACTGGCGTTATGGTGAGGATTTAGCCGCTAGTATAACACTTAATATACCCACTGATCAGTTGTGAGTGTCAAAACGTCGCTTTAGTTCTTTCGATCGAGATTTTCAATGAATTTTGTTTTCTTAGGTTTTCTCAATTATCCAAAGCCCTAATATCAATTTCAATTTTCTTGTCGTATCCCTTGTCTGGTTATGTGACAATTGATATTATTATGAATCGGTATATAATTAGAAATCGTGAACTAAAGCATCCTCATCTTATTGAGTATGCAGTAAGGATAATTTTTGTCATCATTGGCACACTCAATGGCATTGCCTTTCCGAATTTGGGTCCATTGCTGGCTCTGGTTGGTGCCTTCTCCCTATCCCTGTTGAATCTTGTATTCCCTGCCTGCATGGAGTTGAGCCTGTACTATAGAGAACCCAAAGGTTATGGCTTTGGCAAATGGAAGTTGTGGAAGGACATTGTCTTGATACTTTTTGGCATTGTTATTCTATTCTATGGCAGCTATGCGGCAGTCGTTGAAATAATTGAGGAATACGGTGGGGCAAATAAATCATCGAAAGTTAATGAAAAATATTTTAGTGATCCGCTACTTAAAATGATTGCCGAAACAATGCAACCTGAAGCTGACACAGATTCTCTCATAATGTTATAGATTAGTTTCGAGTAGTAATAAATCTAAAAACGTTGGTTTCATCTAATATGATCTCATCTCTATGTACTTGTGTTATGTATGGGTTTTTGTATTTGGTTGGTTGGTTTTTTGTCAATTGCATTGCATTAGAAAGTCCATGTGGGGACACGGACACTTTAATCTGAGCCGCTGACTGGCTCGACAAATTGCTGATAAATAAACCAAAAGATTTGCAATAATGCCTTTCTAATTTCATGCGTCGCCATACGACTGTGTGCCAGAGTTGCCAATGTTGTTGCTGCTGCTGCCGCTGCTTGCTACTTCGAGGGGCATGCAAAGCGTTCAGCAACAACAGCAAAGGAAAAAAATCTACCTCAAGCCTATGGCGCCTTCATTGAACATTTTATTTTTTCGTGTAGCCGCCGCAAATTTTAAACATTTTCCACACGTAATGCGAAAGTTTGAATCATTTGTCCAATGGCAACTGCAAAGCGATTTTCATTTAAAATTCTTGTCACAGACATGTAATTGCAACGCGGCGGCAACGGCCAAACCGCCGCCGATTCGCAACTTGCAACTCCCAACTCTTGACTGCCGGCTTCAATTCCGATTTTAACTCTGTGGGCAACCAAACGGATCTATAATGCTATTGACAATGCGTTTGTCAAGCCCCCCTCTTCCTCTGACTCTCTATCACAACTTCGTTGTTGTCGGCGGCGGCTCCTTCACCATCTCCATCTCCATCTCCATGTCCATGTCCATGTCCATGTCCACCTCTCCCTCACCCAACTACAACTGCAACTCCTTCACCATCTTTCCATCACCATCTTTATCTCCATTCTCCTCTTTCTCTGTGTTGACACAGATAAAAGTGCGTGGCATGGCGTGGCGTGGCATGGCATCAGCATCGGCATCGCATGGCGTCGGCATTGTCAGCGATAAGTAGCGTTTTATGCATTAATTTTTGTCTCAAAACGAGCATTATTTATTGCGCATTAATGCGCTGAATTAACGTTTATTTAATTAATATTAATGCGGCCGTTGTTGATGGCGTTGTAGCTGCCAGTTGTTGCTGGCGGTTATTGGTGGCCGTTGCTGCTCCTGCTGCTGCCGTTCCCGTTGCCGGTGTGTGTTGGCGTTAACAATGCTGCATGCTGCTGATGAGCATAGGTTGACATTTCATCATACATTGTTTTCTTGTTGTAGGTTGAATTTCGGAAATTAAAATCACCGCAGACAAAGTCTATTTATGCCGTCAAATCAATCAAATCAATGCATTGACAAGGTTAGAAAAAATTAAGAGAATTTCAATGCATTTCAACCGAAAAAATATACATAAATATGTGTAAGTACAATTTGTATTGGCAAATCGTTTCAGCTAAGTTCGAGATATACAGAAAGGATATCCGAAAATTCGGCTCATAATTTTTAGTTATGTTCAGTTTACAACTACATATGTAGTATATTCAGATTCAGGGGGGTAGTCTGAGGGGTCTGGACACCTCCGAAAAGTCAATATTTGGACAAACAAGTGAATTTTAGAAGTGGCCGTTAAATTTTGATAAAGTCCTAATCTAACACGGCGTATCTAAAATGTCGCTTCATACCTAAACGTGGTTAAATTTAAATGATATTTGAATCTGAAGCTAGTTTTTTTCAGAAATTCCCCAAAAGAGCTAAAAAATTAAAAGATTCCAAAAATGATGATCAAGAATAATTGGGTCCAAGACGAAATAAACCATAAATATGTAAATGGCAAAAACAACAGACTAGACAGAGTCAATCTTAGTCAAATAAAAAGCAGAACACCTGATGAGGTGTCTAATGAGACAGGTCGACATCACAAAACTTTAAAAACACTTTGATTTGAAGACCACTAAATTACAGCCCTGAACAAACTCTCTGAAACAAGTTGATTCCCTTAAGAACTTCAAAGTCCCATCCATGAAACAATTTCTGCAAGAAGGTAATTTGCATCATCTAATATAACACAACTATTAACAAAAACGTAAATTAATCATAAACTCTCACTATCCACCACTAAATCTTCATCAGTAAATATGTATAAGTTTAGGTAGAATAATCTAACCTAAGGCCTAGCAGCTAACTTAGATTACTTAAATTTAAATGTAAATAGTTTTGTATGGTAGCTCCTGACTTCATGACTGACCATCGCTTTGACTGTGTTTCAGTGTCTGGCCCGGGATTTGCCTGGCTTTCTTCCTTCCTACGCTATAAGAATGGGTTGGGTTAGGGATGGAGGTGGAAGAGAGAGAGATATTTGGTGTACAGGTCAAGGTTTTTTTTACTGGCATACCCTTTTATTTCCTTTTCCTCCCCCTCTCTAGCACACACACACACATTTCCTTGCTATCGCTGTTTCTTCTTCTGTTTATTTATTTTCAGTTGACCGTTAAGTTGTGCAAATATTTCAAAAAAATAAATTTCGATAAACAAATATTTGTTTCCAACTTTTTTTTCTTCTTTTTTCTTCTGATAAGCCCAAAAAATTAATGTAGGAGTGTGTGCGTGTGTGTGTGTGTGTGTATGTGTACGTTTTGTATATGTAATCCATCAGTGTCGTTGGGGGCGTTCGTAGGCCATAAACCGAATAATTTATAGACCAATCTAAGGGGGCAGAACCTCACGCATTGGAAAACAAGTGAACAGAAATCATAGACCAAACACACATAAGGCATTAGCCAGGACTCGGATGATGATGATGATGATCGGATCAGGAATAGAGTGAGAGAGAGAGAGAGAGAGGGGAGAGGCAATGCAATTTATAGGATGGCCAAGGCAATAGACACCGCACAGCGGGTTGTCGCGTCCCAGAGATGAAGTCAAAGTCGAAGTCCAAGTCGAAGTTGGTCTTGCGAAGTCCACTAGCCAATTGATTTATACAAACGGCAAGGCAACGGAACACAAATTGGTTGCCTCAAAAGATCTCAGTGACTCTTGGCTGGATCAGGGGGAGGAGGATGAAAACTGGCAATGATTTGTGGTACTTTTGTTTCGCAATCTTACGCAAGAACTTACAATCCTTTTGGCCAGTGTTTAACCTATTGAACCCGCATCACGTGTGTCTGGTTGCCCGCTTGGTTAAGATTTTTTCCATTGAAATCATTAGGCAATATCCATTTTAGAGGATGACTTTGATTTTGCATGCCATCGATGTCTCTAATTAGAGCCATAAATGTGGAATCCCCCAATGCCGACCAGGCTGGCGGGCAAGTGTCTCGGTGGATTTGACAGAAAGTGAGGCGTTGGTTGGCAAGTGCAACAAAAACACATAGAAACACACACACACACACATACATACACACATGAAACAAAAAGCGCAATATACGACAAACATACACACTAACAACAAGAACAACGACAACTACAAGCTCATGCGAACCCATTGACCATTTTTGTATTGGGGTTTATCAAGTCCGAAAGGCATCGAACAATAAATTACGCAATCCAAATGCTGCCTAGTCAGTCCATCAATGGCATAATGAGGCGGTGGCGGTGGCAACTGAGGTGCAGTGTCTCCATGTCGTTGCTGTTCTTGTTGTTGTTGGTGTTGTTGTCGGCGGACCGTAGGATGCATTACCATATCGGCATAAATTCCGGAGCATCGTTAAGTGGGGATGTTGGCTCGTTGGCTGACTGGCTCGGTGAATCGTTTGCCTGCCTGCCTGTCCAGACAAACAGGCTCAGTCTCGGTCACAGACTCAGTTTCAGTTTTTAAGCAGGTTGCATGCCACCATGCCACATGCCAAGCTGCTGTTGCTGCTGGTTGTTGGTGCTGGTGCCACTGGCAGCCACCTAATGAGGGAATTACCAACGCCAATGCCAATGTAACATCATCGACATCGATAATGCATCCTTCTTGACGGTGCCCGTTTTCTTACCTCCTCCACCAGAACGAACAGCGTCAGCAGCTGCAGATGGGAGGCGTGGCATTATTCCAAGAGGCAGTCGACCTATTGAACTGGCGCCTAATTTATGACCACATTTAACTAATAAGACATCATCCAAATTGGAAATCACTCGAAAAGCCTCCAAATCGAATTGCAAGTCAGATAGCAAAAAAAATATACAATCATATGCAACATGTAATTAGAATTTCAGATACATACACGGAACAGTTTGCAGTCTTCAGTTGGGCAAGTCTTCACTTTCTTCAGAGTTAACGTACATTAATGATTCTTCCACGATTTCATTTTGTAACTATTTTTTACTCTCTTGGCCAAAAGTTGAAGGTATTTTGGCCACATAAAAAAAGATTTCCAAAAACTCAAAAAAACAACAATTGTTGCATTGTATACCCACGTCAGCGAGACCATTTGATTTCGAAATTAATATTTATAGCTTGTAAAAACTCAGAATGATAAGCGGTGAATATAACGATTTCCCATTATCATTACTACAAAACAAAATAGAACAATTAAACTAGCTGGTGGGAGCAATTTAATATACAAAATAAAATATATATATTCTAGGAAAAATGCTCAAAAAATGTTTCTTTGATTCGTTCATGAGTCTGGAAAATAGTCGTTCTTCAGGAAATTGATAAACTCAATTATATACATAATTAATTGAAGAAGATTCCTAATGTATATAATGTATCCTTCAAGGGTAAGGGGGAGGCAATTAATTTATTTATGAAATGTGTAATCGAAAAATCAGTTTTACTTGCTTGAATGAAAGGTTTTAATAAAAAGCTGAAAAACTAATAAAGTGAAAGTGTCAGAGATCAGTTTGAATGGATAATGACAGACGGACACTGATAAATTTTATTACACCCGCTGCAAGGTTATTAAAATTGATTATTCATTTTAAAAATGGAATTAGCGAAAGGATCTGTTGATAAATTGTATATTAATTTCAGATTTCCAACATAGTCATTTTTATGATAACTAAAAAGAGATGGCCAAAGCAATTACTCGAGGTTATTACCTTGAGGAAATCGTTAGAGCCGGATTCGAATATTATGAATCACAGTAATAAAAATTTTCCATTTTTCCACATTAGAGCCAATGGATGTTGTGGAAAACGTTGCTAAACTTAATGAACTTGAATTGGGGAATGGGGCTTTCGCCCACGCCGCAGCTAAATGTTAACTGATTTATGACCCTTTCCCCTTTGGCCAACTACAGCCATCTACCTGCTGCATTAGAACTGCAACTAACTCCAACCTAATTCAATACAATTCGGCCCTTCTGCGCGCACTGTTAACAAATAACATGGGCTTATTAAATAAGAAAGAGGAGGAAGAAGGAGAACAGAAGGCAGAAGAACGGCAACAAAAACATAAGAAACGCTACCGTGCTGAGAGCTGGCCAGCAAAAGGCAAAAGCAAAGGGATACTGGGCTGGGACAGATTGAAGCTGCAGGCGTGCAGCCACAATAAATCATCACATCGAAGGCTGGCCAGGCCATCGAAGGCAGGAGTAACCACACAGCCAAGTTATGTGGCTTCATTGTGGACAGAATGAACGCTTTTAAGCAGACAATTGTTGCCTGGGGCGAGGCACCAGCACCAGTTCCAGCAGCAGCAACTACATATAACAACAGGTAGGAGGCGAATGAGTAGGAGCACCACCACCACCACCACCACCACCATCATCGTCACTACGACCACATCAGCTCCCACTGAACCCCATTTCCATCCCGATTCACGTCAACTCAACCCCATGGCAATTGTAAGAGTCTCTACGTCTGTCTACCCCGTCTATCCACACTCTTGTCTCCTACCATAACCCACTCTTTCAACGGCACTGTGGGCAAATATACAGCATTTTTTGTTTAGCATTAATTATACATTTTTAAAGTTGTCTACTCCGCGGACAGATTCTCAATTGGACTTTCGTCTCTAGATTTGTTTTGTAAAGTAGCTTACAAGATTTCCTGACACGATATATATTTTTAACCGAGATTGCCAGATAGTTACAGGATTAGTTGAATCAATGTTTTAATTGCTTGAACAATGTGTTTACTATTGGATATGATATGAAAACGAAAAACCATTGTAAATATACCTTTATAAATAACAAAAATATTAAGGAGTTTCTCAATAAGAGGTATATTATTACTAGAATTTGGTGCTTAACGATAAATTACAGCTTTAATTGGGGAGAAAATTTGTATATTAAAAACCCCTTGAATAATTAAAGACAGCCACATTGCAGGTTTTGCCCATAGTGCATGGCTGGCTATGATATACATTTTCGAATGATATAAATCATTAAGCGGGTCTACTTCACCCCTTGTATCTTCAGTCCCCCCTAGCTTCTGGTGGAGACGGCAACTGCAATTGCAATATGAGTTAATTTTTAGAGTCTCGCCTAAGAGAGAGGAAGAGGGAGAGTGGAGAGAAAGACGGAGAGAGGGATTGAAAGTGGAAAGGGGAGAGAGACTCCTCCAAAAAGGCTTATTTGCGTATTTGTCAACTGCAAATTGCAACATGATCGTGCTACAATTTTCCTTTTTTCCCCTCATTTTCACTCTTTTTCCCACACAATTTTTGACTTTATCTATTCGCCCAGACTTGTATTGGTGGTGGGGTGTGTGTGTGTGTGTGTGCGAGGTGTGTGTCCGAGTGGGTGGCTATAGCGTGTTCCCTAGTTGGGTTGAGGGACTTGGCTTGCCTTGGTTGAGACTGAGACTGAGGCCGAGACTAAGACTGAAAATTTATGGTCCTCGTGGCATTATAAATTTTCCATTAACTTGGTTACGAGACGCCGTTTGCAGATTTGCATTGAATGCCAAAGCCTTAGGCATTATCTGTTTAAGGCTTTAATTTTACCCACATATAATATACACATACACATAGATATATATTTCTGGCCGCCAAAACTATACGCAAAATAAGGAAGCCTTCTATGGTTCAATTTGCATGCAATTGACTTGAAAGGCCGCTTAGAAAATATACAACATATATGTATGTGACTCGTGACTTCCTCCCCTTAGCTCTGGGTCCTGCTCCTTTTTCGCCTCCTCCTGTTTATAGACTGCTGCTGCATCTCATTGCACACCGACAAATTGGTCATAATTTTTCGAAGCAAAACTAATCCCAATAAACATGGCCCAAACATTGTGCCACTGACATTAAGCTGGCATCTAAGCAAGTCGGGAGTACCGATAAAGTCGATAGTCTTTGCTTTTAAGTAGCCAACTAATAAAATGCCATTTATCTGGGCATCGATCAGTGGCCAACTAGAAAGAGATTGCCACAGAGAAAGACAGTCAGATACACAGAGCGCGCCAGATAAAGAGAGACAGGGATATGGCCAAGTTATAAACTTAAGCATAGAAATTGAAAGCGCAACCAATCAATTTTGCCAGCACCACTCAAACATAAATTGTACATTTACGATAGTTAACTCAAATCGGAAAACCGAAAAAAACCCCATTCAAAACAAAAAGACTGGGCGAAAGCAAGTTTCGGGTCTCTACCATTCGACCCACTTTGAGTGGGAAGTTACAAAAAATATGCTTTTGTTTTTAACTTTTTTTCCAAATCAAGAATTCATAGCAGGAGACTCAACAGGTCTCTCCGACTCAAAGAAACTCCCGTCAACTCTTATTCAAGAATACTAATTGGCGTTTGCAAATTGAAATCTGAAAGTGAATACTTGACATATGCCGACCATATAAAGGCATATTCATATTTATTAACAAGGTCGAAAATGCATTCTTCTATCTGGCTGTTATAAACATTTTTAATATATTAAGAATTAAAATGCATTGTTTAACCTCTCATTATACGAGTCATACCAAACTCAGCAGTTCTACTGTACTTTTGGCTTTAACAGTTAACGACTTCTCTCTGAGACCTAAGCTTTTGACGATAAATACTTAGACTCAGACTAGGACATACAAGACTAACGCAACACAGCAATATCAATCCCAATAACATTATCTCATGCCCAAACTGTATGTACAATTGATCTCAGTATTACTCAAAATCACACTTTAGAAATCAAATCTTTAAAAACAGCTGCCCATTCTCCATCTTTACAAATCCCATTCTAGAAAATAGAATAAAATTTCCCAATAATCCAATCTAATCCAAATCATCATTCTGGTCGTGAGAGATATTCGGAGTTTTAGGATTTTTTTGCCTAACAAAAACATGTTTTTATATTTATATACGGCCATTTATAAAAAAAAAAAATCCAAAATTCTTAATGAGGTCAGGATAAGAATATTAGCTGAATTTAAAGCCGGCTTAAACTTTAACCAATCAAGAACACCTCCTTATGACCCACCCGGTTAAACCAAAGCGATTTGCTCTAGCCTTTTTTCAACGGGGAAGTCACAGTCCTGCAAGGATTGTCTGATTATTGTAGTTCTGTGGCTACAATCAAAGCTGTTTTAATGCAAGTTGAGTAATAAATGATCTCCCTTAATAGGTAATCTTAAAACACACAACAGAAGTAACTAGCTGACTTTCTCTGGTTGGGCGTGGAAAAGATAGTAAATACATATTGGCATTTCCATTTCAAACATTTAATACATATTGTTCATAGTTTGAAATGCGATTTATAGAATAAAGTAAACTGATTTGCTTTGATTTTAATCTAAATTTATAAAATGAATGCTGAACCTATTTTTAACAAAGATTTTACATCGAATAGACCGATTGATATCCTTTCGATTTAAGTTAAAAGTTTTTTGAATTTATCTTTTCACCTGAATTCTCAATTTGTTTCTTAAAAGAGAAATTTAAAAATAGATTGGGTAACTAGAGCTTAGTTCCGTTTTAATCTGCTAATGAATGAAAAACAACCCGGACTACAACAAATTTAGAAGATGGTCAGAAATCTGTTAGGTGGCAAATAAGCCAATTATTTGTCTCGTCTTTCTGTCAAATTGTGTTAATTCTGTAATTCGAACAATGTTCCTTCTGGACTCGTTCCTGTTCCCCTTTTTGTGGATCTTCAATGGAAGATTATAGACAGATAGTCCTTGAATACTTAATTATCTTTGATTTTAGGGTGAGTATTGAGTATTGAGTGCTACGTATTGACTTTAAGTAGCACTTTTTAGCATTTTAGAGAGAGTCAACGGCTGTCATTCCAATCGCATTTAGATACATTTGAGTGGATTGATTTAAATATGCAGGACTTGAATTCATATCACATTGGCCATAAAATAAAAACATTTCTCAAAGTGTACCACTTAGTAGCTGGAAATTCATTGTGAATTGGTTTTTTTTCCGGTCGGATAACATTTTTCCAATTTGTATTTGCATAGAAATATATTTTATTATATGCATTCCCAAATACGATTAAGATTTTGTTCAGTTTATGTTGAAATGCAATAAAAGTGACCGAACAGTTCGAACTGTATGCATTGAATGATAAATCCATCAACCTGTAGATAATGTCTAAACGGCGTGAAAGGTGCATCCAACCCACACACGCATTCACACTCACACACTCACACACTCGCACACACTCTATGGTCAGCTCAATGTCTGATTGGTTTTCACACGCTTCACATGCTTCCCGCCGCCTGAGCGACGCTTCGCTTATCGAGAGACTCTTGGACATTCGGACTGTCGGACAGATGCATATTCCACAATTTCTCAAACTGAGCGCACGAACTTTAAACTCTTCTCTTCTTAGGTAAATAGTAATTTTTCAATTGTAGTGGCACACATACATACACACACACACAGATGGACAGCCGGACGGAGTGAAGTCGTACTCCCAATCCCAACTCATAATCGCATATTTCACTTCACTTCTTTCTACTGCACTACTCTCATATTGCGTCACAATGCAAAACGACGCTTATCGTGTATGAGTAAAAAAAAGTATCTTATGGATACACTGTATAAACACATATTTATACATACATATGTATATGTACGGCGAGTCGTTATAATGATTTTTTTCTCGTGTTTTTGGTTATCTGTGGGTGTAATTTTCTCACGGTTCATTTTTCAGTTGCTGCTCGGGCTTAAATTGCGTTTGCACATTTCCCTTTGGTGTTTTTGCCCCCTTTTTTTGTTGCTGTTTTGTGGGTGAGACAAGCACCTGAATAAATATCTTATCACCGAGTTTCGTTTCGTTTTCAAGTACCACATATAATCATTTGAAATAAGCGTGGGAAAGCCCAGAGAGAGAGAAAAAAATAATCAAAATAAGCAACAGGAACAAGAACACAACACAAAAAAAAAAAAAAAAAGCAACAAAGTATTGCAAAAAGTTTTTCAAGCTGCTCTTATATCAATCGGCATATTATCAATGAAAGCAAATAGAGGAAATGTTTATGTTTGCTGGCTGATGTTTGCCATTCAACTATTCACTGGGAAATGTCAATAAAAAATCATATATAATGTTTTACATTACTATCAGTGAGTCCCCAAATAATACCATTTGATTTTCTACGATAATTTTTTATTCTATGTCTTATCTATTGAGCAAACAGGACTCAATGGCAGGAAAGAGTTTCGCACAAAATCCCATTAGCCGATTTTGAAATCTTCAGCATAGCCAAAGTTAGCATGATTCATATTTATATCCTCGGAAAAAGGGCAAATTTGATCAAAATTAGGCCAATATATCAAATAACTCACATAGGAAAGATCAATAATATCAATATTGATTTATAACTTTGTTGTTTTTCACGCGATTGTAATAAAAATTAACATTTGTCAGTTTATTATTTCTTATTGACTATGCCAAATTTCAGATGACATTTAGAGCTGGCAATCTTTCGGTATTGGTCCCATTCGATATTGATAGTTTAAAAAGCAAACTTCGATATTAACGTAATTTATTTTTTTAATGATGAAAAAAATGTAACAATGTTAACAATGTACGTTTAAATAACTCAAGGCAAACAAATTATAAGTAGTTATGAAAAAAAATGTATTCATTCTTTGAATTTTGAAACCAAAGAAACAGAACTAGAACAGAACAATAACTTTAATAGTTTCTGAAATTGCATTCAATTTTAATTAATTGAGTTCGATTAGATTTATATTATTAAGATATTTTTATTATGTATAAGCTTCTTTCAAACTCAAATTTCTGACCATAACTATCGATATAATTTTGTTTGCCTCTAATGCGACAGAACGCACAGGCCCGGACTGGGACCCTAAGGGCTCACCGAGGAAAATGAAAGTTACATATTTTATCATCATTTTCAATACAAATTTCAATAGTTTCAAGAGGCCCTTTAACGTTAGAAGTCAATGCATATAATTTCAAACGTATCTTCCAAATAAGGGCCATCCTATCTTGAGGGCCTACCGGGCATTTGAACGCAGATAATAATCTATAAAAATAATGTTCAAAATCGTATTCGTTTATTCACTTTAAGGCCTGAAGGTATCAAAAACTTGACAAAGAAAAGTTTTGTTTGATTTAGGTTAGTTATGGTCATGGTGGACATATCTCGATATATATATTTCTCGATGTTTAATGTCATCAAACATCAAATATTATTGCACAAATCTGCGGTTCATTGTTACTATCGACGAAGAAACCGAAATCTTGTGAAATTTAGGAATCTATGAAAACTGTTGCATACTTTTTAGCGAAATTCTAACTTTCTCATGTTGTTCGGAGGGTGTCACAAAAATCTCTAGAGATTTTGAGGTAAATTGTTATGCAAATTATCCAAATGGTTATATTCGACCTACAATTTTTCTGCCCTTGGAGAATGGGCATATTAATTTCGGTCAGAGGTGCATTTCCGACCTTTCAAAGTGAAAATATTCTTGATCAGCATGACTAGACGAGTTCATATAGCCACGTCCGTCTAACTGTCATTCCATCTTGAAGCAAAAGTCAGGACATTTTCACGACTTTTAAGTGACATTTCGTGTTGGCATCCTATGATGGAATGAAACCGAAACGAATATTCTGCCAAAAAGTATGCAGTATATGTATATGAAAGCAATGACTTGACTGATTTGAATAAAGCATTACCATTTGGCAAAGCTAAATTACAAGAAAACAAACATTTTGTTTGGTGTTTTTCGAGTGCCCATTGCATACTCCCAGCCTTTTTTATTTCCAAATCATTTTTCAAGTATCTAAAATTATTACAATCGTTCGAATGAGCAGCCTTTTTCTTTTTCAAGTATATGAAATAAACCAAAGTGACAAGCTAAACACAAATGAAAGGAGATAAAGAAACATTACACTGCATTGTTTAATTAACAACCGACCAAGTGTTTCAATTTATTTATCGACTTTATATATTTTTAATTAATTCTATCTTGAATTAGCAAATGTCTCCCAAATGATAAGTACCTTGATAAATAGAAAGTTATCAAACCAATAAAATTTGCAATGCTAAAGGGCTGGATTTATAGAAATAAAGGAATCGTGTTGACAGACTTGTGGCTTGGGGGCATAAAACTTTTGTCAATCTACATAGATTTGCCAAATGTTTCTGAACTTTTAACAAAATCTGGTGTCACATAATGTTGTTCACAGTTTCCCGGCTCCCAAGTCCCGCCCTGTATTCAACGAACGAGTCGAAAATGTTTAGCAATGGCTAAAACTTCGATCACAAACATCTTTCAATTTGTACATATGTATTAATAATTCCTTGTCGATAATAATGTTGTTATTAATTTCTATAAATCTTTATTGATTGTATTTGCACGTTTGCCTAAAATTAATGCAATTTTGCAATTTTGGTCTTTGAATTCCTTTTTCGTTTTTTCTTTATCTTTATATATGTATGTATGTATATATATTATATATTATTATATATGTATGTATATATGTATGTCGAATATGTAGTTGAAAAATTAGGGCATAAGATAAAAAAAAGAGAAAAAAGTCAAACTAAATCGTAAAAACAAAAAACAGATGATCATTAAATAAAAGAAAAAAAAAAGTTGTTATTTAAATATATAATTATGTATATATGTCAAATACATATTTTTTGCATTATTTTTTTTTGTTGTTGTTTCTTTTTACTAATGTAGTTTAGTTCAGGAACTAAAATTACTACTAATAACTAGGATGTATTGTGTATTTTAAACTTGATAGTCAACACAAATTAGAAAAAAAAATTGAAAAAAATATATAGAATCACTTTGTTTACAAAAATCACTTTTATGCAAAATTCTCTAACTTTTCTCACACACTCTTTACTCTCTCTCTTTCTCTCTCTCTCTCTCTCTCTCTCTCTGCATTTCTCTGTGTCTATCTCTTTCTCTCGCTCTTTGTCTAATGCCAAACAAATGAATGGCATTAAGTAATATTGAAATACTTTTCTGTTACTTTTCTCTACCTGATGAATCGTATGGCTGGGTGAGGGGGGTGTGGAATGGTGGTTGGGGTGAGGTGTGGGTGGATTAGTGCTTAAGGGTATTTAAATCGGCATGGATTGTGGGTGGGATTTGGGTAGGGGAAGACAAACAAATTGAAATTCTTACAAATCAAAAACTTTAGCCCTAAAATTAGTTAAAAACTTAGCTTAGACATCCCTGTTTGTGTGTGTGTGCGTGTGCGTGTGTGTGTGTGTGTGTGTGTGTATTTAAAACTAATTTAAATTAAATTAGCAATTATTTGTTTTCCTGTTCAATGACCACCACTGAACTCGGCATGGAATTCGCGTATACTGACATATGTGCCCGTTATGAAGCCAACCACACCAAACAATATCAGACCCGAGTTCTTCCACAATCTCCATTTGAAGCGGCCATAGCCGGGATCCTCGTGGTAGACAGCTAATTCAATGGTAGCTGGCACAATCATGCCCAGCGTACTAAGGCACACGGCACCAATTAACGATATAAATGGACCCAAATTGGGTAGTGCCACTGCAATGGCTCCGCAAAGAATCTAAAGAACACACAAGGAATTGAAGCAATTATCATATTGTCCGATTGATATCTATCCATCTACCTACCACTAATGCCACACGCAGGCCATATTCGCTGGCATTTTGACGTTCAGGTGAGATTTTATGTTCCATGCCTTTCCACAGAATGCTAACGGGCACATAGAATTGCAGTGTAAAGGTGAAAAAGATCGCTATGGCTATCATCAGCTTCACGGATTGGGCCAGTCTGTGAATAAACAAAAGGAATTTCGTAACATTAATATAGATATTTCCATAGATTTTATATTGAATTGGACTATCAATTAATAAGGTGGTAATCTTTTGTTTGAGTTATGGAAAACTCTGTAAACATATATCAATTTGCAAAGTGATTAATGTCTTCAGTACGTTTGTTTGTTTATGAGGTTCTCAATAAATAGACTTAAACTTAAGTATCAACTCACCTGTCTTCCAAAGGCAAATTCAATGTAATGCTAGCCTCTGTAGCATCGCCGTACTTCAGGTAGCCAAAGAATCCGACCAGAGTGTAGAGGGCAATGACGAGACCCATACCAAAGTTCAATACCGAAGGGCAGCCAATGAAATGGGAGGGATTCTTCATGTCATTCTCCAGGGACATGACTACACCAATGCCTTCCAGGGCGAAGATTACAGTGCCGAAGAAGAGGGGCCATTGGAGGGGTGACACTATACCCGAACGTTCAGCTGGGGCGGGCAAATCGGAGAACATGTAGATGAAAGTTATCACAATGCCCACAAACATCAGTATATTGGCAATCATGGAGAAGGGCGTTAGGAACTTCAAGTTTCGCACGAGACACATGAGAATCAATGGAGCCGTTACAATCATAATCCACACACGGACACTCAGGTGCGTTTCCAAGTAGACATCGACCACCTGTTGCACATTGGTGGCCACAAACACGAGATAGATGCAACAGCATCCCAGCAGATCAATCACCAGAAACGTATTTACCATGAAGCGTATAAAGCGGGACCAACGATTCAGCGATGGGGGGCCGTCGAGGAAAGCCTGTTCGGCCACATCGGCGAATCCCATCATCGGAATCTTGCGACGCCGACACAAAATGTGGGCGCACTTTACCAATATGTGGACGCAGTATGTGCAGAGAGTGCCCACAGCGAAAGTGGCCACCAATCCAAACCACAGGCCGGCATTCATGAAGGCCATGGGCATGGCCAATATACCGGAGCCCAGAGATCCCTTAAGCAGATGCACAAATGTCTCCACATCCCTGTAAAGAGTGATAAAACAAAAAGACAAACTTTATAAAAAAAAGGTTCTCAGAAAGTATTTAAAAACTATTAAGACCCTCAGGAATCTCGTACTAATCTATTATTTAAAATTATTTGTTTAGCTCGTTAGAGTTCTTTTGTTCTTTTCTTTGTCTTTTTTTATCCCCTAGAAAATTGTTATGTCGAATTCCTAATACATTTTACAAATATTTTTGAGCAAAAGATTTCATAACATTTGGATCATAAATACCAATGGAGATTCGCAGTTTAAACTCGTCATAGCCAGTTCTGTTCTACATCTTTGACAGATACCCTAAACCAAAAACCACCTGTTCTCCCCAATTCCACTTTTGCTCAGCGTGGCTTACTTTTTCTATCAAGACCTTCCTAAGCAAACAAAAAAAGGAAACAGCTGGAAAAAATTTACAAAAATTCATATGTAAAAAAAAATATAATCAAGAAAGTGTTTTCTTTTTTGTTCACTGTACTTATCTTGGGAAAGACTTTTTGGGAAATAGTTTAATGAGATAATTAGTTCGTAATTCTTGTGTGTCATATAATTTTAAGACATTTTGTAGGAGGCTAAAAATACTTTTTTTTTTACTTTTTCCTGCATATCATTTTATTATTTTTGTAATTGACTTTCAACTAAATTTTTTTCAGTTTTAACAAGTTATTTTGAAATTTATTCCTAATTCTGTTTAAAAAAAAATGTTTCTATGATTAAATCAGATTTCCTTAAGCAAAAGAGAGTATGATTTTAATCAGTTGTGTTATGAACTTTATTTAATTTAGCCAATAAAATTCTAGTTCCATATAAGGTTAATAGAGAAAACAAATTGGAAGAATTGCAATAGATAAAGATAAATATTTTATGTTCAGTCATAGCCATTATTATTATTATTATTATTATTATTGTACCTATATTTCTTTCTTCCAAGCTATAGTAAGAAAAACTTAAGAAAACTTTAGTTTTATTTCCAAATGTTTAATTTTTTTCCCGCATCCCAAAAAGAGGTTTTGCTTGAGGTTTTTCCCACACCCAATTATATGCCTATGTATGTATGTATGTATGTATGTGTGTATATGTGTGAATAAATAATTTTAGTTGCCAAAAATCTGATGAGTAAAAATACTATAAATTTCAATAAAAACATTCACACACTAAAGCTGATTACATTTTTCGTATTTTTCCTGCTTTTCCGTAGTTCAACAATGTGCGACTTGACGATGCCCTGTAACCCAATGCCTAGAAATAGGATATATTAGACTGTAAACCCGTAAACGTTTTTAATTATAAAACATAAATTAACATTAAGCGAATTGGCTCTTGTAGCTAAGCATAATAATTTACTAAGGGACAAGAATGTTGTTAGTGAGATATAAGAGAAAGTTGTAAGTTAGTATAGGGCATCCATGAGTCGTTGTCCCTCTTATAAAAGGTTTGCCACTTTTTTGTTCCTAACGGTTGATT
This sequence comes from Drosophila paulistorum, assembly GCA_018152135.1. Classification (NCBI taxonomy): domain Eukaryota; kingdom Metazoa; phylum Arthropoda; class Insecta; order Diptera; family Drosophilidae; genus Drosophila; species Drosophila paulistorum. The sequence continues at coordinate 7,273,608 of JAECXG010000606.1, read as the reverse complement.
AAACAAAACTACAAAAAAAGGCTAAAGGCCTTTCATCGAACAATCATGGAGAATCAAGATTGTTAATTGCATTTGTTATAGAATATTTCAATTGAAATCTGAATTGGCAATTGTTTTAGCCATAAAGCGTTTGTCCTCTCAGTTTGTCTCTCTCCCTCCGCCTCTCTCTCTCTCTCTCTCTTTCCCTGTGTGTTTCTACGTATAAATAGACAACAAAAATTTCACATACTAAATGAATCGAAAAGCGAAACAAACGGCAAAAAAACACCGAAAAGCCGAAACTAAATAAGCGAGAGAACACACACAAATATACATTTTATTCGGCATTACATGAATTTACTTTATTTTTAGTTTGGAAGCAATTGCCAGCTGAAAAGTCCAAGGACAATGTCAATTCAAATTGCATTTCCGTTCAAATCGAAAACGATTCGAAACGATACGAAACGTAACGAGAATGTTTTGTTATTTTGTTATTTTACGTTAAAATAAGGTAAACTCAAAGTCTCTTGGGTAAAGTTCAATGACGTAAATGCAATTCTTTTTTTTTCGGCTTTTGTTAGTCATTGAAATTGATTATACTATAGATATATATGTTGCTATATATCTGCACGATCAGCTGTTTATATAAGCCACACGTGAAATTGAAAAATGACAAAAATGCATGTTTCCTTTTCAATTATTCAATTCAATTTAGTTTTATTAACTGGGCAAAAGTTAATAATTTTTCAAAAACATTTCACAAGTAATTTCAAGTTTCAACTAAAAATAGTAAAAATATTTTTTTATGCTGACTAAAATTGTATATTTTCAATAAATAGTTAGGACCTCATCCATTCCTCATCCATTGGATAAAAAATGTATATAATCTTACAAAAAATCAATTATGATTATTAACCGTCGTCAAGTATGACTAATCAAATCTGGACATCTGAAACCTCCTAGAAATCTAAGTTTTCACTCATATAAATTTCAAGTGATCACATTTGGCATTTTTGCATTAAACTGACCTGTCCAATCTTAGACCAATTGTATATGTTTAGTTTACATTGTATAATTGATGCATTTATTTCTAATCTTTGTAGGTAGGCCCTTTTTCCATTGCGGAAAATTTGTGTATTCACACTTTGCACTTGAAATAACTTGAGGGTACTTACGATGTTGGATGCTCCACTTTGCGATGCTCAAATGGATTGTAGTTGCCATCCTCCGAATCATCACCGCCGCCTTTTTTCCTTGTTATTACCAATGGTAATGTTGATCCGGCAGCCTGTTGTACGGGTACATCAGCCATATCCGATCGAATGAATCTATCCGAAGATGAATACATTTCAAACATTGTTGTTGATGAGTTATTGTCAATATTTTTGTACATTTCGAATTAATTAATTATTTGGTAGTTAGACATTTAGTGGCTCTGCACTAGTCAACCGAACTGAGTCGAATGAATTCAATAAAGGAAAAATGGACTACTATACTCACTTGGGTTTGCTTATATTCGCGATATTCCTTTGGCCGTTTGCCTCATAGACCGACGACGATGATACAACCGAGGGAATTTTCTAAGAGAAAAAAGGAGAGAGAGAGAAAGAGAGGAAGAGAGAGAGGAAAATTCTTAATAAAATGGCAAGTAAGAAAGAGTGTTTTAAATTATGTAAAAGTTCTCATCATCATGATTGTACCCCGATTCCCATTCCCATTTCCCTTCCCTTCGCATCTTCTTTAACATCATCATCTTGACTATCAGCTGCAAAGTGACTATAGAAACGATAAATGCATTCTCTTGTCTCGGTTTTTTTTTTTTTTGGTTCTTGGCTGGCAGGCAAATAACAAGATCAACGAACAAGTTCAATGCAGTTTTATGACCACCAATACGAATTTTTCTATCGAAAATGTGTGCGACCTTGATGTGAGATGCATTCATCTATCTATCCATTGCAACGCATCACCTGTTTGTCCAAGCTGACGCCACTCAATGAGGTGGTCATTATCATGGCAGCCCCACTTGAGCTAGCTGGGGGGGGTCCACCTCGTTTTAGTGACATTTTCAGTTTGTGGCGACTCAAGGCGGCACTCGATAAACGCTTCTCATGCAGCGGCCCAAAGGAGCTCAACTCCTGTTGCTGCTGCTGCTGATGTTGCTCGCGGCGAGGCGGCAAAGGTGGTTTTCCCTTTGGATCGTTCAGCTTGAAAACATCTGCAATGGGTTTGGATGGGGGGGAAAGTGACCAGGACCCAAAAACCGGGACTATCCAAAATAAGGAAGAAAAAACAAACAAACACAGATGCCTCTGGCTCTAGCCAAATACTAAATACAACTAAATCGGAATAAAAATCTGAGGCGCTGCAGTCAAATGACGACGACGACGGCAGCGACGACGTCGACGACGACGACGACGACAACGACAACAACAGCGACAACGAAAACAATCATCATCATCATTATTATCATCCACATCATCATCATTGTGAACATGATGATGATCATCGGGTAGTAGTTGAGGGGCGACAACAAATCAACGCCAAAAGTTGCCAATCACAAAACACACAAACACAAAATGAGTAAAATTGCATACAACAAATTTAAATTCTCTTATTTTTACTTTTTTGTGTTTTTTGGTGGGAGTAAATCTGGTATATGTATGTATTTCGTTGAGTTGGGAAAAGTGGAAGATGACCATCAAATGGCTGCGCGTGATCTAAGAGATCGCATTGTTTCTACATCTCTCGCACGTGTTTCACTGATCCGGTTTGGTGTTTCTCTGTGAGACGCGCAACAAAGCAAAAATTAATCAGGAAGTTGCAAATTTGTGTCAACACATAAACACAAAATAGAATAAAATGCTTGTGTATGTACATACATATGTATATATTTTTTGCAATTTGATTTGAATGATGGCAATCCGTTAAATTAAAAAATTGCTAGCCAAAGTAGCTGATCGTAGGGGGTGGAATGTATTGTTTTTGTTCTATGTTTGAAATTTAAAAAATCCGTTTATATTATTCATTTATTGTTTATTGGTTTATCTTTAATCTCTTTTAGTTGTAAATTTAGTTGATTCGTAATACACTTTTTAATAAAAAAATTGATAATTGTTCGAATTTAGACGGGAATGTACACTTTCGCTTATTTGTTTGTATTTGTCAAGTCAAACAATGCGTATACTTGATTTCTTGTACTGCTTGTAGTGAACTGCATAATTGCACTGCTTAACGGAATACCGCCTCACGAGCACAGTGGCGCACCGACTGCTTTGTAACCAACGAACTGCTTGAATGAATTGTTCTCAATACGTGGGAAATTTGAATTTCAAATTAAACTTGATCTCGTTAAATCGAAAAAGAAAATATTTATAAATATTTGCATATTGTTATAATTTTTTTTGTACTCCCTTGGACTAAAAGAATGCTACTCAATTCAAAAAAAAAATGCAAATAAACCTTTTTTTCTCTCGCTGTTTTTCCTTTTCTCTACTAATGCGACTTTTCAACTGCGTCTAACAGAAACCATTTTGCTTCGTTTGAAACCAGTTAAGCCCCGCTTTTGTATTCCATATTACACTTACACTTTACAATGAGATCGCTTCCATTCAAACATTGAGAATTTCAATTTTGTTACGCTTAAATGGTTCTTTTTAAGAGTCAATAAACCAAGTTAAACTATTTTTTGGTTTTTTTCGGTAAACGTTAGGAGGAGGATGAATGTGGGGAATTTACGCCTCAGTTAACTTTAGTTATGGACCACAGACAAGAATATTTGAAATGCGCAAATTGCACACACCAAGAACAAATAGTGAGAGAAAAAAAAAATGATTGTTAGGTTCCGACTAAAAGTATACATTAGGCAATAATTAGACAGCTGCATGGCAAACTAATGGAAACAAAACGTCATTCATGCGGGGCAGGGCCGGCAGTTATTCAATCTGTCAATTGCGTGCAATAAAATTGAAGCGGAAAAATTCAGGAAAGTTGGAAGTGCAAAAAACCAAAACGAAAACTGCGTTGCATGAGAATATTACTCTCTAGCAGCTAAGCAAACATCAACAGAGAACGGTGAACGATGAACGGAGAATGGAGAATGGAGAACGAGCACGAAACGGAAAATAAACCAAAATGTGTGCAAATAGTGTTGCATTTGCAATTGCCCTGCCAACAGACAAGAGGGAAACACGTGTCGCATTGCCTCATTTCAAGTTCAAAATGGCTACAAAAACCAGAGGGCCGGGGTTAACTACGACTACGTCGAAGTTTGTATACCCTTGCAACAGTTTTGGTAATTCTTTCCTTACCCATAGCTATCAAAGTGTAAAAACGTTTTATCCAAAAAGTCGAATGTCTGCGGCCTTCAATCTTAGCATAGGATATAACGAACTTTTTAATGAAAGTCACTGTTTTTCACCGATCGTTTCTATGGGAGCTATATGATATAGTCACCCGTTAGAAGTTATTGAGAAAATTCACTGTTTGTGACTTTGACGTTTGTATGGGAGCGGTCCGATCCGGCTGAATCCGAGATATACAACGCCTGCAGTATATACAAGCCCACGTGCTAAATTTCAGCTCTGTAGCTCTTGCGGTCTCGGAGGAGTTCGCGTTGATCCAGACGGACGGACGGACGGGCGGACATGGCTATTTGAACTCGTCTCGTCGTGCTGATCAAGAATATATATACTTTATATGGTCGGAGATGCTTCCTTCTATGCGTTGCACACTTCTGACCAAAATGAATATACCCTTTTTGCAAGGGTATAAAAAGCACAATAAATGCAATCGCTCTCTGACGAAAATGAAGAAAATGAGAGTAGCAGAGAGTGACAGAGACTGATAAGAAGTGTCAACGAGACAAGCAAAAGAGAGAGAGAATTGGTGGAGGGAAGTTGGTTTGAGATTCATACCCGCAAGGTTTCTACATATTGCTAGATAGTTGACAAATATTTATTTAATGACACATGAGTAAAACCTACTAAATAATCAAACTACGACTTTAAGTAAAACATAATATTTCTAAATTCCTAACATCTTTCTGGATAATCTTTCCCTTATTTGTGTATAGTTTTAGTTCGTTCTTTATATTTCTTTCAAGTCATGTTAAGGATCTTAAGAAGTTATATAAGTATATTGAACAAATCCAATTTTCTATACTTAAGATCAACTCTCTGTTGACTGAGTTATTCAAAATATAATCATGGTAAATCAACAAAGTTTCCGTTTAATTATGTTAAGAGCCAAGATCATTTTTAATATACAAAACTGTTGCATACTTAGCGAGCGACAATTACAATGTTATCCACATTTATGGGGTCAGTCCATTTTATTTACGAACTATTTGAACTTCATTTGCAGTTTACCAAACTGAGATTAATTATTTCTTTAAACTAGTAATCTTTGGTCAATCAAAGGTAAATTTGCCAAAATATCCAAAATACCAAACGTTTTCCTGGTGCTGTGTTTTAGCCATTTTTAAACCGTTTTCAATGTGTTATATATCAATTAATTGTATCCCAAACTTGGAAATGTTAAATTTTATAATTTCAATAATAAAGAAGTTTGGAGTTTTATTTATTTCATCAAAAACTTAAACGAGAAAATAAGCGAAGGTCTATAAGCTCAAGTAAAAAATCGAAATGCAAAATTAGGCCTGTATTTCTCTGAGTGTAGCTTGACGAATGCATTATCAGCTAGAAATCGCAGTAGCAGCAGTTTGTTCGATATAAAAAAAATGACATAAGTCGCAGCATTTAAACAATAAACTCCTACAATCAAAATGTGTCGTCCATTCACTTGTGTGACAGGTCTTCCCCATAGTTTTCATAGTGATAAGAACTAATCTCTATTGAACTTGAGTAGTTTTCTATTTACGTGGGCGATCTTCTTCAAAAGTTAATTGTGCGGCAATTTGTGACTAACGAATGATCATTGGAGCATGAGAAAGCAATTTAAATTGCGTTTTTGTTTCTTTTTGCATGCCATGACGAAATCGGAGCTCAGGTATTTACATGGGTTTTCCATCCCTCTCTCTCTCACTCGCTCTCTCTTTCTCTCTCTCTCTCTCTCTCCCTCTCTAATTGTCTTTATGCTAGTTAAGCTGACTCAGTTGAAGCCAAGTCGAAATCTCTATCAATATTTCTAATTGAAACTGTCAACCATTAAAATTGACTTTGCAACAAATACAACAATAACAAACATGCCATTGAACTTACATAAGCAGATATGGGGAGGGGGAGGGGGAGGGGGAGGGGGAGGGGGTAGTGAGGAGGTAGTGTTGGTGGGCGAGGAAGGGGAGGAGAAGCTGGGTAGAGATGGGGCACGGAGGAAGTGGAAAAGAAAACAAAATCGGCAAACGTTAACAATTTTTTTTTTTTTTTGTTTTGTTTCTGTTTGTAATGGAAATTTTTCCATTTTTGTTTTTGCTTAAAAACTGCAGTTTGATTATTCAGCATTAAGTCACGTGCCTCCTCTCCCATCCCCCCCGCACCACGCCTCTGATCGTGCATTAGAGAGTGAGAAAAATTTGCAGCAACAACAATTCGGCTCTATTTCCAATGAAAATTGACGGCAATCTGTCAATAAACGAATGATCAGCCAAACTGAAGGAAGATGGGGGGATTGCCAGGTGAGGGTTGTGAGAGTGGGTTGAGGGGACATTATTTGCCGTTACAATTTACAGGAGATAAGATAAAATAATTCACAATTGCACGGAAAAATCGTTTGTGTTTCAAGTAATAGAAAACACTATGCACAGTGGATAATTTTCAAAATTTATCAATATCAATTCTTTACTAAGAATTAGCTGTAAGCCACATTTTCTTTGTCCAATGCATTTTTAGTTTTTAAGTAATCAAAATGTAATAAAGAAAAGGTGTGTAGAAAATTTAATATCTTGTTTATTTTTTTTTTTTTAAAGAAAAACATTCTGCCAGACTTTCAAAGTCGTGTTCGTACGATCATACTTTTCAAAGGAAAAGCATTCAATTGTTTCTTGGTTTCAAATTATTTGGGTCTTAGTTGTTTAGTTATTAAGTTATTAAATATTTAGTTTAGTTAGCCGATCTAAATTGGTTGGATTTGGTGATAGGTTCAAATTGAAAAAGCGTTTCTTTTCATCAAATTCAAGAACTTAATCTACCCAATCAAGTATCAAATTGAAACATTTTGACATGAGGCCGTTAGAAGGACAAACATATGGACAGGCGGAACTTCTCATAGGGCCAGAAACTCACAATTTTAAGAAAGAAAATTATCGAATTTTTTTTTTTAAATTTTTTTCAACATAAAACTTTCCACTGTTTAATGTAAATAAACCCTGGCATATCCAAACAAAACAAAATTCAGCAAACTGAATCGATTTTCAATTTATGATAATTGACTATACGGAGCATATTAATAGAATAAGCGATGGGCACTGAAGGGTATTAACAACATTTAAGGAACAAAAATCTACACTGAAAAGTCAATTTCGACAATATTAGATTGTGTTACCTAATTCAAAAGATAAAATAAAAAATAAACTAATTTAATTCGTTTCCTTTTAACAGTTCACCAATTTGTTTTATATCAATTTCAGTCATTTAAGTTATATGTAAATATTTATCAAGTTTTGTGCCAGTTCTGACAGCCAATTGATCCAAATAGATCAACAAATATTTGAGTATTGGAAATTTGAATCGAAAATTCTAGAAATGGGAATGTTAGATAATTTATTTACCTGGCCTAATACCCTTTGATTCAGTTTCAAATTTCAAGTGCATTCTGATGCAATTGGTGAAATCTATTGCAACAAAGTAACAAATTCTCTGAGAGAAAGTAAAGACACAATGCCAGAGAAGTAGAGAGAGAGAGAGAGAGAGAAAGAGAAGGAGAGAACAGCGAATTGAGAGCATGAGAGAGTCTCTCGCCCTGGTCACACAGTTCCTATATTTGCGCTCTGTTTTAAATGCCATGGAAAATTACCAGACATTTGTCGAACTCTCCGCAACAAAATGCAAACTCAGCGCAATTTGTGCAGCAGCCCAAAAAAAAATTAAAAAGAATAATAAACAAAAATGCAACACGAAAAAAGCAAAATGCAAAAATAATTTTAGGTACATTATATATATGGCTATATAGATATGCGATAATTTTATGCATATTGCCACGAAATTGTAAACGTGCAAAAAGTTGAAAAATGTTGCAAATCGAAACCCTTGAAAAATGCTGACATAAGTAGGTAGACATGAGAGATATCGCCAACACCCAAAAAACAATCAGAATCTACGTAGTATATCTAAGCCTACATATGTATGTATATGCCATATCTAGGCACTGGCACACTCCGTTTCTAGGTATTCCACGTGAAATGACAATGGAAACAGAGACGGAGACACGGACAGGGCAAACATAAAAGTGCAAGGCTCGAGTCGGGGAATTTTTAGAGTGGAAATTTCCATTGAGGTTCTCTACTCCTATAGGAGTGAGGGTGGATAAACGCACTGTGGTTACTCATAACAACAACAACACCAACAGCACTTAAATAGGAAAAAAAAAACATCCCCGAAATTAGGCTTCAAGTTTGTTCAAACAAACAACACAAGATTTGCATAGGCAATTAGACCATACAATAAAACCAACTAACAGAGAAACAGAAAACAACAAAAACACGAAAAAGGCCATCGATCAATAAACAAACAAGAAGGGGGCATTAGAGGGTTAAGACCCGAATACAGGAAGAATTGAATAATGGCCAGTAAGCATATCGAATCACATGTCAATTTGAAACTTGGCAAGTCATTATGGAAATTTTACAATACAATCAGCGGCTTCTTATCATATGATCCCCAATTGGATCTCATGCTGATTATACTATACATAGGCAGGATTACTGCCTATTTGATGGATGATTTCACAAACGAACTAAACGAAAGTGAAGCAGAGCATTAGAAACGTAAAAGGAAATAAATTTGGCATAAAGATCTATCCCTTAATTTTAATTTGAAGTTTAACAATAAATGGAACTAAGCAATAATTAAATAAAAACTGGGAAAAATCGGCCTCGTTTCCAAATATATCGATGAAAGATATATGAAATAAATTTGAAATTCATTTATCTCTTTTGAATGAATAAGACCAACTAACTTTCAACACTAATTTCAAACTAATATTGACTTGGCAGCTAACTTTATTAGCTAATTTATTTTATATTGAACTTGACAATTGCTTGAAACCGAAAGGAAGATCTTGATTTATGCTACGTCTAGCAGAACTAAGTTAAAATTAGAGCATTTAAAACAACAATCAACTGATCCAAATTTGAATACTCTTTTAAAGAATTTACAAATTAAAGAGTCTTCAATTTGAAAAATTAATTACATAATTAGTAGAAGATTGCAAATATTTAAAACAAAGGCAGTTCAAATGAAATTCATAAATATAAATTGCAATCAGCCGAATAAAGAAAAGCACAACTTTCTATTATATCATCAACTAAAGTAAAAGTTTCAATTTCAAAACTATTATCACTTTCTTTTGTAGAAGAAAGAAAGTTTTTTACTCGATAAAATTACACTAAACTACAAGTTGTCTACAAACACACAACAACAAAAACAGGACACACCTAAGTCCTTGTGGAAATTCCCAAGGGGCTGGGTTGGCCGCACTTTTTGTGGTTTTTTGTGCCTTTTTGTGCTTTTGTCGTTTGTCGTTTGAGGTTTTTGTTTTTTTATTCAATTTTTTACTTACAGTGTACTCAGCCGGCGCCAAAGGCGTTCGCGAGTCGCTCTTGTGGAAACTCATGATGCACTCGATGACGAGCTAGCGACTCGCTATGGCAATCGTTTCTAATGCTATAATCCTTTGGCGGTTGCCGGTGATATCCTTCGGCTATCCTCGGGCAATTGCCACACACTTGTTTACAACAACAACAAATAAAATATAAAATTTTATGGATAAATTTTGAGGCAATTTTGCGGACTCAATATTTTTGCAACAGATTTTTTTCTTTTGGCAATTTTCGATTTTTTTTTCTTTTTTGTGTAATTTTTGAAAAAAAAAACTTTAAGGACAAAAAAATTATATGTAGATTAATTAATGCAACATTACTAATAATGCAACTTGCGAGGCGTTTCTAGTCGAGACGAGAAGGGGCGGATTTAGTTGTGGGAGCGGGTCGGACGGGGGGTGGAATAGAGGAAAGTTTGATTCCAAAAATTTTCTTCTATTTTCTCTCGATATTGTGTTTTATTTTTTTGTTATTTTTGGAAAAGTTCTGAACAACCGCACGCTTTGAGAAACAGAACAAGAATGCCAACCTTTACACTGAAACAAGCGAGTAAAACCCCGCAACACACACACGCTCGGATACTCACACACAGACACACAGGCACACACACATGAGAGAAGACGCAGGCGAAACTATGGAGAGAAAGAGAGAAAGAGGGAGTGTATATGACATGGCCATGGGCGTAGTGGGCAAGGGGATAAAGTGTCGAACGCTCCAAATTTAGGACGATTTTCCCATTTTCCGCTTTCAATACTTTTGTATTTGGTGAAAAATTCCTCCATTTGTTCAGGGATTGTCGTTCGAAAATAGTGAAAAAGGCAACAGTGAAAATTTTGAAATCATTTTCCAAACTTATTTGAAATTACACAAATAATATCAGAAAGTTTCTATCCAAAACTTACAACAAATTTAACAATAATAACTCAAAGTGATCTAAATCGAAATTTAAATTTGAATTAGAATTCAGAAAATCGAAATATATACGAACAATTAAAGTGCTTTCTACACATATAAATATATATACATATATATTTCGATTGGGGTAAATTTTTGATTAATTGTTTAGCAAATTGGTTAGATCAAATATTTGTAATCATTTGCCTTGTACCAACTTTAAGTCGCTGCTATTAAAGTCACTCACTATAAGTCTCCCATATTTTAATTACCTACAACCATGGAGTTAGTTGGCACTCGAGAGTGAGAAGGAGAAATGCAATGAGTGGGAGAGCATTTGCCGTTAGGTGAATTAGAGTGACTTGCCAGCTGCCTTGATAGAGTCCATTTAAAAGGAAACTTGCTCTAGGCTTTTTCAGTGCCAGTTTCCGCTAACAAAAAATGCGTCACAATCCATGAATCAGTTGCCATAAGCAACAAAAATCAGAGAATAGACGATGATGATATGCGAAATAGATAGTTAGATAGTTAGATAGTTAGATAGATAGATAATGTTTGATTTAGATAAGGAATGAAACCATTAAAGCTTATTAATTGATATCGTATGCGAGATAAGAATCGGCGACGGTTTCGGCGCAATGCCTTCAGTCAATTGTCAGCCAATTGAAACGTGTGTGACCCAGCATTGACCTAACATCAATTGCCAAAATAAAGAAACTGCCGAAAATGTTCATGACCAAGGCTAAGAGCTCGACTTTTGGCTACCCATTGGAGTGAAATAATTCCCAAAAATGCATCTTAAAAGTTGATTTAATATGGTTTTATGGTTGGTTAGTTCAATTCCTCAATTAGATTTGGATAGAATAGATTTAAACAGAGAGAAAAAAGTGTAAAGCAATTTAGTTTTACATTTACGAAAAGTAGTGGAAACGAGGATCCTGCCTGCCGATTTTGACATAATGCTAAGACAAAAATTATTTGTAAAATGTATTTTGAAATACTTAAAAAAAAAACCAAAGTTAATGAGAAAAAAATGTTGCTTTACGTGCATTAACTGAACACAACGAACGTGACATATTTTTTTATATGAATTAAGAATGTAATTCGCATGTAAAAATCTTTATTTTATGGGTGCATTACTCTTAAATCAATTAATTAGTAACAATTACGAAAATATTAATTCAATGAATGATCGAAATGGAGCTTTGAAACACCAGGCTATTCATATTCCATCAATATATATTGAAATTTACATGAAACAAAATATTTTCACTGATTAATTACTCTGTGGTCTCTGTTTGAACAAAAGCAAAGGCTTAAGAGTTAAGCTAAATGAAAAATGTTAGAAAAGTCTGATTTTTTAAATTTTAGATAATAATAATTGAAAATGAAACGTTTTCATATGAATTAGTTCAAGTGGTAATGGCATAAATTCAAATTATAAATCATTAAACAAAATTTATCTCATGTCAGTTGGGCTTTTTGATGTATACTCAAGCAACTTTATGCCATGTGATATTTGTATAACCTACTGGGTACAAAAACACTCTCAACTTTCCAAAAAAAAATATGAAAATGAAAGGGGTGGGGGGAAAAATCAACAAAAAATTGAAATCAATTTCAATTTTTGCGTCGCATTTATTTATATTTAAGTGTATGTAATTTGAAACGTGCGCCAACTGCAACTGTCTACAAATAGAACGTCAGCTCTTCTCTTTCCCCTCACTTTTCTGGCCCCCATTCCCAGCGATCGTTTCGATCACCATCATCATCGATCAGCAGTCACTGGAACTGTTCCTTCTGACGAAACCAGTTGCGAGCGGTTAATTCCTTGAAATTCCTTCCTTCTCATATTTATGGAAATTTTTCTTCGTTAGAAATTCTTCTTTCATTTTGCGGACAATAAAAAGCAATTTACTTAAACTTGACCGACTTATGCGCTAAGATCATTTAAATCAAAAGAATTTAAACTAAATGAAATAAATACACGGGATTAGATTGAAGTAACCTTGGCTGCGTTATTACTGATTTGGCTGGGATCAGATGGGTGAATAGTTAACAGTCCCAAGGTGACATTTATTAAAAATAAAAATAAAAACAAATCAAATGCTTTAAAGAAATGTTTTGAACACTGTGACCCAGATGCAAATTAATTCATGATTTTTTCTTCGATTTTTAAATGGAACTGCTTTGAAGTTTTGACAAATGTAACGGCTAACAATAAGACTATACATTGCATACTTTTCTGCTGCTTGGTAAATGCGGTTGAAATCAAAAACAAAGCAGTTCAACTAGCTGCTTGTCAGTGCTAGCTTCCAACTGCTTGACCGTTACAAATTGCACATCAAAAGAAAGTTAATTGTTTTTGCGATTTTCAGTAATTATTATTGTGAACATTTAATAAAGTTGAATTGCCTCAATAATTGAATTAACTGAATAATAGACTTAATTGTTTAGAAGCAGAAATAACTCAATAATAGACTTATTTCTGTTTCATAGGGCTTCAAAATGTGTTCTGACTTCTAAAACATTGATTGCTAATATTGTAAAATTGAAATTCTTTCCGGTTTCTTTTCACAACTCAAGAAGTTCCTAAAAATAATAGAAAGTAATGCAAACAACAAATTCGGGCTGATTTATTATATCTAAGTATATTTTTGATAATTGGCAAAGTAGCTGAGAAATGTTTCCAAACTTTATTCAAACGAATAACCAAAATCAAATCAAATTAATCTTCTCATTGTTCATTTGTATTTTCTTTATTTTCTATTACTCCTCGAATTCAGGGACTAGTTCCTATCTTCTCACTCAACTTTACACATTGAAATGTAAATTAAAATCAAGGCATTCAGGTACAACGAATGCCTAATTATAGCGAATCTCAAGTGAAATGAAATCATTTTTTCAAAATATCAAGAAAAATTCATAATACAAAAATACGAATTTGCATGTTACAATGCAAAATGCATCCGCAAAAAAATTTCACCTAAACTGGTTTAGTTTCACACTCAATCACCTTAAAAAAAAAACTCATACTTGAGATATATTTACCCAAAATAATTCAGTAAAATAGCGGGAGGAAAAAAAAAATAATAACAAAAAAAAAAAAAAACAAACAATATAAAGAAATAAATCCCCCGATTTAGGGATTTTTGGATTCGTTTCAAAAGGTTGTTGACTTAGAGCCTTAACAGCGAGTTAAGCATCGACTTCACTTCACTTGCACTTTAACTCAATTGGGTTTCAGTTCAGTTCACATTGAAATTATAAATCCATTACTTGCTCACCTTTCAATTAGCTCAGGTAGCAATCAACTAACACATTTGGGACAATAGGCCAAACTAATCCTAGTCGACGGTTTTTGCTTGCCAAGTAAACGTTTTTGCAATCGAAAATGGATGGATAAGACCTTCTTTTCGTCAATATCTAGTCATATCCGCCATGGATGGGTACAAAGTATCAATTAATTTCAATATTCAATGACGTTATTATCTACATATATAGAAATGTGCATATGGTTTCCAGGTCTGTTGATATCCAAACAAAATTATTTGTATATATAGATAGATCATAGTGGGCCGACACGATCGGTCACACGACGGCTCGTGTCGGGCCAGACAAAAGAGAATATTCGTTGTTGATTTAATTAAAAATCCATGTATTTCAATTTCAGCAATTTATCTGATTTCTATATTTCAAATAAAAATAGTCTCTGGCTCTAGGCTCTAGTTGATACACATACAAATAAAGAAACACTCTAAATATGATTCATTCTGATACCTAAAATCCCAATACTTTTAAAGGTGACTAATATTCTAGATATTGAAAATTGAAATAAAAACTCTCCATAAAGTGCTTCAATTAGTGTCGATAATAAATGTCATTCGAAAGCATTTGTCGTTGACTATTTTTGTATATATTTTATATTACATCGAAACCTATGAGTACAGTACAATTCTTGGAATTGTAAATGACTGTAAAACACTCTAAAAACTATTTAAGAGAGGATTCCGTGCTGATTAAAGTCTCTTTAGGCGGTGATCAGTACAAAGGATCAAGCAGGGCATAGTTAAATATTTCAAGAAGAGGCAAATAAAAATCCTGGAAGGTTCCAAATACATTTGCTGCCTTTCGAAATAATGCCTCAATTTCTCAAAAACAAATCCTTGTGGACTCATTTTTATTCAAGTTCTTTTCAAATCACTTCCCAATACGAAAAAACTCCATCCATGTGTAAGCAACATTCTCAAAAGAATTCAAGGATTAGGACCTATTGAAATCCCACCCAAGACCTATGCATAACAGACGTAGCTAAAATTCAAATAAAACTTAAGCAATAGTCATTAAAATTGCTTGGTTTTTAATATGCTACAGATAATTAGATAATTAGATTTCCTTACTAACTCCTTAAGTTTACACTTCAATTGGTTTTTGTTGTTCAATCCCTTACAAACAAGTATTATTACTTTAGTTATTGTTAGTTGAAGAGAAACTTTGTAGTCAATAGAGGCATAATTAAAGCTTTTTGCCCGCAAGGCACTTTTTTTGTTGTTCATTTCATCATTTGAATATTTTTGTTTGCAAATAGAAAAGAGAAACAAAAGAACAGTAATGGTTTTAACGGTACTTTTTATTTATAATTTTTATAAAATTAACCTGCTGCTTTGATGATGCATAATAAAATAAAAAGATATGAGGAATCATTTAATAATCAGGGGTGGGAGGAGTATGGAAAGGGGGTTGATGCCACAATTGATTGTTGTAAAGTGACAGCAAACTAATTCGAATGCCAATCAAGTTGTTTTTTATGCCATAAAGCCATATCTATTTTAACCTGGAGTTATCAGTCACAGTTATGGAAATGTCTAAAGGAGATGCATCTTGCCTTGACACACCTTTCAGACATCATAGGTAAAAGAAAACACTTCAATTTTTTTGTGGACTGCAAATTTCAGCCACAAATGACTATTTAATACTCTTATATTATAAATATGTTCTTCAATTATTTTGAAAATTAGTCCTAGAGGGATAAGAGTCAGCCGATATGCCAACGATCTATTCATCTTTTATTCTTGTAGTATTCATTTTTGTTGCAAACCCCAATATAAACTTTAAGAACGCAAAACTCATTATACTACCAAAAACTTACTGAAAAATGTAGAAATGCAGATCTAGTTCAATAAAATAAATTCTTTGTTTAGTGCCATTTTTTCACAACACGTTTTAGTTGCTTATGTTTATTTTTTACACACTCTCTTTGTCTTTAAAATTCTTCTTTATCCTTTGCGTTTTGCTACTTTCTGTATATTCTCGTTTGACAATTGAATCAATTGTAAGACACAAAAGTTGCGAGCCAATTGTTTGTGTATTCTTATTTGGTTAAAAAAAAAACGCAACATTTAGTTGGCCAGAAACAAACGAAGTTGAGTTCGAGCCCAATCGAGGTGAAAATTTGCCTCAACATAAACGGCGATTTGCTTTGATTTGAGTAACCCTCGTTGGCAATTTTCAACCTGTTTAAAACATTTGAGTGAACAATTGAGACAGATTCTCTCAATGGGCAAAATGAATGTAATTTTCGACTGGTGTTTATAAACAGATTTTCTGTGCACAATTAAAAAGTCAGTTCTCTCTAATGTTTTGAGATTTTTTTTAAATTCCTCTAACAATAATTGTCTATGTAGATAAATTTGCTTAATGGGTGTTAGCGGAAGTCTTTTGAATAGCTTTTGTTTTTTGCTCAGTTCAAGTTGAATGAGCAAAAATGATGCACAAAACAACACCCACTTTGAATCGAGATCAGCATTATTCACCAGCAAATAAGAAATTTGTCTCTTTCGACCGCTCCTCGAATGAAATAACGATTGTTAGGTAACCAGACCAGACAGGTAAACAGTAGGCCGACTACTGGTGCAATTTGGTAACTTGGTGACTTGGCTAATGAACATAAACCCAAATCAAATAGTCATTAAAATATTGAGCGAGATAAGATGGCCAAGCCAAAATGTCATTTGTGTTGTTTACAGTTATTTAATTACAATCTCCACAGATGATATACGATTGAAGATAGAGATAGAGATAACACATAACATGATACATATCCATAGATAGAGTATGTTGTATGTACATATCTCGGAGTTTTGTTCAACTATTGTTTCGGGCATTCGAGCGAGCATTTGACGAATGTTTTTATTTATATTTCGATTTGAATTTGATTTATTAGCCAATTAGGCCGATTCATTGTATTTAATCTTAACTGATAAATAACGATTAGAACTTACAATATCACAGGTCTGGCCCGTTGTTCCACTAATCACCGCCAGAGTCATTGTCCCACAACAATACGAGTGAGATTAAGTATACGAGGTGTTGTTCTCCCGCAGATTGACAAGCACAGAATGAAAGAAAAACTTGCATCTGGGGCGGCAAAATTCAATTAAAAAGATTACAAACAAATTTAACTCACAACAACTCAACTCAAAAGCGCAAAAAAAAACACACACACACAAAAAATGTCTCGTAACTTGCTTTTTGAGTTCAACCTGTTCGAGTGACTTTGGCCATGATCGTGGCTTAACATTCAGCATTGAAATACAAATTTTTGTTGCTTAGTTGAGGGGGGGGGGCGGTGGAATAGTGCCTTTTCTATGATTGCTGTAGTGCAATTCCAAACCTAGCAGCTAGACAACCTGAGGCCAGACAACAAAACGTGCGTTCCGCACACTATTTAAATATTTCTCAAAAATAGAAAATAGTAAAACTGATAAAATGGAGACAACTCAGTGTCTCAAGCAGTTGTAGGCCCAGTGCACCCCGCGATTAGGTTCGCTTATCTAGCCCCAACAATAACTGAGTGTAAAACATAACTCAGATTAGTGGGAGTTCTTATTATTTTTTCTAGTGCCTCCAGTTTAATCGTGTTGAATGCACGTCTCTTTCTCTCTCTCTCTCTCTGAGCAATGCGGAAATCTAAAAATACCCCTAAGAATGTCAGAAAATCGTAAAATTATAATTAAAACGTTTTAAGCCCAAAACACATTTAAAACATTGAAACAGGTAACAGGCAAAAAATGACTACAAGAGAGGGAAGAGTGGAAAGTTTAACCTTGATAGAGGTATTCACATACATAAGAAGCACATTTGTCAGTTAAACTTCAAGTTTTTAAATATAATTTTCAGGTAGTTAATTATTGGGCCCCTGTGAACTTTAAGCATATTTGGAACTAAAGGTAACCCAAATAACTCCATTACAATGCTCCTATTCACTCCTTCAATCCTTAAAAAACGAACAAAAGATTGCAAGTTTTTACCTCAATATAATCGCAACAAGATGATAAGAATAGCGACAGTAAAGTCCTATATTCCAAGTAACAAACCTAACATTTTTCCATAAATTCAAATAAAAGAAATAGGGACAATAATAAGAGCAAAACTCGAGAAGCTTAATGAGCAATAATTTGTTAAATGTCTAAATATATATGTTCTTAACAAATTTTAGGGCCATTCGAGTTAAAAATCGTTCTCTTTTCATAACAAACTTCTTATTAAAATATATATATGTATTAAGGCCATAAATGTTTCATAAAGATAATGTCTTGAAGGTTCTTGCTGTCAAGATGAAACACCGATCCCGACCAGAAAAAATATCCCTAAACACAATTTATAATAGCTGTCTTACCAATTTTTTTAATTACATAAACGATTCTTAAGACAAAAATGCAAATTACCAGTTGTTACTAGTGACTTGTATAAAAAGATTATTAATAAATAGTATAGAAAATGCTCCTGCTTCACCCTCAAATCGTCAAGTGATCTACCCTCAAGTATTGGATGCACGTTAAGTCCTAAATTAGCTTGATCACGAATCCTGAACCGATCGCGATTAAGTGCTTTGCTCACTTTTAGACAGTATCGATTCCATTTGGGTTCCTATCGCATTTAAACGTAACTTTTTTGTTTTCAAGGGTAACTTTTGAGCAAGCGATTAGTAATATGCTAACTGTTCAACAGTAGTAATGAGGTAAGTAAGTAATTAGCATATTGCTTACTTTTTTACAATGGTATTGAGGTCAGGAAGTGATGTTAACTTTCCCTTAAAAATGTACCCTACATTTTCCGCATAAAAACCATATGTATGTACATATTTTTAATCGATTATTTTGTGTGGCTCGTACTAAAGCAAGGCACTCAAATAGATACTGGATATGGTTGATCCAAGCGTTTACTTCATTAACAAAATAATATAAAATAAATCAAATCTGTTCCAAGGCTCCAATCAAAGCAAAAACTTTTCTCACAAAGCATTAAAATTTCTGTAATGCACGATGTATGTAGTATATATAGTAGATATTTATTTACTTGATCTGCCGTCAGAACCCTTTGTGCACCGAGAACAATTGTCAACCATCAACTGACCCCCAGTCAGCGGCGATTTGAAGTCTAAAACTATGTATGTATGTATGTTTGCTCTCAATTTCACATTTGTACAATTCGCAGGTCATAAATAAATCAGCCGTCATCATATCATATCAACATGTAAATGAGCAAATTTTTGTGGATTATATTTTTCTACATACCTAACTACGTTTCCAAAATAGTTCAGTTTGATTCAGAGTGCCGTTTGTGTGGGCGTGTTGCGCCTAGCATATCAGAGAGTAGTTATTCAATTTACGCGCGAATAACTCAAATTATAACAATATTGTTTTGTTTTCGTTCAACTCATTTAATAGGATGAGGGGTAGAAGTAAGTTCAGGGTGAACTTCATTGGGCAATCGTGATTGACATTTAAACATTTTCAGCTGTCCTAGGACGCATTTTAAATGTATGTAAGATGTCAGGGTAATACCGGTTATACCGAACTACGGCCGTCGTCTCGACCACTTTGATGGGTATATAGCGGAGTTCCATGTTAAAAGGAAATATAAAAACCATACACATCGGTTACACCATGTGTTGACTACAATTGGGCAAATGTGCAAATCAGGCACATTTAAGGAATTGTTGCCCTTAGATGAGGAATTGGCGGCACTGGATTTGGACCAATCTAGTTCCTCATCTTTGGGCAATGATTCCGATGCCCAATCGTAGTGAATATGTGGTGTAACCGGAACTCCGCTGTATACCTATGTTTTGGGTATGTGCTTTTAGGGATCAAAGTTACGCTTTGATGCACCCCTTCGCAGACCAACAATCCGACATAATGATAGTGTTTGGCTTTATGTAACGGTTCTTATTACCTCAAGCAGAGCTGGCCTTTATTTCCGTTTCCCAAATTCACCCCCCAGTAACAAGTATACCTCCCTCATCCTCATTGAACTTCTGCTCCATGGTGGCAGATCCTTCCCAGACTTTAGATTGCTCAAAAATCGTGTCTTTCTTAAGACTTTCAAAAAATGTACACCTATTTAACATTTGCCGACGATTCTGTAGGAATCGGTATTGACGTTGACCTCGGAAATTATCCTTGGTCAATGTCGCTGGTTTGCCACAGGAGGTACAATTTACTGTCCTTCAAAGTACTCCATGAGCAAACAAAAATTCAAGCAATCCGTCATTTTGATGATTTTTTTTTTTTAATTTTTCTATTATTGGATTTGTTTTTATTTTTAATTTTATTTTAAAATTAACTCTTTTTTGTTCTTAATATTTTAATCACTATTTTAATTCTTATTTTGAAGTAATATTTTTCATATTTTTTTCGCAGTACTGGGTTGGGGGAAAATTGAAATTAACAATACGGTTTAAGTTGCCCGCCAAAAAAAAAAACTGTTCCAAATACACGCCAAAAAACAAGACAGTCTGGCAGCACCAAAACCTAAAATAACTGCGTTAACCAACACTAAAACGCAATTTAGCTGATTTTTAAGCCGTTTTTTATTTTCCAACACTGAAATCTCGAGTAGCTGTAGTAAATATTTACCATATTTACCATATTTACTACAGCTACTCGGGCCCAAAACGCCCTTAAACTACATAAATTTGGTATCAAACGAAAGAGAAAAATTCCACGAGCACCTCAGGTGCGCCTTGGCGATTTATTTCGTAGTTTTTGTGTAATTAACAAAAGAAAATTGACTTTTTAGCGGGATTAAAGCTAAAAATAGCTGAATCTAACTATTTCCAGCTAAAATAGTGTGGCCAAATATTACGACAATGTTGGAAAGCGCGCCAAATGGCGCTGCCAGATACCAAATTTTCTGGTATGAAATTGGCGCCATATTTAAATTTTTGCGGCAAATTCAAATGGACTGGTGACAAAAAAAATTTGTATTTTTACAAAAGGCAATTGGCAGAAATTTATGTACATATGTATAAAATAGTGTGTTAATTGCAATTAGGTTTATTCAATGGGCAATGCCGTAAAGTTAAAGGTTGAATATGTTTACCTACATATGTATTTACCTAAATGGAATATTGAATTTAATTAAGAAAAATTAGGGAATAGAAAACAAGCCTGGTGTTTAACAATTTGATCGCGTTATTATCAAACCTTCTTGTGTCGGAACGACAGCCATTAAAATTCAAATTAACTAAAAATTCTTTTAAATATTATTTATTTCGATATCAATTAATTTAAACTCAAGGATTAAATATTTACTATTTCGGAAAATTGAAATTAAAATAAATAAATTTTTAATTAATTTGATCGTGGTATCCTGGCACTGCAACGATAAAACTTTTTTTATTAATGTGTTAGTTGGACTAAAAATAAGATTATTTGGCTTCATTTAAAATAGAGCAAATTGATAGCATTTGAAATTTAAAGATTTAACCATATACTATATTGACTTTTATGAATACTTGAATATTAATTTACTTAATACAGTAGTTTTACTAATGATTACTACTGTTTTTACAACTGTGACCTACTACTTTTGCTGCTATTTCTTTTGTGAGTGTCTTTTGGGACCATTTTAAAAAAAATTGTTTAATAACGGAAAGAACTATTAAGATTATGTTGTTTTATTGAATTGAGAATATAGAAAGTAAAGTAATAGAAGTTAGCTAAAGAAAATAGAAATGCTGGTGCCGGAAAGGATTACTCGATGCAGTAAATAATTAAATTGTAAGACGGCTTTAGATTCAGCATGGATGTAATTCTGATCATGATCAGGTTCAGAATTTTGAAATTAAAAAAAATGTGTAGTCATCTAAGTTTTGTATACCCAAGATCCTAAATTTCTTATAAGTTTTCATAGTGACTGCATTTCCAAATTTTCTATGGAAGTAACTAGACTTAGCTGAAAGTACATTCTTATTAACATGTCTAAGTAATCTGAAACTCCGATAGAGTCTACCTGTTAGAATGACCAGAGAAGTGCCCAGGGAACTAAATTTTCGACTTTATTTTGATAATTATTTCAATTCATTGCCTCTTTTAAATATTTGGCGGTTAAACAATTTTAGCTTTGGGTACTATACGAAGAAATAGAATCCCAAACAACAATGCACTTGATTACTTTAATGAAACATCCACGGGGTATGTCTGTTGAGTATGTCGCAGATTTCGACGGTGTTGACATATCTCTAATATCGTGGGTGGACAATAAAATCATATCATTAGCATCCACCTGTGGTGGTTGTTGGAGGAGAAATCCTGAATTTAAATTCATTCATTTAATTATTCTGATTTTCTTGCTTTTCCCTTTACATTGTACTTTGAATTGCTCTCTCTCGTAGCATATAACTTTAAGAATTTACTATACCATGAGAACTCGAATGCGACGAACGCAAATAAATGTACAAACGGAATATCGTCGACTAATCTTTTCGGGAAAATTGTGGAAATATAACCTAGGGAAGTTATGAGGCATCGAATCTCCTAACAAGGAAACAATTAGTAACTGGACGCGGAATTGTCCAACAGTGGGATACTTCCCAAGGACAAAGTTTGTCGAATCAACAAAGCCAAAAAAGAATATGTTGAAATTGGCAGTCCCTTTGCGGGTGCACAATGCAATAGGTACATGGAAGGCGTTGATTTAATCGACAGCGTAATTGAAAGATACAAAATTTTACCAAGAAGTGGTACGTTCGTATTTTTCACCATCTACTAGAATTGGTTGTCAGCAATTCCAGGCTTTTATATAAACGCGTTTAGAGATCAAAGTTACGCTTTGATGCACCCCTTCGCAGACCAACAATCCGACATAATGATAGTGTTTGGCTTTATGTAACGGTTCTTATTACCCCAAGCAGAGCTGGCCTTTATTTCCGTTTCCCAAATTCACCCCCCAGTAACAAGTATACCTCCCGAATAACGACATCCCATGCTCATCCACATTGAACTTCTGCTCCATGGTGGCAGATCTTTCCCAGATTTTAGATTGCTTAAAAATCCTGTCTTTCCTGACAAAAATGTACACCCATTTAACATTTGACGACGATTCTGTACGAATCGGTATTGATGTTGACATCGGAAATTATCCTTGGTCAATGTCGCTGGTTTGCCACAGGAGGTACAATTTACTGTCCTTCAAACTGCTCCATGAGCAAACAAAAATTCAAGCAACTCATCCCGTCATTTTGATGATTTGTTTTTTTTTAATTTTTCTATTATTGGTTTTGTTTTTATTTTTCATTTTATTTTAAAATTAACTCTTTTTTGTTCTTAATATTTTAATCACTATTTTAAGTCTTATTTTTAAGTCATATTTTTAATTTGAAATTAACTCTTTTTTGTTCTTAATATTTTAATCAGTATTTTAAGTCTTATTTTTAAGTAATATTTTTCAAATTTTTTTCGCAGTACTGGGTTGGAGGTTTAAGTTGCCCGCCAAAAAAAAAACTGTTCAAAATACGCGCCAAAAAACAAGACAGTCTGGCAACACCAAAACCTAAAATAACTGCGTTAACCAACACTAAAACGCAATTTAGCTGATTCTTAGCCGTTTTTTATTTTCCAACACTGAAATCTCGAGTAGCTTTAGTAAATATTTACCGAACATTTAAGTTTTTATCGGGGTTATAGCTAAATTTAGCTGTTTTCGCCTAACGTAGTGTGGCCAAATTTCAGGATGGTGTTGGAAAATACGCTAAATTGCTAAACTGTTGCCAGATACCAAATTTTCAGTACAGAAATGGAGACTTATTCATATTATTGCGGGAAATTCAAAAAGGTTGTGTTTGAAAATAATTAAAAGTTTAATTAAATAGTATTTATATTGATAATTAATTAAAACTTAAAGATTTAAAATTTGAGCAACAAAGAAAATTGGGTGCCCATCCAATTGAAATTGAATTAACTTTTTTTTTAAAGTCTATTTATTTGGGAGCAGTTGAATTTTAATATTTATTTATTTATTGAAGTCCCGAGAAAAACTAAATATGCTCTATGATATGGCACAGTTATATACCTCCATAACAGGAGATGGAAGACCATCGATGGGACTAACGATTTCATCGATAGTTTTCACATTTTAGAATCGATCGATACCATTTTGAACCATTTATTTGTTGCCATATTTACCAGACAAAAAAATTGCCATCATTCGAAATTGATAAATTTATTGATTAACAATTTGTATTCAATACAAATCGCACCCAGAGTTTTGAAGGATTTGCTACAATTGTAGGTATTATCATACTTTTCACAAACTTTTTAACGTTTTTTGTTGGTTAACAGAGTTTTTTTTTGGATATATGACTCCATTTTGCATATTTCAAAAACACTTTTGCTACTTTTGATACTCCTCAATGTTTATTTATATATTTGTTTAGCTTGACGATTTATTTTGTTAGGAAAATATCTAAACATATTTTGTTTTTACCTAACCGAGTAATTCAAAACATTACTATTTTATAAAATATTTCCATGTACATATATTTCTTATTTCTGGGTGGTTTATTGCATCTTTAACGTTATGACAATCTATTTTTCACACCGTTTTGGATACAAAAGTAAAAAGTTGTATGCTCGTATTAAGTTCCAATCTATCAGTGAAAAACACACATATATTTATTATCGCTCGATACGAAAAAAAAAATATCAAGTCCAGGTAAATAGAACTTCCTTGTCGACTTGGAATGCAATGACTAACAAGGAAGTATTTAATATCAAACGCCTGTGCAATGTCATTGCAACCGTCAAGCCGCCAAGGAAAAACAATGACGTACCCAATAGTAGAAGTACCAGCTTTTATATTAGCATTTTGTCCATTTGCCCAGAGGGCCGGGGCTAACTTCGACCGCGTCAAAGTTTGTATACCCTTGCAACTGATTCGGTAACTCTTTCCTAACCTATTGCCATCAAAGTGGAAACATTTGTTATCTAATTGTAAGAAAGAACGGCCTACATTCTTAGCATAGGAAATAACGAAGATATTGATCAAAGTCACTGTTTTCCACCGATCGTTCCTATGGGAGCTATATGATATAGTCACCCGATCTTAATCAATAGTCAATAACAGATATATTAAACTAGCAAATGTTAAATTTCAAAGCAATCGCGTCAAAAGTAACAAAGTTATTGACAAAAGTCACTGTTTTTGACGGATCGTTCCTATGATATAGTCACCCGATCTTAATTAAATTTGGCACAGTTATTTATATGTGTAATAAACTCTCCAATATTAAAGCTTAGAAATAACCGAAGTTATTGAGAAAAGTCACTGTTCGTGACTTTGCCGTTTGTATGGGAGCTACATGATAGAGTGGTCGGATCCGGCTGAATCCGAGATATACAACCCCTGCAGTGTATACAAGCCTACATGCTCAGCTCTGTGGCTCCAACGGTCTAGGAGGAGTTTGCGTTGATCCAGACGGGCGGACAGACGGACGGACGGACATGGCTATATGAACTCGTCTCGTCCTGCTGATCAAGAATATATGTATATACCTTATATGGTCCTTCTATGCGTTGCACACTTCTGACCAAAATTAATATACCCTTTTGGCAAGGGTATAAACATAAACATAACACATAAACTTAATTCCAGACTTTCGGTGTTCGGTAAGTTGGCCCATGATTGCATTGATAGAAAATTGATTTCTATATCTGCAATGGACATTTTAAAGGCCTTTCCCTTGAATTTTGGATGCTGCGCATATCAAGCTTCCCTCAGAGTCTCTGGAGCGTTTGTCCATGACCACTTTAATTTCCCCTGAAAATTCAAAACAACGCTCCTGCATCATTCTTATTCGATAGGGCTAGCTTAATAAACGCTGAAACCCCAATTCTGCGAAAGACTCGGCGTATAGTCAACTAACAGGCTTGTTAATGGCAATCGAAGCTTCTTTTGATGTTGTACTTGGCTTGGCTTGGTCGAGCATCTCTATCAGTAAGCAGTCTAGGCCAAGATTTCTTCAATTCAGCACTGAAGAACCACAATTCGGTGACAAATCGCACAATGACACGAATTCTTTGCTTAATAACAAAACAATTATTCTACTGTTAATACGAAAAGTTTTTTAAGTCTTTATAGCTGTGAATCATTAAAGTATGTCTTGATTTCTCTCCTCTAATGACCTTTCAAGGACATTGATCGTTTTTGTTTTAGCACAACGAAAAGCTAAGTTCAGTTCTTCTACAAATATAAGTTCGATGTTCTTTCCAATAGTTTGTAAGAAACTGGTAACTTCTATTCTTAAATTAAAAATTAAGTAAGTAAGTCGTCTCGCCGACTTAGGTATACCATACACCAGTAAAGCAAATATTTTAAATTTATTAAACAAATGCATTTTCACATGCTTTTTATTACAAGCATATCTAAGAATCTCCCTCACTCAAGTATACGAGCACCCTAGCGCCCCCACCAGCCAACGACCAACTTCGGCCTTATGGAAAAACGTTTATATGCATAACTTGGTTGTTTTTTGTCCGATTTTGATCAAATTTGGTGTTTTGCTGGGTATTAGTATCAAATTCAAGTGTGCCAAATTTGATTACAAAAGGTAGAAAATTACGTGAGATAATCGAGTTTTTCTAAATTACGGGGGCGGAAAGGGGCGTGGCAAAATCGTTGCATATACAATATGAGCGCATTTATTAAACAAATACACATACTAAATTTTGGTGCCTCAAGCTATTATAGTCTTTAAGAAAATTAAATTTGTTTAAATTTCGTGGGCGGAGGGGGGCGTGGCAAATTTTTTTTGCAACAAATTTGTGCGCGCTTACTAAAGGATTAATCATACTAAATTTGATGTCTTTAGCTATTATAGTCTTTAAGAAAATCAAATTTGTTTAAATTTCGTGGGCGGAGGGGGGCGTGGCAAAAATTTGAAATAAACTTGATCACCGTAGGTAATACACGAGTCTACGTACCAAATTTGGTGACTCTAGCTCTTATAGTCTCTGAGATCTACGTGTTCATACGGACAGACGGACGGACGGACGGACGGACGGACGGACGGACATGTCTATATCGACTCGGCTGTTGATACTGATCAAGAATATATATACTTTATGGGGTCGGAAAAGCTTCCTTCTGCCTGTTACATACATTTTGGCGACTTTAATATACCATTTCACCCTATGGGTGTATGGTATAAAAAGGCGAACATTTCTCCCTGCTAAGCCAAAGACATATGCAAAATTCCCAAATTCTACCACCAAAGCTGCAACGACTTACTTTAATTTTCTGTAAGTCAGGGCATTGTGACCAGCTCATACTTGATTTAGTGCACGGACAGAAATAGTCATCACGGTTATCATACCAAACAGCGCAAAGCACTGCCACAATCCCATCACCCAAGCACTGTCTGTCCATACTGAGCATATTGTATCTGTGCTGTCTATCATTGGAAGTAGAAAGTAATTGGAACTCATGCACCTTTTCTTTGGTGCATTATAAATAAATTGGATTATGTCTCCTATCCTGAATTATGTCCCGATCTTCGTGCGACTCTTCTTGGTGAAATCGGAATATCAAGAACACATTTGAAACTTTCGTTTCCAACACCAAGGCATTATTGGCATCATTGAATTTTCAATAAATATTCCGTCTCTGGAGAGACGACAATGTAGGGCCAATGCAAAGGAATGGAAATTTAATTTGGTTTCGTGAATTCGAAAACATTCGGTTGCTAATTAGTTTCGAGTTTTAAAATAGAACTTAAAATGATTAAATTATGTTGTTTTGAGAAGATCTATTTTTCTTGTCTGTTTCTTAAGGAATTAAAGCATAAATATGTATTAACTAGCTCCAGATCAATAGACTATAATAAGTTGCAGTCGTGCAGTGATCAGAGAGCGGGTTGATCGAAACTCCGATGGAACTGCTCAAACTTCAATACACAAGATCGATTTCCCGATCTCCCCTAAAATCTACAGCTATATCCACTCTATAATATACATCGAAAGGGACCTACCACTTCGCCAAATTAAAGAGGTCATCTAATTGACCATAATGACGCCGAGACAAAGTCTACCTGAGGGAAGAAATACTTAAAAAATTTTAATGACACTGTGATATATCAATTTTGAATTATTAGAACAACTGTACATTAATATTTATGTCTAACGAATTAGCGGTCCAATTAAAATTAATCGCTGTGAGGGGAGTTTTTTCGTTCGCTCCCTTAGAATGAATTCAATTTAGTATTCGAGATGTATTTTGACAGCTTACGTAAATTGTAATTGCATGTAAATGCTGCGTAATTTCGATTTTATGTGCATTTCAAATTAGTTCTCTGAAAAATCATCTCACTGTCAGTATAGTTAGTATACAGTTTGGCTGGTTGGTACAGTTTGCTCCCCTTTTTTGCGACAATGCGATAAGTGGCTAACTGTGACTAATTCTCTATCTCTATCTCTATAAATAATATGTTAAATACAAATCTATATCTAGTATTTTGCCATTGATGAAGTATTTGTTGTTGCCATTTGACTGACCTAAGCCTTGAGCCCATTTTGTTGTCTAGGTTGCAAAATTGTTCATCTCAATTCGGAATATTGCCATACATCTTACATATGTATGTACATATCTATATTGTTTTATTTTGTTTCGTTTTTGTTCAGGTGATTTCTAGCTTATAATTAACTTTGACTTATCAATATCAGTTAAAGATTGAGATGAGAAAATCATATTTACATATAATATCTATATATACCCACATACATATTGAGAAACGGGTTTTCTCGCGACATGCACTTCCACTTCCACATCCAAATCCACCTCCACTCTACGCTCTAGCACCTGACACACTGCACACCTCGAATTTGCAACCACCCCCACGCCCATCTCCATCTCCAAGTCTAGGCCCAGCTAAAAGCGAGCCCCATCTCGGTTAGACCAAGCAATTAACACTGAATTACAAACTGGTTAACAACAACAACAAACAAACGGAATCGGGAATCGGAATTGGATAATAAAATGGGCCGACCTGCCGGTATCTAGCTTTAGTTAGGCTAAACTATTCAAACGATCAAGATAGCAACTGCTCCGGCATCAAATCCAATCCTTTTGAAAATGAAGCTATTCGTAAGTAATTCGAAAAGGAATTGGAAAATCAATAACCGAAAGTTCGATCCGTTTTTGTGAAACTGATAAATTTATAGCTAAAGGATCTACATATATTGCATGCACTCCAACTTTCTTTTGTAGATTCTATTCCTTGCTTTGTTTGCCCTGAGCCAAGCTGCTCCGGCCCCTGAAGCGTTCAGCCATGGCCTTGCCCATTTAAGTCGACAGAAACGTGACGAGCAAGCTCCAGTCAAATCCTCCAGTGAGATTGGTAAGGCCGCAGAGGCCCCTCTCCCTGTTGACGCAGACAAGCTGCTACATCAACAGGAGGAGGTAAAGAAACCAAATGAACCCCGTCAGAGGCGGGAAGCCCACCATGAGGAAGGACTTGATGATCTCACGGTGGTGGCCCATACTCTTGACGAACGCGACGAGGAGCCAAAGACACAAGATTCCCAAGGCAAAACTACTGGACCCACATCAAAGCCTAAACGTGAAGCCCATCATGAGGAAGGACATGATGATGTCACGTTGGTGGCCAAGACACTTGAAGGACGCGATGAGGAGCCAAAGACACAAGATTCCCAAGTCAAAACTACTGGACCAACTAGTGCTCCAAAGACTAAGCGCGAAACCGATCATGAGGAAGGACATGAAGTCAAGCAGGAGCCAAAGAAACCCGAGGAGACCCCCATTCTAGCTGCTGTTCCAGCCGTTGCTCCCTCTGTTGCTCCCGTTACCAAACTCAAGCGTGAAGCTACCGAACCACCTCCAGTTAAGCCCGCCAGTGTGATAGCAGCCGAACAACTGATCCATAATCCACATCGTCAATTAGAAACTCCAACTCCATTGCCTGAATTGAGTGAACCCAGTAAGCAGCAACAAAAACGTGCGGCGCATCATGAGGAAGGCCATCATGGCGACGAAGAGAAGGCTAAGAAGGGTGAGGACAAGGAGAAGCATGTAGAGCATCGCCATCAGCGTGATATTCCGGTGCCTACTGAGGTCAAGACAACCAATGCGCCGGCAACAACCAAAGCCACAGACGAGGGTAGCAGTACTTCGGCTTTCCCACTCCGTCATCGTCCCAAGCCAGTGGCTGAGCTCTTTCACCAACAGGAAAAGTCCGCAACCACAAAACCCACAGCTGCCCACTCAAGTTCCGAGGAAAGCAGCGAGTAGGCCCCTAGACGAACCAACTATCGGCAGCTTACGCAAGCGCCGCTTCACCCTTACTCTAATCCTCTAATTAACATGATCACGTTTTCCAATATGAACAAATCCGTTAAGCAACATCAATTAATGAAATAAATATTATGTAAATATATAAACCAGAAAAGAAACTGAACAAAATTTATTGCTAACCCCATTTAATTGTTTAAACTATCAACCATCTCAGAGCCCTTCTCTTGACAAAAGTAGTCATCGGAATTAAAAATTGGCACCGCTTGGAACTCCCCATCTAGTAAGTTGCTCTTGGACAGTTGACTCGATTGAGAGCCATCCGCAGTGCCTGCCAATTTGGCTTTAAGGGGTTTCAAAAGCAATCCCTTTAGACTATAGTCGGTTACATTCAACTCCTGCTCCGCAACATCAACAGAATGTTCCACCAAATTGAGATTTGCCTGTACTTGTCCGACCATAAGTTCCAAATTGTCTATGCGGGTTTGAAGTTGTTGGAAATTCTCGCCAAAGTTTAATATGCTGCAAACATGATTGGCCATAATGCCATTGGACTCGGCACGAACCTGATTGGTGGTGGAAGAGGAGGAGACGCAACAGGTAAAGTGGAGTAAATGCAATAAATTTCATATGACTTACAGAAGCCAATAGGGATTCAAATTCGTCCAGACGGGCTAACATATCCTCTATATTGGTGCACAGTGGGTTAATCTCCCTTTCCAAATCGGCACTACGCAATATTTTGGCATAGTCCTGTCCCAACGCCTCAATACTTGAGGGCGACGGCATAATTATTGTTTACTAATTGTTTACCTTTTCGACATTCCAAAAGCTGTAATCATTTGATACAGCTGTAAGAAATTTAACAGCATCATTTGGGAGTCTGTTAAACTGTTACAGTATCAATTGGGAGTCTCGATATTGCAAGTTGGCAGCGCTTTAGCAAAATAGGGGCAAACAATGGTAATCCCACTATTCACCCTATATATCATCCCGGTGTTTTATTTTGAAGGGCCTGCATTTTTTTATTATTGATTTTGAGAATTCCCTAATTTACTTATTTTTTTGCAAAATTTGAAATTGTTTTGTGCTGCTTACCAAGATGAGCAACTACCGTGGCATAGGAGGTGGAGGATACCCGTATCGTAAGCCGAAGACGGCTAGCCCAGGCAACAATATGAATGCAGTGCCGCCGCCACCGATGTTAAGCGGTGGCTACCGTGGGGGTGGAGGAGGTTTGTTGTTGTTGTAGAAATCATGCCCATGGCTGTTAAAATTTGAATTAAACCCCCATTAAAGGAGCAGGAGGAAGATCTGCAGCAGGCAGAGGAGGTAGCGGCCCTACTGCCGGCACATCCAAGTATGGCTATTCCACACTGGACTCCATTAGCCAATACACAAATTCAACGAATTTTGTGGGAAAACGCAAGCAGCATACGGACGATGACTATTTCGATGATGACGACGAGCCAGTACAGCAACATCCGAGCAGGCAGCCTCAGCACGAGGAGCTGGCGTATATACCAGCGCCTGGATCACCAGGATCACCACCACATCGGCTAAACCACAATGACGATGATGATGATGATGATAATGATAATAGGAATAGGCGTAATAATGATGATGACGACGATGACGAGGATCCGCTAGAACAATTCATGGCGGGAATTCAACAGCAAGTGGAAAAGGAGAAGAAGCAACAGGAGCAACCACAGCAGCATCAAAAGCAATCGACTACAAAGCGCACCGACATTGACGATGAGGATGATGAGGAGAGCTATTATCGCTACATGGAGGCGAATCCTCTTAAATCGGCAGCAAACGATGATGGCTCCGATCAGGAATTGGAATACGATGAGGATGGCAATCCTATAGCGCCACCAAAAAAAAAGGATATCGATCCATTGCCCATGATATATCACTCGGAAATCGAATATGAACCGTTCGAGAAAAACTTCTATGTGGAGCATGAAGAGATCTCCGCCCTCACCGACGAGCAGGTGAGGGATTTAAGAAACACGCTGGGAGTCAAAGTGTCAGGACCGTCGCCCCCCAAACCGGTGACCTCGTTCGGCCATTTCGGTTTCGATGATCAGCTGATCAAGGCGGTGCGCAAAGCAGAATACACTCAACCCACCTCCATACAAGCGCAGGCCGTGCCCTGCGCCTTGGCCGGCAGAGATATCATTGGAATAGCCAAGACGGGATCAGGCAAAACGGCAGCCTTTATCTGGCCACTGCTGATGCATCTGATGGATCAGCGAGAGCTGAAAGCAGGCGAAGGACCTATCGGCCTGATCCTAGCACCCACGCGCGAGCTTTCCCTACAAATCTACAACGAGGCGAAACGATTTGGAAAGGTCTACAATCTTCGGGTGGTTTGCTGTTACGGCGGCGGATCCAAATGGGAGCAAAGCAAAGCTCTGGAGCAGGGCGCTGAGATTATAGTGGCCACACCGGGTCGGATGATCGATATGGTCAAAATGAAGGCCACAAATTTGAGGCGAGTTACTTTCCTAGTCCTGGATGAGGCGGATCGAATGTTTCACATGGGTTTCGAGCCCCAAGTGCGTTCCATTTGCCAGCATGTTCGGCCGGATCGTCAAACGCTGTTTTTTTCGGCCACCTTTAAGCGACGCATTGAACGTCTGGCTCGTGACGTGCTAACCGATCCCATACGAATCGTTCAGGGAGAACTCAACGAGGCCAATCAAGATGTTGCCCAAGCGGTTTATGTCCTGCCCAATCCCCAGCAGAAATGGAATTGGCTACTCTGTCATTTGGTTAAATTCCTAGCGGAGGGCAGTTGCCTGATATTTGTGACCAAAAAAGCCGATGCCGAAACAGTGGCCCATCAGCTGTTGGTTAAGGAATTCAATTGCCTCCTGCTGCACGGTGACATGGATCAGGCGGATAGGAATAAGGTGATTATGCAATTCAAACGAAAAGAATGCGACATTTTAATAGCCACTGATGTGGCTGCCAGAGGATTGGATATACCACATATACGAAATGTGGTCAATTATGATATAGCCCGAGACATTGATACCCACACCCATCGCATTGGACGCACGGGTCGTGCTGGTGAGAAGGGTAATGCTCATACATTGGTAACTGAGAAGGATAAGGAATTCGCCGGTCACTTGGTACGCAATCTCGAGGGAGCGGATCAGCCAGTGCCCAGCGATTTACTCGAATTGGCAATGAAATCCTCGTGGTTTAGGAGTTCACGCTTCAAACAGGGTAAGGGCAAAAAGGTAACGCCAACTCACGTGGGCTTGGGTTATCGGGAGCGTGGTGGAGGCAATCCTTCCAATCCATTCGCTTCTGCCCCCCCATCATCGTCGTCGTCGTCATCATCATCAGCATTAGGCACGACCTCACCTTCCTCTTCGGGTGCTATCAGCAAATCAGGCGGACCAGCTACAGATCGATATTCGGCAATGCGGGAAGCCTTCCGTTCCCAATATACCAACCAGTTTCGTGCCTCCAGTGATCGGACTTGGGAGCAAACTTTGCCAGAAACGGGGGCCTTTGTTGCTCCTCTGCCCCCACCGCCTCCACCATCATCTTTATCATCATCGTCACCTCCGTCGGCTGGAAATCAGTGCTCATCGT
The DNA here is from genome assembly GCA_018152135.1 of Drosophila paulistorum. Lineage (NCBI taxonomy): Eukaryota > Metazoa > Arthropoda > Insecta > Diptera > Drosophilidae > Drosophila > Drosophila paulistorum. The sequence goes on along the minus strand of JAECXG010000606.1, from coordinate 7,239,758 downwards.
CATCATCATCTTCGCAGGATTCAAAGCGTGCCAAGAAAAGTCGTTGGAATTAAATTTCATTAAACTAACTCCGAACTAAACATTTTTCATTTTATATTTCACTGTCTATTCAATTTTAAAATCTATTTTAATTCTACAAGAAATACCTATACTTTCGCAACAATTGAAATTGTTTTTTTTTAATTTCAATGAAGTTTCTATTAACGAAGTGAAAATTTGTTGTTTTTTTTCCCCCATGTGTTCTCCATTCCGAGAAGTCGAAACAAAATGTACTGATAATCAATCTTACTCTAAGCCTGACATAACCAAGGATTCTTGTTAACTCTTTTTCCTACACCCTACATGAAAAAGCAAAGGGGCTGATTTGAGCCGCATTACAAGTAATGCTCGGTACTTGCGAAATAGCAGATCCGAAAGAACAGAAGTACAAATCCAGCAACAAAATACTGATGCACGTGTCAGAATGGTGCAATTGCATCAAGAAGAGCCAGAAGATACACGAGCTGAACGCAATGAAGTCAGAAGATTAGAACAACGACAATCACGCCGTTTCACAGTCAATAGACGAAGAACAAATGACCAACAACGACAACAGGTACATCGAGCATTTATATCTTATTCATTCCTGCGTCTAGCATTCCAGTATAAGCCCGATATTGAATATTATCCTCATTCGAAAGTGGTAATTGGTGCTATGAACAAGGAATGTCCGCATTGTTATGCTCTGATATTCAAAAATGAGCCAGCTGGGATGTGCTGCGCGTCAGGAAAAGTGCAACTACTTGAAACTGAAACACCTCCTGAACCATTGAACGGCTTACTTATCGGCACGGATCCAGATTCTAACGTGTTCCTCAAGTCAATTCGAAGATTCAATTCATGCTTTCAAATGACATTGTTCGGAGCAACAGAAATAGTTCGAAATACTAATACAAATGGTCAACAATTCAATTCTACATTCGAAATCAGAGGCCAAGTTTATTATAAAATGGGATCACTGCTGCCAATGCCAAACGAACCACATAAATTCTTAGAAAACTACTTTATGGGCGGCGAGGATTCCGGAAGCGCACTTACCAATCGCGTGAACGTTGTGATTATAATAATCTTGATTCACTTTATGCCAGGCTCATCGTCAGGGTAGCTAAATCCCGCGCACAGACCACGACTAGGTCGACATGACCAAGATGTCTACAGGTGTCACTTCTGACTCAGTAAACATCTGGTGGCAAAACGGAGTTCGCCGGGCAACTAGTTTTTAATATTTTTCTTTTCTCATTAGTTTGGGCATGCATTAAACTAACTACAACAGCAAACCGAAACCCAAAAGGTTCTGTGGATTGTTTAATTTTAGTTAACGAAGTTGTAGAAATATCCTACGGCATGAGCTAAGGAGTGAAAGAGATGGACGATGCCATCGTATCATATTTATTTCTTGTTTTAAGCAATACTTAACCAATTTTAATCGATGATAAATGACTTCCTTTTGCTGTAACACGAAAAAAAACCGAAAACTACATACATTTTTTCTTCGAGTTTTTTCAACTTGTAATGCATTTGGGAATTATAAGAGTCAATAATAGGTAAAGGATGAGAAAGGTAAAATACTCCAAATGCATGAAAATCGAAATGTTTCCATACATTTTGTATGGAGATCAGACACAGGTGTGCAAAGTAAATTTAGATCCTGATTTTCATCCTTTTCCAGGACCATTTTCAAATAGCTAACTAAAACTACAAGTCGCTAGCTATATGCTGAATAATGCTGAAACCGCATCCAAAGTCGAAAAAGGTCTAACCAGATCCATATGTCCAACGGAGGGTTTCTCTCCTCATCACCAGATCAACTTCCATTCCTTTCCTTGTCTAAAAACGCTTTTATACCGTTTATACAATGGCTAAAGTATTGTTTACTAAAACATTTTAAAAAGGTTTGATTTCCTACATGGCTCTGCACTATGTAAAAATCCAATCCAATCCATTTAAGGGTAAGAAGGGCATCTGTCAGTCAAACTTAAAAACATGAGACAACCGATATGGCTTCGTTTCGGAGTCGTAATTCTGTAACGAATAAGATCACAGATCCCTGGTGTCTTTCCATTTCAGGAATAAGTGGGCCAATCATCGAGATATGTTGCCCATGCAGAGGCTGTTATAAGACATCTAACAAGTCTTATAACAGCCTCTGAAGTAACTTTATTCTAGATTTCCATAAAAAGTCGATTCGACGTCTGTACTTCGAAAACTACTGGGATAAAACTTTTAATTTTTAATAGCTATATATAACTATAACTAAGTTAAAGTACACAAATCGGATCACAACAATATAAAGCAGCCATAGGGATGGTCAGTCGAAAGGTAAGAGAAATTCTTCAAGGAAATAAAGAAACTTTGACACAGGACACAGTTAGCCTCTATTACTTCAATTTTGCTTGAAAGAACATTTTTAATTCTTCGCTATAGAAAACAAACTCTGTTTTAGGACTCAGCGACTAATTGAACAGAGACAAATTTATATGAAAAAGACTATAATAAAGTAAGTCGTCTCGCCGACTTAGGTATACCATACACCAGTAAAGCAAATATTTCAAATTTGTTAAACATTTATTATTGCTTTTTCACATGCTTTTCATTACAAGCATATCTTAGTATCTCGCTCACTCAAGCATACGAGCACCCTAGCGCCCCCACCCGCCAACGGCCAACTCCAGCCTTATGGAAAAACGTTTATTTGCATAACTTGGCTATTTTTAGTCCGATTTTGATCAAATTTGGTATTTTGCTGGGTATTAGTATCAAATTCAAGTGTGCCAAATTTGATTCAATAAGGTAGAAAATTACGTGAGATAATCGAAAGGGCGTGGCAAAATCCTTACACATACAAAATGTGCGCATTTACTAAGCAAATATACATACCAAATTTTGTGTCTCTAGCTAGAATAGTTTTTGAGATAAACGCTTTGGTTTTAAATTACGCGGGCGGAAAGGGGCGTGGCAAAAATTTGAAATAAACTTGATCACTCTACATACTACATGAGTCTACATACCAAATTTGGTGGCTCTATCTCTTATAGTCTCCGAGATCTACGCGTTCATATGGACGGACAGACGGACATGTCTAGATCGACTCGGCTGTTGATCCCGATCAAGAATATATATACTTTATGAGTCGGAAATGCTTCCTTCTGCCTGTTACATACATTTTGGCGACTTTATAAAAAAAAAACATGCTGAATGAATTTATTAAGAAAAGTCACTGTTGGAAACTTTCCAATTTCTATGGTAGATATGTATATGATATAGCGGTCCGATCCGCTTGAATCCGAGATAGACAAAACCTGCAGTATATAGAAGCTCTTACGGGAGGAGTTCATACATGAACTCGTCTCGTCGTGCTGATTCTTTGACAGCTTTTGGGTGCAAATTTCACACATTTTCCAATCCTAGACAAAGGGTGAGACATTAAGTAACTCTTTGATATTTTGTAAATTGCTTATTAAAATAACTAATATGTATATTAATAGGTTAAAATAATAAAGTTTATAAATAATATAGACAACTAAATATTTCAAATGTAGGTAAGTACTTTGAAAAATTACAAGACATTTTCGTTTGCTCTGCATGAACCTTTTCGTATACTACGTAGTGACTGCAACAGGCTTTGCCCCGGTATAAAAACTGCGCTCTTGTCCTTCCTCGCTCGTAATTAATTGTAATCATCTTTATTATACCCTTGCAGAAAGGGTATATTAATTTTGGCCACAAGTGTGCAACGCATCTCCGACCATATAAAGTATATACATTCTTGATCAGCAAGACGAGTTTAAGTAACCATGTCCGTCCGTCTGAATCAGAGCAAACTCCTCCTAGACCGTAAGAGCTACAGAGTAGAAATACAGAGTTGCATGTAGGCTTGTATATAGTACACAGGTTGTATATCTCGGATTCAGCCGAATCGGACCACGGCAAGGTCACGAACAGTGACTTTTCTCAATAACTTTGTTATTTTCTGAGATTTTGTCGTGATATTTAACATTGGTGAGTTTATTACACCTGGGCCAAATTTGATTAAGATCGGGTGACTATAACACTCATAGGAACGATCGGTGGTGGAATATCTTCGTTATTTCCTATGCTAAGATTGAAGGCCGTTCTTTTGCAAACATTAGCCCTTTTAGATAAAGCGTTTTTCCATTTTGATGGCTATGGGTATGAAAAAAGTTGCAAGGGTATACAAACTTCGGCTCGGTCGAAGTTAGCCCCGGCCCTCTGGTTTTATCCTATACCATTTTCTTTTTATATGCAAGCTATTATCTTTTTACATTTAATATTTTCTATTTCTTTAGTTTACTTTATGTTTATACATATACGTAATACGCCTTTGCTCTTGGGTCGGAGTGGGTAGAGGTTGTATCACTAACTTTACTTAGGGTCATTCGTAACAGGCCCGGGCCTGGTGTCTTATGGGAAACTTGTTCGTACGACTACGCCTTTATAAAATCTGACGCGATGGACAAATATGTGGCCTCTGTCCTTTGAGGATCCGATCAGGATCCAGGATTGAACTTCAAACGCTTTCGTTTTTTGTTTTATATTTATTTGCAATCTATCCTAGAAGGACAATAAGCAAATTAAGTAAAGGGGGTTAACAAAAACTTGAGGGATAAAAAGATAGGAGATATTGGGTAGTTATGACAAAGTACAAAGTTTCAAAATTTCATGTTCAGTTAAATGGGTTGCTGCCCGTCCACGCATTTGTAGGGTTCACCAGTCCCGGTCTTGCCTGAAGGGAAAGTCCAGGGGGTGACATCTTTTGAGACGCCTTGTCTGGGTGCTGTTATCTAGCAGGGCGAGTGCCCCAGAATGTTGTCATGCATCTCCAACCTAGAGCAGTGCCGAGTACCATATCTTTTCATTTCGCTGCTTACTGATGGAATGTCCAAGTCTCTGTGGATGACCGAGTTGCGAACGAAGCAGCTTGCTCTGGAAGCGCTGTGGGATGTTCACGTTCGATTTGATGATTCCCTTATACAGCCGCACCTTGTTGCTAATGCTGAGCTGTGACTTGATGCCGATGAGCCACTGCATCCTAGCCAGCTTCATGTTGAGTTGAGCACGCTTGGCTGTCCAGAGTAAGGCCCAGATATCTGACCGTCCCATGAAGACTGACCAGGGGGGCAGTCGAGTCTGCGTGTGGCGAGGCGCTATATAAAATCTGACGCAATGGACAAATATGTGGTCTCTGTCCTTTCAGGATCCGATCAGGATCCTGGATTGAACTTCAAAGGCTTTCGTGACTTCGAGAAATGTCGGCCAGCAACTTCAAAAGAACAAAAAAAAACTGCAACTAATTTAGGTTTTATTTCTGTGTTTTTATTTTCATGTTTTTTTTGTTTCTTGTTTTTGTTTTTTCTTTCTGTTTTTGCGATTTTCTCTTCATTTAAAATTACACAACTTATGCCACTAAGAATTTCAATATATATCCATATATTTATATATATATATCAATGCATACACTTGTATATATATATATATATGTATGTGTGTGTTTATTATTTATATTAGTTTTAAATACTTGCGTATGTACAGTTTTTGGGTTTTTGTTTTTCTTTCTTTATCTCTTATGTTCATTTTGTTTTTGTTAATTTGTAATTTTATTTTAAATAAAATCACATTTTGCGCCTTTTTTTTTGTTTTTGGTTTTTGGTTGTAAAGTGTTTTGAGAAGCGAGAAAAAAAGAGGAGAAATTTGTTTTTAGTGTGTGTGTGTGTGGGTGTGTGTGGGTGTGGCATTGATTTTTGATACCCTGGAATTGCCTTATAGCTTTTGTTTTGGCCATTTCCTTCTGGGCTTCATTCAAACACAAAAAGCAATTGCAGGCACACTCCTAGATATATTTGTTGTTGTTGTTGTTGTTCTTGTCAAAGAGACAATGAAACCACTACGCGTTTTATTTTTTTTTTTTTTTCTTAATTTTGTATTGTTTTTTGTTTTTTGTTAGTTTCTGTTATCAATAGTCGGGATAGTCGTTGAAGTGATTTGGTTTTGGGTTTTTAAATTTAACCCCCAAATTGATGACCAATTAACACTAATTTTGAAATTGAAAATTCGAACCAAGCGTTGTTGTTGTTGTTTGTTTTTTGTCTAACTTGAAATGGGTCTTGGTTGGATTAATTTACTTGAGTTGATACTTTATCTATCTGACACTAGAACCAAATCAAAAACTCATCACTTTTCCTACTGACCCCTACCATTTTTTGTTTTTTACTTGTTTTTTGTTTTTAATTTTAAGCAATAAAGTTGTTTTCTCTCTATATATTTTGTTTATGTCGTTAACATTGAGAAAAAAATGCTTTTTTTTTTTTTTTTTTAAGATTCATTTAACTACCACATTGAATTTATGTTTTTTTTTTTTTTTTTTCTTTTCTTTTTAGCATAAATTGAAGCTTGATTTTCTTTTTTTTTTTGTTGTTGTCATTCTCGGCAAAAAGCAAATTTTCATCCATATTCGGTGTATTCATTGTTAAATTTTGCTATATTTGATTAACATATTTTGTATTTGTTTATACATATATATTTATAATGAAATTTGTTCGGTGTTTTTTTCTTTTTCGTTTTTCATTTCTCATTTTGTTTTTGTTTTTGTTTTTGTTTGTTTTGTGGGGGTATCAAAAATTGGTCCATGTTAACCACCAAAAAACTGAAAGGAAAAAAAATGCAAAATAAAACAAATAAAAAATGTTTGTATGTATGAATTGTGAGAGAAAAAAAAAAACAAAAAACTTTGTGATTTTTTTTTTAAATACTTTGTTTTTTTTTTTGTTTTTATTTATGCCATAATTAATTAATTAGGTTTTTTCTTGTTGTTGTTGTTGGTTTTGTGTTGCGTGTGTATAACATACAATAATTCCATATATACAATATATTTGTTGTTGTTGTTGTTTTTATATCTATCATTAAATTTGATTTACATTTTTAATAGTTTTTTTCCTCCGTTGCTGTTTTTGTTTTTAATTTTATTTTTCTTTTTTAATTTATCTTAGTTTATGTTAATATTTCTTAATAATTTTGTTTTATGTATTTTTTGTTGTTTATACCAAGCTAAATTGTAATTTTTTCATTAAGTGTAGATAGGCTGTGTTTTTTTTCTTTCTTTCTTTCTTTTTTTGTTTAAAAATTAAATTAAAATTATGCAACAATTAAAATTTAAATGTTTTTTGTTTTTTTCTTTCTTTTATTATTTTCATCGTTTTTCATTTTATAAATGTAATAAAATTGTGTGGGTATTCTCTCTTTTTTTTATTTTTTCTGTTTCTTTTTTCTGTTTCTTTCTTTTTTCATATTTTCCGATGATGTTTAATACCAAGGATTATATAGAAGCACAAGAGTTTGCTTTCCAAAAAAAAAAAAAAAAAAAAAAAATTGTTAAAAATTGAATAAAAGTTTCGAAACTCAAGCTTTCCAATTTCCTCATTTGTTTTAATACTTTGTACAATAACAGAAAAGTTAAGGCAAAATTAAGTTACAAGTTTAAGTTTACATTTAAATGGAAAAAAAAAATAATAATATTAATAGTAAAACATATTACAAGTAGATATATTTTTGTTTTTTCCTGGGGGGCGGGGCGGGGTAGCCTGAACGAAAATTACACATTTAAATTCGTAAATTTCATTTTTTAAAGGAATTTTGTATTTTAAACTGAAGTATATTTAAAAATTGTTTTTATTTTTTTTTCTTTTTTTGTTGTTGTTGTGTTTTTAGTTGGTATAATGACTGTTTTGTTGTTATCCATTTGATTTTTTTTTGTTTTTTTGTTTTTGTTTTTTTGTTTTTGTTTTTAAATTAAATGCCAATTATTTTAATTAATTTTTAAATCACATTTCAAGGTTTTTCAACATCGGCAAAAATTGAAAAATTCAAATTTTTTCTTCTTCGAGTTGTTGTAATTGTTGTTGTTGTTGTTGTTGTTGTTGTTGTTGTTGTTGTTGCTGCTGCTGCTGTGTGAGGAAACGAAAATGTATGTTTTGTTGTTGCTGTTTTCTTCTTCTTTTTTTTCTCTCTTTTTAAATTTGTTTTAAAATTAATAATACTATATACACCATAAATTGTTTGTTTTTGTTTTTTTTTGTGTTTGTTTTATGTTTTGTTTTGCCTTTCTTTTTCCAAGTTTCTTGTTTTGCTTTTGCTTCTTCTTTGTGGCTTAATCAAACAACGTGGCCAACAGATCGTCGCTGGCGTTGTTGTTGCTGCTGCTGCCGCTGGAGGGCGGCGTGTTTAGATCCGGCTGTGGCTCCAAATACGATAAAATTTCCATGGGATCCACATCATTTAGCAACTGAAATTGAAGAGAAAAACACAAGAATGAAGATTAGCTGTGTTGGATGTGCGAAATGACTTCGAGACGTCGAGATGGAGTATAATACTGGAAGGATTCGATTCGTTGGTGGAGCTAGTAAGGAGCTACTTCGAAGAATGCACCCTACAGTATGCCACTTCTGAAGTCACCAAGGAGCAGGATGTTTCAGCAGGAGACCCGCTCCATTGAGGTTAACAAGTAATATTCGTGACTTGTTTCAAATAAAAATATATTTCATTTTGTGAGACGTCAAAACCTAACTAATTGTTTTCTGATTTTGATGAAGAAACATCTCATTCGACGGGTAATTCAATTCACTTCTATCATAGTTCAAGAAAATTAAGACTTTGAAATCAATTCGTATTGCCAAGTCTTAGCCAAGTTGAAAGAGTCAAAAGAAAAAAGATGAGAAATTGATAATTGATTCAACCGTAAAACAGTAAACAACACCGAGTTACTTAAGAGTCGAGAAAATGAATCTCAATGAATCTGTCTTTTCCAGCGTTTCTATCAAGGATCAAATGCTATGATACTTACATTCAAATCATGTGTCGTATCATTGACAGCCGATTCAAAGCTCTGCAACTCGGCACTGAGATCACTTTCGGTGAATTTCAGTTGCGTCTGATTGCTGCCAGTGCCGCTCATCAGAGAGTTGAGCAATTGCTCCTGTTGCTGTTGCTGCTGGTTGTCGGCCGTTGAGAGGCTGTTGGTGCTGCTGTTGCCCAGACGATTGGGTGTGCCCGGCGTTTGGGGGGAACTGTGGCCCGTATTGTTGCCATTGTTGTTTGGAGTGCCACTGCCGTTGTTGTTGGCTCCATTAGCGCCGCTGTTACTGCTACCAATTGGCTCATTGTGTGCCGAACTGACACTAGGTGGTCCGCCTGGAGTCATAGGATGGCTGGCACCAGGTGTATGTGGTGTATGTGGCATCTGTTGAAAACGGGATTTGAAGAATGAATAAGAATTTTGAATGTTTTTGCTTCTTTTTTTCTTCTTACCTGGTCACTAAGTGATTTCTCCATGGCATTTAGTTGATCCAGAGAGTTGACAACACCACTGCTGGCATCGCCGCCATTGCCATCGTTATGATTGCCACCGGCACCACCTGCTCCTCCGCCACCGCCAGCGCCGCTGAAGTTATCAAAGCTGCTGCGATTGCTCCTATAAAGAGATAAACAAATTACAAAATAATTTAATGAATTCTCTTTCTTTCGCTCCCACCATCCCCATCTCGCTCTCATTCTCTGTCTCTATCTCTATCTCTATCTCTTTCACTTACATTTGCTGTCCATTGGCCATCATATTGCCATTGGCTATGGAGTTCATATCATGCATATTATAAGGACTCATCGCCTGCGAGTTGTCCCACGTGGGCAATTGGGTGGATCCCGGTGACATGACCTTGGCAATATCATCGCATAATTCCTGTTTGATGGCTGGCAAACTGGTAGGACCGCCGCCTCCTCCGCCACCGCCGCCATTTCCAACGGTATTATTGGTGACAGAAGTCGCTTGGGCAGGAGCATTTGGAGCATTGGGCATGCCACCATTGTGCTGCAAGGCACGCCAATTGGCCGATGAATCAATGATCACCTCATCCACATCCGAATTGCTAAGGGTATTAAGAATGGCCCAGATATATTGATCGATCTCCAAGGTATCCGTAATGGCCGATTTGCTGCATTCGGGACAACGCCATGAGCCCCGTTCGCTATTGATCATCAGATAGGCCTCCAGATCAAAGCATTGGACATGCTTGCATTCGTGTCCACGTGCAGGAAGCCTTATTCGAGATTTCGTTATCGGGCACTTCAATGAGATCTTTGCGCACTGTTGTTGTTGCTGCTGCTGCTGTTGTGTGCTATCTGTTCCATTGCCCGATGTTGCCGCCGTTGTGGTCGCCTCAGTGGGCATGCTAAGATTACGCTTTATCTTCTGCACACTGTGCTCCAGGGGTAATAGATTCCTCTTATGCAGCGTCTGCAGTACCTGACGCACCGATGGCCGATGGACTAGTTGCAGCACAAACAGATGGGACTGCAAAAAATACATTAGAAGATCAAAATGAATTGCTTGTTCGGTGGGATCGATCGATTTGTTTAGTTACTTACACAACAACAGGAACTGGCGGTCAGTTGAAGGGTATTGCGTCCGGGCTGGCAAACAGCCTTCAAATACAATGGACGCAATGCAGTGCTATTCTTCTCGGATCGCTCAATATTGAGCGGTGTGGCATTGGCGGAGACAGTAACTGTGTGCGGCCAATTTGTATTCATTTGGCGATCATCCTGGTGGAAGCATTTCAATTGCAGCTCCAGATCGGTTCTAAAAGAGAACACCAACGATAAGTCAGCATTGGGGGTCAAGGGAGTTTGCGGAGGTTGTGTCTTACCGGCACATTAACGTGTTGTAGACATTTTGCTTCAAATGGAACACATGATTGCTCACTGAGAGATTGTGAAGCAGACGGAAGGGTGCCAATATGATGCCATCCCTCACTGGGAATGTCAGTCTCATTTCTTCGCCTGAAAATGCAAAGATTGCTAAATTAATCCCAAGCCCTTCGAATGAATCTCTATATGCGTCTACTCACTGTTATCCATTGGCGGCTTAATGTCCGGATTGGGGCTAACATAGGGCACACTGCAGGCTGGTGTTAGCGGCGGCGTTGGATTACCAGGAACTGGACTGTGCTGATAGTTTTGTTGGAAACCTTGATTCTGATACGGATGATTGCCACCGCTGGCTCCAGTGGCTGTGGATACAATACCACCAATACCGCCAGGGCCGCCGCCACCACCTACACCCGGTCCAGCCGGGCACATGCCACCGACGCCGCCGACACCGCCGACGCCACCAACGCCACCAACACCACCCTGTGGCGGCATACCAAGGCCGCCGGGATAGAATTGGCCGCCATTACCACCAACGCCAGCATATCCCATGCCGGGACCACCGACACCGCCACCTCCACCCTGAGGCATGAAGCGTTGCTGTTGGCTCATGCAGCCTGGTCCGGCATTCGGATTTGGGCCCATTGGTCCCATAATTGGACCACCATTCGGGCCCATTCCTGTACGTCCATAGCCGCCGCCGCCGTTGCCCGCATTGGGACCCATGGGACCGCCGGCACGGCCATAGCCACCATTACCGCCGGCCTGCATGGGCAAGGGGACACCACCGGCTCCTACTCCACCCATGCCAGCGCCAGCACCGGGATGCATTTGTTGTCCGCCGCCATACATTTGCGGCGGTTGCTGTTGTTGCTGTTGCTGCTGCATTTGCTGCTGCTGCACAGGATTCGGATACATGCCGCCGGCCCCGCCAGCTCCAGCCCTCTTCTGGGCCATATGCATTTGGGGATGCGGATACGGGGCCATGCGTCGCTGCTGCTGCTGATGTTGAGGTGGCATTTGCTGCTGCTGTGGATGATAACCTCCATTGGCCATGCCCTGCATTTTGGCCATCGGATTCATGCTGCCAGGCATGCCGCCGCCAACGCCGACGCCACCAACTCCGCCCGGACCCATTGACATGTTTTGCATTTGATTCATTGGCGTCATCTAGAAGTACAACAACAAGAAGCAACCATATATAAACGAACACTCAATTTTCTTGCAGTGTTAATGTTTTTAAGTTTGTATATTTTTGTTTTTTGTCGATTTCAAGTCACTAATTGGCCAACACTTTGTTATTTCCATGTCACCAGCTGCTTCGCTTGCAATTAGCCATGCTGATCGTCATCCTCCTCTCCCCTAACCACTCAACCCCCCTCTTTTCCATACAGTGCACACTCTCCTGCCGCCTCTTGACTGCACTTTGTGCCCACATGCAAACAATTAAATTTGTTATTGAAAGCTCATTGGAAAATAAAAAATACAAAAAAAAAACAGCTGAAGCTTCGCTTCAAACTGCGCAACAGACGACAAATCGATGGATAAGAATGATGGAAGCAGATAGAGGGGATAAATAGGATAAAAAATAACCGAGCTCCACGTTGGGCGCCATTTTATGCAATTTTTGTTTCACAAACACTTTAATGCCAATAACTAACAAATTGTATGTAGGTTAAAAATTAAATATATGTATATAATAGCTACTACTACTCACTTGATGATGCCTTTGTGGTCCACCGCCTATGCCGCCGCCACCATAACCCATGCCCATGCCCATGCCAGTCATGCCAATGCCGTTGCCGACACCGCCTTGACCTGGATTATAGACGCCGCCGCCCGTTTGGCTGCCACCACCATTCATATATTGGGCATTGCCATTGCCCATCATGCCACCGTTGGCTCCAGGATGCATGCCTCCGCCGCTCATCTGAAAACAGAGAGAGAGATGGGATCGAATGTTATTTAATTTTTTTCAAATTTGCAATTAACATTGATTTAGAAATAATTTGAACTATCGTATTGCATCTCTTACCTGACTATATCCACCCATTGCATCCATATTGGACATGTGCTGTTGCTGTTGATGGTGGAGTTGATGATGTTGTTGCTGTGAATGTTGCTGTTGCTGTTGTTGCTGTTGTTGTTGCTGCTGCTGTTGATTGGCTGTCACCATATTAGGATAAACACCAATACTCTGAGCACTTTGACTGCTCGATGAGCTACTTAAACCGCCCAATGAACTCGATGAGCTATTGCCACTGAGCGATGTAAATTCCGAATTAGGACCAAAGGTATTATTTAGGCTGCGTAGGCTATCGCCGCCGATGACACCAGAGAGCTCATTGCCTAGCATAAAATTGCCACCACCGCCGCCACCACCAACAACAGATCGCTGTTGTTGCTGATGTTGCTGTTGCTGCTGATGTTGCTGCTGTTGCTGATAGGCCAAAAAACTTTCGCGTTGATGTTGCTGTTGGTATTGTTGCTGCTGCTGTTGTTGATTGTAAAACTGTTGCTGTTGTTGCAGATCCAAATTGTTGGTGTTGTTGCTGTTGTTATTAATGATGTTGCTGCTGGCGTTGCCGTTGTTATTGTTGTTGTTACTGTTACTTGTACTACTGCCACCTGGCGGTGAGATTTGGCCCCCTGTGGCTGGCGCCCTTGAGGAGCCCGCCTGCTGGTTCATTTCATCATTTTTCCTATAATAATCATAATAGAGATAATAATAATACAGATTAGTTGGAATCATTGCAAATGTAGCCGTCGCCTGTCCATAAGTGGGCGTGACAGCAACGATAGTGGGAACAACTCCTGGCAACATTCTGCCAAGCATTTAAGCCAAAAAAGAAAAAAGACCAAAAAACAAAAAAAAAATTAACAACGCGAAAGCTTTCTCCGCCTATAACTTTTATTTTATGTTTTTATTTTCTTTTTTACTTTTGGTTGATTTTGTTTTTTGAAATTTTGACAAGTTAGAAATGTAAAAAAATAAAATATGTATTATAAAATAATATGACAACTTAGGTAAAGTTCAGTATTAATTGTGTATTTGAAATATATTCGGTTGCCACGTTGAGCGCCCAAGTGAAGAAGTAAAACTTAATGGATAGTCGCCACGTTGGGCGCCAAATTTCAAATTCCTGCCATAAACTAGGGATATGCCTTTGTCTAATGTACTAAGTTGCCACGTTGGGCGCCTAGGATGGTCAAGGACAGTTAGGGGACTATGGTGCATTGATTTAGGATATATATCGAGGCTAGTCTCATACAATTTTCCATAAAAACTGAATATTGTTGATGATGTCATCATTATACATATTGAATCCATATTGGGGCCTAGATTTCATCAACTCGTCGTCGTCGTTGTCGGCATCGTCATCATTGTCAACGTCATGCATAGCTTTTGATATTGTTGTTGCTGCATATTTATTGGCATTGCAATTGCAATTGCCGACCTCCTCTCTACCACCCCCTCATCGTCTGGCTTGTATGTGACTCTCTTTTAAGCTGGCGGTTTGGCTGACATTTAAGCGCCTAAAATGTCAAATGGGCTCAGGGCTTAGGTTTTCGTTTGCTGTTTGTTGTTGTTGCTGCTGCTGCTGTTGTTGTTGTTATTTTCGCATTCGTTTTGATGGCGCGACTTTTAAGGTAAAAATAATTAAGCATATTTGCCAGCCCCACACCAGACACAAACAGCATGCGAAGCGGCAAGAGAATATACATATATGTATGTATGTATCTATATACAACACACAAAACGCAATGCGAATTGGAAAAATGGAAATAAAAAATACAAAAAAAAAAAAATCATATAAAGTAGCACGCTCACAATAATTGCGCATCTACAAAAAGCAGCTCAACACAGAACAAAAATAAAAATGAAAAGCAAATACAGAGAATAATAACAACAAAATGGTAAAATGCAAATAAATAGCACACACTAAGCGATTGGCTGATAATCGCATGACGAAAACCATGAGAAGAGAGAGAGAGCCAGCCAGCTAGACGTATGAACGTATCAAGTACAGTATACTAGGCAAACAAGAGGGAACAGAAGAGGACAGGAGGGGGCACAAGAAGTGTAGGAGAGGAAAATTCTGAACCTGTGATTGCTGCTTCTGCTGTTTGCGTCGCAATGCGAGAGTCTGTGACGATAAATTAGCATTGGAGCAGGAGGCACAGTGGCGCAGAGGGCCGTGCGGGGGAGAATGTAGGGGAGAAGTAAAGCGAAACGATGGCGAGTCATTACTCACACACACACGCATAGACATGCACATGCACGTATGTATGTATGTATAGAAAATGCGGGTCAGCAGGTCAGTTTCTGTTTTGCTAATCTATTGCATACTTCAAGGCTGAAGTAAATAAAAAATGACCTGTGGATTACATATTCATTTAGCATCACACAGACAAACCAAACACACATTTAAGCCAAGTTACAAGAGAGATTTTGTTGTAATATTATCCAACACTGTTTTCAGACAAAACACAAACATTTCTTTACACTGTGTCAAAGGGCAATGTTTTGTTTTCTTTCAAGTGTTGGTAAATCATTCTGATCAAACTTAAGATGGACCTCAGAAATGGCCAAACCTTTGCATACTTCAGGGCTGTTCAACATGCGTCACGACGTATCTACCTACATGTACGTATCTTTTTTTTCATGTACGTGTAAGTATATAATGAAACCGATGCGTGCACACGCAAATCAGTTCTAATTTGGCCTCAAGTTTGTTCTAAATACATGGTTATCTAACAGAACAACTTCCTGTCAACCTTCACCACACTTACGATAAAAAATAAATACACCAACAACAACATCATCTATATAACGAGACAAAAAAAAACGTGATCTTCGCATAGATAACACACTACATTAGAGTTAGAGCGAGAGAGAGAGTCTAGACTATAGAGACTATGTGTGATAAAAACTAAAAAAAAGAAACATCTAAAACTATTCTCTCTGCCTCTCTCTCTATCTCTCTCACTGTGTGTGTTTGTGTTTATTGAAAAACTTTCAACTCGTCATATAATAGTCAAGTTTTCTAGGTTGAGATGGAAATATTTATTCACTCAACAATTTGGTGACTTTTGTTTTTTTTTGCTGTCGTTTAGTGATTAGATATAAATTTCTTCATTGATTAGATAAAATAAAAAACAATGTATGTGCAAATGTGCGATGTATCTGGAAACAATGAAGAGAAAAAAGTCATTTGGACTTCTCTCTCTCTATCTCTCTCTCTCTCTCTCTTTTAGTTATTCTACCTGTAGCTCTGTCTCAGTTTAGTGATTATTATGCGCACTTTGATTTGCTTTAGTTATAAAACAAACAAAAAATGGGTTTCGTTTTTGTTTTTTTCTCTCATTTGGCACTTAAAATTGTATTTCCGTATGTCACAGCAGCAGCCGGCAGAGGCTTCGTTTTGCAAGGGGGTCGTGGGTCGGGTCGGTCGGTCGGGGGGGGTTTAGTTAGTTGAAATATTTTTGCGTGCTGCAAAATCTAAATTGGAATAATTGCTATAATTTCCTAATAATGTGGATTCATTAGGTTCACAAACAGAAAAGAAGACCCATAAAAGAACATTTCCATTTTTTATTTTATAATATTTTGTTTTCTCTGTTTAGTTTAGTTTTCTTTTCTTTTTCGCTCGGTTATTGTTATTTGCGTGTTCTGTGCTTTTTATAAGCGACAAAAATACGATATTCTATAAAAATACACGAGAAGGCCGTGAAAAGAAACAAAAAACAGTCAGACACGTGCGTGGAAATGTTATAAGTTTTGTAATCAATCCGAGTTTAAGGCAAAAATTTGCTCAATTAGAACTCTAAGCCATTCAAGTTAAAAAGGAATTGAAATTGACTTTCGATGGTGGCGCCCTTAGGTAGGCAACACTATTTGTCATATTTTTGCCCGCTGAGATTTTCGTTTGATTTTCTGCAAAATCCAAAAAAATCAGCATAATAATCTCTTGCCCAAAAGACAAAAAAAACGAAACACATGACAGCAACAACAACTACAACAACCCTTCAAACATTGAATCAAGGGGTCGATTTCGAAATCGAACAGCAACAGACAATCCAACCAAAATAAAAAAGTACAAAACAAAACCGAGGCATATAAGGGACAGCCCTAAAGAGAGAGAGAGAGAGAGAGAGAAAGGCAGAGAGTAAGAGAGAGGAGAGTGTGAGAAAGGGAGAGAAATGAAAAAACAGCACAGAATTTTTGATTAAAAAAATCCCTGGCAAATAATACAAAACGGTTTGAATTGAGGAGGAAAGAGAAAATGTATGTGAAATATTGGAGAGTGAGATTGCATATGGAGAGAAACATATTTAAAAGTTGGCGGAAACCGTTATGTGCGTTTTCTTTTTATTCAAAAATATCTGCTAGTTTCGTTTTGGCCATCATATTCCCATAAATTAAGTCCATAGACGAGACAACAATTTGAATTCCTATGATAAAGTATAAAGAAAACCTTTGACGTTTTTGTTTTGGCGTTTTACAACACTATTTCACAAGTGTGTGTACTTCCCCGTCGAATAAAAACTTGTGCGCCTATTTTTAGGCTGTGTGATCAAGAGATTCATGTGTATGATGTAATTGTTAACTGTTTCCAATACTTTGTAATGCTAATGATGTTGTTCATGATGATGATGATGGTACCGTTTGCTCGTGTTGGCGATAAAAACAAAAAACTAAATACCAAAATGTTGACTATGTTGTAACACACGCGCTAATCAGAGGCGACAAAGTGCCAGGTCCAACCCCCAAACACCTCCTACTTCTCCTCCCCGACTCCTCCCCCACCTCCTCCTCCACCCCTTTTTCGTGTCTATCTCTTCTTTCAACTAACTATCAATCAGCGCTAGTTTTGCGCACCTTGCGGCCAGGCCAGGCCAAAGCCAACAGTCGTTTTGTCGATCTGGTGTTATCTTATCTTTCTGTCACCATTTTGCCGAGTGGAAACAAATTTATGCCACTCAACCAAAAAGAGAAAACCAACTCTGCCAGCAGCTAGCTAGTTAGTTAACTTGAAAACCCTGCCAAAAAAAAAAAAGCAAAAGCCAAACATCTACCAATTCATTAAGACCTGCAAGATACCCTATGATGGAGTAAGAACTCTTGATAGTCCTATCGATCGTTCTAGAAGAATTTGAGTTATCAAATTGGTTGATGGTTCTAAAACTCAGAATACTCTTTCATATATACCCTAAAAAGAAGATGCAGGGTATCAAACTCTATTAGATAATTCGTCATTTGCTTTTATCTAATCGCCAATTAAAAACAATCAGCCGAAAAAGAAAAAAAATCATAAACAATTAGACAGACATAAACATTAAAAATAAATCGAAGGCTGACACTGTCCACAAAATAAAAAAAAAAACAAAAAAAAGAAATTAAAAACCAAAAAATAAACACAAAAAAAAAGAAGCTGCAATAATTTTTGCTCAAGTGTCTACATACAAACACAACAAATACATAAATCACATTTAAAATAAAACAACACAAAAATTGCAACAACAACAACAAAACGCATAAATCGTCAAGCCAGGCAATGGCAGCGAAGCCGGCGTCAACATCAGCTTCGTACTTGAAAACCAGTTTCAAGCAACAACAACAACAGCAGCAGCAAAAAGTCTACCAAAGTACAGCTAAGCAACATATAACCAACCTGCCTGCTGCAACAATCGCCCCCCCCCCCACCACCCCCTTCCCCCTACACGAAAAAAAACAGTAAAACAAATCAAATCAAACTCAGCTCAGGCTTTAGGTATGGCACTAAATCGATTGTTATCGATATCGATAACTGCAATTCTTGTATTATTTATTTGAATGGCCATTGAAACTGTTTGAAATTCAATTGATCTTAAATAATACATAACTTTGTTATATTTTAATCGAGAAGACATCAATTAAAGTTCAAGTTCTGAATGAATTTGTATTTGAGAATGAAAGTACCGACAAACTGGTAATAATTAACACCCTATTTATATGTATAAGCCCAATGAGCATAGAAAAAAAGCACCCTTCTTCTTGGTAAATCACACCCCCTTACCCACCACCACCACCAACACCACCACCACCCCCCTTCCACAATTGAGATTCGCCCAAACTGTGCTTAGATGCAAAACTACACACAACTACAAACAAAATGCACACGAGACATCAATCAAATCAACCACCGCAAAGGCAACGAAGAGACGGACAAAAAATCAAAATCCATCAAAAACCAACAACAGAAGCAGCAGCAGCAGCAGCAACAACAACCACCGCAACAACAGATGTCTGGAGAGTACAAGAAAGTGAGGAGTGTGTGTGTGTGTGAGGCTCTTCTGCCGCTGCTGCATATACTTCCTGTTCTTTTTTGTTCACACGGGAAATAAAAATGTGATACAAAAGAGTAAAATGACAGAAAAACAAAACCTAAACGCGGAAAACCATTTGCAAATCGCCAAAAACAACAACATCAACCCTCTTGGGAGAATCAACAAAGAGAGAGAGAACGAGAGAGAGGGAGGGGGAGAGAGAGTGTGTGTACGTAGTGTGTTTATTGCTTTATCGAAGGTCCTCGAGACTGAGAGCGAAACCTCCCGATGATATTAATAAACCCATCAGGGCAGGCAAAAGCAAAAGCAAAGGCAGGCATCGTCGCTTCGCTTACAACCCCCGTGGTAATCATCGTCACCGTTACATGCACATTGTATGTAAAACGGGCAACCCCTAAATCATTAATTTTTCACCCCATCACAATTGAAGGTCACCGACAACCGACCGAAACCCAAAACCCAAAAAGCAAGCCGACACGATGATCACCATACCAATCCAATCCAATCCAATCCAATCCACACATCTTGCATATCTAATCATGAAAATTTGAATTTGATTAGACCATTAATGGGTTAAGAGTTTTGACTTTTTGATTGCTGTCCTCAAAACACCTTGAGCAGAAGAAGAAGTTGGAGAGTTGTGTCGCTTTTTTCGTCGTCGTCGTCGTCGTCGTCACATGATAAATACGTAAAAATACCCAAAAAAACAAAACAAAATAAAGTACAACCATTTTAACGACCCAATTAAAAAGCCCCTGAAAAAGCAAACTGATATGAAGAACTTAGCTAGGTCTAGATATAGAATAGTAAAATATATGCTTAAAAGAAACCCATACCGTACCGAGATAGATAGTCGTTGATAGGAAACTAAAAATGGTACCAAAAATCAAAGGTAAGCAACTCTTATCAGAGTTTTCGGTTAACAACAACAACGACAACGACAAACACAAAACCAAACTTATTATAGCGAAAAACAGAGATCGCGCCTCGACTATCGCCAGTGGTCCGCTCCGTCCGGAGAAGTAATGTACAGTGGAATCCGTCTATAACGACTCCGCTTATAACTTCCGTCCGGTTATAGCGACTAAAGTTCGATGAGTAATTGAAAAGGCCTCCGGTTGGTACGTCTTCCGGATATAACGACGTAAATCGTCCGTCCCTTGAGCGTCGTTATAACCGGATTCTACTGTATGTATACAAAACAATGGAAATTTGTTCATTCAGCGAACGGTATCACTGTGTATTTTGCGTTTAGGTATGCAGAAAGAACATTTTTTGTTGCTGTTGTTGTCAGTTATCGCTGAAAATTGCTTATCAGTCAGAAAACAGGTAGAGTAAAATAAAGTACCCCCCACCACTAAAACACAAAAAAAAAGATCGACAAAATGGTTGATTGCCACTTTTTTGTGAATGGAAATCGACGATACGAGTGCAAAAAGCAACAAATATTATGAGGGAGGGAGGGACGTAGGGAGGGGATGGGAAAATGGTGTTGTATATCAATTAAATCAATGGAAAAGAAAACGTATCGAATAAAACTCCAAAATCGCAAGTCGAGGAAGGCGAACTCGAGTAACTGTGGGACCAGAAATTAAGTGGCAGATCTTTTCCTTACTTTGACCAAGGTGGAGAGAATACAATCGGTCGAACGAATGTCAAAGTCGATCCATTCTCTCCATCGGCTAAATATTAAATTCTGTAGGTATTTCCTGGTGGTTTTCACCAAAATCTTCTCCTTACTTTAAACAAGACGGAGAGAATACTATCGGCAACTTTTATCGATTCGATTTCGTCGAACGATTGTCAAAGTCGATCCATTCATTCCATGGAGGGACTAAATATCAAATTCTGTTGGTATTTTCTGGTGGTTTCCACCAAAATCTTCTCCTTACTTTAAACAAGGCGGAGAGAATACAATCGGCAATGTTTATCGATACGATTTCGTCGAACGATTGTCAAAGTAAACCCATTCCATTTCCATCAAACTGTGTTGGTATTTACCCATCATTCACCTGCGCGCTGGTCTTTGGCAAGATTTTCGCGCAGTGTGCGCAAACACCGATTGTCCCTCTCTGGCTCTAAGGAAATGTATTATGAACAGAATTGAATGGGATTTTCTTGAAATTTCGCATAGATTTTTAGGAAAATTCTCGAGAAACTCAAAAGACAAAACGCTACCTGTGACTTTGGTACATACATAGATAGAAATGGGTTAAAATTTGTACCTGTGTGCGAGACTCGGCATTTGTCTTAAACGTCTGTTAACTGTAAAAGATTTGAAACCTTTTTTTCATTCTTTCTTATTTTTGGGTTTCCTTCTTCTTCGTCTTCAACTTCTTCTCATGATGATGAATTACAAGCCAACCGAAAAAATGTAAGAGGAAGATGAGAAGGGGGGGAAATATGCGTGGCATGTGAGAAAAAATACAAAAAACGGCAAACCAAATTCATGCATGGGAAAGCCGAAGAAGCAGAGGGGAAAGAGTACGTACATACACACATACATACATACATCTATGTATATGTATGTACATATGTAGGTAGATCAAGTCGAGATGAAGTCTGTTGTAAGTGACCTTTTTCTTCTTCCTCCCTTCTCCCCAAATGTTTTTCTTGTGTGAGAAAAATTGGACGAAGAAAAAAAAGATGAGAGCGGTGGTATGAAGAGGGAGAGTAGGGGGGGGCGAGACGACTAAAACATGGACTAACGAAATGCCGAAACGAAGCGGATCGCATTGTCTCTGGAAAAATTTCTTTCTTGCTATCGATATATATATATATGTGTGTGTATATCTGTGTGTGTGTGTTTGTTGCCTTCGTTCTACGAAAATAGTTCAATGGAAAACTCTACAAACAACAACAACAACAACGCAACAGTAGTAGGTCGAAAAACTGAAGACAAAAGTCGACAAAAACGAACGAACCAAATTTTCTTTTTTTCTTCTTCGCATCTCTTCACTCCCCTCCCCCACCCTTCCTTTTGTTCTTTCTATGGGTGACTGACTTGATACTCTCTGCTGGCCTACGTGCCATAGTCTTAGGAGAGTTGTGTCTGTGTGTGTGTGTGTGTAAGTGTGTTTGAATCAATTATGGGTCAGCTGTGCGTGAGCGAGAGCTACTTCAATGGCTGAGAGAGCGAGCAAACAGAAGAGAGTGTGAGAGAGAAATGAAATTTGTGGCTGGTTGTAGTCACAGCTGATGTGCGTGAGCAATGGTCTGGGGGGAGGGTAAGGGGGGAATGGTTTTCCTCCCTTTTTTTTTCTGTGACATTTTTGTGGGTGACATCTGTTTGACTTTTTGTTGTTCGTTTATTTCAAATTGAATCGTTTACAAAAATGTTGATAAAACTTCAAAACTTTTCGAGTTTAGGCCAAAAATATTGAGTTTCTATATATTATCTATTATAAATATATGAGAATTTTCAGACTTGGCTTCATTTTTGTGCTTCAAAATAAAATTTACATTTCAAAAAAAAAAAACGAAAATAGTTTTTAAACCAAATGTTTAGTAAATCTTTTTCAATTTCTGTTTGTTTTCTGTGTTTTTCAAATAATTTTGACTCAAAGTCGTTGGTTTTAGTTGAAATTTGTTGAAACTTTTCTTTGTTTTGAAATCAACTTAAAAACAAAAATTATAATTTGCGTATCCCGAATGATATAATTTGCACATGAAACTTCTAATCAATTTCTAATTGGTTAAATTTCTTATAAAACAAGACAACAAAACAAACAATTGTTTATTCATAGAGATTTGAGTGTTTGTTTTCTGTGTTTGTTTTCATTTTCAATTATTGTCAACACTTTAAGCACTACAAACAACAAACAAATCAACAAAACATAAAGAGAATTTAACTAAAATATCGAAAACTCAACCGCAGCAACAAAAAGTATCTAGACAACAAAAAAAAAAAAAAGTAGTAAAACACAAAAACCACAACAACAAAACTTGATGGCCATTCAGAAATTGTTTTTGGCACTTTTTTTTTTTGTTTTTAGTTTGTTTTGATTTTTAGACACTGAAAAAAAATGCTGTGTGTGTTTTTTTTTGTTTAAGATATTTTACCTAAGTATTTCTTTAGCTTTTTATGGTTTTTGAGTTGTTGTTGTTGTTGGTTGTTGTTGCTGTTGGTTGTTGGTGTTGCTTTGATTGATAGATTGTTGTTGTTGTTGTTGTTGTTGTTGCTTGGGACAGGTGCAGCAGCTCACCACCGCCCGCCACACGCGCCGCACACACCGTAGAAGAAGAAGCAGCAGCAGCAGCAACAGAAGATTTGCTCGCTCTCTCTCCTGCTCCTCTCTCTCTCTCTCTCTCTGTCGGGCACGCACTCACACACAGAAAACTGTTTGTCGCAATTTTTTTTTTGTTTGTGGTTTGTTTGTTTGTTGTTGGATCTTGGTCTTCTTCTTTTATTTGTTTCACTTTCTTCACTTGCTTGGAAATTGAGTTTGTTGTTGTTGTTGTTGTTGTTTTGTGAGGGGGGGTGAGGGGGGAAACTTACTTTTTGGAATTGCGCTTCGTTGTTTGTTTGGAATACATGGGAATTTTGTCAACAATCAATTGCATGGCATCAACAAATTAAACATGTGGGAGAGAGACAACAACACGTGTCTAACGTCGATTTGATGTTTTAGTTTTAATTGTTGTTATTAAGTGTTCGACTTGTTTGTTTATTCTTCTGCAGTTCACTAAAACATTGTTTACGATCTTTGTTTTTGTTTCTTTGTTTTTGTTGTTGTTGTTTTTTTTGGTTGCCTAGCAAATTTTTGTCTTGTTTTATTTATGTTTGGCTAATTTGTTTCACTTCTTTAACATTTGAACTCAAAAAAAAAAAGAAAGTATTTTGCATTTGTTTTCCTTCTTGTCCGGCTGTTTATTAATTCTCGTATTTGTTGTATAATTTAAATTTTTTATTAATTTTTGTTTTGTTTTTTTTTTGTTTCTTTTTAATACTGTTGCTCGTAGTAATCCAAGTTGCTGCTGATGTTTGTTTGTTTTAGCTGGAGGAACTTTTTGAGAAGCACTTTTAATCAATCCAGAGATGATGATCACTTGATAATGCCTTCTTTTTCTTTGTGTGTGTGTGTGTGTGTATTTATAGATTTTTCAAAACTTTTTCTTGTTCAAAAACTTAAAAAAAAATGTACGTGAATTTTAGAGATTTTGTGGTGTTGTTATTAGCCGCATTATAATAGGCAACACTCTTGCTTTTGTGCTTTGGATATTGGTCGCTTGCTCGCCTCGCGTGTTTTGTTCAACCGACGACAACATTCGACGACGGCAGCCAGAAAGGAACTGAAGCTGACACGGCGACACGGCGACTCGAAACTACTGACTGACAACCAAAAACCGCTGCTGCTGCTGGTGCTGCTGCTGCTGCTGCTGCTGCTGTTGTTGACGACGCCGCTTGCTACCTTTTTTTTGTTTCTGTTTTGTGAGCGATGCACCCACACAGATACAGTGTCAGAAGACAGAACGAGAGAGAGAGAGAGAGAGCGCGTTAGAGCGGGAGAGTAATAGAGTGAGAGAGTGAGAAGAAGAGTGTACGAGTGATGGGTACAGTTGCTCGGCTCCGGCTCCGGCTCTCTCTCGTCGCGCTCTCTCGCTTGATTTATTTCAGGTCGCCCATTTGGGTTTGCGCTGTTTTAAGGGGCGACGACGCGCGAGCACTTAAGTAAAATAATAATTATGTATACGTATGTCAATTTGTTTGACTTCTTCTTTTTCGTTTTGGTTTGTGATGTTGTTGTTGCTGCTGCTGCGTTTTCTGCTACGCTTATGAATTTGGTAGTATGTAGTAGAAAGCGTAGTAAATGTTCTACTACTATTTTGTGTGTGTGTGTGTGCAGCCTTTGCCACATGCTGATATTTATTGGGTTTGTTTTGAAAGCGCGTTTAATAGGCTTGTATGAGTGTTTTTCTATATGAATGTGAATGCGCGCGTGTTTGTTTGTGTGTGTGTGTGCGTGTGTGTTGGTGTGTGGCGAAGAGAGGCAGCGCTAAGTAGATTTTTCAGCACATTTGTCTTAATTGTTGTGATTTGTGGTTGATATATTTTTTGTTTGAATGATTTATGATCTAGATTTTGAAGCGTGGAATATGTAAATTAGATGACATATCGAGAATTTAATAGTTATGCATCAAAATTGATTATGTACATTGTGTTATCGTTAATTATGATTTCATACATATGTAGATTGTGCACATTTGAAATTGTTTATGAACAAAAATATTGCCAACATTTACATACAAGTGTGTCTATTTATTTTCATGATCTTAATTTGCTTACATATTCTACTCCTCAATGACCGTCAAAAAACAAAAAAAAAATTGACCAAAAGAATTTTTTTATTTTTTTTTTATTTTTGTGATACTTTAATTACCCAAATCAAAAAACCAAATAAAAAACATTTAACAATTTAATCTGACTATATCAATTGCCTCACACACACACACACACACACACACAAACACACATGCACTCACTGGCTGCTTACATTTTTCACGCTCTCACGCTCTCTGCGGCATACGAAATCCACTCCCAATTTATCACTCAATTAGCACAGAAAAATGTAGTAGTGTATTTACTACTACTCGCTCGCTCGCTCTCTGTCTCTCTTGCTCAGCTGCGTTGTCTCTGTCTATCCTGCTCTACTCACTCTCTCACTTAGCGCCAAGCTTCGGCTCACTCACTCTCTCTCTCTCTCGGTCGGTGGCGTTCAGCTGCGTGAGAAAACCCCTTGGTATCGGGTGTTCATCTCAATGAAATTGTAGCATATTTGTTGCCATATCGAGATTAAATTTTCAAAACACAAACGAGACAAAGAGCAAGTGAGGGAGACAGAGACAGAGAAAGAGAGAGACAGAGAGTGAGAGATTGATATAGTGCGAGAAAGAGAGAGAGCAAGAACGAGAGAGTCAGGCAACGAGTTGCTGCTGCTGTTGTTGTTGTTGTTACTGCAGTGGGTGGGCGATTGGGTGGTTGCTTGATTGGGTGGGTGACGGTGGCTGGGAGGTTTTTGGCTTCGGGTTTGGGGTCGCGATTTATTGATGACGTCGTCGCTGACGTCGGCGTTGGCTTCGCTGCCGGCTGTGTTAATGTGTTTGTTGCTTTTGGCATAAAATTATGTTTTATTTTATTTAACATGCATTTCGTTTCGTTGTGTTTGGTTTCTTTTTTATTTTCGTCTTTCTTTCCTTTTTTTTCGGCAGCCCAACACTTTGTCCTGGGCCAGAAAGAAAAAAATAAAGGAAGAGAAGGAGGAAATTTTTCTTTTTATTATGTATTTTCTTTTTTTTTTCTTGCTTTGCTTTTCTTTTTTCCTTTATTTTTTTCTTCATGCAATCCTCGATGATGATGAGGCCAGGCATTGGGTTTGGGTTTGGGTTTTGGGCTGTGCGCCTATGCTTGCCTTTGTGTGTGTGTGTGTGTGTGTGTGTGTGTGTGTGTGCGCCTGTGTGTTTGTGTATGTAAAAGGAAGTGTAGTCGTCATCGGCATCGGTTTTATGCACGTGTGACGGTGAGGGAGGGTCGGTCCGTCGGCTGCTTGTCGTTGTCGTTGTCGAGCCATGGCACATAGCCTGTATCTGTATCCGTATCTGTATCTGTGTAAATGCGTTGGTTGTTTGGCTTGTTCCCTGCTCCTTCTGCTTGTCTCTGCTGCCTGCTGCCTGCTGCCTATTCTGGCATTTTGTGTATGTGTCATGACTGCTTATGTGCGTGTTGGTTCCTGTGCCTGTTCCTGTTAGCTGGGAGCCAGTCACAAGATACAGGGTGCTGTATCATTTTACACACTGATGTCTTTATAAGTTTTCTTGTGAAGATAACTTCAGATATTATATCGTTACAGGTCTGATAATTGTTTTTTTACTCAAGATCTTTTGCATTACAATTAAAATGATCGACTAGGCTGTTGATGCTGATCAAGAATATATAGTTTGTATGCTTTATGGGGTGTCAAAAGCTTCCTCCTGCCTGTTACCTTCATATGCTTGACTTTAATAGACCATTTCGCCCTATGGGTGCATAGTATAAACATACAGGGTGTCCATGAATGATGTTTATCTTGTTTACTTCATTGTATGTATTTCTATGTGATGCATTTGTCTAAAAATCGGTATATTTAAACCGAGTTCAGTCGACAAATCAATTTCAATAAATTAATTCGAAATCGAAGATGGAAAAGCCCTGTTACTCTTTTTTTCTTTGTTTTTCAAATTGATCCTGTTTAAAGTTAATGTTTGTAAGTAAGCAAATTTGCGTATACAGGGTGCCTCAACAACTGTAACAGTTTATAATTGCTTTTCCTAGTCCCAAAAATATATATGTACAATGGACATAATCTAATTATACAGGGTGTACAAAAAAAAACTATTAATATTCTCATATAAATTGTAGATCAGTGTAGGTTGACAAAGAACTATATATGAATGTATGTGTGTCCATGTTCCTTTCGATTCTTTATCCTGGAATTTAGAGTTTTGTCTGTGAGTACACCCTGTATACGGTATATCGAAACAAACAAACCTAAAAAAGACGGCTGTAAAAACAATTTAATGCATAAAACGACAAAAATCTGGTTTTTTGCACAAAACCCAAAACCCAGAGCCACCAAACCAACAAGCGACGAAAGCGCTTCCCGGTGGTATGGTGTGGTGTGGGAGGGTGCAAGGGGGTGGGGAGGCGGCTGGGGTGAGCCAGTAGGAAGTTGCTGGTGCTGCTGACTGCTGTTGCTGGAAGAACACTCAACACAGAGCCCACAACACATAGCCAATGTTGAGATTACACTAAAAGTAACTGCGAGGCTAAAGCAGCAATAACAACAGCGAACGGAGTGCAGCAATGAGAGAGCGCAGCACTAAAATCAATTATGTAGCCAGAGCAGCAAACAGCAATAGCAGCAGCAGCAACAACAACAACTGCAGTTTGGCAGCAGCGTGAAAATAGTAGTGGAAAAAAGGCATCAACGGACACAGGGTGATGGAGAATGATGTGAGGGAGTGTTGTATAAAGAGAAGGGTGGCGGTGGTGGGGGTGGGGGTGGCAAGAGCTGAGTGTCGTTCGTTTACGTTTCGGCGTTCGGTCAGCCGTAGTCGCCGTCGTCGTCGTCGTCGTCGTCGTCGTCGTCGCTGTTGTTGTAGTCGTCGGCAAATATGTTGCGCATTTGTGAGCGAAAAAGAGAGCGTCAGTCAGTCGGACGGTTGTAATTGTTGTTGCTGCTGCTATTTCTGCTGGATGGGGTGGTTGGGACGGCTAGTAAAATGCGTGAGAAGTCTGGGAGAGAGAGAGTGAGAAAGAGAGAGGGAGCGAGAGAGAGGGGGGGAGAGGGAGAAGCAAAAGTAAACGATGAACTTTGCTTTAGCTTGTGTTTGGTTGCTGCTGTTAGTTGGTCTGCTGGTTTGAGGCAGACACCTTTTCCACGTGCAGGTAAAAAGCATACCTTCTACTACTACCGCCCACCCCCCTTGCCGCCTTGTTTGGCAAAATAATCAGCGAAAAACGTAGGAGAAAAAGAGCGTGCAAAATTATGCTGAGTGCTTGGCTTGCTGCCACCACACAAAGTGAAAGAAAGAAGCAAAAGGCACTGACGGCAACGACGACGACCACGACGACAGCAGTGGCAGCGGCAGCGACAGCGACAACAGAGTCTTCAACCTGCCCGGCTCTCTGGGCAAAACGGAGGGAAATCAACGGCGTTTTGAGATTTTATTCCGCCTCATCTTCATCTTTCATTTCATCTTCGCCATCCGCCTCCTGCCACCGCGCCCTACTACCAATGGCATCAACCTCGCCATCATCCTCATCCCACTCGCCCCTTTTGCATTTTATCAGTCTTTTTGTTTTTATTTGGGTTTTGGTTCGACGTTTCGACTGTTTCGGTTTCTGTTGTATCTGTATCTCACACAGTGTATGTATCATTTTATTTATTTTTTTTTGTTGTATCTTTTAGCGCTGTTTTGAGTTAAGCAATTGATGGATATGGTTTATTTATAACGCTTGGCGACCGAATATCGGAATGTGCCGACCAAACCAAACGTATTATATGCATGTATATATACACCAACACACACACACACACACACAGAGAGAGAGAGAGAGAGAGAGAGATATATGGGTGTATGAGTACCAGCGACAACGCACATCGAGTACACTTAAAAAATAATTGATCTAATTATGAACGGGACTTCATTTTCTAAAGAGTTTTCAAGAATGTGTGTAGATGTTTGGCAGAACTTGAGCTAATATAGTTTTTCAGTTAATAGAATAATGGAATATTTGAGTATTTGTTGGATTACAGTTATGATCTGATTGACCATAGTTGTAAGTGATACGATTCTCTTCTCTTTTAAGAAGAGATGTCAATTGTTTTTTGTTTTTGTCCTCTTCTTTCGGACAATGTAATTACAATAATTATAAATTCCATTCGTTTTTCATATTTTTTCAAGTGCACGTCTACGTATCTGAGTATCTGTAAGATATATGTATGTATGTATGCACACTCGTTCGCTCTCTCCTCCATACACATATATATATGTGTGTGTACGTGAGTGTGTATGTATGAACGTTCGATAAACGTAAGCGTAATAATATTTTATTGAAATTTGTTTTCTTTTTTTTTTTTTGTGTTCGTTCGTTTGTCGACATGCTCAAGTATGATTTTTTTTTTTGTGTTTTAGACAGAGAGAAAGATAGAAGGAGATAGCGACAGATGGAGAGGGCCTTCATTTCTTTCAGTTGCTTTTCTTTATATTTGTTGTTGTCGTTGTCGACTTCTTCGTCGTTGGTTTTTTTTTCGTTTTTTTTTTTGCGCTATAAGTATCTGTTGGATAAATATGAGGTTAAAGCGTTGCCTTCTGTAGTTTTCTTCCACTTTATGTACCTGTGTGTATCTGTTGGTATCTTTTGCATCTGCTAGCGTCTTGGCACGTCTCTCCTCGGCATCACTCTCTTCTTCTTTGTACTTGTGTTTGTGTGTTTGTGTGTGTGTGCGTCGAGAGTTTTGATTGTTGGCTTGCCTTTTGATGAAAACATAAATATCAGCAGGCCAGGCCACCAAAAAGAAGCCAAAAACGCAAGCTGGAGATATTCAAGAAGTGGATAGATGGATGGATGGATGGATGGATGGATGGATGGATGGAGGTAGCATTGGAATTTTCTTGCTCTCAACATGACTTCCTCCTCATTTCCCTTACTAACCATCCCTTTCTACTTTTCTCTTTCTCTTTGTATTAGTTACTGGAGTGTGTGTGTGAGTGAGTGAGTGAGTGTGTTTGGTTTTTTTTGTTGCCTTGTGTTTTTCGGAATGAATGAAAATGTTGTTTGCTTTGCTTTGTATGAGTGCGTGCGTTTGTGTGTGTGTGTGTTTGTGTTTACTTGTGTTTCTTACAACTTCTTTTGGGGCGGTAAATTGATATGGGCGTATGACTTTTATTTAATAATGCTTAATTAATCATATATTTAGCTCAAAGGATATGCCTATTAAGATTTCAGATTGAATTGCATTAAATTGAATTCAAGAATTACAATTTAAATCAATTTTTAAATGATTCACAAATTGGTTGCGATCGAAAGTAATTATTGAATTTCATATAATTCGACTAATTTATTTATGAATGAATTACTAATCTAATGGTAAGTATGTACCTACATACATACATACATATGTAAGTATATTAAATATAAGTATGTAATTATTAAGTGAAATGTAATTTTACTCCAAAACAATAAAAATATTACCAATTTCTAAGTTTTCTTTTTGGTTTTTTGATTCAATCTCTTCGAGTCTGATTTTATTAGGTTCTATGGTTCTACAGACTCGACAAGGTGACATCTTTATAGATATAGTCATCGATGTTTGTAGATCATTTAATCATTGTTAATATTGTCCTTAGGATTAGTTAGATATCCTAGATAAAATGTTGTTATACCGCGCTCCATGTTCATCAATTACTAGTTAATAAAAGAAATCTTGTTTATTTGATCTAAATTCTATAAATAAATTATAAAAACTGAGAGTAAATGCCATTCCGATGCCACAATGGAGCAAAATAAAGAAGATGCTGATGATGATGACGATGAGAAAACAAGAGAAAGGCGGGGGCACCCAAAAGAGGGGATATCACTTCCTCTTTAGGTACCCTCATCACTCTGGGCTGTGCTTGTGATCCTCCACCACCTACATCTCCTCTCTGTGTCTCTGTATTATACTTGCCCCTCTTGCATTCCACCACCCCACCACCAATCACACATATGTACATATAACTTAATAATTATTCATGCAAGTTGCCTTCAACGCAATTACAACAACAAAGTGGAGGATGATGCCACATGCCCACGCTCCAAAAAGAGCAAAACGAAATCGAAACGAAACGAGACGAGACGAAACGAAACCGAACCGAACAAAACAAAAACAATAACAACAGCAACAACAAATCATGAGAACGACAATACTTTATTTAGTTGAATGACTGAACGACGAAACAAACCCGTCAACCGCAGCAAACAGCAGCAGCAGCAGCGACGTCGACGTCGGCGTCAGCAGCAGCAGCAGCGGCAGCGGCAGCGGCAGCGGCAGGCAGGCACAAAAATTAACACAAAAAATACTTATACGCAATAACACAGCAACAACAAAAATTACCTTAAAAACACCAAACAAGCTGAAAGAGAGAACACAAAAAAAAAAAACCAAATCCAACAACAACAACAACTCAAAGCTGAAAATAAAAATACATTAAACGAAATAAGATGAATACCAAACAAATAAAAAAATTTATGCGCTACAATGGAGGGACAATCAACGTGTCAGAGCGAGACAGAGACAAAGATAGATAAAGAGATAGAGAGTGAAAATGAGAGAAGAGGGAGGCGCGGATCGAGCGAGGGGATGTTCACAGAGGGAGGACAAACAGTGGAGTGCGGGGGTGGCCATTTGAGAAATTATGCCACAATCAAGTATAATGCAACAACAATAACAACAACAACAACATTGAATCCAAATGAAAAATCCACAAGTACGCCGGCTAAATGATGAAAATGATGGCGAGATGCGATCGTGATCAGTTAACAATTGATCAAATTCCATTCATTGATCAAATTCCATTCATTTTGAAATTAACTTATACTCGAAGGATCGGGAAGGATCACCAGCGTAAAGTAAAAGAGATAGAGAGAGTGGGAGAGAGTGATCCTGCCAGATCTTTTCTTTAAGATCTACCAACATTTAATTGATTTATATATATGTATGAATCTTCTTCTTTCAACGATCTTTAAAACTCAATAACAAATTCGTATGACTGACAAATTTGTCTAGTTTCTTCTTTTTTATGGAAAATGTATCAAAAAAACATTTTAAATGGTCTATTTTGATTTGGAATTCCCGAATATACATTTTTGGATCCGTTCCTGATATCATATAATAGTTAGATCCAACAGAAATTGATCACGTTACCATTTTATTTCTGATTGAGCCTTATTTCAGATTTTTGACATATTGTTCTCAAAATTTGTTCGTTTCTATCATGATAATGATATTTAATTTTCAGTTTTTGATTCAAATCATTCTTATACATAGATCTTTCTCAAAGTTATTTTATTATGAGTTATGTATAGATATAAATGCATACATACTTAATAGTAAATAGTTGATAGTTTCAAAAAATGAACAACCTATGTATGTTTCTTCAAAAAAAATGTAAAATTACTTTAATAATACAGTGAAATTCCAATTTGCGGACATCCAATTAACCAGATTCCTTAAGTCAAAACCAATTCAATAAAATTCAAATAGATATTATAATCGATATGTATTTTTGAATTGATGCTTAGAGATGTCAATTGAACCGATTAATAAGCATTATAATAGCTCAAAAATCGAATAATTTGAAGCTAGCCAAAGTTGCTGAAAATTTAAAATTGATCATAATCACATTAAAGAAGAAAGAAGAAAGACGGATCAAACTGATTATGATGAGGGATAATACCCTGTTAACACTTTGTGTGGAACCATTTTAATTTGGTCCTGAAAGGGTTACGAGTATTAAGAATGTCGTGTCACGTGTCGATCTCTAGATCCACTGCGCCATAGAAATACGCCAGATGCCAGATGATGGGGACGACGACCACGATGATGACGGCCTCTGATATTAATAATGATGTTCGGCTTGGATCATGATGATCATTATAAATATTATTGTGATCATCGGTCAATGATGGAGTTTGCATATTGAATTGTCGAATCTGAGTATCCGACAACTGTGTTTGCTATGTTTTCTGTCTGTATCTGTGTAAATGTATCTACACACATACATCTTTCTATCTGCATCTGCATCTGCATCTGCATCTGTATGCTAGAAGATGCTCGAAGAAGATGCATTCCACAAAATACACAAAAATAAAAATGCGGCTATAATAAATAATAATATCCAAACACAGAGATGCTAGAAACAAAAAACTCAAACTGAACCAGAAACAGACACAAACGATGGGAAAGCAAACACAGAGAGAGAGGCAACGAGAGAAAGAAAAAGATCATCTCCAAAATGCATACCCAAAATAGGACAATAGACATTGCATCTCACCAGAAAAGCAAAGAATATTGGAAAATATTCTAGAAGGGGAAAAAAATGAAAAAAAAAGAGAAATGGTTCCTCTTGTGGTTGTTGTTGTTGTTGATGGAGTGGAATATTTTAATGCTCTGACTTTTAATTAACCATTTAACTTATCTGAATCAAAGAGGAAGATGGCCACACTTCGCTCCTCAGTATGTATGTTTCGTTCTGGGTTTTCTTCTGCCCATTTTAGCTCGCCTAATTGAACAACAAAAAGCTTCAATTAAACACTTCAAAGAGCTTATTACAAACCAATAAACCGCTAAACCGCAATGAAGCGAAAGCCCTAAAGACGCAAAAGGGAGTGTGCGAAGGGCACCTCCTTGTTAACGGTATGTACATACATACATATGTATGTACAAGCATGTCAAGGATATACACCGAACGAAACAAAAAAGAACACTACCGTTTGCCACACAGAACACAACAAGAAGACGAAAAAGATGGAAGCAACAACAACAAGGCGACACGCTTCCACTCCGTCACCGCTATCGCTTTACACATGATAAGTAGTACGCTGAGGAGCACTATGATAGGAGGAGGGAAGGCCCTCCGATAATTGTCTGTTGATAATAATGATGTATACACACACACACTCACGGGCACAGTTCTATCTCTCCCTCTCTCAGTAGGAACAAACATGCTTTTGCCACGGTGGTGATGGTGATGATGATGGTGATGGTGATGGTGGTGGTGGTGGTGGTGGCTCTCCAGGAGCTACCTACTACTTTGTGAGTTTCGTTTTTGCAACCACTTTGGTGGTTGATCTCGTTGGAAACGAAACATTTATTGGACTTTTAGTGGTTCTAATGTGCATCCTGTTGCGTTTTTGCAGCAGCGGCAGCCGTTCATACAGGGTGTCAGTGGCCGAATGGTCGCTGGTCGCTCAAACAGACATACACATATACACATCCATTTTAGCAGCTACCTGAGCAACTTCCGGCTTTGTCTTTAGGTAGGAACGCCCTGACATTATCTTTAGCTCATTTGCATTGGTCTTTTTGGCTAGGTACAGCCAAAAGGCATAAGGCATAAGAAGCGGCATCCTTTTTTGCCATCATAATCAGTCTCAGGAGTGACTCACAATCTCATTGCAACATACAGATATAAATGGTCATGTAAAGGGGTTAAATGCCCCGGTTTGTTATGTGTGAATGTGTAGGTGGGTATCTACCTTCATCCGTATCCATCCATCGGCTATGTACATAATTCCAACCTTCTTCGTTTTTGTGTTATGTTCTGCGTCATCGTTTGTGATTAAATATAGCCAAAAAGAAAACCATACGGATATATCCTGCATATGTATGTGAATATACAAATTTATGTATTTTCATTCGAGCTTTTACTTTTCATCAGCATTGTTTGTTGTTGGTTTCTGTGTGTGTGTGTGTGTGGGTTTTTTTAATTCGTGCTTTGTTCAAGAAACCCTTTTTGGGGCGGTTTGTACTCCGAGTGCGTACACAGAATGTGAAACTTTTTTTCTTCGGCCCTTTTTCTTTTTTGCCAAATGTAACCTCAAAGGGTTAAACACGCAAAACGCAAAAGCCGAACAAACTGAGCATAAAAAAAAATAATAACAATAATACGAAAAAAGCAAGGACGAAAAAAAGAAAAAAAAAAATGTTATATAGCAATAACAACCCGGGAGGCAAAAAGAAAGCAAAAAAAAGAAGCAACCCAGGACGAAAAGACCACAGGGACATTAGAGAATGGAGAGACAGAACATAAGAACATATGTATTAAGAGTAGGTACATACAGAGAATGGGCACACCAGGGGTATGATGACTAATCGTAGTACCGTTAGCTTTTATAGCAGATAGAAGGATTTTAAATCCAAGTTTACAATGGTGACATCAACCTACAACCTACATACATACATATGTACATATTTACATCAATTGCATATTCACAAGTATTCAAATATTATTCAATCATTGAAATAACTCCTTATTCCAATTATTGTTTTGATTGTTGATTTAAATATTTATATAGGGCGAAATGGGATGTTAAATTTGTCAAAATGTCTGAAACAGGCAGAAGGAAGCTTTTCCGACCCCATCAAATTAGACACTCTAATTAGTGTTATGGATTTCTATCGACATACCAATTTTTAATAAAATCGGACTGAAAATAGCCAAGTTATGTATATAAACGTTTTTTTTGACCAGGTGAGGCATAATGGCAGAGTTCGCCGTTAGCAGGTGGCGGCGCTAGAGTGCTCGTTTGCTTGTAATTTCGGTCATCAGCACGACGTGATGAGTCGTTAGGGCTATCCGTCCGTCAGAACAAACACAAATTTGCCCTTGACCGTTAACGAACAGTAAATTTTCTTAGCTATTGGTATAACTAATTATCAGTTTTATATAGCTGTTAATGACTATACCAAATTTCATCAAGATCAGGCGACTATATCGAATAGCTCTCAAAGAAACGATCGATCGAAAACTAAAATTGGTCATAAAAAAACCTACCATACACTTCTTGGTTTTTTGAAGAATTAGAGAAATAATAAGACATATTTATAATGGGCGAAAGTCAAATACATATATAATTTTCTATATCTTAAAGAGGAGGAGGAGAGTTTTATAGTACCTTTAAAGTGTGAGCGAATGTACATACATATTTATGTACAGCGGTGGTCACGAATATATGACGCTTTTAAATTCGGACTTAAGTTCTGAATTTATCGGCTAACCTAATGCATTTTTTCAGTGATTTGGGGTCAATCGCAATTGAACGAGACCATTTCACGACATTACGGCTACATTTTTGATTAAAATCAGATAAAATTTGGATAGTTTTTAATAGCAATATAGTAATATAATTTAATAGGTATTATTATTAAAATACAATGGACCCTAGTTAACGAACGATCTGTTCAGCTTAACAAAGAAGATGGAAACATAAATTGGATGTACAACTTTTATCTGTTTTTAGCCACGACGAGGAAATTCCAAACACACATTAAAGTAATATCCAGTGTGACCGTTTTACCATTATTAAACAATGTACCTGAAACATAGTGAAAGATGCTGGAACTAATTGTGTTTGTTAACCGAAAGTCCACTGTATAAGTATTTTCTCTCAGTTCTTCTTTTTAATTTGGTCTTGATCTGGATCATCTTTTCATCTTTAGGCATTTGTGTAGCTGCAAAAATATTTATATTGTGTTTCACAACACTGTTTTACATTTTACTGACTGCACATTGTCGAAGGCAGAGCCCTCAAATGATCGCACATATTGTATAAGGTATTTATCATCCAATTATGTGAACAATACAGCTCAATTTATCTAAACGTAAATATCATTATTCCGTGTTTTTTCTATGAACATGTCATCCAACTTCCACCGCTAACCTTAACCATGACAAAAAGAAACAAAAAGAAGAAGGCACCCCAAACGAAAACGAAAACCCTTTAAGAAAATTTGTTCGCCAATAGAATTTGAAAAGAACATTTGCTATGCTTTATTTATTTATTTATCAACTTTTTTTCCTCTCTCTATCTTTCTTTCTGTTTTTCTTTAGCCCACGAGAATATTAAGTATATACATACATATGTATGTATGTAGAGTCGCCGTGGGCTTTTGTTTAGATGAAGGGTGAAGGGGCTGGAGATTGGGATTTCAGTGCTGTGACAACTTGCTCGCAAAGATTATCGCACGCTGCTTGGGGTTAAAAACCAACCTACCAATTTAAATTCAATTTCCGTGCAAAATGGTCAAAAGTCTCGGCGACAAATACAAAGCCGAAAGAAACGAAACGAACAAAATGTATGAAACTATGGGTATGGGTATATAATATGTATTAAAAAGAAGGAAAAAAATAACACTGAAACCCACCACTTAAGGGTTACAAAAAGGAGGAATATCAACCGGATATCAAGCACACATACACACACACACACACACACACAGAGAGAAAAGCATGTATCCTCTACCCTCTCTCTTATAGTGACAGGATGCATGTCCAGGACCGTTGAGGCAAAGTCACTTCATTATCGAGATTATCGGCGCAAGTTCAACCCTCAGCAAAAGGATAACACAACAAGAACAACAATCAAGCAAGCATCATTCCACATCTACATCCTTCCACCATTCTTCAACATCCTTGTGGTGCATACGTTCGCGCGTCAGCACAAATGTCAAACCACTCAGTTTTAGCTCAGCTCAACTCAACTCGACTCCACTCCATTCAGTGCCTTTCCATGGGGTTGCAGCCTCCGCTGCTGTGCGCCTGTCTGCCTGTATCCTTGAGCTTCTCACATGGCTTCTCCCGTCTCTCTGGCTATGGCTCTGGACCCTGGCATCCTGTGTTACCATGTATATGTATGTATGTGTGCTGTTTGCCCCGAGGACAAGCTAATAAAATTTGCCAAAACACACAAAATCCTTAGAGCTACAACAAAAAACAATAAAAAAAGTAAAAAACGTGTTGACGAATGATTCAGCCTGCGGCAATTGGCATGCGATTTTACCGTCTCACTTTTCCTTTTTTTTTTTTTTGTCTTTGTTGAAAGCGATTTGTGACTGCAAAACAAATTAAGAATGTGTTGAAAGTCAGTTCAAATTCTAAACTCCTGATAGTTGATTACCAACTGAGAAGGGCATAGGGGAGAATCTGTCTGTTGGGTAATTTGAGATTAAGTGATGTCATTTAACCGAAATCAAAGTGGGAATCTATCTATGCCACAAAGCGATATCTTAAAATTGAAATCCGATATAAATCAAAGGATCAACAGTTGGTCATTTTATTTTCAGCATTTGTTATATGTTTATTTTAGTGAACTATTAAGTCTAATAAACTTATCTATCAAGATACGTTTTGAAGTTAATAAAATTTCAAATTTTGAACAATGACTTTATTCATTATTTTCTGAGTTTTCCGCACCTCGACTTCAGTTTCTTGAGCACATATCGTGCTTTTTTTGATC
Organism: Drosophila paulistorum; assembly: GCA_018152135.1. Lineage (NCBI taxonomy): Eukaryota > Metazoa > Arthropoda > Insecta > Diptera > Drosophilidae > Drosophila > Drosophila paulistorum. The sequence goes on along the minus strand of JAECXG010000606.1, from coordinate 7,201,138 downwards.
CTCGCAAAAAGTATATATTGTTTGAAGGTTACTATACTACTCATGTAAAATCCCTGGATTGTGTAACTCGGACATATCTATATCGGAAGACTAAATCCTTAAACAATCTTTCGAAAATTGAGTGTTAGTTCAATATCTTTGCTATACATCATTGAATTGTCATCTGTTTATTGACTGTGGCCAATTGCATAAAGATCGAGCGATTATAGCATATAGATCTTATAGAATTTCGGTCAATAAAGTATTACGTATTGGTGATTAAAAATTTTGCTTCCTATAATATGCATACACATACATACATACATATCTTGATTATTTGAATAGGAAATGTACGAGTACATACTGTTTTTTTTTTTGGGTTTGTCGGTGCACTCATGGTTAAATTATTGGGTGTTTTATATGGACAGTTTTGAAAACCTCAGGCTTATGAGTGTCTATATTTATGCTGTAAGCTTCTGTGAGTTAATGGATAGTCAAACTATTGCTAGCATATCTGAAGTACGATGTTTCTGAAATTATTTTAAGGACTTTTAAATAAATATTGCAAGTAATTATCATTCGCTTGGTTTCAGACGAGATCCTTGTTCTTTCCAAGGACCAAGAATCTTAAGATATGGCCAATTATGTATATAATCGTTTCTCCTTAAAGATAAACGAAAATTAGATTGATAAAGTGCGTGGTTTAGTTTCTCTAGGATATATGAATAGATTAGTGTGCAGTTTTATTTTAATAAGTTTACATATAGTTTTGGATATTTCGATTATACGACTTTAACAACTTTAAACAACTGACGACTTGCAACTTAATTCGACTGCCAACTGACGACTCTCTCAACATCATGGCAACTCCCGACCGAAAGCCTGCCACTTCTTTAGGGATGCCACACAGTCGGTGCATGTGTTATTGCCACCTTACATGCATATTACCAATATTACCACGAAGTAAAATAACATTTCGCAGTGAAGTTGAACTTTAGCTTATTAATGAATTTAATTAAATACATCCATACATATATACATATCTATATTATGGCATTGTTATGAATTAATCAAATTATAATAATCGTTTGGAAGATCAAATCAAACGGTAAATGGAAAAACGAAGGAATGAGAAGTCATTTGCTCTTGCCAAATAGATTTTGAACGAGTTCATAGAATAAATATTAACCATAAATAATAATGACAGACGATACACGGAACAGAGTCATATGCGTAACCTCCGAAACGAACCACATAAATGGCAATAAATGTGCACTTAAGGGTTAGAGATTGAAGGAACGAGTTAGTCAACGAACCACTGAACGCAGATCTAGAGTCGACGGAGTTCAAGTTGCCAGAGCCCAGCGGGTGACCAAAAAAAAAATATATATATTCATATATGTATGTACATATACACAACATACTGAAAACATAGTGAAAAAAATCCATTCAAAATACATAAATTCGAAATGGCTGTCCCCTGTTTTTCTGTTTTTTTTTTTGTTTTGTTTTTTGTGTTTGAATTGTTGTTATTGTTATTGTAGTTTGTAGCTGTTTATGTAAAACATGCAATTTCGATTTGGCATATAATTTTTTAATATTGCAAGACGTGAAGATTGAGCAGAGAGTCGCCAGTGGTGGTGGTGGTGTTCGTGGTGGTGGAGGTCTGCCAAAGACTACCCGCTGATATTTTGGGTGACAAAAATGTCAAATGCGTAGAATGTTAAGCGTCAGCGGGTGGCACCAGCCCAAGGATGGAGAGGTACAGAGAGTCGAGAATAGGGCAGTAGGAGGCGTCTAATGCTGACGCAAGCCTCCATCGGAGACTCTACTTACATACATACATATGTACATATATCTCCCGGTGTCTCTCAACATCTCCGTCTTCCAGTCATAGGACTGTGCTCAAGTTAACTGAAGGTGAGGGTCTTTCTACTTATTTCATCGTGTCTTGAAACGATTTTCATATTCATGAGGCAGCTTCTTTGCTTGATTTCTCGAAACATATTTGGCTGTGAGAGCGAGTGACGGGGTAGTTTGAGGTACATCCCGTTGCACGTGTCAATTGAAATGAATGTCGAGGCAGCCAGACAGTCATGGCATCCCGCAGTCGTCACCCCCAACTAGTTACTTTGTATGACTAATCTTTGGCGTCACCGTTGTCATTGTCATTGTCGTATGCCTTCAACACAAAGGAAAAATACTTTAAGAATCACTGAGAAGCGGATCTAGCAATGAGTAACTTTTAAGTTTAGTCTGTATGGGCAATTTGTCTTACAAAAAAAGTCAAACAAAATGCTGAAAAACAGTAAAAAAATAGGGAAAATTAAAAAAAAAATATATATTTTGAAGGATAATTTTGTTCTATTATTGCTCCTTTCCATGGTTCTCAATTTAACTTTTACTTAAAGGTACTAAAAATTGAAAAATCTGTTCATTTCAATCTTTAATTTAGTTGAACTTTTATCCGATCTCTACGAAACTCTACGACCGTTTACATACGTTTAACCAAATGATTTAGATTAAGTACTAAACTAAGATGAAATATTTCAAATTTGTTTCTAGGCTTTACACTTGGAGGTCTACAAAATGTTTTATCAAAATTTTTAATCTAAATCCAGTTGGGATTTAGAAATGTTTTATGAACAGCCCCGTAATCAAATTGCATGGAAACTTTTCACTTTCTGGTGTTATCATAGATATCAAATAGGAGGTAATATAGGAATACTTCTAAGAGAATGAGACAGAGAATATAACTTTTTCGGATCGTACCACTATATAAAGCACATATGTATAGCTGGCCTAGAAACCATCGATCGAAAAGACTTCTTTATCGAGAAATATCATATTTAAATATACTTAGTGAGAAATTTCTCATAATGTTTAAATGTTTGAAAAACGAAACTTATTATAGAAAATTTATTGAAGGAAATTATATAGTATATCGATCGATATATCGATCATGAACGGTTCAAGAAAACATTTTGTAGAGGTGTTCGATCAAAAATTTAGTAATATTCGACGAAAACATTTTGTCAGTTTGAGGATTTGGCAAAATTGTAAAGTAAAGATTCGAAATATCGATCTGTCCAGACCTCCATTTATGATTACAGATCGTATATCGATCGATTTGTTTTATTTAATTGGATTATCACTATACAAGTTTTCTTTTTACATTGCCGATTATATGGAAAATCGGTAAAATTGATAAGGAATATACAAACCACCATGAAAAGTAAGTGAACTTTATTTTTATAAGGGTAATCGAAGGAAAATCACATAAACCACACAAATCCACACACACACACACAAACATGAAAAGGGATAAAGCGAGAGTGAGAGAGAGAGAGAGCGAGATACATTGGCAGAGACTTTTGGCATATGCAATTGCCCATTTGAAGGGGCAGAAACAGCGATTGATTCCACCTTCTGAACATTTGTATTTTATACAAACACAGAAACATATACACATACACATATATATATATATTTATATATATATTTTAACCACCAAAAGTAGCATAAAAATTGCGTCGCAGTCCGTCAGTTGAGCTCGTCAGTTGTCGATTTACGAATATATGTATATATATGTATATATGTATGTATATTAAACTCCCTAAAGACACCCTTAAGCGCCCTCAAGTATTTACATTTGAATTTCACACAAATAAACTCCGTTGCTGGTCGCTGTTTGTGCCGTTTGTTGAGTCAGTTTGTCGGTCGGTCGGTCGGTCGCATCCCTTTTTGCTGGCATCCAAAAATTAATAATAACAATAAATTGAAAATGGCTGCACCCAGCAAAAGCAAAAGCAGCAGAAGCAAGAGCAAAGCAGCTAGAAGGCATTTTAGCATTTTGCCCATTACACAATTGTCTGTGCCCTCGGCCTCACTGTGCATTTCGCCTCTGTCGTCTGCTGCCGCTCTTCCTACTAGTCAGTCTGTCTGTCTGTCATTCAGTCTCTTTGTCCGACTGTGTGTCAACAATTTTTAGTGACTGTGTGGTGGCTGGTGGTTGACGGCTTTTGGCTTCCATATTGCAATTGCATTTTCAGTTCACAAAAGGCAGGATGAGTCTGAGGATGAGAGGAGAAATGACGATGCAGGGGGCAAGGGGTGCAGGGGCAAATAAAGAAGGTTCGAGTTGGCTCGTTCCTCTATTTGACACTTTGCCTCTGTGTATTTCAGTTATGCTTTTCATATTGATTTTCGTATGTGCCTCTGCCTCTCTCTTTCTGGGTGTGTGTGTAAGTATGGTGGATTCTCCTCCACCTCCACCTCCACCCTCCATCTCAGCCCTCATCCCCTCACATCTCCTCTGCATTCTCCTTCAGCTCTGGCTCGTGTTTGTGTATTGAATTTCAAATGAATCGATTAGCTTGGTTGCCTTCACTTCACCCAGTCAGTCAGTCAGTTGTTGTTGTTGTTTTTGTTGCTGTTGCTTTTGTTGCTGCTGTTTTGTTATTCTCTTTTTCCGTTTCCATTGCTCCTCTGTTAAGTATTTTTATATTTTTCTTCTTGTTTTATTTTTTGCGCGCCCGCTCAGTCTTTTTGTTTGTTTTGCACTGCATTTAATTAACTTTTAAGCGATTTTTGTTGTTATTCGAAAATTCAATTAAGGGTACTCGATGATGATTATTGAAGCTTCTTACATGCTCATATATTCTACAACAACATATGTATCTATGCTTGTACATAAATGTGGGCAATTCCCCAGAAAGGTTAACAAGGGGCAAAAGTTAAGGAGTATTCATAAAAAATGCATCAAATTTAACTAATATAACTAAATTTCATCTCTATCCATAATCCATTTTTTAATGGGACACCCTAATTTTTTTGCCAGGGTGACTGTTGTAAAGAAATACCGAAAGCCGTTTGAAATTGAAATTTAATTTGATAGTGTTAGACTACACATAATTTAGCTGTAAGAACGTATGATTTGTTAGTGTTGTAAGACGAGAAGGGCTAGTGTAGGAAAGCGGGCACTTGATATCGAGTCGTGGAGAGAAAAGCGTGAGTAAATTGGCTATTAGTTTTAAGTTATTTTAATATGTATTTTCTTAGGAAATAAAACTCTCTCAACTCATCAACACCTCAACAATTTGGATGAAATTGGGACGAGGGGCGCTTGGAGAGGGTCCGGAGTTATTATAAGCGAAGGGGTCCACGGCGGCGTGGGTCAAGTCAACAGTGACCCTAATGTATCTAAATTGTATGGACAGAGATGCCTAGTCCAAATTGAATTACCCATTTTTGCAAAGGTATAAAACTGAACCTCATTTGACTGGTTTCACATCTTATAATTATAGTAAAACTAAGAAAAATACCAACATACATTGCTCAGTTTCCTACAGATGTTCACTTGTTCTTTATTCGAAGTGAGTCAACTCAACTGTTCAGTTGCTCATTCAGCATCAGCATTCGGAGTTTCAATGTGATAATTGTTGATCAAATTTATGATTTTTATTTAAAACTCAAAAATAATGATCAAGCGAACAAATACGAATAAGTGAATAACATAAGAACAACAAGAAGAAACAAAAAAGAATAGTTGGAGAGAACATGTTCAGTTGCTCAGTTTATTGAACAACTTCCTAGTACATGAGCAGTCCAACACTATTTTTTATACCCTATTAAACACTTTTTAAGAGATGAATGTGTGATTACCTATCCTTTACTAAGAAAAAATATTTATCACAATAATTAAACTAAAAGTAAAAACTTTTTTGGTCGTTTTACAATACTAGTTATTACTAGTTTTTTAGTCGTTTTACAATACTAGTTAATACTAGTGTTGGGTTGCTTGTGAGTGAATGAACAAAATTAAACGACTCCCTTTAGTGAGGTGTTAAACATGTTCACTAAAACTATTTCTTTTAACTCATTCCCTTTTTCACTGACTCAGAAACTCAGTGGCTTACTAATTCACTTAACTCAGTGGTTCACTTGGTCAATTTTCATACATTATATCTAGATAAGTACAAAAAACTGGCTACTTGCTATGTTCCTTTTTCAATTTTTATTCAAGGACTCTCTAAGTTCAAGACTGGTTGATGATAATTGTGGCCATCATCAAGAGGGCTTTGATTTCTTTATCAGATGGTATTTATAGATTGTTGAACATGGTGATCAAGTAGGATTATATATAATTCTATATATGTGGCATAAATGGGGTTACTTGAATTTATGCTGTTGTTGAACAACGTTAGGAGCAATTAACTTAAGATTAACTTATTCGTAATTTATAATTTTGTTTTGGTGCTTATTGTTCTTTCCATCCCATACTTGTACTTAAGAATTTTCCAATTTCTATTATATATTTTTGTTGTTCTTGTGTTCTTTTGTATATTTTCTAAGGCCACACAGAAAAAATAAAACAATTTGTTTATGAAAATTTACTCGAATGGTTTTTTTTCTTCCTATTGCTTTGATATGGGAAAAATATTTTTACAAATAAATTAAAGCCATCTGGCACTAACAAATCGTTTCGAGTTTGGTCTTCTTCTTTTCAACGAATATATATGTATGTATATATGTACATGTGTTCCTACATACATTAATACATATATGTATGTCGATATGTGTGTGTATATATGCCTATACATAGACGATTTGAATGCCAATGAGTTGCGGGGCCATGACAGGATATTGTCAAGTCGTGATTTCAAGTAACAAAAAAACTGACCTCAAGAGCTTCCGCCTTTGGCTGGGTTACAACAATATTTATGTTTTCTTCGACTTCGACCAGCCAATGGCCAACCGACCGAACGAACTACATCAACTTGGTTTTTTATCATACTCAGCACCCATTGAAAGAATAAAAGGTATATTAAGGTCATCGAAGCAAAATACGACCAGAAACTGAGTGAATTCTATGATTTAATATAAAATGTGAACTCTTTCTTATCTGTATAAATATCTTACCGAATGAGCAGTGGACTTTTCTAAAAGATCTTTTACAAATCCAATTTTTTGCTCATTTTGTTTGTGAATAAATTTTCTTTTCATTTAGCGTACTTGCAACAGGTGAATTGAGTTACTGGACAAGTAGAGTAGATGTAATAGGACACTCCTGAGGGTAGAAGGTTTGATGGATAAAAGGTATTTCATTGTCGGACCCCGCCCCATGTTCTAGCTAACTAATCTACGGAATATTTTTCAATTAAATTCCAGGCGCGTAATTTAGTTAATTAAGTCATTTCAATCAGAGACAGAGTCTCTGGACTGCTGTCGCCCGACTGAGCTAGTGAGTGAGTGAGTGAGTGACAGACAACAAGCAAGCAAGAAGAAGAAGAAGAAAAAAGAAATACAAAATGCTTGCATACCATAAATTATAGAACAAATTATGCAAATCACAAGGCAAAAGTAAACAAAACCAACCCATAAGACGAAAAGTCACTCGCCGCTGCCTCTGTCTCTGCCAATGCACTTTGAAATTACTGCACTTGGCATTTGATATACACATACATACATACATAGGGATATAAGTATGTATACATGGGTTGATAAAGCGTAGTGGAGAGGGAGGGGGCGTGGAAGGAACAATATCATAAACTGAAAATGCAGAAAAACACACAATTGGACAAGGGACAGAATGAGATACAAATGCAAAGTGAAAGGGAAAACTGGAAAACGTGTATGTGTGTGTGTGTGTGTGTGAGGGAGGCAACAATACGACAGTCAGTTGGTCAGCCAGTCTGTCAATTGATTCCTCTTCCAAGGCGTTCATTATATGATTACGATAATTAATTGCTTCAATTATACAGTGGTTCAATAATACATTCGATCAAGTTGTTGATAGGAGCGGAATCGACATCAAGAATGCAAACTTGACAGTAGTCACAGATAAAAGTCCAGCTGCAAGTGGCATAGAAATGCAGAAACATCGATGATGATGAACAAAAATGTTGAAAAAAGATTTATGTATGTTCAAATTATGCCTGTTTAAAAGCTGTTAACTATTCGACCAATCAGACAGAAAAAACGTTTTCGGCTTAAGATTAGACCTCAAACACATCGATTTAATAAAATGTTTATATTAAATTTGTTCATAATTTATGCTGTGCGAATTGCGTTTCAAATTTATTTAGTGATGGACAATAATCTTAAAGTATCGATAAGGCGATACTATTTTTCGATAATTTCTAGAAATACTCAAATTCCTCTTATTGAACTTTGTATGAAATCGATAAACTGTCAGCTGTTGTTGTGATCCGCCGCCGGTCGCAGACGCCGACCTCGTGGTGGAAATGGTGGGTATTAACGACAATGATGTAAGCAACGGTCGACAGTTTATGGGGACATTGAATGTCGGCCTATTGTACCTGTTGATTTTCCTTCGGAGAGCAAAAAAAATAAGATGGCTATATGAGGCCATAGGTCTGGTTAAAATCCTCCACCTAGCCGCGGCCAGAGTTACGTGCCCAACGATCGAGTCTAATTTGCAGCGCCTTTTTATCTTCTGAAGCGCCAATTCAGATATTGAGACAGAGAAATGGGCAGTGGTGGCCCTATGGCCGTTTCTGGATGATCCAATTTTGATACTAGAGTTTTCAATCGGGTTGGACGAGACTCTTATATATTCTTTTATGAAATTTATATTTAAAAAAAAAAGGGTGGCCAGAGAACTGGGCATCATATTATACCTACCAAGTAAAACCCTTTCTATTCCCTCCATCTATTGTTCTCACTTACCATTTTTAGTTTTTATGTAATTTTGTATGTTTTTTTTTCTACTTCGTTTTACTGAAAATTGTTGATGTTTGGTACTGAAATGAATCCTGAAATGGATCCGAATCCGAGTCTGGGGTTTTGAAGAAACACAAGGCCTACTTTTATTTTCAATTGAACATAACAGTGTATTTTTCTCATCAATTTTTATACCCTTGCAAAAAGGACCATGTTAAGTATATATATTCTTGGTCAGCACGACGAGGCGAGTTTATATAGTCATTATCGGAATGCCTGTCTGTCTGAATAAATTTTCACTACTACACTTATTTTTGTATGTAGTTACTTGCCCTTTGACTTTGAAAGTTGGCATGAATTGGGCAGCCACAATTTCCACACCAAATGACGTCATTTGGAGCAGGAATTATATATCCTAATGCTTGATAGGAAATGATTCGATTCAGTAGTGGATCCGGAAAGAAGAGTTCACAGTGGCTCTGGTGGCAGCACAACACATTCCTTTCGTTTCATTATTGAATTTCAGAGCCTGACAGTAAGTGCAGACATGACTCTTCTGGCCAATGACGACATAGCGGCTGGAGCCATAATCAACAACTGGGTCATATCGAAATGCAATACGATGGTATTGCTCATGTCGATCTAGTCTTATCTGTGCGCGGGTTTCAGCTACCCTTCCCCTATGCAGTTTACTTCTTTGCAACCGAACCAATTGAATTGGTGCTTAATATTTTTTTCCGTCAGAACCTTCTCCTAATAATAACAAATACAACAATAAAAGAATTAGTAAAATCGGTCCAGATATTCACGCGTGATGCCGTGACCAAGGAAAACGGGTTTCATTTTTTGATATATAGAAGATTTGTGGTGTACATTTATAATAATATATAAGCTAATGATATCTTCAATCGGATGAAATCCTTTCCAATGAATATAGACCTCAAACACATCGATTTAAGACAAAAAGACATGCACATGGCAGTGTAGCCATGTCAGCCAAATATTTTACTCTGAATTATAAAATTGAGGAATATTTCCCCAAATGTATAAGAGAAATTTGGGATGACCTGACAGTACAGAAATTGCTCCTATTGATTAATGCAGAAACAAAATGTGTATATTAAATTTTTTCATAATATACATATTATGCTGTGCGAATTGCGTTTCAAATTTATTTAGTGATGGACAATAATCTATATCTTAAAGTATCGATAAGGCGATACTATTTTTCGATAATTCCTAGAAATACTCAAATTCCTCTTATTGAACTTTGTATGAAATCGATAAACTGTCAGCTGTTGTTGTTGACCGCTTTAAGGCAAGAAGGCCCTTTCAACTCGCCAGATATTCAGTTGCTGTTCGGCTCGCGCCGGATTAGTAACTCTTTAATTATTATTTAAAGCGACTTGGTGGGTAAATGATGAAAACCGCTTTTAGCTTTAGCTTTTAGACTTTAAGCGACCATTTTCAAAATAAAATAAAAATTATAAATTTGGAAGCATCGTTCAGACATGTGCTCGAATCCAGTGAGCAGACCTTGCAATTCACCTCGTCTGGGGAAGCATGTGGTATGGGACGCTGCGACATTTAGTCCAGACCGCATATCTCTTTGCCAACTTCGACGAATTCGGGAACGTTGCATGGGGCCACTATGGAGACTGAATATTCCTAGTTAACAACAGACGGCAATGTCGCAGACGCCGACCTCGTGGTGGAAATGGTGGGTATTAACGACAATGATGTAAGCAACGGTCGACAGTTTATGGGGACATTGAATGTCGGCCTATTGTACCTGTTGATTTTCCTTCGGAGAGCAAAAAAAATAAGATGGCTATATGAGGCCATAGGTCTGGTTAAAATCCTCCACCTAGCCGCGGCCAGAGTTACGTGCCCAACGATCGAGTCTAATTTGCAGCGCCTTTTTATCTTCTGAAGCGCCAATTCAGATATTGAGACAGAGAAATGGGCAGTGGTGGCCCTATGGCCGTTTCTGGATGATCCAATTTTGATACTAGAGTTTTCAATCGGGTTGGACGAGACTCTTATATATTCTTTTATGAAATTTATATTTAAAAAAAAAAAAGGGTGGCCAGAGAACTGGGCATCATATTATACCTACCAAGTAAAACCCTTTCTATTCCCTCCATCTATTGTTCTCACTTACCATTTTTAGTTTTTATGTAATTTTGTATGTTTTTTTTTCTACTTCGTTTTACTGAAAATTGTTGATGTTTGGTACTGAAATGAATCCTGAAATGGATCCGAATCCGAGTCTGGGGTTTTGAAGAAACACAAGGCCTACTTTTATTTTCAATTGAACATAACAGTGTATTTTTCTCATCAATTTTTATACCCTTGCAAAAAGGACCATGTTAAGTATATATATTCTTGGTCAGCACGACGAGGCGAGTTTATATAGTCATTATCGGAATGCCTGTCTGTCTGAATAAATTTTCACTACTACACTTATTTTTGTATGTAGTTACTTGCCCTTTGACTTTGAAAGTTGGCATGAATTGGGCAGCCACAATTTCCACACCAAATGACGTCATTTGGAGCAGGAATTATATATCCTAATGCTTGATAGGAAATGATTCGATTCAGTAGTGGATCCGGAAAGAAGAGTTCACAGTGGCTCTGGTGGCAGCACAACACATTCCTTTCGTTTCATTATTGAATTTCAGAGCCTGACAGTAAGTGCAGACATGACTCTTCTGGCCAATGACGACATAGCGGCTGGAGCCATAATCAACAACTGGGTCATATCGAAATGCAATACGATGGTATTGCTCATGTCGATCTAGTCTTATCTGTGCGCGGGTTTCAGCTACCCTTCCCCTATGCAGTTTGCTTCTTTGCAACCGAACCAATTGAATTGGTGCTTAATATTTTTTTCCGTCAGAACCTTCTCCTAATAATAACAAATACAACAATAAAAGAATTAGTAAAATCGGTCCAGATATTCACGCGTGATGCCGTGACCAAGGAAAACGGGTTTCATTTTTTGATATATAGAAGATTTGTGGTGTACATTTATAATAATATATAAGCTAATGATATCTTCAATCGGATGAAATCCTTTCCAATGAATATAGACCTCAAACACATCGATTTAAGACAAAAAGACATGCACATGGCAGTGTAGGTAAATTTGGCAAATATTTACTGAAGCCACTCAAGATTTCAGTGTTGAAAAGTAGAAAAATCGACTAAAGCTTGATTTTAGTGTTGGAAAGCGCTACTTTTTATGGATCATGGTGCTGCCAGTCTGCTGTTTTATTTGGCGCGTTATGTGACTGCTCTGTCAGCCAAATATTTTACTCTGAATTATAAAATTGAGGAATATTTCCCCAAATGTATAAGAGAAATTTGGGATGACCTGACAGTACAGAAATTGCTCCTATTGATTAATGCAGAAACAAAATGTGTATATTAAATTTTTTCATAATATACATATTATGCTGTGCGAATTGCGTTTCAAATTTATTTAGTGATGGACAATAATCTATATCTTAAAGTATCGATAAGGCGATACTATTTTTCGATAATTCCTAGAAATACTCAAATTCCTCTTATTGAACTTTGTATGATATCGATAAACTGTCAGCTGTTGTTGTTGACCGCTTTAAGGCAAGAAGGCCCTTTCAACTCGCCAGATATTCAGTTGCTCTTCGGCTCGCGCCGGATTAGTAACTCTTTAATTATTATTTAAAGCGACTTGGTGGGTAAATGATGAAAACCGCTTTTAGCTTTAGCTTTTAGACTTTAAGCGACCATTTTCAAAATAAAATAAAAATTATAAATTTGGAAGCATCGTTCAGACATGTGCTCGAATCCAGTGAGCAGACCTTGCAATTCACCTCGTCTGGGGGAAGCATGTGGTATGGGACGCTGCGACATTTAGTCCAGACCGCATATCTCTTTGCCAACTTCGACGAATTCGGGAACGTTGCATGGGGCCACTATGGAGACTGAATATTCCTAGTTAACAACAGACGGCAATGTCGCAGACGCCGACCTCGTGGTGGAAATGGTGGGTATTAACGACAATGATGTAAGCAACGGTCGACAGTTTATGGGGACATTGAATGTCGGCCTATTGTACCTGTTGATTTTCCTTCGGAGAGCAAAAAAATAAGATGGCTATATGAGGCCATAGGTCTGGTTAAAATCCTCCACCTAGCCGCGGCCAGAGTTACGTGCCCAACGATCGAGTCTAATTTGCAGCGCCTTTTTATCTTCTGAAGCGCCAATTCAGATATTGAGACAGAGAAATGGGCAGTGGTGGCTCTATGGCCGTTTCTGGATGATCCAATTTTGATACTAGAGTTTTCAATCGGGTTGGACGAGACTCTTATATATTCTTTTATGAAATTTATATTTAAAAAAAAAAAGGGTGGCCAGAGAACTGGGCATCATATTATACCTACCAAGTAAAACCCTTTCTATTCCCTCCATCTATTGTTCTCACTTACCATTTTTAGTTTTTATGTAATTTTGTATGTTTTTTTTTCTACTTCGTTTTACTGAAAATTGTTGATGTTTGGTACTGAAATGAATCCTGAAATGGATCCGAATCCGAGTCTGGGGTTTTGAAGAAACACAAGGCCTACTTTTATTTTCAATTGAACATAACAGTGTATTTTTCTCATCAATTTTTATACCCTTGCAAAAAGGACCATGTTAAGTATATATATTCTTGGTCAGCACGACGAGGCGAGTTTATATAGTCATTATCGGAATGCCTGTCTGTCTGAATAAATTTTCACTACTACACTTATTTTTGTATGTAGTTACTTGCCCTTTGACTTTGAAAGTTGGCATGAATTGGGCAGCCACAATTTCCACACCAAATGACGTCATTTGGAGCAGGAATTATATATCCTAATGCTTGATAGGAAATGATTCGATTCAGTAGTGGATCCGGAAAGAAGAGTTCACAGTGGCTCTGGTGGCAGCACAACACATTCCTTTCGTTTCATTATTGAACTTCAGAGCCTGACAGTAAGTGCAGACATGACTCTTCTGGCCAATGACGACATAGCGGCTGGAGCCATAATCAACAACTGGGTCATATCGAAATGCAATACGATGGTATTGCTCATGTCGATCTAGTCTTATCTGTGCGCGGGTTTCAGCTACCCTTCCCCTATGCAGTTTACTTCTTTGCAACCGAACCAATTGAATTGGTGCTTAATATTTTTTTCCGTCAGAACCTTCTCCTAATAATAACAAATACAACAATAAAAGAATTAGTAAAATCGGTCCAGATATTCACGCGTGATGCCGTGACCAAGGAAAACGGGTTTCATTTTTTGATATATAGAAGATTTGTGGTGTACATTTATAATAATATATAAGCTAATGATATCTTCAATCGGATGAAATCCTTTCCAATGAATATAATTTCGATCATTTGAAAGAATGTAAAGAAACACATTTTTTGTTTCTATATTTGTATAAAAAAGAAATATCATCTGCGGTTGCATAACAAATTATGTATGTACATATATGTACACCTATGAGAAATATGTAGATGTATTATAATTTGTATGAAATATTCATGGGTGAACTGTGAATTGTGACAATTCAATCATAAATTGAGATACATACATATGTGTAGGTTTGTGTGTTTTTAAATGCAACCTTTTATTATTTAATTTGTCGATTTTCTGTTTCACTATTTCAGTTTGTTTTTACTTTTTTTCTTGTTGTGTATAGAAATTTTACGCGAAAAAAAATATGTGATGGTAGGGGTTGTTGTTAAAATTTATGCAAATACGATTAAAATGTTGCTATTTGTATTTGAGTTCTTCTATTTCGAATTGTGCGGAATTTCCCTCGGCTTAATGTCACAAATTTGAACATTTTTTTTTGTTGTATTTTAAATTTTGTGTTAGAATTTCAATGTGTAACTCTTCCTTTGAATTGAATATTTTCGGGATTTTGTGTTAACATCTTTAATACCGAATTCACGAGGATTTCATTTTGTCTTTCTCCAGCTTATTTAAGCTATAAAACATATTCAAAAGAAAGATGAAGAGAAATCAGACAGACTCATTTAAAATACATTATCTAGCACTCATTATCTCGTTCTCGTTCTACAATGCTTTGTTCTTGCTTTATGCAGACTAAAGTAAAATTTTAGAATAAACTAATACTAAGTTGTTGATTTATCTTTTATATAAAATGATTAAATAATAGACTAGAATTCTTTTCACTATCTAATAGGTCAAAAGTGTTTAGGGAATTTCAAATTTTATACAATTCCTTGACCGGGAACAGGAACCCAAGTCTCATTTTATATGCCGATAAGAAACCTCTATTAACACCAATGCCTAACAAATTTCACGATAATCCTCACAAATCTGGAGGTGGAGCAGAGAAAGTTTATTAGAGATTATTTCATCACTTTAAGGGGTGGGAATGGTTTTGCAATTTTTAAGTTTCTACTTTAGACTATAGAGGGAAGGATTTAATGATGCTTTAATTCAATTTTAATGGTTTTTGATTTCAGAAAATTTCCGACCGAGATACAGTGAACACAGCATAATGCTTTTTCTGCCATGTTCTCGGAAAAGCTTTGTAACCGGCTGCTTTTTCAAAATTTTTTCATTCAAAATTTTTTAAATATTGTTAAAAGTTTAGACTCCAGTAAAAAAATTTTAAGTAACAAAAAAATTCGGAGGCTATAGGGGGAAGAATTAAATGATGCTTTAATTCAATTTTTGATTTCAGTAAATTTCCGACCGAGATACAGTGAACACGGCATATTGCTTTTTTCTGTTCTCGGAAAAGCTTTGTAACCGAGCGATAGATATTGCTTACAGGCATTCATAAATTGCCTTATAGTGGTGGACAGTCGGGTAATTTTTCAATTAGGACCCTGCCAGGTAGTGATGGCGGGTTTATTCATCCCATCCCCAATAATCGATTTCTTTGCTCAAGCTTACAATTTCATTGTATCGAAAAATGTCTATCGATTAAATGAATCATTAAACATGGTATCCGTCAATTTTAACCCTAGCATTTTAATGAAACATGTATCATTTGATAAGAAATTCCCTTTTTTTTTGGTATTTCAAGAAAGCAAGTACTTTAATATTTATTAGTGTTGTAAAACGGCGTCAGGCCAAAAGACCCAAAAAATCGGAATTTCAATTGACCACAAAACGAATGCTGGGACCTAATTATACCCTTGCAGAGGGTATTATAAAATTGGTCAGATGTTTGTAACGCACAGAAGGAGCCGTTTCCGACCCCATAAAGTATATATATTCGTGATCAGCATGAGAAGCTGAGTCGATATAGCCATGTCCGTCTGTCCGTCTGTGCAAATCAACTTCACGCTGGCATCTTAAGAGCTATCGGAATGAAATTTGATATTTGAGCCACTTTTAGCCCGGACATGATAAAGTATGAAAATTGTGAGGATCGGACTACTATATCATATAGCTCTAGAGCAAAAATTTTTGCAAAATTTGGAGTATCCCCATGAAATTTACCAATATAATAGCATTTTATATAAAATCTCAGATCCCAAAATTTGAATGTGATCGGATAAATAGAACACAAGTTACAGTCAATACAAATCGGTTCTACGTCATCAGCAAATCAAACAGAGCACATACATACACACACACAGACGTAGCGCTACACGTATGTATGTATGTATGTGTATGCGTGTTGTGCTTTGCTTAAAAATTTGTAGTAAAGAGAGAAATAATTTGAATGTTTTGTTTGTGTGTTGATGAATTGAGTTGCAAGGAAAGAAATTTCAAAATGTAAAAAAATTATTGCCAAGGACTGCAAGGGTATAAAAACTTCGGCATTGCCGAAGTTAGCTTCTTTGATATTTTTAATTTAAAATGTGTGGTATTCTATCTTAAATCTTACAATTAGAGGTTTTGCAGATCTAGAACTTGTTCAAAGAATACATAAGTGTTAGTATAATGAACGTTTGCCGACCCAAAAATTGGGGCACAATAAGATGACGACATTAACGAATATCTTCTAAATACAATAACCAACAAGATGCTGGACAAATTTTTACATTAAGTTACTGGGGAGTGAAATAAATAATCACAAACACGAAACGTGATAACTGTTCGTTCGTCTTTCTGTTTGTCTGTCTGGACCAATGAAAGTTCCTCCTAGACTGTTAAAGACATTCTTCATGTGGTCTTTTACACACTGCAGGCATATCGTGGATCAGATTACAGTATCATTCGAGTTTTAGATCACTAGTTCGGCTGTTTTTTCGGAATCATAATTTTCCATTGAATATTTATAAATCTCATGTATGGTATGGAAATACAAATGTCTTTTTTGTGAGTTAATTGCCATGATATAAGTTTTGGCATGTTTTAGATTGGAAATCATTTCTTTCGATTTTAGCAAAGGAAATGTTTAATCGTAAATTATTACAACAAAATGTACCTATATAAATATAAGGTAAAATGGTCATTATTTTGAATACGAAAAATTTATTGAATGCTTCAGGATTTCCTCAGATAAAAATATATTATTGATTTTCTTATATAAATTTTCAAAACAAAATCATTGCAAATTTCCGGCTCCCCATCCAACTCAAAAAAAGAAAAATTAAATAAATAAATAAGAAAGAAAACAAAATGAAAATAAACTAAACTATCCACAAAACAAAATATAAAAAAAAAACTATATTTCCATTGCGCGTAAAATTAATTTACTAATTGATGAGGCCCTGATCTCAATACGCAAAATACCCGACGACGAATTATCATCGACAATGCAAACAAGTTGAAATTCAATTACGACGACGACGACGAAGATGATGATGATGATGATGATGATGATGATGAGTGAGCACAAGGAGGCGGCAAAATGCTGAGAAAAACAAAGCAAAACCCCAATACTTGGCGGAATGTAAGATGAGGTGGAGAAGTGGATCGGAGTGGGGAAGCTAGAGCAAATATAAGTAAATAAATAAAACCGAATAAACTGAAATTTATTGAAGAAGCGAATACAAAAGGCGACATGGCAGATAAGCAGGGGTATTGGAATGAGGCGGTGTTATGATGAGGAGTGGTGTGGGGGGTAGCCGAAATCGGTGGCGTTTGTCGATAAAATGTGACTTAAATCTCACACCCGCTATGGCCGACGACGATGGTGATGATGATGATGACGCCAATGACAACGACAGCAATTAGAATAGAGTCGATTCGAGTAGAGTTGACTTAAGTTGAATTGAGAGGCAACTGTACGCCCACCCCGACCTCCACCTAGCTCTACAGTGTACACTGTGCACACACACACACACACACACACACACTTAGTCAAGGTTTCTCTCATCTCTAAGCGATTTCACAATATTTAATAAATAATTTCATAATTATTTTCTTGCTACAGAAATTCAAATTAAATGGAAAGGCGCCAAAGAGGATAGACGGATGTTGCTGCCGTTGCTTCTTCTTTGCTCACATAATTTAATTTTAGTATAATTCTGTTTCTTCTGGGTTTCTTTTTTCTCTCTTTTTTTTTTGTGTGTACTCAATTAAAAGGCAAAGAAACGAGAAAAAAAACCGAAAATTAAAAGCATCAACAAAATGGAAAATTATTCCGAGAATCTTTACGAATTGCCGGGCGACCCCAAATACAATTAAACGATTTTCTGCTTTTGCTGTATTTTTGAGTTGATTCAAAGATAATGAGGTGGTAGGTGGAAAAAAGAACAGAAATCGAGAGTGGTACAAAAATATAGAGGAAAACCGAAGGGAGAAACAGAGAGAGAGAGAGAGAGAGAGAGAGAGAGAGAGAGAGAGAGAGAGAGATTGAGATGTAGGTGTAGAAAAGTAAGTAAGAGTACGAGTTGGAGAAGTGGAAGTTGGGTCGAGAAAATTTTCTACGCAAAGCACTTTACTTTGTTTTTCAGGGTAGATAGAGTTGAAACTCATTTCGAACTTTGCTAATTATGTATTTAATCTTTAATTTTTTTGTATACAAAAGTTTTATGGTTTACAAGTTTTGAAAATTTAACTAAATGTAAATGTATGTATCTGTATATGTATGTAGCTTGTGAAAATGAAAGTGTGGATCAAATTCTGAGAATTAAATTTTGCACACTGTTTTATTCGTATGTATGTATGTATGTAGTATATACAAAAAAAAAACATGTTCAACTTATTAAGGGTAGGGCATTGGGCCTAAAGGCCTTAAGTACCACAAACGATCACGAAGTGAATAAATCTAATTGTAAGTCTAACTCCTTAATGAATTGGATATATCACCTAGTTAAAGCTAAAATTAATTTTAAAACGTTTCTAGTTTAGTAAGTACATATGTATAGCCTCATATAGCCATCTTATGCTCTCCGAAAGAAAATCATTATCCGTCTTTTTCTTTTGAGCTTTTTAAAGTTTTAGAGATTTGTCTAAACAGCCGCTGCTGACCGGCGATGCAATCTCTTTGCCCTTTTCGAGTACAACAAGCCGACCCACATAGTTATTACCATTGAAGATCAATATATCCCGTCGACAGCTGTTTATATCATTGTCGTTAATACCCCCCATTTCAACCAAATCGTCTCTTGTCAAGGTGGCAATTTGACCACTAGGAATATGTAGTTTCCGTAGTGGCCCCATAGTTTCGGGCCACCCAATCCAAAAAGTTACCAAAAATGTTATCTAGGTTAAACAAGCAATTTTTTGAATTCTGGCCTCGGTTAGGTGATGGAATTTTAGAAGGCGAATGGACTCATATAGCCATATTTTGCTCCCAAGCGATTCATTGCTCGAACCAACGAGTAATGATTAACCGGTCGACCGTTGCTTGGATCATTGTCATTAATATCCGCCATTTCCACCACGAGGTCGGCGTCTGCGACATTGCCGTCTGTTGTTAACTAGGAATATTCAGTCTCCATAGTGGCCCCATGCAACGTTCCCGAATTCGTCGAAGTTGGCAAAGAGATCTGCGGTCTGGACTAAATGTCGCAGCGTCCCATACCACATGCTTCCCCCAGACGAGGTGAATTGCAAGGTCTGCTCACTGGATTCGAGCACATGTCTGAACGATGCTTCCAAATTTATAATTTTTATTTTATTTTGAAAATGGTCGCTTAAAGTCTAAAAGCTAAAGCTAAAAGCGGTTTTCATCATTTACCCACCAAGTCGCTTTAAATAATAATTAAAGAGTTACTAATCCGGCGCGAGCCGAACAGCAACTGAATATCTGGCGAGTTGAAAGGGCCTTCTTGCCTTAAAGCGGTCAACAACAACAGCTGACAGTTTATCGATTTCATACAAAGTTCAATAAGAGGAATTTGAGTATTTCTAGGAATTATCGAAAAATAGTATCGCCTTATCGATACTTTAAGATATAGATTATTGTCCATCACTAAATAAATTTGAAACGCAATTCGCACAGCATAATATGTATATTATGAAAAAATTTAATATACACATTTTGTTTCTGCATTAATCAATAGGAGCAATTTCTGTACTGTCAGGTCATCCCAAATTTCTCTTATACATTTGGGGAAATATTCCTCAATTTTATAATTCAGAGTAAAATATTTGGCTGACAGAGCAGTCACATAACGCGCCAAATAAAACAGCAGACTGGCAGCACCATGATCCATAAAAAGTAGCGCTTTCCAACACTAAAATCAAGCTTTAGTCGATTTTTCTACTTTTCAACACTGAAATCTTGAGTGGCTTCAGTAAATATTTGCCAAATTTACCTACACTGCCATGTGCATGTCTTTTTGTCTTAAATCGATGTGTTTGAGGTCTATATTCATTGGAAAGGATTTCATCCGATTGAAGATATCATTAGCTTATATATTATTATAAATGTACACCACAAATCTTCTATATATCAAAAAATGAAACCCGTTTTCCTTGGTCACGGCATCACGCGTGAATATCTGGACCGATTTTACTAATTCTTTTATTGTTGTATTTGTTATTATTAGGAGAAGGTTCTGACGGAAAAAAATATTAAGCACCAATTCAATTGGTTCGGTTGCAAAGAAGTAAACTGCATAGGGGAAGGGTAGCTGAAACCCGCGCACAGATAAGACTAGATCGACATGAGCAATACCATCGTATTGCATTTCGATATGACCCAGTTGTTGATTATGGCTCCAGCCGCTATGTCGTCATTGGCCAGAAGAGTCATGTCTGCACTTACTGTCAGGCTCTGAAGTTCAATAATGAAACGAAAGGAATGGGTTGTGCTGGCGGTAAAATCAAATTACCTCAACTTAAAGCACCACCAGAGCCACTGTGAACTCTTCTTTCCGGATCCACTACTGAATCGAATCATTTCCTATCAAGCATTAGGATATATAATTCCTGCTCCAAATGACGTCATTTGGTGTGGAAATTGTGGCTGTCCAATTCATGCCAACTTTCAAAGTCAAAGGGCAAGTAACTACATACAAAAATAAGTGTAGTAGTGAAAATTTATTCAGACAGACAGGCATTCTGATAATGACTATATAAACTCGCCTCGTCGTGCTGACCAAGAATATATATACTTAACATGGTCCTTTTTGCAAGGGTATAAAAATTGATGAGCAAAATACACTGTTATGTTCAATTAAAAATAAATAAAAGTAGGCCTTGTGTTTCTTCAAAACCCCAGATTCGGATTCGGATCCATTTCAGGATTCATTTCAGTAGCAAACATCAACAATTTTCAGTAAAACGAAGTAGAAAAAAAACATACAAAATTACATTAAAACTAAAAATGGTAAGTGAGAACAATAGATGGAGGGAATAGAAAGGGTTTTACTTGGTAGGTATAATATGATGCCCAGTTCTCTGGCCACCCTTTTTTTTTAAATATAAATTTCATAAAAGAACATATAAGAGTCTCGTCCAACCCGATTGAAAACTCTAGTATCAAAATTGGATCATCCAGAAACGGCCATAGGGCCACCACTGCCCATTTCTCTGTCTCAATATCTGAATTGGCGCTTCAGAAGATAAAAAGGCGCTGCAAATTAGACTCGATCGTTGGGCACGTAACTCTGGCCGCGGCTAGGTGGAGGATTTTAACCAGACCTATGGCCTCATATAGCCATCTTATTTTTTTTGCTCTCCGAAGGAAAATCAACAGGTACAACAGGCCGACATTCAATGTCCCCATAAACTGTCGACCGTTGCTTACATCATTGTCGTTAATACCCACCATTTCCACCACGAGGTCGGCGTCTGCGACATTGCCGTCTGTTGTTAACTAGGAATATTCAGTCTCCATAGTGGCCCCATGCAACGTTCCCGAATTCGTCGAAGTTGGCAAAGAGATCTGCGGTCTGGACTAAATGTCGCAGCGTCCCATACCACATGCTTCCCCCAGACGAGGTGAATTGCAAGGTCTGCTCACTGGATTCGAGCACATGTCTGAACGATGCTTCCAAATTTATAATTTTTATTTTATTTTGAAAATGGTCGCTTAAAGTCTAAAAGCTAAAGCTAAAAGCGGTTTTCATCATTTACCCACCAAGTCGCTTTAAATAATAATTAAAGAGTTACTAATCCGGCGCGAGCCGAACAGCAACTGAATATCTGGCGAGTTGAAAGGGCCTTCTTGCCTTAAAGCGGTCAACAACAACAGCTGACAGTTTATCGATTTCATACAAAGTTCAATAAGAGGAATTTGAGTATTTCTAGGAATTATCGAAAAATAGTATCGCCTTATCGATACTTTAAGATATAGATTATTGTCCATCACTAAATAAATTTGAAACGCAATTCGCACAGCATAATATGTATATTATGAAAAAATTTAATATACACATTTTGTTTCTGCATTAATCAATAGGAGCAATTTCTGTACTGTCAGGTCATCCCAAATTTCTCTTATACATTTGGGGAAATATTCCTCAATTTTATAATTCAGAGTAAAATATTTGGCTGACAGAGCAGTCACATAACGCGCCAAATAAAACAGCAGACTGGCAGCACCATGATCCATAAAAAGTAGCGCTTTCCAACACTAAAATCAAGCTTTAGTCGATTTTTCTACTTTTCAACACTGAAATCTTGAGTGGCTTCAGTAAATATTTGCCAAATTTACCTACACTGCCATGTGCATGTCTTTTTGTCTTAAATCGATGTGTTTGAGGTCTATATTCATTGGAAAGGATTTCATCCGATTGAAGATATCATTAGCTTATATATTATTATAAATGTACACCACAAATCTTCTATATATAAAAAAATGAAACCCGTTTTCCTTGGTCACGGCATCACGCGTGAATATCTGGACCGATTTTACTAATTCTTTTATTGTTGTATTTGTTATTATTAGGAGAAGGTTCTGACGGAAAAAAATATTAAGCACCAATTCAATTGGTTCGGTTGCAAAGAAGTAAACTGCATAGAGGAAGGGTAGCTGAAACCCGCGCACAGATAAGACTAGATCGACATGAGCAATACCATCGTATTGCATTTCGATATGACCCAGTTGTTGATTATGGCTCCAGCCGCTATGTCGTCATTGGCCAGAAGAGTCATGTCTGCACTTACTGTCAGGCTCTGAAGTTCAATAATGAAACGAGAGGAATGTGTTGTGCTGCCACCAGAGCCACTGTGAACTCTTCTTTCCGGATCCACTACTGAATCGAATCATTTCCTATCAAGCATTAGGATATATAATTCCTGCTCCAAATGACGTCATTTGGTGTGGAAATTGTGGCTGCCCAATTCATGCCAACTTTCAAAGTCAAAGGGCAAGTAACTACATACAAAAATAAGTGTAGTAGTGAAAATTTACTCAGACAGACAGGCATTCCGATAATGACTATATAAACTCGCCTCGTCGTGCTGACCAAGAATATATATACTTAACATGGTCCTTTTTGCAAGGGTATAAAAATTGATGAGAAAAATACACTGTTATGTTCAATTAAAAATAAATAAAAGTAGGCCTTGTGTTTCTTCAAAACCCCAGATTCGGATTCGGATCCATTTCAGGATTCATTTCAGTACCAAACATCAACAATTTTCGGTAAAACGAAGTAGAAAAAAAACATACAAAATTACATTAAAACTAAAAATGGTAAGTGAGAACAATAGATGGAGGGAATAGAAAGGGTTTTACTTGGTAGGTATAATATGATGCCCAGTTCTCTGGCCACCCTTTTTTTTTTAAATATAAATTTCATAAAAGAACATATAAGAGTCTCGTCCAACCCGATTGAAAACTCTAGTATCAAAATTGGATCATCCAGAAACGGCCATAGGGCCACCACTGCCCATTTCTCTGTCTCAATATCTGAATTGGCGCTTCAGAAGATAAAAAGGCGCTGCAAATTAGACTCGATCGTTGGGCACGTAACTCTGGCCGCGGCTAGGTGGAGGATTTTAACCAGACCTATGGCCTCATATAGCCATCTTATTTTTTTTGCTCTCCGAAGGAAAATCAACAGGTACAATAGGCCGACATTCAATGTCCCCATAAACTGTCGACCGTTGCTTACATCATTGTCGTTAATACCCACCATTTCCACCACGAGGTCGGCGTCTGCGACATTGCCGTCTGTTGTTAACTAGGAATATTCAGTCTCCATAGTGGCCCCATGCAACGTTCCCGAATTCGTCGAAGTTGGCAAAGAGATCTGCGGTCTGGACTAAATGTCGCAGCGTCCCATACCACATGCTTCCCCCAGACGAGGTGAATTGCAAGGTCTGCTCACTGGATTCGAGCACATGTCTGAACGATGCTTCCAAATTTATAATTTTTATTTTATTTTGAAAATGGTCGCTTAAAGTCTAAAAGCTAAAGCTAAAAGCGGTTTTCATCATTTACCCACCAAGTCGCTTTAAATAATAATTAAAGAGTTACTAATCCGGCGCGAGCCGAAGAGCAACTGAATATCTGGCGAGTTGAAAGGGCCTTCTTGCCTTAAAGCGGTCAACAACAACAGCTGACAGTTTATCGATTTCATACAAAGTTCAATAAGAGGAATTTGAGTATTTCTAGGAATTATCGAAAAATAGTATCGCCTTATCGATACTTTAAGATATAGATTATTGTTCATCACTGAACAATTCCGAAAGACAATGCGAACTGCTGAATATTTTCAAAAACCCCGACAGATATATGATCGGATGTACTTTATTCTATGCCGTTTTTTTAGGAATATATAAGTGATGATAAATAGTAAATATATTGTAATTTTCTGCGTGGGTTTTTTCAGTGGACAACATCTTATTTAATGGCTGAAGATATTTTTAAGATATTCGCCGAATGCTGTTTATTGGAGTGAGCTATAAAATGTAATTCATAAATGTAATTTCACACATTGAAATATTGCAAAAAATTGTTTCAATTATTTATGATCAATAATAAATTAAATCAGAGAATCGGAGTTAATTTGCCGAAGTTTGTATACCCTTGCAGGCCTTCTATGTGATAATCGCATAAGAATCACAATAGTTTTTTTGACCGACATTATTATATCGAACTGATCGTTCCCATGAAAACTATAAAATATAGTTAGCCGATCTTGACAAAATTGGGCACAGCAATCAATAAAATATATTTTAGTGAAAAATTGAAATTTTCATGACAATTGCTTGGAAAAAACAAACTTATTGATAAAACTCATTGTTCATCAAAGATCGTTCCTATCCTATATCCCTCTTTGCAAGGGTGTAAACATATTCATACAGACTTCTTGGTATAGATATGGATATATGTATACATATGTATGTACAATGTATATATATTTAAATAAACAGAAATTAATTATGCACAAGTTGCCAGTCAGATGGCTTAGTGTGATTATTGCAGTTGCCAGTAGCCAAAAGTTAAGGTCAACCAACATCATCATTATTATCATTATCAGCTTCTTCATTCTCATTAGCATCATCATAATCATCGTCTCTTGTTATTTATATCGAAATAACAAGGTAATAACTGCACACTTAAATATGCAAATGGCCGAAAATCTTAAATGCATACCAAACACCTATACAAACACACACACACACACACACACATACACACAGACGTACACACGCACACACACATGACTGAAAAGAGACAGTTGTTTGCACATTCAAATGTTATCATATGTGATTAGTTACAGTCTTCAAATGCTAATGCCTAACGCAACAACAACAAAGTTAGTAAGTCATGTCGCCGACTTCGCCTTACCATGCACACAAGATATATACATATATATATGCCTGTTATTTACATTTTGGCGATTTTAATATACCATCTCACCCTATCAGTGCATGGTATAAAAATAACAATGAAACCGCAAGACAGCTCACTTTCTTCTTTCTCTCTCTATGTGTGTGTATATGTCCTTACATTGACTTATCCTGGCTTAAGCCTTTTGCTTCCTTTTAACCATAGAAACCAAAAATTAAGTTTTCCGAACATTTAAATTATTTATTTCAACAATTTGTTTGCAGCTACATCAACAAAAATCCATTTTCCTCGTCTTTTGTGATTGTTGTTTGTCAATTTGCCAATTGACATGTTGATAATTATTTAATTGCTTATGAAGAATATTGCATACACATTGATTTATTGATATGATGGACATGCAGGAATTTATCTCATTTGTTTCAACTTAAAGATGCATACCGGAAGCCAATTACAGCTCAACGAGGCTCAAGTGAATGCGTATGTATGTATGTATGTATGTATTTCTAGCTGACAATTAAGAATCTTTTTAAGCCAAATATATCTTATATTTTAAAAACATATTTTGATTACTTTTGAATAATTTAAACTGATTTAAGTAGACTGACATGGCTAGAGTAGGCCAGGAAGTTAACTATAAAACTGTGACACAAGTAAAGAAATATTCATTTATTTTTTTTTTTAAGTTGAAACCAAATCGAAAACTTTCAATTAACCAATTTACGACAAAAGACTGTTTTTTTGTTGTGTCTGTTAAGTGTACTTTCAATTCAGAAAATGACTTTGCCATTAAATTTTAGCTGAATCAACGAATAAATCACATTTTCAAAACAAATAAAGCCTGTAAATATTTATGTACATATGTCCATGTGAAAGATCTGGTAGTCTTTGTTCTATATAAACATTTAGATAGTGGTTTGTTTGCCATCATATGTTTTTTTGAATGCAGTCCTATTCAATCATTGTCAATTGATGGGAAAATAATTGTGCCGAAAGATCGGTTGGATCTGATGACAGACCAAATGGCATTTCCTTTCTTTTTTGGTATCAAATTTTAAGAAAAAATAAATAAAAGCGAAAATTTAGTTCGAAATAAACATATATAAGAGTACGTTAAGTTTAATCAAAAATAGTCAAGAAATTGTTAAAAAAAGATGGATTCTGTGCGTAAAAAAGGTTTCATTGACCTTGTAGCCTTTATCGAACTTATATTGCTTTTCCGTCCAAACTCAAAACCCAAAAATGTTGAGCTTAAACAAAAACATATTTTAAAAGTTCAGTTAATTAGAGTTATATTGTTATGTTACATTGTTGGTTTGTTACTATTTTACAACAAAGATTGCATTCAATTGGTGTAAAAGTTCGACTCGTCGTCTGCTGTCCAAGGGGTTTGAAAGTTGTTAATTGCTGATGTGGTACATTAAGGTGTCAACTTTTATTTCTCCTCAACATTTTTTTTATAACTACATCGTTTATGGCATGTTGACGACTAATAAACTGGCTTTAAGACACACTAACCCAAAAACGATGATCGTTCGGTCAGCTGCGGTTTTTAAAAGTTCCGCAATTCAAAAAAGAATTACAAAATTGTTTTCAATACCATTAAGTTTTTAGTTGAAAAATAAATGTTTCACAAAAATTATTGATTAGCATTTT
Source organism: Drosophila paulistorum (assembly GCA_018152135.1). Taxonomy (NCBI): domain Eukaryota; kingdom Metazoa; phylum Arthropoda; class Insecta; order Diptera; family Drosophilidae; genus Drosophila; species Drosophila paulistorum. Next base: position 7,173,664 of record JAECXG010000606.1, on the reverse strand, counting down.
CATACATATACATACTTTAGATTTGTTAATCCTTACATTTGGATATGCAAGTGTATTTTACTTGTAAGAGTAATACACAGATAATTTTTATGAGTAGTTAAGCCAAGTAACTGAAAAAATATCATTTCTGTTCTTGAATTCAATAAGTCAATGTATTATTTTGTTAAAGAGACGGGATGGTCACACTCTGAATGAAAGAATTTTACAACAAATTACACATACGCAATATTAGACCGTAACTTTTTTTAAATTCCTTTTTACACTCTACCAAAAAAACACTAAATTGGTGTAATTAAGTAACATATTCCCTGGAAAAGAACAATAACAATTGCCTGATGAAAGCAAAGCTCTATATATACAATTCTGATTAAGAAAATGATTATTTCAACAGGTAAGATGGCTCTGAGATAGTTGGCCCAATGAACCAAAGCCACAACTGGTAGCAAGCGATTTAGATAATGTAAAAAAGGGTAACGATTTTGATCCCTAAACGATTGGATGTACTTTCTCCCATTAAATAAGATTAGGTATATATATTATATTTATATATAAAATTTAAAGTCAATATTGATTAGGATGTTCATTAAAAATTTTTCTTCCGATCGTTTCTATAGGTAGATAGAACTGAACAATGAAGATCCGTTGATACCGACGGACAGACGGACACGGCTATATGAAATAAATGATTGCAGACATTTAGAAAATGGCAATAGTTAGTTTCACTTACTTGTCAACGCCGTGAAGGGCCTCCTGCAGCTGCTTCAAACATCGATCAATTTTCCTTTCACGGACTTGGGAGCCATACTTGGATGAGGCATACGGATCGAAAAGAAATGGAAAATACGGATGTGTGTCGAAAGTGAATAGGCAAGATGCATTTTCCTTAATAATTTTCACTTTTTCTGCGTGCTCAGTAGGAGAAGTTGGAGAAGTTTTTGCCTGCTCTTGTTCCATTTGATTACTCATTTTTTTTTATTAGGGATACGCCGCAACGAGACTTCGCGACAATTTCTTGGGACACTTCTTAATGCATTGAAATGAAAATTGCAACTGCTTCTGCCTTGTTTGAGTGACCATTCTGTTAGCTTCTTGGGCTTCTTTGTTTAGACTTTGATTATTTGTTCGCTTTTGTTTTTGTTGTCGGTTTTCGTTTTTGTAAATTTTTATATTGCAATCGGGCTTTGGTGCCAGGTATAGACAGAGTTATTACAGTTGGCCGTCAATTAAAGTCATCATCATCGTCATCGTCATTATCATCATCATCATCATTATTATTGTTATTATTATTATTATTGAGCAGAAGGCCGTCTGCCTGGTACACAATTTGTTATATTACTTATCGAATTGATAATTATTATTATCAAGAGTTGAAAAGCTTTTTTGCATATGACGTATACGTCATGTTGTCGGCCTGCCGAGTAGCTACTCACATTTCATTTCTCAGTAATATAGTTAAAATTCCTTCAATTGCTATTCGATCCTCTATTGTTTATTTCATTATTAAGCCAATTGTTTATTCAGTTAGCAAGCAATTGGCAACAAATTGCAACGTCCACAAGAATGAAAATGAAATCAGGCCAGTGTTTGGAATGAAAATACTTTCATTAATTGATAGATAAGCGATTTCTCAATTCATTTTTTGCCTTTTTAACATGAAATACAAAGTACTAGTTGATAGTCCCTTTTTATGCGCTCCAGAATCATGCGCTCTTTAGAAAGTTTGTTGCAATACTTCCCTGCCGTACGTACAGGGATATGTGATTATCCTTAGACACTTGTAAATACAAAGAAATAACATTCAGTATAGTGAATAAATAATTAAATAATAAGTTTTGACTGAATTGCAATCCAAAAAATAATAAGACAGAAGTTTGGTTGTTAATCATACTTATAAGCAAATAATGTTTTAAATGCAAATGAGAGATGGTATTAGAAACAAATCAAAAAAGTCAATTAGGACGACAAGGTAAGGAGCTTATAAGATATGAACATGTCAGGTGAACATGTTTGTACATATGTATGTACATATATGATCGACTCGGCTTTAACTTGAGTTTAGCAAAAGGTTGAATTTTTAGGTAAAATATTTTCCCGTTTTGTCTCCTGTAGGTAAGGAAAAAGTTATAGAATACCTTACAAGGGTAAACATTGCTGTATTTTTGGCAGTAAAATAAATAATTTAAAGTGCTTATTCTTTCCATATGTATGTCGGTACAGCATTTAGGTGCGATGTGTTGACAGATAGGTAGGTATATAGTTGTAAATGTGATTGATTTTAATTTATTGGAGGTTTAAATAAGCATTAATTAAATTCTGTTGGTCGCAAAATCATGTCACTTAGCATGTATAGAAATTCTATATAGCTTTAGTTAATATATGATTGCCACTTCGTGTTTCTTTTTACGTAGGAGGCATCTCTCCATCAACCCATAGCCCATTTGGGCCATTCTTTGGAATTTCCCGCCCTTTCACTCCTTTACTCCGTCCCCTTTGCATACCCTGCCGCTATGGCAAGCCCTTACAAGTTTGAAATGAACGAAATGAAAGCCAGACGCAAATAAACGATAAAAGCGCAGTCGTTTGCTAACAAACAGTAACAAATAAGTAGCGAGTGGGTGAAAGAAACCCAAAAATCCTCCCATCCACAATATAGAATGTCGTACTGACTCACTCACTCACTCACTTACTCTCTCACTTACTAACTCGTTCGTCAGTCGTTCGTTCCTTCGTTTGTTCGTTTGCTCGTTAGTTGTGTTAGACAAACGCGGGAGTTAACTGGGCGCACAGCAATGAGAAAAAGCTAAGTTTAACTACAAATGTTTCAGAGTATTGCGAAATAGAAAGAGACAGACAGAGAGAGAGAGAGAGAGAGAGAGAGAGAGAAAGAGAGAGAAAGAGAGACAAAGACCGGACAATATATAAGGCGAGAGCGAGAGGCAAAGTTGAAAGTTAAATTGAATTGTGTAGGTCCAGGGGGGGTGGTGGCAATGAGGTTAGGGTGACTTTCAGCATGTGGAAGCCGCTGCTTAGCATGCTTCCTGACTCCTGTCACAGGCCACGTGAGCATGAGAGCGAGCAAGAGCGAGACCGAGCGTTCGAGAGAAAGAAAAAGAGAAGGAGAGAGCGCTAGATGGAGCGACCAGTTACTCGTTGTGAAAATGAGGCGCAAATTTTGTGGCCGGAATGGAAAAATAAAAGGTTCAACAAATGGTTTGCAACCGAAACGTAACGTAACGTAACGAAACGAAACCCAAGCCGACTTTCACCACTCAACCGCCCCCCTCTATCGCTATCGGCCCATTCACCCTCATGGCCTCTCTCGCTATTTAGTAATGACATAAAGTCAGGGCGCAAAGTGGGTATATGTATGTGGGTACTTTCAGTCGTCGTCCTTTTTTTGTTTCTGGGAGCTCAGAAATTTTAGGCGTCTATGGACGAACCTCTTTTTATTCTCTTGTTCGCCCCCCACCCACCCCATCACTCGCCGTGGCCTGCTCTTTCTAATGCTCTCTCGCTCGCTCTGCCTGACTTAGAAGCTTGAAAATTATGTCAACGAGCTCTGTTGATTTTCCCATTTTCCTTTGCCTCTGCCATTTCTTTTGTTTTTGTTGTTAATGCTTTCTGCCACCCCACGTCCCTTCTGGTTAGCCTTCTGCCTACCGTGTGCCTGCTACATGCTTCTGGTACTTGGTTAATTACATTTTACAAAATTTGCTGTCAAGCAGTTAAGTTGGGTTAACTCGAGCAAACGTTGACTCCTGAGGCTAGGCTTGGGGTAATTTAATATTCGATTTTATAATTTTTATGCGCTGACCTTTTTTTCCCCCCTTCCACCTATTGTTCCCATAACCCAGAGCTTTGTTTGTTGGCAAGTGGAATTTTCATTTTAATTATTTATCAACCGCAGTGGGTGGTTTTTTCTTGTTTTTCTTTTTTCCTGTGTTTTGTGTTGTCCGCAGATTAAACGAAAATCGTTTTGTATTTAATTATGCAGACAGGTGCTTGTAATTCGCTCGGTAAATAATAATTAATATCGCAAATTTGTGGAATTAAGCCAAATGTAATATTTAGATACAAGTACACTATGTAAAAACACTGGGATCAACATTATTTGGAGGGAGTCACAAAACAGAGAGAAAAAATAAAAAAAATGGGGAAATACAGGAAAAAAGAAAATTTAGAAAATCGAAATAAAGAGCACAAAATGAAGAAGGTCTAAAGGGGCATCTAACAATTACAGTCAGTTTTGTAAATACATTTCAAAAATAATACATTTCAAAAGTAATTAAATGAAATTATAGCTTAATTAAACTATTGAATTATGTTCTTTGTAGCTTTTGAAAAGAAAATATAAGCGTTTTAATAAAATCCATCATATCCATCCCATCTATTAATTTTGCCCTTTTCATTGTACTTTACGAAAATAATTTTTGTACATAGATCGATAATGTTTTCAGTGTTGGTAAACACAGATTGTTATGGATTTTTCTGCTGCCAGACTGGTTTGGCAACCGAAAATTCTATACTGAACAAAATTTTGCCTTTTGAAATCAAGAAATATTGTAAACACAACAGTATTTTCTTTAGTAGAGTATACTGGGGGAACATCTGTTTCGAAAAGTCGGCGTACTTTTTAATCAGTAGTACCCGCAACATAAATATGTCATCTTCAACACTATCTCGAAATCCGGCAGCTCTTTTTCAACCGGAAACCGCTATTATTTAGAGGGGAAAGGCGCTGTCGTGAAACTTTCTTTCGTTTCATACCGAATCAATGTTTTTGAAATGTGTTTTTTTTCATACCCAATCAACATCGAACTGAAAATAGCAAAGTTATGGGTAAAACGTTATTTACTATGCAGACTGAAAAAAAAAACTGTAAATAAATATACAGTCGACTCTCGTTAATTCAAACCTGCGATAATTCGAACCTCTCTGTAATTCGAAGTTATCACGAGTCCCCTACAAAATCTCTTGATATTCGAACCATTTAATATTTCGAACTCTCGATAATTCGAAATATTTTAAAAGTCCCTTGAATTTCGAATTAACGAGAGTCGACTGTATATATATTTGGTCTTATAATTTTAAAACATGTTGTGCTGACTGTACATGCATTGGATCTAATGGTCCAAAAAAAAATGTCATATTCCAAATGCGCAACATAATTGTTTCTGTTGGCGTTAACATTATCAATAATGTTGAAATTAGTTTCAAAAATCATTAAAAAAAGTGAAAAAAGTTAATAAATAGAAAAGTGTGCTAGCCTATTGACTTCATTTTAGTCAATTTTTCAGTTTGAATTCTTGTAGTTTTTGTAAAGCTCTTTTAGTTCTAAAATAATTTATCTATTCTGATGTCGGACAATGTACATACATATATTGCCCATTAAGATTTAGTCTATGTATATATGGATAAGATGGATAACTATATACATAAGTTGAAGAGATCTTCTAATTTTGCGACCGTTGGCTGTTGGCTTACAGGTTATACTGGTTGCCTTACACGTTATACCAATTCGACGAAATTTGCAGACTTTAAGAAACAAACACAGGTATACTGACTTTGCTTTTTGTGCTTATCGAGAATATATATACACTTAGTCGTGTAAGGAACTTTAGAAGAATTTTTGCACCAGCTAATGTGCTGATATAAGCTTTTGACCCAAAAATATACATAGATTATAGCGCCTAAAAACATAAAGTTCCGTACATCGACACCAGCGCCTCCTAGCGGCGTAGAATATACACACCGGCCTTTTGCAAATATTTTGTGGGCCGGAAGTTGAATATCGGTTGAGCATTCAAGAGTTCGAGTGTAAGAAAAGTTAAAGTTATTATTTTTAAACATTTATGTATATTTCACATAAACTGATAGTTTAAAATCTGTACTGATTCTTATTGAAAAATCGTCCTAAACATTTGACAAACAAATTCTCGTATAATTCTCAAGTGGTTAAGGCCAATGAAATTTATCCAACGGACTGTCCTTATTCCAAACATTCTTTCAACTGTGAGATACCCAAAGGGGTAGAGCAGGGCAAACAACTTACAAAGGCAGAGAAACCAAACACAAAAAAAAAAAGAAAAAAAAAGGGGAAAACGGAAAACCGAAAAGGAAAAATTGTGGCGCAAAATGTTACGCTTGCATCACTTTACGAGAAGAAGGCAAAATGTTGAAAGGGTGAGAAGTAGGAGCATGTTGCTCCTACAATGACTGGCTGCAACATCAGGCAAAGGACGCCGAGATGTAGATGGGGGCAAGGCACAGGAGAGGTGGTAGAAATGAATGGTGGTGGGGCCTGATGTGTTCGGTGGGTTTGGCGGAGTAAAAACAAGATGATGGCAAAGGCATTAAGCTGGCTCCCACATTCAGCAGGAGACAACAAGGCGAAGGATGCGTTTTGCCATGAAATACGCACACAGATATCTATACTTATACACTACACACACACACACATGCAAACAGGCGACATACTTTCAGGCACACACACACAAGAAAGCCAAAGCAGAGCACAAAACTCTTGGCAAGAAAACTTTTTGCGCGCGGCTTTGGAGCCATGGAGCAGGGATATGCCAAAAAGCAAAATGAAAAAAAGAATACATACTAAAAAGACACACATACACCCAAATACATACACATGCACATACCTAGATATACTATACATACGTATGTATGTATATACATATGTATGTACAAGAAAAAAAAGATGGTAAGAAAGAAGGAAAATGGCAACATAACTGTAGTGAAAATGTCAAGAGAGAAAAGATATTAAAACGTATTTGACTTCTGTGAGTTGGGCGAAGGCGAGAGAGGACATGAGGGGCAGAGGCGGCGGCGGTAGCAGGACGAAGGACATGAGCAGGATGTGCGCCAGTGTGGCACAATGAAAAATATATAAAGCGCATACACACACATACAAATACACACACATTTACACAGGGCCAAACGCGGTGCGGCTTAGGACAAAAAAAAAGAGAGAAAAAAATAAAAATAATAATAAAAATGGCTCAAGAAAAGAAAATGACAGAAAAAACCGAAGCAAATGTAAAATAAAAGTGAACAGAGGAGAAGAAAAATACAAGTATAAAAATGAATTTTAGATGACAGGCAAAATAAGGGGCGTGGCAAGATAGTAGGGTGAGGTGGAGGCGGACGCCAAGAGATGGCGATGGTGATGATGGTGATGAAGGGTTTGTGCGGCGGAGTGGTGAGGGGCCGTGTTGGTTGGCGTCGGAGGGAAAGATGGCAACAGGAGAGCCTGGCAGGTTTGTCTTTGCAGTTAAGCAGACGAGTAAATGTTGTCCTTGTTGCCTCACTGACGAAGCGAGCGTCGACTATGACGATGAGGTTGAGGATGAGAAAGGCGTGGCACGGCAGTAGCAGCATTGCAGAAAAAAAAATATGAAAAAAGCAGAAAGTTTTATGGCCAACAGCAGCAAAAATTGCAATATACCCAAGGCATGGCAGAAACGGTTGGATAGGAGTGTCAGAGTATGGAACAGGGGTGTTAGCCTGATGTTGATGGTTCTGACAACGAATCCAAGGCGAGGTAAGGCAAGGCAAGGATATGCCAGGCGAACGAAGAGCCAACAACGAGACGAGACATGGAAGAGTACAGAAAAAAACCATCAACAAAAGGAAAGAAACAAAATGAACACACACACACACACACACAAAAAAAAGGGAAAATGAAAAAAAGGATGCAATGGAAAACCAATTTCAACTGGCACCCCAAATATGTATACACTGAGGAAAAACCAAAACAGGATCCAACTAAAATGCTTCAGAATAGAAACGTTTGAAAAATATTTTTATGATCACTAAATTTGTGTTCCATCTAAAATTACATCCCCAGTCCTTGAGGCGTTTCTAATTGATCAAGGTCAAGGCCTCTCTTTCTCTATGACATTTCATATAAATAAACCATTAGGCTCGTTTCCATCTACTTTTAAATTTGTGCATGGTATACCAAGCAGAGTCGTGGAACAAGTAACCATATTATTTAGTAAGTATATTCTTTTAGCGTGCCATTTACCAAATACAAAAGAGTATTACCAGTTAAGGATGCTATTGTCATTCTAGCCAGATAACTGTATGACTGATCAATCGAACAGGAGGTGGGCCATTTGAGTCGGATCATATTGAACCTGGAAATGTAAAAATCTTTCTGTAAAATGGATTTTGGTATAAATACCAGTACCCAAGTAGTCTGGAGCAATGTTTGTGAATTTTATATCATAGGTATGTATATTTCACGGACACCTTCTGCTATCTCGCACCCTTCTTGAGTACACGAGCACTTTGGCATCGCCATCAGCGAATGGCCAAGTCCGCTCGTATGGAACACGCATAGATTGCCCCTATTTATTCCGATTGTAGTCAAACTAATAACAAGCATTTGGGTGCTAAAATTAATATCGATTGTTTAAATATTATAGAGAGAAAATTGTTTCTTCGGATTGTTTTAAGTGCTCGAGCGGATATAAAAATTTGATATACATGTATATGTATTGTACATTCATACGTTTTATATAGGTGTGTATGAAAATACTAATCGAGTCTAGATACCAAATTTGGTGGGCGTAGATTCTATAGCTTCTGGTATATAAATAATGATTATTCCTCGATTTCGTTCGCTCAGAAATAAAACTCAAAAATCTAATTTTATGGCAGATTTTGAAAGTCCGTGAAATGCCTTCCTGTAACGTTATAAATTATATAGTTTCTTAGTTTTTTTTTTAATTTTAATATTTAAAATATGTATGTAAGTCTCTGTAACTTGAGTTTCTGTATACTGAAGGCATAACATATTTAATCTCGGACTATGACGGATCAGACCAGGGGAAGGATCATTCGAATACGAAGTTCTAGATGAATAACTTTTTTGTTTCGATTAATACATAGACTAGATAAAGAAATCATTAATTTTTTTTTTTTAAATTAAATACATCAACATTTTGTTATTATTAAAGCTAGTAAAATTTAAAAAGTTATGATATAGTATTAGATATCGCATAGATTTGGAACTTGTAATAGGATATCTCTAGAGGAGAGAGAAAAGAGATGTGGTAGATTGGGGATTAACATATGTTCAAATCCCAAAAGAGGATGAAACTTAGCACAGATCTGAGACCATGACTCTGGCCCAAAATACGCACACCAATCCCAAAAACAAAAAAAAAAAACGAGAAGAAAATAATAAATAACATAAAAATAAATCATACGCCTCATCGGCCCCATGAAAAAGAGAGCCAATACCGTTACCATTTTCCCAAACCTTGGCAATCTTTCCAAAAAGCCTTCATCCCTCGGCCTCCTCATCCTTCTTTTGTTGCTTTGCCCCCTAGCTCATGGCGCTAATAAATGCTTATCGAAGACGCATAAAGCGAGTAAATTCGCAGCCATTAAACGGGCATAAAACTCAATGCTTCTGGCCCGACCAGCCAACCAACAACAAAATTGTGGGGCCGACAAATCAAAGTACAAACCCAACCACCGCCTCCCCACATACATATCTCCCCCCGCATTTACCCATCTGGCCGCCTATTCCTAACGCCGCAAAAAGCTGTGAAATAAAACCGAAGCAACAATGAAACTCAAAGCGGCTCCCAGGCGATTTCGGTCCGAGGAATTAACCGAACCCAAGGAGCCCCTGCCCTACACCCTTCAGCAACACACCCAACTCAACGATCCCACCCCGTGGAACCAAGGACCAACGACGTTGACAGCATACAAAGTAACTTAAATCGAAACAATAAAGCGGCAACTTTGTTCAGAAAAAATGAAAATCAAAAAAAAGAAAAAAAGGAAAGTAAAAGAAGAAAGCATAAAAAAGCACGAAGAAGCGCATAAAAGTTGCCAAAGATGGGCAAAGAGAGGACGCAAAAAAAAAGGAATGTAGAAAAGCGCAAATAAATGAATGAATAAATGCTGCAAGTGGGCTGAGGATGATGGCAGAAGCAGAAATAAAAGCATGGAGCCAGACTTCAACAAAGAAATTACAAAAGAACAGAAATGAGAAGAAAAAAAAACACGATAAAAGGAAAGAGAAGAAGTAAGCGAAAGGACAGCAGCAACGATGAAAATATATTAATAAATCCAAGCCATGGGCCATAGTAGAGGCTCTTGAGTGCCTCCTTCCATAGCTGAGCTTGTACAACGTGGCGTATGTGCAATATACATATGTACATACATATATACTATCTACTTGATGAAGAGGTAGAGATCTTTTATGAAACAAATTGTCATAATGCCATTAAATCAACCCACACTCAAATACATATTCACACACATATCCCCACCTTTAACCCTAACCCGTGCCCCCCTTTCAATAGAACATTCTCTTCTAATCATAACGATAACACCTAATCAACCGCAAACCGAAACTGCCTCTTTCTCTTTCCTCTCTTTCTATTCTTCACAGTAGCCAAGGACGTACCACCCACCCGGATCGCCCCCCTCACACAGAAAGAGAGAGAGACAACAGCAAAAAGAGAGAGAGAGAACGGGTAAGAGTAAAAGCAAACCAAAAAAAGGTTTCAGGCTAAATTAAATGAAAAGTTGATAAGGCGCAAAAGGGCGCACACTAAACGATTAAATCGAATCGAGGCGAGCAAATGAGTGAGCGAGTGAGTGAATGTAGTGCTTTGAGTGACTGGGAGCAAATAGGCGGTGGGGTAGTCAGGTAGGTAGGTGCAACCCCCTTTTAATACACAATAGTGACCTCGCCGGCCGGCATTGCGGACGTGCCCGACTGACTTTCGGCACAAGTGCGCAGCGATGGCGAAAAGTGAATTTTCCGCTGAATGAGTGACTGGGGCGAGTGGAGGAAATTCTTACGCCACTGAAGGAGAAAGATACCGTGAGTGAGTAAGTGGGTAAGTGAGTGAGAGAGAATGTCATTGTTGTAAATGCGTGTAGAACCTTTGTATGTATGTAGGTATGTTAATCGTGCAGTCGTTCGTCCATGTCGTTCGTCGCTCATCGTTCATCGCTCGTCGCAGTTCGTTGTATCTCAGAACACTTCACGTGCCATTGCGCATGTTGGGCTAAGGAACGTAATAGTTGTTGTAGCGCCTTGGGGTTATTTCTGAGCGCCTATTCCACAGTCAGCGCATTGCGTTCGTGTGTGACGTTCTGTGTGCAAAATTCTCAAACTGATTGAGTGTGTCTTTCCCTCACATTTGTTCGAATGAGCTTGTGATTTAGAGTTCACAGATATTATTCATTGTGTTAATTATTGTTTGGAACTTTCCAATGATTCTTTCTCGCCCGCTTGCTGTCACTTTTCTCAGTTATCTTCTATAGTTAATTTTAATTGCATTTTAACCATTTAATATACCAATTTCAAACCGTTTCCATAATAGACTACCACTCGTTTTTTGCTTTCTTGGATAAAAAACAACTTATTGTCTAAATATTTGACTTCAAGATGCGTTTATCTAATTGATTGTCCAAGTGCCCTGTCCCCTTTGGTTCTCCCCTTGGGTCTTTCTTCCTTCAAAGTGAAGTTAAAGTTGTTTCTGACTCACTGTTGTTGTTATTCTTGTGCTCATCTGGCGCGCTGGGCAATTGGGCAGCATCAGCTCTATGTATATGAAAATGATGTAAACCTAATTAAATTTCCAATAGCCCCGCCCACCGACAGCCCCATCTCAAGCTCAAAGTAAACTTTAATGTTTGAACACAGTCGGAAGATAATTGCTTGATTGCGTCATGAGAGTGACTCCAAGATTGCCAATCCTCCCCAATTTTTAGTTCGCTTTGAAACGATTCTACTACAGGAAATAGCGAATGGGCAACTGCTTGGACCAACTGCCTCTGCCAACAAGTGCATAAGACACGACGGATGCCCTGCAATGCCAAATTCAGAATTAATCAAATAATTTCCTTCACATTTGTAATCTTGCATTGTCTCTAAACTCCAATTATTTTCATATCTTTTTTCTGTCACCTCGAAAGTAATTACGAATAAAAAAAACTAATCGCATTCAATGTGCCATTTCTTGGACTTAAACATTCAATAAAAATTGACTAGATTACAATAGAACTATGAGCCAGAAATAGCTTCAGCAGAGCCAATATAATTAATATCCTTGCGAATGTTTTTGTTCCCATTTCCCTTTCTCGAAATATGAAAGAGACAAAACTTTACTCTTAAAACCCGCAAACTTAAGGCGAAATAATGCACTGAACTTGAAATATATAATGCCTGTCTACGGTCGAGTAGGACTTTATATATATCGAGACGAAAGGACAGCCGTGAACTCATTTGATCGTGCTGTATTCGTATTTAATGATCTCTTTCTAAATACAAATACAACATTTAAACATTGACGTCACACCGCCACGCTTCATCGTTATCCTATTGCAATTATATTAAATATTGAAGCTTGAAAAGTCTAATGAAAAATATATAGGGGCAAAATTTTTCAAGGTGTCCAAAAGATTTTTGATGTCTCAGCTCTCATGACGACTATCAGGAAGTTTTATTATAGAAGTTGTTGACATTTATTTATTTATTCTAGCTCTCTGCAGGACTTTCCAGGATTTAATAATATCGGTTAATGTTCATCAATAAGGAGTACAATCTGGTTAATAATCCATTGGAATTTACGCGCTTCCCGTTTTTTTGTCATGGACATTCTAACTTATACATATATATAATTATGGTCACCTTTAATATACTATTTATATATGAATTCTTTTATATTCTGTGCCAAAGAACAAAAACTGGTATCATTTTTGGACATTGAATCAAGCCCGCAAGGTCTTGAAACTTTTCAATTTTTGACAGTGTTGTCATAAAAGGAAAATCCAATAACCAACTGGGCGCAAATTATCGAAATGACAAAGATGCTGTTGTGTGAGAGTAAGTGGACCGCCACAAAGACACACGCACACGTACACATACACTCAATAAAAACAGGACATTTCTCTGGAACGTCTCCATTCAGTATTTATCATAGCTTGCAAATAACTGTTAACCGTTTTTTTCCATACGCTCTGTTCGCGAGAACAACCGAAAAAAATCATACTTTCTCGCTCTCGCTCTGAGCAAGACCCTTTGGTTGTTTTCGATTCGGTTTTCGGTTGAGCGCTAACAGTTGAGCAATTTGCTTATCGGTCTTTGAGTGAACAGCGCGTAAAGAGTGAAACGATTCACGCTCACACAGTGAGGCTCACCAAAAGACCGATTGACTGAAAAACTCAACGCAAACGGTCTTTTCAACTATTTGTCTTCTTTTCGATGCACAGTGGTACGTTGTGTAAAATTGCGACATTAAATTTTACTTAAGATCTTCTTGAAAAAATTGTATGTATTTCAGACTAATTTTTTGTTTAAAACAGGAATAGTTTTATTTTTTTAAGTATTTTATTTTGAATTAAGCTTAACAACTCTCTAAATATTTCATAATGTTTAGTTGTCAAGTGGCGTTTCAAATTTGTAGTATGAATGCCAGCTAATTTCACGTCGCATATTTTACACACTGATTTTTTGCTTACTGCATCAAATTGAAAAAATTGATGCACTTTTTATTAGTTTCACGTCCCATTTTGTTAAAACCACTGTGCTCAATCGAAACTCACAAAGCAAATTGACGCGTAAAACCCACGAAACTTCACATACACACATACATGCGCAAAAGACTTTTTGAATCGTCGTTCAGAAGCAAACGGTCCCGGAATGAGCAGAGCAAAAGAGAACAGAAAAAAGTGCTCTTTGACTGAGCGCGAGCAAAATTTATTTACGAACAATCCAATCGGTTGCTCTCAGACCTTTTGCTCAAAGTCTCAGTGAAGAACACTTATTTCGCGACAGTGTGAAACGGTTAACAGTTATTTGCGAGCTATGGTATTTATTGATGATTTTCTTTATATATATATGTATGCACATACATATGTACATGTGTATTGTATGTGAACCCAAAAGACAAACACAAATTGAATTATCCCTTAGACCAAATGGTTATACTCTATATGGATGGTTGTGTATCTGTGAGACGTCAAAGTATCTTAATTAAATTTCATCCCTTAGAAAAACATAATAAAAATGTGCAGCAATTTTGTCTCTGCGTTTTCACATACCCACACATACATTTACACCCACACCCGCACCCACACCGATTGACTGACTAATAGACAATTTACGCCCACATATGTATGTGTGTATGTATGTATGTTCATATAAGCCAAGCCAAGACCAAAACCAAGTATAAACACCCTCCCGTAAGTTTTACCGTTTAGCAACACTGCTTTTTGAGGAGTTCTAGGCGGTGTAGGAATGATGAGCGGGTGAAGGGGGAAAAGTCAACTGTTATGCCATTAAATAAAGTTGGCAACACTTAATGCACAACAACAAACAAACTGTTGAGTGAGAGAATCAAATTGTTGTTGGCTTCCAAGAGGGTGAGGGTGTGGGGAGTGAGTTGGGCTTAGAACAAAAATCTATAAAATGCAGCAACAAACTGGTAAACTAACTTTATATATTTTCTGTTTTTTTTCTTTACTTGTTGTTCTTTTTGTGCTGTTTTTATAGAGAACGGCAGCGAAGAGGCACCCTATGAACATGCCACATTTAGTCTATGCTACGTGCCATGCCAGGTAAGTGGGATGAGGGGGTACTGAGGGCGGTTGCAGGGCAGTGTGTTGTGCTGACTCGCGTTGAGCTGGCTGCATGTGCCAACCAAACATGTGGATTTGCTGACGCCTACCAACACCGATCCACTACCAACACCACACTCCCAATCCAAGCATACTGTGTCGGAGTTAACCTTCTCTGCCCGACCAAAGTACCGCAATTTGCGCTCAGCAACAACGCGTTACATTTACACACACAAAAACACAGATATACATACGTATATAATATGTATATATATATGTATATACAGCCACAGAAAAGTGTACGATAGGATGGGCGGAGAGTGGGAAATCTCCTTCTTTGCTGGTTTTTGCACACTGTGAACAATTTTCGTTATCCTTTAGGAAGCTACCACTCACAGCTACCGTTCCGAATTGAATTAAACTCAAACTTTTACAAATTTACAAAAGCAACACACACACACACACACACATAGGGGAAAAGTAAAAGAAGAAAGTTGAGAGCATGAGATGCCGACAACTAACAAGGAGAAGAAGTTTAAGCTGAATAAGGAACATCAGGAGGAGCAGCAGCTGAAGCATAGTTTTAGCTATTAGAATCACCCAAAGTAGATGTAGTGGCAGTGATGGGGCGGTGAGTGGGGGGAGAGGAGCAACTGAAAGCAGCAGCTAAGAAAGCTAACCCGAAACTTTTGCACACAAAAAGCAGAAGCAAGTTTTCAGCTTATTTTCTGCAGCGTCTTTTAGTCTCCTTTTCTTCTTTTTGTCTCTTTGTTTTTTTTTCATCCTTTTGCCTATATTATAAACAGAACACAGGAACACAGGGTATCCACGTGGCATTAGGGGTATCGGTAATTGAAAAATCTTGTTCACCTTAATCGTATTCCTTTAAATATAAAAAAGATACAAGTGAGAATGTAGTATGGAAATAGAACTTCTTTGTAAATAATGAATGAAATGATTTATATATTAATTGATTATTAAATAATTGTTGAGATGTCTGCCCGACCATTTGATGCTAGCTGATCCCTCAGTCTAGTTTAAGCTTGATCAGTGATAGTTGAAGCTTTCTTTTTAGCTTACTCGAGAAGTCTATCATTTTTCATTTTCTAGATTACTGAGTACTTGTCGTGGTCGGTCTCATTTTATTATAATGGTAACCTTTTGCCAGTTGCTTTCTTCTACCAGACCTCTGGTGAGACCATTCTTCTTCTCTTCAGTCCATCCTTCGCCATTCGCCATCCGCCATGCCATGCCATGTAGAAACACAATCTGCCCCGTAAAAGAGCTTAAACCCTGTCAAGCCACCCATTAAGAGAGCCAGGCGAACATTTTGCGTGATGGCATACCAAACAGGCATACCAACACAAGGATAACAGAAAGGATATGCAGTGGTGGTCGTATTGTAGGCGGAGGGGGGGGAGGGATTGGTTCAGTGTTAAAGGACAACTTAGAATGAGCGAGGGCGGCGCGTGTGACGTGGGGGGGTGCAAGCTTTTGGCCGCCATGGGTCTTAGTTGTTTGTAGTTGTTGGGATTGTTGCTTTATTTTCTTTTTTTTTTTTTTTTGGTTACTTTTGTTGGTTTTGTTCGGCTTGTTGTTGGTGGAAATTATAACATGTCCTTTTTGGACTGGCATTGCTATGGTTTTCCTTTTTTTTATCCTTTTTCTTTCTCTCTCTCTCCCTCTCTCGTTTTCTATTTCTGTCTGATGGGTTGGGAAAGAGCGAAGCTGTAAGGGGGCATCAGGTGGTTGTGCTTTGACTTGGTTTTAACTGTGGCGCTATGTTTGTCATTTGCCTCTGAAATATAATCGAGTCGAAGTGAATGCCAAAAAGCAGAACATACAATGGGTATGTGTGGTAGGGTGGAACTGAGAGAGGGGTGAAAGGAATGATATGGTGTTGTTATGATAGATTATGATGGGGTATGATTCGAAATTGGCCCATCGGAAAATGTTATTTGAAAGAGGTTAATATTATGGCTAGCTGAATCTGATCTCAGCTAATATTTACATATGTTAGACATATATATTCATTGTTCAGTTATCGTATCGTAAGAAAGGGAATATTTCTTTCTTGTATTTCCATTAAATGTTTGCGGCCTTTTAAAGTGAAATGTATACTTAACTGAAGATTTTCTTTCTTAACTACCCTTATCATCCCCTAAATGAATGCCATTGTATTGTACCCCCATCTTCTTCACACACACACACACACACAAACACACCTACACAAATCATTTTCCACAATCATTTTTTGCCCCTCAAACTGGCGACACTGGAAAAGCGTTGCCCCTTAGCCTTCTTGCATGTACCGGGACTGGGTCTGGGTCTGTTTTTGGTCATCAGTCTCTGGCGACCAGGCCACAGGCGAGCGGGACAGAACAGGACAGAACAGAAATGGACTGAAGGACAACGGGTGGGAGACTGGGGGAAAAAGAAAAAGTAGCTAAAACGAAAAGTTAATAGAGAAAAGCAGCAGAGACAGTCAAAAACGAGAATGTGGGGCCAAGGCAACGCAAAATTGTTGTGGATGGCGTTGGCAGCCAAGAGAGATGAGATGCAGAGACAGACCAAGGACAGACTACGCTCCAGTCCAAGTCCAGTCAAGGCAAAAAAGGTCGTTCCGAAAAATGGTCAGCCCGAAAGTTGGTTGAATGTTGTTTTCGTCGTTTTTTTCCCTTTTTTTTTTTGGGCGGACGATGACCGAAAATGTACAAACAAATCGAGCAGACATCGAGCAGTTGCTTGACTAGAAGGGCGCTTGTTCAGTTGCTGGTACTGGGGTGAGGGTCGAGGCAGCAAACAAACAAAATAGACAAACAGACGTTGACCCAAAAGTTGAAGTGCAGATCTAAAAGGACCTCCACCATCATCAAAGAAGAGAGAGAAAAAAAAAAAACCAGAAAAGTTTGATTTAAGCTGTGTGGAACTTTTTCGAGTATATTACGCATACGCACTGTGGCTATGTTTTCGGTCCTCGGCCTTCTCTATCTCCGTCTCTTGCCTCTTCTTCTATCTTTCTTTGCATTTCCCTCTCTATCTTTTTGTATATATACATATGTATAGATATATAAAGATGTATATATTTTTGTGTTGAATTTTAACGTTTTGCCAACTTTTTGGGCAAAAGCCAAAAGTTTGCTTCAGCAAAGTATAAAAAGAGTTTATGGCTCTAAAGTGACTGAGAGAGAGTCAGACGAATGAAGGGGCGACGGGAGATGGTTAGGGGGTCAGAAGGAGCTTGCTTCCTTGCCTTAGACAGTTGCCTCTGTTTTGCTGGCGAAAAAGGATTTTGTGTGGAGTCATTGCCGTTGGCAGCATAATATTTTCTGCTAACGCAGTCACTTTTCATAAACTTTCCTCCTCTTCCAACAACAACAACAACAATAGCAAGAGCATCAACGATAGCAACAACAATAACAACAATGAAAACTCAAACAGCAACAACTTGTAGAAAAAAGGCAGCTAAAGCAAAAAGGATTATAGAAAATTGCCAGCAATATGAGCACGAAGGCAACTGTGCGATCCGTGTTACGATGGCGGGGAGCGTGGTGGGGTTTGAAAAAGAAATGTCTTGGGTGACTCTGACGCGACTTTCCAATGCTTTGTGGAGTGGATGGAGTGGGCCTGACGCTAGATGTGGCAAGATGCGGCGCATATTGTCAACTGCTATTGGAGCGTCGAGGACATCATCGTCAGCGCCAACGGCAACATTGGCGTCAACGTCGGCGCCGGCATCGTTCCTTTCGTCATTGTTATTACAGCCCTCTGGCAGGCCAGAACACTCTTACTCATACCCAAATACACAATCGCCAACTTGTTGTTCGTGTTGTTGCTTTTCTTGTTGTCGCAACCACCCATCTAAAAGCTGGATACCCTCTCAAATAAGAAACCAACCCAACCCACCCACGCACATGCCTAAAAGCCGTCAACACAATGTTTAGCTTGGAGTTTGAGTAGCATACGCGACACAAACCGACATGGCACAGTGGTCAAAACAAAAAAACTTATCAACAAAGTGCATATACGAACATATATAAATGATAAGTTACAAAGTAGATTAAGAAAAATAAAGTAGAATAAAGATAATTTTGTAATAAAGAAAATGTTTGGCGATTCAAATAACCATTCAACATAGCCAATCGATGATAATGCCGGACAATCGGTAGATTTTTATCGAGTTGTCTAAGTGGCCAAACATTTAGGCATCTTGAACAACTAATGATCCGGGTGCGAATCCTGGGCTAATGTATGGATGTCATTGTCATAAAAAAGACAAAGAACTTCATCAAAAAAAAAAAAACTTTGTAATTGTGTCTGCCTTTAGGATACCTAGATCGCGGATACTCTGAGAGCTGGAGTAACGAATCTTTGATACCCAAAATTTAAGCTGAATTCGGCTCGACGGCTAACTTATTTCATTATTCGATAATCGAAATTTGATGAGATCATTAACGCTGATCATTTTTTAAATCATTTGGAAAATTTATTTATGTTGAGAAGGTTCATTGGTTAATAAAACTATTAGCTTGCATTATTTGGTAAATTATATGACATTCGATTTAAAACTCACAAGTCTTAGAGAGATTAAGATTTCTATGCTCTGTACAACGTGTCATTCCTTACTTACGGTATGTTGTACCACTGTGGCTAGGCTGGATACAAGCACATACAATCATACATACATATACATACATAAGCACCGAAGGTCGTTTAGCGTTGATGACTTGCCCGGCATTCTACTTGTGCAAAAAGGAGACAGCAACAACAGCCACAACAACAACAAGTAGACAAGGAGTGTTGGGATAGGAGCAGGGGTTAGCCCTGCTTTAAGGGCGTTGGAAATTTTCAGGTTTTTGATTGTGTAGAGTCATGTCAAAATAATAGTCAACTTACATGCCACAGCAGCGGCAGCAACAGCAGCCCTCGTCAATTGTTGAGAACAAGGCCGGAATGAGCCATCGCTACCCCATGACTAAATTGTGGGAATTGGGGACACGGGAATCGGGGACCGGGGGAGCCTCTTGCCGTTTGCCAGTTTCAAATTACCCACAACACCCAAAAAAGCAAAATATTAAATAAAAAGGCAAAAAAAAAGAGATACATATATACATATAAACAGAATGAGAGCGTAGAGAAGTTGAAAGATGACGAAGCAAAGTTCGAGCTGCTGCTACTTCAGTGGCTGCTGCTGCTTTTAAGTAGCAGTAACTTTGTTGAGAATCCTGTGGCTTTTTTTCTTTTCCAAATTTTAATTTTTTTTTCTTTTTGGGTTCTGTTGCCGCACCTCATTTGCATTTACGCATATTTGGCATATTATTTTACAGTTGCTTTTGTCATGGGTGGGTGGGACGACTGGTCGGTTGGGGGTGGATGGCAGGGGGGTGTGGGATCGGTTAATTTTATTTGTTGGGGGTAACTTTTTGGACGCTCCTTTTTGACAAGCTGCTAGGATTTTTCGTTTTCATATGTGAAATGAAAAATAAAACGAAAGGAAAAGGCCATGTCATTGTCATCAGACGTTCGTCATTGCAACCCCTAGACGGACAAACTTTGCCCACACTTACATCTCCACCCGCCCCCATCCTTCATTCACTCACTCAAAGTCAAATGGCTTGTATTATTTTCTTTTGTCATTGTGCGCTTTTCTTTTTTTCATTTCTTTTTTTTTTCTTTTTGTCGTTTTGTTCCTTCGTATGATTTTTCTTTTGTATTTGTATAATTTTTTGTGTCGCCTACCAACCCCCTGGAACTGGAATATACCTATATACTTATGTTGTGTATGCAACCACCGAGCATACCAAACCAAACACCCATTCTCCCAACACCCCCACCCCCACCCCTATAGACAGCTGCTGCTTTCGTAGTCGTCCTCGTCCTCGTCTTCGTCGCTGTTGTCTGGCACGTCTTTTCGTTTCTTTTTCTTTCGATATTCCTTTTTGCTGTAACTTTTAGCCATCATCATCATCATGGTCGTCCGCCTCGTCGTCGTACTCATCGTCTTGTGTGCCCCATCCTTCTGGTTCCCTTCCCCGTTCTCCACTTTACCATTTTTATTGTTCTTGGCACACACAACTTCATTTTTAGCCCACTTTTTGGGTGGTTTATTTTTATGGCTCCATCCCTGGACCCCAGACCAGCCTGCTTCTTGTGTCTCTCACGAGTCGTTGAATTTTTGTGCTATTTGCAGGCTCACACCCTTCCCTTTGAGACGTCCCCACCCAACCAACCTCCTACCAAACTCTGTCTCACATTCCGCACTTTACCCACTTCTCTTTCGTATTCGGTTTTTCGGACTTTGTTTTTTGGTTTTGACTTTGATGAGATTTTTTGAGGTTAATCCCTTGTAGTGCCAGTACCAAAAGCGTCAAGTCCAAGTCCTTGCCACGGCTTTTGTCCTCTACGAGTGTGTGTGTGTGTGTGTGTTTGTGCGTATACTCTGAGTGAGTGTGCGTGGGTGATTGTTCCTTGGTGTGGAGTGGAAAATTAGTACATGAAGAAAATACTGCGATTGTTCCTGCTCCATCTCCAACTTCTGTCAAGGAGACGCTCGACTGGACAATGGAGGGCACAGACCGTGAGTTGTGCTTGGGGGTTGGTAGAGGGGGGGCTGCTGCTCTAAGGGGAATTTTGCTGCCTTTAGATAAAACTCTCTGCTTGGTTGCACCTTTTTTAACATTATGTTGTTGTAGGAAAATTAATTTTGTTACTTACCAACTGCTGCCCCTGACACTAGAAAGAACTGTGGACTCTCAGCTCTCGACTCTGGGGTGGGTGAGTGAAAATGGCAGTTGGATGGACCCGGAACGGTTGAGCATCCTGAAATGACACCTTGAGAAATGCCTTGGCAAGAGATGATTGCGGACAGCAAAATGTTGAAAATCTCCAAATATTTACAAGACCCAGAGGGCATGGCTTCTTTGACCGTGCCGAAGTTTTTATACCCTTACAAATAGAAAACTATTACTCTTCCCTTTTTTCAGGCGTAACATTTTTTCTTAAAAGTCGATAGTTTACTGTGTGTGTAACTATTCAGTTTATAACTAATTTTTTTATGATAATCGCATAAGGAACGAAATGTTTTTTTTTCACCAAAATTATTTTTCGACGGATCGTTGATGTGGAAGCTATGTAATGCAGCTGGCAGATCTTGATAAAAATTTGTGCAGACTATTACATTCTCGTCTCGTCGTAATATACAAGAATGTATATACATATACATGGGTATGTACATATGTTATATTTGGAGATGCTTCCTTTTATCCGTTGCACACTTCTAAACAAAAAATTAAAACGCCCTTTTTGCAAGGGCATAAAAATGACACAAGAGTTGTGTATGAGAGATAAAAAGAGAAAGAGATAGAGAGAGAGAGAGAGAAAGAGAGAGAGAAAGAGAGAGAGAGAGAGAGAAGAATAATGATTGGTATGACAAGACAATGTAAGGTGTTTTGGGAGTAAGCTCTGTAAACATGGCTTTCACCAGCTCGGAAATGATGAAACGTGCAAAATATTTAAGAGAGGGGAAATTGCCGTTTCCGATTTTTAATTGTTATATTTTTCCATTACATAACTTAAACGATAATTAATCTAAAGAGTGGAAATATTAAGAATTAATATAAGTATATAAGGTAATTATATAAAGTTGATGTAGAAATCGATAACAAACTGAAATTGTTCGATATTAGTGCCATCTATTTATAACAAAGTGGCAATCGGACATCCCCTGTTAAGGAGATCTTTCAGCACTTGGCAGTAAAGAAGAGTCAGCTTCGTTCTCGGCAGTGTACGGTCGTCGGCCATCATTTTCGCAATTGACTGTGTCGCCTTGTCTCCTTGCACAAAGTTGAGCGACCAACATTACATGGTCGTTTGGAAGTTCAGTTCACGTTTCACGATTTCAGCAACAAACTGTCTCAAAATCTCCAGGGATTTCTCAAGAGAAATCTCAAAAGTGACATTTCTTTGTGCTGGGAAACACTCCGCTTGAAATGGAAAAGTGTGCATCTATTAGGCCCGATTCCCGCTGGCGATCGTCCACCATCTTTTTGTTCGATGATGCATAAGGTTTTGCCGTGCCGAAATTTCACCATCTACCACACCATACCATCACACAAAAGAGACGTTCCTATCTCAGGCGGTTCGATTGGCTTTTTTTTTATCGATATTTTACGAATGCAACACTAACAATTTGTCAATCACTGGAAAACATGTGCTAATAAGACAAACAGAAAGGAACAAAATTTATTTATCGAATTCGATAAAGATCCTGGGCTATTCACTTGGTTACCACATTTATGAAATTATTGCGAAGAATGTTTGTTCCACACACTAATAAAATAAATATTGATATAAAATATTAATCATAGTATTGACAGGTTGAGTTTGTATTGTTATATCTACCAATCAGTCCTGTTTTTGTTGTAATTATTCAAATCGAAATTGAATAATTCCGCTTTTAAATATGTTTCTACCAATCTATAAAATGTTAAACACAATTCGATGCTTTAGTGGATATTTTTGTTCCAACCATTTGTTTAAAAGAATTATTTTTTGCAGGCAACCTAAAAACTTAATGTGGAAAAGTTATGAATGAAAATCAGCTTAGAGTCCAAGTCGATTTATTTCGAAACAATTTTGTAAAAAGGTTGCCAGTAGGTGACAATTAAATTCGAAAAACATTTTTTTTACCTGAAATTGCGATACTACTTATATTTTTGTGTAAATTACAGTAAAATATTATAGATAAATTTGTCCTACGCTCTTTTAATTAAGAATTTTACAAGCAAGTCGGGTCGATTACTATTAGATTAGATTGTGTAATCTGGCAAGCTCATAGTCGATAAGTATGTCATTAAATCGATAAGTGATTTAAGCGATTAAGAATAGCAAACAGGCCTGAATATAGCCATACTTATTAAATCGAAAAGAAAATATCAATTTTATATTTGGTCTTATGAATTTGAAGCAGTTCTTTTAGTTAGTGCATGGTATACCAAAGTTGGCTAGACTGCAATTCGAACCAAAAAGCTCCATCAAAGTTTAGTTGAATGTTGGTTTCATTAATATTATAAAAATGTCGGAGAAAAGCTTGGAACATTTTTAAATAGACAAAACAGATTTCCACCGTGCAGTTGCCTTTGGAAGGGTTTCAGGTCGTTATCGATTTCTGTGACACCTCTTATAAATTTTAAATGTTCTTGTTTCATTTGTTGTTGGACTACTTTATTTAAGTTTTAAATGCTGAATGCATAAAGTTTATATTCTGAGGAACTGAATCTGGTAACTGTGAATCATATTTGCACATTTTTTTCGCATTATACGATACAAATTAAGTTTTATATGTGCTGATTCTAGCTAGAAATGAGCAGCACTGTTTAGGTATTTAGCTAGGTACCTGCTTGCCTGCTAACTCGTGTTAAACACTGCGTATACTTAATATATGAGTGTATGGCTAACACACACTCAGTCGTACACATAAATATGATATTTATGACGATAAGGGAATGCCGCCCACACACACACACACACACACATACGAAAAGCCCGTAAAAATACCCACATAAATACACGTATACACGAACACACATATAGACAGGACATACACATTAAATGGCAGATATCCTTTTAACACTTAAAGCGGTGAAAATATTAAAAACAAAAACCACAAAGTCAACAGCAACAACAACAGCAACGGCAGCAACACCACACAACATTTTTATTGATAAATGCGCAGACAAGCACACACACGTGCAATGTAGGCGGTCATATAAAAAGGAGGGGGCGTGGTGGCTGGATAACAGGCCAGGCAAGCCAAAAGGACGGTATGGGGAATAGGAAGCCGAACTCGGTATAATAATGGTGTGCGTGTATATGTGGCGTGTGTGTGTGTGTGGTGTGTGTGTGTGAGTGTGTATTTATGTGTGTCTATGCCGAACCGCAAACGCAGCGCAAAGCAAGTGTATAAAAAATTATGAAACAGCTCGATACCCACACCATTTTACTTGTCCAATCCAACCCCATCCAACTCCTGCACAACTCTTCCCACACCCCACTCTATGGAACCCAATGATATGCGCCTGACCATTGCACAGTGGTAACATGATGATGGTGGCAAGCTCCAATTATCTCCGGCGCCATTTTGCGAGTTATTACCAAACATTTAAATAAGGATTTTTTTTAAAATTAATTCTAAAATAATGATTATTAAAAGAGCAAAATATGAATTATACATATATACTTAATATACGCATAATAATCTAGTTATTTCTTCATAGATCTATGTAATAGGATATTTTATTTTGTCGTTTCTTGTAAATTGTTAAAGTGTTTCAATTGTGGTTTGAAATTCACAGTAAAAATGATTGAATTTTGTTTCATTGTATATTGCTTCACTGTACTTTTTAGCCATGTTCGTCCTTGCTGTTCTCATATACTAACACACACATACACACTCACACACTCAGACAAACCTTCTACTGCCTTCTGACATGGTTCCGGCTTGTTTGTTTGGTTTATTTTATGACCATAACCAACCCAACCGACACCGCCCGACAGACGATGAGCAAGGCAAAAAACGGGGGAGTGGAAGGAAGGTGTAGAGGACTATGCACAATGGAGGATCTGCTGCAGGCCATCTAGGGGTGTTGCTCTCTTTCTCTCTCAACCACTTTCCTCTCTATCTCTCGTTGTATGTGTGTTTAAGTTAGTAGCTTTTGCCGCCTGTTTGACTCGGTTTAAGTTCTGTGTTTGTCTGTGTATGTGTGTGTGTGTGTTTGCCACGCATATAAATTGCGTTGCTCTTCTGCTTCTTCTACTACTGCTGCTGCCACTTCTATGTGTTGGTAGTGTATGTGTGAGCTTAGCCTGGTTGCTGCTCCCAAAAACGGCTTAAATGCCATTTGTATGCATTGAATGTTGCATGTGCGCCCAGCATAATTCTCCTTTTTTCTTCCTCTCTAGCTCTCTATCTGGTTATCTCACAAAAAAAAAGGGGAGGATGAGGTATGAGGAATAGGAAACATTCGCGTAGCATTGTTGCCAAATTTCAATTTCATTCCGTTCAGCAACATCAAGCCTGGCCACTCTGCCTTCATATTTATATTTCTATTTTCGTTTCAACTTTTTTAAGCCACAGAGCAGCTAAAATATGTTTTTCTCTTTACTCTCTTATTCGTCCCCCCTCAGCCGACCTCGACTGGCCGAAAAACTTTCCATTTGCCATTTTCTGATTCGTTTGAAATTTATTTTTTAACAAGCCACCACACACAAAAACCTTTCCTCATTTCCCTCACTCCAGTTTATCACCACCCATCCCATTCCACTGTTTACCAACCCACTCTTCCACTATCCAACACAACTGCTACTACATAGTGTCCTTCTCCACTCAGTAGTTGTACATTTAACTCTTGTTTTTGTTCTTTTCCCCCTTTTTGTTTTATTATTTGTTTGTTCTTTTTTTATTTATTATTTTTTGTTTTTTCTGCTGGACTTAAACTTTATTTTACATTTTGCCACACTGCAAAAATTTCCACTCCCTGTATTTGTGTGTGTGGGTGTTTATATTGGGAGTCCACAGGACATGGGTCACGGACTTGACAGCAATAACAACAACTACACCAACACTAACAACAACGAAAACAACAATATAGTCTTTTTCGTCCAACTCTTTCTTACTATTCTCGTTTTTTATACCCTTGCAAGAAAGGAATATTAATTTTCGTCAGAAGTGTGTAACTCATTGAAGACAACATCTGCGAGTAAGTATTAGGGGAAATTGTTGATCCCCAAACAATGAGAATGTACTTACACTTTGCTGTAAACCATCTTTTTTGCATATAGTACAATATACTATAACAAAATATTTGGGCGCGACGGTTAGTTGGTTAAGGCGAAGACCTTTAGAAGTGCATGCACAAAAAGGTGGAATCTGCAGTTGCAAGCTTTGCCGTTCTTTTCTCGCTTCATGTCATTGGAATTCCCAAATACTTTTAGCGTTGAAGATATGGTATGGCCATTACAACTGTGGATTCTTTAGCAAAGTCTGCTGATGATAGAACTTGGTGGTTCTTGAAATAGCTATACAGACAACCTGCTCACCTTGTGTGCTGCCTATGATTAAGTAAGATTTATTGACCTGAAGCCCAGCTAAAACTCAGTTTTGATTGTACTCTATAGCTAACAGCCAAATTGGTTTGAAAACTGAGTGTACTAAAGAAAGAGAAGGGTAAATAAATCGAAAACTATATCTGATTTCGACTTTTTTTGAAGTTTATCAAAATTGGATTTTAACCGGTTTGAGCTCATAAATCGTACTAATTTATAAGATTCTTAATCATAAGCTGCATAAAAGGTTGTCTGTATAGCTATTTCAAGAACCACCAAGAACCAAGAAGCAGTTTCCTCTAAATAATATAGCAATGTAATGGCCATACCACGCTAAAAGTAGTTGGGAATTCGAATTACGTGAAGCGAAAAACGAACGACAAAGTTTGGAACTGCAGATTCCACCTTTTCTATGTGGTTATCCCTGGGCGACATCAGAATAAGTGCAAAGGGCTACGACTTAAACAACCAAATAACTATATCTGATAACTTTTTATCTTAGGACTTTTCAATATTTGCCTAACTGTTAGGAATTGATTAAAAATCTAAATTCCTGAGTTAAAGAGAGCAATGAAATATGGTGTTTGTTCCTTTGTTGTTTCATTTGGTGCATGGTATATCCAAGTCGGTGTGGCCACTTACTCACTTTATTTGTTTATACAGCTCTCATGGGAAGAAACAGAAAAAATTATTCTAAAAAATTTCATTTTTCCAAAATGAAGTATAGTTTCTGATGCAGTCTATGTAAATCGTTTCTTTTGAATGCTCTTTCTTGTCTCTTTGGCTTTATAGATGGAAAAGCTAAGGACTTCAAAAATTTTTATTAAGATTTTTTATGTTTCAATATCAACTTTTTATATTATTATCAAGTTTGGGTGGTTGCGCACTTTTTCCAATATATCCTATTCTCCGCTATTTGATCTTTCATAAAAGGTATATTAAGGTCCTTATGGATTTCAACATTGGACACATAATAGCTAGTAAACTTGTTTGGTTTAAATATTGTATTGGTTTTATGTAAATACAAGAATATATTAAAAAAAACTTGAAATCTTTTTTAAACCAACAATAACGTCTGAATTCATTTTGTTTGGTAACCATGAATTGGCAATACTTTATGAATTATGTTGCTCACAGCTTTTCAAAAATATTCTCAGCTGCTTTTGTTAGTGGCGATCACGATGAATTCTTAAAATAATATACAGAGATTGCTTGATACGTGATTGATATGTGTGATTCAATTCCCTTTTAGTATTGGGTTTGTAAAAGCACAGGTTTTATCAGGTACCCAATGCCTTCACTCCACTTATTGGCAATCCACTAATTTTATACCTGTTTATCCTTTGCCTTTATTAGTGTTTCAATATTCGTTTTCTGTTTTTCCTTCACTTTACTTCGTTGCGCTTTATTGGTGTGTTTCATTTTCCTTGTCCGCTACCGAGAATAGTTTTGGTATTGTAGCTAGTTTGGTTTAGTTGGGTTCGGTTCTTGACTGTACATTTGTTGCTTAAGTTCGTTTTTGCCATTAAATGGACAAATGAGGGATATAAAACAATTCGCTCTGGCTTCCTTTTTTTGTTCCGGTCTCCTCTTTATTTCGTGTGTTTCTACTCTGCTCTCTACTTTTGTGCTTTTTCTACTTATTTTATTATTTTATGTATATATTCTGTCTATGTGTGTGTGTGTGTTTTTTTATATTGTATTTCCCTTTTTTCTTTCTTAGTAGACCCTTTCTCAGGGTTTGGTCACTTTCGTTTATTTGGTTTTTTTTTTCTTTCCGATGCAAAAGTGTGTCCTTTTTGCGCCTTCAATTGGGGGAAGGAGATGGGCTTGGGGTTCTAGTTGAAGATGGGCTTGGGTTTCGGGTTAGGTTTGGGTTTGGCTTTGCTTTTTTTTTTCGTTATTTTTTCTTTTTTGTTTTTGGTGTGAGTTGGATTTATGCTCATGCTGGGTGTGTTTGTTTGGCCCCTCCGTGTTCAGGTCCTTTCGTGTGTCCTGTGTTTATGTAATCGCCCACATTAGTTTCTGACGCCGCCGCCATCGTCGTTTGCCTTTCGCCATTTTGCCATGTTTGCACTTGCCATCGAGAAAGAAGGAAGACAGCAAAAGGATAGACGGTGAAGGGCGCGGGACGCCTGTTTGGGTCAGGAGCTGAAGTATTCGTTACCTTAATTTTCATTCAACTTTGCTATTTTCTTTAGAAATTCGCAATTTTCTCTCTTTTTTTCTGCCTTTGTTTCGTTTCGTTTGCTGGCTCATGGAAAATAAAATGAAAATAAAATGATACTCATTAATTTGATAAATCGTTGGGCCAGCAGCAGCACAACAACACAAATATCTTTATATACTTATGTACTCCCGCTTATGTATGTGTCTTTAGGTATGTATGTGTGTAATATACAGAAGGCATCTTCAGTCCAAAAAAGATTTTTCTTTATAAATGACCATGTTGCAAATGAAAAAGTTGACCTTTACGAGCCAAGGAAGATGGAAACAGTAAGAGTAAGAGAAAACAGAGAGGAGCAGAGAGGAGAGGAGAGGCAGATGAAAGAGAAGGCTCCTTGAATTTTTCAGTAATTTTCCTTTCTTCCTTTTGACGCTCTTGAGTTTTTCAGGCATTGAAAATATTTTTTCCTTTTTTTTTTTTCATCAAACATTACGCACTTGGTCAGGTCTCGTTGGTCCCCATCCCCCTGCGACTTCTTCTCTTGCTTGTTCTCTTCCATTTTATTGTACTCCCCGTTGTCCTCCGGTTTCTTTCCGCTTACCGCATTGTACCTTCATTTATTTCGTAGCTTCGAAACTTTTATTAGCACACATTTAATAGGGTCACGCGTGTTAGGCTCCACACCTCTCTCGTCCTTCCATTTGCCATATCCTGCTTCGCATTGCTTCTCTTTCTTCTTTTTTTTTATTATTATTAATTTTCCAGCAAGTTACATGAACACAAAACAAAACAAAAGCAGGATAAACAGCAACAAAAACAAGCAGAAGGTGGAGTAAATGGGCGGCAAATCTACAGCCCCCCACCCCATCCCAAAAAAACACCATCCAATGGCAACAACAACAAGAACACGAAATGCGAAAGGACACTTAAATATGGAGGAAACAGAGAAAAAAAAGAACCCCCAAGTAGGAAGAAAGGAAGGAAAATGAGGTTCTCTCGAAATGAGGTCACTTTTTCCGTTCCGTTCGTTTCGTTTTGTTTCGTTTCATTTGCTTATTTTCTCTAGGCTAGGAGACATGGTCGTTTCGTTTATATATACATATATACATATATACGTATATATAGAAGACATAAAAGCCGCAAATATATATATAGATAGATTGATGCCGAAAATTGACTCAAGAGCCAAAGCAACAATTTGGTCAACAACTAATTTGAAGGCAACATTTTGAAGAAATCACCCAATAATGAAAGATACTAACTTTTGTGACGGGTTAGTGCGAAAAAGCCAAATGGATTTCCACAACCCAGTTAAACATGTCCCCTCTAAAAACATAATAATTTTTGTTAGTCTGCTAAAAACTATTAACCAATTTGAAAATATTCCAGAGAAAAGTTCGATCATTCAATTGTAATAATTACACATATTTTCCTGAATACCTTTTTATTATTGAATTGATACCCTTTATAACATTTTGAAGAATATCAAAGTTATTGATCTAAAACTCATACGATTTATAGGTCTATAGTAACGATCTTTATCCATATCGGAGGTCCGATTTTGGTCAGAATATATATAATTATATTGAACTTTACATTTCATCCTTGGTTTAATAAAATTATATATGTGAACTCGACACCGAAGCTAATCAAAAATTCTATATACTGAAGTCCTTGTATGTCTTGGGTTCAGTAAAAAAAAGATTTATATTTTAAATTTTTTCTTGACTTTTATTACGCGCCTAAGGTTAAATACAACATTTCCTACTAATTGTTCTAAAACTGAGAGACTAATTTGTACAGATAAATAAATAGACATTGAGCAATTCTCTCTATTTAAGCATATAGAAAGAGGAAAAGACGAAAAGGAGATTCTTAAAAATAAACAGACATACGAATTTTCAAGGATCAAGGATTAAAATTTAACAATTTAGAGAGGGAAATAGGCAATACTATTGAAGAGGTGTTAAATAAGTTAATGAAAGTATTTAAAAAGAGAAAAAATAGAAAGAGTAAAGTTTGCACTGAATGGATGAATGAATGTTTGATTTCATGGACATTTGGCAAATTCAATTGCCAGATCCGCTTCTGGTTGAACTTCTTGTCATTCATGGGTGGTTGATGATTCCGATTTGAGTGCGGATTGGAGACAGAGTTTTACGGTCTCTACGCAGTTTCCTCAAGGGTTGGTTGTCATGGTCACTCGATTGCTGCAATTAATATTACAAATAAAACCATTTTTCCTTTTTGAATTTTGGTTGGGGTGTGATCTGCCCTCTGCTCACCATCTCCTGACCAACTGTCTTCCAGTCTCGCTCTCCGTAAAGTGGTTAAGTTCTGAAGTCCTTGCGAGTCGTGGGTCTGCCGGCGTGTTCTTGGCATTGTGGGTGGTTGATTGTTGCGTCGTTTGGGTTCGGTTGTCGGTGTGTTAATGCATATTTCAGACACGTGCGTGCGATGCCTTCTTTGATTTGGTGCACTGTGAGGCAAGACGAGGGACGCGGTAAGCCATTCGACAGGAGTAGGGTGAGACTCTTGTGGGGAGGGGGGCCGAGGCAATGATGAGCGGCTTAAAATATTTGTAAAGACCTTTTTTATGTACCTATATACATATGTATATATATATATGTATGCATAGATGTATTATTAAAAACAAAAAAGCGGGCTTAAAGATTATTTATTTGTTGTTGAATGAAATGAAAAGTTGTCTGGGTTGGCACTGGGCATGAGATTTTAATTACGTCTTGGATGTGTATGTGTGTTTGTGTGTTTATTGAGTGCTTTGATCCTTGACTTATGCAGAAAGGAAATAGGCATAAAAAAACCATTGAGAAAAAGGGTAAGTACAACATTAAGGTTGATGTTGATGATGAGAATGAGAACAATGATGTAGATGGTGGCAACAAAACTTTTCTAATTGGGGATGAAATTGAATAAATCTAATTAAATCATTTATTATTATGATGAAACTGTAATCAGTGGAATTTGATGTTATATATGTATGTATATTGATAGATTTTACAATCAATGTGCCAAGTTACATTGCATAGGAAAATTGTTATCGTTCAAATTTATTCAATAAACTTGATTTGTGTATATCCCAGATTTTCACTAATCCTTGCTGCTGTTCACATTCAGGATAATCTGAATCGACTATTTCACCTTTAACCTCAAGTAAAAGAACTGTTTCACTCCCGTTTGGCTAAATCGACCCGGCTATTAATGCTGATCATTAATGCTGATCACATGTTTAGTACATATATGGTATCGGAAAGCCTTTCATCTGTCTGCCGATTTCAATATACGATTTCACTTTATGGGTGCAGGTATTATTTAGCAAAGCGGTCGAACTATTTCCATTTCTTGCTTTCGCATGGAAACAACTACTGCTTAGGTTAAAAGAGGCGAATACCTACCTATTTTTTATCCGTTTCTGATCAACAATATCTCATTCGACAGAATATTTAACTCCCTTTAATACACTGTGGTGTGTGTAGCTATGTATACTTTAGTATGAAAGAAGACCAAAAAATATACATACACAAAATTGAGTTTTTCAATTGGGCCCTGGTGGGAAATTGAAAATTTGTGGAATGCAGTTTATCTTAATTTTACTAGACCTAAAACTTTTTCTTAGGGTCCAAAGACGTGCAATCAAGTTTACAATTTTAAAAATGTGCCTTTTTTCTGTTTTTGCCAGGTTTAAATTTACTTTACATCATCTCAATAGAATGACCACCTAAATGTTATAAATGAACACATTAAAACATTTCACTAAAATTAAGTAAAAATCGCATGAAATTATTCTAATTTGGAAAAACTGCCACTGTATTTGTATGATGATTGTCCAATCCCTATGGCTTTAGATTTTTTAAATCTTAATCAACTCTTTACATTTCGGACCAATGATTTGTTTGTTTTTACATTATTATTTGTAATTCTTTGTAGTTGTTGTTGTTGTTTTTGCTTGTGGGTAATTGTTATATACATATAACAGCCGGCAGCTATGTTGCAAAATTGATGAAGTCACAGTTCATTTTTCTCCACTTTGGAATTCCCCGAATTTATGTTCGAATGCGTTGCTATGAATTTGGTATATTAGGTTACAGAGTCCACTAAGGGATACCCTATAGACAGTTTGTATTTGAAATGTTCACATTGTGATTATATGTGAATTAATGTAGTTCCGAGTTGAATGTTCTTTTAAGTTATATGATCAACATATATAACGATTTGTTCAATATCTTTAGATTGAATTTAAATTGATAGATGCAAGTTTTTTGTGATTAATATAGTATTCTTTAAGAGGGCATAAGGATATTGCCGATTCGAGCAATCAGATTCCACATGGAAATCCATTTCTCCACTCTCAGTTTGGGCCTGTCCTTCTCTCTGTCTGTCAATTACAATGCAAACTATCAACAATAAAATGCAATTTCCTCCACCGCAGTTATGAGAGGTGGGAGATGAACAAAACCAGGAGCAGGACCAGCACGAACAGGAGGTCGTTGAGGAGGCTGAGTGAGAAAACGAGGCGGGGAGGAGTAAAAAAAAAAATAAAGGAGGGTGGGTTGTAGAAGAGTTGTAGTGTAATAATAATTTTATGTTTTATTTTGTATGTGGGTCATGTCCTTATGAAATATTCAAATGTCCTGAATTACGTATTTATGCCATTTCCACTTTTTTTTCGTCTCTCATTTCTTGTTTTTCCTTTTTTTGTTTTCTGTTTGTGCTGTTGCTTTTTATACATTTTTCGAAAATGAATTGTAAATGCGAGTGTGTGTGTGTGTGTGTGTGTGTGTGTGGATAGAGAAGAGGAGTGAATGTTGGAATGATGGTGGCGAGTGGCAAGTGGTGTGTGGATGAGTGTGTATTTGTGTTTCAATTTCGTTATTGAAAATTGACCAAATATGTGAGTGAAAATGGTGGGTAAAGCCAGTTTGGTTGGGCAAGTGACAATGACAACAGCAGCAGCAACAGAACCAGAGGAGAGGGCAATAAAAGCACAAAAGCATAAAAACAAATAAATTTGTAACATTTTCCATACATACACCGACACACACACGCACACACGCACACACACAGGGAGTCGCACACGCACAGGAAGTTGTGCTTTTAAATCGATTTTGATTGATTTTTCTCACTGAGCGGCAGGGAAATGCCTTTTGGACACATTCAGGAAACTTATTTTCCCTCTCCTTCTCCCTAGCTCTTATTGTGTGTGTGTGTGTGTGTGTATGTGTGTAAAAATAAAATCAAATTGTAAATTGTAAATAATCGAGTCGAAATCGTTCTTGTTGCCATCGTTTGTTTTATTTTAGTTTTGCCCTTTGGCCGATTTTCTCACATGAAATATATTTTTATTATTATATATATAATATTTATATTCATACCCTTGAAAGAAGAGTGTATTAGTTTTTGGCAGATGTCTGCAACGCATAGAAGGAGGGATCTACGATGGCATAAAATATATACATATAAATTCTTTATTATATTGTCATGTCCCTTACAGCGCTGAAATTGTTATATAAGCATCTCTGTATATACTACCTAAGTTCGGATCGGACCAATATAACATATATGTAGCTGCCGTAGGAACGATCGGTCGACAGCAAAGGCATAAATAAATAGCTTCGTTATGTGCTAAGCAATTGTCTGTTAATAACTATGATAGTCATTGATCAGGATCAGATCTTTACTATATAAATCTCATATATACTTCAAAATCGGATAACTATATCATTATCGCTGTCATCTACATATACAGCTTGACTTTGTATTCCGTTCTTTTACGGAAATTCAATTTTAAACCTTTTTCCCCTTTCGACACCTATAGGTAAGGGAAGACTTGCAAGGGTATAAAAAATTCGCCCTGATTGAGGTTAGACTCTGCCCACTGGTTTTGTTGTTTTGTTTTGCTTTTGCTCTGTTTGTTCTGTAAGAACATTTGCACCAAAATTATTTGATTTTATGTTCTCTTTTGTATGTAGGTATGTACATATATACATAGGTTCATACATATTATAACAATAAAAAATACATACATTTTACACTATTGCATTGACATTTTTAATGCCAAATCAATATACAATGGTGGACAAAAGTATTTTGACAATCATTTTTTCTAATTCTCAATTTTATGTATTTCGACAACATTTAATACTGAGCGAAACTGCGGATATTTGTGTTGAAACCATTTACAGGCTATAAAGACCAAAAATTAACTGTTTGACAGAGTTTTGGGTGTGTTTTGTGATAAAAGAGGCATAATATACACATTTTCTATTCGAGGATGTGTTATTTATTTTCCTAATATACGTATAAACTTTCGAAACGCAAAGTATTTGAACCCATACTGGTTTTTCAAGTCCTCTTATTTTACATACATTAGTCAATTATGAACACTAATTTTCTTTAAAGTAAGTGCAATTTCACATCGAATAAAAAAAATATCTCCAATCTCAAAGCTCTACAGTTTGTAATTTAGTTATGGCCGATAATCGATATCTTAAAGTATCGATAAGGCGATTCCTCTTATTGAACTTTATACGAAATCGCAAGGCAAGAAGTCCCTTTAAACTCGCCAGATATTCAATTGGTGTTCGGCTCTTGCCGGATTAGTAACTCTTTAATTATTATTTTAAGTGACTTGGTGGGTAAATAATGAAAACCACTGTCCGTCTGTGCGTTGGAAGGATAAGACTAAAAAAAAAAACTTGCAAGGTTATACAAACTAATACAAACTAATGCCAAAATACTTATGTCACTTGTGTTTTCGAATTTTCTTAAGTAGAATAAAATGGGAAAATGAAATAGCCCAAAATTTTTGCTTCGCATATTTAATGTCTATCTTTTCAGCATTATTAATATATCGTTACTTACATATCGTTAAAGAGAAGAGGTTCCAAAGTTAAAAAAAATTTAGTGAAAATACTTTTGTCCTCCATTGTATAAATATGTACATACATATGTACACAATGTACACATACAAAAAATACAATACAAAAGTGAATGTATGTATATGTATTTGTGCAACCATTTTTATGACTGCAGGGCTAATAAAACAAAATGCAAAAATTGACATAAAGTGGCTTTAAAAGCAGCATGAAGCCAAAAAATAAAAAAAAATAAACAGAAAAGAAGGGGGCAAAGTTGATTGGATAAATGGATATTGAGGGCTAAGTGGTCCATCATCCGCAGCTCTATAACCAGAATATGCAAAAGCACATTCCGTCACTTATCACTTCGTATGATTTAATGAATGTTAAATGTTTTGGATATAAAATATCGATCAAAGATGATTTTAATATCATTTTATTCCAACTCCAGCTCGCGACTCTGCCTGTTCCATACTTTTGGACGACTTTTATATACCATGGTATATTGTAGTGATTTAAGATCGTTAAACACAAAATCACAGAAATTAAATCGACTATTACAATAATATGCATCTAAGCTCAACAAATAGCAAATAGCGTTTTTCTTTCTGAATCGAATTATATTATTAATACTCCTCAAAAAAAAAGGGAGTTATATGACGACTGACAAGGTTTCCATGGTTCCTTCAGAAGAAGGCAGAAAGAAGCTTAAGCTATAGCAGTCTGCCCCATGTACCTTATCGTTTATTTATATGATAGCTACACAGTTAAGTTATTCTACATTGATTAATTCCGGCAGAGCACTAATAGGTATATTAAACTGACAAATGTAAATTTTTACGAAAATAGCGTTAAAAGTAACGAAGTTATTGATAAAAGTTACTATTTTCGACCGATCGTTCCTGTGGAGGCTATATGATATAGTGATGCGATGTTGATCGAATTTGGTACAGTCATTTGTAGGTATATGAAGGTAACAAATCTAAATTTTTGTGACAATAGCTCAAAAAATAACAAGAAAAGTCTCTATACATGACTTTGCCGTTTGTATGGGAACTATATGATATAGTCAGCCGATCCGGCTGAGTTTGAGATATACAACCTGTGCTGTACATACAAGCCTTCACGCAACATTCTCAGCTTTATAGCTCTAAGGAGGTCTAGGAGGATTTCGGGTCGATCCAAACGGACGGATGATTTCATCTTTTCAGAGTTGTAATTTTTACCTAGCCGTACAGATGCTGTTGTTTTACAGAAAAGTTTTTTTTTCAATAAATAGCTTAAATAATTTATAGTCGAATTCTATCTAATCCCCCCATCTAAATCTTGACGCCCTTCCTTATAAATTAATTCTTAAAAGCTCTGAAACTACAAGATGGACCCCGATTATCCGGGACGGTCGGGACCAGAGTAAATCGAGGCTAGTCGGCTGTCCGGCAGTGTATCAGAAACCGCAACTGTAAAAACTTTTGAGTTAAATTGTGTTCTTAAATTCAATGACAATTATTATTTTTGTAGGTTCCCATCTGTAGGGAAGGGCAATGTGTTGGTTCTAGGGTAACGACATACATATGTAAACTTTAGCACGGCCAAGGTTCGCTCTGCCCTCTGGTTGGAACTTTAAACCGATATTTACTGCGTACTTCAAACAATTATTTAACGATCATAGCTAATTGCTACTAAAAGTTTGGTCTTAATGCCAAACAAGGTGATTTGGAATAATGTATTTCATTTATGGCAAGCAATTAAATCATGACAATAGCGAGAGTCTAAGAATATTTAGTTTCGAGTACGTTTAGGAATTAACCCAAATAAAATTTGTTAATAATGAGATGGTTAACAATAAATTTGGCAATTTTGTTGTATTTTTTTTGTTAACCAATTTCAATGAGTAGGTCTCAGACCAACGCCCATCAATGATAAACTGAATAATTGCCTGATTCCGACAATTTTGGCATCACTTGGCGTTGTTGACTGTGATTATCGTCATGATCATCGCGATGATGACGATGACGACCACCTGATGACAAACCTAATGCCTCAGAAACCAGACAACAACAAGAAATTCCTCATTCACGCCAAGAATCATTCAGTCAGTCAGCCAGTCAGTCAGTCATATCATTTACAACTGATTGGCATTGACAGACATCGACAATGTTGATGTGAACGTGAACGGTGGACGACGCACTTCTTGACGCCGTCGACTGCAATTTTGTATCTTGATAAATTACTTATGACTCGGTAAGACATTGGAACAACCTAGGGAGAATGACGAGCGGAGGCAGAGGTGGCCAGAGAGACATTGTGCACCTGAAAACATTTTAACGATAAACAAAACTGCAAGCGAATCGAATTAAGAGAACGACGCGTCGTGGGCGTCGACTGTCCAGTAAGGTAAAAGGCAAGGAAAGGCATTTTAAAAGAAAAGACCTGAAAAAGGGTGCATTGAACAAAATATTGCAAGACAAAAACAAAACGTCAAAACAAAATAAATAACAAAAATAACGAATTAGCAATAATATTTGAGCATACACTTACATTTTGCAAAAAAACACTTTTTTATGTGGCTTTCTTTTTCTTTTTGCCACATTTATAATGATGTGTTTGTGTTGTTTATTTTCTTCTCTCTCTATGTGTGTACGTGTGTGTATGTGTGTTTTTTAACGTCAATTTTTGTTGTTGGCTGTGTTTTGGCAGCCAAACAAAAGGAATCGGTTTGGGTGGGAGGAGTGGTCTGATAGAGCTGGTGATGGAAACGGCGACAGTGACGCCAAATTGAAGGCGTCGTTGAGGGACCAGTGGCGGATCTAGCTCATAATTTAGATGGGGGAAATCGGGCATTTTGGGTTGGGAATGGGAGGAGGGGTTAATTTGTATTTAGGCGGGAGAATTCACCAGTTTCCTCTGAAACATCTCGGTTTTCCCCCAAAACCCCCTATCTTCCCTTGAGGATCCGCCGCTGTGAGGGACAAAGTTAATGGCGACAATGGGCGTCGCACGTCTGAGTCTGGGTCTGGGTCTCGGTTTTGAGGGTTGGGGTTTGGGCAATGGAAGTGTCGTCGACCAGACAACGAGTCCAACAGCGACTCAAAACGTTGAGAAATATTCAAGAAGAAAGCTAAACACATTTTCATAACTCATAGCAGTAAAGTCAAGTTCAGATTTATCGTTCAATAATCGATTTATCGAAATATAATTGAAAGGGAGCAAGAGCAAGATAGAAAATGGATACTGATATCAGCTAATCCGAGGACTTTTGGCTTACATAAGAATAGAGGCTAAACTATAGTTACTATAGGAGCAATCGGTTAGGCTTTTATCTAAGCAATTAAAATTAAAATTTAACATTAGTTAGTTTAATATAACTACTTATTATGTACAAAAGGGGCTTTAAAAGTTATGTAACAGTGACTCAATAAATTCATTGTTTCTCAATTGATTATCATATAAATAACTAGTCAAATCGGATAATTTTCTCACAGAGCTCCAGTGGAAACAATCCGTTTCCCATTGGAAAAATATAAGCTACAATGTAATCAATTACTTTTACTAGCAGATAATCACTTAATGGTATAAGAAACAGGTCAAAATGTTATTACTTATAAGCCTCATTACTACTGTTGAAAAGAAGGAAATCACTTGCGCAAAGTGACCCAAGAAAATAAAAAACACTGCCTCAAAATTCCCGCCAATCCGATTGAGACTCATCGATACTATCATTTAATCAAAAACTAGAACTTACCTACTGAAATCGAGCTGATTGAAAATTTCCAAAGAGATTTCCAGCAATGCTAGAACAACGCCTTACAGTTTTAAGGGCAGGCCGTCTATGTTTTCATCAGTCTTTACAAAACTGAGGCAGAATTTCATCAATATTAACGACAGAGAAATGGGATTGACGGTACAGTTTTATTAGCACTGTTAATGCTAAATACGGAAAAGCGAAAGATCCATCGGTGCGCAAATAATGTCATTTATTCAAAAATGAAGTACTAGTTCGATTTTCAAAAGGTCTATATCATATAGCTAACCAGCTTTAGCTTGTAATTCGAATGTTTACATAGATAAAGTGTTTTTCCGCTTTGACGCCTTTTGGTAAGAACTGAGTAGAAGAAAAACTTGCAAGTGTATTGCGAAACTTTTTTGATATTGTATTAAATTTTATGTGCAATTAATTTCCTTCGCTATTTATCTGTATAATCTTTTTGACTGTTTTGGATTTGTTTGTTCTGTCAACTGCATGGATCTCGTGCCTCTTCTGTTGGCACTCTGTCTCTGTTGTATGCTTGTCTGGGTGTTTTTAGAACTTTTTCAATAATAAATTTTGCAATGCAAGCGCCGAGGGGTTCTTAAACTGTTTGCCTTTGGTTCATTGATTGTGTTTGGGGAACTGAACACGCGCCGCACAGTAAACACACTTGAAGAAGGAATCATCGTTGGATGGTTCGCATGCACCCTCCATCCCCCATCCATCCCCCGCCGCTTCCTCATGACAAATGTTGCTCATACTTGAGAGAATTCTTCCTTCAATTTGGTGACTGCTCTTGTTGTTGTTGTTGTTTGGCAAACATGAAATTTTCCACTTTTTTGCCACTGCACGTGCAACAATAACAATAACAAGAACAACTACAATGAGTACAAGGGGAAGAAGTATTAAACAAACAACATTCAGTCAATAAGTAAAATTAAAATAATAACAAAATATTTTTGAAAGAGCAGAAGGCACATTATACACCTCCCTCTTCTTTTGAAGCCCCTACGCCCCCTCGTCTTCACACTCAGATAAACAGCCACACAATTTGTTTGCATTGAATGGAAAATTTCCTTCCATTTAACTCATAAAAATAATTTTGTGTTTAGAAGTCGAACAAGAAGAAAAGATCTCGGTTGTTGTTTTTGATATTATTAAGTAATGTATGCATATACATACATACATATATGTATATGTATGTGCTTGTGTGTGTGTGTTTGTGTGTATGTAGTAAACATTTTTTCGGTTTATTTCTGTTTGTTTATATAAAGAGCAACAAGTTGATGGTTAAATGGGTTAAATGTGTTGAGAGCGAGAGGGAGAGCCAGAAAGAGGGGACAAGGGAAGTGGTGGGCAATGCAAGAAGATGATTGCCTTTATTCTTTATAATTGCGCAATTCTTGGCACAATCGAAGAACAAACCACCCAATCACCCACACACTTCCCTTGCAAATAAATCAATACATAAACCATCAAAATACCAAATTCAAATTCTTCTTTCGTTTCAAAAGAATAAAAAAGCAAACGAAACCCAAAAAGTTCTATGCCCACACACACACACACACACACACACACGTACTATGTATTACGTTTGTGTTCTAACACTAAAAGGGTATATACCCTAGAGCGAGGACAATTTCCAGTCTTTGTCAGGTGTACTGAGCCACAGTGGATTCGATGCTCATTTTACCTTGCATAAATCATAGTCTCACTTAATTAAAAACTCAAAAATCAAGTTTTGAAATGAAACTTCGTCAAAAGTATCCTTAATATTCAGTATCAAAATTGAAAAATATTTTCAAGCATATGTTGATTATGTATGTATACATATATTGTATATATATTCAAAACTTTTGTTTCATGATAAATAAATCTTTTGAATGAGCAGGCTGGCTCTATATCAATAAACAAACAAAACAACTTATCTCATCACATTAGATTTGTTAGACCATTTTACGACTTCAACTCTAGAACCAGTTGCGAATTGTTAAGGAAAGCAGAGCTTTCAACGTAAGAGCCTCAGTCGATTAGTGGAAGAAGCATCCCGCTTTGACGCCTGTAAGTAAAAAGAGAGTATCGAAAGCTTGCAAGGGCATACAATCTTTGGCACGACCGAAGTTAGTTCTGGCTTTCTGGATTAAATTTATTCATTTAAATTTTAATTTGATTACAAATTATATAGTGGACGGGTTAATTGTGATCAGCAAATACATTTAAACATTTAATCTGCTAAGTCCAGTTCTTTAAGTTTATGGTTTTGGCAAATTCTTATTTAAATTTGCGCTGCCCTTATCTTTTTAGGTTTTTTAAACATTTTTGTAAAATGTCATATACGAATGTCATATACTTATACTATACTTATTGGGTCGGAAAATTGTTTTTCTGGATAGGAAAACCAGGAAGCTCTGATTAACTAGTTTAAAAATGAAACTGCATAATAAATTTCAGGCTTTCCATTTAAGAATTAGAAGGAATATTTGGAACCGATCTGAAGTGAAATGAGCCCATGGATCACTCTGACTTTTTGGTATTTGTCCGATAAAGGCTCTAACAGGGCTAACATAGAATACCATATATCATTTCGAATACGGCTGTGTTTCACAGAGAAAGGAACATACATAGGTATGTACATATAATAAAATCTAGAGTAAACAAGATTCGAGATATCTTGATTTTTATTTGATTTCTTTTTAGGTTGTTGGTCTCTAATCAAGTAAGCCGAACACGTTCCTTGGTTAGATTTATATAGAAAATATTTTCACAATATATGTATATGCAATCCAATTGGAGTCCTTTTGACTATTTTCAATGCTGTAAGAGTGGAAGGGGGGAAGGGTGGCTAGACATTTGCCCTGCCATGATATTTTTACATACTTCAGAACAGTTTTCTTTTTGTTTCTTTTCTTTTTTACATTTTCCTTTTTTGCATTTGCCCTTTTTCTTTTGTTATTTTATTACTTAACGCCTAAGTGGGTGTACGTGTATGTATATGTGTATGTGTGTGGGTGTAT
This sequence comes from Drosophila paulistorum, assembly GCA_018152135.1. Taxonomy (NCBI): domain Eukaryota; kingdom Metazoa; phylum Arthropoda; class Insecta; order Diptera; family Drosophilidae; genus Drosophila; species Drosophila paulistorum. The sequence continues at coordinate 7,131,148 of JAECXG010000606.1, read as the reverse complement.
ATAAGAGATGGAATTTCCCAATGAATCTGATTTGCCTCTGCATCCCTCTGATGGTAACTTTTTCGCTTTTTTATTTTTTCTTAAATTGAAAAGTTGAAAAAGGTTTTTGTCCTTTTCACGAATTAAACACTTTTTTTACTGATTAAAAACTTTTCTTTTTATTTAACAACAAAAAAACAAAAAAAAAATACATAAACTGAAATTAAAACGTTTTTGGGGATGGAGTGAAGAGTTTTGGTGGATGACAGAAATGTAGATGAAGGCAATGAAATGTGAGGATTATTTGAAGGTGATTGAAATCAGGAAAGACTATCACAAAATGCTGCTAGATTTACCAGCTGCCACTTCCACCAGGCTGGGACCAGCCACCACTGGAGGCTCCACCTCCGCCATAGGTCCAGCCTCCGCCTGAGGATCCGCCAGATGACCAGCCACTGCCACCACCTGAGGAGGAGCCACCGGAAGACCAGCCACCAGCATCACCACCAGTTCCAGAATCGCTTTCCGAGATGATTTTGATGATCTTGACTGCTGACACATCGCCGCCGCCGCCATGTCCGCCCGAGGACCAACCACTGGAAGAGCTGCCACCGGAAGACCATCCACCAGAAGAGCCACCTGAAGACCAGCCACCACCACCATGACCTCCTGCTGGCTGCTGTGAGATGATTTTAATGATTTTCACTTCCTGGGCGCCGCCGCTGCCACCACCATGACCGCCATAGCTGCCAGCACCGCCTCCACCAGCTGACCAGCCACCACCGCCTCCACCAGCTGACCAGCCACCACCACCTCCACCAGCTGACCAACCACCGCCAGATTGAGCACTTTCATGAATAACTTTAATGATTTTTACAGGAGCTCCACCTCCACCGCCACTTCCATGGTGATGATGTTCATCACCGCCGCTGCCGCCGCTTCCATAACTGTAGCCTCCGCCACCGCCACCGCCACCTCCGCCATAACTGTAGCCACCGCCACCGCCAGCGCTGTGTGAGGAGCCACCACCACCACTGTAGCCGCCGTGTGATGATCCTCCACCTCCTCCACCGCCAATGAATCCCGCATTGACTGCAGTTAGTGCCAGCAAGCAGAGAAAGATTTTCATGTTGAACGAAAAAATGTCGATGACGACTGATGCCATTGCCAACATTGTCTGTAGCTTATATAGAGCACAAGACCCCCAAACACTAAAATCATCAGCAGCAGCCACAACGACAACAACAACAACATCGGCAACAATATCAAATGTGGGGTTAGGCCCCAACGCCGGAAGCCCAAAAAGCGCGAATTGTGCTGCACCAACTCCAATCCCCATACAGCCATCGGCCACGGCAGATGGCAATGGAGATGAAGTCAGAGCGGTGGCAGTGGTTGGTAGTGGTGGCTTGGCGGTTCAAGTGGAAACGAAAGCGGGCACACTTGGATCATAAGATGTGCGCTGCACACAAGTGGGAGAGTTACGTCGATCTGGCCTCCTTTGCCGTGGTGGTGGTGGTCGTTGTTGTAGTAGTTCAAGTAATGCATGAATCAGAGTTTTGTCAATTTCGCTGTGGGCAAAATGTTTGTGGAAATATCTACAAGGTTGGGTATATGGGATATAGATCCATCATACATAAAGTATAGCTTTAATAAACCAATTGCAGTTATTGCATTGCCTACTTTTGGGGGCACTTACTCATGAAAGTTCCAAATACATTCTTAGATATTTAAGTCAGAAGAAGAATTTGATATTCGAATTATTTCAGTAGTTAATACATGTTGGCATTCAATGTTTACTTCCTTTTAATTTCAAACAAGTTGTTAGAGTATTTGAAATGCGGTATCTAACAGTTTCAATGAGTGTTTTGTTTATGTTGTTGTTTTCTTTTATTGTTGTTATGAATTTCATGCAGTTTATTATGTTTATTATGATTATGTAATGAAACAACAATCACTTTTTTTTTAATGGTTTCGTATATACTTACTTTTTTGTTTTTGGTTTGTAGAGCACTTTAGTTGAAGTTTTCACATTGCTTGATCATCTGCATCTTCAAACTCTGATCGAATCGAATGATTAATGGGCAAGATAAAACGATGTCTCTGTCTCCATTTTCAACGCTGTGCATCAGTCTCTCCACTGGCCCTGACATCGTTTTTCAAACAACAACAAAATCAAAACGGCTACCGTTTAAAGGTGTTCAATAAATATGTAGGTACCTATACATATAAATACATATTGTTCGTTACCCCTCATAACAATCATCGTCCGTGTTTGTGATAGCTGTCCGTGTCCTTCCTGTGGCATTAAGCATACGCCAAGTGGGTCTTGCTTGCCAAATCCATCCATCATTGGACAGCAACAACAACTTACGAACCGGAAAGTTCTCAATGAAACCCGTAGATTTCTTTTATACTCGTTCACTCATTAAGACAAAACAATATTTAATATTGTTTGTTGGGTTTTGAAAATCAATTAATCAATTTGTTTTGCCAATAAATATGACTAAATATGGGCAATGCTCTTCGAGATGATAAATCATCAACATTTTGACTGGCGCTGCTGCTCTTTCTGAGTTTTGTACTTGGTTTTAAGACTTCCAATTTCGTTCTGTTTGCTTTTTTTCTACTTTTTGTCATTTTCACTCAACCAAACAAATTCAATTAACAACAGAAACAACAAAAATGCAAAATTTAAAAAAAAAATACACGCATAAAAAGCAATTCCCAAAAAGAAATAAAAAATGAACGTGGGAATATTTTCGCTTTTGGTGTTTGCCAGGCATGACAAAAAATTTGAGCCCCACCGCTCTCCATCCTCGGCTCAGCACCACTCCCCTGCCATTCAACAGTTTTCGCCTCCTCTCACAAATTAGGAATGCACTGCCAAAGCAAAAGAAAAAGTGAAACAAATTTTTGAAAAATCAGAGCAAACGACGCGTGCAACACACACACACACACACACACACACAATCATATACATGTTTTTTGTGTATGTATGTGTGTTGCCGCTGGTCGATGGTTGGCAACATGTTGCCAACACGCGTCGCCCAATAAATACATAAAAAGTTGTTGCTGTTGCCGCTGTTGAGACAAAAAATTGCTTTTGAAAAATTTTCTAAAAATATTTGCAGTTGCAGCACTCGTACATACACGTATGTACATATAGGGCTAATGGCATCTTAACCACTATATCGTTTAAAATCGAGAATCACAGGTCATATGGCAAATGGGTTAGTAGAAAAGTGGTCTTAAATATCTAAATGTAAACAAATTCATGAGGCAAGAAGAAAAAGAAGAGGCATAATATACTTAGAGTACTATATTATTGAGCTGGCAATTGGACAGACAATTGCGGCGTGTAAGAGTGTTGGAAAGGATTCTACTCAGTTTCGCCTTTTGTGGTTATATAAAGTTGCATTCAACCCGTTAAGGATCTTTTAGTTAACTCGGCATTACAAACTCTCTTGAACCGTTTATATACGTTTATCCACAGTTTTAGCTAAAATAGTTTTCTGAACCACGCATTTACTAATGAAATAATTACACGAGCAATGATGGAAGCAGTTAAACCAAATGGATATCATTCGAAAATTTCAAAAATTCGCTATTATTGGTGATATTTAAATACCACAAATGATCTTGAAATCGATAATAATATTATTTGAGCGATTCTCGTTGCCATGACTAAATCACGTCCAGATAGCTTAGTTAATATTTAAAGAGCTTAGGGGATGGTGGGGTTATATAGATTAATTTTCTTACATACATATCTTTTAATTCATTGTGTGACTTTTAAACAATGATACTTGAATAGCCCCACCATGCTCTACATATTTATGTCATATTTGAAAATGTTCGATTTATATTTCAAATATCCTAGGCAACAATGAGAGACCAAATTCGTTTTGTGTTAATTTCGATAATTAGAAATGTTGTGGATAAATTTCATTAGGTGTGGCCAAATGCAAATGCAACAAATGATATGGAGAAACAGGAAGAGAAAGCAGCACATGAGGTTCAAAGATCGGTATGGAGGAAGGAACATTTAATGATATATTATTATGATGAGCATAAGTATGTTTAGAGAAACATTCAACCTTGATAAAGTCTATATTAGAAAATTGGATTTATTAACAAGATAGAAAAGTAAAAAATAGTATTCGATGCGGTCTCAAAATGTTAAACGAGGTCTTGATTTGTAAGATGATCCTAATTCAATTTCGTCAGTCAAAAGTACCCTTTGTGGGAGATATAAAATAAATGTTCTAACAGATACAATTTCCTTAATTCCAGCAAATGAAGCGACAAAGATCAAGGATAGACCCATAGTTGTTATTAGCCAAAAAATCAGAATGGTCAAAAGGAAAATTATATAAAAAGGAATCATTCGATTCTGAAATGATAATTAAACACAATAACAGACATAGACAAACTAATGGTACTATCAAATCTAAATAGATTTTCTTAGTGGCTTCGATGGCATGGACACTCAGATATATTAGGGGTAAAACGAAATGAAATGACACATTTAATTACTTAGGTAATAGCCTCAACAAGAAGTAAAATAACATTTAGCAATTAAATTAAATTGCATTTTACTTTTACAAGGCAAAATTTGTTGATGACTCTATGGGAAAAATTGCGAAAAGAAAACGTTTGCTTTCGCTTGCTAACCAAACCCTTTTCCTTCATTTTTTCCATTTACTTGTTTTTGTTTTGTCTGCTTATTAAATTTAGTCACTTTGACATTTTGACGACTTTTTGGGTCTCAAAGCAAAAATACTTCAGTGTGTGTGTGTGTGTGTGTGTGTGTGTGTACCATAAACTTTAAAATAAAGTTGCAATTCCTGCGATTGCTGTCAAAATGTGGCCGCTGGATTGTTGCTGCAACTGTAACCTGCCACAACGGTTTCCATGTGAATGCTTATGTATGTACGTATGTATATGACTAGCTCCGTCCGTTTGTCCGTCTGTCTGTTGTCTCATTCCCAAAGCATAACTTGAACTCAACAGTTTTTGGTCTAAACAAGAAAAATAAAATAAAAAGGAAACAAAAACGAAAAAAAAAGCACAAACACAAACACACACACATTTCGACAGTCGCGAATTTTTCACGCTGTCTCATTTGCAGCGATTTTCAATGCGATTGCTGCTGTTAGTGTTGCTTCGGTTGCTGCTGCTGTTGCAGCGGCGACTGTTGCTGCTGGTTCACATAACCATAATTCCACATGGCACCTTTTCACATACTCACACACACACATACTTACAAACTTACTCTGAACAAACTGTTTTTTAGTTGCTTTTTGCCTTTAGGGATCGTGACACTGAGTTGTTGTAGACTTTCCACGATTAGCAGCTGTCCCTAAATGCTTATATGTTTCTCTCCACCTGCCGCCTCACCTCTCTCTCCGTCTCTTCCTTTCTATTTCAATACATATATCATGAAATAAAAATGGAATGGGCTATGATCTGTATGGGGTCACTTCATAACATTATTGAGCAATTTCCCTGTATTTTTTTTCACCTTTCTGTATTATTTTTATTTTGTGTTTTGTTGGCATTTTGCCCAGCATTAACCAGTTTAAAAATGCAACTAGTACATTGTTGACCCACGGAATCAACCAAATTGAACAAGCAACAACCAACAACCTCGACAACCAACAAACACATGTAAGTCAAGTGGTCAAAAGGCTCATTACGCAGTTTACTTTGGTGGATTTGCATTGAAATCGCAACCGAAATCGAAACCACAATCAAATCCATTCGCATTTCATATGTGTGGCAGCTACGATATCGATTCATGGCTACCCTATACAATGTCTTAATTGAAGTTGACTGGAGCATTTACAGGATTACCCTGGCAACCGTGGTGGCCACAAAAACATGAATGCGATGCTAAAGTTTTAAATCGTCATACATATGTGAAGGAGGATGTTCGCTTTTGTTTCGGCCCTAGAAAAGCTGTAGATGGTTAGGCCTTAATGCAGTCATATGTTTATAGCTTTTTGTGTTAAAATGAAAGAAAAGTACCCCTCATGGGCCATCTGGAGCAATACATTAAAAATAGATCCAAGACTTCTCCGCGAAATCGATTAAATAATTAGCCATCAGCCGCTTAAAATAACAAAAAGAGAATTTAATTCTTCCCCACATTTGGTCGTTGTTGTTAAGAGTGTTATAACGAAAACACAGGATGTCCAAGATCACTCTTGTGTTGGCCGGCAACTATCACATATGTTACCACATATTTTTAATGAAATTTTTTTTTTGCGGAATTTAATATCGGATCACAAAATAAAAAAAATAAACCTTAATTCAATGCATTGAATTTGAATTTGAACTGAAAATTGTAATAAAACATTTCCTGTGAGACAATGATGAATAAAAACACAGGGATCTCCGCAGGATATCGGAACATATTGGGGAGAAAACAAAAAGGAATAAAACTTAAGTTAGCACCAACACATTGTGATTATTATTTTGAACATCTATAGAAATGGAAATTAGGAGAAAAAGTATTTGGTAATAATAGAAACTTATGGTTGTAATGGGGCCCCAATATCGTTTCACATATATTTTTTTTACTTTATCAAATTGTTCCATTATAAATTCATATAGGCATTTTGATTATTAAGATTTACAATTATTAAGATTTACATACAATGCCCATGCAATTCTAATCATGTGATATGCAATAATCGATTATTTTGCTTAATCCAATAACATAACAACAGAAATCACTAAACTTTCAAAAGTAAATGAAAACGTGTCACCTACTGGCAAAATTTAATTGATAGTTCTCAGTACGCTTTAGTTTGTCCATATTCTTTTTTTTTTTAAAGGGACTTCTGCAGAAGACTAAACGCCCATACCAAATGCATAATTTTGGTTGTAACGACATTGGTTAATCCATTATATTAATCCATTATATTAACATTTGTGATTAAATAATCGATTAATGGTTTATTTTATTTGCCATCATTACCGATAACTACAGGAATGTATATTAATATATCAATTAATAAAAAAGAGTATAAAATCTATTTATGGACTAATTTATGTAACATTAGTTTCTTTCGATCCATCAACACTAAGCCATTTTGTCAATAAAATTAGAGCATTTGTTAATTTACAGATCTCTGATCTAGGGGTAGAGGTTGTAAGAGTACAAATTTTTGTATAATTTAATCCGTTCTCTAAAGATTCACTTAAATAAATCATGAACATTATTTGGAAATAACTTTAATATAGTTGAGATACGATGAAGATTTTAAGCCATTGATAGCCATATTTTGTTGGGCCTGGTTGATTTGTAAATTCCTTTGTCTGTGCGAATTTCACCATTTCAAATGGCAATGGCTTCAATATATCAGGTTGTCTTTGTCTCTCTTTATATCTATATTGTACCTGGCTGGTTATAATTGTCATATACTTAAGTATATATTGACTGCGTGCATTCCATTTTGTTAGGTGATTGTCGATTGGCATTGCATAGGCTTTTCAATCGCGTGCTTAGTGGAACTCGATACAAAATATGTATTAGGTGTACGACACGGCGTATGCGCAATGCAACTCTCAACTTAACTTATGTTAACTTAACTCAACTCAACTCAACTCGACTCAATGCAATTCAACTGCAACTCTCATGGCATTCCACAATTTGCCTTGTTCTTGTCACATTCGCTTTTCGTCTCAACTCAGTTCAACTCCGAGACGACAAATTGTGCACCTTTGACAGTTGGAATTTGACTTTTTGATTGACAACTTTTCAGATACAGCCAAACTCAACTGTGCTCAATTTTTGTTTCGCTTAATTTTTCTGTTTTTGTGGGAGGAACAAAGCATTTGCAGGTTTGTATACCCTTGCTTAAGGGTTATATTAACTATGATCAGAGATACATTATATTATTCTCGATCAGCTCGCCCATACAAATTCATAGGGCTAAGTCCGTCCGGCCATCCGCGTGATAATTTTGATCAGAAAAACTTTTTTGCATCGTTAACACAGAAAAACGTGCAAGGGTATACAAGCTTCGGTACGACCGAGGTATGGCCGGCCCTCTGGTTTTTCTTTGGTTTCGGCGACCTCCAAAATAAACAAAATTCAATGAGAAAAACTGAAAAAGAAACGAACAACGAATACTGCAACAAAGCGACAAATATCAAAGTGTGACGTTCTTGCCCCCTTCAATCGACTTCTCTGCCTCCTTCTGCTGTTGTCGTTGTTGCTGCTGGTGCTATTCCCTCCACTCCTAACCCTCCATCATCATCTGAAGAGAAACACAAAAATTGGCAAAGTGAGCGACAGCTAGGCCAGGCTAAAACGGGCATGGCTATTATACTTGAGTTGGAAATTGCCAAAACTGATCCAAAAACCAAGTGAAAATCAATTGCAGCTGCATTAGATAGAGAAAGGGTATGTGTGTGCCGCAGAGAAACAATAAGAGCGAAATAGAGATAGAGAGAGAGAGAGAGAGAGTTAGAGAAAGAAAGACATTAGAGACTGCCATTCTTCTTCAGGTTAACTCGTCAACTTCTTTTTCTTTCTCGTCTTCGGGTCTTCCACTTGGGGCTGCTGCCAGGCCAGCTGACGTTACAGGTTTTCAAATCTGGCACATTAATTTCAAAGACAAATGAAACGAAAATAATACAAGCTGAGTGCAAAGATTTGATTTTAAAAAAGCCGAGAATTCAATACTCTTAAATATCTCTAATAAAAAAATGAAAATTAAATTAAGAAGAATTTCGATAAATTCTTATCAAGTGAATATATATTTTTAGGCTTGAAACATTTTAGATCAGTTACTTAGCTAGAGAAATTAGTCAATAAACTAATTAAGGTAAGTTCACAACAATTAACTGAATATCAAACTAGATAGAATAAAATAGTTTTTACTTATAAATTTAAAAATCATATTCTTTTGATTCTGTTGTTCCTTTGCAACTGATTGAAAAGATTCCATTAAACTTATTTGCCAGGTGAAGACAAACCATGATCTCTATTTAGACGCACATTTGTTATAATCCCCCTACTTAGCAAATGGATTTTTAATTCTTAGATCTCTTTTATTTGAATTTTATTTGCTAACTAACCGCATTTGTATGTATTTATTTTGGCCATATCTTTGGCCATCTTTTGCATGCTGATGCTGTAAGTTGGCTCACTCGTCGACAATGAAAGCGTATAATAACGGGCTCACCTCGATGCTAGATGGTGGACCACCTTGTGCGACCTTCTTTTTGTTTTTTTAGATGCCGCACCAAAACCCAAAAGCGGCAACAATTACTAACAGCAACAACAATAATAAGTAATACTGCTACAACAACAACAACAACTCGCAGATAATAATGGCACAAACAAATACTCGATACTCGAATTTCAAAGCTTGGCCAAGAAGAAGAAGAAGAAGAAGAAGAAGAAGACGACGACTTGGTCAAGCCAACAACAACAAAACATTTTGCTTTGACTTTGAGTCGCGCCATTTGAAAGTTGCGAAATGAGCGTCAAAAAGTCAGTTAACTTCAGCATCAGCCATCCAGAGGGGCTGAGGGGATGGTCAGAGGGAAGGCGGCAAATAGATAGAGTGGGTAGGGTATGTAGTAGAGAGGAAGAAAGAAGGAGAGTGTGTGAGAGGGGCAGAGCCTTTCCTTTTATTTATGTATTGTATGTATGTATTTTTTTTTAGCGTTTATTTTTTTTTTTGGTTTTGTGTGTCACTTGCTGCGAAAGTGCGCAATGTGAGTTGCGAGTTGAAAGTTGAACTAAGCAATGGATCGCCGTTTTTTGGTTTGTAGTTTTTTGATGGCTTTTGCTTTTGTTTTTCACACATCGAATACATTAGCCATGGATTAATATACCCTAGGAGGAGGTCAGAGAGCCCAATTTTGGCGATCGTTGAATTAATTAGGTAAGAAGTGAATGGATTATAAATGATTGGAACCGCATTAAAGAAGGTCTAACAGATGGGGGCAATTGAGTGTTAGCGAGAGAAAGAGAAACAGAGAGAGAGAGAGAGAGAGAGAGAGAAAGGGTTTTCCCTAAATAATGACAAAGGGATAAGGAGGGGAGGGTTAGGTTTTGAAGGCCAAATATTTGTCTGCCTATTAGTATTGTCTTGGGTTTATATGACCATATATCATTGCAGAAACTTTCAATTCTATATTCTCAGAATCCATGGCGATAACTACAGGATCCTTAGATAAAGTCTAGAAAAGCTAGAAAGTTATAGAATGCTTAAAAATCAAGTTTCTCCATAAGTCTCTTCTTTGTCAGCTTTGTTCAGATTTACTTCAAATGTTGACTTCATATTTTTGTAATGTGGTACAGAATTAGACAATAAAAATTTCATAATCTTTCAGAATCTTCAATGCTCGACATATAGTGTTTTTAGATCTTGGAAATGTTTACAATTGAATTCAATACTCTTACTGTTACGTTTTGATTGTCATTTCATTCGTTGATTGATCAAAAATCCCATGTTAATAAAACCATTTTCACATATGTCGCCCGACTGAGCCTAAATTTAGTGCCAGTGACTAACCTTGGAAGATATGATGACTAAGAGTCGTCTACCAGTTGTGTTTTTGGGATGGTCAAATGAGATTTAACATATTTTGTCAGGTATATCCTTGCAAAAAGTGTATATTAATTTTTGTCGGAAGTGTGTAATGTGAAGAAGGAAGCATTTCCTGCAGGATATACATATATTCTGGATTAGCACGAAGAGACAAGTTCTGGATCAAACTCCTCTTAGACTGCCAAGCCTACAGTGCTGAAATTTGTCTATACATACATAGATAGGAAATAGTTAAGTTGTTTTACAGAGGCATCTATCTATCTATGACATTCAACGGGGGAATTCAATCTTTGCAATCGTTCATAACAAAAACAATAATAATTTGGAATCAATCCGTAGATCCGTAAAACTCCGACAAGTAGAAAGGCCCAAAAAAAACCTTACAAATTGCATTCTGGCGCTAAAGTAATGAAATGAAGATATGTCCTATTTCTATGTCTTAGTTTTTTAATGCATAATAATACATACATATGGACATAAATATATATAATTACATTGAAGTTAAGAAAATGCTTGTTAAAATGAATATCGAATATTTTTTGAATCGATATACATATTTGGTAAATGTATTTAGATACATACATATAGACTCCCTATGCCATCGAGCCTGTCGCTCATTCAATGTGCTAGGCTCCAATATAATTTGCCATCAGCAAGCGGCAAATGTAATCCGCCGTAAAACCGTCTAACGGTAAGCCAAAGCAAACATAAATATTCGCAAAACAACAACAACGAAAACAACTCTAGCAACAACAATCAAGCATACAAACATTTTTTGCTTTTTCTCTGTTTTTCCCCATTTTTTTGTTTTTGTTTTTTGTTTTTTTCGTTAACTGTATCCACAATTTTTCATCCAAGTGCAGTAACAACAACTACAACAACACCAACAGGTAACAATGCGAGCTAGAAAGAAGCAGAAGAAAGGTGGCGGCAGAGTGCGTTGTGGGGTTTAGGGTTGTGGGGGGTGACAACAGTGCTCTGCTAGTAACGGCCGGGGGAGCCAGGAGAAGGTTGGGGTGGTCGACACTGCCAAGCAAACAAACAACTTCATGGGCGACGTGCAAAAATTCAATTGCTACAACGTCAACATCGCAGTCCCCGTCGTCGTCATCGCGTCGTCGTCGTCGTCATCGTCAGCCCAAATCACTGGCAAATGCTTGCAGCTCCAAGAGATCTTTCGAGATCTCTCTCCATCTCGCTCACTCCATTTATCATCTCACTCTATGTATCTCTCTCTCAGCGTCAAGTTTTATGCATTTGTCAGGCTACACTTCGTTGTCAGAAACTACAGAAACTACAACAACGACAACAACAAAATAGAGAAAAACAAAACACAAAACAAAAAAGCTGCCGTAAAATGTCAGTCAGTCAACGGCAGCTGATGCCCCACCCTCCTCCCACCAACCCCCCTTTTTATCAGTGCCTCTCTGTCACTCTATCGAATTGGTTGTCTCTCTTCTATGTGTAAGCTTGCTCTTTGAGCGCTTTCTTCCGTCACATTTTGCTGTCTGTCACCATGTCTTTTGCCTGTTGTCTGTTTTTTTTTTTTTTTTTTTTTGCCATGCCAAGTCTTTGGAGTTGTTTTTTACTTAGTTTTTGTTTTGTTTTCTTTTTGACAAGAGTTGAAATGTATCTTTCACCAATGAAAAAGCTTTTTAGATGCGACTATATGACCATGGTGACCCCGACGCGCTATACAATCACTTCAAAAAATATGCCACTTTTTATAAAAAAGGTTGTCGACTAAATGCCTTAACCCTTGGATTAACTTGGATACACTTATTTACATATACATATGTGTATATAGGTATATCTATGTTCATTTAAAGATAGGTCATAGTTAGATTAGATAATTAGCGAAAACGGTTATGGATTGATAATATGCTCATGCTCTCTTTCTTGGATTAATATGCTAATAGTCACTGGGTCCAACTATGCAGAAGTGGGTACTATGTACAGCCTTAGTTTGAATCGCAGGTCTCAAATTCTCATTCAGAATGCAGTGCACACACACAATTCTTTTCTCAGCTCTGCGCTTCGAGGCTGTTGTCCCTCCGTCCGTCCAGCCGTTCTGTCGCTAGCCTGTAAACTTTTTGCTCACTCTATTCGAACAAAAACACATTTTCTCCCCAGCTCCAATCGACGCTCCACTTTTTTTTTATGCTCCAACTTCAACTAAACAATCAACTTTTCAAACTGTGTTTTGCTTTTGTTGTTTCGGTATTTTTTTTCTTTTTTTTCTTCATTTCTTTCTTTCTTTCTTGCTTTTCTATTTGTTGTAGTTGTTGCTGGCTGCACTTTTTGACGGCTTTTATTGTTTGCCAATTTCTGGCCTCCGTCGAGACCAACGAAGCGACGCACCGACCGTCAACTGCAGCAGCAGTACCACTATCTACTACTCTTCTTCGCCTTTCGCTCCTCCCTGCCTGCCTGCCTATACACATCTTTCGTACTCTGGCCATGTTTCGCCCAATTCAAGCATCTAACTGGTTAGCTTAGACAGTGAACTCACTGCTAGTCTCCTCCGCTCCAGCGACCAACACTCTGCACTCTCCTCATCCTATATGCATAGTAAATCCGCTATGCAAGAGTTGAGGAAGCGTTTTGTTTAGCTTGTTTGCCGATCGAAGAAACGGTATGGGATGCAAGGGTAGTGCAGGGCAGGGCTGGACAAGTCAGGGCAGAGCAATACAGATGGTGGCTTTCGGGGGGGTAGAGATAATGGTGTTCTCCTTGTTACTTGTTTGCAGCAGTTTTCTCTTCTATTTATTATTGCCAATGCAATTGACTTATTGTTGTTGCTGTTGCTGTTGTTGCTGCTGTTGCCATTGCTGATCGAAGATCTTTCATGTTAAGAAAGAGTTGAAGTAAATCGAATTGGTTGCCGTTAACCTCTCTACTAGCTTTCAAATTGTTTCAACAGATTTCAATGCAGTCCATTTATTTTCTAGGAATTAGTTGCCATGCCACAAAATTGATTTTCATTAGTTCTACAAGACTTTTCTTTGCTACATTTCCGACCATTTTCTTTGTATGTATCAGTGTGATCTGGTATGCCAACATCTAAATTGGAACGTTTCAGGAGATCAATATCAACAACGAGAATGGGCAAACTATAAACTGCAATATATATAAAATCAATTTATCCTTTATTATCCGTAATTCCTGTTAACTATTCAAATTCAAATATTCACTGAATATTGGGTGTATTTCATTGACTTTTCGACGTTTTTACAAAAAAATTCCGCTTTCAGGCATAAGTTTAGTTAAGGAATCGACTAAGAATAATACGGTATGTTCAAACTGGCCAATTTAAATCAGATTAGGAGTTCTATATAACAGATGTCGTCCTTCGATGCTTCTACCCTGTTTGAGTCGATAAACTTTTAATATTAAAAGACTTACCATTACCCTATTAAATAATTGAAAATTTGAAAAGAACATAAAAAAAATAAAATATAAAAAAGGTTTTTACACCCTTCACATAATTGGAACAAAAAAAAATTAGTTAATCAAGTGAACATTTTTATTAAATAATAAAAAAAGGAACATACATATATTGGATGCCATTTTCTATGCCCGATATCTTCCGTTCACTAGCTTCTGACATTTGTTCTCAGGTATGGAAAACCACGTTTCCTTGATTCCATACCACAAATCTTCTAAATTTCGTAACCTTTTCTATGAAACTTTCACTTTGACATCGTTCCACAGGTTTTCGATGGGATTAAGGTCTGGACTTTCAGGTGTTTATTAGATAACTCCATAGATTTTCTTCTAATACCTTAATTACTTATGAGCAAGCCTACACCGTGCCAAGAAAATACACCCCCACACATGATTCTACCTCCTTCATGTTTGATGGTCTTCGTGGGTACCTGGGATTCCCATTCTATTAATCTTTGTTTTGTCACTCTAGAACACGTGTTTCCAGAGTTGGACATCTTTTCCCGGTAGCCCTTTGTGAAAAATCCTTTTTAAATATTTGCTTTAGAGAGGAGCTGTTTATTCTTGAGTAAATTTTCGTTCAATAGTCTTGATACAAGTTTTCTGGATACGTTCAAGTCATATTTCTCATTGTCAGCTTTACTCTTGCGAGCTATGACCTTGTCAATGTAGGAGTCAATCTTATGTGGCTTTTGCTTTCTTGTTTTTTTCTCCTTCTGTAGGCCATTTGCAAGTCTTTCTGCTTTCCATTTTTTATCAAAATTGTTTAAATTCTATTAAATGAAGTAAAAATATGTGACTAACACGACTTTTTTATGAGAAAAACGTAGTTCCCATTGTTTTGTGCTAATTCTACAATGTGTCCAACAAAAAAACCAAGCTGTGCTAAGAAATGAGACAAATTAAAAAATACCAATCATTGGAAAAAAAATTGCCCAGCTGTTTGTAATCCCATAAATTATATATGTATACTTACATACATATATTCTTGACCAGAATGAGCAGCTGAGTTTATATAAGTGACCATGCCTGTCTATCTGTCCATCCGTTTGTCGGAGCGTACCAATTTTATGTCTCCGATTTGAAATCCATTGAAGTAAAACTTGATATTTTGAGCTATTTATTTTCTGAAAATAATTCAGATCGGACCACTATATCATTTGGTGATACATGAAAAATTAAAGACAATAAAATGCTGGGAGCACCGAGCCCAATCACTGATTTTTATACCCTTGCAGAGGGTATTATAAAATTGGTCAGATGTTTGTAACGCACAGAAGGAGACGTTTCCGACCCCATAAAGTATATATATTCTTGATCAGCATGAGAAGCTGAGTCGATATAGCCATGTCCGTCTGTCCGTCTGACCGTCTGTCCGTCTGTCCGACCGTCTGTGCGTACGCGTTTTACTCAGCCATCTTAAGAGATATCGGGTTGAAATTTTTTTTGGGGACTCTTTATTACCTGTGTGAGATAAAGTATGAAAATTGTGAGGATCGGACTACTATATCATATAGCTCTGGAACAAAATTTTTGGCAAAAATTAGAGTATCCCCATGAAATTTACCAATATAATAGAATTTGGTATAATTTCTCAGATCCCAAAATTTGAACCTGATCGGATAAATAGAACACAAGTTACAGTCAGTACAAATCGGTTCAAGCGCTGCCGGCAGCGCTGCTTGCTGCCTACTACGTCATCAGCAAATCAAACAGAGCATATGCATACACACACACAGACGCAGCGCTACACAAACTGTATGTGTATGCGTGTTGTGCTTTGCTTAGGGAATTATGGATAAATTTGTAGTAAAAAGAGAAATAATTTAAACGTTTTGTTTGTGTATTGAAGAATTGAGTTGCAAGGAAAGAAATTTCAAAATGTAAAAAAATTATTGCCAAGGACTGCAAGGGTATATAAACTTCGGCATTGCCGAAGTTAGCTTCTTTGATATTTTAGCATAAAACTTAAGTTGTGGAATTTCGAGCTAAAACATTATGTATATGGAATAGGATATGGAAAAATTTTGGACTATTTTTGGCAACCCTATCCTTACCACCCATGTAAGCTCACATTGCGTATACGTAATTATATGAAGAGTTGCGTTGGAGCGTTTACCTGCTTAAGCCAGATAAACCTCGATAGAAACTTATGAGCATGCAATTTCTACTCGGGTTCTAGATTAGTATGAAATACATATATTATTTGTGATGCAACAATGTACATATGTACATATAAATCATATACATAGACATTTAATGATGCAAAAACAACTTTGTCTTTTCAAAGTTACTTATTCTGGCCTTCAATATCCAAAATTCTGACTCAAATTCGTTAAAATTCAATGGAGCGTACATAATGGTGATATTTTTGCTTGATTCCATACATATATGTACATATGTGTATTATACATATAATCAACTTTTTATCTGTAACTTCAAAGCTGAGTTGTATGTCAATGACTTTTTAGACTTTAGCCAAAAAATCGACGATTGAGCCCAATATGAATTGTGCTAGATTAGCAGAGCATACATTCAAGCATAGAAAGAGGGGCCAAAAACTGTAAGGGTATATACTCTTTGGCATTTCCAGAATCTCGGTTCGTTGATATCAACTTAACCCTAGACTCCCAATTTTAAAACGTTCTCAATTATAAAACATTTCAATACTCTCATTTTGTTTATTCAATTTACTGAAAAGCCAATTAATACAACACCAGATTTTCACAGATTTTAAAAATGACAAAGGTGGTTTTTAAAATTTATTAACAAAATTCAATTTGTATGTAGAAAATTGCTTTGTATGTCTTAAATATTCAAATTTCTTTTAAACACACAATTTTAATCCTGCATATTTCCTTCTTCACTTCAAATTAATTCATAATTTTAGCAAAATCAAATTGAACCGGATCAGATATATTTTTGTATTGAATCACTATATTTTCGGAACTGATTGTATTCGAGCTCTGTTTCTCTCTATTTCCGCATTGGACGTGCAACGTGCAACAGTTGGCAATACAAAATAAAAGATGTGGGCGATTATGCAAGTATTTGGCAAATCAATTGGTTCAACTAATTAATAGATGATCTAATTGCAGATTTGGCTTTTGGCATTTGAAACTTTAAAGCCATAAACTTGGAATGCCTTGACAGTTCGTAAATGTTTTTAAAATGTTTTAAGATAAATTTGTGCAAGAGAGTTGCTCGCTTGCTTGTTCATTCGTTCGTTCGTTCGTTTGTTTTGTTTGTCTGGCTGCCTGTTTGATTATTTGTTGTTTTTATTAATTAACAAGTGTTTAAAAATATGCAAATTCTATTTATTACTGGACAGAGTTTAAATCTTATAAATCGCTGTAGTAGTAGAAGTAGTATTAGATGTTGTATTGGGGGAAGAAAACGATAGAAAATTATAACTTGTCTGATTTTTTTTTTTTTTTTGTTGTTGTTGTTGCCTGTTCTGAATGTCGGTCCGTAAACAAAACTGGCACAACCAAAGCGTCGACTCGAAAACAAAAGATGAAGACGCTCATGATGACGATGATGATGATGATGATGATGATAATGAAAATGAAGAAGAAGATGAAGGAGAAGGAGAAGATGAGGCAGCACCAGCAACAGAGGAAGAAGAAAAAACTATTTACAGTTAGTTGATTGTGCCCATTTCTTGCTCATTTTTTGTTTTTTATACATTTTTTTTTGTTTTTTTTTTTTCTTTTTTTTGGTCCGTAAGCTTTTAGATTGTTTTCCCCCACGAATAAACCAGCGACACACACAAACAAAAGAAGCCAATGAACGCACTGTCTCCAAAAAAACAAAAACCAAAACCTACATACATAGATGAAGTGCGAGGGTGAGAAAGAAAAGTTCCTCAACCTAAAGACCTCAACCTCACAGACCTGAAGATACTCTATACTATGTTGCTCATGAATTACTCTTTTTTTGTTCACTTGTTCTAAAAGTCATAAGTTATTGTTTTAAAATTCAGAATGTTTGTGCCGAGCAACTGAACAACTGATCTGAATAAATGAGCAATGAACAAATGATCTGTAAAGTGAGCAAGTGAACAGCATGAATGAACTGACCAAGTAAACATGTTCAGCATGTTACCTGCTCCTGCATCTGAGTATAATTTAAGGAGTGGTGACCCCGATTAGCGTTGCAATGCTTAAATTCAATATGATTTGGTTAGTTTAATAATAGTTTCTGAAATAAAAAACATAGTTTGATAAATGCTAAAATAAGTTAAACGGGGTTAACGTTTTAAATAAAAATAAATAAGTTCTAATAATAATAATAATAAGAACCATTTGGTAGACTCTAGTTCTTATGCGTTCAATATGCCCATCATACCCATTGGCTGCATTAAACAAAAGGGTAGACCATAATTTTGAAGCTCTGCTTTTAGTCTCTGTTCGAATTATGAACCAATTTACAAATTACCATGGCATAGGAAAACCAAAAATTAAAAGAGCCAAAGAGTCTGGAAGTAAGTCTGGGAGTCCAAGAGTTCAGAGTGACGAAGCTTAAGAGCCGGAAAGAAGTCGGGTGACGGGCGATGGGAGTCGTCTTATTTTAAGCCAAAGAAGCCATTGACCAAGTAACGAGTTGGCGTAGATTTGAGCCGTTTGTTTTTGCCTCTTTAGGGTGAAGTGGGATATTAATGTCGGCAACATTTATGTTACAGACAGGGGAATGCTTTTCCAATCCCATAAACTATTTACATATGTATGTATATATTTTTGATCAGCATTAACAACCGAGTGGTCTAATTAATTTCAAACACTTTATTCACTTCTGTGCATGGTATAACGAAGTCGTCAAATGCATGAGCAATTGATGCGTTCCCTTTGTCTTCTGTTCTTTACTTTATTCTATCATTGTGGAACAAATAGTAATCCATTGTAAAATTCCAAGATAATAGTATTTCTTAAAAAAAAAACAATTTGTAAAAAGTCTATATGAGTTTTGGTAGACTTATGACAACAATGACTAAATATTATTAACCCCAAATGACAAGTAGGTAAATTTATATGCATAATTAACAAAAAACTTAAGCATATTATTGTCTTTGTTGATGAATTCTTGGGACTTCGACCTCCGACCTTTCATTCATGCTGTTCATTTTGAAAAACGAAGTAAGTTATATAATATGTATGTATATTAAACTTCCTTCAGTCTGTCATTTTGAAAAACGAAGTAAGTTATATAATATGTATGTATATTAAACTTCCTTCAGTCTGTTAACTTAGTAATGAATATAGTGAATTTTAAACGTATTCCAATTTTATTAACATGGACTGATTTGGAAAAAGGTTTTACCATTCCTTTTGTTTTTGGTTAGCATATGGAATTATGGATGACTCTTGATATTGTCGTTTTGGTATGGTAGGTAAGTGGCTCTCATTTAGTCATCAGACAACTGCTTAAAAGTCGGCTGAAAAAAGGATTGAACCAAAAAATCAACTGTACACAAATTATATATGTACAATGTACATACATATATACAAAATATATTCTTGTTTTATCCCTCTTGCTACTACTGCCCCTTCTTATCATCGGTTTGGTCTCTTCCTCCTCCGCTTTATCGTTTTGGTTTTGTGGTGTCTCTTATTATTATTTAGCCGATTTGCTCATTTTCTTTTCCTCTTAACATTTTGTTTTGTTTTTTTTTTTTTTGGTTTTTTTTTTTTATATATGTATGTATATACTCATTTTATTTGTCTGGCTTGGGCCTGGGCATGGGCCAGGGCATTTTGGTTGGGCCTGTCGTCGTCGTTTACCGACTTTATGCTTTATTTTTTTTGTATTTCTCTCTTTTTTACATACATATGCATGTATGTATGTATGTAGTACATGTTTATAGTATATGTATGTATGTACATATGTATATAAATATATTGGTATGAATGCCTCGATACATACATACAACATATAAGTAAGTATATCTGTGGCAAGTTCTTGGAAATTGTGGTCTGCCAATTGCCGGGTCTCCATCTGCTCGATGTCTCTTGTCCCTCTCTCGTTCTCCCTCTCCCTATGTCTGTCTTTCTCTGTGTGTTCAGTGTTCTGTCTGTTCACCTCGCGAATTCAATTAAAATGCCGCTCCAACTTGTACCTCCCCCCCCCTTCCCATTCCCCGTGCCCCTTTCCCCATTCCTTCCGCCCATTCGGATCCAAGCACCAAGTGTGTTGAACTCTCGCATCTCGCAGATATTACAGATTCTATATGCTCTCTACCAAGTTCAAGTTGCTTCTGCTTTTCTGCCACTCCCCCCGCCTCACGCCTCCCGCTCCACAAACCGCCATCAACCCACTGCCACTGTTGCTCCAGTGTTATTAATTTGTGAAAGTTCTTCTTGACTTGCCTTGGCTTATGAGCCACGCCCCAAAAAGCAAAAAGACAGTCAAACAGCAGGCACCTGCCCCTGCTGAGGTCTCAGCTCAAGTCAGATCGTTTTGTTTGTTTGCAACCTGCCACATTTGAATTACAAAATAAAAGTTGCTGCTATTGCAGCTTTCCGTCTCCCCACCGCTGCCAACACTGAATATAAAATATCCAGGTCCGGATCGATCGCAATGCCCCCTCAATGCCAGAGATGGTAATTTTTGGTATCAATATATTAATCTGTACCTATGTACATACTTACATTAAGTAATTAATACGTTGACATCTGTATTCAGCCATTTCTTTAATTTATTAACGAATTTTATATATATTTTTATATATTCTAGCTCTACTTCATTCATCAATAAACTTCATAGTCCAAATCAATCTGTGATCATAACTTATCACCATTATAACCGGAAGAAGATCTGGCAAGAAACGTAAAATATTTGGATAGGATTTACATAGATGAATCGTTGCTTATTTGATTGTTGAGTTCGATTGAAACTCTATGTCTATACTATGAATAATTCCCATGAATAATCATTAAAAGAGTTTTAGTTAGTAACCAAGTTAATTCAACATTTGATTATTTGTTTATGTCATTGCATACGCATGGTGAAGGATACGTTTTCTGAGCATCAACAAAGATATAGACTTTGAATGAAATAGTTTTAGCCGAAATGAGGTTTTCAAATTCTTAACTCTCCATTGACAAGTTTTTGTACGTACTCAGCCATATACGACTACGTCTACTTAATAAGGATGGATAATCAGGACAATCATATACATATACAGGTTTCTTTTAAAATTACTTTTCTGAGGTTCATTTGATCTGTGTAATCACACCCAATGAATAATCTTTTATGTCTGTATTTCATTTACGAGTATACATATATCTAATATATTTACAAGCATTTACATTTATATGTATGTATATAAGAGTTTATCATGATGTATGATGATTCAGATTGGTTGTTGTAGAAACAAAAAAAAGAAAATCAAGGCCGTTTGCAATTTATTTACATTATTCAAACGACACTGAGGACATTTCATTTAGTGCGAGGGCGGAGTTAATAATGGAGGGGCTCAAGTCACTGTCGGACATGCCGAACTTGCGGGTTTACTACACTAATCCGTTCCTGTGCAAAGTTCGTCTGACAATGCCGTTGCCGGGCTAAGTTGATCTTGTCTTGTGCATTGATTAAACTAATTTGCTGACACTCACGATTTTCATTAGGTCACCTCAGCAGTGATTTTGCATATGTCACTCTAAGTGGATATCTTCTTGAAAATATCTTCAGTTCGTTTCGGTTGCCATTCTGAATCTCATCATAATTACTCAGCGCAAAAATTTCTATACAAAAAAAAAATTGTGTTTTTGTTGTGTTATCTCCTGCAGCAGCAGCAGCAGCGGCAGCTGATAAGATTCAGTTTGATGACTCAACAAAAGCTTTGAATTTGTTTTTGGTCTCGGTTTCGTTTCCCTCTAAATGCCTCATATTGTACTTACAGACAAAACGAATAAACGTTCATACATACATATGTATGTACATATGTATATTGCAACAAACCACAAAACTTGTTTTTAATAATTTTTTGGACCCAAGCAGGAGATACCAAAATGTTGCAGCCTACAGCCTTACATACAGATATACCATAGATATATCTACATTGTATACTATATAGATACATGTGCGTGTCCATGTCTTTGAGATTGCTCATTGCGCAGTTAATTTGTTCATGCGCTCAATGCGTCAATACAATTTGACTTTCACTTATATTTTATTTCTCTTTTATTTTTTGTTTTTTTATATTATATATCACATCTATGTATGTACATACCTGCAATGGGGCAGAGAGTAGCGCGAAAAGGGTAAATAGTTGGATTACGCAATTGAACCTAAACTGCAAAAGTGATCACTTCGAATAAAACAATCTGGTCGACAAATCTCCAAATCTCTAGATGGCACAAAAGAAACTGCAAATTAAGTTCAGAAGTAAATTATTTCAATCCAAATTAAACCTTCTAAAATAAAATGATAAAACGCAATGTTAATAAAACGAGCTATGGAAGTTAACTTCGGCCTTGCCGAAGTTTATATACCCTTGCAGTTCTTTATTATATTTAATTCGATAAGAAAAGTGAAATTTCATACATCAACAGCATTAGTTGTCGTATTATGAATATGCTCAAATATTTTTCAAACTACTGAATTCAAAACACATTTAATGATTATTAAACAATATATGATATAGTAGTCCGATCCCGATGATTTTCATACTTTATCTCACACAGGTAATAAAGAGTCTCCAAAAAAAATTTCAACCCGATATCTCTTAAGATGGCTGAGTAAAACGCATACGCACAGACGGACGGACAGACGGACAGACGGACATGGCTATATCGACTCAGCTTCTCAAGCTGATCAAGAATATATATACTTTATGGGGTCGGAAACGTCTCCTTCTGTGCGTTACAAACATCTGACCAATTTTATAATACCCTCTGCAAGGGTATAAATATTAAGATTAACATAGAATTATCGAATAATATATAGATATTCATTTATCCATTAATGATCAACCAGCTAAAATGAAATGATGGCCAAAGGTCACAACAAAGAAAGCTTCACTGTAGTCTTTGATTAATAGTTACACCTAATTTTTTCAGCCATTTTTGAAATTTGGTTGAATCTATTAATCAGTGCCTACTAAAAATAAAAATGAGTAAAATGGGGTACAGAAATGAACATATTTTCTATCTAAATACAATGGAGAACTTAAATTTTACATAATAATTCATATTGCAGTAAATTAACTTAGAAGTCTTACTGATTCTTGGAAAGTAGTACTCATTATTGAGGATAAAAATTAAAAAATTATTGAGGTAAGCTCTAATTAAACTCCACTAAATACAAATACTAAAAAAAACAAATACATACATTTATTCAAAGCTCTAAGACGATCATACAATACAGTTCGTATTTAATGTTTGTACTGTTAAATTTTAGGTAACATTTTTGCATTAAAAACGAAGAACTAAATAAATATATTAAACTTTTAATTCAGGCAAAATTGATTTTAAAGTGACAAAGATATATACATATAATCATAATAAAAGTATTAACGAATGTAACAAAATTATACATTTATATATGTCGGAGATTGAATTAGACATTTCTAACAATTTGAATTGTAATCCTACTTTTAAGGCGTATTGAGCAGTGTTGAGTAATGAATAACATGACTGATATATAGTTGTATAACACTAGAAATGTGTGTCTAGTGTGGCTCAGTGTGCGGTTGAGAGAGAGAGAGAGAGAACTATAAAATCACTAGTAGAGTTAGATGAGCGTCTCAAGTTCAGTCTCTTTTACTGATGAAATTCAACCAGAAAGCACGTCGAGACTGGCTGCACAATTTTAGTGACAAAAATGGAAGGGAATTCCCGAAACCCCTATCTCACCCATATATATGTATATATTTGAAAAATATTCGAAAACTGTGGGCACTCAATGTAAATTGATCAATTTTATTGATGGTTTGGAAAGAATCTTGGGGTTTTCCCCGTCTCAAAATTCTTGTACACTTGTGGTAACTTCTTTATACATACATATGTATGTATGATTCATATCTAAAATATTTCAGTTTCTCTCTCTTTCTCTCTATTTCTCTGCCTTTCTCTATCTCACACACAAGCACACAGTGTGTGAGTTATCTGTAAAGTCTAAATAGCAAACGCTTTGACTTCCAGCTTCGGCTACAGAGATACAGATACGACAAACAACTGAACAACAGAGTAACGAAACTTTTTTTGAAAACAATCTTAGAGATACGATTTCTTTTAGGTTTTTTTTGTCTTTTTTTTGTTTTTTTTTTTTTTGTTTTTGGGTCGATGTTGTTGCTGTTGTTGTTTGGCGCGCGCAATTGATGTTGTAACATGGCTACCACGAGTGCAGCATTGTACACCCCCTGATCGCCTCTTGGACTGACACTGGTACAGGCGGCGGGCACTCCACTCCCCCAATACACAAAATGTGTGACATAATATGTGCAGCCTTCGAGTGTTGTTGGAGTTAGGGGATTGGTGGAGGTGGAGGGGGGGTTGTTGTTGTTGGAGTTGGAGTTGCTGTTGTCTCACTCATTCAATAATTCAGTCAGCAAACGAAGTCGAAGCCGCAGTCACTGTCCACCATAAGAAAGAGAGGGGAGGTTCAATGAACCGATCTTTTGCCGCTTAATTTTTCTCTTTTATTTTTTTGTTTTTGCCTTTTCATTTTGTACTTTTTGTTTGTATAAACAACAACAATAACAAAAACACAAAAACTTATATATTTTTGCCAAGTTTTTGTTTTTTGCTTTTTGTTTTACCGAATATGTTACAAATTTCTGTTGCTTTTAGTTTTGCTTGCTGTGAAATCACTTACTGGTTTTTATTCGCTCAGTTAAAAGAAAAACAAGAAACAACAACAACAACGACAATGTTTTTAGCAGGCGTCGACAACGGCAACAAAACCCGTAAATTTGCTGCCAAATTTGGATCTGCTTCGCTCACTTATCCATATATACGAATATATTTCTCCCGAAATTTGCATACAATATTAAGGACATTCTTTTTAATTATTGTTGTAAAGTACTCAAAACAAATCATGTAGTTTCTTTTGACCATTAAGGATGTTGGCCATCAAAAAGTAAAGCACTTTTCTTACCTACCGTTTATTCCATTTTCCTATATAATCAAATATAAAAAGGTTTGGCAATATCTTCAAACAAAAAAAAAGGTTGTTTGCAAGTATTTCCCAAAAGCAGAGAGAAACAAACATCTGACCAATTTTATAATACCCTCTACAAGGGTATAAAAAAAAGATTCCTTTTCTTTAAAAATGTTTTTTTATTTGTTTTTTTATACCCTTGCAAAAAGGGTATATTCATTTTGGTCAGAAGTGTGCAACGCTTAGAAGGAAGCATCTCCGACCACATAAAGTATATATATTCTTGATCAGCACCACGAGACGAGTTCAAACAACCATGTACGTCCGTCTTGATCGACGCGAACTCCTCCTAGCTGAAATTTTGCACGTAGGCTTGTATATACTGCACAGTTCTTATATCTCGGATTCAGCCGGGTCGGACAACTATATCATATAGCTCCCATACAAACGGCAAAGTCACGAACAGTGACTTTTCTCAATAACTTCGTAATTGTCGTGAAATTTAATATTGGTCAGTCTATTACACCTATAAACCACTGCGCCAAATTTGATCAAGATCGGGTGACTATATCATATAGCTCCCATAGGAACGATCGGTGGAAAACAGTGACTTTGATCAATATCTTCGTTATTTCCAAAGATTGTAGGCCGTTCTTTCGCAAACATTAGCCTTTTTAGATAAAACGTTTTTTCCTTTGATGGGTTTAGGTAAGGAAAGAGTTACTAAAAAAGTTGCAAGGGTATACAAACTTTGACGCGGTCGAAGTTAGCCCCGGCCCTCTGGTTTTTTTTTTTTTAATAATTCTTCTCATTAGGATAATTGTGCATAGCAGTTTTTGCATTAATCTTGAGACACCTCCAAAATATTGATTTTTTTCAAGCTCCTCAACTGATTCTTCGATGATCGTAAATTGTTTCATTTTCTGATGTGAGGATAAGTAATCAACTCGATGTTTGGATAGCTTAAAAAATCACCGTCTTGGCAAAATGTGTGAGATGTCCTTGTATTGTCATAATGAAGGACAATTCAACTTTGCCAATTTGTTTTTGGAATTTCTGCGAACAAAAAATTCTTAACCATTTTGAATCCTTACTAAACAGTAATGACATACATAAGCCATTTTGGAGGTTCTGAACTTCGAACACGATTGAATTCTATAATTTGTATTAGCCTTGCTGAGAGGGAGGTGTGTAAAGGTTTCTAAACTATCCGGACGGAGGTGTCCAGAATCTTTGAAACGTTTTCGAAAAGGTTGTGCAATTTCTATAAAACCTTATGCCGAACTTGAACTTTATGTTTAAAACTTGACATTATCTATGTACATTCTGCAAACTTATATATTTTTTCTAATTGGCAATCTGTGAAAAGAAACCTTTCCAAATTTTCTAATCGAATTTATTGGAGTTATATAAAAACGTTTTCTATTAATACAATACCAGTGTGAATCGATGAGTGATGGTTATTTTTTGTATATGTATTATCTACATATACATATGTATGTATGTATGTATGTACATGTGTATGTAGATATGTATAATCTAAAAGCCTTTAGAAATATTCAGCATTGAGTTGTCATTTAAATGCACTGGAACTTATTTTCTATGTTATGGAAAAAAATAAATAAAACGTTTATTATTATTTGTCATTTTCATATACATACATATATATTTGTGTTGTTGTATTTTTGTTGTTGTTTTCTATAATTACTGAACAAATGCCACCCAATGTCAGGCATTGGCAATGCAATCATAATTATGTTTAAGTAAGTCTTGCCCAAGTCAGTTTGAAGCGGCTTTTAAGCTGCAGTTTCACACTTTTGTTTTATGGAGAAAAATTATTCAAGCTAACAACAATTGTTGTTGTTGTAGATTTCAAAAAATAATTGTTGAGAAATTTGTATGGTGACGTTGGGGAGATACAGAAAGAGAGAAAGAGAGAGAGAGAGAGAGAGACTAGTGGAGATGGGGGCAACAATTACCAGCAGCGCCAGATCCAAAACCTAAAACACTGCCACAGACACAGACAGAGGCAGAGAGATACAGCTGCTACTGCTACTGCCCTCCACATACCTATGCGCTCCTCCTGCTACTCCCTGTGCCGCACTCCGCTTAATGACCCTATTTTAATTTCAAGCATCGCTTGTCCATCGCACTTTGCGGAATTTACATTATACGCATACAATATTTCTCAGTTTGTTGCTTTTTGAAATGCCGCCAACGACAATGCACAGTGAAACTAGATCAATTTGTTTTACATTAAACAATTTTAAAGAGACATTTCAATAAAGACATAGAAAACATGTCATGTCATTTAAAGTTAACAATCTGTTAGGTTTCAAATAAAATTGAACTTATTTTTAAAATTCATTAATGGGATATTTCAGAATTTCGTAATGAACGCATTACAATTAGGGTGATAATAATTATTAGAGAGTAGACAAATAACATAGTTTTGTGACTAATAATAGATAAAGTTAGATTAGATCGATTAAATTGATTAGATTAAGTTAGATTGATTAAATGTCTGCGCATG
Source organism: Drosophila paulistorum (assembly GCA_018152135.1). Taxonomy (NCBI): domain Eukaryota; kingdom Metazoa; phylum Arthropoda; class Insecta; order Diptera; family Drosophilidae; genus Drosophila; species Drosophila paulistorum. The sequence goes on along the minus strand of JAECXG010000606.1, from coordinate 7,103,509 downwards.
TCTGCGGATATTAAATTCAGTTGTTAGATTTTATTTATTATTTGTTTTACTTAGAAATTTATGTCAGGTATGAATTTAATATATGTTAACCATATAACATATTTTAGGAAAGTTTTTTGTGCTTATTTGTGCTTGAAAGGAAATCAAACGACCTATAACGAAACAAATGCTACTTCTATTACGATGTCTGTCAAATTTGTCACTTTTATCTTCTTTTTTTTTTGAGAATAATACTTAGAAGAATCTGCATGATTAATACAGTGCTCATATACATATATTCTCCTGAGCTGACATAAACTATTCGGTATTACATTACTTTCTTAAATCTTAAACATATCTTTGTAAAGTATTTAAAATGTGTTAAGTAGTGCAATTTAAGTTATTTCAATTATTATATTAATATTAAGCCAATATAGTTTTAATACTCGAAAAAACTTTGAAATCGTTGACTTATTTGACTTATTAATTATACAATATATTTAAATGTTGTTTACTTATTGGCCACTGTGCATAGTTTTGACGTTGAAGAAGCGACGAAACGACGTTGACTTTTGGACGCTAATATGACGACGATCTTGGCCTTTGGGTGAGGCAACAATCGACAGCAGCAGCAACAACAACAACAACAATAAAAAAAAGTCGAGCAAAGGGAGTCTGAAAAACGTTGTTTTCGTTAAAACAATGGAAATTCATTCGGTTTTCGGTGAGACTGATGTGAGAGACAGGCAGACAGACAGACAGGCATATGGAGTAGTGTTGTAGAGTCACTGTCTCTTTGAGAGACTACTTCTTGGCCAAAGGCAAGGTCTTGTGCTCTGTTCTCTTCTTCACTTATGCTGAGAAATTAGCTGCTTTAGTTATTATCATTGTTGTTGACTGGACAGGCGTATCCATATCTATATACGATCGTCACTGCCACTTCATGTTTAGCTTTCAACTTATCTGTCTGTCCGTCTGTCTGTCTGTCTGTCTAGCAGTCAGTCTGCAAGTCCAACTGACTGACTATCTTCTCGTCTCCTTCTTTGTATTTCTTTTTGCATCCGCTTCCGCAGCCAACAATTATAATTGTTGCTGTTACCCAAGAGAAAAAGAGGGTTTGACCTCAAAACTCGCAGAGGTTGCAAGAAATATTTAATCTAATGTGAAAATCGGCCAAGTGACAATGAGACACAACCTGTGCTACGTTTCCAGTTTTGGCTCTAGTTTATACGACTAAGATAGCATTAACTTGGAAATGTTTTTCAAAAGTATATCTACCAAAATGAAATATTTGAATTCCTCATGAATCACATGAATGCATAATCAAACAATTCATATACAAATAATTCAATACACATTTAATTGCAAAGATTAAAAATGTGAAATATTATTTTCGTTGTCCATGAGTCATACGCATAAAAATGTATGAAAACATTTTCAAACAATTTGGTAAAAGTATCGAATTTTAGATGCCCTACACTGAGCGTTGTCTTCTCTTTATTTTAAGAATTGTAATCCTTAAACCATAGCGCCACCTAGCGACCGAAATAGCATGCCTTGGTATTCACAACAAAGGTTCCTTATACATATGTACATATATACTTCTTTAACTATAACATGCGTATACCCTGCTAACAACTGGGTATGGAAAACCTTAGTCATATGATGTTTGCCCTCCCTTTCTAGCACAATCTCTGTCTCTTTCTCCGTTTAGGTCTCCGCCTTTCCCATGGATCACTACACCCGCACATGCAACTTGGGCTCGAAATTAAAATTGGATTTGCTCATGATCACGATCCCTGAGCTTGGTCATCGTCATCATTGTCATGTGAACATTTGACTGATATATACATGCATACATATATATTCAATAAAAATAACGTAGCAGAATAGATGAATATGTCGAAGAAGGGGGGGTGGGGTTAATAAATTGGAGGGCATATGGCGGGAGTATAGATTGAGGCCTTGCATTTGCGCAATTTTTATAAATATTTACATTTGTTTCAAACCAATTTGCGCGATTTGTGCAGCTGCTTGAGAAAACAATCTAGAAGAGAAAAGTAGCAATGCATAATACTCAATGGTTGGATGGCGCTGAAGGGTGGGTTAAAGAGAGGAGGGTCGGTAAAAAAAAGCTAACTATGCGAAATAATAAACATGCGAGGGTTAAAACAAAAGATGTGAAAAATCCGCATAACATATTGACCTCTATACATACATATTGATTAAAGTCGGACTTATGTAGGTAATTAATTTTCCAAAATATTCATCTAGAAGCGTTTTTTAAAGTTTAAAGTTCTGGCGACACTCTCACTCTGCCAAATACCCATCGAGTCGCTGCATTTTCAAGACCTCCCAACAGATATCTAGGTTCTTCATACAAATTCACCAAATCCACCAGAATAACCCAACCTTACCTAAATTGGGCCATTCGAAATGTTTAATTCACTGCTGAAACTTCTCAGTCCACTCTCGCTGTGATTTTTGTCATGCCATTTATTTATTTGTTATTTTTGTCATCATCGCTTTGATTTGTCGCGCGCTGCTCATTTTGATGGGCAATTGATGCCATCAGGGGGGGGGAGGGATTTCGGATGATAGGACGGAGACTTGGAAAAAAGTTGCCAAGAGAGAAGTCAACCTCGACATGCACACGTGGCCGATCCCGAGCCTGAGATGAGATGAAGTGAATGTGACTCAAAATAAAGCCTATATATGTAGGTATATATAGTAGTACCCCACCCATTTAAATCATGTGACAAGCAGATGTGCGATTAACAGATAGGTTTCAATTTACGCCTTGAACAATAACCAACTCTCTGACATGACACCCTCTAGCTATCCATCCAGTCTTTGCTCCCCATTCGATGATCGTTTTCATTGATATCTTGCTATGATCTATTTTTATCAATTGGCATAATCAAAATTCGAATAAACTAAAAGACAACTAAATGAAACAGAATGCAGAAAGCTGAATAGGAGAAATGAATTCGTATCAAAAAGGGAACTGGTATCCATTGCGTATGTACTATGTAGCATAAAAATAGTAAAGAATGCAACTAAATTTAGGCAATACTTGCAAAGGCATTGTAAAAGGAAAGAAAATTCAATGTGCGAAGTGTGCGTGAAAGAGATATGTGGACTATATGCATATAAAGAGAAAGAGAGAGTGAGTGAGAGAGTGTGTGTGTGTGTGTGAGAGAGAGAGAGAGAGAGAGAAGACCACTTACATATGTTCTACACTCACATTCACACAAGACGAGGGCGCGAGACGCGGCATCGTATTAATAAAAGAAAGTGCAATGAATTCCCAAATATGTTAAATTGTCTACCAAACAAAGAAAAACCAAAAATGAAGCAAATGGTAAAGAGGGCAGTGAATAGGAGGCGTTTGCCAGAGGCAAGGGGGATTGGGGATGGATGCCAATGCCGTTGGCCCCCCCACAACAACAACATATGTGCAACAGATATGCCAAATGGGAAGCGTTCTTCATCCATCCCATCTCTCTTATTGGGGGTGCCATTGCCATGGCTTTGCGCCGGGACAGGCAAAGGGACAGGGACAAGAATCTCCTCTATGCTGGGATCGTAATTTTAAATTGAAGTGGAGGCACTAAATTTAACAGCCCTCGATGAGATGGAGATGGAGATGGAAACGGGGATGAGATTGAAGTCGCCACGAGTCGTCCAAGTCTATTTTGAAGAAATCAGAAAAGAAAACGAACTGTGACTGTTAGGGCAAAAATGTTGCATTCACTATGTATTTGTATAAAGTTACATACATGTCTGTGAGTAAGAATGAATGATTGTACATAAATAAACCGAGAGTGAAATGTAATAACATATAGAACTGGAGAAAAGCCATGAGAAACGACGGAGGGGGGGAAGGCTATTAAAATGCGATGTTGTCGTTGAACAATTGAAAAAATTTTCAAGTATTGTGAAATGAATGAGTGAGCAAATGCAATTGAGCAAAGCAGCAAAACACAATTCATTGATCAGTGAAAAGTCCACAAAAGAAAAGCAAAAAGAAGATAGTTAACTGGCAAGTTTAAATTTATTATTTAAGATGTCCTTCTTTAAAGAAATACTCTAGAATGTGAGTATACAGCCCATACAGTGGGGAACCTTAAGATTTTGTATTGTAGGGAAGCTTGAGGGGATTTTCAATAACCTCAGCACAGGGCACAGAGAATCAAGCCTTTAAAAAACTAGGGGGAACCATATAAAGAATATATCTTACATTCTTGTACAGCATAACAATGTCTCAATGACGAATGAAATCCTAGACCATTAAGGCATTGAATACTTATTTCCTTCCCATATGATCGGTAGAAAACAGTGAGTTTTCTATATATCATATTTTTTAAAGTCGATTTGTTTGACAATTCTGGAAATAGAAATATATTCTAATAAAAATCCGACTACTAATAAAACAGGAAATCGGATAATTATGGCTTAAAAACGTAACGGAAGATGCCGCAAAATGTTTTAAGAGAGCTAAATTAACACATACATCTATTCCATTAAAACGATCGTTTGAAAAGTCTTGGTAAAAAAAAACTTTAAAATTTTTAAATCTTCGTAAAGGGTATTATAAAACTCCGACCCTTATTGCCATATGGGAATCGACTTCACGGCTTCAACTTAAAAGTAATTGTATTGACTTTTAAGTCTGTATGGTATGCAGAAAATGCAAGATATAGTACGGAAAGAAGTTGAAGTAATGCATATCTCAATAAGATTCGACTGAAAATAACCAAATTGTGCTATATATCGAAAATACACAACGAAAGACAGGATCAATTAATCAAATATCTCTAGCTAAAATTTCATTTTGAGATGTTCTATCCAACTTAAAAATAAGTTTAAGAGCAACAAATAAAAGTGTTGTGTTTCCATCGCACGAGTTTTGCCCCTAAAAAAAATCTGTTGCATGTAATCATAGGCGTTATCAAAAGGTTGAGTCACAGTGTTTACTTAGTCATAATAAGGGCTTGCTAAAAAGAAGCAGTGGCGTAGACTGGGAGAATCTCAGCATCTTTTGAAATTTTTTAAGGAAAAGCCAAGCGATTTGGCTTCCTTATTAACATCGAACAAGAATCGTGCCAAATATATGTACATACATATATCCTACGAGGCATGTACGACGAGATGACTTACTTACTTCATTCAATATACGGTTATATCATGATCCGCATGGCTAAAGTTAGCTTTATTGACATTTTATTCCTGAAGAATTGAGACTAACTGTGAGCAGGTTCAGGATATTTGAGAAATCAGTCACCATTTGCCCTCCAGGAATTTCCATTACAAAAACATTTTGTGTTCCCCCAAAGAACCATTTACAGAATATTGTACATTAACGAGAAGCTTCTTCTTCATTTACGTTTTTCAGGTTCTTAACTCTTTTTCGTAGGCCGTTGACTATTTCTGATTATCATTTCATTCGAACTATTTGCGGCTCAAGGTCAGGGAAGAAAGACAAGACTTCTCGTCTTATAAATATGCATACTTAAATATTACATGCTTATCTTAAAAAAAACCCCACACCTACACAGATATGAGAGTACGAGTGTGTGGGTATGAGTATGAGTATTCCATATGAATACAAGTACTCAAACGTTCGTAAATAGTTCATTGCTCCGCTAAGACCGAGACTTGGCGAGACACATGAAAAATTGGAATGAAAATGGTTAGTGAGGAGGGGTAGGGTGTACGGTGTAGGGTGAACAGAGCCAAGACGGGGGATGGATGCAAGACGAGTGGCGACTTCAAGACGACTCCAAGTCACACACACACACACACACACACTCCCCGACAGAGACTGCAGTTCATAAATCTTGGCTCTTTGCCTCGACTTCTTCTAGTTCACATTGTACATTGTTTCAAGGCTTTTATCTACAATTTTATTATGACTATTTTAATATTAAACTAATGAATGCGTCGCAGGCATGCCGACGACTGACTAACTGACTGGCTGACTTCTCCCCTGCCTGTTCGGTTCGCGCCCTCAAAGATATGTTTGTACATACATGTATGAATTTTTCTTTTTTCTTCTTGCTCTTGCTTACTTTTTGTGTTGTTTGCAAGTGACGACTAGACCCTTTCAGAAATTACAGACCATTGCTAATTTATGCGCCTTTTGTATGATTTTCAGTTAAAGTTGTGTTTTTTCTTGTAGGTTTTTGGCAGTTTGTTTATGCCGCATGCATCGAAATGAAAAGAAAAACGCAAAAAACACAAAAATGTAATGGAATAAAAAATGAAAGAAAAAAATGAATAGGGGCCAGAAGACTGAAAGGCCAAAAACGTGTGTTTTTGGAGACTGGATAATTGTGTGATAGAGCATGCAGATGGGCGTGGCATACATATAACATAATTTTCATATATTGTTGTTAAACATGGAATACACAAACGACAAGTGGAACTAACAATCAGAATTGCACAGCAAAACAAACAATTTTTATTTCAATTTTTAAATTACAGGGAGAGTTATTACCGATTCGGAGATACCCTGACAGTCGGGAGTATATGTATGTATATAATTAGGATCCCATAGAAATGGACTCTAACAGTTTGCTAAATTAACTTAAGTAAATTTGCATGCATTAAAGCGAAAATCTATAACAATTATCAGTTCACTTTTCATTTGTTAAACGTAGGCCATATAAAGCTCGTGAAGGATGTATTAAAGTTATGAATATGTATATTATGTTCCTTTATTCAAGAACTTTATGACTTTTAAGACATTTTTAACTGTGTAAATGGGGATCTGAGATTTTATATCAAATACTATCATATTGGTAAATTTCCAATTTTTGCAAAAATGTTTGTTCTAGAGCTATATGATCCTGACAATTTTCATACTTTATCTCAGCCGATAGCTCTTAAGATGGCTGAGTAAAACGAGTACGCACAGACGGACGGACAGACGGACATGTATATATCGACTATATCGACTCAGCTTCTCATGCTGATCAAGAATATATATACTTTATGGGGTCGGAAACGTCTCCTTCTGCGCGTTAGAAACATCTGACCAATTTTATAATACCCTCTGCAAGGGTATAAAAAAAAGACGTCTCATGGTAGCTTAACTGCAACATTTCCTCTCTGAATTGCTTTAAATGAATTAAAACCACAAATGTACCAATAAGTACATATGTATGTATGTAAATATATTTCAAAAAGTAGAAATTGAGGTAAGTAGTTCGTCGCGCCAAGTGAAAAAAAAAACTATGTTAATTCCTTTTTTAAAAATGAAAATTGTTTATTCGCATAATTTGGGTTTAAATACTTTGGTAATATGGTTTATGTTCGATCGAAATGCCAAATTTATTGAGTATATTGTTTCATATATATGTATAAGTGTTCATTGGAATGGACTGGCATGCAAAGTTTCTTTCCGTCTGTTACATATACATATGGTTGATTAGTTTGTTTGTTTACAGTCTATCGTGTACAGGGTATCCAATGCCTTTTATACATATATAACTCTTATGTCATATTCTTTCGTTCAGAAGTTCTTACATTGTAAATGGAATAAAGAAGAATCACCAAAATGTATAATTGTATACTTTAGTAATTAATTTTTCCTATGACTTTTGTAGCTTCTCTTCGAACTCTTAATTGCATTTTAGGAAATAATTAAAAGTACAAATATTGGAAAAAGAAAAAGTCGAAATAAAATAACAATAATAACAACAACTATGGCATTAATAACTATCAACACTTTAATTTAACTAAGTTAAAACTTGCCAAATGCAAAAGCTGCTTTTGATTGCAAAGTTTTTACTCTCAAGCAAACGGGGATGATAGATCAATAGTGTAGAAAATAGAAAAACAGTTGGCATTAAAAATTAAACAGGCAGATACGAAGACAAATAGAGACGGAGAGATGGAAGCACGGACAGCGCGTCAAATGATCTTCTGCTTTAACTTAACAATTGTTTAACCCTCACCTCACATGTTCTACCCCTACCACTTCCCCATTGTCTTCATCTTGACTTTTGTTTTTCTTTGCTCCAGTGAATTTTGCTGCTGCTTGGTCTTTGGGCTTTTCACCTGTCCATCGAGCATGGAAATCATGTGAAAACATGTGGCCAGTCAAGAGCAGCAACAACGGCAAATTAAAGTAATTTCCTACCCGCAAAAGTTTCCACTTTTTCTTTTCATTTTGTGTTAATTAGGCAATCTTGTTTAATTTTTCAGTTGGTATTCTTTTTCTTCACCGATTCGTCTCATTGTCATCATGATGATTTAATTGCTCTTATAAGCATAAGGAACACAATCCTACGAAAAAAATGACACGATTTTCGAGTTGCATTTTCCAAAAGGTTTTTTGAAGATGAAAATTGCAAGCTTACTTTGTCGCGCAAATTTTCGCGTTTTCTAGTTGCTTACACATTTTTATTCAAGTTCATGATTTCAGATAACAAACTTATCTTCTTTATCCTTGCAATATGGGTATATTGATTTTGGTCAGAAGTGTGCAACACATAGAAGGAAGCATAGAAACGATCGGTCGAAAATAGTGACTTTTATCACTTTTAGCCCTAAAAGGAAGGAAATCATGCGGACAATTCTCTTGCCTTGGTATTGTAAATATCCTTTGACTACCGAAGGAAAGAGGAATGAAACCAATATATTATACCTGCTAACTAATGACAATCGTCTCTTTTTCCCTCCAACCATTGTTCTTTTAATTTTATACTTTTGTATCTTTTTCTTGCAATTTATGTACATATTTTGTTGTTCGGTTTGTGTTTCGAATTTATTTAGTGATGGACAATTATCGATATCTTAAAGTATCGATAAGGCGATACTATTTTTCGATAATTCCTAGAAATACTCAAATTCCTCTTATTGAACTTTGTATGAAATCGATAAACTGTCAGCTGTTGTTGTTGACCGCTTTAAGGCAAGAAGGCCCTTTCAACTCGCCAGATATTCAGTTGCTGTTCGGCTCGCGCCGGATTAGTAACTCTTTAATTATTATTTAAAGCGACTTGGTGGGTAAATGATGAAAACCGCTTTTAGCTTTAGCTTTTAGACTTTAAGCGACCATTTTCAAAATAAAATAAAAATTATAAATTTGGAAGCATCGTTCAGACATGTGCTCGAATCCAGTGAGCAGACCTTGCAATTCACCTCGTCTGGGGGAAGCATGTGGTATGGGACGCTGCGACATTTAGTCCAGACCGCATATCTCTTTGCCAACTTCGACGAGTTCGGGAACGTTGCATGGGGCCACTATGGAGACTGAATATTCCTAGTTAACAACAGACGGCAATGTCGCAGACGCCGACCTCGTGGTGGAAATGGTGGGTATTAACGACAATGATGTAAGCAACGGTCGACAGTTTATGGGGACATTGAATGTCGGCCTATTGTACCTGTTGATTTTCCTTCGGAGAGCAAAAAAAATAAGATGGCTATATGAGGCCATAGGTCTGGTTAAAATCCTCCACCTAGCCGCGGCCAGAGTTACGTGCCCAACGATCGAGTCTAATTTGCAGCGCCTTTTTATCTTCTGAAGCGCCAATTCAGATATTGAGACAGAGAAATGGGCAGTGGTGGCTCTATGGCCGTTTCTGGGTGATCCAATTTTGATACTAGAGTTTTCAATCGGGTTGGACGAGACTCTTATATATTCTTTTATGAAATTTATATTTAAAAAAAAAAAAGGGTGGCCAGAGAACTGGGCATCATATTATACCTACCAAGTAAAACCCTTTCTATTCCGTCCATCTATTGTTCTCACTTACCATTTTTAGTTTTAATGTAATTTTGTATGTTTTTTTTCTACTTCGTTTTACCGAAAATTGTTGATGTTTGGTACTGAAATGAATCCTGAAATGGATCCGAATCCGAATCTGGGGTATTGAAGAAACATAAGGCCCACTTTTATTTTTAATTGAACATAACAGTGTATTTTTCTCATCAATTTTTATACCCTTGCAAAAAGGACCATGTTAAGTATATATATTCTTGGTCAGCACGACGAGGCGAGTTTATATAGTCACTGTCAAACTGCCTGTCTGTCTAAATAAATTTTCACTACTACACTTATTTTTGTATGTAGTTACTTGCCCTTTGACTTTGAAAGTTGGCATGAATTGGGCAGCCACAATTTACGCACCAAATGACGTCATTTGGAGCAGGAATTATATATCCTAATGCTTGATAGGAAATGATTCGATTCAGTAGTGGATCCCGAAAGTAGAGTTCACAGTGGCTCTGGTGGTGCTTTAAGTTGAGGTAATTTGATTTTGCCGCCAGCACAACACATTCCTTTCGTTTCAATATTGAACTTCAGAGCCTGACAGTAAGTGCAGACATGACTCTTCTGACCCATGACGACATAGCGGCTGGAGATGGTATAAGATGCAATAAGATGGTATTGCTCATGTCGATCTAGTCTTATCTGTGCGCGGGTTTCAGCAACCCTTCCCCTATGCAGTTGACTTCTTTGCAACCGAACCAATTGAACTGGTGCAGTCCGCGACACGCCCATTTTATTCGCGCTCGCGAAGATTTTCTTAATATTTTTTTCCGTCAGAACCTTCTCCTAATAATAACAAATACAACAATAAAAGAATTAGTGAAATCGGTCCAGACATTCACGCGTGATGCTGTGACCAAGGAAAACGGATTTCATTTTTATTTATCGGATAAAATCCTTTCCAATGAATATAGACCTCAAACACATCGATTTAAGACAAAAAGACATGCACATGGCAGTGTAGGTAAATTTGGTAAATATTTATTTAAGCCACTCAAGATTTCAGTGTTGAAAAGTGGGAAAATCGACTAAAGCCTGATTTCAGTGTTGCAAAGCGCTACTTTTTATGGATCATGGTGCTGCCAATCTGCTGTTTTATTTGGCGCTTTGTGTGACTGCTCTGCCAGCCAAATATTTTACTCTGAATTATAAAATTGAGGAATATTCTTTCTAATTATATTTATTTTGTTAACAACGGGCAACTCCGGCCTTATGGAAAAACGTTTATATGCATAGCTTGGGTATTTATCCGATTTTGATCAAATTTGGTATTTTGCTGGGTATTAGTATCAAATTTAAGTGTGCCAAATCTGATTCCACAAGGTAAAAAATGACGGGAGATAATCGATTTTTTCGGATTTCGGGGGTGGAAAGGGGCGTGACAAAATCTTTAAACATACAAAATGATAAATAAAAGGCGATAAGGCGATGTTATTTTTCGATAATTTCTAGAATTACTCAAATTCCTCTTATTGAATTTTGTATAAAATCGCTAAACTGACAGCTGTTGTTGTTGAACGCTTCAAGGCAAGAAGGCCCTTTCAACTCGCCAGATATTCAGTTGCTGTTCGGCACGCGCCGGATTAGTAACTCTTTAATTATTATTTAAAGCGACATGGTGGCTAAATGATGAAAGCCCCTTTTAGGCTTTAAGGAACCATTTTCAAAATAAAATAAAAATTATAAATTTGGAAGCAAACAAATCTCTAAAAACTTGAGCTCATAGAGGAAGATGGATAAGGATTTTCCTTCGGAGAGCAAAATATATAAGATGGCTATATGAGGCCATCGGTCTGATCAAATTCCTCCACCTAACCGCGGCCAGAAGTACGTGGCTAAAGATCGAGTCTAATTTGCAGCGCATTTTTAAGCTCCTGGGTCACCAAAATTCCGATATTGAGACAGAGAAATGATCGATACGAATTCACTCTATGGCCGATGAGAACGTCAGTGAGATGTGCCATAATAGGTTGAGATCTGGATGAGTGCGGTAAGTGCGGATGTCAAGGAGAGATGCAATCGATTAAGATATCGAGATACATCCAATTTGAATTTATATTTTGAAAAACAAATTTAGATCCAGCATTGTCCTAGAAGAGAAAACTTGGTATTATACAAGTCAAATACTTACTGAGTCATATCCTTTCTATTCCCTCCATCTATTGTTCTCACTTACCAGGATATTTGTATATTTGTCGATCAAGAACGCATGACTATATCATATAGCTCTCTTAGGAATGATCGTTCGAAATCAGTGACTTTTATCAATAGCTTTACTTTACTTTTCATCCGATTTTCATAACACTTGCCAGTTTAATATATGTACATACCTATACCGATGCTAATTGAGGCGGATCGCTTCAGCTTACACTAAAAGGCTATTTGTTCGCGACAAATATATAGAATATACAGTTTCATATATTCACAAATTGTTCAAATGACTCATTATCAAGGTTTTCTTAAATCTATTAACAGGTGTGTGCCTATCGTTACAAAATCACTTTGGCTAGTAAAAAGCAAAGGGATGGTATCAACAAATTTTGTCGGACTGTGTAATGGGCTGGTAATTGAAAGTGTTGCTCAAAGTTTGGTTACTAATGTTGATTTTTGTTTATCATTTTTGTTCTTCGAGTTATGCGTCACTAGAGGCAGACTCGCGGGAAAGGTATACATTTTCGTTTTGGTTTTGTTTTTTGGGCGATAGGCGTGGCTGTAGCTCTCCAAGTCTCTATATGCAACTTTGACTGACATTTATCGCTGGTTTTCGAACCGCGTTCAATTGTTGCAACAGCGTTGAGTTGAGTTAAGTTGAGACAACGACGACGACGCTCAACGTTTTGGAAAATTTAGCACAAGGTTGCAATTGTGGCAACAACAAACAACAACAACAGCAACTACAAAAGCCGAAGCCGAAGCTGCAACTTCAATACATGCATTCAAATCGTTGATAGTTGCTGTTGTTGTTATTGTTGTTGTTGTTGTTGTCATTGCCCAAAATTGTAAATAAATAAATACTTAATTATGTTGTTTTGTCCGCGCACCGTTTTTGGCTAGGCAAAGAACTGGCTTGCAAAAAAAAAAAGTGGGGAAAAAGAAATAGACAACTGCGAAATATTGCGCATACGCCGGGTCAATCGAGTGGGGCGAACGAATTGATATGTTAAATTTGTACAACTTAACAGAATTTAAAAAAGAAACGCCCAAAATCAACCGTATGAATTTCCAACTGTGTGTAGAGTTTAATTAAAGAAAATATCAATTTTCCATAAGCTAAAATTCTGCCAAATTCGATTCGATTCAGATCGCCTGACATTGGTTCACCTTTATGTGGATTTAACATGGTGAATCAATACTAACATATATTTTCCTTTCAAAAAATTTAAAGAAAAATATAATTTTGAGATAAGAGTCGACTCTTGTTATGTAATTTGATTGTATGTTTTTGTCTTCCATAAGTTGAACTTGGAAGTTTATTTAATTTCCTATCAATATTTATCTGTATCTATATTTATGATATTTCCCCATAAACATTTATTCGATGAGGAAATACTTTTACCTTTATCCCAAGTCAAACAAAAAACAACAGCAAAGAGGAGCTAACTCGAATCGTTTAACAGGTAGAACTTTATCTTTTAACTGCTTTCAAATTTGCAACTCCTTTTGGAGAAGTTATGAAATTCCATTCAGCTTAAAGCATAGACGACGACGTCGACTGGCTGTAACTCCAACCCAGCAACTGGCAGCAGCAGCAGCATCCGCTGGTGCAAAAGCAAAAACAAAAGGTGTGTGTAGAGGGAGGTGGATGAATGGATGGCGGCGACTAAAGCCAACGACCGCAAACGTGCAACGGCAACAGCAACAACGATGCTCCAAAAACAAAAAACAAAAACGAAAAAAATGGCATGAAAAAATGCACCAACAGCAGCAGCAGCAAGCAAGAGCCAAACAAACCACTCAACTGGGATCGGAATTTCCTCCCCCGCTTTGTACCGACTGCTCCTGCTTCCCAACTGTCATCATCTTCATCGTCGTCGTCGTCGTCGTCGTCACGAACCGGAAGTAAAAAACGCAAAAAACACAAAAAACAAAAATTGAAAAATGAAGGTTGCTGACGGCGCAGCTGCTGCTGCTGGTGCTGCATCTGCATCTGCGGCGCTCTTTTCAGCAGGAAAACAGCAGCAAGTGCACAGCGTTTTGTGCATTCTTTTTATCTAAATTCACACTTATGTATATACATACATAGGATAGTTAGTTTTACAGTTGGTGGGATGAAAACATCTAAAACATCCAAAGCTTAAACACCCAAAAACTTCTAAAGCAAAGCAATTTCGCTTTGGAAAATTTGGAGAGAAGCCGAGAAAATCATCAAGTTCAGAGCACAAAATGCATATCGTTTCGTTTCGTTGTGTTCCGTTCCGTCTCGTTTGGTTCGTTTCGTTGTGTTCATTGCTGGACGCCTGGTTAAATTTTAAGCTATTTTTATTAAAAATGAGCGACATTCTTTGCCCCATAGAAAGCCAAACAAAAAACAAGAGTAAGAACCCAGCTAGAGAGAATTAGAGAGATGAGAGAGAGATAGAGAGAGAAAGAGGAAGAAACAGAGTTAGAAAGTCAAAAACTTCAGAGAGGAGAGCATCGTCATGAAAGTGTGTTAAGTGCAATTCCATTTTGCCAAGTCCATTCCGTACCTGCAACCGGAATAACCATGATGATGATGATGATGATGATGATGATGATTATGATGATAACGACGTTCGAGACGTTGACGATGGCTTTATTGTCTCTCTTTGTTCCCTGGCCTTTTCCGCTTCCCCTGGAACTGCTTTAGACACCTACCCAAATGAGACAGAGTTAGCTGATGGAGAATGCTTAAGAAAACTGCCATTGCACTTATGTAGTTTGCGTTTCTTCTCTAGTAATAAACAATAGTAACAATCTCCTTTTAGTCCCTTTTGAAATTATTTGGAATTTTTTTTTATAATTCTTAACTGGTTTGCAACAGAAGAGTAAATACAATAATATTCTATGGCACAGATAAGTCTGCCCCATTTACAATTCATGCTTTTGCCACAAAGTGCAATCACCATGCCATGCAACTTTGCCAAGTTCCTTTCTACCTGCAGATGTCACTGTCATATATTTATATACACATGTAGGTATACTTATATGGATACATATATATGCATAGGTGTGTATTGTTCACAAAACATCGCTTACTTCTAGCAAACGACGTATTTGAGGCGTCTTTAATCAAAAAGCCATGAGAATTTAGCGTGTTTTAAAAGCAGAGAGAGAAAATCTGACTCCCAAACTGCATCGAGCACAGGGAAGAGCATGAAGAGAGAGTATGTGGAGAGGGCTGTTTGAGAGTCGGTGAGATTATTATAATGGGTTATAGAAATTATTCGTTTCAACAGTTGCCAATGACAGTTTCTCTTATATACATATGTACATATTTACGTGTATAATTTTTCACGATAATACTTATATGCAGTAAAAATAAAGCAATTTATTGAAATAATGACAATGTATGAATTGTTTCTGGCATTCTGGATCAGATGGACCAAGTGGAGCTCTTCTCATTCCAGAATTCACTCACAGTTGCCAGATTGATTCCCATGACCATGTCTCCGTTCTGTTCCATTCTGTTTTGTTCGTGAGGTTCTGTCCCTATATGCCTGGCGCTCCTTTCATCCTGTCCTTCCTTCCTTGCGCCTTGAATTTAGTTTGAGCCTCCTCCATTTCCATTTCCAGTTTTTCGCACATTCCGCTCCATGGTGTGACTGTGTGTAGGTACATATATTTGGCAACTTGTGTGTGCGAGTGCGACGCGCTCAGTGTCCGACATCAACATCAACATCGAAACCCGAGTTTCGCCCACCCTCCTGGTCGCACCTCTTTAATTCTCGCTCGCTCGCTCGCTCACCCTCTCTCTCGCTCGCTCTTTATCTTTTGCCCCCTTAGGCAACAGCCTTTGTGGTCTTAGTGAGTGCGAGTGGAGTGCATTCTTTTTGGCTTTGCTGTGCGCCTGTTATGAAACGACTCAAACTGAGAGAGAGATAAAAGCATCTTTTGCCAAGATGATGCTTCTGTGTTGATAAGGCCCCAGTTTATTCCATATATACTTCTAGTTGTGTGTGAAAATTGAGCACAAAATGTCTACACACAAACGCGCGCACACACACACCGGCAGAGAGAGAAAGACAGTCAGTCAGACAGACAGGAATAGCAGGAAAGTATCTCTCAGATACATGATGCTAAACCTACTTAAATGTATTTGCCTGTCAGTAACGAGGAGGCAAGCTGAATCGTAGGCCGATGTTGAAAGAAGAACTTTGAAGCTATCAATTTATTGTTTCTCTCTTTATTTTTGTCTGTTTTCTTTTTTTTTTTTTTTTTTGAGTAAATTATAAATTTGTCTTCGTTTGTCCCCGAGTGTGTGTGTGTGTGTGTGTGTGCGTGTGGGTGTGGGTGGGTGGGTGGTTGACTCGTCTTGTCTTCTTTCAAGTCTCGATTTATGGTTATACTTAAGACAAAACTCAACCAAACTGAACCAATGCAACCGAACTGACACCACTCCACTGCCAGGCCAGTTCATCTCTAGTGTCTCTTGTCTGACTGTGTCTCCTCATTCAAATCTGGGTTTCATTTGAGGCGTTGAAAAAATGCATTTAACCGTTAGCTTTGTCTATTGGTCATAAAATAGAATAGAGAGAGAGAGACAGTAAGAAAGAAGAACAAGAAAGAAACCAAACACGGCGACTTTGAAATGCTGTAAATGCAACTGACACAAACACACCACACACACACTCAGAAATGCTGATGCTAATGCTGGTCATATGCAAATGCAGCATTCTTTTTGTACAGTCATCAAGTCCACTTTGATGATAACTATATAGACAATCATAATGATCATGACGATGACAATCAATATGATGATGGCGTTGATAATGCAGTCGTTGGTCTCGACTTTGACTTTGTTTTGCGATCGATGTGATGAAATGTATCTGAAATTTGAAGTTTTATTCGTTCCTGAGCAAATATGTAATTTATTTCGAATTCATTGTCTTATATTCTTTTATATTTCAATTGGAAATGTTAAGTCAAGCCGCGCATTTAGATCGACTCGTGGTTCTATTGTAAGCAGTCTTTGCCTAAGATCTCCAAAATTCAATGCTAAAACTTGTTGGGAATCGCAACCAAATTAGGCGAGTATTTTTACTTTTTTTGGTCTCTGCCGCAAATTGAAGCTGCATACTACTTTGGATCATGGTCTTCCATAATTTCAATAAACATAGAAGTTAGTTGGCCCAGACAGATTCAGCTGTTAAATATTCGGCAGGTCAGGTAATTTGAACTCACTTTAAGGGTAATTTCATAGCGTATTTTGAAACTTGTGCTTTACTTACTTTCTAGATTCATTTAAAACTTTTGTAATAAGTAAATAGGCTTTGCAGTTTGTTTGAATAATAATATAGAAAAGCAAAAATTTCAGCTTATTGTATTGAATTGGTATTCTAAACCGCTTGGACTAGTGACAAATTTTCACCGAAGTTAGTTTGAGTCTTAATGCTCAAGAAAAAAAGGGAAGCCCCTTTTAGTAATGGACGATTCGATGAGTTTAAAAATCGCTTCTTAAAATTAAAGGCAATAGGCATAGTCTTATAATAAAGCTACTTCAGAACCACAAAAAATTCATTGAAGAAGGAGAATAAATGAGTGAGTTTTAGGTACTAGCAGTAAAAAAGGATAAGGTTAACATTCTTATCAAAAGATATAAGATCAACACCAGAACTTAAATCTTAAACACGCTTTACTATTTATACATAGTAATGGAATAGAAGCAATAAAGGTTAGATAAGGAATACTTGAGTGAATAGATCACTTTCACTTTTTTAATGAATAGATCAGGGCATAATTTACACATTCAAGTCATTATATTAAGTGACTACTGCTTGGAATCGATTTTCCATTACCAAAATATTTGTATACTCTGAAATGCCCCTAAACCGTGTCACCACCTCTGCGCCCCCACCCCACACTACGCCACTGCTTCCATTTAGTTTTCGTAAAGAGATGTTTCACAATAAAAAGACGAATTTTCTGCCATGGATTCCATAATTTGTCAATTGCAAGATTTGAAGAAAAGATATAATTAAATTAAAACAAAAAAAAAAAAAATGAGTAACATTAGAAAATGCATTAGGTGCAAGAGATATCCAAATGCAAATATGCCTGTTGATGTATAATTTGCCAAACTTAAACAATAAAAATTAAGGTTTTTAGTGATTATGACACGCTGACATTTTTATTATTAACTAACATTCAAAATTATGAAAAAAGGGTACAAAGTACAAAGGATATCCAATTCACAAACAAATTTATTATTTAAGTTATTTTTAAATCTAGTTAGTCAGGCACTAAAGACATTGTGGTTAATGAGTAGATTCTTGTTGGGATTTGATTTTTGTGCTTCACTTTGTTTTCTCTTGACCTTCTTGTTTCTCCTTGTCCTCTGACATATGCCTCAATGGCTATAATTGGCCAATTGCCTTGAAGTTTGTTTGAGATTTTTGGATGTAATTTACTATGATACTCGTATCTGCCTCCAGTTGCAGTTGCAGAGGCTTTCACTTTGCATCTGTTTTTTTTATTTTGGTTGGAGTTGTTGCTCTTGTTGTTGTTATTATTGCCTTTTTCTCCCTCTGCTCTAGTCATAAATTATATCTAATTATGCAGCATCTTAGGCAAAGATTAAGCAACTACTCCTGAGTTAAGAGGTAACGCAGTTTTGCCTATGCAATTTGTTGTCCATGTGGCTCGTCATGTGGGTTTTGTATACCCTGCATCCGTAGACTCAGTTGGGTGTATTAACTATGAATTCTACCAAGTATTAATAGTAACATTTTAGTTGGTTTATTTATTAATTTTGTGGCTGACATAATGTGGTAATATTTGAAAACAAAATAATATACATGGAAGTATGTATGCTTTTTATTTTTGTCACCTTAAAACTCTCAGAAAAAAACTAAACTTGTTTCATTTGTTTTCACAATTGAGTAAATCTATGTGAAATCATTTTTGATCAAGCCTATGCTGGATATTCGGAGTTCGATCTGGTCGAAATCTTGGATTTATTTCTAAGCCAAAAAGTTTGTCTGAGCCTATAATAACTTGGTGGCTCTTTGTGATGTAGTTGGCTAAGACGGTGCACTTACAAAATGTTTCTACTTTCATTTTTTGTTTTTTTTTTTTTTGTTTTGTTTTTATCTCTGTTGGTTTTTTGCTTAGTTTATAATTATTGGCCGGGCTGCATTTAAAATTAGCTGCAACTTTCAGGTAACTGAGGCCTCCAAAAAGCCAAAAACAAAATAAACACTCTACAAGAAACAGAAATGAAGTAAGCGTACAGACATTTTGGTGACTTTAATATACCATTTCACCGTCTGGGTGCATGGTAAAAAAAGGAAAGTTGCCAGATTTTTGTTGAGCTGAATCAGGATGTGTGTACCATGGTCGGTGTGCTCTGCCTTTTTCAAGGTCAGTGCATATTAAGTAAATAAATACGTTCATTGTTATGAAATGCTTTGCCTTGAATTCTCGTTTCTAATATAATTTTTTTCTTTTATATTTTGTGTTCAGCTTAATTAAAAGGCAAACAGTAACTCAACCTCAAATGTACGTACATATATAGAAAGAAAACTGATAAAAAATAAAGTATACGAAAAAAATACAATTTTATCAGCAAAACAGAAAAAAAGAAACCAACAGTCGAGACATTAACCACGATAATTATACAAAAAACATGTGGCCTGTTTTTGGTTTTTATACCATGCACTCGTAGGATAAAATGATATATTTAATTATATGTATATAATATATAATCATACATAGTTCGATCTCGGACATTAAAGAAGCTTGAGCCACCTCGCATCGCAAATATCATAAGAATCGGATACAAATTGACAAATTTTATTAGCGTATAAACCTTATTGACCATTAGTTTGATTCATGTTGTATAAATTCATTCTTAGTGTATGGTGTACATAAGTCGGCATGACAACTTATCTACTTCATTTTGTGTTGTTTTTGGACTTGGCCAGACAATCGGAGCAAACCGAACAATACCAAAGCGAAAAAAATAAGGCAAACCCAAAGTCGACATAGTTCCCAAGTGATAAGCGAAGGGGCACGTGTGGTACATGTATATTTATATGTACTCTCTATAGATAAAGTATAAAAAAACAACGCTAATAGAAACAAAAAGCGCTATCCAACCAACTTCACATCTAGTTGAGAGAAATTGCCATTAATTTTGTATAGAATACTTTTTAATTTGCTTATAAATTTTATCATAATGGAACAGTTATGCTCTTATCAATGTGAAGAGATAAGTTTTTGAAAATTCTTTTTGCCTTTATCGCTCTGTGGCCATTGCCAAAATCAACAGAAAAACTAACTAAAAAAAATAATTATATATAAATAAATGATTTTGCAATAATTTGCTTAATTTAATTATCTCATAAAAAAGACCAACTGTACATATATTAGCTCAATACGATATATATAAGCTAAATAAAGAAATTCGCTTAGACTTGCCTTTAAGAAGACCAAGATTTATTCTGATTGCAGAGTTATGATCATCATGTCCTTTTAGGATAAACTATGGGTAATTGCTTTATGATTACGTAATTCCAGAAAAGCATTCAAAGATACTTAGATAGATATATGTATGTACATATACCCTTGCATGTTCATTGCATGTATATATACTCCTAGTCACTACGCTGAGATGGGTTCATAAAGCCATGTCCTATGTCTGTCCGTTAGGATTAAGCCAAATTCTTTCTAGACCTTTCAGCTTAAGCTACTATGTAGGCTTCAAAATTTTGCCTTGTATTAGCTTCCATAAGAAGAATTGATCAAAGACTGTAACATTTCTCAATAACTTCGTTATATTCTAAGCAATCGTAACTAAAATTAATATATGTATTTTAAAAATATTTATTAATGGCTGTGCCATTTCTATTTTATAAATTTAATAACAAGGATTAGTCAAAATAGACTTGCTTCAACAAAAGGCAAGCTTAAATGACAATCATAGAATTTCGCCATAACTAAAATGTTGTAATCTTTTTCAAAACAACTGATTAACAAATTTATTTGCAAGGTAAATAATTCTTGAATAAATGAAAAATTAAAGTTGAGTTTGAGTTTAATACATAAAATCAACTTATATTATTCTAAGAACCAGAAGGAAATATTAGTTCTAGACAATTACCTACAAAAAAAAAACGTTTTAATATATCGTGACTATATAGTTATGTATGTGTACATCAAAAAGATCCAAATAACTGACAAGTCTGAATCTTTTTTCTAGAAATCCCTCGATGGATAATTAGAAATTTCAAGATGTTACAGATAAAAGGGAATCAAGTGTAAATTATGATTTCATAAACAAAAGAATTTCATCATATATATTCTTTAATGGGCTGAAAGTGAAATCTCGTCTGTGGCCCATTCCGCAAATTGCTCTTTTAACGCCCCTCCATATCCTTCCCCAGTGGGCTAACCATTCGCAGTCTCATTATCATCGAACATCCCACATACAATTGCACTGAACTGCACTCCATGCCATCGTATGGCATTGAATCGCATCGCATCGCATCGCTTCTGTCACCAAACAACGCATTGAATGCACACACCCATGGACTCATGGACACAACGGACATTATGGACGCATGGACAGAGTATGTCTCGGAGACGCATCATCAGCTTTGCCCAATTCGACGTGTGTGGCCCTGTGGACTGCCGACTTGAGGCCTGGAGACTGGGGACAGGGTCTTGGACTTCTCTCTCTCTCTCTCTCACGCACACTCTCTCTGTTTTGGCTGCCGATGGTCGACAATGTGGACGGCGGCGCCGATGGAATGTTGTTAGTTATAAAATGGCCACAAAATCATAACCCAGGCGTGGGCATCAGCTTTTTAGCTTCACCATCGGTGGGAGTGCTGGAGGGGGAGAAGGAGGGAGCAAGGGGGGTTTCTCCTGGTAACCAAAACCCCCAAACCTGAACCTGATATTGATGACGATGATGATGACGAGTTGTTGCCGCGGCTGCCGTCTGTTCCCCCAACCAATCTTCTGTCTCATTGGTCTCATCTGCCATCCCATTCCCCACGCATTTTTTATGTCTCGTCTGGACTTTTTCAGTTCTACCGCCGCCGTAGCCATAGAGTGTGAATTAAAATGTTTTTTTGTTTTTTTTTTTTTTATTTGAGTTGATTTTTTTGCCTTTTACATGTATTCCTCTTTCTATGCAATCCGAAAAATCAAATCAAAACTCGTCGTCGTTGTCGTTGATTGTGTTTTTATGGATTTTCAAAAAACAGAACTTGTTTTGTTTTTACTCTTGACTCTGTTTGTCGTTCTCGTTATTATTATGTTTTCTATTTCTTTTTCTAGGCGGCGTTGGTGGCTCGCTTTGAATAATGATGATAAGAGCCGCGTCTACAACCTTCCATCGATCCATTCAGTCACCCATCCATCCAACCATCCATCCATCTCTCCATTCATCCATCTGTCCATCGTTCTCTTTTTGATTATTGATTTATTGTTATTCTTCGTTTTTCCATTTTGTATTTGAAATCGTCGCCAGGTATAAGTATATCGACAAGATGATAATAAGTAACCTTATTGGATATGCCAAAAAGGCCAAGTAAAGAAGCATACATACATACATGCAGATACATTTTGAAGCGCACGCTTGTCCATTTCGATGTCGTTGTCATCAATTTAACAATATATACCAGCAACAACTGGAATACAAGAAAAACGAACGAAGTGCCGGAAAGTATTTTTCTCTATACCCTGTTATTAGGGCCAAGAAGTGAGGGTATATAGAACATTTCCACTCTTTTCCAGTCGCATTTCAATTTTGACTAATCTTATCTTAAGCATTGAGGAGAGATTTTGACAAGAAAGTAATCTATGTATGAGGGAATCGAGATTGTTTTTTTTTAGTAGTTTTTGAAATGTAATGTGTTCTTGTTTCCAATTATACAATTTATTCTTCATAAAATGTTACATACTCTATAGTCCTTCACTATCAAGTAGGGTAATTGCAAGTCGGCGAGTCTACATTAAGCATTTAAAATACACAAAATTTGCTTTCAGTTGTCGGCGTCGTCATCCTTTGGCTTGATCTCTGAACGTTTTTCTGTTCTCATAATTTATTTGCCTTTCCATTCTTTGGCCCTTCGCCGTTTGCTTTATACTTCTGGCCTTTTCCTTGGCGACCGACTGTGAGAAAAGATTTTATTTCGTTCAAGTGGTTTTTGATTTAACACCAAAAACACCACCACCAACAACAGCAACAACAACAACAACAGCAACAACAACATGAAGTCAAAGAAAACATTTTAATGATGCAACTGATGCAAGCGATGCAACCGATTTCTAACTTGTTTGGTGGCCTTTCTTTTTTTTCTTCTTCTTCTTCTTCTTCTTCTTCTTCTTCTGTTGTTTCGTATATGTGTGTGTGTTAATTTCCTATCTTGTTCTCAATTTTGTGGTTCATGCAATCAATTGATTAGCTCTTTGGGAAAAGCAACGCTTATAAACCATTAACTTGATCATTTTCAGATCATAAAATCTTGCATTGTTCTGGAGCCAGGTTATAGAACGGGATCTGGTTCTCGCAAAATCATCAGATCGGTAAAGGACTCTCCCAAAGAAAGAAATATATGTATATAAAATAAAAACCATAAGAAAAACGAAATATGCATGAATAAAAAAGGGTTAGCTGAACATCGCAGAAATGCAAAGACACTCGACAAGCTGCCAATTGATCCCCGTTTCATATGAATGTAAGTACACACACATATGTGCATATGTATATAGGTAGGTATTCATATATGTATTTATGTATATTTATGTGGTTTAACATCTGTCGCAACTGCTTTTCAGAAACCAAGTGTGCTTAGGACTATTATAAAGGAAACTGAACAGCTTTTGTGAGAGCCATTTACCATAATTGGCACAAAACAAAAAAAAAAAGTGAAATAACCAAACACACAAATAAGTTAAAGAAAAGTTTCAAATTCTGAAAACAAAAGTTTTGCATACATAAATGATTTATAGGTTTTTAATTTTATTAATTAATCGATAAATTAATAAAACCTGCATTCAAAGAATTCGTTTTGTGTGTAATTTTTAGATCTTCTGAGGACGAGGTCTTACGGCGCTAATTCATACTAAAGTCCTTTTTCCTTGAACTATGAAACAAAGAGAATGCAATTCCCAGTCGAATGATATATTTTCCATGACTATTTTGGATAAATATAATAGTTGTCATAAATTTGTGGCTACCATTGTTTGAAACAAGTGTTTTCAATTGATGGATAAAAGTTTTTATAAATCTATTGCAAAAGTATGTATACCATAATGTCAGATATAATCAGATTATTGTCAATAAATTATTGTACATTTAAGTAGAAAATGATTCCTAACAACCCGTAGAATATCACTCTCACATATGATCAATTTAAGAACGAATGAATCTTAAAATTTCAATATTTCAGTGCATATTGTTATTCGACTATTCGATTATTTTAATAAAAATTTGAGAATATCAGTAAGACACTGCAGGAGCATGTTGACCTAAATTCAGACAGACAGAAAGTCTTTGCAGCTAAAGGATAAATATATTAATACCCAATTTAATTTTGGGTCATACATACATATGTATATATACGATGATAATCCTTTTATTTAGTTGATATTGTATCCATATTTGTATGTATATGGCAATTTAACATAATTCTGAGAGGTTTTTAAGTTGATGTTGCCGCCGTTGACCCGTTTTCTTTCCGCTAACCCGTTGCACTTTTGCACGAGCTAACTATTATTAATTTGACACTAATCATGTGACCTCGAGTGTTGCTTTCTTATGGTTTTTTTTTGTTTTGTTTGTTTCGAACAGCTTTGCACGCTGTTTACACACTCGCTCACACGAGGAGACATCAATCCGACAGAAGTTCTACAACATTCTCGACAAAATAAAAGAAATTGCTCCACGATCCATTCATAAAAATGCTTTCTTCTCCTCTGCGTCGATGGCATCTTTTCCTTTGGTTAGGAAAAATTCATAGACAAGACTTGGTAGATAGGTAGGTACGTAGGTAGAGAGGTACATAGATAGATGCAGCTGGGGAACTGGAGAAATAGGTAGAGACAGAGAGGCCGAAAAAATTTCACCTTACTCTCTGGGCCTTCTGATCCACTCCAAGAGCACGACGCGTGTCAGCAGGGGCAACCAATTAGCAGAGAGAGAGAGAGACGAGAGTGGAGAGCAGAGAGCGAAGATATCGCAAAGAATAGACATCAGCGGGTGCAACCTTTTGTGTTTTGTATCTTTTATCTTGTTGCTGTTGTTGATCCTCCCGGTGGCTGACGCTGATGAGCCGCAAACTGTTCAAAAAGCAGGAAGCTTCTTCTTTTCATTCCCATTCTCAATTCCATTCTCAATTGACAGGCGGCATTTAGGGGATAATAATTTTTAGGGGCATGTTTTTGGGTTGTCCCCCCGCCGACACTCGTAGCAGGACTCGCTCCAAGAGTCTTATTTTTTTGTCGTATTGCTGTTGTTGTAACAGCTGTCTCTACCTTTTGTCCTGGCCAGTATGAAAGGAAGAAGACAGGACATGTGCGTTTTTAGTTATTGAAATTTTTACTTGTTTTGTCTTCAACTCGACTGTGTGGACTTTTGTGCATTGAGTATTTAATTGCAGATAATATCGACGACGACGACAACATAAGCGACAGCAACAGCAACATCAACATCAACAGCAGCAGCAGGCCAACAAAAAAGGATGCACAAGAAGAAGAATCAACAGCTGAATGTGGCCCGGAAATGCATCCAAGAGGAGCATAGAGAGGGAGCAGCTCAAGTGAATGAGTATGTGTCCGTTCGAATGCGTGGAGGCGCGCACGTGTCAATAATTGTCCCAAAACTCAGAGAAACGAGAGGGAGAAAAAATACAAAATTCAGCTGTCGAATTTTGAGACAAGGAAATGCCTTTTTCTTTGATTCTATAGGTACCTACATACTTCTTAATACATATATATGTAGAATGTATTGTCATTAGTAAGTAAATGAAAATGTAGGTAAATTTTCATTTGTGAACTACTTTTTAACTATCAGAGATCAAGTGCAATTCATCAACATAAGAAATATATGTATTATAAATATAACAAATACATAATTAAAAATCGATAAAAACAGCCTAAGTGTATTAATTTCCACTGAATGAATACTTGGAAACAAAATATGTTCTAACATTGGCAGAATACTTTTAGTTGCTAATCTCATACTATTTAGGATCGTTTCAAATGATATGGAATTTACTCGATTGAGCTACAGACTTTTTGTAAATTTTATGAATAATGTGAATGCATTTGAATATTTAAAAACGGGTTATGAATAAGTGCCAAATGTATATTTAAATTAGTTAAATAAGTTTAACTAAAATGGTATTTTCGTAAGCTTGATTAAGTAACTTAAATTTACAATCTTTAAAGGTATCCTGTGCTAAAATGCATTTACATATTTCTTTGATTATTAGCCTTATTGGAGTGAATTGCATTCGAATCCTACATATGTATGTATATAGCACAAAAAGGAGCAAATTATTTAAGGTCCAATGGTGAAATATATATCAAAGATTAAGCCAATATCATCGGCATCAATCAAATAGCCTTAGGAATTTGGCATCGTTGTAAATGCTTTAGATGCAGTTTCAATGATTTTGCAACAAGCAACAACAACAACATATATGATGGCTGACGGCATCAACAGCAGCAACAACAACAAAAGTTTACAAAACACTTTGTGCTGTTTGCTAATTATTTCAAATTTTCATTTTGATTTAGATTGAACCTTAGAGCTAATGTTGCTGTTGTTGCTGCTGCGGTTGCTGCTGCAACTATGGCAATGCCAGCAGCAACAGCAGCAACTCGATTTGGCCTCATTATGTTCAAACATATTTCATACGCCAGCAACAATAACTACAATAACAAAAGCAACTCTGCTACGGTTTTTTTTTTCTTTTTGTTTTTGTTTTTTGCCTTTTTTTTATTGTTTCTCGTCTTGGTTTCTGCTGTTGTCCGGTGAAAGTAATCATCAACAACAGCATTAAGCTGAGGTAAACAAACTAAACAAAAATTTAATGTTTTTTTTGTTGTTCGTTTCAGCTTTTTGAGAGAGAGACCAAAACAGAACCCGATTATGAAGATTTCTAATTGAAAAATGTGTTGTGAATGTAGACAAAACGAAATATCATTAAGAAGAAGAAGAAGCGAAAAAAAATTAAATAAAATGAAATGCTTGCAAAACAGAGTAGCTAAAGCAAAGCAAAAAAAAAAACTGAAACGAGGTCATTTGAGGTCAACACTTCATGTTTATGTGCCTCCCCGCCCGCCTCATACCCGAACTTCATACTCTACTAAATATTTGTATGACGATGACGATGACGGCGACGACGACGACGACGACGACGACGACGACGACGACGACGACGACGACGACGATATAGACGATTGCGGAGACGGAGATGTCGGGAGTATCGGACTGGAGGGCCCAGAGATTCATTTATGGTGAGTTTTCTCTGTGTATTGGTGAATGGGCGCTTGGAACTGCATGCATGGCCAGACCAGGCCAGAAGGGAGGCCAAAAGCGGGGTATGCACATGGGCAAGGGGGGCCATATGCAGCCTAGTGTGTGTGTGTGTGTGTGTGTGTGTGGGTATGAAGAGAGCTAGGGTCGGGGGTGTGGTCTGTGAGCATAAACTAAATCAAACAAAAGGCAAACATACAGAGCTAAATGTGGAGCGACAACAACGATGATGACGCCGACGTCGATGCCAACGCCAACGCCGACGCCGACGTTGCCGTCGAGCAGGCAATGGGACTACTTCAATTGAGTTTTACATAGATTTGTTGTTGGTGATTTGATTTCCGACTATTTTTTTTTTTCTTTTTTTTCATTTTGTTTTGAGGGCGACAAATGGACAACAACAAATAAGCAGCGAAAACTCGTTCGTTTCTGTTGCTGCTGTGGTGTCAGGGCGGCAGCAGCAGCAACATCTAGTCGTCGTCGTCGTCGTCGGTCGTCATGACTTGGCAAATGCGCTCGCCAACATTATCGTCTTGACCATCTCGTGAACTTCATTTGCAAGCGCTTTGCAGCACGGGCACAGAGCGATAGCAGGGCCGGCGAGGGGGGTTGGGTGACGGTAGCGGGTTGGTTAGGTGAACATATTTCATTTGTGTTGCTGTTGTTGCTGCTGCTGCTGCTGCTGCTATGTATTGCTGTTGTTGTGTGTTGGCATAGCAAGTGTTGCCAACTTTATGGCATTTTACAAACACAATTACATTAGCTGGTCTGGCTTTGGGCTTTGGCTTCTCGTCTCATCTACTGCTATTACTTCGTCTTCTATTCCGTCTTTGACTAGTTAGTTCTTCTTCCTCACCCATCCCCGGCCAGCCGCAACCTCTGCCACTGAGTTTTGCTATTTTGTTTTGCCGTTAGTTGAGTTGAGTTAACTGTTGACCAAGTGCTTAACCAATTTACATTTTGTTTTGCTAGCAAAATGAAACTTTTGAATGTGATCTTAAGTGCAATTAGCACGTTTTAGATTCGATATTACCACCACCAAATCAGATCTAGAGCCGCAGAAATTGCATTTACATTAAATTTGCATAAGATATGGATAATTTTTTTTTTTTCCAGATATTTCGACCGAATGTAATTATTGTAGTGAAAGTTTCAAACGGGGAGTCAGTTCTTTACCAAAATACCTTCTTAGGTAATGTTTTAAGAGAACGACCTTTATATATCTAATGTTTAAATCTATTAGAATTTCAGCTTATTATATAAAGTTGCAGTTCTCGGTAGTTGTCCAAGTCTCGACTGTATCGATTGGACAACTGAAGAACGAGGTTTCAAATTCGAATCCTAGACCAGTGTATCGATGTAGTTTTCATCTAATTGTAAGCCGAAAATATAGTTAGGTTGATAGTTTACAACTATACTGATAGTAATAATATTTGAAGTTATAATTAATTAATAACTCAAATGTTTTCCAGGCCAATCATTTCAATGGATTCTATTTGATATATACCTACTGAATACGATATATGCACAGCCTACATGTAAAATTTCATAATGATAAATGACTATATAAGCTTTTCTCTTTCCATTGTCGATCAGGTACATATATGTATGTATTTATAGGTATTTTATTCGGTCAAGTATGCTTTTTGCTATGTTCTTGTGCTGATGACAGTTGTTTTTCAGTTGGGACACAATTTCTTGAAAGTTTTCCTTGGAACAGATAGGGGTCCCCGTTCTTGTGTTCTTAACATACTTTGACAATACAATAATAGGATGAAAAGGTTTTTTTGTTTTGTTTTTCATTTCATTACATAATATTTAGTCTAAAGCTTCAATGTATATAGCTAACATTTCAGAGTTTAGACTTATTATATGTCTTTCCAGCTGAGATATAAGAATTATCTTATTATTTGGAATAATTTTGAACAATGATTTGTATTTACAGGGCAATGGAAAAATTGAATACAAAACCCTTGAAAAGAAAGTTGTACTTATAGAATATTAAACGAATACGAAAGATAAATGTAATGATTTTAGATTTGTTTGGAAATTCAAAGAATCAATGTGGATCATTTTGGTTTATTTTGTGCTTAAACCTATCTATTGAATTCTTTACCAGATGGGCAAGAGAAACTAGTTAGTGGGTTTCTTTTTCTTCTTCTCTAATGCTGGTTAATCTTGCACGCCCTCACACCTCGAATTGCGTCACCCTTCCATCTCCCCAGTCCCTATCTCTATTTCTCTAGCATTGTAATACTTTCTATTTCCTTGACACGCAAAAGAAGCTAAATAAAAGCAAAACCGTTAAGTAAATGAATTTCAGTAGCAACTACCAAAAATAAAATGAAAAACAGAAAAACTAAAATGGGTTGGCTGTGGGATGTTGATGAAGGAGGGAGGGAGCGAGAGAAGCATGGGGATTGAAGGGGAAGCAGTTGACATGCATCTCACATAATGCGTACATACATACACTAGCTCGAATCCATCCAGCAATGTCTTTTTCGGTTCACGTCCACCAAAAGAGATTTCATTGTACCCACGCTGCCGTTGGCGAAGCGACAAGCGGAAATGGTAAACATTACCTACACTTAGGAGGAGCTGAAGTGGAGGGTATGGGAAATGGGGAAACGAAGAAGAAGACGTTGGTAAGAGAAAGAGAGAGAAAGAAAAAAACAGTTAGTTATGAAACCAAAGCATCACTCAAAGAGCAAGCCGCCAAAAGACGCCCGCACAGGCATATAAAGGTTTTTGGTATTTGTTCCTAGGCAAAGGGATGGGATGGGGAAGAGATTGGGACTGAGGAGGAGGGGGGGCGAACAGTGACAGCAGTTGCTGCCGGAGAAGCCAAAGCAACTTTCCAATACACACACACACACACTTACACTTTGTATATTATTATTTCATTATGATTTTTGTTTCGCTTAGTTTTTTTTTTTTTAATAAAAAATCTAAAAAGAAAGAAAGAAAAGTCATAAAAGTTGCATGTAGAATGGATGGAGGAAAGAGTTGAAAGAGTTTTGAGGCTATGCAACAAGTAAACCAGCAAACCACCAAAAAACAAAAAAAAAAACCTAAAAAAGAAAAAAACGCGTTTAACTAACTCAAACGGAGCTCAGCCATAAAAATAAACAAGACCCCTTTTTATGTTTGCAAATTTGCTGCCAAGAAAGTAAGAGAGATGAATTAATTAATAAAGATGAGGAGAAAAACATTGGGCAGTCAAGTTTAAGACAATGATTGTAGAGGTGACAGGAAAATAACCGCAGCAACAGTTGCTGATAACCTCAGCAGCAACAAGTGCTAAGCAACAATTGCTGCTGGCAATAATGATTTTAGCATCTGCTAAGAATCTCGACTACAATACTTTTGAACATGAATATCCACTTAGAAAGGTAATTTTATGGATCATTTTGACCTGGGCCAATTATTTAAGAAGATTCATGGATATTCATGGAAATGGGCGTTAATATGTTTGCTTTCTTTTATCGAGTTGTCCAGGCTGTTACCAGTAAGATGTATTTTTGTTTTAATTTTAGATATAATTTGTGATTATTGTTCATCACATTAAAGTTCAACACGATAACGATAACTGTTGCTTATTTCTTAGGGCTAGACACGGGGACGAAGGGGAAGAAAAAAACACACAATTCAATTTTGTTTATGGACAGAACATTTCACTCAAAATCCAAACCCAATCTCCCAATCTGCCAATCTTTAACAAGTTAAATGGAAATGCATTTGGTTGCCAGCAACATGGGGCAACAGAGTGGCAAACAGAATGTCAGAGAGGTTTGTGAGGGGATGGTGTTGGGGAGGGTGTGCAAAATAAAACCATATAGATGGAAAATGGTTTGTCCCCCATCCGACTAGCCCTCATGTCTCGACTGTTTCGATGAGTTCATTGCATTTTATGCAAGGCGACGTTGCAGCAGGTAAAATGCAAATACAACAACAGCAACAACAAGGATAACAATATGCCAGGACTACGCACCCAATGGAAAGCTGAAAAAAGGAAAAAATACCTCACATATAGGATTGGTGGATTCGTGGGTGAATTGCTGTTTCTTGCTTTGTTTGCCAACCATTGCATGTTCGAGTCAGGGAGTTTGGGTTGAATCCTTCGCAACCAAAAAGGCCAAAACACAACTTTCCCACCAAGAATGGCTTTTGGCGGGAGTAAAACGACGAAGGACTGCCAAACGTACAAACGTGGACAACAAAGGGAATGCAGGAGCCAACACCCGCTAAGCAAAAGGGAGAAACGTCAGATGAGTGAGTTTGACTTTCGTTCAAACGGCACACACAGGCAGCCCATCTCAAGACCCCGTCCCCACCCCATTATATGTACTCCCTGCGACTTCCTCTTTGCCTTTGCTTCTGATTCTACTGCTCCACCGACACCAATATCAACAACAAACTTAATCGAGGCATTGCAAGTCATGGCCACAGAAAACAAATCTCAAACATTGATCGAGGCAATGTTGACAAGTGTGTGAGCAGAATGAAGGCACACCAGGGTAACAGGACTGACAATGCAGAAAGGGCTGAGGGCCGGGACCAGAGAGCCCAGAGTCAGTATTGGGAAAATGGGGGAGCACTGAAAGTGAGTTCAACGGATGTGGAGAGCCAGTGCAGACAAGCTATAGGCTGGCTCATCATAGCGATGGAAATGCAATTCAACATTGAAGATGGAGATGCGCATTCCATAACTCAATTAAGACTCACAATCGGCCCTGGTTAATATAAATATGTACATATATGGTTCATAAAAATATGTGTAAAATATTGTGGAAATAGTTATTTTCTGGTAAAGGTTCAAATATGAGTCCAAGGCAATTTGTTTGTCGCGCAAATTAAATTATATTAGCTCGATATCCAAAACTCTTAGAGGTTGAATCAACGTAAAAATTAGTTTCTTCACAAATTTTACCTGGCCAATAATATAATTTTTCATGACTCAAATACGATAAATCTAACTAGTACTATTTGTAAAATGATATCAGACTGTTTAATAGTGTCAAGTTTGGCAGAAACTCAGAAATATATTTGACCACTACACTACATATAGCAATTTCTGTGATCCTGCGTGAATATTGGAATATACATGTGTATATTTGGGTAGGTCTTTTGATAACTGAGTTGAGTATCTATCAGAAATCGGAAATTCGGCTCTAGACTGCAAAATCCTTCTCTTTCTCTGCTTTCCCATGGTTCATTCCGACTTTTTTTCAAATTCAAAATCTGTTTTATATCCACCTTATAGTTGATTCAAAATATTTTGGGGATAAGCGTGATGATATCACCACATCACTAACCCAAAATGCGCTACCACACTTAAACACATACACATGCCTACACTCACATGCACATACACACACACACACACACACACACACACACACACACACACACACACATAGGCAAAGCTAAAAATCTGCATGAGGCACATGCACAGGATCTAAAGACCAAACCCTTTTTGCGGACAGGGCAGTGTAATGTTGTTGCTGCTGTTGTTGTTGGATTTTTTGTGTGTGTGTTTTTTTCCTTCTGTGTTTGTTGTTGTTTGTTTTTTTCTTTTTTTTTTTTTTTTTGGCTGGTCAATGGACACATGGAGATGGAGCTGTACAGTGCAGTTTCTGGCCCGCAGCAGAAATCATAAAACGAAAAACGAGTTACAAAACTGCTGAAAATTCCGCCAGCAGAGAATCCAGGAGAGAAAACCAGGTAGGCAGAAGAGAAGGTCAGGAAATCGGGTGGAGGGAGGGATGGTGGAGACGGGCAACTGGGCGACTTCGTTTGTGGAATGCAAACTAAAAATAGGAAGCCAAGTTGTGTAACGGCTATAGGAAGGTAAAGGACGTGTAGGGGATAGACCAAGCTCTATTTATGCCTTCTGTAAATGTGTGTGTGTGTGTAATGCCAAAGTCAGACTAAAGAGCTGGATGTGGGGAAGCTGGAGGGGGCCAGGGCTAGAAGGACTGGCAGAGTCCGACAGTTCAGCTCAGTTCAGTTCAGTTCAGTTGAGTTCGGTTCGGTTGGGTTTGAGTTTGGGTTTTGGTTCTAATGTCTGCCCATCGTCGTTGCCATTATATCGTTAGACAAGGCATAACCTCCCCATTTCTCTTCGCTCTATCACCGTTTTCGTCGTCGTCCTCTTGTCCACCAGACACCAGCCAGCAGCCAACCAGTAACCAGCCTCCATTTGGGTGTCTCGTTCTTGTTGGCGTCGCCAGTTTTACCCAGTTGACTTTGATTGCAAAGTTTACATGGCACCAAAGTGCATTTTCAATAAAAGGAAATATCAAACTTCAAGCTTACCAATGCAAACATCCAAAACATACACACACACACACACACACACACACATACATATATTGTGTATAGGTATATTTATCGTGCCTTTAGTTCTTGCACTTGTTTCTCTTCTTTTGCCCCTTATTGGGGCCCTTCGTTTTCCTTCGCTTCAAGTTGTATTTCTTGTGACAGGACATAGAAGACCTACTGGAAAATTCTATGACCTCGCGCTATGAAACATATCGCTAGCTAAGCTCCATTTAACCCCACTTGCATCGCCACCCGCAACACTCACACCTCTCTTTTTTTTGCACTCCTTGAAGACATGCCAAAAGAACTTTCTGTATATGAACTTAAACTTATATGTATGTATAAGTATATAGTCTATGGCAATGGAAATAACAATTCATGCAACCATTAAGGGAAAACTTAACCCTTAAGACATATCAACAGAGCCGGGCGGGTGGTAATGTTACATATATGTACATATATTGAATGTTAAGCTAATCTAGCGAAACCGTTAAGTTACCAAAGCATTTCCGCAAAGAAAATACATGAACATTTGCCTTAATTGATCGATAAAACATTTTATTCCATATAGATTATTTATATTTGTAACGTAAACAATTTTGGCCGGAAGAACCTTTTTGCTTTTTCTGCGATTATCACAAAGGGCAAGGTAATTTACTTATGCACATAATATCTAATAATATATCTGTATTATTAAAATATTGATCAAATATCGAATCCAAATTAAGTTTCTACGGACATGGCTGGATCCACTAGGCTGATCAAGAATTTATAAGCTCGGAAAAGCTTAATTCTGACTATAATATACCATTTCATCCTGTGGGTAAATTGGTATAATTGGACTCAATCATCAGATATGCTTCATTTCAAAACTTGTATGTTAATTAAACACTTGAAGGTCACAGAAGGATAAGAGATATGAAGAATAAGTATGAGGGAGATGGAAAATACATAATGCCAATGACATTTTTAAGCAGAAAGAACAATCAAGGACTTTGATTGTAAAAGTTTGTGAGAAATTATTTTCTCTCTCGGCGGAAAAAATTTTAGACATACATTTTTTTGACCTTAAATTCTACAGCGTTGATCGCACACCTCGGTTTTAGATCTATTAAAACTAAGACAAACTACATATATACCAAAATTTTTCAATTTGGCCCCAGAATCCAATTTGGAGTCAATTGAAAAATTCAATTTTCTATGTATTTTTCTCGTCTCTCATTCATTCTATATATATGTATGTATACCCACATATAGCCAATATTTCTGTCTGTCTGTTCGGAAAAAGTAACTCTCTTAGGAATTCTTTTAAGTTCAAATTTGGCATATTTCTTATTTTTGTACATATTTTTTTTTGTTCTTCTCAGCTTGTTCAGTTTGTGGTCTATTTGGATATGTAAGGCATTCAAAAATTTGTAAAGTTTTGCAGAAATTTAAAAAGCGCAAGCGCCTGTGATCGGCTGTGAAACTTATTAATCAAATGCTAAAGTGAATAATTCAAAATTCAACCCAGAGAGCTGCAAGAAGTTTCTTCTGTTTTCTCTTGCCCGGATGTCCGGCAGAGCAGTTGTTCTTGAAAATTAGTGGTCGGTCGGGTTGGACTGTCGGTTAGACTGACCACGCCTTGTCGTCATCAAAAATTCACTTTAACTTCATTATCATGGTTATTGTTTTTTATTTATTCCACCTTCTGTTTCGCCTCAAGACACTTGATCGCTCAATTGATTGTTGTTGGCGTTGCTCCTTTTTTTGCTTCTCTTGCTGCTTGCCGGTGGCCGTTGCCCGTTGCCCGTTGCCCGTTCTGCGCTCTTTGGTCTTCTTTATGGGTCTCAGGCCCCTCCTGCTGCTTTTTGACGGTTGCGTCTCGACATCCACATCCACATCCACATCCAAGTCGTCGTGGCCGTGGTCGTCATCGTAGTCGTCGAGTGTTGCGTTGTTTTTGCCTTCGCTTGGGCTTATTGTCGACACTTTATTGACTACTTTTCTGGATGAATATTTGTTGGTTTCTTAATTTTGTGCTCTTCTTATTGTTCGCTTGCTGGCTTTACTGGCTGGCCGTCTCCCTGATATCACTCATACGCCCCGCTGATCCCCCGCTCCCTTTTTATAATTTTATTATATATATATACATATCTGTGTGTAAGTATATATTTCTTTTTTCTTTCTCTTCTTTTCTTTTTTTCTTAATTTTGTTTTTGTTACTCATGTGTTTAATTTTTTTATTCTTTTTTCCCTTTATTTTGCGGCCCAGACACAAAGACACAAACCCAAAGCAGACAACGTTGGCGACGGCAATAGCAACGTTGCATTGGGGGCTTCCATATAAAAGAAAGAAGGAGCAAAAACAAAAAAAAAAGAGAAATAAACCCAGACATACCCAAGCTGACTCTGATTTAGCTGACTTTAAATATGAGTTGAGGTGTTGTCCTCGCTTAAATTAGCTCCAAAGAACAGCAACTGAAGAGCAAGTGAGCCAGGAGGTGGAGGAGAAGCAGAAGGAGCAAACAGTCGATAAATAAGAGGAAGGGCAATGGGACGAGTCTGGCACCAACTTCGACTTATGTACTGTACCATATAAATATGAG
Organism: Drosophila paulistorum; assembly: GCA_018152135.1. Lineage (NCBI taxonomy): Eukaryota > Metazoa > Arthropoda > Insecta > Diptera > Drosophilidae > Drosophila > Drosophila paulistorum. The sequence goes on along the minus strand of JAECXG010000606.1, from coordinate 7,067,157 downwards.
TCGGTTCAGTTCTTTCCTGATTTTTATTTTGTTGTCTTTGTCGACCGATCGATGTCTATAAATCAGTTATATATACATATATGTAATGTATACATTGTATATTTTTAGCTTTATAACGGTTAATTTCCATATATGCCTATGCATATATGTATATACATACATATACACACAGTCTCTGATATTTCTCTTTGAATCGCATACAAATGTTCATCAAAGTGTGAAAAGTAACATAAACATTTAATTGCCATATAAAACCTGACCACAAATTGTCATTTAAATGATCATAATACGAAAATTGTTAAACAACACACACACACACACACCCCGAGAGTGAGAGAGAAAGAGAGAGAGACACACATGGAAAGGGGGAAAAAACAGGGTAATTTGATCACTTAACAAGATTGATGCAAAAGCATTATGGCATGTCATATAAGTTTTATAGACTTGAAATGATAAAATCAAAACTCAACTTGCGGCAAGGATGTAGAATATTAAGTGTTGACTTATCTTATACGATGCAATAAATCATCATCACTCTTTTTGGGTGATCCTCGTGGAGTACTCGTTTAGTAGTACAATATTATTATTTTATTATAAAAATTAGCAACAAATAAGATTTCAGCACAGGTAAACCAATAATGCAGTGAATAATTATAAAGTTTAAGTGGCTTTAAGTGTAATTTACCATATGTATATACTCTTTTAGCTATATTTATTGAGAAATTCCGAAGATAACAATCAAATTTTCAGTTGATCCGTTTATTGTTTTTTCAAGAACTTTAAAAAATACTGAAAGGCAAAGTCAAGACCCATGATCGTTGAATAAAGGATTTCAAAGAAACAACACTTTCATACGTTGAAATCGAAAGGCTTCCGGTCTGCTGTCTCCCGTGGGTAGATCCTGCTTATGTTGATCTTCTGGGCCCTTAACACCCTTCAGCTACGCCAGCAAATAAGCAACATGATAATGACAATCCTGTTAAAGTATCCATATTTTCGATGACTTGGATTTGACAATTTGGAATTCAATACGGGTACAAGAAGCGAAACCCTAAACAAGGCGAAGAATAGAGAGAAGAAACTCAAAGAAGGGGAAACAAACACAGGTCCTTAACCATGATCTTCACCTAAGGCTTCATCACAGAATTCTTCTTTCACTCTTGCTCTCTCCCTTTCTTTCTCTCTCTCTCTCTCGCATGATAAATTTTGCAATTTCAAGTCATAAATTGCCACACAGAGCTTACAAATTTGTATATATGTACATATGTATGTATGTATATGAAAAGAATGTTATGCCAATGTCAGGGTTATCCCGTAAGAAAACAGCCGAGAAGCTAAAGGAGGCGGAGTCACGCATCCAGCAACAACAACAATGACAGAGCACTGGTTTACCTTCAGTACGGTCAGCAGCAAACAGCACTAGCTACATGCACATATATACATATATGTACATTTATATATGTATATATAGGATTATGCACATGGATGCCTAGTCCAGCTAGGTCTGGGCCATAACACGTACTGAACGCTCCACTCATCGTCCTCATACTCCCCACCCTTTCTACAAAAAGACAAAGACGCATTGCAGGAACCCTAGGACCAGACCCAGACCCACACTCAGACGAGGATCTCAAAACCATGAACCCAAATCCACAGTCAGTGCCAGAGAGACCACACTTTATTTTAGCAGAGACAAAAATGCCTTCTTGGCTTGAGTCAGGCAAAAATAAGGAGGGGAATTGGGAGGCAACAGCAACTGTTGTCTGTAAATTAACGCGGGCGTTAAAATTGCAATTTTTCACTTAATGCACACAGGAGACAACAACTGCAACGACTACAACAACAATGTGAGAAGTAAGTAACCACCAAACAGACAGAGAGAGAGAGAGAGAGAGAACACTGTGTGGATTGAGGACTGCTCTGACATTCATATCTTTAACCCATTTGAGACATTGCTGGTCATCCAACTAGAGATGTGAATGTGACTGCCAAAAATAAACTATACTATCGTTAGCCATATAAAGCCATCTCGATGAAAAGTAAACGTTTTCCAAACGATTACAAATAAATAATAATAATTAAAATTAAAACCACAAAGAAACCAAACCTAAAGCTTTAAACTCCACTTTAGTTTCAATAGCTACAAATGTTTGCATTTTAATTTCTAATTGAGAAAATTCAAATATTGTTTAAAGCAAAAACAAATTTTTGCAAATATTGTACAAACAAAATATAAATCGCATACAAGATTCAAATGAAAAATTAATATTAATATTATGAAAAGTTTCTATAACAAATCATAATAAAGCAACAAATAATCCAGTCAATCTACACAAAAAAGGCAGTTAAAACTTTAAAGAATATAAATCAACAAGTTTTAATAATTGTGTTCTTCATTTAAACATTTTTATATTCCATCTGGTATGGCTTCCTTATGCAATACCTATCCATTGTAGGTTTTTTTCCGTAATCAGCAACAGTTTAAACCGTTTTCTAGGAGGTCCAAGCTTTAGCAGTTAATATACTAGCTCGTTCAGGTGTCCTTGGGCCTTAACTGTTTTCATTTCGAAATACCAGAATAGAATTAAGCGCCTCACAAATCACCTTGAGGTGCATCACAGAAATAATATGCTCGGGCCCGGTTTACACATTCGTCTGTGCATCTCACTATTGATTTAGGAGAATTAAAAGGAATGAAACTTTTATTTGGTCGTATTAAAACCCATGCTATAATTGTATCAAAGAATATACATTTAAATAATCGCCACAAGCAAGCTTTAAAATAAATTCATTTCTAATATCCCAGTTTCAGATATAAACAAATGACAGCGCAAAAAGTATAGGAAACTTGTTAGGAAACCTTTTTTTAGCTTCTTAATTAATGCTTCTAGATGTCTTTTCCGATTGCTGATGCTTTCATATGACACTAATATTTTCAAAACATTTAAAAACAAGGCCAAAGTTTTCAAATAATTTGGCGATTAGTTTTAGATTTCTTTGACTAATCGTGATTTATAACCGCGCACCTTCGATGATTGATTGGAACATATGAAAATATTACGATCAAAGGTTGCCATGATATAAAAGTTTTTGGCACAGCCAAAGTTAATTTCAGTTATTTGTCAATTTATCTTTTGAGATGAAATAAACCTAACACAACTAACACGCAACACGTCCTTTTTCTATTACACTCATGTATATATGTTTGATTTATTCATGTTATAAGGAAACGAATTGACAAATGTGTACTAATCGGCCAGTTTAGGATTCAAGTAATGTACATAAATGCGATATGCAGAAATGAAGAAATTACTTTTGTCACGCTGCCATCTCTATTGTAATTTGCATTTCAAAACTTGTTTTTTTTTAGTACAGTGTCCTTGAAATATTTGTAAATTATGTCCCATTCCTCCTTTGAGAATATAAACTAAGTAAACAGCAATCTCAGTCCTCGATTGCCGACCTCCGACTCCTTTAAATAAATTTCAATAATATCGTATTGCCCTATGGCATATTTGAGAAAGACATAACTGGCAAATGCTTTCTATTCAATCGAAAATAGCAAATAGAACACTATGATTGGCTTTTTCTCTTTGGCCACCTTTCGCCCTCTATGTGCAGCAAATAAACCGATATATTTGAAAGATATATATATGTACATACATATGTAAGCTTTTGACCAACCTGTTTAATTTCAACGCTTTCTTGTTGTTTCAATCATTTATTTATTTAACCAACAAGCAGAAAACTACACACACACACACACACACACATAGAAATAAAACGATGTAGAGAGGAAAGGAGGGGAGGAGCACGAGAGAAATAGAGAAAAAGATTCTCGACTGGCCAAATTATTTGGCGAATAATCTTTCTCTGCATTTCGACGGCTTGCAATTAAAAACCTATTTTTAAGAAAGCGAAACATACAAATGAAAAATTCTTTGCCTCAGCGAACAGACATCGAGCAGTGGGAAGGAACGAAGGGAGGGACGGCAGGACGAGTGTAAATTAAATGCACATAAAATGAAGGCGAAAGCCAGAAAGTAGCCCACATGCAGCAGCAACTTGTGCACAATTGAGTCGCAAATTTATTTGCAGAGTGCCCACAAAGGGTGGTGGCTCAGGCGAACCGGGGGAAGGGAGAGCAGGCTGATTGCTGCTTTTGCAGTGCGTTGACGCTTGAAATTGTTGAAATTTGCATTTCGTAAATAGCCAAATGCAAACATTATAAATGCCAAATTAATATATTGCGATCACTAGAAAATTGCACATTTTTATTTCAGTTTTATATGGGGGTTCAATTGAAAGAGATCTACATCATATTACACATTAAAAATAAACAAAAAACAGGAAGACGAATTTAATAGGCGAAAATTATTCTCAGTTGGGTATAACCGGAATGCATATTTCTCTCTCTCTCTCTATCTCTCTCTGTCTCTCTCTATCACTCTCCTTCTCTCCCCATTTCAAATATTTAACATTGATTAAGTTAAAATACAAGTTGGAAAATACTGTTTAATTTTCGGTAGTTAATTTAATGATTAATTTTTATAACATTGCCATATCGAAAGGTATATAAAACGGCCCACTCAAGCTGCAGAACATATAGCATATATATTAACGATATCCGATTTAGAACACTTTCTACACATCGTGGACTGCTAAGTTTTGTATGAAATCTTATACATATTCGAATTAAAAAAAGTATACAATTAGTTAGTTTGATTTGTTGACTTTCAAGATGAAATACTGTTTTCCCCTTACCCTTACATTGGTTCTATGTAGGGCTTTAAAACTATTTTAATTTGATATCTTATTTTGTATTAAACATATTCAGAATATCAACATAAGTTTAATTCAAAAGTAAGTGTTATTTATACACTTAATCTAAAGTCTTAAGAACTAATAAACTACACTTGTAACAAAAATATATATATAATATATCGAATATTCAAATCTAGTTTTAAAATGCTAAAAAACAAAAACTTTGCATCATAAAATGTCTTAAAGTCGACAAAATGTATGTAACAGGCAAAAGAAAACTTTTCAGCCATGTTCGTTGAACTAATTAAACTTAAAAATCATATATGTATATAGGAGCTATTAGGATTATCTATTATCTATCTATTATACGGTTTTCCTGTATAAAGAAGAACAAAAAGGAACAAGTAAGAAATGTTAATAGAAACTTAAAACCTAAGAAAACTCAAATTTGACCACACAAAAACTGAGCCAAAATTGAAAAAAATTTTGAGACTTGCCCAAATCATTTAGTTCGTTTAGGTCCACCGAAACATTTTAATGTTTATTTTATTCTTTTTTTCTTATGGTAGAGTGTGTTTAAATTGTTGCTTTTAAGTTTCTGTAAAGAGTTTTAAACTATATGTTTTTTTTCGAATTTTTGGCCGAATAATATTTGAAATTCGGTCAACCCTTTTGGCTGTATTTTCTCTGCAAATGTTTAAACATATGCGCTATGGGGTTTTTGTATGATATGACGGTGTGGTTCCAACTTTTGTATTTTTCCATCAATTATTTATAATTTTTCTGGCAAATATTAATACAAACATGCGAATATATGCGAAACAAGCGGCAATAAAAAGAAAACAAAAATCAAGCACACAGTTTATGTTTCCATATGATATTTGTATTGTATTTTCGGTTGATTTTTCGCCCAGGAATATACACTTCCCTTCCGCTTCCCCTGTCACATTCTCACAATCAGACCCGACCCCCCTTGATATACACATAATGTTCTTCTACCAATATATAGAATATATGTACATATATGTATATGTACATAAATGTGTGCATATATAAATTTTTTTGCCACTTTGCCACAGCAACAAAAAGGTGGATGGAGGGGAAAAACAGGCAAATGAAAAGTAGTTCATTGAATATTTTTCAACTTGATTTTATTTTGTGGCTGCTTAAATGATTTATGCACAGAGCGATACAAAGGCAAATACAAATATACAAACACATGTCATTCAATTGAGGCAGATATATTGGTATACCATATATATACACATATATGCACATACCTACATACATATGTACGTGTGTATTATATGTACATATACAATATATACTGTTATATATGTATGCATGTATTTTGGTATTGGCGCACATTTGCGGCTAATAATAACTTTAAAAATCAAAAACTATTTTGTTGCCTTTTATTCGATGTGTGGTGGCTTTTAATATGATTATTGCATTTCAAGTGTCTGTGTGTGTGTGTGTTGCTGTTCCCAACCCCCTCCCGTCCGCCGTCCTCAGTCTACCCTTCTTGGTATTTCAATTTTTTGATTTTGCATTGCTTTACAATTTGCCATAGCAAATATCTGTATGAACCTATAGAACATATGTACATATATATAATATAATAAAAACATTTATATATATATATATATATATATAGTTCTCAATTGTTTGGCAAATTTTCGTGGGCAATTGGAATTTTGGGAATTATATTTACTTGCTATACCATGTTAGTAGTGAGTGTATAGCAAAAAGAGTATATTGTATTCGCCAAAAAGTATGTAACAAACAGGAAAAAACGTGTACAAATTGTATATGTATGTATGTACATAAATATATTAAAGATTACGATCCCAAATAACTACAAATTTGCAATAAAGTAAATAAATACATAAATAATACAATTAATGTTTGACTCGTAGAGTGGGGCTAATGCTTAGTAAAACAAGAGTAGATGAAGAAGTTATTGAGAAAAGTCACTGTTCGTGACTTTGCCGTTTGTATGGGAGCTATATGATATAGTGGTCCGATCCGGCTGAATCCGAGATATACAACGCCTGCAGTATATACAAGCCTACATGCAAAATTTCAACTCTGTAGCTCTTACGGTCTAGGAGGAGTTTGCGTTGATCCAGACGGACGGACATGGCTAGTTGAACTCGTCTCATCGTGCTGATCAAGAATATATACATATACTTTTTATGGTCGGAGATGCTTCCTTCTATGCGTTGCACACCTCTGACCAAAATTAATATACCCTTTTTGCAAGGGTATAGTGAAGTAAGTCGTCTCGCCGACTTAGGTATACCATACACCAGTAAAACAAATATTTCAAATTTATTAAACAAATGCATTTTCACATGCTTTTTACAAGAATATCTCAGTATCTCGCTCACTCAAGCATACGAGCACCCCAGCGCCCCCACCAGCGCGAAAATTTGAAATAAACTTGATCACTCTACATACTACATGAGTCTACATACCAAATTTGGTGGCTCTATTTCTTATACTCTCCGCGATCTACGCGTTCATACGGACGGACAGACGGACATGGCTATATCGACTCGGCTGTTGATACTGATCAAGAATATATGTATATGTACTTTATGGGGTCGGAAAAGCCTCCTTCTGCCTGTTACATTAATTTTGGCGATTTTAATATACCATTTGACGCTATGGGTGTAAGGTGAAAGCAGAGTTAAGACCAGCTTTCGTGGTTGGGGAATTGAATTACTTTCTAGACTGTAAGTCTGAAAGGCTCCTGTCCACAACGTTTAGAGTGACTGTTAAACGGCTGTCCTATTTGAACAACATTTGTATCGATAACCTCGTTTCCGTGCAGCAACCAGTTTAATTTTTCTATGTCCTTACAATGCTAAACGATAGAAAATCATTGATGACCCCTTCAATATTCACCTTAATGCCTTCCACAGAAAAAACTGTTTTATTCATTTGAATAAATTGTAAAAATTGGTATTTTAACTTATTACTCTCCTCGGTTGTCTCCTCCTGGATCCGCCTCTGATAGTAGGGATTGGATAATCAAATAATCAATTTAAGTATATTTAAATTTTATGTAAAGTCCAATTTAACTTCATACGTCAATGTTAATGTTGATGTTGTCTCTAATCGGGGATTTCCGTGGAAGCGGAATCTCAGAGGAGCAGATTAACCACTCCAAAATAATGTTTCTTTATTCAGTATAATCTCAATAAAAAGTTATAGATTTAGTAGTAGTCTTTTCTAATTGCTTTTGCTTTCAAATCTCGATTGGATTATAGATAAATTTAAAGATATTGAAAATTGGAAGAGATTTCGAAAAAATTCTTTGGTTAATCGATTATAATCATAGTTATTAACCGTTCACTTACGATTAAATAGATTATTCAATATTCGATTTATGTTTTTTGTTTGCCATCATTAAATGAAACTTTTAAAAAGGTTAGCCTTGAAATATTTCAATTCAAATTTTTTGTCATCTATCCGTTTTTAAAGTGATTGTTTACCTAAATGGAACGACAGCTTCATTACCCTTTCTGCTGGATGTTCCTGCGGCCTTTGTTGGATTTCTCTTACTTTTTGTCCATAGAGCTTCAGATCCTTTTTGTATTTATAAGCAGATCAACCGTAAAATGTCCATTCTTCTTAAGGAATTTTAATTTATTCATTCCTTTAGCTGTTTGCCACAAAAGATGTGGCAAATTGACTTGTGGCAGCTTGAGTGTGTATGTTGTTGTTGTTGTTGTTGCTGATGCTGATGCTGTTGTTGCTTTGGCTAATTTCAGTCCATCGGGCGCGACAAATTGATTTGATGTGTCGACAACTTGTTGACGTCATTTTCTGTATGTTGGACACGCTGTTGCTGCTGTTGCCGCCAACATGCCACGCCTACTTTTTTGACGGATGAGGTGGGGCAATTAAAAACGCCTACCTCAAACAGACACACACACACAGTGAAGTACAACGGCAGCAACAACAAATTAATATGCATGCAGCATGCAAAAAGTGGGCGTGGCAACTTTGGCAAGTGCCGAAAATTTATGCGCCACATTAGTTATAGATACAAACAGTATCTGTATCTCAGCTTTTATATCTTACAGATAGTGGTGAGCGGCGACAGCCCCAAAACGCCTTAACCATTTAAATAATCAAAATAACAACAACAACAACAACAACAAAAAGAGAAAAAATTATTTATTAATTTGTTAATTCGTTGTTTGTCATTTTGCGGCTTAAACGTTTCGTTCTGCTACAAAACACATAAAATTTATGGGCCCCCACTGTGACACAGAGATAGAGAGAGAGCGCGATCGCCACACTTCGGCTTTGCTTCGGGCCTCGCTTCGGCTCGTCGCTCGCAATTAACACGCCAAATTAGCGACGTCGACTGCCGATTTCGTGCTCTCTGCTCGCTTGATAAATGTAAATGTGCCATACCCTGTAGACTCCGCGCCGCACATCCATGGAAAGAAGAACACGAAGTCAAAGGGTATGCCGAATCATGTGTGATCATGCTAATAATTCCCTTCAGAATGGATCCCTATTCAAACTTTTGACATTTCTTATGCCATCTACAGTTAATCTCAGCTATCTACTTAGTATTTTACGAGTATCTATCAAAGTAATTCTTCTGCATAAATAATTTTTCATATTTCAATCAATCTATCATTTATCTCTTCTTTTAACTTCAAATCTATTTGTCTATCTAGAAAATTATTTATCCATCTATGCATTTAGCACTTGAATTAACTGTCAAAATACTTACATATATACTCACATATACGTTATACATAGAAAATATCATCTTTTTGTTCATACATAACTTATTACATTTGTCCATTATGTGTACATCATATGTACATCACATGTAAGACTGTATGCATCTAAATTTTTGATTCATCTATCTTTAGCGTTTTATTCCAGTTCAATTCTAACTTTCTTGCCTATTTAATGGAGGGTATTTAAAAGTCGTTATTATGTTTAACGGACAGCTTTAGTTTTTTTTTTTTTTTGTTTGGGGTTCTTTTTCGTTTGTTTTGTTTCAGCTTTTTGACTCTACGAATAAAAACTTGTTGAGCATTTTTATTATTATTGATACGTTTTTGGAAAAGATTTTTTCAAGAATTTATTTCATTTACTTACAGATTTATGAGCTCGTTTTCACTGCTGCTGCTACTCCCGCTCGGCCATAGCCAACAGCCAAATATTTGTAGAGTTTATTTATGGCAAGAGCAAAAAAAATCAACAACCAAATACAAAAATTTATTAGCCAACTTGAACTGATGATGAAGAGATGAAGATGAATCTGTTGCGATGGCATCAGTGAATGGCGCGTGGGGGACCATTTGGTTTGGGCAAGGTGACTGATCTTGTTGGTCTTTCGGACGTGTCAAGTGGTGGTGATTGTTGTTGTTGTTGTTGTTTTTGCTGCTGCTGCTAAGTTTGCATATAAATAATTTTCAATAAATCATTTCGTTTTGGTTTAGAAATTAGGGCAAAGATGGCAAAATAAATAAACTGCATAGGTTTAAATAATTTGGAAAAGTATATTAGAAAATGTTGAGCAAGAATGGATAAAAGTCTGTGAAAAGTATTGACTTATGTATATAGTATAAAGTATCAATAAAAACTCTTTTTAGGCTATAAGTATATGGGCTTAAGATCTTGCAGGGATGATCAAGATTAGATATCCCCTATATAATTATATTTCCTTCTTCTGAAACCAACTAGCTTATGAAGGACAAACTTGATTGAATTTACATTTATTTATATCGGTTTGTCATAAGCCTGCAATATCTCTTTTGCTAATATGTAGCTAATAAGAGAAGATGTTCTTAACTTTTTTGAAAATAATACGTATAGTTTTGTGTGTTTCTTCAATCTGAAGTGAAAATTTTCAATTCTGTTGGCAATATCAAAAACACTAATGTGAAATGTGACATTTCCATTTTCTCCCCACAAACACTTCCTCTGCAAGACATTTACATGCTATACGGTGATGTGGTGGTGTAAGGGTGTGTGTGTGTGTGTGTTTGTGAGCATTTTCTTGTCTTGTTTTCGTGTGTCACTGCGTATACGTAATGTGACAATTGCTCGCTTCGCTTCTGTTTCATATGGCAACTTTGTTTGCTGTCTATCTTTTTGCCAGTCTTCCATCTGCCCTTTCTCTTGCTCTCTCTCTCTCTCTCTCTTTCTCTCTCTCGCTCGCCCTCTCATTCACACTCTCTCTGTCTGCCTATCTAGCTATCTTTGTCTCTGTCGGTTCTTCACAACATCTTGTACAATTTTATTACGCTTTGCATTGCATTTTGTTGACAGTTTTGTCAACAAGCGTTGAAAATTGGCTAAATATAAATATATGTGCATGTGTCTCACCCTCTTTGGGTTTTCTTTTTCATTTTTTCTTGTTTCCTTCGTTTTTGTTTTGTGTTCGCTTTTTGTTTGTTGTTTGTCGCAATGTGCACAATATTTATTACAACGGCAACTCGTTGGCATCGTTTATTTATAAATGCGAATATAAATAGGTGGAAAATGCACAGATTTTTCTTCGTCTTTATCTCATTGAACGAAAGAGAGGGCCAAACAACATCAACAACAACAAAAACAACTTAGGGGTGCTCAACACTCAAGCGAATTTGCAGCAAGCATGACTTGTAAATAACTGCAAGTTAAGTATCTGGCAAAGTGTAAAGTAGTTGCCAAGGCGCATCACCAGACAACCTCATCCTCATCCCCATCATTCCCATCATCCCCACCATCCCCAGTATCCCCACCATTTCCATCATCGCCATCAGCATACCCATGCCTGATGCTCTTACTCTTACATTTCTATATGCTCCTCCTCATAATGAACTGGGCATACGCATTTTGCTTCGCTCGGTCGTGGCATGATATATGTGCAGCTGTACGAATAGATTCGCCTCATGCAACAAATGAGGCTGGAATTCAGAATCATGATGCGGATGGTGATGGGTATGGGGAGGGACGGAATGCTCCTCAAAGGGTAGAGATGTCTACGTCTATATGGCTAACCAAAATTGCAGCAGACACATTTCCTAGAGGTGCTGCTGATGCTGATGCTGATGCTTCGACTGGGACTACGACTGCCCTTTATCGCTTTTCCAAGAACTCAGGAACGTTGAATGCTTCCGCATCCAATTGAATGTCTGACGAGTGTTTTGCGATACTAATACATTTGCATAACAAAAATTTTAAGGAAAAACCGCCGCGGAAAATTTGTTGGAAATGGCTACCATTTAAAAGTTTTCAATTGATTTTGTTGTTTTTTTTCCAAATCTATACAAAGAGTAAGTCTTAAAAATAATATATCGTTTATTATATCGAAATTGTGATCAACAATAACAGTAATCGGTTCGATTTTGAGAAAAGTTGAAACAAATCAAGAGATCAAGAATAGGCAAATGAGCAAATGCCAAAGTTTTATATTGGGACTTGTCTGCACTTACAGCCAATTGATTAAAGTCATTTGACTCGCTTTCGGGATATCCTTTGTTGATCTCAGATATTTATTTTGGGCCCAAGTTATTGGCATTATGAATTAAGTATGATAAGAGTGAGAAAAATAATCCTACCTTAAAACAAAAACCCGATCGCGAAATCGTCTTGACCCAAACCCATTTGAAGAATCATATGGGTAGTGACATCGGCGACACAGGTGGTTTTCTGTTACTGTGACTTTACGTCAACTTCCTGGATTGGAGCTGAGTAACCTTTACGGTTTCAGTAGATAATGAGCCGAGAATATTGCTCTAATACTTTAAAAAGGATAGTCTATCAACAATATACTCAAAATCAACAAGATTTGAAAAATGTTAAGCCCTTCGATGTTCTTTATTTGAATCCTTAGTTTCGAAACTTCGGGGAATATTCGCTAAAAGTAAACGAGGAGTACAAAAACAGATCATGTACTTATTATTTCAATTCAATACACTTTATTACTCTATAAAAGTACATGAAATAGAGTTATGCAATTTAGTTTTTCTACTAAGACACTTCTAAACGTTGTTAACATGTTTTACAGTCCTCGGTAGATGAGTTGTCTATCCCAGCCTAGTGTTATGGCCTTAGTTGCCTGCCAGTGACAACACTATATCCTATACTTATAGTAATAATGTTGACAAGGACATTTTAATAATGTTGACCGCAACATTAGATGGTAAAGAAACTGAAAGATAAATAAGGATTTAAGTATATTTAAGTTGATTTAATCAAGTTAGAAGTCCAGGCCTTTGTCGTCTATACAAGTGTTATGTGTGTTTGACTGTTTAAATCAGTTAAAAGCACCGATACGCCATCTCATCGAGCGGATCAACGACCAGAGAGACTTGTACTTTTTTTTCCTTCTGTCCGCATACATGTATGTAAGTATGTGTTGTGTGTGTATTTTTGTGTGTGCTGTCTGTCTTCTATGTGAACAAAATAAAATAAAACCCCAAAGACAACTTTCAGGTGAAACACAAACAGCAAAAAACAAAAACAAAAAGAACAAAAAAAAAATAAAAAAAAAAACAAACGTCGCAAAAAATATTAAAATATTTTCAGAGCGATGACCCAGAAGCAGAACCCCAAAAAAAAAACCCAAAAACCACCAACAACAGCAAAAAAAAAGCACAGAAGAACGACAACAACAACAAAGAACCAAAGTAAATGAAGAACCAAAACCAAAAAGCAAGTAAAAAGAGTTTAATTTTGTGAGAAGACAACCAGAAACGATGATAATAATCTATATACATATACGAAAATATTTAAGCAAAGTTCAAGCTTGATTCAAGAACTTTCCGCTGACATTGACGAATTAAACATTGAATGTTGCTCGCAACATGTTTCCAATTAGTGGCAACATGTTGCTGGGCGTTTGGTTTAGGTATTGCTTGCCATAAATCTTCTCCTGTCGTCTTTCTCTTTCATTCTCTCGCGAGTCTCTATGATTTTGTTGTTAGTTTTATCGTCAAACACTAATTGGTATTAGCCTTCGAGTTCTAATGCTGCCGCCAACGTCGCTGCCGACGTCTCCGATGCGTCGATTAAACAAAAAACAAAAAAAAACAAAAACGAAAACCGATTAAAAAGCCAACGGTTCAATGGATTAAGTGGAGTTGACTTTACCTTTTATGGCCTTTGACTTTTGGCGGTACAACTTGGCTAGGAAGCGGCAGCCAAAGGCGTTCACAGGTGGGCGTGTCTTGGCTGTCTTAAACCAGTTGTTGTTGCTGTTCCCTTCCAAGGAAACCGAAGGCGGCTGAGAGAGATATGGCAGATGGGGGAGAATGTGGGTGGTCGAAATGGACTTTTGACAGGAATGATATAGTTTTTAGTTTCCGTAATTTGGTTAGATACCCTATAAAACGAAGCATTTTAGCGCTTAAGTTCAGCTATGACAAGAACTATTTGAAAATATTGAAAAGTAAATAAGTTACTTTGACTTTTCATTCCACTAAGAACCAATTTTTTATTAAAATCAGTTATAGAATTTAATAGGATCAGTACGAAACCTACAGCCATATATACCATGCATTAAGTAAGCGAATGACCTAAACCTAATTGAACTTTAATTGAAAACAATGAGCCTTATTTAAGCTTGACTACAGAATATGTATGAACGTTTCAAATAGCTTAAGATTTATTCCCAAGCATAATAATAATATTAATAATATGATTTGAAATGGTATCCGAAATGGTCTCCACAATGTAGGCAATTCGATTATAACTAATGTCAATCCGGATTGAGCGCAAGATTTGATAGTACAATCGAATGTTTATTCTGAGTGGACTATATATATATACAATTATGTGAGTTAAAAACAAGATTTCAGGGTTGTGCAACGTGGTCGGTTCTCGTTTCAGTGTTGTATAAGAAAAAAAAGATCAACTGCCAATTGGAATCAATTATAATTCAAATTAATTGATCTAAAAACACTTTTTGTGCATTAACCCTTATCGACTGTGTCTCACTTGGGTATCATTTTGGTAAATATGTATTTATAAACTTACAATCGGCCTAGGTCAAGTCACAGCCGAACAAATATTCATTACAATTCGCAATAACAAATAGGGGAAAAAAACCAACAAGTATAACACTTTACGGAAGGGAAATGGGTTCAACTTAATTTACGAGACAGCGTAAATTCTCTGATTATCAGCAAAGCGACGCGTCGCTTGTTTGTTGGACACGGTGAAGAGCTGTATTGAGGTAAGGTGAGGGGAGGTGGGCTAGCAAGGGGCTAACAATGTGTAAATGTAAATGTGATGGCGACAAGATGTCGATTAGTGAAATGTAAACACCTATATGTGTATATGCAGCTGTATTCATATACAAATATTGTTCTGTATATACATATATTTCTAAATTTTTATTTATGCAAATTGCTGATGTATAGCCACATATATTATCCCCCCAACACCAACACTAACACAACAGTCACAAATTTCGAATGCATTCATAATACTCACATTTGCCTCTTCACCTATGCAAATTAGCCTGTCAAAAGGTCAAAAAATGTTTTAGCTACTGTTTGTCTGTCTGTTCCACTGTTGCATAAAATGTTCCAAAAATTTTAATTAACCAGCGTGAAATTTATGGGATTTCCCACATATATCTACACATTATATATACCTATGTATATACATCCAAATGTACATATTTTCAAAATGATTTACAAAAAGAGAGAAAAAAAAAGTGTATAAATATACAAAACATTTATGTATGTTAATGCATTCATTCATATAAATCATCATTTGTCAACAAAAAATTTCATTATGCAAAATTAAATTGATATCTTTTTTGTTTATGTTTTTTTTTTTTTCCTCTGTTTCTGTCGGCTGTCTGTGTGTATTTTGTGGCTTTTGTTTTGGCCATTGCTTAATGTGGCCAAGTGTCAAGAAAGGGCGGCGATGGGGGTGACAAGAATTTGATTAACATTATTATACCGTTGCAAAACGGGTACATTCATTGTGATTGGCGCCTTTCTTTCAGTAGTGTATACAAATTTATGACGTCTTCGGCTTTTGGAGTTAAGAATTGTCAGTTGTTTTATTAATTGTTTGTCAATTATTTAACTCCAACTTGTATTATCATAACCGACTACATCAGAGTTTGTCTCAGTTTTCTGATAAGTTTTCTCAACTATTTTTAGTCGCAGTTGTTATATAAGACTTTGTTGTAGTCCGGTATAAGCTTTAGTCCTCTTTCAGTCATAACGTTTACGGCAAAAAGATCCCGATAAAGAGTCGAACCCGCTTTGCATTTATATGTCTCGTTACATTTTTACAGCTCTGCTACGAGGAATTTTATTGGCCGACTTACATTTCTAAAACAATTCCTTGTCCAAATTGGGAATAACATTTCGTTTCTTCGGCTGCAGATATTTAACTCATTTCCCAGAAGAAAAATCTATGCCAAAACGATTGCTTCTTCATTAATGGATATGTCCTCTATTTAAACACGTCTGAAGGAAAGTGCACAAGGAGACAATAATAAATAATACACTAACATTTAAAATTGTAAATAGTTCAAATACTAAAATCAACTTTTGATAATAGTAAATGTTTTTTGTATGTTTTCACATATCTAAATTGCATGTGAATCGTTTTGAGCAGCTTACCTTTTGATCTGTCTTTGAATTGGTTTGGGGCTCACTTCCTTTAGTTCATTTCCATTGTATTTTTGATGAAATTTTTAGTTGGTTCCTTTTTTTCTTTTCTTTTCTTAGTGTTCCATTTGGCTGACTATGGGCGAGTGTGTGAATGGTATATTTGCACTTGTCAAATTTATTAATTGTATCTGCCGGATAATGCCAGCTCATTAGCATGGGAAAGCAATTTATATTGTTTAAGAGAAACGAAAAACCCAAATACATAATAGAAGAAGAAGCTAAGGTGATGAAAGAGATAAACTTTCCTTTCCTAATATTTCGTGTTATTTTAACACATTAATATCCCTCATAATGTCGCAGACCGAAATTGAGTTAATAATAAAAATAGGCAACAAGCTGACAAAAAAAGCACTAGAAAATTAGAACACGTCAAAATATTTCAAATCAAAAGAACTTGAGACAATAAAGAACTAAAAAAGAAAGAGTGTGGTTAATTTTTGTTTTTGTTGAGTTTCTTACGTTGTTCTTAAATTTGGAACAAAAAACAAAACAACAAAAAAAATTATGGCATTATTAATAAAGTGGCAGTTTAACAATTTTCACAGGTTTCTCAAAAAAAAACAAAAATAAAATAAAAGTAAAGAAAGAGGGGAATATTTTGAACATGTCTTTACACCCTGCACTTATGTATGTGTCTCGCGGTATACTAAGTTCAAAGAAATTCTTAATAGAATAAAATGTAAACTAGAAAAGAATAATGGCGTTTTTAAAAGCTATAGTCATATGAATCAAATTAGAAAAGCTAAGATTCCTACTAAAAAGAAGAATTTGAAATTTCAGACAGAGAAAAACCAAACAATTAAGATCAATTTTTAGAGACAAATCAAAAAAATAGAAAGTGTATTAAGTGGAATAAGCCATTTTATACCTAATGCCACTCATTGTGAGGTATCTCCGCAGTCGACTATCTGAGCTCTTGTACACACTGCCCTCTTTCGTTTTGGTGGATGGCTGGGTAAGGGAGGGGGGTTTGGTTTATGACAAATGTGTTCTATTTAGAGTTATGGCATAGAATAATTTGGAAATGCTCTTCACCTTCACAAGAGAATCTCTCTGGCAAATTTCCCCT
Source organism: Drosophila paulistorum (assembly GCA_018152135.1). NCBI lineage: Eukaryota > Metazoa > Arthropoda > Insecta > Diptera > Drosophilidae > Drosophila > Drosophila paulistorum. The sequence continues at coordinate 7,049,655 of JAECXG010000606.1, read as the reverse complement.
GGTCCCCCAAAAGGTCCCCGGAACAGCCACAACAAATAAAATACATAGCAAAAACCAAAATTCAAATCGAACCGAAATCTTTACCTACAAAACATACACCGAAAATTGCCCTCCAGGGTTGAATATTTAAACGAGCTACAATATTTATTTATTTATGCCCAGTCGGTTCGGTCGGTTCTGCTCTGCTCTGTTCTGTACTGTTCTCTTCTGTTCAGGCATTCAAAGTCTAATTCATAATAGATTCATGTGTCTATATATGTTTACGGATACATTTTATATATATATGTACATACATTCGTATACACAGGTATATACACACATATGTGTATATACATATCTATGTATGTATGTATATATATACTTATAGATGCGTGTGTTTTCACGATTCCCTTTACTTGCGTTCTCTTCGCTCTCCTGACGCCTCATCATACGGGGCGTATAAGTAATAAGTTTTTATTTGGCACTTGCCTGCCAAAGCGATTTGTTTTTGCTGCTGCCGTTGATGTTGCTTTTGTTGTTGTTGTTGTTATAGCTGGCGTCATTTAATGGCTAACCAATACGATGTATCTATATCTTTGGCGGGCTATCTTTAAGATACAATCCGCTGTATGTATCCGGCAATCTAAAATTAAATATATATATTTTCTTTCCGTACGGCAAATGCAGAAACAAAAAGATATAACAAATGCGTGATTCTGTAGCCAGCAAATTACGAGAAAATTAAATGTTGATTTAATTTTGAAAAGCAATTTTTCGTTTTTAGCAGTGTTCATAGTCTTCTTCATTTTGGCTGTCGCTGCCGGCGTCCCCGTCAACGTCCGCGACGTTCGCAATTTGACGTATGCATATACATACATACATATGTACATACATTCATGCATATGTACAAATGTATGTATGTACATACATATGTACATCCATATTATACGTTTCTTTGGGCATTTGTATGTGTCCCTGCCTTCTTGTCCGGTATCCCCTCTACCACAACACACCTAAAGCTTCGTTCTGTACATTTCACTCTTTGCATTTGAGTTACACATTTTGCTATACCCTAGCAAAGGGTATCATAAAGACTCATCAGATATTTGTAACATATTTGACACGTTTAAGACATTGGACATATAGATACTTGATCAGCAGGTAAAGTTTGAAAGGATTTCCGATTGAACCACTATAACCATAGATACATAGCAGGAAAGAGGTTTTTGGTTCTTAGCCATCCAAAAACTCCATAAAATTTAGAGAAATCGGATGATTTTTTATATCATCTTCCTATTACATCATCAAGTTTCATTGAGATCAAATAAATAGAAATTCAGTAAAAGTCAATTTAAACCGGCAGTTAATTAATGCATTAATTGCTCGTATGGCTGCAGTAGAGCAAAGCAAACAAACACACACACAGACACAAAATATGTAAATTATATGGGTATGCGTGCCAATTACTGATATATACAAAGGACTCAAAGGACATGTTCATTGGAAAAGGAAAGTCAATATGGTGAGAGTTTGTATTGGAATTATTGGGATTGATTGCAAGGGTATATGAATTTCGGTGTAGACGATGCTTTTTTGATGTTTTGATGTTATTTCATTTCATTTGTTTTATTCCGTTCCATTTCTCCTCTTTCGCTATGGCAATAAATCGCACTTTACACGTCGCCCAAGTTCGGTTAAGTTCGTTGCCAGCTGCAAAGTTAACATGTGCATATACATAGATGATATATACTTAAACACATTTTCCAAATCAATTCAAGTCCAGTTTCAAAATGTCACACTTTCGGCTATCAAATATGCTCAACTTCCTAAAGAAAGATTGCTTACAATATCTGAAATGGTATGTTAAGTCGCCAAAGTGGAAGTAACAGACAGAAGAAAACTTTTCTGACGCCGATAAAGTACATTCACATATATATATATATATATATTATATTCTTTATCAGCATCAACAGCCGAGTCGATCTAACCATGTCCGTCAGTCTGTCCGTCCTTTCTTCCTACAATGCTTTGTCATTTATTTTGAATAGATTTATTTGAATCCATTTTGTTTCAATTAAAACTCGTTCGAAAACGAGTATATTCAGTTTTCAAGCAAATTTTAGAGTCAGTGACTTGTACTAGTCGAGAGTTAGTATAATCCTTTTTCTCGATCTTCTATCACGAAATCAATTATAAAACTGTTAAATGAAATTTTGTTTAATTCTTAGACAGTCTCTCAAATAATCTTGCAAACACCGAAATTTATATTTCCCTTTTTTATCCTTTCTATTTTCATAGAATTTTGCACAAGGCTTCACTGTACAGAAACTGCACTGAAAAGTCTGCTTAGTAATTATTCTCATTAACATGAAATGCAGTATTAAGAATTATCAATTATGAAAATAAATACTTTATGAGCAGAGCAATTTCCTTTAAAGCATCTGAATATAAACAGACTAAGCATGTTTAAGGGGACCTTTTAGAAAGATAAAGTGCCTCAAACTGTCAAACCTTCACGTGCTGCTTTTGTTGTTTGTCATGTATGATTCTCCTGGTTCCTCCCAGACTGAACATTATATGCATCGAGTGTGCTTTTTGACCTTCCACCACATTTCGATAACAAGAAAATTAATTACTAAAAATATTCGAATATGATATAGTATTCTATCGAAATGAACTTGCATTCAGTTGTATACGAAACATTGTGAAATATGTAAACTATGTATGAACTCATCTTTGGAATGAATGATTGTCCCTTTTGAAATGGTAGAGTAATTACGTAAAGAGCAGAGCACATTTCGAAAACTCATTAGTCTTATAATAAAGTTGAATATTTCTTATTTACGCAACAAATATTTAAAGTTTGAAATTCCCACTTACATTACTTCAATTTTTGGTGACTTTAATTTTAACATTTTACTCTTTGGGTGAAGCAAGGGAAACACAAAACACCGAGGGACTTTTGATTTCTGCAAAGAAAGTTATCAACAAAATATTACGTATACGCAACGTATGCCAGTTAAACCAAAAAAACGGATATAAGAAGTATCATTTAGATGAAATGAGTAATGATAGAGCTCATTTCCTTATACATACTTTGATTTTTTCAATCCGATATATATTCATGACAAATTGAATTGCAATAATCTAAAATTGTGGAAGAAAATTAGTTTATTCCAATTAGGGAGCAAACAAAATTTGAATCAAACTTGACTTAATACCAATTCTACATATATGTATACCTAATTGGGCGACTCTAGATCTTTTAGATTTCGAAATCTCCTTCTGCTTACGGACAGATCGGCATAGTTATAAATAGGTATCAAACAGATCCCCTTATATTGCGAAAAATAAAAAGAGGCTTAAAAATAATTTGTATTTTCATTTATCGACCTCGACTCGGCAAACAAAAGGTCTGTGAGCAAAAAACCAAAAATTTGTAAATGTTTTCTTTTAATTTTGACGACTTTAATATATCATTTTACATTATGTATGCGTGGTATTAAAATCTGAGTTAGGATTATCAAAATACACAAATAGGTTCTTAATTCATTTTGGTTGTTCAATACAAACATAATTGCATAATCTCCATATTCTTATAGCATTCAGGTACAATGTAAGGCAAACCAGAAGAAAACTATTGAATCTTTGGTATTTGGCATTAATTAATATTGTATTTTAGTTTTTTTTTTTCTATCGTTGGTGGTGGTAGAGGACATTGGAGGAGATCCATATCGGCGCCTAGTTACAGCTGTTAGGTAACAGTTCTCTGGTATCGATTTTGTGGTGAAACCAAGTTGTTTGAACAAGTGACAAATTGCCGCTGCATATGACAATGATCATGATGATCTGTCTTCGCCTTCGTCGTCGTCTTCATTGCCGTCCTCCTGCGTGGTGAGTCTTGTGGCTATGCCCATAATTGGCAGCCACGCGCCATCATCTTCACAGCGCCGTTCCACATAGTAGCCGTACGGAATTTGTTAAGGGGAGCGGAAAGTAAATGTCATTCACATCTACATCCACATCGTCCATTATCATCTTTGTCGTCATTTCATATGGGGGTGGTATGATGATTCTCTTGCCTGGCCTTAATCGATTTTGACATTAATTTGCGTTGGCAATTTTGTTAGATTTGCCCTTTTTATGCCTCGAGACACTTTATGCTTTAAATCCCCTCTCTCTCTCTCTCGCTTGCTTTTTGTCTTTGTGTCTTTTTGCAAGATTATCCACTTAAAATTTGTGACAATTGTCACATTGTTTTCAATTCCTTTAGCTGCCTTGTTGTAAATCATTTAAAATGCGTTGTATTTGTTTTGACAGGGCGACGAATGCTTCATAATATTTAACAATAATTGTCTGAAATTGAATCATAAATTATAGTGAAGTGCCACAGGCGCCCCAAAAGGGGGAAGCCAACCTTTACTCAACATGATCCTTCAGTTTTACGATCATTTTATAAACTGTCTATGGACTAACTTAAGGATTGATGAGACGAATCGTTGTTTTAATCCTTTTCCCTGGTATTGGCTACGCCTTAGACAAATAGCAAGAATCAGATTTCATTCTTTATCTCTGATTGGCTCATTTTCTTAGCGTTTTGTGCGTGGGTTGGCTAAAAAGTAATTAGCCTAGCCAGAAACAAACCACATACATACATCGGCAGTTATTCAAAGTGATGAATGCTGCACAGATTAGTGATGAGTTATTGCTGTCAGTGTTAATGAGTGTTGACAGAGGTGTTGATCAGCCCCAAGATCAACCTGCTTAGTATCTGATAAAAATTCATGAAAAGAAATTCTTCAAAAAAGTTTTATTCGTCGTTTAGACTTTAGACTGGAAATTAATGAATTCTTTAATTTTCAGCCTGCCCTCGAACGTAAGAGATATTCGTATTCTGATCATGTTTAAATACATATATCATCATATGGCCCCTCCATAATCGTGATTGATGATCTGATTGATGAATGTTTCGTACCGTTCCATTCTGTCTTTCAGTCTAGACTTGATGTGCAAATGAAATAATTTGATTATCATTTAATTCACTCTACGCAGAATTCACAAATTAAGACAATGAAACGCTTATTTCGTGCCATGATAAAAATCAACTTAAACACCAGAAACAAACAAACAAACAAACAAACAAGCTGGCAGGCAGCGCAGTCAGCAGCGTTGGTAGCAGAGGCAGCATGCTGTGCCAACGCCAAGCTCGACAAAATGTGTGAACAATATCGGCGCTGATCTCTCATTCTCTCCCTATCTTTCTCGCTCGCGCTCTCTCTCTTTCTGCCTGATATAAAACAATACCAGAGGAAGTCGGAGTGGAAGTAGAAAAGAGAAGACCCAAGAGACCTGTTCATAAAAACCTGTTGGCCCAGACTTACTCAATTGAGAGAGACAGACTCAGAAAATATTGAGATTGAGAGACATTTTATACAGGTAAAATAAGAGCGAGTTAGAGAGTGTGTGAGAGAGAGAGAGAGATAGAAAGAGAGAGAGTACTGCATTTGCTGCGCTTTTTGGAGTTCTTCAACTGAAGCTGTACTTTCCCACATCCGTAAGATGAAGTTCTTGCCTTTTGGTTTGGTTTCTTCGTCAATTTATTTTTATTTCATAAAAAATCCATTCACAAAGTTTTTCCTAAAGCTAAAAAAGGGAACAGCAACAACAAAAAACATGCCAAATGACCCACAACAAAAATTAAAAAAAAAAACAGAAAAAAATAAACCTCAAATGGAACATACACAAGCAGTTTCAATTCGGAAAACCTAAAACCAACCCCAACCCCGGAAGAATTCATCTTCCTACACCCACCCACCAGCCCCCATTTCAATGCCAAACATCTGACCTCCCATCCGCCCACTTTGGAATCCAATCAGCCACGCGTTGGTGATAAAATGCGTTAACAATACGTGAAAGCTTTGCTAACAGTTTTTCTTTTCACCCCACCTCCCAATCTCCATCCCCACCGAGTCCCCTCTCCGTGTTCGCCAAGTTCTTTTGCGGTATCTAACAGATTTTTGTGGGTTAACTGCGAAGTCGGGGTTGCAGGTTTTTCTTTTTTCCGAGGGTAGTAAAGTTTTCCAGAGGGGAAAGGATGATTAGGGGGGCGGGAGTATGTGTAAAATTGGCGCTGCCAATGTCTGTTTTTCTTTGAAACGAGAGAGAGAGAGAGAGAGAAAGAGAGGGAGTGAGAGATGCGGTAAGGCGTTAAAGAAGGCCTGTATGGAATTACATACCACACATCTCACACCTGATTTGAGTATTGCTCGGATAATACAAGGTGTTTATTTTGAAGGATTTCAAACTCACGAACTGTGTGAGCTTAGAAAGAGTTTTGATCAAAACATTAAGCACACCCAATAAAGGATGCTTGGTACACCTTCATACATACATACATACATATGTAGTTGTTGTTGTTGTTGTAAATCGACTTAACATATACAAATTATTATGAAATTAGCATAAATTTGTAATATTTAAAGCCTTTTCTTATTAAATTGTGTAAGAGGTATAATAGTTTGCTGTATTCTTTATTTTATTCTCCTATTATAACCGATGGCTTAATTATTTTACGATTTGTCACAAACACGTCTTGTCGCTGCAAGCTTTAGAATAGGAAGAGCGGTATCAGCGTCGTTTCATTTAAAAGTCATCGATATCACAGCGTTGATATCGATATAACTTAATCGCTACATAATACAGTTTATCGCTTATATAATAGGGTTATTTTATATATGTATTGGATTAGCGTTATTATAAAGTTAAGGAAATATGTAAGTATTATATACGTAGACCAGGGGATTTATATGTAGCCTACTACAATTGTTCCTGTTCGAAACTTCCTTGTGATAAGTGATACATTGGAGTGTTCTGGCCTATTCTTTTATAGTATATTATATCGATAATTGGGTGCTATTCATGCCGATTCATGCTGTATATGTATATTCATACAGGATGCTTAACACAAAACTGAGAATCAGCATTCTTAAACAATTACCGAAGTTAACATAATTCCTGTTATTCAAAACCTGAGCTTGTCATCATAAATCACTTTAGCCAAACCAAACATTCGTCCCACCAACACTACCACCACGCACACAGTCAGACACACACACACGCAAACGCACAAACACACTTACACATACATACATACATACATTCATACGCCCTGTATACGGCCAAAACAAAACAACACAAAAAATTGTCCACAGGCCAAAAGCAATGCTCAAATAAAAAATAAAACAAAACGTACAAAATGAGCGGAGCGAACTTTTTAAGCAAAATCAAATTCAACAAGCAGCAGCCCCACCAACAACAACAACAACAACAAACAACAACAAACAACAACAACAACAACAACAACCAGCAGCGACAGCAACAGCAGCAACCTCGACGGACAGCAGCAGCGTCGAGCATGACGAAAGTCCTTTCGCACATTACCACATTTTTGTTGTAGCCACCCAGTCAGCCACCAACAACAATAACAACAACAGAAGCAGAAACAACAGCAACACGAAAGACAAAAGCTAAAAGCGACAAATGAAATAATAAGAGAGCTTAAATAACTCCACACGGAGAGCGCACATACAACACATACACATACATACACACAAACAAGCGTATGTATGTATGTATGTATATATTCATGCACACACAAACTTACATGTTTGTTGTTACATTGACTTCCGATGACTGCCAACGTTGATGGGCAGAGACTCCCGTTTCTCCCGACCCCGGCCCTTCCACCCACTCATCCGAGCAGAGAGTAACAGCGTCGTCAGAAGCTGCGAACTTGTTTGCTCAATATGTTTCACAAACACTCACACACACACACACAGGCACATGCACACACACACAAAGCTTTTACATTGCACGCTAAATAATGACTGACAGTATGTTGGTGCCCCCTCCCCCGACCAGACCCACCAACAGACCGTCTCACCTCATCTCTTTCTCAACGAAACGGTGACCCCCAATCGCTCGCTCCCACAATGAAATAACCGAACCCGAACCAAACCGAGAGAGTGGCCAGCAAGTGAGAAACAGAGAGTACGATAGAGAGAGAGAGAGTGATACCGAGTCAGAGAGTAAGCAAATGAACAAATTGAGAGCAGAGCAGAGCAGAGCACCTTGCGCTCTGTTGTTGATATTGTTGTTGTGTGCAATCGTCATCGTTGTGTTGACGTATTTTTTTTGTTGTTTTTTTTTGTTATTTTTTTTTGCTGTTGTCATGCTTAATCCCTGTAGCAACAGCGGCGCCGACGACGACGACGACGGCCACGATATGTGTGCCTGTATCTCTGTATCTGTGTGTGTGTGTGTGTCTGCGAGTGAGTTTGAGTGCTTTTGTGTGATATGCTCGGGCCAGAGTGTGTCGACACCCACTTCCCCTTCTGGCCACCCGACCCCACCGACCACCCCTCTAGTCGTCACTCGCAAAGCCAGGCAGTCACCGCATTCGACCGCAAAGCGCTGGGGCCATGTTTTCACACAGAGCTTACACACAGATATGTACAAACAAACAAAACAAACACACACACACATACACATGCGACATATCCATATACATACGCATTAACATATCAAAATCCAGAAACGAACAAAACCAAACGAAGCGAAGCGAATATTTCGTTCTCATTTTGCAAATTGACTTTAATAATTTTTTGGGTCTTCTTGTTTCTACCCTGTAGGGCGAGAAAGGATCCACTTAATTCATTCAATTAGTTCGTATCAGAGATGTGAGGAGCAAGAAAGGGTATGCCATAGTCGACTTTATTCACTCGATGATCGAAATATATTGGTTTTTGCGTTTTAATTTTATGCGATAATTGTTCGTTGGTATTAATTGATATGATAAATAAACCAAAAAAATAAGCGAACAAACACATTGGACAACAAAAAACAATTTTAATTTATGGCTAATAAAAATTATAACTTATGGTAATTCAATAAATTCCTCAATTTCAAATACTAAAAATGTCATCTAAATCAAAGAAGAAATTTACATAAAATTCACAAACAAATGTACGTTAAGTTTTCTTTCTATTTTTCACTTGTTTCGCTTTTTTCGATGCGACATTTGGAATTATTCAAAGAGTTGCCATACTGATTGACCAATTGCGATTCTTTCCCTCTGTCTTTGGTGGGGGGCGAGGGCGGGGGAAGCTGTCAAAACTATTTAATCTAAATAACAAAATGCCACCGCAGTAACCTCCCCGCGGGTAGTGGAATGTGAGGTCTGCAACAACAACAACAACGATATCAACACAAAAGCGCACACCAACGCGCACAAGCAGCAACAACAACAACAACAGGACAGAGCAGCGGCGACGTCGGCGGCGGCAGCAGCAACAACAAGAGCGTAAACACCGCAAAATAATAAACCAGCTCGAGAAGTCTAAATCACACTCATTAGCAAAAGCCCAGCCGCCCCCCACCCCCACCGCCATACCGTCACCCTTCCCCGCCGCTCCACATCACACATTCAAATAATAACGAAAATCTACATCAAGTGTCGACGTAAAGAATACCCAGTAAAAAGTTTCAAGGCGTTTCAATGCGATTGATTAATCGGATTTTTCAAAAGATTGACCTGTCAAGTGCTCCAATTGATTCTATATAATCGTCTATTGGGCAAATCTGTTCCAGAACTCCTAGAAATGTTTTCGGTATCAAGAAAAACAATTGCCACAGTTGTAAAGGAGCCAAGATCGGACATTGTCGGACTCCTTATGTTTGGGGTCGTTGTCTTGGTAAAATTTGAAATTGGGTTTTTTTGTCGCCTACGAATCCAAATTTGATGGCACTTTGTGCTAAATACGTCTTCAATATTGCCAGATACTGCTCGGCGTTCATGGTATTATCAATAAATGCCAGTTCACCGACTCCTGGACTGGACAAACACTCCCAAACCATGGCGGAAAGTTTCCCAAACTTCACTGCTGGCTACATACATATATAAAATCTGTGAAAACACCACATTTTTCATTCATTTGCTCCTTAAGGTATGCAATGTTTGATTTAAAAGTTACTTTCTATGCTCTATACACTCAAAAAAAAGTTGTTCGAATTCTCAGACTGTCTTTTGTATAGTTTTGGGAGCAATTAGATCCGTCACTGACTTATGTGTGTTTAAAACAAAAAATGCGACTCTAGAATTGATATAGCATACTTTTCAGCATTTGAAACACAAAGTATTTAAAAATCAGGTAATTGTGGAAAACTTTAAAAGAACTCTTTGGGCCAACTAAATGTAATTAACTTTTCGTTGAGAAACAATCGACCAATGAAAATGAAAATTGATTGGCTGAGTATACCCCATTAACCCTTGAATTAGAGGGTGTAACAACAAAAACAGCAACAACAGAGCACACAAAGTGTGTCCCCTCTTGGGCAGCAGCAACAGCGATGGCCTCAGTTAGCGGCAGCAGCAGCAACAGCGCGCAGAACAAAAATCAAAATCACTCACACTCGCACACAAATGTACCCATCCACATCGGCACAAGCATACACAGATACAATCACACACACACACACATACATATACATATATATATATACTGGGAGAGCTGACTGCTCCCTCATCATATCTCAAATTGTTAAACGATGAGAATGAGATGAGAACCTAATAAGAAACCGAATACAAAAGATAAACACAAGCGTAAACATTTAAGTAACAAAATTGGCTTTTTGTTATGCTGCTGTCCGAAGGAGGGCGAGAGAGACAGAGAGAAAGACGCAAAGAGAGAGAGAGAGAGTGAGAGCGGTATAGAGAGCAAGGCAAGCCAGAGAGAGCGACTGCAGCTCGGCCACACCGTTGAGTTTGTGAGAGTGCAGCTCGGCCACACCGAAATTGAGAGTGAACAGCTTCTCTGCTTTGCTTACGCTCTCTCTGTTTTGTTCGCTCTCTCTCTCTCTCTCTCTCGCTCACTCGCTTACACACTCAAGTAACGGCTTGTGTTGGGGCTATGCAATTGTTTTTTCAGTGGGACAGATTGGCAATTGATTGTTGTTGTTGGTGGTGGTGGTGGTGGCGGTGGCGCTGTTGCTGCTGTTGCCGGCAGCGCTGCTTGGGGCATGCTGCCTCGCTGCTCTCAGCTCGTCCATTTGGCTGTGTGTGTGTGTGTGCATTTGTGTGTTTGTTTGTCTATCAGTGTGAGGCTGTGCGTTGCCTTCTTTTCGTATTTTCCATTTCCATATGTTGGCTGTGCTTTTTGTTTTTTCTTATTTTCTTAGCTTTCCTCTCGTTTTTTTGTTGTTTTTGTTGGGCAAAGTCGTTAATATATTTGTAAAATGAAATTCATTTCAGAATTGCTGTTTGTTCTTTTGGCCGAGAGGGGCTGGTGGGGAGTCAGTTGACTTTAATTTGCTTAAACTGTAGATTTCATTTAAGACTTTGTCACAAAATATCGGTCAGTGAAATTTTGATTAAACTGTTTTGGAGATTGACGAAGAATAAAACCTTACAACTTAAGTCTTAACTAACACTTGACATCTTTTTAAGCAATTTACTAACTTTATTACCCATTTGAATTCTTCAGTTTGCCAAGAATTGTGGCAAAATTCTCGTTTTTTTTCAAAAACTGTTCTCGAAGAAGTTTTGAAAACGATATTTTTATTTGAATTTGATTTCGATGTTAAATTTCACTTCAATGTGGAGTTTCCATTTTGTTGTTTATATATTGTTTTTTACGACATTTTAATCCTATAGCAAATTAACAATTATATAATAGCTGTCAAAGCAATGGCCAACAAAGCAATCGTAAAAAATGATATATTGCTAATTTTTTGAACAACAAATTTCTGTGCGAGGGAAGGCTAAACAAAACAAAAGGAAATAATAATAATAATAAAAATCAAACAGTATCAAAAAACCTTTTGACAAGTCAAAACGCGAATCGAAACGAGATGCCCATGTGAGTGCGTGGGTCGATTCACACACACACACACACACACACTCATAGACAGAAACTTAAATTGGGGAAAAAGAGAAATAAAAATTCATCAAAAATTCAAATATTTCAAGAAAAAAAAAAAAAACTAAAAATAACAAACAAACAGAAGATGGAAGAAAAACAAATCACACGCAAGAAAAAAAAACGAAAAAAGATCAAGCTATAAAAACCGGCTTGAAACTTTTTGACTTTGGGCTATATATTTTTCTAATTTTTTTTTGTTTTGGTTTGGTTTTTTTATCTTCGCTTGAATGCCTTAAAACCATTTACACCCGCCAAGTGGTGGCCAAGTGGTGACCCCGACGTCGACAATAACAACAGCTACAATTTTGAGAGGGGGGGCAGGGGAGGAGGTTGGAAAATATGGAGCAAACTCAAAGCACTCGAGGCTCTCTATTACGCATCGAGTTAATCGAGCCAAATGCTTTTAATAAATATGTTTTTTCTTAGCCATAATAGGCCATAAGCCATCCACTCTCCGCACTCTAGCTCCACCACTCGCACTCGCACTCACACTCATTCATTTCACATACAGTTCATTGAAAAAGGCAATGACACAAATGTTTTATGGTACTTCACACACACACACAAACACACACTCTCAAATGTCAACCTATTCATTCATTCGTTTGCCTTTTTGTGGCTCTTTCCCATAGTCGCTTTCTAGTATTTCTTTCCACAGAAAATGCATTTCTAATTAAGTTAATTGCGGCAAATGCTAAAACTTAAGTCACTAACCTAAATTAATAAATGCCAGGAACAAGGCAAAACAAGACACTGTGTGAGTGTGAGTGTGCCTAGTCCTGGTAAGTGTTTGCGTGATAAGCCATAACTACCAGTTAGAGTTACGATTGCCCTACAATCAATTCTTTAGTTTTGTGCTCGAGTTAGTTTGCCGAGGTGTTAACTTACAAATATGTAGTTATATATCGATAAGCTGAAATATTAAAAATTAAATGCATATATTTATCTTAATTTAGGCTAGATCTTCTTTGCTTGACTAATCTACAATATGTCAGCCATTAAATTTGATAGGTAAAATTTTCAGATTTAGCTAAAACCACTTAAGAAACATCAATATTTTAGTCAAATTTAAAGAATGTGTTAAATAAAACCTTTTTTGTTTGTTAGATCGAGTAAAATAAAGAATTATAAAGAAAAGGAAAAAGCCATTGAATGGAGTACATGCCAACTAAGCTCCAAGGATTAAGATTTCCACAGAATATTTGTTTTTAAAGATGCCAATTTAATCGCAAATATGACTAACAAATGTTCTTGGTTGTTTTCCTCAACGACGGGATAACCTGTCCTGTCTTACAAACAAAATTGTCACCAAGCAATCCTTTTTTTAATATTATATTATCAATTTCAAAAATTTCAACGATATTTTGAGATCACATCTATGTTTATGTCCAGACTAACTTTTGAGTGGCGAAAACTTTCTTATTCTTAGGACTTATGCACTTATTGAACTTCAATTGTTGCGAATGTTTGAGAATTTTCAGTTTTTAGATCGTAACCAGATACATTTTACATTTTATAAGGACAGTTTTTAAATCCTTACGCTCATATGAACCTAATATTTTGCCTCGGAGAAGGATCGAATTGGTTTTGATTAGGAATCCCTTGACCTGCGGCAAGCTGAGCACCACCAGCTGCCTGGTTTTGCCCTCCTAGGAAGGGATCCACGAGAAAGTTATTCCTTCCTGTGGTCTCTGACCATTTCCAAGTACAGCCAATTGGCCACCAGCAGGAGTGGGAGCACCCTGGTTTGGAAAGTTGCCAGCTGTGGGAGCCAAGGCACTTGCTGGTAGCTGGGCACCAGCAGGATCGTTGGGACTACAGCCTGGAGGAGGATTACCTGCGACTTGACAATTGGGGAATGGAGCTCCCGCCTCAGTTGGCAATTGCTGCCCAGTTGGGGGATCTGGTCGCGTTAGGGAATTCAACTCCGAGTCCTGTGACTGAACATTGATTTGGGTATGGGTATGAAAAACAGAATTGGGAGCACTGGCATTAGCATTGTTGTAGTCCGTGCGGATGTGGGGCTCACTCTCCTTGTAATGAATGTGCTCCGTCTTTATCTCGGGCTTCTTGTCATAGTGGTGATAATGATCACCTCGTTGCCTTTTGGGTTCCTCGTGCTCTTCCTCCATGTGATACACCACGCGTAATGTTTCAAGTTGCTTGCATAAAGTGTCAAGTTATTTAAATATTTCGAAATTTGAATTGCCATTTTAATCGTCGACAACGAAGGAGATATTTTTTACATATTTTTCTATTAAATTGTTAGAAATTGTTACACAGGACAAATCTCGAATGTATTTTATATTTTTTGTGGATTTTTAAAATCTGTTTCTGTGTATAAAATAATTGTTCAAAGAAATTGGGGGTTCTTTTAAATGACAAATTGTCATTTGAAGATATTTTAGGTAATAAATTACATTAAAGAATAATTGAAAAATATTTAAATAAATATAATACGATTTGTTCCAAAGGTTCCATAAGTGTTAGAGATAAGATTTTTGAAATTTTTAAAACCCGAGAAGTAGTAGAAAAATATACATATACTCTTGATATATACGTATAAATTTTGTCGTATGAATTGAAAACTTGTTGCATGGTATAACCAAGTCGGTGCGACGACTTAATTAACGACGAGTTACTTAATTTTTCTGTTGTAATTTTATTTAATAACTGTTTTGTTGTTGTGTATGGGAAACATTTGCCGACGGCTGTCGCTTCACTTCACACATTCAGGCACACACACACACACACACACACACACACACAGTCACCCACAGGCACGAAGGCATACATCCTGCTAAGCGGAAGAGGACAAATGGACGTAGCTTGGGTATCGCCTGGTCCGCCCTCCTGTGGTGTCAACAACGAGAGTTGCTTTTGTTGTCCTCCTCTTTTCCCCTCTCTCTCTCTTGTTGTTGGTTTTCATTCTTTTTTCTTTTGCTTTATACATATATTGTTCCACTTTTCATGTCAAAGTTATTGTAATTGTGTTAAGGCATTTCCCGTGTATATCCTTCGCACACCCAATTCTCGTCTATAAATAAAAATTGGTTTGAGTTCCTATTGTGTGCGTGTGTGTGAGGGTGTGTGGGTGTGTGGGTGTGTGTATGTAGGTGCGGAAGTGCTGGAACTGTGCTTTTGAGTGTGCGGTGGTGGGTGGGGGGTGTGGGGTAGGTTGAGGTAGCGTGCGACACTTGTTTGACTTTGTCATGGTCGCCATATTTGTTAGCAAGCCTTCCTTGCCCTCCATCCCGCTCCTGCTATCGTCCATCTACATATCTTTGTCGTCGACTGCTTCTCTTTCTTTCTCTCCCTATCTCTCGTTATCCGACTCTCTCTCTCTCTTCCTTTTTGATCCCATTCGATGGTTCTTATGTATTTTTTAACGCACATCATTATCATTCCGTTTGTGTTTTCAACGGGCGCTCAGCAGTTGAGAGTAGCATGAAGCTAAAGGACGAAAAGGCATCATCATCATCAGTATGAAGCAGCTTTTATTGCTGCCACCCTCCCTCTTTACACGCTATCAGTCCCTTTCTGTCTCTCACGAAAAGCCAAAGTGAAAAAGAGAGCGACTTCTCTCTCACTATCTCCCTCCCTCACTTGGGCAAAAGTTTGGCGTTTTTGCTGCTGTTTGCTTTCTACACTTTTGCCAAAAACAAAAATAAAACCAACACACACACTCAACACATAAAAAAAAAATGGAACATTCATTTTGGCCACAAGTTTGCAACGCAGGATTCTCGATTATACGAGAATTCTATGTATGTACATGTAGAATATATGTAAGTATGTATGAATGATTGTACATACAAATCCATAATCGGCAACTGGGTTTGAGTTTATGTGGATATAATGTGAAGAGAATTGTTTTAATTTTTGTACCTAATTAAAACTCTTATAAATCGATTTAATTTCAATTATTCAAGTCGACATAAATTAAGAAAAGTAGCGAAAACCTTGCCAAATGCTATTAAAACCCAAAAGCAGCTACAAAGTGCTAGTATAGCTGGACTCAAGGACCTTTCAGTTCAACTTACTGATCTTTAGTTCCTGCTTACAAAACAAAACAAAAGAATTCAAAATCTTTAAATAATTCGGAAAACCTATTTCTCATATATCCTTTGTGTTTGTTATCTTTAATGTTGCACGATAAATAGCCTTCTTTTTTTCAAAAGTTCGAACCTATAAGGTAGAGGATGTAGCTCTGCATTATGATCTATATAAATGAAATGGCATTTGAATCTGCCAAATGTATGTATCATTTTGCAAGAGTCTAGTAAATTCGATGTTGGAAAAAAGAACCCGGATTTTTGGTTTAGATTTATTTTACTTTTTGTTTTTGCTCGGCTTGTGTGCTTGTTTGTCTGTCTGTCTCCATGTGTGTGTGTATGTCTTTTGGTGTATATACGAAATATATGCATGTACATAGCAAATAACAAAAGGATACAACAAACTCGAACAGAAAGTTTTGACACTTTTATACTTTGGCTTTGCAGGCGACCCGAAACCTAACCCAAACCCAAACCCAAACCTATACCCACACCCAACCCCAAAACTCAACCCAATCCAGCCCAATATAATTCAACCCAACTCACTTTCCTCCACTTTGCTTTTGCCACCTTCTTTTCGGGTGTTTAATGGAGCCTGGCGCGGTGAGCTGCTCGGAAAAGTCGACTACATAAGAACAAAAAGGAGTGTGGGATCTTTTTCCGCCGTCTTCGTCTACACCACAGCTCCCTCTCTCTCTCTCTCTCTCTTTCTCTGTCTCACTCTCCTTCTGTATTCCTTCTCTATCGGGTCTGTGTCGGGTGTGTGTAAATGGGTCTATTTGGGCTAATGTTATCGTTACTTATGATATCCATAATATAATATTGCCAAGAAAAGAGGTAGGTTTGGCGAAACTTGAAGTTAATGTTAAGTCCTGGTAAACCGAACAAAAGTATTTGTGAATACAGAAGTATATATGTAAGTACGTTAAGAATAGTTCAAGATTTTTTGAATTGCTTTGAAAAATATACTTTGATTAACTCAGAACGAAATTAATAATATATGTATGTAATATTAGATTTTAGGTAACAAAAAAATGGTCGAGTAGTTTCGAAAGTATTTGGTTCACTTATTTCGTTTCGGTATATTTAATTCGAATTCTATGTTGAATGTGCTTTTATTATATACTCAATATACTCAATTTAACTCATTTATACTGATAAATATAATAAAGAGATAGATAAAATATTTCAAAATACATATTTGGGTACCATGAGCTGTAAATTCAAATGGAAAGTGGATTAATTAGTGGGATTTCTTGCTAGAAATAAGTAAGTATTAACTTCATCAACTTCATGTGGCTTTCATCGAAATTTAACAATCAAATGATTATCGTTTTCCCATGAAAATCCATAGGGAGTATGCTTTTTAATATATTTAAAGGAGTCGAAATGATTTTTGATATCTCAGCTCCCAGCAGGACTATCAGGACTTTAATGACGAAAGTTGTGTGAGACTTTCATCCTTATCCCTCAACAAACTTTTAAATTATTGTTGAATGAATTATGTTTTATCTCAGCTTTGTGCAGGACTTTCCAGGATCCAAAAATGTCTGTCGATGTGAACCAATAATGACTAGAATATACCAGAATAAAATCTGGTAAATGTACATATTGAATATATGAGATGTTGTTTAATATCTTTTTCTATATCTAGCTTTCTTTTCCCGTTTCTTTGTTTTTCAGTTCGGTTTCTTTGATGAAGTCTTACAAAAAAATGCAATTAAAATGTGAATTATTCGTTTTGTGTAGATTTCGAATGCATTCAATGGCGAAAAATGATCAAGGCTTGTCTTAAGTAAAATAAATAAAGCCTGATCTATATTTCAAACTGCGGCGTCTTCAAGTTTTATAACAACAAACTGGAATTTAAAGACTGGGTCGCACCAAAATAACAAAAAACAGAAACAAATAGCAGAAAAAAAACCTGAAAATCAAAGTGAATTGAAGTGAAGCGAAAACAATAGATGGAGATGATGATGATGATGCTGAAGAAGTAGTAGAGATGGCGACACCCCCGCAGATGCTGTCTGCTTGTGCAAAATTAGCATAACTTGTCATAAGTTGAAAAATCTCATTAGGCAAAAGTTTGGTTTGGTTTGGTTTTTTGGGCATTTACTGTGTCGGTTTTGGTTTGGTTTGGTTTGATTTAGCTTGGCTTGGCGTCTCGTGGATCATTAAAAAATTAACATTTATGGAGACGCATTGAAAGGTTTTTTGTTCCGCTTGTTTTATTGGTCGATTCCCTTCACTTCTTTTAGACAGCAGCAGCAGCAAATGAAATTCAAAGCCAAACCAATTAATTTGCATATCTAAACAAATGCAAAGAAGAAGATTTTTGATAGGCCATCTCCACCTCTCCTGTGAAACGCATTCCATTCGATTTCATCAAATGAAACTGCGAACCGATGTCTATGCCGATGCCCATGCCGATAGGGGCGGGGGCGTCGTTTTGGTTAATAAACTTAAACGATATCGATTAATTTGCATTTCCTTCTTCTTTTTTGCCCATGCAGACAGCGAATAAAACTTTCTTACGTACGTTTCGTAATTAAAACGCCAAAAGGTGCCACGCCTAGTAGTCATAGCCAAAGTCAAGGCATAGGAATGAGAATGTTTTTAAAATGTCTGGCAAAAGTTGGAGAAAAAAAACACACAGAAAAAAAGAAAGAAAGAAGCGAAACCAAAGTAAAGAAGTCAATGCTTGAAGAGGACAAAGTTTTATGGAGCCAAAAGTAATAGGCAATGGCCAAGTATAAGACGTAAAAGTAAGCGGCAGAACAGCAGCAGATTGTTGGGCTGAAAGTCAAAGACAAAGTGGGAGAAATGCAGGAGGCCATGCCAGGAATATTGAAGCAGTCGGTAAGTCGTAAGTAGCATTTAACAGCCAACTTATGGCCAATGGCCATGGACAGTAACGGGTCCAGCCACAGCTCCAGCTACATAGCAATCGGCATTATGTGTGGGGATGGAGGGGTAAAAAACATGCAAAGCGAAAGAGACATGGAGACAGAAACAGGGCTGGCTTGGGTATGTAGTCAGCCATATAAAATCCTGTGAAAAGTTGTATAAGCGCATCAGCCTCTCCATTTTCCTTTTTACCGCCTATCCTAGGCTCTAGATCTCTCTATCCTATCAATCTTCTCTATGAAATCATGGAAATTATGTTGCATACCTTGTGAAAATTGATATAACATGAGGACTTTTATGTGTCCACTACAAGTTGAGTCCAGAACAAGCATTTCTTCTTAACTCTGTGACACCTATCGAGTGATTAACTAAACCGGTAACAACAGTCAAAGATCCGAAGTTTCTGCAATGGTATCGTATTACAGCTTTATAAAGAAAATCCAAAATTGTGCAAAACAAGCACCTTTTGCCTCCGAATATCCTCCAGCCAGCTTGAAACGAAATAAAGCATTATTTTATATTAACATCTTTGCTAGAACTCAGAGTTTTTTGGTTTCGGTTTTGGATTTTATTCTATGTAAAGTAACTACATAAGTTGGCAAGACGACTTACCATGCTCAATAATATAGCAAACAAATGCCATTTCGTTCTTACAAGCACATGAGCACGTTAGCTTATTGTTAGCCTTTTAGGTGGAGTATTAAGAAAATTCAAAATTGTAAATACTGTGGAAGAGTAACAAATTTAATGGCTGTAGCTCTCATGGTCTCAGAAGTCTATGTGATCATACGGACGTACAGCCGGCGATTTATGGGATTAACATTTCTATTCATTCAGAAATTATTTGTTTGTTTTTTGTTTTATTCTTCTACCTGCAGATGATATCACTATACTATGTTTTTTTTTAATAAATATTGTTTTCTGACCTAATTTGCAATCTTTTTATCGTTATGCAATATCCAGAATAAAATCAAAAAGTTATTCATTCTTTTGTGTCCGCTAAAGATTTGCCGGAAAGTAGGCAATACATTTGATTGGAAGAATTTTTGTATTTGTTCTTTTGCTTTGACTTGCTCGAAGGAGGTGACTAGTTGCCCCAATTCTGTCAAGCAGGTTATCTCCCGAAAGTCACTTTAGATAAACTACAACTAGTGGCATCTAATAGAGGCACTTGGCATCTGAAATCGAATTCTCATGGATTCGGTGCTACTTGGTGTTCTTTTTGAGGTTCACTGACGTAACCTAAGAAGCAATGTTGAATTTTTACTGTAAGTTTCTTTATCAAGATCACTTAAAGATACATTACATATAGTTGTACATATATGTATAAGTGCCTTCCTTTCTTCGTCTCATTGTCTATCTGCATCTTTATTTGGCTGCTTTCTCTTCTACTTCCTTTTTGCTTGAACATGAAAATTTCATTTAGTTTCTTTTGCACACAAAACTTTTTACTAGTTGAAGCTGCCTTACTTCTTCTTTTATATTTATACCCTTGCAATAAGGGTATATTAATTTTGGTCACAAGTGTGCAACACATAGAAAGAGATATCTCTAATCCACAAAATTTGTATACTATATTAAGATGCATTTAGATAGGTAAAGATTAAAGGAAAAACTTGTAGAGGGTGTACAAACTTCGGCACGCTTGAAGTTAGTCCCTGGTTTTCATTTTATTCGTTTTGTTTTTTTTATTTTCTTTATTGGTTTATTTTTATTTTATTTTATTTTTTTTTTGTTCGTTTTTGGTTGCCTTTAAATTTGTCTGGCTTTGTCGTTGTTGCTGCTTTTGCTGCCGCTTTTACAAGAAACAGCATCCTTTTACCGTACCCTTACACTCTCGGCATCAGACCACCCTTCCTCATGCCGCATCTTGTCTCACCCAGGAGGAAAACTTTGTCTGCATTTTTCGGGGCGCCTTACAAAAAGCAAGCAAGAAAAACTTTTGCCTGCTTTTTGTCATATTAACAGCAGCTGCAAACGGGGGGCGAGCAGGGTAAGTGTGGGTAGTAACGATACTTACGAAAAAGATCGGATAAAGGGAAGGGTTTTGGAGATATGGTGCGGTTAGTTATCTGACAGACAAACGTTGATGTAGCATGGCGACTGCAAAAAATAATTTCTTTCTTAGTTTTCGAACCGAATTGTCCCCTTCTTTCTCTTCGGCCAGATATTCTCAATTTCAGTGTTGGTCAACTTTAAGTAAGTTTAGATATATGTACCTATATATATATATATATATACATATGTATATATGTATATATAATATAGATATATAAATGTATGTTAAATTATTGACTTGCCACTAAAGCGAAAGTACCACAAGGAATCTTATGGCACAGCGAGGACAAAAGCTGCAACACATTCCAAAAGGCAAAATCCTCAATGTGTGTGTCTCCATCTACAATTTCCTTGGAGAAGAGTGCATTGGCGTCTGTTGTCCTTGCCAGCAACTCACTCACGCACACACACACACTGGAACAGAGAGAAAGTGCAGTGGCAGGCAGCTTCCTTTTGGCTTCTTTCAACCATTTTCTTGTGCACCCTGAAAATACAGTGCCTGGCTCCATCTTCATCTCCATCCCCACCTCCACCACCGTCTCCATCTTCGTCTTCGTCTTTTCGTTATTATTATTTTTTTTTCTGGTGCTCTGCTGGCATGTGAATGTACTTCAAGCGTTTCCGGTGCACATTACAGGCGAGGACAACGACGCCATTGTTGGCAACCTCCAGCCATTCCTATGACCCCGCCACATCTTCTTCCTCTACCCACCGTCCTACTCCTTTTCACTGTATCTTTTACTCTTTGTCTGCCTGTTTTTCTCTCTCTCTCTCTCTCTCTCTCTCTCTTTTCTCCATATTTTTCTCTTGTAGTAGTAGAGATTCAGCTTTTTGTGCTTTCTTCACTCTACTTTAGAGCAAAAACAAATTGTGAAAAAAATTATCAATTTAATTTTGTAACTTAACTTCCGCTCACTGCTTGGCTCGACACGCCCACAATGCACCCACCTACTTTTCAAACACTTACCCCATCTAGATCTTTCTCCTTACTCCTTACTCCTCACCCTTCTTCACTCCGATTCTCTGTTTTTATACCAATACCCTTTTTTTTCGTATTTTGCTCGCTTTTTCCGCCTTGCACATTGTTGACACTGCCAAGCGAACCCTTCTTGACACCTCTAACCTCTTCCTGGTCACGTCTCCCCTGCTGCTAACACACATACAACACATTCCTTTACATCCACTCCCCCGTCACCCTGCTTGCAACTAACTCTGCTCTGCTCTGCTGGTTGCATAACAGGGTTTAACAAAAAATTGCTCGCTTGCCAACAGAATGCAACGTATACGCAATATTGTGCAAATTACGTATGCGTCGTGTGGGTAAATATGTTTCTCTATATATTTCTCTCTCTCTTTCAGTGTTCCTCTTTTACTTTTTACTATTTAAAATGCATGAAAAGAATAAGTTGGTATGCGGATTTCACATATAACGAAAAAAAAAGAGTTTACAACGAGTTCAGTTAACTAACTTGAAAGTCCTTAAAAATGGATGAATTCCAAGACCAAGATATACCAAGGACCAATTGAAAGAACTAAGAACTATTTAGGTTTTATTAAATTATCATATAACCCTCGATGAGTAGATGTAGGCGGACATCGATTCCTTGGTGATGCTGGAATAAGCACATATCCTTTATGGGATCGGAAAAGCCTTCCTTCTGCCTGTTACACGCAAATATTTACAAATGTAAAGTAAAGTTAAAAAATTAATATAAGCAAGTTAAGAAAATCTAAATGCAAATGTAAATATTTTAATTTGAAAACGAAGTTAATGGGTAAGTGAGGTAACTGGAATCCCCGTTGGTTATAAGCAGTGCATTCAAATACAAATTTGATCGCCGAAAACAAATCAATTCGCCTAATAATATTTGAATAAAAAACAAGAAAAAATAATAATAATAATAATGCACATCCAATGCCGTACAGTTAATATTCGTTTTATAGCGGTAACTAGGAACTTAATACGAAAATTAAATTTTTCTTTTCGTATTCAATGCTTAATCAAATAAAGATTGACATCATAAAGTTACATCCAAAAGTAAGAACTATTAATAACTTTAATAGTTTAGGATAATAACTTTGGTACAAGTTCAATATGATTGTTTCCTTATTCATATGGAGCGAACCATTATTTTTCTACGTGGCTCTTCTGAAAGATTTTCACACACATCGAAAGACATTGTTTGCCTTTAAATAAAGTGTAATTTAGCTAGAAATCGAAGGCGAGAACAGGTGTCTCTTCCGATTGTGATAACATCATGCGAAATCGGAATCGGAAACGAGAACAAGGCTGAAAATAAGTGTTTAAATGAAATTGACCGCTTCGTGTCATTCCTCTGTTTAAGTATAAAATACAATTTTAAGTATTCCTCAGACATTAGTTGGGTTTATAGAGATCACACTGAACCGGAAAAAATAAAACAAGAGAGAAAAAGGAATAGGAGCTCCTTGGGGGGAATCTCTTTTTCATGTCTCTCTCTTTTATATGGTGCGTGTTTTTTACGAGCCATGCCCCACACCGCCCTCACTACCTGCCCAACGCTTCAGTGTTTTAACTAAAGGAGATAGACACACAGGGGGTCGGGGTCGGGTATGAGACAAGTTTCATTTTTCATTTATGGGGCAAACGAACGCAAATTTTTACTGCTGGCAATTTTGAACGTTTTTGCTATTTTCTAGTTTGTCTTTTGCCTCTGCCAAAAGAGTTTTTCTGTTTTTTTTTTTTTTAAGCGCAATGGTTGCGGGGTGAATGGAGGCGGGTTTCAGGGCACCTCAGATGAGTGGGCGGAAGAGAGAGAGAGAGAGAGGTGGTCGGGGATTTTATGCGTTTTTCAGGTGGCGAAGGATTTTGCGAAACCCACAAGCATAAAACATCAGTTTCACCTACAAATCCTGCGGCTCCTACCACTGCAACTCACTCTCCTATTTTCTCTTTTTATGCCTTCTACCTCCTTCCCCTGCTGATGCTTCCGCTTCTGCGTTTTCTCTGTTTTCCACTTTACGAGCACTGAATACGAAATGGATTTCTACCTCCATACGACGTCTATCCTCGTTCCTTTATCGCCCCTCTCTACTATTATTCGCTGTGGCAAGCCTGGCGCGTGAAATTGCCACTTGCTATACACGCTCCTCGCCTGTTCAACTTGGCCTCCGTTGTCGGTGGCAGGACATTTTGTTCCGTTCTGCCCTGTTTCCCGCCCAACAAATCCTGACACCGCCAACCCGGCTCGTCCCGTCCATCCGTGGAAAGTTTATTTCATTTTCGCGCACATTGCGTTCTGTTGCCTCATCTCTTTCAGCCTTGCTCCCGTCTTCGCTTCTTTCGTCAACACAAAAAATCATTTTCACCATCAAAATGCAAGGCGATAGAGGTTGTGGAGTGGGGATTGGAGGGCTTTAGGAGTGCGAATGGGCGTGGCAAGTTTACTTTACAATATGTGCTTGAGTTGTTGCTCCATTCCTTCTTCATTTTTTCATAGCATACTTTTTAGGGCAGCTCCCAATGAAGAGAATTGCAATTTCATTCTCTATCTCATTCACTCCCTCACCCACACATATTTTCTTTCATTCTCTCAGTTAGCCAACATTTAACCAACAATGAATGAAGCAACAAAATTATACAACAACACACACAAACACATAAGAAAACGAAGGCAAAAAAGTTCAAGAAAAAACAAAATCCGGAAAAAGCTGAAAAAAAGAACTCTGGCAAACAAAGAAAAGCACAAAACAAAGAGGGAAAAAGACACACACAAAAAAAATAACAAACACGCCCACACACAAACAGGCTGACAGAGACGTCAGACAGAGGCAACAGCAGCAAAGCAAAAGAAGCAAAAAAAACTACACCCTCACAGCGACAGGGACCCACTGAAAATATGCAAAAGGAAAGCATGAAAAATCATAAAATAAGTAGTCGGAAAAAAGTTTCATCAATTCAGCAACAATAACGTCCGAACTGAAATCCGACTTGACAATGCTCTTGCCATAAGAGCAAGATATATGTATGTATTTATATAGGTTTATTTATATAGAAATATCCAATTCCGAAGAGTCCTGCACTTGCTAAACAACGTTTTTATTTTTAAAATGAAACCTCAAGTTCTTATCTGTTCCTCTATACTATTACTACCCTTGCCTACTGAAAACGAAAAAAAAAAAAGAAGAGAAACCTTTGATAATAATGTATTTGAACACTTTCATTTCATTTATCCAAGTTTGTTTCCAATAAATCAGTCTACAATCGTCTTCGCAGTTGTAACAAGCTCTAAAACAAAATTTGGAAAAAATTTAGTTCTCACGAAAAAAAAAAGTATCTTTGTACTGTAATTTTTTTATTTTGTTTCTTTGAATTGTAATTTTGTTTCGCGTAGCCATGGAACACCACAACTTGCATTGGCAAGATCTCAACCGACGGGATCGTATGGACTATTTGCTGAAGACTGGACACATGTCGGACTGCAGCTTTGTGGTGTTCGATGAAACGGGAGAAAGGATCACATTTCGATGCCATAAGTTTGTATTAATGACTGTATCACCGGTGTTTGAGCGCATGTTCCAGGGTGATTTTCGAGAGGCGACTGCGTGCGAAAATATTGTCCTTGATGATGTTTTGGCTAGCGATTTCATGGCGTTCATCCAATGCATATACCCTCAAGAAGCCGATCCGTTGGATGGCTATCCCTTGCCAATATTGCGAGCTTTAATTTACTTAAGCAAGAGATTTCTGGTAACTTACATGGAGAAAAATTGCGTGAAGAACATATTGAAACGCCTATCTTATGACTTGGATCCCAACGATGTAGTTTCACTATATGAATATGCTTATCAGATTGATGAAATGGACATTTTAAGACGTGTACAACAGAAAATGATGACTGATCCACGCAAATATGTGAATTGTCCGGCTACTTATCAATTGAACTGTAACACATTTTTCAAATTTATAAACGAATTTTCCATAGTAGTCAAAGAGAAGACTCGCTTTGATATCGTTGAACGTTACTGTAAAGAACTTGGATTCAATCAATGCCCAATATACAGAGCAAAAGTTTTCGTTGAGCAACAGTTCCCGGAAACACATAAAATCGAACCAATTAATTTAGATGCGTTTGATTTTTGCAAGTACTATCAGCTGACCCCGATCCAAATGTTGGCAATTCAATGGAAGGCATCGCCCCAACTCCATGATGACGATGATGAAATAATGCAAGTATCGGAGAAGGAGCTGGAGAGTGTTTACGAAGACCTGGACAATACTCGCAGGGATTGGAAATGCAAACAGGAATTCGCGGAAAAGCTTTTGAATTCGATAAAGTACACAAGAATGTCGTCTTACGATTTTTGCGTCGGACCGGGATCATCGTATTTCTTGAGCTGCGAAAAGAAATTTGAGTTCCTATCACAGATCTGTGTGGCCGAGCAGAAGATTCGAGCTTTGCGTTTGTCGTCCAACCCCTTCGCCTTTTGTGTGTTGTAATTGAAATTGCTACAATTTGGCATTTTCAAATAAAACTTATTATTTTTGCATTGCATTCTAACCCTTTTAAGAATTGTCCATCGACACGAAGACGCTCGTCCTCACTGTTTAGTTTAGGGTTGGAGTGCATCAAAGTCCCATTGGACAAGCTTCGTAAAGAGAACTAAGATTCAAAAAAGATATATCAAGATTTCAATATACATAGTTGATTACTAGTCTATATACCAAATTAAGTGTCTAATAGTCTCCAACATCGATGTGTTCATACAGACAGACGGAGGGACGGACGGTCACAAAAAGACCTACATTTATATTTGTAAATGCCGATCATATAGGAGGATCGTGCTTTTGCAATAATATTCAGTTAGTTGGTTGAATTGTATTAAATATCTATTTCCATTTGAATTTCCATTACTTTGCCTATAGTCCAAATACCTTTCGTATTCCTTCACCACATAAATGCACACACACACAGCAAAAAACGGATCTCATTTACAACAAGAAGAACAACAGGAGCAGAGTGAAAAGGCAACGAAAGCAAACAGAGCCAGAGCCAGAGCCGGGAAAGCAGCAGAAAAGTGAAAGAGAAAGAGAATGAGTGAATGAGCAGGGTTGTAAGGCGGGGAGGGGAGCTTGGCTGCCCTGGGAAGGCAAAGCCAAAAGCTGTCGAGGAGCTCAGCACACACAAGCAAACGTAGCGAGAATTGAGCAGAAAAAGAGTGAGAGATGGAGTGAGATGGATTGAGTGGAGCAAGGGGGACGACAACGATAGAGAAATGTGTTTTTTTTTCTTGTTTCTTTTGTTGTTGCTGTTGTAGTTGTTCTTGTATGTGTGTATTGTACCACTGGGGCATTATAACGTTATCCTTCTGGTTTTGTTTCCGCTTGCCTGTCAAGACCAAGCCAGCAGAGTAAAGAGGAGAACAGAGGTCTGAAACAGAGAAGGTGAGGTGAATTGGGTGTGAGTACCAACAATGGCTGACTGACTGACTGCCAAGAGACATACAAACACACACACACACACACACAGACAGACACACAGTTAAATGCCAACACCCAACCAAAGTTTCCTTTTTTGCTTTTTTCTTATTTAGGGAGCATAAGGAGGCCAGAGAAACGAGAGGAAGAGTTCGCAAGCTAAGCCATGAAAGCATGGCACGAGTGCAACTTATTTTTATGAGCCTTTCCCACACAAACACCCACCCAACCACCCACACACACATACTAAGGCAAACATTGGCTGCTGCTGGCAAGCTCATAAAATTTATAACACAACGTCCTTGCCGGCTCCTTTCAGCTTCTTCCTTGCGGCTTTGGCTCTTCTTACTGCTGCTGTCTCTATACATATATATTTTTGTATGTATATATATATAAATATATATATATATATATATATATGTATGTATATATATAATATATATATTTATATATATATATATATATATGTATGTGTGCGTGTTTGCTTTTTCATAGCATTTTTTGCTTTTGTTCTCTTTTTGTCCCTCTCTTTCCTTCGCTGTCACCGTCCCTGTTGTTGAAGCAGATTTGGCCAAAATGTCTTAGCGAGAAAACTGAAGAAGACGAGGAAACAAGAAAGTAAAATGCCGCCCACTTAAATTGCTAAGTGGTGGCAGTTCCATTGCGCGGGGAGTAGTGCCACCGAAAAGGTATGCCAGTGGCTTCGGATGTGGGGGCGAGTATATGTAGGCGTAGATGGTGGCAAAAGTTGATGGTATAGCGCGCACCTGTCATGTATATAATATGAATTTTCCTTTGGGATATAAAACAAAAAATTGGCATACACACACAACAGTATGGCAAAAAGCCAATATTTTAGTTTTCTTTATTTTCATTTTTTATGCTTAGCATTTGAGACAAGTTTAAAAGATTTTTGGATGAACATTTTTTTTGTTTTCTTGACAGGTAACTAGGACAATGTGTCAAATAATTAGTTCATTCTATGAAACAAAATTCATCACAAAACCTATGCGAAAAGCTTTAATCATGTCTCGAACTATTAGTCTTAGAAGGGAGTCAAAAAGTTATACCAGGGCATTTGGGCAATGGTGTAAGGGATTTGTGGGATTTGTGTGCCCTTGCAAAAAAGGAACTAAATGATATACATATGTACATATGTATGTACATATATGAATATTGTTTGTCAAAACTACAAATTTTTGATCAGAACCAGTAGTAAATGGCTAAATGATTAGACAATTTCTTCTAGACCGTTGAGACAGCGTTTTCTTTTTATCCAAAGTGGTCGGTCTATATAGGCAAATTGCAAGTTTTTATGTTTTTCTTTTTGAGAATCATATATGTATATACTTAACATAATAAAATCGTTGCTACATGATTTGTCACAAATATTTATCAATAAATTAAACTAAACAATCGCTTGGAAAAAAACAAAGCTCAGTATAAGTCTAAGACATTTTTGGCTGATTGTTTCTATTGGAACTAAATGATATAGTTGCTCGATCTTAGTCAATTTACGCAAATACAACCTTAAACCACGGTTTACCAGTACATAAAAATCTGATGGGAATGGAGTTAAGTACTTGAGCTAACTCTGGATCGGAGTCTAACAAAAAGTCCTCATATCATGGGAAAGAGGAAAATACTTTGCGCAAGATTAAGGAAATAGCTTTGTGTGCTACATGCTGCAACCTCATGCCACCCAACATTCGTTTCTATTCTGTTGATTGTCCACTCATGGAAAGATTTCAGAAGAAGATGAGATGCATCAAGTATCTCCAAGTTTTTATATATTGATGTATCACTATTTGGCATCAAAAGGTCGCTTAGAATATGAAGATAGTCTTAAATGAAGTAAGTCGTCTCGATGAATTCAGTGTATGCGATGCTTCTTTGCCATTATCCCTAAATCGAAAATTTCCGCTTGGAATATGCTGAAGAGGATGCTTGTTTAAGAGTTATATATGGTTTATATGAGGGAATTATCGACAAATATCAGTGTGCCAAGTTTTATTCTATTAGTTGAAAAATTGTGGGAGACAAGTGGGCGTGGCAAAACTCTTAAGCTAACTAGCTTTTCTATTTTCCGAAAAAAAAGAACTGGGATCGGACATTT
This sequence comes from Drosophila paulistorum, assembly GCA_018152135.1. Lineage (NCBI taxonomy): Eukaryota > Metazoa > Arthropoda > Insecta > Diptera > Drosophilidae > Drosophila > Drosophila paulistorum. The sequence goes on along the minus strand of JAECXG010000606.1, from coordinate 7,020,105 downwards.
TAAAATAAATTTGATATATAGATATATAAGTATATTGACATACGTGTCTACATACCAAATTTAACTGATGCTTTTTCAGATCTAGTTGCTCATACAGTGCTGATCAAGAATATTCATACCTTATGGGTTCGGCAAAAAGAAAAATCATTGCTTACTTTTAGAAAATAACACTAGTTGGAAAGTCTAAAGCCTTCATTTAGTCCACTAAAGTCGAAACTTTAAATGATTGTTTCATCCCAACCGCTGGGCAAAATTGCTGAAGAGTATGGGAAATATGCTCTTACAAATTTCCAATAGTTGTTTGACTTAAGGCAATGGATGAATGTATATTTGTTACTTTTATTGGTACCAATTGCTAGTTAAGCAAATGGTTTCTTTGAATTATGTATTGCTAGTATTCTAGCCTGTATATAGATTTGAAAATTTTTCCTATTTCATTTGTTTTCGTAAGGATTTCGGCAACCGTCCGGCTCCCACGCATTAGAGGTGTCGAACGTGCCCGTCCCCCGGGTGATATGTGTTTCGACCCCTGATTTACATATGCTATAAAGAAGAAACTCGCACACACACACACATCCGAATAATTGTTGATGGTGTTCGGCAGAGAGAAAAGTTAAAAATTTTTGCTTACAAAATGCCAGGCGAACAGAAATTCGAAACAAGTAAAACCAAAATGTGCACGGAAGGGAACGAGTAACAAAGGACACAAACAGAACAAAACATTTAGGGAAATGTAGTTGGTGGTACGAAGGGAAATGGAATGGGATGGCATGGGGATTCTTTGAGCATGATATATGTATATGTCTGTCTGTATGTATGTATGAATGAACGTTTTTTGATTTTGTGGCTCATTCGAAAAACGCATCAAATTCTTTTGACCAAACAGAGACAAATATGAAGTGTTTTGAGGGGGTTTGGAATCAATAAAATTTCTATGATATTTGAAATTAATATGAAGTGTCGTCACTGAGAAATTAGGATAAGGATGATGATGATGATGTTAAGATGATGCCTCCCTTACATACCAAAAGTGATAAGGAACAGCAGGATGAACATTTGGCAAAAGAGCAAAAAGCAATAAACACATTTTTACGTACATACATACATACATATATTATGTATGTAGATTTGTATGTGTATTTTCATATATGTATGTACATACATATATACATACATGTACCGTTATACAAATTGTAACTGTTCTGTGTATGGCACACGTGCATTTCACCGCCCACCACCATCCTGGCCATCTCTCTTATCCTTGTGCACCCAACACTGAAGGGAAACTTCAACTCACAGACAATGTGTGCCCATACATACTGACAGATCCATATATGTATATGTACATATGTATGTATATACATATATGTACATTTGTATGTATGTGTATATCTCTCTATCTGTCTTCACATCTTTCTCCTTTTCCTCTGTTTCTCTCTTTCTCTCTTTCTCTCTCTCTCTATCATTCTCTTTGTCTGTATTACACTCTCGGCTTATGTGTGTATGTATGTTTGCATAAATAGACAATGAGCAAACAGCTTGCACGCTGAATGATAACGTAGGAGCAAGTGGAAACAAGGGCCCCAACAGCAGCAATAACCACACCAACAAGAACAACAAGTCAGCTTCGTGGCCCCATTGTGCCGTGTGTGCGGCAGGCAAAATGACAACAACAACAACTTTACAGACACACACACACACACACACACACACACCATCAAGTGCTTACATATATGGAATCGCTTGCATGTCACCAAAAGCTGGCAACCCAACAAGCTGCTCCTTCTCATCCTTTCCAGTTGAAAACTTATGTTACCTCAAGACAGACAAAATAAAATTAAACCAACAATTTTTCAAATCGATTAACACGAATTTTCAGTTTTCAATTTCAAAGAATTTAACGATATGTTCGAAAATATCGAAATATTCTTCAATATTAAAAAAAATCCGATTTAATATACCCACACTTGTAGAGGCTATTCGAAAATTCAATAAATATTTGTAATGCAAAGAAAAACCATTCGAATTGATCCGTTTCTATTAACACTTCAAGGGGAAAACAATAGCCTTTAACGTTTTTTTTTTAAATTCATAATTCTATCAAGGATAAAACTTTTTTAATTGAATATATAAAATTATATTTATACATACCATAAAAACAAGTGTTCAATAAGTTTTCCAATTAAGACGATTATTTTTAACCAAATGCTTATATGGCTAATTAACTACTGCCAAATTTATGAAATGTTGTGAATTTGTGGCCTAAAATTATCATAGTTACTGTTAAATTTATTTAGAAAAAACCAATAATATTGACAAATATTTTATCGAATTTCCTATAGATCACACAATGACCAATCATGGCAAAAGCATTTTATTGGTTCTTAACTAAATCTAAGCTTTTCATAATTTTGACTAGTATTTAAAAAATAAGTTTAGAAAATTCGAATATCATTGGAACCACTGCCTATCTGAAGTGAATGTTTTAAAACTTAAAAACTTCAAAACAAATGCGACGGTTTGACGGAATCATATACATTTTTGACGATTAGGATGGACGATGCAAGATCTGTACTTAAAAACCGGATGAGCCAAATCTTCCCTGCGGCTATTCTTTAAATAATTTTACACTGATGTTACAACGTTGTCGTTTTGTGAAATTTTAAGAATTCTCTTCTGATCGCATATTCCCAGAATTACTGCGAGTTCTTTTTATTTTTGAAACCAATATTCAGCGAGCAAAGCTGCCAGTTCAAACCTTTCGGTTGCCCAGGATATTCTTTGTCTTCAAAGACAACCGCTATTTTGATATTCACTCATCTTGAACATGTTCACCATAAACATCCAATAAATTTGGATTTTTTCCCTTCATATTGAAGTAAAGATAAGGTCCCTGCAAAAAGTATTTTTCTGGCACAAATAAATTAAAGTATTTATCATAAAAATTCTCAATGAAAATTTCCTTCAAACGTATATTTGGAATATTCGATCAATATAATGTAATTCTAGCAATTCGCACGAATTAAGAAATAAACTTAAGTAACTTGTAACTCATTTATTTGAATCAACTTTCAAAAATTTGCATTATTTTTTTGTATTTTAAAGTTTATTTTGTATTTTGAAATTGCAATGCATTAACCATTTTTCGAACACTTTTTAAAACGAATTTTGATGCCGCTGATGATGATTGAAGCACAATCAAAGACTTTCTCGGTGTGTCTCGGAGAACAAATTGGGATCGATTTTTAATTTCTTTAGCACTATTTATGTATAATTAATAAGTATATATGGATTATTAAATGTATACGTTGTTGTCTATCTCCAAACTTCGAGTATCAGCTGCATTGTATTTTGTTTTTTTAATCTAACAACTTTTCTGTAGCTTTTTTTCTGCTATGCTTTAATTTTCATAGATTTTTATTTTATTTTTTTTTTTTTGGGACAATGTTTTGAGAGAAACTTTTGGCTGCTCTGCTTAAACTTTTATGCGCTGCGCCACATGCATGTACATGTGTGTGGGTGTTTGAATGAGGAGCAGTATGGGTGTGTGGGTGGAGTGTCCATGTATGTATGTATATTTCCGTGCAAAATTGTATAAATGTTGGTTGTTGGTTTTTCTTTTTTGGCAGCCTCTAAACGGCAAGCGCAGGAAGCTTCACCAGCAACAGCATTCGCCTGACACAATTTACGCCTCTTGATAGCAGAGATGGTGAGTGGGAGGGGGCCGGGTTGTTTAGGGGTGAGATGAAATTAGGTGTGGTGTGGTGAGGTTGGATAAAGCAAGGTGAGGTGAGGTTAAGTGAGGTGAGGCGGCGTAACGGGAAAGGGTAAAATATGTTGGTTAGGGGCGGGAAGAGCATGATGCTGAAGCTGCCTTTGCTGCTTGTTTGCTCGACGTCCTTCGCACAATGTGGCGTATGCGTAATAATTAATACGCTTGAATTCATTAGTTGAGCAGATTTTGCATGCCAGGACGGAGAGCGAACTGAAAATGGGAATGGGTATGACGATGAAGATGACTGTGTGTGTATCGGTGTGTTTATGTATACATATTAACAATGTAAGTGGAAAGGAAAAAGACAAAAAGAATTCCATATAATTACACTGTGATAGTCGAAAAAAATGACATGACCACTTAATGATTTCACCCTACTTCGTATTCTCCGTACCATACCGAATCATTAGTTGGTTTAATAAAACAGTTTTAGTACATGTTTTTCCTAAAAGATTTACAAAGTTTGGCAAGACGTCTTATCCATGCTTCTTCTTCAAATTTAATAATATTGCATGTGACTGTAGTCACACGGCCAAAGGGAAACTTTTTCTTAAAGGTAAATATTGTATCGTTATAGCAAAATGTTAAATAATTAGAATGGCCAGTTTATCCGGCCAAACTATTGAAAATTCCTTATCTAGAGCCTCTAGGATACTAATGTTTGCAGGGTTTTAAAAATCGAATTGTTCTAATAAGTTTTTTTTATCAAACTTCCCTGCATTGGAAACCCAGGCAAGAAATGTTATTATTAAATTTACAAAATCTGCTTAAGGTGTTTATAAGACACCGCAGACTCAAACGCTGCACACCGTGAATGGCCGTGAATAGACCCGTGGAAAACCCGTGGAAAACCCGTGGAAAACCCGTGGTTGGTTCCTTCTAAATTTCTTTAGAAACTTTTGTTTTGAATACTTTTCAAATATTTGTGTAATAATTAAGATTCAACAAAGAAATACCTTAATACCTTAACTTGAATTTTGGATGACCAAAATGATCTAATTGCTTTGTTTTATTACAATTAACTATAAAATGAGTTCCCAAAATGTTTACCCTCAGGTATAAATCTAATCTGGTGTCATCTTCCTGTGGCGAAAGGTGAGGGGTGAGACGTTGAGGGGTTAATCATTTGGAGATTTTCTAGAACGTTACGATAAGAAAATCGCTTCATTTTTTATACCCTTGCAAAGAGGGCATATATTTATTTTGGTCAGAAGTGTGCAACGCATAGAAGGTAGCATATCGGACCATAAAAAGTATAAATATTCTTGATCAGCACATCGAGACGAGCTCATGTAGCCATGTCCGTTCGTCCGTCCGTTCGTCCGTCCATTCGTCCGTCCTTCTGGATCGAACAGATCCCCCAGTCTATTTGTTATCCTTTGCTGCAAAATATATTTTACCGTCTTTTCGTTTAATTTCTTTTTGTATTGGCTGTTTGAGGGACTGGGTGATTTGGAACGCAGATATTTGGTGATATCCGATTCATGACCAACGAATGTCTCGAATGTAAATCGGCCAATATGCGCCCACGCCTTGGCGATCAAAAACTCCAGGTGTAGGCTCAAACGTCAATGTGGCCAACACTTTGAACAAATCAATTAATTAAGTTCACGTGTTTATAATTATTCGAAAATTATAAACACTAAATGAGATATTCAATTAGTGTGTAATTCCGGTGTAAAACCTGCCTGAAGCTGAGATAACACAAAGGAAACAAAATGTTTCGGCGGATGGCCGACAGATTGACTGCTCACTCTTCAGGAATCGTAGATATTTGGCTAGGTCCAAATTCTGACCCATGGAGGAAAGCGAATTCAGTTTTATCGGTTAAGCATGGTCTCTTGTGTAATTATGTAGTCTTTTAGTTTGAGCTTTAATTACAGACCGTTGAAACGTAAGACGGTAAGATTTCTTTTTCTCTCTCTCCAGCTAAACAGGAATGAGTAAACTAACTTTACTCATTGCCTTACCATCGCGTCTGACAACATTTTCATACTACCTGTCTACCCATTATTAGTAATAGAGAGTTCAACCTCCCTTTAAACCCCAAAAACCCCCTTCCTTCGCCATGCCAATTGAGCGGCGTTGAAGGCGTTTGCAATGAAATTATTATTTAAATGAAAACAGCAACAGAAATGAGACAGCAGCGATGACAATAATAGCAACAACAATCAAGGCAAGGACGATGTCATCGGAGTGACAACAACAAGGGCAGAGGCGTAGAGTGCGTCGAAGAGGGGGAAGAGCAAGGGGAAGGAGGAAGTGGCAGACAGCAGCAACAACAACAGCAAACATAAAAATAATGCAGCATAACAGCGTAAATGTTAATAATTACATAAATAACAACAAAACAAGTAGAGTGAGCGAGCAAAAGACCAAAGGTATCGAGAGAGAAAGGGAGAGAGAGAGATTTCTCCCTTTTTCATCTTTGTGTGTGTAACAATAAATAAACAAGGACGTGTGGAAGAGGAAGAAGGGTCAAAAAATGAAATTGTGTTGGGTGGTTTGTCATTGTTCCAGGCGATAGCAGCGCCAAAAGTGACAGCGCACAATATGTAATTATGTTTCATCTCATACCTACACATACACAGACACACACACCCATACAGCGAGAGAGAGAGAGACAGAGAAAGTGGGACAGAGAGCAACGAAAGATAGAGGCAGTCGCAATGATAAAACTGGGAAAGAGTAAAAAAGACAGAATAGTGAAATATGGCAAAGGATGCAAAACCGTTGGCAATTTGTGTCGCGTTTCCAAGCAAAAAAGAAAACAAAAAACGGAACGAGAACAGAGCAGATTGAAGGAGGAGCGACTCCCTCCATCATCCCTCCCTTCCCCCATACAACCATTAGACATGGGCTCGACTCGGCAAAACCATTGTAAAACGTGGTCTTGTGGGCATGAGACGAAGCCAACCCAAGTGGGAGGTTGCCCTAAAGTATAAAAGGCAAATAAGAGACCCTCGGCCTGACTGACAACTCTCCGAACAACCAACAACCCCTCCCTTAAAACTGGCAACAATCGGCGCAAAAGGGAGTCAAAGAGGTAAAATGCGTGTGGCTTTTATTGCTCTTGGGAATTGGAGTATACTTGGAGTCGGTTCGAGTTGCAAGAAGAAGAAAGCTTTTCATACCCCCGCCCCCTTGCCACAAAAATAAAAAATTGGCGACAGGTTGCGTTGCGCCGTTGAATATGTATATTTATGTATGTACATATGTGTGTGCTGACAGTAAGTAAACAAGTGGTAAAAGCACGAGGGTTGACTAAGCCACATTGCCTTTGCCATAGGTTATTATCCGATTTCAATTAAATATATTGAGATCTATTTCGAAGCTGATTGCCTCAATAATATATTTTTAGTTACACAACTCAATTTCTAAATACTTTAGTATATTATCTAAAAGAGACACCATGATTAACCTATTTTTAAGGGTTTCCGAAGTTTCTATACTTTTGCAAGTTTGTCCTTTACTCTTTCCCAATTTATCGAAAAAGTCGAATTTCTGCCAAAGAATGGGCTACGAACTTCTAACATGCAAATTGACAGCTTTAAGAAAGTGTGTAAGGAAAAAAGGAATCCAAAGTATATTAGCACCACAATAACAGGGTAGCACAGTTTTTCGCTTATTCGGAAATACTTTGGCCAGGTGTCTAGTCCAATCGCTGATGTTAGTCTGGGGCTAATATGTGGAATAATTTTGCTACGACATTTTCCAAGGATTGCTGCTGGAGTTGCTCGTCGTTTCTAAGCTAAACTGCAGAAACCCCTCTCGTCATGCAAAAGACATATGTATTAACATTTGTATGCTTGTATGCATGCATGTGTAAAACATGTTTTTAAATTAGAAGCAAGATAACTTTTTATACTCTAGTATTGCACTGCAGTGTAGTGAATACAGCCCTTTTCTGAGCACTTAAGTCAGTTCATAATATGTAGTTTATGAAATGTAAATATCTATTGATAAAACATCAAAGCAAACAAATATTTCCAATAATTTTTTTTTAAATATTGACCTTGAAATTAAAGAAAATATCGGATTTCGGCAAACGCGTTGAACAAGATATAATATGTACATTAATTTTCTTAGCATACTTATTAGGGCAAAACCGGTTCCCCTTGAAATGCTAATTCATCCTTTGTAAGGGCTGTATTCCCCACAGTGCACTGTGGGTTGCGGAGCCATTTTTTGAGCACTTAAGTCAATTTTTAAAAGTTTTTGAAACCCAAATATTTTGATGCCAATTTATAGATAATATATCAATTCACATTTCTGCATACTTGGTTTTTCAAATTTGTTCAACACTGGTGAGAATAACGCTGTCGAAAACAAGTGTTGGGAAAAAAACAAAACTGCTTGCATTTGGTGCAAATTGTTGCTTGACTTTGAGTGTATATAACTTTTAAAAGAAAAACGTTATTGATAAAACTGAAGATGCAATTGAAAAAGTCGATCTTGTACTATGTGTTAGTAGACTTGATTTGTTCTAAATTGAGGTGTGTGTCTTAAAATCTGTGTAATTATAAGCGACTCTCAAAAACAAAACTTGTTACGAAATCTCAACTTTAGGGAGAGTTTTAAAGAAATGTCTACCAGTGTCCAGTCTAAAACTTTTACTGTTGAATAGAATAATAAATTCTTTGTAAAATATAAAAGTCCCAATGTCCACAAATAACCACTTTTTTTGGAATTCAACTTTTTAGCGCATAACCTCATATTCCTACATATGGATATGCTTTCAATATAGCAGGAAACAACGAATTAGGAATGAAGTATATGAAGTTAGTGTTCATAAGTTGCAGGCGCATTTAGTGTACAGTGCTCCAGGTGTATTTGATACGAAATTAAAAGTGAATAGTAGGCATTTTTAAAATTGCACCAAAACATATAAGACCAATTTGAATGTTTTTAAGTTCAGTTTTTTGAATGGTGGATGCAAAGGACCTTTTGAATAATAGGGAATAGCCCCAATAAGAACACAAAAATCGTTTGCGCGACAATTATATCTCATTTATGCATCCACAAATAGGGTTTGCTACCGAAAGCGGTAATACGCAGTATTACACAGTTGCTGGTTGCTAAACATATAAGCCAATCCTTCACGCCAAGAAGAACAATAGAATCACAGATTTTACTAACTTTTTCCGCAAGTTCAGATCTCTTGATTTTCTCTTTAAGCCTGAAAAAAAACCTGCAAACGCATTTCTCGAACTCCACGGCCGACAGAAGCAGTTGCTTGTTTGAAGTGTCTATATTACTTATGCTGATAACGATATTGATCCACTTTAAGATCGTTTTGTAGATTTTTCTATGAATCTTGGCCCTAAATTTGAAGAAAATATTAAAATCACAACGGTTGTAGGAAACATATTATGTTTAATGATATACTTAGCACACTTTTTTGGGCAAAATACGGTTTTTTGACCGTGGAGGCGAGATGCCACACCCATTTTGTCGAAAAACATTTGCAAAACATATTTATTACTTTACCCAATGCAATGAGAATGAAAATTATTGTTTAACATACATTTTTGAATAAAGTGCTCAAAAAATGGCTCCACAACCCATAGTGCAGTGCCTAGCAGAGAGTAATATAGAGGTTAATTTATATATACGAACAAATGTACTTTGCTTAACACGGATTTTTGTACACGGTTTAACACGGACACTTTACACGGTTTTTGAAATCAAAAAATTTTAAATCTTGAATCTAACACTTTATGTTGCTATCATAACCATCTATCTTAATGGTTCTTATTTTCATCAAAATGTGAGGGAAAAATCTTGAAAATTACGCTGAATTTGACATTGAAAGGAAATAGCCAAATTATGCTTTTGCAGTTAGATTTTTTTATAAGAGACTACTGGGAAAAAATACTAGGAAATCATTTTTTAGGAGCAGATTTCAGTTTAAATCGTAGTCTCGAATTTCAACGAGATGTTCATTTTGTATTAAAACAACATGAAGAAATTGTCAAAGATATGTCCAATCTAAAAAAGCGCCGACAACTAAAAAAAAAAAAGAAAACTAAAGTCATTGAAGCTATCTTGAGTTCAATGAATGTGTTGAAAGGCTTATTTGTTGTCTGTTTCACTTTAAACGGGGTTTCCATTTAAAATGTTTTGTTCGCTTAAATAATTCAATGTTACACATATTTATTTCAAGATATAATTTGATCCCAAATCGCTAATAAACATATGTATGTGGTTTCATGCATAGGTTCATTTGTATGTACATATAAGACATAGAAGACAAAGAGCTTGGAACCCAACAACATATTATGGTCGATGATTGCAAGGATATATGAATATCGATGTTAGTATGTTTCATATATTTCAATTAACATTTGTCAAATGAAATGAATATGGTTGGTGGTTGGTGGGATGGCAAAATTTCAATTTAATTTGATAACCTCAAATATTTTGTGCGGCTTGCCGGTTGCCTGTTTCAAGAGAGTCTTGGCTCTATTTATAAATTTCAATGTGGGCGATCTCAAATGACGGGTTGTTTGGGATGAACATTGCGTCAACTTTGACGTCATCGGAAAATCATTACGTCACAAAGTTATGAGCGTGTGACGTCATGTGTCTAAGAGCAATGCGAGCAAAACCGAGCTAACCAAACAAAGCAAGCGCCGAGATGTAGGCAATACTTATTAAAAATTCTTGTTCTCTGCCTTCTTTTCGCTTTAACCACTTCCACTTCTTCTTCTTGCCATGCATATTTATTAACCTTCAGCCAACACACAGGCCACAGGCACGGCCCACACAAGGATAGCAAAAAAAAAAATAAAAGTCAAACACACACAGAGGCGCAGACACAGAGAAAGCTTGTTGTTAACCTTCACCAGTTAACCAGGAGACCGAGACCTCGCCCATCTAAACGAGAGACCACCCGACCAAACGCCCATCTGCCTACCTTTCGCCTAGCATAACCTTCGACTGTTTTAACCGTCTACGAGCAGCCTCGACCCATAAATACAGAAAAACCTGCTGCCGCCCTTTCCCCTCTTTCTCTCTCTCTCTACGATGTACATACATATGTCTGTTTGTGTATGTGTGTGCGTATACGTACAAAGAAAACCTCGAACTTTGCTTAGGTGGGAGTTGCGTCTAGCCCACACAAATAAGTACCACATTCCAGGTCTTCCCATCCCATGTAGTCCCAAGGCCATTGCTAAAAACGTTTTGTGCGTTTGTCCTCAGTTTAAAATACAAGAATATACAAAAAAAAAAAAACTGGATCGAAATTAAAAAACACAAAACAAAATAAAAGCTCAACAAATCATCTTATTGAGAAGCCATATATGTATTCTATAGGATTTTTCTATATTTTTATTCACAATTTCTTAATTATTTTTGTATTAATAATTTCCAATAGTAGAATAAGTCTTTTGATTATTTTTCATTAGATATATTTTGTAATCATGAAAACACCACGAGCATGTTAAGAATATGCTTTTGTGCAAATACATACCAACTTTAAATCAATTTGAAAGAAACAACCACAATTAATGTTTTGGAAAACCTCTATTTCGTCTGTCAACTTTAATGCGAACCATATATACCTGAGAGTATCCTTAAATTTCGAGGATGATAAGTAGAAATGGACAAGGGATTGGATTTTAGATTTAAAGGTTGATGAATTGTTTGTCTCTAGGAATATTTCGTCATATATAGATTAAAAATGTAACCAATATTTAAATATTCGCGAAGAAACTACTTTCGGTGCACATGATACAAATACGCCTACATATCTCGTGAACCGTATTGTCAAGGCTACATGAATCGAAAGATATTGAATTGGTCTTTACAATGATATATGTATGTATGTTATGTGTAAGTCAAATGCTTCTATCCAAAATGGTGCCAAGATTGGGATAGGAGAACCATCTAATTGATAAGTTCCAGCGCTTGAGCCATGCGTCTATGGTCCGACAGAATGGACATGTCCAAAGTGTAGATTACAGGACCCAACACATTTCCTTAGGAAACCCCAGCTCTGATGTCCATTATAGCTGAGTGTCTTCCTCTCCGCATCTTACATAGAATGTTCTACCAAGAATGTATGATTTTAGCAGTTCGTAGTAAGGAGCCACAGTAGCCCGATGTGGCAGACCCTGTTCCCCGGATCGGCCCACTATATCAATAAGTGCTTTACGATGAATATATATACGTGACGATCACTGATATATGTACACTGCTGGCTATCGATTTATGACGTTGTCAATTTTCAGACTTTAGTTCTGATTTTCTAAGCTTTTAAATAACTTAATGAAATAGTTTTTTGTGATTTGTGGGTAATTGAATTCAAATGATGAACCCTAAATGTGGTCATCTTAGTTTTAGCAAATTTTTGGCTGGGCAAATATTTAAGACGTTTTTGCTAAAATCTTTCATATTACAAATATTAACCAGATTAACGAAAACTGACTGATAACCTAATTTATAAGTTCATTAATCATAGGCAACACCAAAGGTCAGCAGGTTGTCTGTATTGTCAAGAGCCACCAAGTTTTAACATCATCATACTTCGCTAAAGAATCCGGAGTTGTAATGGCTATATCTTCAACGCTAAAAGTAGTTAAGAATTCAAACTACAGAAAAGCTTGCAACTGCAGATTCCAACCTTATCAGAAAATAAAAAGACTTATCTATTGATAATTTTGATTTAAAACTCTCCCTCAGTTACATAGCATTTTACAAATAGGGTTGGATGCATAAGCATAAATATCCTGTCTACTGCAATAATGGTAGATCAGAGCTCAAGACACACAATTCACGCTCTCAAATCGTCTCTACTACGCTCTCAAATCGTCTCTACTACTAAGTATTTGATTTGGAAGTTCATTATGACAGTAATCATTTTTTTGACACTTAAAAGTTATCTAAATTTTGTGCAGTGAACAAGCTTATTAAGAACGCGAACTGCTTATCGGTTACCAGAAGCGCACTAATTCCAATATAAATAGCCGCCACGGTCTCGACTCAAATGTTTTTCATTTGACTCAAAACCGAAACCATAACCAAAGCCAAAATGCTGGCTAACTAATAAAACCAGTCCGATAACTGTTCATCGACGATTAAGCCGCGGCAGGCGGCAACAACACGCAAAGTTAGGGCAACCTGACTGAAGCTTACCTGTGAAGAGGTAAAAGATGCAACAGTTGTCGCTCCGCACTGTGTGTGTTTTTTGATGAGCGTGAAATACAACAAAGTTGAGAACAGGCACAAAACAAGTGTGTGTGTCGTGAAGGGGAAAGGGGGTAAGAGATGAGCTGAGGGTAGCTGAGATCTGGGACCTGCTGCTGCCGTCCAGTACTCTTCTTGGCCTGTTGCTGCTGCTGACAAAACGATCGTAAATAATTTTTATTTCAACTTTAAGATACTCGGACGAAAGAAACTAGTCTGCCTCGGCAGCACAAGCCTCAGCTGACGTCGCAAAAAATATACATATACATATGTACATATGTATATATGACCTGTTCTTTGTCAAACGGATCAGGGCTGTATTCGAAGTTCCCGTTGACCGGTTTGAGAAATCTTGGTGTAAAACACAAATCATTGGACAGATTTCTTTCGGTGTCTGGTAATTTCAATGGCAGAATTAAAAATCTTACTTAAAATTTCGTAGTTTAAACCCAAACATTTTGGTACCTGTATCTGATTAGCTACTTTTAGTTTTTTATATTTGGCATCTTCGAATTTCTCCCATCATTGGAAAGAGCTCCTCTCCAACCGAAAGAGGTCTGGCTAAAGAATTTTTGAATACCAAGATTACTCAAATCCATCCGCGGGAATTTCGGATACAACCCTGTTTCGCTTGACAAAGAACTGGCCATACATATATAAATATACATATATGTATGCACAAAAAAAAAAGAAGAATTTAAGAAAGTTTTGCTCATAAAAAGAGGAGCACCAGCAGCAGCAGCAGAACGGGAAGGGGTTTTGTTGGCTTAGCCTCCAGCCAACTCCGACTAATGATAGCCTTTGCTTCATCTTTCTCACTCTCTCTCACTTAACCATACAGAGAGCAGAGCAACACACAGGTGAGCCAGCACAGTCAACACAAGTCGGCAGGCAATCGTCCAAACCAAACCAAAGCAAACCAAAGCAAAGTTTGCATAGATCATGAGCCACAAGTGACGTTGGCCTTGCCTTTCAGCCTTCTTCTTTCTCCATGTTCCTTGGCCGAGGACGTGTGACCCGTGTGCGCTTCTTGTGTCAATGGCCGCTAAGCCTGAAGACACATGGATCTCTGGCGATTTGGTCTCTTGGTTGTGGCCTTTTGTAGGGAGACGGAAAACGGGGGCCTGAATCTGAAACTGAGGCCGAGCCTCAACCCTGGGAGCCGTCGCGCAATTGAAATGAAAATATTCGCAAATTGGCTGCACCCTGCGATCACTGCGCGATCTGTTTCTCTTCTCTTCCCCCAGCCCCCCCACTACTCCTCATGCACACACAAACATACAAAACACTTTTTCCGCTTTACTGCCTCTTCCCCGTCCCTACGATCCATTGCAATCGCCGGACACTAAGGAAGAGATTCGTTCAGCATCTTTTGCTACTCTAAACAACTAAAGGGTATTTCCTATTACATTGCTTCTTCTGTAACATCTCCCAAATTATAATTTACTGCTTTTTTCATTTAAAAATTATTTGAGATAATGAAACTTTCGAAGTGATACTGCAAGTATAATATTTGACTAGTCAAATCAACTGAATAATTTTTGAAAAGTGCTAAAATTTTATAATAATGTTTTCTAAAAAAAAGAAGAAAAATACAAACAAAACATTGCTATAGAAGATGGTAAAAGTATTCGAAACATTTTAGCCCGAATGAATGGAATTTTTTTTATTAACGGTCAAAAAGCTAATAATTTTTTTTTTAATATGGAACATTTGATTTTCTAGAATCGGACATGTGTACATTTTTAAAGCATTTTACATTTTCTAACTAATTGTAAGATATGTGTAAAGTCGACTAACTTTTCACTCTCATTTTGCAGCATAACAGAAAAAAAATGGATCCTTCTTATCGTTTGTTGTGAGTCTGACTGTGGTTCTTGTTGTTGTTGTTGTTATTGTCCCTCTCATGTGTTCTGTGAATGTTTTCATTTCCAGGCGACCATGTCTATTTATTTGAATTTAATCTCTGCCTTTAACATGCTGCTGTGGTCGCTGGGTTTTAGACTTGCAGTTGGAGTTGGAGTTGAACTTAGTGATGCGAATCCGAATTCGAATGTTTCTTTTGGACTGTGGTAGCTGTTTGCATTTTATTTCTCATTTTTGTATACCCTTGCAAAAAGGGCCTTAAAACTTTGGTTAGAATTGTGCAACGAAAGGCGAAAAGCGAGAGAGTTCGTATAGTCTCTTTAATCTTTTCGTCTGTCCGTTCTGGCCTTCTGGACGAGCACAAACTATATTTCAAACGCATTTTATATCTCGGATCGGACCTGTATATCATTTAGCTGCTGCATGAACAATCGATCGAAAACAGAGTGTTTTCTCAAAACCTTTTTGGTCATGAAACTTTAAAGTAGATTCTTAACAGTAACTAGGTTATTCTGGAAATTGGCGTAAATTTTTCCGTAGGTAAGGAAAAAGTAACAAAAAATCCTACAAGGGTGTACAAACTTTGGCAAAATCAAAGTTTTCCCGACCCTCTATTTTATTTTGTTTGTTTTGTGTTTAGTTTTGTATATCTTTATACCCTTTATACCTCAGGTGACTAAGTATATCATATAGCTCTCATAGGAACGATCGGTCAAAAACAGTGACTTTTGTCAATAACTTCGTTACTTTTGATGCGATTGCTTTCAAATTTAACATATATGTTAGTTTAATATATCTGTTAATGACTATGCCGAATTTGATAAAGATCGGGTGACTATATCACATAGACTATATCTTATATCATATAGGAACGATCGGTAGAAAACAGTGACTTTGATCAATATCTTCGTTATTTCCTATGCTAAGATTGTAGGCCGTTCTTTCGCAAACATTAGCCTTTTCAGATAAAACGTTTTTTCCTTTGATGGCTATAGGTAAGGAAAGAGTTACCAAAAAAGTTGCAAGGGTATACAAACTTTGGCAAAATCAAAGTTATCCCAACCTCTGGTTTTTATTTGTTTGGTCTCTCTTTTTTTCTGAAATTCCTCAAAGTTTATTATAAAGCCTAGGACATCTACATCGATCAACACTTAGCAACGTTGAGTCTAGTTTTCGTTTTTTGGCGCCCAATGTAGGGGACTACATTGACTTCCGTCAACAACCTCTAAGGAATTTGATTTATTTTATTTGGCGTTAAAAACTAAAGCTAAATGATCATCATCATCATCATAATGACCATGGTCATCATCATGTGTATGTATCTGTATCTGCAATTGGACACGGATAGCTCAATAGACATAGGCAAAAAGCAGAAGCAACTGCAGCGGCATCATCTTGGTCTAGGCTTAGCTTATTAGATGAAGGCATATAATAAAAGTGTTGCGGCTGCTGTTGCCATAGATGGCAATAGTTGGGAGCGGGTGGGGTATGGAGGGTGAGGGACGAGTGTGTGCTGAGTGCTGGAGAGTGGACACAAACCAGTTGGCAACGAAAAGAGCAAAGCAAAGCAAAGCAAAGCAGCTTAGATGCATTTTTACACACGGCCAAGTCTTTGGGCAGGTTTCGTCGACATCGTCGACGATGTCTTCGTCGGCTCCTTCCCATCTCTTCTAACCCGTTCTTCTTCCATCGTTCGTTGGCTTTAATTTTTCCATTTGTTTTGGCATTTAAAAATGCGCTTCCTTATGTTTTTGTGGCCCAGGGTTTTTCTCTCCTCTGTCTGCGGAGTAGAGGAGTCATCTTCCTTAACTACTTTGCTTTGGCCTTAGCCTTAGCTCTTGGGCATAAAAAAAAGAAACACATAGAAGCCATTGAATTCTTTGGGTACTATTGACCCCGGCGATAGAAATTGAAGTAGAAGCCTCTAATGATGCGGATGCTGATTTCTGTTGTTATTGCTGTTGTTGTTGTCTTTCTTGCCTTTTGTTTGTCTCATTTAAATTTATCAAATTATATTTACTGCTTTTCGTTGTTGCTTCTTGTTGTTCGTATTTATGCATTTGCGAATTTCCAAGAATTTTTAAGCAGCTGTTTCCTGTTACCACTTTTTGTTGTAGTTGTTGTGGTTGTTGTTACAGTCTCACAGTAGAATATAAATATTGCCACAACAGAACACAAGATGCAACATACAATACAGCGATACGATGGCATTGATGACGATACACTCAGTTGAAACGGTTTTTATGTGTGTGTGAGTGAGTGTGTGTGTGTGTGTGTGTGTGTGTGTGTGTGTGTGTGTGTGTGTGTGTGTGTGTGACTTATGTGTTCATTGATGATGAGTTGCTCATTTTTGTAATCGGCGTAAAATGGAAATTATCATGCCCCTGTCAACACTTATTAAAGTAACCCATTTTACTAATAAATTCCTCTCTCACTCTCTCTCTATCTATCTCTCTCTATCTCTCTCTCTCTCTCTGTAAACACCAAATATACATATGTATTTATCGACCTGCCTGTCAATATCCTAGCCCCCACAACATGCCATCTTCAACTCTGTTCTGTTTGTGCTTTCAAAGTAACGTAAAGTAATTTTATAAAATTTGTTACATCGATTAATATTTATTAAACTTATAAGAGAGAAATAAAGAATAGTTCGATTCATTGAGCAAATTTAATCTGCGTACACATATCACCATTACAAGGGATACATTAGCCATCTTAGAGACGTCAATATAACTTTTCACCTTATGGGTGAAGGGTAAATTAATACGTTCATTAATTAGCTATACTAAGGCCTAGTTCTATCTAATAGTTATCTAATAGAACTGTCAACCCGCTCTTCCATCTCCTGTTTCAGTTTTGCTCTTATTTTACTTTTTAGTGATTATCAGGAAATAGTCTAAAATGTAAAATGTTTCGTCTAAGTTGATTCAATGGTGTAAGTCGTAATCAGTGAAATAACTGTTTCAAATGCATATATAAAACTAAAACTAAAACTTTTTGAAATAATTCGTCGCATGAATAATAATTCGCCGTCTGTCAAACTCTTACAAGCCCCACCCTGTGAGAAACGTTTATATGAATATCCTGGCTGTTTTCAATCCTATTTTAATAAAATTTCTAGATAGATATTACTATGTATGTATATAATTAATGTGCCAAGTTTGATTGCGATAATTTAAATTTGGGAAGCGAGAGAGGGGACTTGGACATACTTCATCTTCGGTTGCATTCTAGCTCTTATAGTGTCCAAGATCGAGGTGTTCATTCGGATGGTTAGATATGAGCTTGGCTGTACTTTGTGGAGTCGGAAAAGCGTCCATCTGTTTTGGAGACTTCAATATACCATTTCACTCAATGGGTGCATGATACAAAAGATAAAAGTGAATAAAAATATGTTTGTCCGGCTTTGTTTCGACCTGTCCTCCGTTCGGCCATATTGTAGGTATTTGTGGTTGAGGGTATACGGATATGTACGTATACATATGTATAAGTATATATTTATTTTTTTATTTATTTTCTTTTGTTTTTTTTTTTTGCAATTCTTTGTGTTGGATGCATTTTGGAGGGCATTTAATGACCGATGGCCAGGTGAAATACGAACAGTTGCCACAGTTCGAAACGCAGAAGCAGACAGGTAAAACAGAACCAAAAAAAGACAACAGCACAAGAAAAAAATACAAATCAACAGAAAAATTTACCATGGAGGATGCACAGCAAC
Source organism: Drosophila paulistorum (assembly GCA_018152135.1). Lineage (NCBI taxonomy): Eukaryota > Metazoa > Arthropoda > Insecta > Diptera > Drosophilidae > Drosophila > Drosophila paulistorum. The sequence goes on along the minus strand of JAECXG010000606.1, from coordinate 7,001,551 downwards.
ACCAACAACAACAGTCGATCGAAGGTGGAGGCGAGCAAAGCGAGCGCCTGGAATGCTGAAGTCTTCGGACTGCAAAAGGAGACATGAGACAGACGACTTTGTTTTAAATATTTAAACTGGGACTGAGACCAAGACTGGGGCTGCGACTGGCAAGGATCTTCGATGCTCTGGCAGACGGATCTTTGATGTTTTCTGGCCGATTAAAAAAATTTATAATGAGCGACGACGGCAGCGGCGGCATTGAATGAAGGACGAAGGACGGCGATGGCGTCGGCGTCGGTGTCGGCGTCGGCGTCGGGAGTTGGAATGAGAATGGGTTAACAGAGAGTGGAGGAGATGGATAACACTCCAGTATATACATATGTACATATGTGTTCATATAAGAATTTTTACCTCTCGATTTTTCGCTCGTTTTCGATTTCGCATTTAGTCTCTGGTGGATCTGTCGGATATCTGCTTGAGTTCCATTCCGTTTCATTCTTATTGGCACTTAGTCAGTCATTTAGTCATTGGCCCGTCGTCGTCGTCGTGGTCGTCCTCATCGTCATCGTCATCGTCTTAGCCGTCTGTCGTCCCGCTGTCCGGTCATCCGTCGTCTGTTATTATTTTATGTGCTTTTCCTTTTGTCTTTTGCACCAATTTCTACTACACACACGCACATTCGAAACAAAAAAATGAAGTAAGTAAGTCGTCTCGCCGACTTAGGTATACCATACACCAGTAAAACAAATATTTCAAATTTGTAATAACAAATGTATTTTGCCTATTTCAAAAAAATTCTGTTCACATGCTTTTTACAAGCATATCTTAGTATCTCGCTCACTCATGCATGTGAGCACCTTAGCGCCCTCACCCGCAACGGCCAACTCCGGCCTTATGGAAAAACGTTTATATGCATAACTTGGCTATTTTTTGTCCGATTTTGATCAAATTTGGTATTTTGCTGGGTATTAGTATCAAATTCAAGTGTGCCAAATTTGATTCCACAAGGTAAAAAATTACGGGAGATAATCGAGTTTTTCAAATTTTGGGGGCGGAAAGGGGCGTGGCAAAATCTTTATACATACAAAATGTGCGCATTTACTAAGCAAATATACATACCAAATACGGTGTCTCTAGCTACAATAGTTTTTGAAATAAACGATTTTTTTGAATTGCGGGGGCGGAAAGGGGCGTGGCAAAATCTTTATAATTACAAAATGAGCGCATTTACTAAGCAAATATACATACCAAATATGGTGTCTCTAGCTGCAATAGTTTTTGAGATAAACGTTTTTTTTGAATTGCGGAGGCGGAAAGGGGCGTGGCAAAAATTTGAAACAAACTTGATCACTCTACATACTACACGAGCCTACATTCCAAATTTGGTGACTCTATCTCTTATAGTCTCCGAGATCTAGGCGTTCATACGGACGGACGGACGGACAGACGGACAGACGGACAGACGGACGGACAGACGGACATGGCTAGATCGACTCGGCTGTTGATACTGATCAAGAATATATATACTTTATGGGGTCGGAAAAGCTTCCTTCTGCCTGTTACATACATTTTGGCGACTTTAATATACCATTTCACCCTATGGGTGTATGGTATAAAAAATTAAGAAGAAAAAAAACACCGACAAGAGAGACAAAGCCGAGGCCAGTTGCAGTCCCACTTATGTAGGTACATAATGATTCTATATATTCCAAGGTACGTATGTATATATGTATGTATGTATGTATTTTGCACATACATACATTACTTCTTCTTTCATAATCCACTTTAATTTGTCTTTTGTTGCTGTTGCTGCCTCTGTCTGATTTGGTTCTGGCCACTTTTGTTTCAAGTTTTCTCTCTGTGCGCGTTTGCCTTGTGGTTCAAAGAATTTTAATTGAAACGAGTTTGAGCCGGGCTTAAAGTATGTAGAAGAAGGAGTATCTATGTACAGTTAGTGAAAAGCGACACTCGTCCAAATACACATACCTAAATCAATAAAGCAAAGCTCCATCAAGATGTTTACAATATCACTAAATGTATGTATATTGTATGTACTGAAGATCCTACAAATTCTGAACGTAAAGGCCCAAGTAAGACAATCAAACGTTGCGAAAATTCTAACGAAAATACTATATTCTCAAGAAAAAACCAACAATGATCCAAATCCCACTCCAATTCTCCTAATATAAACCAACATAAAATTATTAATAATTGGCAAATAAATACTGAAAAAAAATCATTGCATTTATACTCTATAAAAATCATGTACATACAATTATACCAAAGTTTGATGAAACAGTGTCAAAATTGAGATGGTTAAACTCCGGATTGACCTTACCTTGAAAAAAGTCATCATTCTAGAATATTTCTCCTTCTTCCAAGAACAATATCAGAGAGTAAGATGCATGTTGCAAAAATTTGATGGCCTAAACTACCAAAGTGTCTACACACTGTCTCAGGCAAAGAAAAGTGGCCAAGCAACTTCTCCAGTGAGCCGGAAAAATGGTCAAAACGCAAATATTGCTGACAAAATACACAGACGCCGACACCTGAGATGTTCGAGCTGCCCGCAAGGTAAGCCGCTGATGAAAAAAAACCATCAAGAAGGAAAAGGCTACCATAAGACAAAAAAAAAAAAAGAAAAGAAAGAGGCAATTTGTCTACAAAAGAAAAAAAAATAACTGGTCTATCTTACCGTGCATTTATCTGTCTCTCTTTTCTTCACACCCCCTCTCTCTCTCTCTCTCTATCTTTCTCTCTCTCTCTATCTTTCTGTCTCTCCGAGTTTGTCTCCGAGTTTGTCTCTCCGCTGACCCCAAACTGGAAACTGATGACGAATTTGAGTGCATCATCATTATCACCAACTTGATCATTATCTTGGCCTTTCACATGAATTTTCTGCTAATTGAATTCCAATGCCAATAATATTTTGTCTTATTATGTTATTACTCTGGCAGTGGAGTTGTTGTTGGTAGTGATGGATGCTGCCCTTCATTTTCTTGGGCCACTTAGTCAATTGGCAATTGGTAAATTGGTAAGCTTGGAACTTTCTTTCGGCATTTTGGATCTTTTTCACCATCCTCTCTCTCTCTCTCTCTTCATCGCTATCTCACTCTTTCAGTATACATTAAATTCACACCCGAAATTGAGAAATATAGGGGGCTTAGAAGGGGGTGAAGCGAGTGGAAATTATGTTGTAATGCCTTGTGGTAATTACAATTTGTGGCCAGGTTAATGAGCATGTGCAATACACTTACAACACGCACTACCAAAAGGAATTGGCCAGAAAATGAAAATGAGGAGAAAGGGGATTGCGAAATGATAATGGTGTGGGGTAGGGGAGCTGGGTAGTCGGGACTACAACTGAAATTTGAAACCTGGCCACGCTTGTAAAACGCACCGAAAAGAAACATGCGGCAACTGACCAACACCAAAATACCAAAAGCTCCTTACCGATCAGGCGACAATATTTTCGTTTTGCGTCACGGTTTTTGTTTTTTCTTTACTCAGGAGTAGATTTGCAGATTTGAAGTTCTCAAGTTGGGGGCTCCGAAACAACGTCACTTAAATACAACTTACATACAAGTATTTGATTGAAATAGTGGCAATGTTAGTCAAATATTAACTAGAAATTTATAGAATCTACTATTACTAATATCAGTGCCAATTTCTTCTAACTTATCATCTTTTAAAGGTTAAATAGTACGGAAAGTATGGCAAGTTTGATTAAGTTGAATCAACTAATCCGAATCAGTTTAGGAATAAAAGGAACTATCACGCTTGCCTGCAGATTGTTCGAGTATATTCTTAGCAAATACAGTTTCAAATAATTTTATAGTGTTTAAGTATTGAAAAAATATATAATTATACATACATACCTATTATCAAGAATGCTATTGGTTTACTTGATATACTGGGCGTATACTTAATTCTTGGCTGATTTGCCCAAATTGTTTTCTTTTTTTAAATATCGATACTAAGCATACTGTAATGTAAATAAAATCAAACCATAAAGTACTGTAGAAAATACCTTACACTCGATCGAAACAAGACAAAATGTTGGATTCTTTAACTCCTTGCAAGGACCAGCTAAAGACTCTCAGAATACTCATCACACTCTAATCGACACTTTCCGGAAATCTTGTTTACGGTTTACCCTAATAAATATATGGGTTAACGGTCTACCCTAATCGCAACACTAAACACATAGAGTTATACTGATTTACTACAAGTTTTACTAGTAATATAAGCAATAATTTTGTTTTCGACGAGTTCGAAAGTCTAAAGATATAAAACTCGTTTGAATGGTGGGCAGAAGAAGGTCATAGCTACTTACTTTTTAAAATCAGTGACTAAGTATAAATATTTTTGAGGATGTTATTCTTGGAATATACATATGCATATATTTGCAAAGGCAAAGTGCACTATCCCTGAACCTCTCCTGTGTATCCCGGCAAAGGGGAAGTGGTTTGTTGTGACGTGTGGTGCTGGCAGACAGCTGCAGCAGCTGGAGCAGGCCAAGCCAAGCCAAGCAGCTCACCAGCTCACCAGCTCACCTCACCAAGTCGGTGGCACGCAGGTGCTGAAAACTTAATTATTGTATAACACACAAACGACTGCCACGAAGGCGACTACCTAGGCGGCGACAGCAGCGACAACGACAACGACTACGACGATGTCGATGGCGGGAAGCAAGTTCGAGTTCGAGTGCGAGTTAATTAATATTTCTGTCTTGTTGTTGACTGCAAAATGTTTTATTAATTATATTAATTAATAATGATCATTGAGAGCGTAATTTTTGTAAGAAATGTCAATGAGTCGAAGAATTTCCCCGCTCTCTAGCCTTTCATTTTGTTATTTTTTGTCTTAAATGAAACAAACATGATAAAAAAAATTAAACCAAAGTGAAGAGAAAAGAGGTAAAACTGGTTTGGCGTTTGGTCTTTGGTCTGTGCTCAGGCGACAAAGTCCATGTTGAAACTAATTGAAGGACAGCTAAAACATTTAGCCCACCAACACGGTGCACTGTGTACATTGTGCAGTTAATTTTCTTTCATTGATCGTGATAGATTTTGTAATACCATAAAGTAGTATATTATATTGTTTGTAGTAGTTAATAAGTGTCATTTGAACGCACACTGGAGAATGCCAGTGATATTGATCGATAATAAACTAGTTTTGATTGATCACTTGACTGATTGATAATTAAAAGGTCTCTCATCTGCTGCTGCTGCTGCTGCTGCTGCTGCTGCTGTTGGTGCTGATGTATTCAGAGCGTGTTAATTATTGTTTATACAACACAATCGCCCATCACTGCCTTCCTGTCACACTATACCTCTATCTCCCTATCTCTCTCTCTCGTCTCTTCCTTCTCCCTCTCGATGGTCTTGCTGACATTAATTATGCATAAATCAACGCATACAAATCGATGCTTAAAAACTCTTTTTAAATGCAATTAATTTGTAGCTCAGTAGACCACAAGCAATAACAACAGACGGTTATCCAACCCTTTCTTCACTCTCCCGCCTTTACGTTCAAGTGTGAGGTTTTCGGGTTTTTGGTTTCGATTCGGTGAAAATAAAGGCAATAAGCTGCAAATTTCATGGCAGTAAATGCTATCTCAATGTTTGAATATACACAACCTACAGGGTATACCTCAAATAATTTACGGGTATGTAGGGCAATTATGTAGGGCATAGATAATACAATAATCAGTAGTTGGATTGATATTTTCACACCTAAACACTTTGACTTGAAAGTTGTAGAGATTATATTCTAAATACTTATATTATAATTAAAACTCTAAATTTTCAATAAAATTGTTTCAAAATTGATGTCAATGTAAATATATTTATAAGTTTATATATTTTCAAAACAATATATTTGATATGAAAACCCTCAATTCTTTTCTTGTATCCTCATCTGATTACTATATATTTCATAATCCCCGATCGAACTTTCGGTGGACAAACGCCAACAAGAGAACAATAGTATTTTAGTTTGAGTAGTATTTTCGAATTCATTTACTTTATTGATATTTAAATATTTGGAAATGTATAAATGAATCGCCTTTAAATCAGCGATCGAAGAACTGGGATAGAGCTAGTGACAGAAAATAATTTTGGCTGCACAAATGTACAAAGAAAATATTAATAAAAAATAAGTTTCATAAATTGGTTTTATATAATTCGTTTCCTAGTGATTTGTAAATGGAAATGGAAAAGTATAAGTTTCCAGGGTATTTTCGAGTTGAAAATGAAATTGTATTTACTTTAGCATTTGCCTTTACTTGTTTTTCGTTTGCTGCCGATAAAAGCATTTCTACATATCAGGCACACATACACGCAGGATGCGCTTACAACGCACATACACACATACACTTTTGAAGAGAGATAGGTAGAGAGAGAGAGAGAGAGAGACAGAGAGTGATGGGGTGATGAGAGGGTGGTATGGAAGGCGAAGTGGAAAAGAGCGAGGTAGACACGTAGTTATCCTGACACCGACACGCAGTCGAATGTAAAATGCAAACAGAAATTGCATGATGCTCCACCTGCCACAATGCCTTCTCCAAGCCCCCCTTCTGCCACCCGTTGAGGCCCTGCCAGCACTCCACTTGCCACCTCGTCGTTGTCCCCCGTTGTCTGCTTGTATGCTGTGTGTATAAATACGAATTTTATGTTATTTACACAAACGTTGTGCATCCCCAACTGCCTTACCTGGCCTCTGCCCCCCATAGAGTGTGTGTGTGCCTTTCCCTTTTTTGTCTCCTTCTCTTTCTTTCTCTCTTTGTCGGGCTTTTGGTCTTTATTCCTCACGCTGACTTTCTATCTATCTATCTCTTTTTCACTCTCTTTTTTTTGTTCTGGCATTGCCAACGAGAAAAGTTTGTCATTTGCATAACCTTTTTCTGGTTTCGGCCTGCACTTACAGCTCCCCTCTTCTACGGCCTACCCTCCCCCTCCATCGTGCTTCTACTGCTTTATTTTGAAGCAATTTAAAATATTTAGTTACAATTATATGTCAACAAAAAAATAGTAAAGTGTATCGATGCGATGAGTGGGAGACAAAAAAAAGCCAACAATTCTATGGCAAAGTTTGATTAAAATTTATTTTATTTTGTGAAATGTTTTTGGATTTTGAAGAGTATTTTCTATTTGCACAACGAGGCGTATCATTAATTTAAGTTTACTACAGACAAATATTAAGTATACGTCGTGGAGGCAGCAAAAGGTCTAACAGGGTATCATGTTAAGGGGATTCACATTTTGCCACCCAATAACCGCAAGTCTAGACAATGACAATCATGCTGCATAGCAAAGAAGGATACTAGAAAAGGATGCAAAGACATTAAAGGATTAAAGATGGCACCGTGACATCAGTGCCATATTTCCACTGCGATTTCCCGACCCCTTAAAGTTAATACATACATGTATATTCTTGATCAGCACCAATAGCCGAATCGATCTAGCTAGGAGCATGGTATACCAAAGTCGGAAAAATGATCTTCACTTTTCTGTCAACAGTACTCTCAAGTGCTTTTGACTATTCTGTTATCGAATTTGTCCTGATCGCTTGATCCCCAATAGGTAGGCAACACTTTTTAAAAATTCATATTATTCACCCGTAAAGTATGCTACATAAGTTTTCTATTTAAATAAGTTCAAAATTACAAGTCCAAAAATCGCATAACTGCTCATAACTCGGCTATTTTAAGCCGGAAGTCCTTCTTCCTCCGCATCGGCTGATGTCATGAGGTCCTGGAATGTCCTGTAGAAGTCTATCAATGTCCTGTGGAGACATGGTCTCAAGAAATTTAAAAAATAATAAGTGTATATTATTATGATGTTTTATTTCTTACACTTACATTTCTATAATCTATGTATGAAGAAATTGAATTAATTTCTGGCAGACTCATTGAACTTTTGCCTGATCACTATGGGGTTTCTTTAGCAAAATTCGAACTAAAGTTTGAATAAATAAGATCGTGATTGGTTACAAAATTTGAGAGGAAAACCAGAGGTTCGCCAAAGTGATTGACAATTTGTTAATATTGACTTATAAAATCTGTTTTGTTAGGTCAAGTAACATCTTTAATAGGTCGGTAAATTATTGCCAAGCACTTATAATGTTTAATTTTGTTTCGTGACACGAGAGTTGCACAAGATTTCTACACCACTGAGTGTCAATGTAAAGGACTTAATGGAAAAGTTGCTGCTGTTGTGGTGACTGCTACTACTTATGGGATATTTGTGTGTGTGTGTGTGTGTGTATGTATTGGAGGATGCATCAGGCAAATATAAATACACACACACACTTACAAAGACAACAAACCAAAACCGAGCCCTCCAACCAAAGAAAGAAAAACGGGAGAAGGAAAACAACAGCAACACCAAAATGGGGCAACAAATAAATGCCGAGGCAAAGGAGAGCTAGAGTGAGTCGAGAGGCACCTTTCAGCCGTCTCTGTTGTCTGCTAGCCACATAGAATGCTACAGTTGGAGATGAAGCAGGAAAAGGAGGATGAATCAGAAGTCCTGCATATGCATATATATAAGCATCCTTTGTACATAGCATCTACATACCTCCCTGCCCGTAATTTTGCAGTCCCATTCTCCAGCCGTTCGTTGTCTATATACTGAGTTCTAGGACAGGGCGTTTACTTAATGTTCGGTTTCTCCGTGTATATCCTGCCAAATGGCAGGTAACATTCAACGCAATTTCGCTGGCAACACAAAACAACAGCAACAGCAGCGGCAGAAACAACAACAAAAACAACAGTAGCAATATCAAAAAGAAAGCAGTAAAACAGCAAAATACGAAGCAACAAAAAAAAAAAAAAAAATAAAAAAAATACGGAAAATAAAACCAAAATCAAAGAAGAATGAGAAAACTTGCTCAGACTCCTTCTCAGGTCTCGGTAGATATGCGTGTAAGTGTTTACATGTGTATGTGTGTGTGTGTGTGTGGTTGTATGAGTGTGTGGGTGTGGGTGTTTGACTGTGTTGTTGGTTATTGCAGTTAGTTCTTGTTGCGGTGTATGTTATTGTCTGCTTTAAGTTTGAGGCTGATAAGTGAAATACAAATTGGAAAAGTTTCAACTAAGGTTGAAAGACAATTTAAAATGATAAAATACAAGTAATTGAAATACAGAAAGAAAACAATTGATTAAAAGCATCAACTTTCAATCGAAAGTGTAATTGCAATCGGAACTCATGTGGTTCATTAACAGCTAGGTCAATTATCTATTGAAATTGGTTCAAATACAATTCTACCAATATATTTAACAAGTGTTTTATTCACTTTCTCCATGCCGAACTTGGCGTTTTTTGTTTTCATATGCCATGTTGGTTTTATTCGAGCATTTGCCTTATTAACGTTACGATTAAGTTGAAGGAATCCAATTTTACAGTAACCACTTCAATTTGCAGTAATATTTATACTAAAATACAATCAAAAACTATTCTAGCTAGAGACAGCATATTTGGTATGTATGTTTATTTGCTTAGTAAATGCGCACATTTTGTATGTGTAAAGATTTTGGGGCGCCCCTTTCCGCGCCCTTAATTTGAAAAAAACTCAATTATCTCCCGTAATTTTCCACCTTGTGCAATCAAATTTGACACATTTTAATTTGATACAAATATCCAGCAAAATACCAAATTTGATCAAAATAGGACTAAAAATAGCCAATTTATGCATATAATCGTTTTTCGATAAGGCCGGAAATGGTCGTTGGCGGGTGGTGGCGCTAGTGTGCTCAAATGCTTGAGTGAGCGAGATACTAAGATATGCTTGTGAAAAGCATGTGAACGGAATTTGTTTTTATAAATTTGAAATATTTGTTAATACTTCATTTAGATTATGCTCGATAAACAAATCAAGCTTACCTTAAACGAGTGTATATCTAAGAGAGATATATGTTTTTTTTTTGTATCTGCTTCCATGGCAATGGCTCTTAATTGCATACTACTCAACCAACTTTGTTATTTTAATTTATGGTATGTATGTATGTAATTTAACAATAAACCAAGCAGCAGATGTCACTGTCCCCAGGCGACAAAATTGCACAAAAAAATATAAAACGAACAACAAATACAAGCAAAAGTACAAAATACATTTACCATTTTGTAATATTTTGAAAACCACAGCCAGAAAAAAACAACAAAAAAATATATAGATATATGTTTATATGTATGTATGCATGTGTATATCATCATATTGCCACGAACATCATGGTACAACCCGTAACCAAACCAGAGCATGATATCCTTGTCAAACGCAACGAAACGCAGCTACAACAACAACAGCAACAACCCACTAGCATCCGCATCAGGAGCAGAAGCATCATCATCAACATCCACACCGAAACCACACCGAAATGACAGCCGACACAGGGACTTATTATGTGGAATTTATACGCTTCGGCAAACCCTTAACCCAGCAGAGGCAGCGCCAATGGCAGCATCGCCAGAAGGACGAGAAGTGAGGGGAGTGACTGAATGTAGGAGAGAAGCTGAACTGGGAGGAGGCTGGGGATGCGGCTGTGGCTGGGGCTGGGGCTGGGGCTGAGCTGGGTAAAATGTTATGCAAATTTGCAATCGTGCCACGTGTGTAAATTGTTGTATGCATTGTTACCTTATAAAAACAGCGTAATTTTTAAATGGATTCTCTCTTTTCTCCTTTTTTATTGTGTCAGGCAAAAAGTGATTTTTTATACAAATTAACAAAACAAAAAAAAAAAACACACACACACACACAAAAACAAAAGGATTGGAAGAAAGAAAAAAGCGAAAAGCAGAAAAAAGAACTGATCACATACAGAAAAATGTGAGTGTTTATGTGTGTGCTCGCTTTATTTACGTGAAATAAGTTAAACTGTAATGTGGATATATACAAATATACTGATATATATGTACATACAAATATGTGGAAAAAAAAGAGTCGTATTTTGGGTATTTCTACTATTCTGGATGGGCCGTTAAGAAAAGTAGAGAGAAACTTCTGAGCGTTATTAAATTCTTATTTGAAACTAAAGTAAAGATCTAAAGATAGCAATTTTTTTGTTTCCCAAGTAAAACAATTAAACTATTTCAAGTAAGTATCTAAAGTATTTAAAGTAAGTAGCTAATCATATTATGGCAAGATTCGTTTTTTGTTTTGTAATTAAAAGTTTAAAACTTACTAGTCCGATATGAACACGATTGTTTGTATTGTTTATATTGTCAAATTAAAAGGCTGCTATGAAAGCATTTGTTAAAAAATAATAAAACAAACACAGAAAACATTCTTCATGCTCAAATAATTCCTTTTGTTTCTTAATATGAAATAAGTTCTAAAAGATGAAATATTTTTATATTGATTTGGGATTTTTACTTGATGTATTAACAAAGTATTGATTAATCAAATCGAAACTATCATATCTCATCGTTTTAATCAATTTGTTGGAAGTCAGCATGGTAAAGTATCCTGCCAAAGGCAATTGCCGATAAATGGCTTAAACCGAAAAATATTACGAATATAAATCAAAAACTTCAAGTACTTTCATCTGAAATTATCACAATCTTCTCAAATGAGAGTGGATTATTTAAGATTTTTCGATAGGACCAAGTATCTTTAATTTAGAAATATTTGTAACGATTCATGGCATTAATAAAGGACATGTGATTTTTGGTCGATTTATAGAGTATAAAACTCATTTAAATTGTTGGCTTTTTTTGCCTTTGCCTAGAGTTGCAGCAGATTGCCAATTGGTCAAACAAACAAGCGGACATACAAATACCGACAGTTATATGTATATGTATACAATACATGTAGAAGTGCTTATGTATGTATAGGTTTGTTCATGTATGTATGTAAGTATGTAAACGTGTAAGCGGGCATTTATGTATGTAGTTACGAAGGCTGTGAAACGTTTATTTAAACAAGTTGAAATGTAATTATTTTGGAATTTATTATTAAATTAATTTTAATTGTAATAATGGCGCATGTTAAAATGGCCAACAGCCAATGGACACGAACCTAGCCGAAGCGTTCCGAGAATTGTGGTTTTTATTGATTTTAATTTATTTATTTAAGCAATTTCTCTCTTTTTCAATAAATGTATATATGTATATATTGTTTTTCTACTGCATTTCATATTGTGAACAGAAGAGAAAACAAAGGCAAGATAAATCCCTTCAGACGAACCACATCCGCATACACACACACACACACAACAACAATTTTCTCAATTGTTATTAGGTGAGATTTGTAAACAGAAATTTTTACAGCCACCCGCTTTTCCTCTTCACTTCCACTTTCAGTTGCTCTCTTTCATTTTCCAACTCCCTTGTATTTGTGTGAAATATTTTTCACAAGATTTTTTGTGTTGCCTACTTTCAGGCTCAAACATTTTCGGACATTTGCTCGTTAGGCCAGAAACGGACGTGCTTAAAATTTCATGAGCATGTGCGTGTCTGTGTCTGTTTCAATGTGTGTGTGTGTGTATGTATAAATGTGTGCATGCGTATCCTTTATGGATTAAATCCGCATGCCTGCGGTTGGCCACAAGATCAACTGTTGGCAGAAGTGTGTCAACAAGGAGCTTCGGGTCCATGTGGGGCGGGCCAAAGCACAGCAAGTGGTCATAATGGTCGACCCCTTGCCCTCTTCGCCGCCAACCACCACACACATCACTTGGCCCCCTTGCTGTGCTAATAATGACGCTTTAAGTGCGTATGTGTGTGTGTGTTGCCTTTTGTGTGCGTGCGAGAGAGCTTGAAATGTTACAACAACAAGGAGAGAGAATGTTAAGGAGAATCCAACAATAACAACAACAACATCCAGTCAATTGCAAACATTTGCACTTTGGGCATCCTTGTGGCAAATTTTAAGCCCTAAATAACTCAATTAAATTTTTGCTTTTTATTCGAACAAATATCAAATATCAATTTGTTTCCCTTTTCATTTTGTGTGAGGTCCATAACATTCAGTGCGTATACGTTATATTTGTTTTCATTTATTTCATATGATTTATGTATGCATATTGTGTAAATGACAAGATAAGAAATGCAATATATTTCATATTTTTATTCAATTGCACAACAATTGAGTGTGAAATTGTCGGTAAAACTTGAAAATCCCCAAAAAAGAACAAAAGGGCAAAAATAATTTAAATAGAACTAAACTTGTCGTTTTATCTACTTATGATTCAACCTTCCGTCTTTATCAATATCACATTTTTCCTTATTCCTTTTCAATGGCATCGTTTGAATCAGTAGAAGTCTTTGTAATTTATAATTAATGAGCCATATATGTATGGTTTTCAGATACATATTTGGCATCAAGATTTATAGATCGAAGAGGTTCTACTTAGCCTGCAAAATATATAAAAACAAATATTTCCTAAACCAAATGAGAATTAAATGTAAATACAAGCGAAACAACTTTTATATAGTTTATTCTAATAACTCAAATATTTTAGGAGAAGATCGTTTTTTTTTCGAATTGCGGGAATTGAAAAGGGTGGCTTATGGTCTTTTAGATCTTGATGACTATTTTACTCTCTGGATACAAAAGTTACTTATATTGCTACGAGGGCTAACGGGCAATCAAGGAATTGAAGGGAGCTTATTAGGTTTGGATTTGGTTTTATTTATTTATCACCTGCATGAGATTTGTTAAAGGTGTTTTTGGGCCACAACGGGGTTCCCCTTGCAGGTCTTATAATTAGAGTATAAGCTATAACAAATTGATACAAGTTCTTATCTGATTGAAGCAAACTATGTGGTTTGCTCAAATCACAAATGAATCCGTTCACTCGTACTGAATATGTATTAGTTTGTGTTTTATCATATGATGATGTGCTCACAGATCCCAAGTACCAACGAGTACATAAGTACACCGATATAAACAGTCATGCGTACATATATATGTACATATGTGCATACAAACATGTACATATGTAAATATACTCGAATACATGGGGAGGATGAGGAACTTTAGCCATGACAGGCAAAATATTGTATATCCAGCTTCCAAGTGGTATTGTGGAATGGATGTGTGTGTGTACATAGGTGAATGTATGTACATATGTAACGGTAATCATTATTGAGGCAATGATGTGCATTTCATGAATTATACAACAAGTGGGCACGATACCCACACAAACACATGTACACTATATGGGAGAACACTTCCTGCTCAAGGATTCAGTTTCTTCTGCCTTGGGCCAAAAGCTGCATACACATGTATGTATGCATTTTGCATATAGTATGTATATTTATATTGATGGGGCGAATGCATTGAGGTAAGTAACAAACTGTTTGACCCAACGGCAATGCGATGACGATTGCTCTCATAGTTACTTAATGTAGAATCCACCGCATACATGAGGGGTTAACGATGAGATTAAAAACGAATATCGATTTCAATTGCATTACAATTATCGATTTGTGCAGTTGACGATTGGCTTAAAACTAGTGGATGGATATATCAATAAAGTATCTAAATATATGTTGGAAAAGACTTACATTTGTTGATTTCAATGCATAATATGGCTTATTATAACATCAACATTTGAAATGAAGTAAGTAAGTCGTCTCGCCGACTTAGGTATACCATACACCAGCAAAACAAATATTTCAAATTTGTAATAACAAATGCATTTGCCTAATTTAAAAAAGTTCTGTGTACATGCTTTTTACAAGCATATCTTAGTATCTCGCTCACTCATGCATATGAGCACCCTAGCGCCACCACCCGCCAACGGCCAACTCCGGCCTTATGGAAAAACGTTTATATGCATAACTTGGCTATTTTTTGTCCGATTTTGATCAAATTTGGTATTTTGCTGGGTATTAGTATCAAATTCAAGTGTGCCAAATTTGATTCCACAAGGTGAAAAATTACGGGAGATAATCGAGTTTTTCAAATTGCCGGGGCGGAAAAGGGCGTGGCAAAATCTTTATACATACAAAATGTGCCCATTTACTAAGCAAATATACATACCAAATACGGTGTCTCTAGCTACAATAGTTTTTGAAATAAACGTTTTTTTGAATTGCGGGGGCGGAAAGGGGCGTGGCAAACTCTTTATAATTACAAAATGAGCGCATTTACTAAGCAAATATACATACCAAATATGGTGTCTCTAGCTGCAATAGTTTTTGAGATAAACGTTTTTTTTGAATTGCGGGGGCGGAAAGGGGCGTGGCAAAATTTTGAAATAAACTCGATCACTCTACATACTACATGAGCCTACATACCAGATTTGGTGGCTCTATCTCTTATAGTCTCTGAGATCTAGGCGTTCATACGGACGGACAGACGGACGGACGGACGGACGGACGGACGGACGGACAGACGGACATGGCTATATCGACTCGGCTGTTAATACTGATCAAGAATATATATACTTTATGGGGTCGGAAAAGCTTCCTTCTGCCTGTTACATACATTTTGGCGACTTTAATATACCATTTCACCCTATGGGTGTATGGTATAAAAACCAAAACCACAAAGTACTATGATTAAGATCAATAGCCATATCGATATACACATGTCCGTATGTCCGACCGTGTTTAGGAATAAGACTATAAAAGGTAGAGACAACAAGTTTGTTTTGAGTTCGTGTGGGATGAAAAAATATTGAGTTTCCGCCCAAAAAAAAAAAAAAACACAAAGTCGTCGGCTAAGCACTAACTCTCACCTGAACTGAACGGAAAATTGAAATTCAAACAGAAAAAAACAATTTCCAATGCTTTTAGGATTTCTTTTATAGCCGTTCCGGCAACTAAAGATCCTTTTTAATTGCTAAAAACTTAATAAACAATAAACGCTGCAAAATTGCCCTCCAACATGGTAACAAATTTGGAAATAGTCTATATAGATTGCATAAAATCGAGAAGCAGCCTATTTTGCACCCTCCAACTGTCGACATAAGTCAGCAAAAGGCAAAGATTAGTAGCCCTGCTATACCTTCGATCAATATAATAGAAGTACAACGTGTTAAATTACTCACGCTGTTCCACCTGGACTTCACCTAGAGTTACCCCAACGCCTTGAACTATATAGAGAACGCGTGTAAGGATAAGGTGTTTGATGTGCCCGTCACTGCTTAATGGGATTCACAAACGGCTAGCAAAAACAGCTTGTGGGGGGTGGTCTCCATGAACGTCATAACGTTCACAGAGTATTTTATGCTTGTCAACTGTGTAACGGGTAACGTATAGTTTGGGCGGGTCTGGCAGTAGCTGGCTATCGGCTGGCACGCTGTAAATTTCCGGCACTAGCTCGTCGACAAAAGGGGTGTAGTTCTGCCGAAATCCAGTTACCACAATTATTTATTTATATTTTCATCGACCTGCCTGCCTTTCTCATTATTATATTATTAAAAGTGAGCGTGCATGCGACAAGAGGAAGAGAATACCAAAAAAACAAAGATAGAAAAGGAAGATACAAAAGAAAGATTGAAAAGAAAGATAGAAACGAAAGATAGAATTTCATGCTGATAATGCAAGGTGCATTTCGATACTTGCAATCACTGGTGGTTTTGCGATTGACAATTGCCCACCCTTCCTATGATCATCGGCCGCTTGAAGCTTTAACTTCAGATGATCCCTTCGTTCTTTACTGGGGAGACAGGTGTAGATGGATGAATTCAAGATAACTTTTAATCAGACATTATAAATTTTTATTGCTTATCTAAGAGGAAAAAAAAATTTAGAGTATTAAACATACTTAAAGAAAAAAAATGATCGCTCTTACAAGTAGACAGAACAAAAAAAAAGCATCAAAATTTATAATCAAAACAAAACGTCGGCAAGAAGTGCCGCTATTTCAGCAAAAGTATCTCATCAAATAATATGCAAGACCTAGCGCTAGCAAAAGTTGTAGATTAGGCGCACAGACAATTTAGCAGAAGTAGCTAAGCCAAAAGAACATACAAGGGCACGATTTGCCCACGCATGATAACGGGAATATTTCTTTTTTTTTTTTTTTTTTTTTTTTTTTTCTCTTCTTTCTTTTATTTTATGTTGGGGAATATTACTTTAGTTAATTTAAGGGAAAAAGGGGCAGGTGCAAGGGGTGAAGAACATTTTTTTTTTTTTGTTTTTACATAAATAAATATTGGGTGTACATTACTTACAGCTTCTTTATCCAACGTCGAAAGCGCTTTCTCCGTACTGCTGTTTTAAGGAAAGAAAAATAGAAAAAAAATATTCTAGCACCGAATATGCATACCCTGTAATTCTATTGCCTATCCATGTACATATGTATATAAGTGATTTTAGTTGTTTATTTTTTCTTTTTTTTCTTTGTATGTCTTTTCTGCTGACTTTGCTGATTGCCTTTATCTTTACATAGTTCAAAATTTAATTATTTTTTTTTCTTAATCTTAATCATCTAATCATTTAAGTACTTGACTTGAGATTGGAAAAAAAAACTAACAACAAAAAAAAATTTAATTTATACGTTTTTCTATACCTAAACCTAGCTTAACTAAAACTGCTAACCAATCGACATCCTATGTATGCATTCGGGCGAGCGCTTAGTTGCCCTTCAAAGTTCTTTTCTTTTTCGGTATCTTTTAGTATTTGGGCTTTGTTCTTTGTTTTTCTTCTTTAGATGAAATATAGGTAGATATGGATACTTAGGTCATTCGCTCGATCAGCTGATAGTTATGTTGTATGTATGATGTAAGATGGTATGCGTCTCTTGGGGTGATTATCCGATTAGCGCTTTCGGGTATGCGAAAAATGGTACGCCGCCAGTGCAAGTGTTTATCTTTTTTTTTTTTTTTTTGGGTTATGCTGATAAAAAAATTAAACGTTTGCTAAAATTCTATGCGCAAAACACAAACAGAAGGACAGACACCTATTTTTTATAGTTATATTTTTCTACTTTCTCACCTTATGTGACGGGTATCGCCTTGGCAAACCAAATGTGGTTCCGCCCTCTTGAGGGCTTGCCCAAATGTATATATTTAACACTTTTAAGCACTTTGAAAGGAAATGAACTTCACCAACCATAAATATATGTACATAAGTCTTTTGGATTAATTATGCGGGATTTTAACTTTAAAATTTTTTTTTTTTTCAGCGACTTAGTTAATTGCTTTAAGTATCACTTGACCATTAACCGTCTGACTTTGCCGAATTACCAATTTGCAATGACTCCTACGGATTGCCCGAAGAACTTAGAAACCTATTAAAACAGACGCTTGGTGTATCCACCTCGCCGCCATCCTGGATTCTATAAAACGGTCCTATAGACCCCACTGCCTTTCTCTTTTGCTCCCATTAGAAAGCATTCCCTTAGCAACAGGAGAATTTTTATTGCTTCATTTGCATAGATAAAGTTTTCTTCTCTTTGGCCGTCTCTCTGCACCCACAGAGGCTGCTCAAGAGTGGCGGCATGCGCTGACCCGAAGATATGTGCTTGGCAACATACGATCATGGCATACAATCATCCCCGCTAACATTGCAACATTGCATTTTGTTTAAATGTTGCCAATCTCTAGCAACAAGCGCCTTTACAAATCCCCCCTGGAAAAATCAGACTACGGGTTGCAAAGCAAACCAAAACTGATTCCGCTTGTTGCTGTTTTTTTCTTTTTTTCCCCCATTAGGGTCGAATGTCTTTTGCATGATAATTGCCGATCAAATGCCCTTGTAAGTCCTCCAATTCATAGTTGGATGTCCCAATCTTTTTCCGTACCCTTGCCTTTATAAATCTGGCACCTAATTTTGAGCAATAGCCTTGGGCAAAATTGCTTTGTTTGAAATTTCTTCTAAAAACTTCTTGACCCACACTATAACTTATCTGCCGGGCTCGCAAATTATAAGCTTTTCCGTTTTTCTGTTGTTGTTTTTGCATAACTGCACATGCCTTACTCCGAGCTAAATCTAATGAATCTGGCTGATTTAGACGTAAGGATCGATCACTGAGAAGCTCCAATTTCCTTATCAATGAGTACGTTTTCCCTGACGTTATCATATGTTGACCGAATACTAAATAATAAGGACTAGTTCCAATGGCCGAATGCTGTGCTGACCTTAGGGCGCAATTTATCTGGCTCAGATATTCATCCCAATCTTTCTGGTCGTCCCTGACATAGGCTTTAATGGCTGCTATGATCGAGCGGTTAACTCTTTCTGATGCATTTGCCTGAGGAGCATGAACCGCCGTCAATGTGTGTGTCACATTATAGCGATTCAATAATTTCTTAAAGGCTTCAGAGCGAAACTGGGATCCATTATCTGAGACAATAGTTTCTGGAACTCCATATGCATGAAACAGTTCAGATTCCAAATATTGAATTGTGACATCTGCCGTCAATTTCTTTACAGCTTTTAAAAACACAAACTTCGTGAGATGATCGAGAACGATAAAAATACCAATATGCCCCCGCCGTGATCGCGGATACGGACCTAGAAAATCAACGTACAATTTTTGAAAGAACCTTTGGGATTCCGGAGTCTTTCCCATCAGTGGACGCATTATAAAATTTGGAGCTTTCGTTGTTTTGCAAGTTTCACATTCACCAATAAATGATTTAACATCGCCCACTAACCCTGGCCAAAAGTAATGACGCCTGATTCTTTCAATGGTTTTGTGAATTCCGCCATGTGAGGCTAATGGACTATCGTGCGCTTTCTTCAAGATTTCTGGTACTAACTCACTGGGCAACCATAATTTCCAAACCTGACTATCATGTAGCTGGTCCCCATTGGTGTGTTCAGCAAGTCTATACACGTATCCGTCTATGACTTTAAGATCTGGAAGTGACTGTTCCATGCCTTTAATTCGATCACATAATTCTAAATAGCTTTTTGACTTAAAGTGCTCTGAGTCCAAATCCACATATAATCCATCTTCTGCATTGATTGCTGCTATTTCCTCACTATGTGCACGAGACAGCACGTCTGGGACCACATTGAGCTTTCCTTTCCTATGCTCGATCTTGAAAGTATAGCCCTGTAATTTTAAGGCCCATCTTGCTAGACGAGAACTAAGGTCTGTCTGAGTCATTAGCCATTTTAATGAGGCATGATCGGTGATGATGGTAAATTCATGGCCCTCCACATAAGCCCTAAAATTTTTTAGACACACCAGTGCAGCCAAACATTCTTGCTCGGTTACAGAATAATTTTTCTGAGCTTTATTCAGTTTTTTTGATACGAAGGATATTGGACACTCGTCTCCTTCATCGGACAATTGTACTAGAACACCTCCGACCCCCGTTTTACTGGCGTCACAATGTATATAGAAAGGTTTCTTGAAATCCGCGCTAATTAAGACTGGAGCTTTGCTCAATTTTTCCTTTATATTTTGGAACGCCTGTTCAGCGGCCTCATCGAAAACAAATTTTCTTTTGTTTCTTAGCAAATCTGTCAATGGTGCTGTTAAAGAAGCGAAATTTTCAATGAATTTCCGGTACCAGCCACACAGACCCAAGAAACTTCTTAAAGCTTTAATTGACTTTGGAACTGGGAAATCTGTAATGGCAGCCACCTTTTCGGGATCTGTTCTAATACCACCTTCACCAACTATATGCCCAAGATATTTAACCTGCTTCATGCAAAATTTACTTTTACCGATGTTTATGGTCAAACCAGCCCTCGTTATGCATAAAGCCAATTCCCGTAAAACATCTAAATGACATTCCAAGGTGTCGGAAACGATTAAGAGATCATCAAGGTAAACGAAGACTTCGTTCCTTAATTTAGCTGGCACCACTTTATCCATCAATCTAGACATTGTTTGAGGAGCGTTACAGAGCCCAAACGGCATAACTTTAAATTGGTAAAGAGGCCTGCCAGGCACTGTGAAAGCTGTTTTTTCCCGAGAACTTAACTCTAAAGGGATTTGCCAGAACGCATCTTTTAGATCTAAACTTGTTATAAATTCTGCCTTCGGAAGTCTACTCAAGATCCCGCCAATGTGAGGAAGGGGATACGCATCCTTTATGGTGAACTCGTTTACTTTTCGGCTATCCAAACATAGTCGAACCTTCCCTGGTTTTTGTACCAGCACCACTGGTGAAGACCAGGCGCTAACCGACTCTTCTATAATGCCTAATTCGATCATGCGATCCACTTCTACATACATTAATTTCTCTACAGCTGGCGATACTGGGAAATGCCGTTGCTTAACTGGCTTTGCGTTGCCCACGTCTATGGAATGCGAAATTAGATTAGTTCTTCCTAAACCTTCTTGAGCAAAGGATGGGAATTGATTGATAACCTTTTTTAGTTGCCCCATCTGCTGGTGATTTAAATTATGTTCAATAGTTGTTAGATCTAATTCTGCTATGTTAAGAGATGGTAACAATTCGAATGCTTTCCAGAAATCGATGCCTAAATATAAATCTAATCTAAGAGTAGGTACTAAATATATTTGAACTTCCTTTGTTTGCCCATTATATGAAATATTTGTCTGCATTTTGCCAACAACATTCTGAGGACTGCCATCAGCGGTGGTCACGTTCACCTTGAGCTTCTTGTATGGCATTCCACCGGATATTATTTGTTTGGCCAACTCACCACCAATACAAGATACTCCAGCCCCCGAGTCTAATAATCCGCTAATTGCGCGATCTAATATGCCCACCGTAATAAATGGCCGCGGATCATGACTGCCCTGATCTAAAGCACAAATACTATCCATACTTCTTTGAACAGTTTTTATTTCCGCCCAGAAGGATTTTTGACGTTTGTTGCTACGAGATTGTGAGCTGGATATATTTTTCTGGAGGGTTTCAGAGACTAAGTTGTTGGTTGTTGGACATCTCGCGGTACTGTGGTTTACTTGTTCGGTTGGGAATTCGGTTTGGGAGCACGCATCACTTTTGGTCTGTGTCCCACGTTCTGCGCGCTCTTGTACCCGTTTTTGCACATTTGGCACAGTTAGGTTTATATGTATTATCCAGGCCGCAGCCATAGCAGAAGATTCTCCTTTCTTCCAGACAATCTTGGTACCGATGCCCTTCCCTTCTACAATTCCAACAAATTAAAGATAATGCATCTATTTCCATTTCGTCTTCGACTTCAATATCTGATCCTTCCAAATCCTGCTCTGACGGCAATAGCTCTGATACTTCCTTTTTAAATGGAGTTTTTTTATAATAGCCATGACTACGTTTCACATCAGCTAAAAAGGACTCACGCTTTCTACATACCTCCCGTAGTTCAGAGACTGAGGTGATCTCAATATTTAAAATTTCGTGTCGTATTTCCGGTCGCAAATTATTTTTTAAAATTCTCACAAGTCTGTTGTTGCTCATGGGGTGATCCATCTTATCGCTCAAAGTGATTATGGCGTCATAAAATTGATCAAAAGTTTCATTGACATCCTGTTTTCTACGCCTCATGTCCTCTTCAATGTCCCCATCATCTCGCAAATCTTTAAACTGCTTTTTAAATGCTGTACACAAGGTGCTCCATCTAATTTGCCCTACTGATTTATGATACCGCCAATAGAACTCATTAGCCTTTCCTTCAAATAATGAACTGGCGTTTCGGCACATAATATCAAAATTTCCTTCAAGCGTTTGGTGAGTCAAAGCTTCTACTCGATAAATAAAGTGATCTATTGATAGTCCTTTACCAGTAAACTTAAGTTTCCACCCATTCATAATATGAGAAACTTTATCTGGCCTTTGTAACAAGTCTGACTCTACACTTCTGCTCGCAGATGATCTCTGACCATAATCGCCCCTTCGCTGATCCTCACCAGACATATTCAAGTTATTTAGATCCAGCTGATCTATCTGATCTAACGGGGATGTTCGCCTTGGTGCTACTGGATTAAACTTTTGCATACAGGCCGTCACATTTGTCTCAATAAGACGAGCCATTTGCGCAGTTAGCGCAGTCATTAATTCGTTTTGCAGCGTTCTGAATTGGTCATGATCAATTATGTTTTCCCCAATTGAAGTAAGCCCAGTTTCTACGTTCGACCTTTCCGAAACAAAGGACTGACTTCTAGCTGCTTGTTCTTGTAGCAACTGTGTTTGGGACCTTGTCCTCATACCTGCGCTCGTAGAAGGAGCAGTATCGATGGGAGTTTCCCTGATATTTATGTTGCCGGTATCTTCGTCACTCATTGTGAATTAAATTTAATTTCATACAGTTTACCCTATCTTACTATAAGTGTTATTTGACCCTACTACCGATGGAAATTATTTTAACTAACTGCTATTATATTTAGTAAGTATTGTATTTATAAGAATCTAATAAAATATATTAAAAATCGACAGTAATTAGAAAGACAATGAATAAAAGACAAATGAATCGAGTCAAATTCAATAAACAATCGAAACAAAAAGTAACCAAAATAAATCATAAAAAAAATGAATTCATGCCATGCTACACTCTCCCATAGTAAAGCATACAAACTGCCTATTAGCATAAACAGACTATTTAGATAAAATAGAAATAGGATAGATAGTTTAAAATAGAATTAGAATTGAAAATATCCTCACTCATTGAAATCGTGGTCATCGAAAACTTCTTTTGATGGTTCTCCCGACGAATCCTATGCGCTTACAATGGGCAAATTTTCAATTTATAGATCTTAGCAAACACCAACTCAATCGTGGTTAAATCGCATTTCCGGAGAGTATTGATTAAAATTCCTATGCGACTGAGCGAGCGTAAACCAAAGATGTATTCATAAATACATGTAAGAACCTAAATAAAATCAACGTTTTAAAAGCGGTTAAGCGCTTGGACCTTAGTTTTAATTTCTGCTTAAATTCCAGCAAAATTTCTCGTCTCATTATTTAGTTCTAAAGTTGACTCAAATAGTTTGCTAAGTTGATGGACAGTAGCTAATACTTGTATTTTGCTTTCTGTGTTCCGAACTCAACAGCTAATCTAAAGGCGTCATAAAAGTGAAAGGAAATAGAGATTTCTTATTCTTTGAAAATTGAATATTTGCGAGTTTCATTGACTTCATCTAAATGTTGTAATGAGGCCTCACGATTGGGCGCCAAATAATAAAATAATGATATAATTATAACTGTAACGGGTAACGTATAGTTTGGGCGGGTCTGGCAGTAGCTGGCTATCGGCTGGCACGCTGTAAATTTCCGGCACTAGCTCGTCGACAAAAGGGGTGTAGTTCTGCCGAAATCCAGTTACCACAATTATTTATTTATATTTTCATCGACCTGCCTGCCTTTCTCATTATTATATTATTAAAAGTGAGCGTGCATGCGACAAGAGGAAGAGAATACCAAAAAAACAAAGATAGAAAAGGAAGATACAAAAGAAAGATTGAAAAGAAAGATAGAAACGAAAGATAGAATTTCATGCTGATAATGCAAGGTGCATTTCGATACTTGCAATCACTGGTGGTTTTGCGATTGACAATTGCCCACCCTTCCTATGATCATCGGCCGCTTGAAGCTTTAACTTCAGATGATCCCTTCGTTCTTTACTGGGGAGACAGGTGTAGATGGATGAATTCAAGATAACTTTTAATCAGACATTATAAATTTTTATTGCTTATCTAAGAGGAAAAAAAAATTTAGAGTATTAAACATACTTAAAGAAAAAAAATGATCGCTCTTACAAGTAGACAGAACAAAAAAAAAAGCATCAAAATTTATAATCAAAACAAAACGTCGGCAAGAAGTGCCGCTATTTCAGCAAAAGTATCTCATCAAATAATATGCAAGACCTAGCGCTAGCAAAAGTTGTAGATTAGGCGCACAGACAATTTAGCAGAAGTAGCTAAGCCAAAAGAACATACAAGGGCACGATTTGCCCACGCATGATAACGGGAATATTTCTTTTTTTTTTTTTTTTTTTTGTTTTTCTCTTCTTTCTTTTATTTTATGTTGGGGAATATTACTTTAGTTAATTTAAGGGAAAAAGGGGCAGGTGCAAGGGGTGAAGAACATTTTTTTTTTTTTGTTTTTACATAAATAAATATTGGGTGTACATTACTTACAGCTTCTTTATCCAACGTCGAAAGCGCTTTCTCCGTACTGCTGTTTTAAGGAAAGAAAAATAGAAAAAAAATATTCTAGCACCGAATATGCATACCCTGTAATTCTATTGCCTATCCATGTACATATGTATATAAGTGATTTTAGTTGTTTATTTTTTCTTTTTTTTCTTTGTATGTCTTTTCTGCTGACTTTGCTGATTGCCTTTATCTTTACATAGTTCAAAATTTAATTATTTTTTTTTCTTAATCTTAATCATCTAATCATTTAAGTACTTGACTTGAGATTGGAAAAAAAAACTAACAACAAAAAAAAATTTAATTTATACGTTTTTCTATACCTAAACCTAGCTTAACTAAAACTGCTAACCAATCGACATCCTATGTATGCATTCGGGCGAGCGCTTAGTTGCCCTTCAAAGTTCTTTTCTTTTTCGGTATCTTTTAGTATTTGGGCTTTGTTCTTTGTTTTTCTTCTTTAGATGAAATATAGGTAGATATGGATACTTAGGTCATTCGCTCGATCAGCTGATAGTTATGTTGTATGTATGATGTAAGATGGTATGCGTCTCTTGGGGTGATTATCCGATTAGCGCTTTCGGGTATGCGAAAAATGGTACGCCGCCAGTGCAAGTGTTTATCTTTTTTTTTTTTCTTTTTGGGTTATGCTGATAAAAAAAATTAAACGTTTGCTAAAATTCTATGCGCAAAACACAAACAGAAGGACAGACACCTATTTTTTATAGTTATATTTTTCTACTTTCTCACCTTATGTGACGGGTATCGCCTTGGCAAACCAAATGTGGTTCCGCCCTCTTGAGGGCTTGCCCAAATGTATATATTTAACACTTTTAAGCACTTTGAAAGGAAATGAACTTCACCAACCATAAATATATGTACATAAGTCTTTTGGATTAATTATGCGGGATTTTAACTTTAAAATTTTTTTTTTTTTTCAGCGACTTAGTTAATTGCTTTAAGTATCACTTGACCATTAACCGTCTGACTTTGCCGAATTACCAATTTGCAATGACTCCTACGGATTGCCCGAAGAACTTAGAAACCTATTAAAACAGACGCTTGGTGTATCCACCTCGCCGCCATCCTGGATTCTATAAAACGGTCCTATAGACCCCACTGCCTTTCTCTTTTGCTCCCATTAGAAAGCATTCCCTTAGCAACAGGAGAATTTTTATTGCTTCATTTGCATAGATAAAGTTTTCTTCTCTTTGGCCGTCTCTCTGCACCCACAGAGGCTGCTCAAGAGTGGCGGCATGCGCTGACCCGAAGATATGTGCTTGGCAACATACGATCATGGCATACAATCATCCCCGCTAACATTGCAACATTGCATTTTGTTTAAATGTTGCCAATCTCTAGCAACAAGCGCCTTTACAACTGTTTAAACTAAGCTAATCCGAACCGGACACCACCCTACTATCAGCCTGCCAGTGAGAGTTATCACAGACACCCAAAACCAAAATTAGGACTTTTTTTCTACATCAGGAAACTAAAGGAATTCATAATTTATAATGAAGTCAATATTTATTTAAACAAGTCAAAATAATGTGCATCTTCGTGCAATACGTTGGATGAAAGAGATCCCCAAAGATTTTTAACTTTTGAAATGTTTAGCTGAATAGCCGAATGTCGGTGCAAAGACGTGTATAAAGGTTGAGAATGATGCATGTTACATCTTATTTGGAATGATTACTGTAATATTCAATATTCTTGATTTCCTACTACTTTTCTTTTCTCTGAATAAGTGTTTTAAATGTACAAGTCCATTTACATTGGATCAAATGAGCATAAGCACCCGAGTTTATTTCACCAAATGAATTAGAAAATAAAATTGGTTTCTGTTACATTTACGGCTTGTTAATTTTTGGCATTTATTACAGAATCCAAATAGAGCTATAGCATCTGGTAACCTAGTGAATAGAAATACGCAAGTTCTGGTAAATTAACGTAGATATACTTATACTGACATTGAATTCTATTTCTTTCAAAATAAAGACAATTTAACCAATTAGACAAAATTAAATCCAATGCAAACTTTTGCTAAAATATGAAAACTACTTTTTAAATAAACTACTGTTGAGCCTTATGAGTCCCTACTTATTTCTGATTGTTTCGTCAGTGCTGATGGATCAATAAACAATTTCCACTTTGTTCCCGAAACCATTTCCCTTTATTCTCTTTACATCTACAAAACTTCCGCCTCGATGAAACTAAGGTTAAATGAGGAAGTGCATCCTTTTACAGTTTTATCCTCCAGGTGTTCTGGTAGCCTGGGCTGGGCTTAGGGTTGGGCAGGATACACAAATTTCTCTGTGACTAGTGACTGACAACTAGTGCTCTGCTCTTTATAATGTACTAAGAATTTATTGTAAACATTGTACATTATAAATATGTAAAGCTCAGCGGCTATGATGTGCTTTCCAATTGGATTATTACAACTTCTAGCTAAATACGCCCAATCACTTGGAGGAAAGAAAGAATATTTTCCCAGCACCACGACGTTCAATAAGTCTGTCTTTTGTATTAGATTTCTTAATTTTTTATCCAAACGCCATTTTTGTTTAAATATCGAGCATAGAAAACGGATCCGCTGTGTGGTGTTCATAACATTATCAGATGGTCACCTTTATTTCGATTTTTACCATACTCACGGAACGTATATTTGGCTGAAACTTACCGAATTTGATCAAAATCATTATGCATATAACCGTTTTTCACTAGATGGAGAAAAAAGGACGAGCGAGATGGTGAGTTACATATGTATTTGTTTTAGTTTGATTTGATTCTATAGTTTTTGAGATATCACAACCACCGTCATAGGCCTCTTTTGAATAGGCCACATCTTCATTGGCAGGAGGTCATGCCATTCAGACCAAATGTGGCCATATCAACGTTGGCATCGTTAAATGTGGAAATGTTAAACAGATAATGACAGCACAGCAAGCCAAAGAGAGATGGCGTGGGAGTGAGAGATATATAGGGATAGTGGCAACATACCGTCTGTAGATTGGATGTGGAAATGAGTTGACCAGAAGGCTTTTTGTTATGGAGGCCCATTTTCTGGCAGTTGCTCACCAAACTCCTTCCCCTTTGCACTTACCATCCTTCCATAAGTGTATCAATTGTTGTAACTGCTGTGTGTGTTATTGTTGTTGCTGTGATAATGATGATGCTGTTGTTCATATTGTTGTTGTCTGTTGCTACTGTTGTTATACGGAAACCAGACAACTGTCATGCCTGAAATTCTGATGCATTGAAATATAATTATTGGGAAATGTGCGATTGTCGTACGGTTTCCGTTTTACGTGCTTGATTCTAGGCCCTGTATGCATTATATGTGCGTGCGTGTGTGTGTTTGTGTGTGTTTGTTGTGGGGGATACATATATTGATTCAAAGTTTTCATGTGTGTTTGTATATTTATGTGGCTGCCACCTCATCTTTATGTATGTATTTATCTAGATGTGCATACATATACGACACTAAAATCATTATTTATGCAAACTGTATGACATAATAGCGCTATGGATAACTGTACATACATACATACATAAGGATCCATTTAGCCACATATTTTTAAAATACATATGTACATTTATATATGTACATATGTATACATATGTACATATGTATGTATGTAAGTTTAGGTATATATTATGTGTCATCATCCATAACAATTATCATATTAGCCACAAGTTGTGGCCCACAACTGAAACTAGTTAACTTAATTTTAATATAAACACAAGTTGACTTTAGGCAAAACTTATTCAACTTTAATACTATACTTATACATATATTATCAGCTCAGATATATCCATATATATGTACTTTTATGAGTACCTATGTATATATGTATGTATATATCTCTATCTAAACATCTACAGATAATTTCATGTATTGAATTTTACTCCCCCAGCTATTGAAATGAAACTTGGTAATGGATCTCCAAGCAATCCCAGAAAATAGAATCCAATAGAACCGGTAGCATTCCCTTCTCTTTGCAACTCATTAGAAATTTCTCTAGTGGGGCAGCCAAACCACTGACTAGGGATTCCGTTTGTTAATGTCAGATTCGATATCTCATATCCGAGGGCAAAACTTATAAGGACTTTCAAAATTTCCTAAAGTGCTTCTCGGCAATATTTCGCAATGCATTAAAAACAAGCGAGGAAAATTGCGGTAAAATTACGATCCTCGATATCCGTTTGGGAAGGAGCTCTTAGAAATGGGCTACCGATGTCGAACGAAGATTTAAATGTGTATGTTGTTATTGACAGTAATGTAGCAATTTGTGGGAAAGTGTCCGACGACAACATACATAGTTCAAGCTATATTATTTGACGGACAGGACAGCGACGAAAACATAGAGGACCAATGTAAAGATAAGTCAGCACCAAGCGTCCTCATGCTGTAGAAATCTTAAACAGATTTGTGTATTCCAATTAGGTATACGACGCTATATGCTCTTAAATAAAATTTGTGAAGTTTTTCATCGTTTTCCCAGTCGATAAACAGACGATTGACAGTACTTAAAGCACATCACATCAAGGAAAATCAAGAATCTTGTTGCCTTTGCCTTTGTTGCAGCCGTGAAGTTTTTTAATCTCGGTTTTTTGTTCCGGAAGCGTCACCAGCAACGAAATGTTTGAAAGTAAACCGGAATGAAAAATATGTCAAAAGCCGAATTATTATTATTATTATTAAAGTATAGAATATAGTTGTAAACTATCAACCTAATTGTATTTTACAAGCACTGGCAACTAAGACTACTACATCCATACACTAGCCTGGAATTCGAACCCGGATCCTCGTTGTTCAGTTGACTAAATGACTGGGCCACTTAGAGAACTCATCTACCGAGGACTACTAAAAGCCGAATTAACTCAAGTCAAATCGGAACATTTTCAAACGCCAGAGATTAGTGCACTTGCCCTGGTAACACATGAGGCAGTTATGACGGCTATTTCGAAAGAAGAAATCTGAGTCCCTTTAAAATCAACCAGCTCCCTGTTAGTTCGTCGAAATTCAACTAATTAGACGAAACTTAAGCACATTGATGCCCTTTTTGGTCTTCGGATTGTTTTTCTTTGTGTGCCTCCGCTCCTCAGACTCCGACGATTCGGATTCCGTTTCGGACACGGTTGACGAATAGTACGACGAGGAGTAACGTTTGCAGCATTTCGAACTTTTTTAAAACTTAACTCTCACACGGCTGGTGGAAAAAGGGTTCTAGAGCAATCCGATTTCGCTAAGAGGTTTTCCATACAATGTTTTCTATATTGGAATAGGAGCGCTGGACTCGGATAGAAGTGAGACCCCAATCAAATTCTTTTCCCTTTTTCTTCACCAAATGTGAGGTTTTCCACAAATTTGTAAATAGGATGCATTTCAATACAGTCAGTTCACGCAAATGTTGAGGGAGAAAATGGGGCGAAACACATTCGTACTGCGGTGTATTCACTACAGTCAAACAGCGCTATCGGCAACCATTATTAACCATTGTAAATGTCAATTTATTTCTTAAACTACTATAAAATCCGAATGATTAAGTTTTATTTCAATTCCAAATAAAAGGTTAACAATCAAATTTTATTCTTAACGCGAAGGAGACACACGCGGTCTGTATTATGGACTTGGCTCTTTTTGTTTCAACCACGTATTATCTCTTCTCGAATTTGTATTATTTAGTTGATAACTTGTCTCTTGGGCAACTTTAAGTTAACCTTTATTAATAATCATTGGAAGGTAAAATGATATTCCTGTATTCCTGATAAAAGTAAGCGAAATCCTGCCCATTTTTTCCGTAGCTTAGAAATGCTAATGAGGAGTCCCTAAAGAAAACCAGAGGGCCGGACTCTTAACTTCGACCGCGCCAAAGTTTGTATACCCTCTATACAGATCATATACTTTATATATGAAAATTAGACAACCCTAATAAAAACTTTGATTCATTTTTCGCTATCTAAACAGCCAAACCCCAAATAAAGGTTTCTTGTATCTGTCGCTTAATTGAAAAACATCTTTTTCGAATTCCTTTTTGTGAAGAAAGTGCGGAATTTGACCACGATCCTTACATTCATTTCGATCCAGCAGCCTGCTAAATATTATAAATATACATATATAATTTGTATGAATTTGTTTTATGACATTTATTTTCCATATTTGTATTTGTTAATATTGTATTAACATAAAATATACATAAAAAACATCAGATTTTGTTTCATATTACATAATTTGACTTTGCCTATTGTTATGCCATTGTCATGGTCGGTCATCGTGATCGATAGTCGATCTTCTCCTATCTGCTAACTGCTTTATCCGCATTCGTATGTATCTTAATCATTATCTGCATTTTCTGCACCTTGTTGTTGTTTTTGTTATACTCACTCTCAAAATGTTATGTGCTTGTTTTGTTGCCCTTTATGAGAAGCTGGCTCTAAATATATGAAAATATTGTATTTCAGTGGATTTTGTTGGAACAATTTGTACAGGGATTAAAATTTTTGGTTTTTGCAATTTTGTTTGATTTATACATTTCCACGAGACAGAGTTAAAAATTTCGCTAAATATGTTTCTTGTTTTTTGTTTTTTTGTTTTTCTTCCATATTATTTTTATATTTTTGTTGCTTTTGGGGTTTGTTCCTTTTTAATTATTATTTTTATTGTAGAAGCAGCCTGAAGACGGTTTTTTTTTTAGACGCAAAAAGTGCAAGTTGTTGGTTTTTTTTTGATTTTTTGATTTTTGTTATCATTTTATCGTTTGGTTTTTTGTTTTTTTGTGATCGAATTTGAAATCTAACTTTAGCATACAAAAATTTGTCATATGATATACACAATATATATATATATAAGTACATGTATATATATTTTTATTTTATTTTATAAATACCTCCATTTTCTCTAAAGTTTTCGCTACTTAAGATTATTGTACAAGCAAAAATGTATGAAAGAAAATGGAAGAGTGAAAACAGGAAACGAAAATCTTAAAAAATGGCAACAATTCTTAATTTGGAAACGAGACGAGGAAACTAGTTTTCATGTTGGAAGTAACTATTTGGTTTTTGTTTGCTGGTTTCATCGTTTCGTTTGTTTTATGTTTTTACTGGTATTCATCATCGCTGCTTAGCAGCATGGTCTTCTCATTGTAGTTCTGGCTGATGGTGGCCACCCGCTGCCCACCCGGCATGAATTTCCTTTGATTGCCCAATGTTTTTGGAGCGACAGTACCACCGTTTCCGTTGCTGCCGCCTCCGCCGCTGCCTCCACCATTGGTAGCCACCGCATTGTATCCGCCACTTGAGGTGTTTATCGATTGCTGAATGGCCCCACCACCGTTGCCAGCTCCACCATTGTTGGGATCATCGGGATCATAGCTGGAGACACGTATGCCACGAGAGTTTTTGCCACCTAAACACATACAAGTTAGTCAAGTCATGCAGAGAGTTATACTTTAGTATGTATATTTAATAGGGTATATAACTCGATTACGTATAATGTTTGTATATACAGAGTTTGGGGCAAGCATATCTCATACCATGCAAAAAACACAATGCCAAAACGTTTGTTAAGCTTATTTTACATTTATTCAATACATTTAATTATAAATTTATCGATATCAATTTATACATATATACTTTTTTTTTTTAGAAAACATTTACAAAGAAAAAATAAAAGCACGAGAGCCTATCACAAAAAAAAAAACACAAATTTATGGGAAAAAGTAAATAAAATGAAACTAGGATAAATTTGTGTAAAATATTTTGGAATTCATTGTTATTTTTGTTCTTCTAACGCTTCCAATTTCTAGCACTTTTACACAAAAAATAAAAATACAAATGAAGTACGATCATTACAAAGAATTGGCGAATATCTGTTTGCTATATAATAAACCTTAAGAGAGTACAAAATTTCAGAGCTACATGGAGAAATGTTCACATTCCTTTTTGATTTTTTCAAGCGGATAGCTTTAGCTTTTCAATAATTTATTTAGCATTTTAAAAACAAAACAAAAAAAGAAGTTACACAATTTTTGTTTGTCTTTTTTTTACTTTGCTGAATCGAACAAAATATAAAATTGATATTGGAATTTCTTTGCTTGATCTTGTTTAATTTAACACACAAAACATAACTGGCTTGATCTTGTTTTTGCTATTTATGTTGGAGTTGTGAATTTTCTTGAGCTAATTTTAATTAGACTAATGCAATTTGGAAAGAACAAACGATAAATCGTTTGATTGATTAATAATAATAATAAAATCTTTGTTAACAAATTACATAATATTTTACAATATTACTCTGAATTGTTTTATGCAGCAGGTGTAGTGTAAGATTTATAGAGCTAAAATTTAAATAAAATTGATTTAAAAAAAGTATTCTTAAGAGTAAACGTAAACGTAGTAAAACATCAGCAAGTGGAATATGGGGGGGGGAACAGGGTTTTGGATTGGGAAAATTTGAATGTTTTGTAGAAACATAAAATTTCTTAGAGTGCGAATGCAGAGGAAGAGTGAAGAAATTATTCATTTTCCTCAATACTATATATTAATTATGTTTGTTTTCTTTAATGAATATAGCCCTAAGGTTCAGTTTTTGAGTGCGCGCTTTCCTTTCTCTCATTTGGATGTGTGGGTGTGAGTGTGTGTGTGTATAAGTAACTAAGGCCTGAAAACGTATCTGAGTAGCCTAAAAGCTATAAGTACACTTGTTTGTTTTTGTTTTTGATTTTGTTTTGCAGTTTGTCGTTTGTTTTAGTTTTTGTTTGACCCTCGTTAGAAGATATTTGTTTAGAGCTTTTCGTAACG
The DNA here is from genome assembly GCA_018152135.1 of Drosophila paulistorum. Classification (NCBI taxonomy): domain Eukaryota; kingdom Metazoa; phylum Arthropoda; class Insecta; order Diptera; family Drosophilidae; genus Drosophila; species Drosophila paulistorum. Next base: position 6,967,810 of record JAECXG010000606.1, on the reverse strand, counting down.
CTGAGTTGAGGTTACTTCTGCAAAAGATAAGAAAACAAAGAAAGAAAGAACGAAAATCAACCAAAAATTGATTATAAATAAAGGAAAGAAAAAAATGATATATGTATGTATGTATGAAAAACAGACAAGCAAATGCAGGCAATAACAAACATTCAAGGAGAATTAAGAGAGATAGAAAAAGAGAAAGAGAGACGAGCACAAAGTGTTCCATAGAGAACCATACATACCTGAACTATATTGTGTATATTGCTGATATTGCGGATGGAAATTGTGTATAGCATCTGTCATAATATCCTTAGGATTCATTGTTTCCTGTGCAATAAACCAACAAAATATATCAATTACAATTTCGATTAATATTTCCATCTATGTATACCTTAAGACTGCTCGAAATCGACTGCATCGTAACCGATCGTCCATGGCCATCGCTAATGCAGCTACGTGCATAGACCTAGAAAGATGAATTAGAGTAAATAAAAGAGGGATAAGTTTAAATATATGTATATATCAGAATATATATATATCATATTGTCCGATGGGTCCACGGGTAACCAAAATCAATATATGTACCTCGGCTGTGAAGCCTACAGGATTCTTTTGACAGTGATTCTACTCAACAAACTGTTCTAAACACGCATTGAAGAAAAAGATTCGAGAATTCGCCAATTAACACATAAATAATCCGAGAGTCTAAGTTTAATCTGAATCTGGCGCAAAACCAATAAAGAGCTTTAGGAATACTCAAAACGGTTAAACATGGTGGAGGACAATAGCTTGGGGGAGTTTTGTTGTTTGCTAACTTCGCATTTGTTGATAATACTATGGACCAGCATGTTTACAACAACTGGATGTAAGTGATACCGTGTGCCAGTTTCAGTAAGAAAACGATCCAAAACATTCGTCTTTTCTTGGGAACAAGTTGCTCATATACACATTCCACATTAACACCATATTCGATATAGCACTTACTGGAACGAAAAATCTGATCTCACCACATAATTTCAAAGAATTCTCTAAAGGAGTTTACACTTAGGAAAAGTCAATACTGACAAGTTGCCTTTGGTTATTCAGTCAAATGCAGAAATTTTAGCGTGATTACGCTTCTTGTGCCAAAAGTTTTTTGTGCCCACATACACAGTCGAGTCTACATAATTCGAGCTTTTCGATTTACTGGATTTTCAATTGCAACTAAGTTTTTCCAAGGGACCAGCAGTTTCTTACGATATACGATGTAGGAATTATCGAGACTCGACTGCATTTACACTTTAGTACTAATATAATATAGTACATTAATAGTTATAACTGTATGCAAAAAACAGTTGCATCACTCTTAAGACTTTTGATTCTTCCAGCGAGTCATTACTTTTTTAACTCACTGTACATATCCACCAATATTTCCTACGATAATGATGTTTAAGCATGACCCACCACAAACAAATTTCCATTATAGTTATTAATCATAGGAAAGATTCTTAGTCAACGGTTTTGAAATAAGTCGTTGTTATTAGTCGCTTGCTTATGTTTTTTAGTTGCATCTACTAAACTAAAGCCTGATCAAAATCATTTACAACAAAGAACAGGATTAGGGACCCCTTGACCCCTCGAAATATTGAATCTGTGCTTATCGAAAATATTGAAATAAACAATAATGAATCTGTGCATTCTGCTCTTCAGCAAAGTCAAAAAAACACAATTGCAAATCTTGCATAAACAAATGAATTTTTGCAATATACAAAAATATAAAGGCATATAATATTGTGTGCGCCATTAAGAACTATTTGCCATTGGCCGTAGTCGTTTGGACAAGTCGAAAGTTAATGTAAAATCGTAATAACAAGAAACATGGAATTCTACTTTGAATAACGGTTGACAATCGTTTTTTCTATCTTATCTCGTCGTCATAGTTTCTCATAAATACCTGTCAAATCTTGGCCCAATCAAGTCACTCGACAAGAACACACACACACACACACACAGCGCAGAGCTTACTCACCTGATAGGGGAAGGCATATCGCAACGCAATGGCAGCAAACAACATTTCGATGCATATGAAAAAGTTTTGGTAACCAGCCGACACGGTACCCGCCTCAGCGGTGACAGCGCCCGCACTGTCCACAATGGGCGAGATCACATTGGCCTTCTCGAGTATGGCCAAGCCAACACCTTGCCAGAATGATAAAAATATAACCGATTTGATGGTGCAGAACTTCAGAACAGGTTCAAATGGTGTCAATAGATCCCGGGTGGCAAAGTAGAACAGATAGAGACCATATAGAGCCAGAGATACGGAAATGTTATATATGATTGTAATATAGATATAACCGCCATTCACACTGTAATAAAAGATGCAACAGTTTAGTCTTAGCACACAGTATGAACAAGTAGTCAAATGAATCGCAAACCTCCAATCACCATCATGATAGTGTCCAAAAGCTTGTAGGAAAATTATAATAAATGCAACGAGCGGTTTAACCAAACAGAATTGTAATGTGGCCTGCTTGCAGAATCTTAGGAATCCAATTGTATAGGTCTTGCCCTTTAGACAACATGTGCCATATAAGCAGGAAGTTTTAATGGGCTTGCCACGTATCTCCGACATGATATTACCCTCTCCGCCCAGGTACTCATAGCACAGGGACAGAAAATTGTAGATCACGAAAGCTGCAAACAAAGGAAGAAGAGAGTATTATTTAGAGACAAAAATTTGTTTAATCTAAGGCCACCTAATGCAAGAATATATTAAGTAATTATCTGTGAGTAATTTTTAGCATATAACTGATCCTAACTACTTTTTCGAACTCTACTAGACGCTAAAGTATTCACAATTTGTGGATTTCCTGACGCTTTTCTCGCTAAACTCATTGGACTAGCTTCACAGTTTGGCCTGATCCAGAAGTTGTTGATTCAAAATCCCTGCTCAGGAGGGGAACCTCAGAGAGGCAGAGCTCTATGCCTAAACTTTATTGATCTAGACTACCAGGATATGGTTGGGTTGACTACCATTTGACACTCTTACCTTCATAGCAATCCCGAACTGTGAAAAAGTATATGTAGACATTGTCTGAATTAAAGAATAAAAGACTTATCCATGAGTATGTCGCATAGATGGGAACTATGAACAATATGCGAACGATCCATCGCTGCTCCTGAGGATTAGTATACCAACGCAAGTGTTGATAGATCTAAAAGTAAATGGCATTGGTTGAGCTGTTTAGATAGTCGGCAGTTGTATTTATTACACACTCACCTGTTGGCATGTTATAAACAATGCGGCCCACACACAGACGCCGGCCAGGATTTGAGCCGTCTTTGTTTGCAGGAATATGCCATCGCCCACATGGAGCAGGGGTTCCAATGGCGCACTTATGGGATCATCCTTCATTGCAACAATGTAATTTGATTTTACCGTGGTCGATGCAACAGAAGCAGATGTTGTGGCTGCTGTAGATAAATTGCTGGCATTTAGAGCCGCCTCAATAAGACTGGCGGCTGTTGTGCTCATGCTGCCGGCCAAAAGAAATATAAAATAGTTTTGATCAACTTTTCTTCAATTACATATACATAGATATATAAATATTAAACAATGAGACGAGCAAAAGCTAGAAACAGAAAAGAGAGTGACGTTCATTTCTAAGCGTCAGATGAGAGAAAATATGATACGGCCAACTAAAGTTTCCCAACATTATTTTGCCAAGTCAAAAATTGGGTCAAGCGGTAAAAACAAAACAAAACGGACGAACGCATTAGATCATCAACATCATCATCATCATCCTCACACGCAACGCAAAAGCCTAGCAAAAAAAACTCAGATATGCATTAATAATGGACACAGGACTGAACAAAAGTCGCAGGAGCAGTAGAAATGTTTTACGACCTACAGACCCCGCCGACAGACCTACCATTCCGGCACCTTGGTTCAGGGTCATTTCTAATAGTCCCACCATATTGATTCTAACCAAGCATAAGCCATATGAAGCCACCGCCCGTTTTCCCTTCAATGAACAAACAAGCGTAAAACAACACGCGATGTATGTATGTATGTATAGATGTATGTATGAGCACCGCACTTGGGCCAAATGAAATGGAAAACCTCAATTATATATGTATGTACATACATATAGACCGACAACGAACAACCGACGCTACTGCTGCATTGGTTAAAGATATTGTTTTATGTGCCAAGTCATCATGGGTGTACATCTACATATAGGTATAAGGCCAGGAGACGATCAAAGGTATTAATGTATTGATGGCAAGCTCAAATAGAAGTAATCAATGGACTTGTCATCACTCTGTCCTCTCATTATGAGTAATAATCCTTCCACATACTAGTCAATTCGAATAATTTTATTACTAAAATCAATACCAATAGCTTAGACTTTATTCAATCAATAAACAACAATCATTTGTGACTAATCGAAAAGAGATGTATGTATGAATGTTTACCCTGTGTACATCTCAATGTACAGTACTCGTATTCGTAGGGGGAATAATATGAAGAAGAAAATACTGTCTAGGCGGACTTTGACTCGGGAATAAAAATAAAATGACCCATTATAGGGATCCCCGTGGCCAATTATAACCGTTTTTCCTGAACCTTTGCGTACAAATAAAAGGACTATGCGATTCTTACACTGCAACCTTCTAGTTTTTCCCGAGCAAATGTCGTTTGATATCCGATAAAAGTGACAAGGCAATTAGTGACAATCGAACATCCAAGATCTAGATAGTCGACAGCGACTTAAGATCACCATTCTGGGTCATTCGGTAGCCATCAGAAGTGTAAATGCCCTACTAATAGCTAATTCCCGGAAATGACTAGAGGCAATTGTCTTTGTCTTATTGTTAGATTTGTTTATAGAGCTCTTCGGCCATATGGCAGAATTATATACTAGACGGAGGGAAAATTTGGCGGACAGGAGTCTGTTAATGCTGATCTACCAAAGTAAAACTACTATGTATATAAATCTTTGAACATTCAACTCTATATATACATACATACATATATGTATATTGAGTATATTAGATTTAAAATATGTGAGAGTGGCTCACAAATTTATCCGAGTTGGTAAATTCCTAACACTGGGTAGGACAGGAAACAATGTATTGGCTCTCCCTCTCTCTTGCCCTCCCTTTCAGGTGGAAATTGTTGATCTTTCGTGCAACTGGATGATCGCAGAGATACAGATTGTCCGCGTGCGAGGGGTAAATGTTCCGTAAGCGATTGTTCAATGCACATAAAGTTGATAATGTCAAAAGATTTGACCAACCGGAAGTATAATTTTACGAAAATATCTCCGAATAAACTTGGAACAAAAGGATGCCTAAATGAAGTCATTAAAACCAAAGTTAAAGTGTCGACTATTGGATACCCTAAACAAACTCGAGATCTTCTATGGCTTGGTGGGGGAAACAGAAACAGAGAAATTCTAGTCCAAAGAATTGAGATTTTGAGATTTTCCCAGCCATGCTGCTGATCAGAAATACATACATATGTATGTATGTATGTATGTATGTACATATGTAAATACATTTATATGTACACACATTCAAATGAGCGATTTGCAATTTCGATTACACCGTCTTTATCTTATAAAAATAAATATAAAAAATCCCCAACGATGAAAACGGGCACAAAAATGACTCACAAGCAAGAAAGAGGTTTACTTTTAAATTATTTGAACTTTAGTGCGATGCGGGTCCACTGTGCCAAGTGGAGAAACAACAATAAAATGCGTTGAAACATCCATTGACGTGCAAAGTTGTTAATGTTGTTGTTGTTGTATGTGTTATTTTTGTTGCAATGACACTGAAAAATACTGAAGCTCAGAAGAAATCAACAACAAAGAAGTAAAAAACAACAACAAGTTGCTGCTGCTGCTGAAGATACACAGAAATTGGCAAAGAAAAGTCTCCAAAGTAGAAATAAAAAGAAGAAGAAAACCACAACAACAACAGTAAACTCTCCAATGAGGTAGAGGAAGACTCTGCTGGCAAACTAACTGACAACGCAAAATGCGTGGACACCATAGCTAACGGAACGGCAGAGGGGGGACGATGGGAGCTGCTAATTATATATTTTTGGACAAGCAAAGCAAAGTGTGTGAGGAAGGTGGCAGAATGGGAGGGAGGCATAACATTGTGTGGCTTCTGACAGTAAATAAAGTCAGCAACTTAAATGCCAGCATATGCGACCTTTTGGAGACTCTCCACATTAACTCCTACACCACCCAGAAACCATCTCTCCCCCTTCACCTTTTAACAAATTTTGCTAGCTTATCAATGCGAAAAATATTGAAAATAAAAACACACACACACATACATACATACATACATACATACGTATATGGAGAACAACTGGAACTGGAAATCGCTCTTCAATTTCGTCATCGAAATTTGGTTATTTCTCCTTTTCAGGGAAAACAACTTTTTCACACACTGCACACACACACATACACACACATAGTCGGACAATCTGGCAAATATGTTACCTTTCAATTATCTTTGCTTTAATTACCTTTTTTCCAAATGCAATTCTCCACGATTGCCTGTTCGTTTTCACAGTTGAAAATAACTTTTAATTTTTTTTTCTTGCTCTCTTTCTCTCTCTAAAGTTATTTGCTTTTGCACTTTGAATGACGGAATGCTACTTTTTGTTGGTGCTGCAAATGAATATAAATAAATTTCACTATTATTTGTGTTTATTTAACACTTTAAGTCGTTTGATATTCAGAAACTAACACAACAATCACATCAACAAAACTTACAAAAAAAAATATTAAACAGAGCAAAAAATTATGTGAAAATTACGCACGACACGATAGAACTGGCCAACCATCGATGACGTTAACTATCGACTCGATAACGATAGCTTTCGATGCTTTAACGTAAACATTAACGTTATTCTGTTTCCTCCCGTTTTGTTTATCTCGGGGCGCACTTTGAACAACTGTCAACTTGTGTAAGATTTTTTCTCTGTTTTTTTTCAAATGGACTTTCGGAATGCCCGTGCCAGGCAGCCGGAAATTGTACGATCCGTGCAAAAGGATGCCCGCTATACAAATGAATGTGAGTGAACAAAATACGCCAAATGTAACACACTCCTAATTGACGGATTTTCAAATGCTCAGTGGCCGAGGATTTGTCAGACGTGCTACGTCTGACTGGACCGCGTAACTGGATCAAATACAATCAATTGTGCAAGCTCTTGGCGGAACTCAGCTACCATGGTTTCGCTTCCGTTAATAATTTGCAAACTCTTGGAGAGGAATACACGGGAATCATACAAGTGGATGGGCAATACAAGCAGATACCAAGTCGCCTGGTATGTCTGCATTCTCTAGTTCCTTGATTGCGATTAACAAATGTTACTACCTGTTTTGCAGCTGCAATTGTTGGCTATTATTTTGGAATTCGGTGGTGACTCTTTGTTCCTGCGCCTGTTGCAGAAATCGGAAGTTTTTATTGCCAATCATGAGGAGATTCGCCCCGAGGCGAAGCAACAGATAAAGAAACTCATCCATCGGTTACGACAGTCACCGAGCTATATAAAGGCTTTGCACAAATCCCTTTTCTATCTGGATGCTAGCAAATACCAGTTGTCGAAGCGAACGACTGAAATAAATTATGTGCTCATTCGTCACTGGCTGCAGCCGGAATTCTCTCTTTATGGGTATAAAATTCTTGGCGCTATTACATTCCTTCAGGTCACCGTGTCACTGGCAATCAGCAGTTGGGATATGTGGCGAGAGCACAAACGCCAGCAAATGGAAGCCGTTAAGCAGGCCTGCAAACGTTTCCTGCTCCAAAAAGAATCGTCCAAGGAAAAGTCTACAATACCAGATGCTCCTCAGTGTATTCTCTGTCTGGAAGCCAGAACAAATTGTAGTCTAACTCCCTGTGGCCACTTGTTCTGCTGGAGCTGCATTCTCGACTGGCTGGAGGAGCGCGATGAGTGTCCCTTGTGTCGGGAATCTCTAAAGAAGTCCCAAGTGATACAACTACAAAATTTTGTCTGATATGCAATAGAAATCAAGGAAGGGGTGGGATATAATGTTAAGATATTTGATTTTACAACTTTTGTACACAGATTCGTACACGTTATCTAGCTGTTTAATATACATATAATTACTTTACCAAACTCTATGATATAGATACATATATTATGTTTCATATTTCCATTGACTCATTGTATTTATTCTTGACCAAGTTTAAATGATATTAATGGGATCACTTCCTCAGGCTTTGGATTTTCTCAGTTGTCCTGTGATCCTTTTGAATTGCGCAAAAATTGTATGTAACGATTTAGTCATCTCACCAACTTTTATATACCATGAACTACATGTAACATCTACATATGAAGCCTATGCTATCTTGCTCACTCTTACAAGAACTATAGCCCTCTTGGCCCAGTCCGATTAGCAGAGATTTATAATATCTTCGGTTAACATTAAAATTTGTCCTGATCCTTGCGTCAGGGTTTTAGATTTGGACCGTATTCTATCATAGAAACTCAAGAGATATTCTCTTGGCAACATTTATTGACGACGCTGCTATATTGGTAAGATCACAGTGCCAATATGACTGCAATGCCAAGCTTTAAGATTATCTAAAACAGTACCAAGAATGGCCCAGGCATTGGAGAATCGGGATTGACACGGATAAATCTTAAAGCATTACATTTACACTACGTAAAGAAAAATGCCCCGAAGAATTCTACGAAGGACTTCCAACTCCACAAACTAGGCAAGCGGCATATCTGGGAATGACCCTTGATAGGATACTAACTTGGAAATGATAGAAGCGGCTTGAGCTTGATATGCAACTTAGTCCTGTATGAGGCAAATAAAACGCCTCCAAGTTTGAGTAACCTTTCTGCGATCTCCCCTACATTGCTTGAATCGCCAACAAAATGGCCAGGACCATCTCTTAATATCATACAACACTTTGTTTTTGATAATCCCAAACCAGAAAATGACACAATTGTATAAATCTTAAACTTAAGAACTTACACGTTTCTTTCCCTGCGGACTGCTTTTTATCCTTCTAGTATTCTGACCCTAGTTGTGGCCAAGTTATCTTCGATAAGATAAGATTGTGATATCTTGTAGTCAAACATAATTCTTGATTTGTTTTATATGTATAGTATATTTATATACAATCATAGATGTGTAATCTATGTGGTTATTATATACGTTTTTAAACTAAATCGATATATGTTCACATATAAATCGGTACCTATGTAATATCGAATAAAAAAAAAGCTTTGGAAGCAACCAAGTGTCCTTAATAAGACTTGGTCACTTTTCAATATGTAAACTCTAAATTCCTGGTCTAGACATAGTCTTACAATTAATAGAACTTATATTATATCCAAATAGACGGTGCGATTGAAAATTTGTTTCCTACGCCGCGATTCGAATGCTGAACGAGCCTCCGAAGGATTCTCGAAAGCTACACGAGCGTCGCCTGTGGGCTTACCATCGTCGTTAAAGCGGCGGATAATATCGTGGGGACTGAGCTTGTAGTCGTTGAAAAAGCGCAGAATATCCTTAAGATCAGCCTTGAAGGGAACATTGCGCATGGCTACAACACAGCCAGGGTGATTAAACTTGTCTGGGATGCCGCCATTGTCTTGGTCCATTTGGTGCATTTGCTGGTTGTCACTTGGCGATTGGAGAGAAGGATTCGGAGGTGATGATATTGACGGACTTTGACCAATATCGTTGCGGGCAAATGGATTGAAACGTTGATGCTGTTGTTTGGGGGCTTCTTCGTTGTTATTGTGCAGTTGTTGTTGCTGTTGTTGTTGCTGCTGTTGTTGTTGATGTTTTGTGGGATCATCGAAACGACTGGGTCCACGACGTCTGGAGTCTGGTGGTTTATTAATTGTAGGTGAAACAACGCCGCCAATACCAACACTACCACCAATTCCACTGCCACTCCCATCTCCGCTGCCAAGTCCATTGCCGCCACTGTTAGAACTTCCTCCTCCTCCTAGTCGTCCAACTCCACCACCACTAATGTTACCACCATTATTACTATTATCAGTAGTTCTGGGTCCATTACCTCCAGGTACATATTTCATAAATGGTTTATTCATACGATCAGCAATCTCTTGGGGTGATATGGGAACCACACGAATGCCACGGCCACGAAAACGACGATTATGAAATTCGAGTATGGCACGTTTGGCATTTACCTCATCCGAGAATTCGATAATGAATTCACCAGATCTTTGGTTGCGATCTTTGTAGAGCTGTTCGATGTGCTCAATGCGCAAGTTCTCCGAGCTGAATAGTTCACCCAGATCATTGATTCGTGTGCCATACTCACAATTGTGGACACGCACAAAATTATTCTCCTGATTGGGAGGATTCGGGAATTGTTGGGGTCCTGGTCCACCAACACAACCGCTACCACTTGGTCCGCCGCCAATATGATTGCGTTGATTGTTATCCATCATTTGGAACGGTGGATTTCCGTTAAATGTGGCACCGTTAATCATCGATTGCGGCGGCATTCCGTTCATATTCACAAAGGGTTGCATCTGCGCATTTTGCTGTTGTTGCTGCTGCTGCTGCTGCTGTTGCTGCTGCTGTTGTTGCTGTTGCTGCTGCTGCTGTTGCAGCTGCATTTGGAAGGGCTGCTGTTGTTGCAATTGCTGATTTTCATTGCCATTTTGACGGCGACGTGGATCACTCTGATAACGAGCATTCATGGCAGCCGCTAGCTGATCCTGTTGCTCCTTTTCTCTCTCCAGTTCTCTCTCCCTCTCCTTTAAAAGCCTTTCCTCCTGCTCCTCTCTGCGCTGGAGTTCCTCTTCCTCTTTCATTAACTGCTCGTTGGCTCTTCGCTGCTTCTCCTTGGCATGCTGCATCTCGGCCTGGCTACTAGAGCGCACACGCAATTGCCGGAAGCCAATGTAATGACTCGAGGTATCCTCTAGAGCCATTCGCGCCTCATTCTCACGGGCGAATAGCACAAACGCTACAAATTCCCGACGATTTTGAGGGCTGGGCGCCAAAAGAATGTCCACAATTGTGCAGGTGGCCGAAAACATCTTCATAATATCCTGCTCGGTGGTCAACTGAGGTAGATCCTCGACATAAAGCACAGTAGTTTGGCACGATGATGAATTGGTTCGATCGCCACCTCTGTCTGCTCCGCCAATGACATTTCCTCCACCTCCTCGGCCACCTCCATTGTTGCCCGCTTGACGTAACTTCTCCTCAGCCTGTTCGAATTCCTCATCTCCAATGGGCACGATTTGTACTAAGCGATCACGGAACATGGTATTATTACGTGACAGGGCCTTTTGGGCACTAGACACACGGGAGAACTCAACATATGCCACGCCCGTGCGATTACCATGAACCGTCATGATCTTAATGCCATTATGGGGTATATAAAGACCAGAGAAGTATTTTCTTAGATCACTGTACGAGGTGCTGGGGCACATGCCACTAATTTTAATGTAGCAAGTGTCGGCAATGGGCACGACGACAGCACTTTGTGAGGGCGAGGAGCCGCTACCCGAGGATAATGCTTTATTTGAGCCCTGTTGTTGTTGTTGCTGCTGCTGCTGCTGCTGAAGTATTAGATGCTGCTGCTGGAACAGCTGCGGATACATTTGGGCATACGGATTGACACTGGCAAAGGCAATGGGTTCCTGGTTCTGAGGACTTGAAGAGGAAACCGCCACAGGACCAGGAACAGCATTCATATGGTTTGGGGTCTCCATGTGATTATGTGGTGTTGGCATGGTGTTATAGTTGTTGCTGTTGATTGTACTCATGATATTGTTGCTATTGTTGTTGCCGTTGTTGTTGTTGTTGCTGTTGCTATTGCTGCTGGTCCTATAGCTCTGCAGTGAGGGCAAAACTGGTGGCATTTGCAACTGATGATTGCCCAATCCTGGCAATGTCACACCGCCAACAACTGATGCCACGGCACTAGTTGCCCAAGGCAAGAGATTCCCCAATCCACCAACTGGCTGTACTTTCAGTTCTCTTTCATTGCTATCCCGACGTTCCGAACGACGCTTTCGTCCACGTTCTCTCTCACGACTGCGATCGGAGTCATCTGAGCTGGTAGAATGACTGCGACTTCGGCTTCGACTGCGACTATGTTGACGACGTGAAGATCCACTGGAATTCGATACATCGATCAGAGTTACGCCCGCCTGTTGTTGATAATCCAAGAAGGATGGTCCCTGTGTAGCCGAGGCAACCGATGTTAGAAAATGACTTAGCCCAGCGCCTATGTTTGGTGGATTTGGTGTCACCTGTGGCGAGGGAACCACAATTGGACGTGGTTTGCTGGTTGCCACCACCACTGGCGCATGAGTGGGTGACAGCGCTGCCGTAGCTGTGGCTGTTCCAGCTCCAGCTGCCGCTGTAGGAGCTGTAGCTGCTCTCTGTCTGGCCGTCTCGATGACCTTTTGCATTTCAGCACGCGAGGAGAGCAACAAACGTACTTGTACCTCCATTAGTTTTTCACGATCCTTTAGCATGGCGCATCGGGCATCCTCGTCGGTGCTAAAAACGAAGAAAAGTAAACCAAAGCAAAATACATAACATAAGGAAAGAGAAAACATTTCGGGAATCATAAACATAAAATATATATATATATCTATATATAAAGTATACAAAAAGGACACCCCTCTATTTATAGTTATCCATTCTGTAGTTCCATTTATAGCTATATACACCCATGTAAGTATTGTCCGCCAATACTCCTCCCAACACTTTTCCAATGAATGTCATGCTGGAAGATTGTCTTGCCGCTGCAACCTACATACGTCTTTCTGTTTGAATCCTCTGTGTGTGTTCAAACATAGTAAGTTTCAGCAAATGTATGTACCTAATACTTAGCCAAAATCATGCACCGAAATGATAAAGTCTGAAATTTAAACTGCAAGAGTATAAGGGTCAAGAATGATAATGACAGATCTTGATTTATAAACGCTGTTTAAATGGAATCTCTCGAAATATTACAGTTTAGTTGCAGCCCCTTTTGCCCTTAACATGCGGCACATATCAATTGCAAACAGTTCTCAAATAGCATTTTGGAAATCAGAATGCCACATATTTAAATTTGTTTGATTTGCTTAAATTCATGACAATAAAACTTCAATTATTGGCAGTGCTAGCAGTTCAATTGCCCGGTATAAGTTTTCGAATTCGCTGAAAACCGAAAATAAACCAGAGAGCCGAAGTTTGTATACACTTCTTTATTTCCTACTTACAGGAGGTAAAGTGCCTGGTGGAAATTCCGTGGCACAAACTTAATCCGTAATAATGTGACCCATATAGCATGCAATTTAATCATACATTTCTTTGAGAGCTATATAAAGATATGGTTACCCCATTTGACAGAATTTTAGCTTACTATTTGTTTTGATCAATTATTCAGTTTCGTGAGAATCGAATATGAAAAAAAAAGTTTTTTGAGCAAAACTAGAATATCCTTACATATATGGTTACACGAGCCTTACCGACTGTAAACCATTTTGATCTCAGATGCTTTTTTTATGAAGAATCTACAAATAGCCTACTAAACCCCTTACACCTGGCTTTCTGGATATTTGCTGCCATTGAAAAACAAAAGAGCTTGACTTGTAATATCAATTGAAGTATTTATCGAAAACATATAGACATCGTCCGAACCAAAAGAGGAACTAACGTTCCAATATGTGGTAGAATGGGACTCATTTTTCTTTGAAGCACTGTAAAAGGGGGGAAAAAAAAACACCGACTTTTTGTTAAAAGCAGAGCGCCCGGGCTAACTTCGACCGCGTCAAAGTTTGTATACCCTTGCAACTTTTTTGGTAACTCTTTCCATAGCTATAGCCATCAAAGTGAAATAAGTTTTATCTAAAAAGGCTAATGTTTGCCAAAGAACGGCCTACAATCTTAGCATACGAAATAACGATCAAAATCACTGTTTTCGACGGATCGTTCCTATGGGAGCTATATGATATAGTCGATGTTGATCAAATTTGGCATAGGTGTTTATATGTGTAATAAACTTACCAATATTAAATTTCACGACAATACCTTAGAAAATAACGAAGTTATTGAGAAAAGTCACCGTTTGTATGGGAGCTATATGATATAGTGTTCCGATCCGGCTGAATCCGAGATATACAACCCCTGCAGTATATACAAGCCTACATGGTTACGGTCTTACGGTCTAGGAGGAGTTTGCGTTAATCCAGACGGACGGACATGGCTATTTGATCTCGCCTCGTCGTGCTGATCAAGAATATATATACTTTATATGGTCGGAGATGCTTCCTTCTATGCGTTGCACACTTCTCACCAAAATTAATATACTCTTTTTGCAAGGGTATAAATATCTGCTTCAACTATTTTACTGAATATTTGAACACTTGCTCTACGTAAAGTTTAACCATATGTGTCTGTCATTGTGAATTCGAGGTTCTCGCCAATAATTTTTATTTGCTGAAGCGTGAGAAAATATTAATGTTAGATGAAAGGTGGACACCTGTGCACAATATTTGCTGGAAGCTTACTTCTTGGCTGCCGAATAACCAAAAAGGAACAAGGACTAAACGAATGTTCTAACAATTTACATTTTCATTGAATATTATAAACACAATTAGAATGCACAGAACTTTAAATTAGGCAGCTTATACATATGTATACTTTTTAACAGGACAACAGGCCCTTATGGACCGTATGCTAAGGATCGTTCTTAATCGATGGACCCCAGTCCAATTGAGATGAACGCGATCAATTTCGATCAAATCGGAACTGTATGTAGCAGCAGAGGATTGGCTAAATTGAATGACAATTCCTTTAAAAAATAGAGTATACAATGCTAAACCATATGAGAAACTTTATAAAACAAAAAGACATGCAAACGAAATACAAATTTGTTTTATTTTGTTTGAATATTTTTAACTAATTTCTCGTTGACAATAAGTCAGCAAATATCAAAGAATTTCTGAACCAGAGGGCCGGGGCTGTCTTCGGCCCTGCAGAATGTCGTATACGCTTTCAAGTTTTTCTGTTACTCTTCCCTTACCTAGTCAAAGTGAAAAAGAAGTTTTATATAAAAAGTCTAATTTTCACAAAAGAACCGCCAAACGGCCTACAGCATTATTTGCTCCAAAGTTGAAGAAACTTGGCATACTCATTAACAGCTATATTAAACTAACAAATATTAAATCACTAAAAGTAACCGTCTAACTGTCACATCTCACGCATTATAACAGTAGCTTAGAAAAAGATATTGAGAAAAATTATGATATATGACATAGTCGTGCGATCCGGCTGAGTCCGAGATATACAACCCGTGTAGCGTATAGAAGCTCTTATTAAAAATTTCGGCCTAGGAGTTTCTGCTGATCCAGATGTACGGACACGAGTGTATGAACTCGTCTCGTCGTGCTGATCGATTGATGCTTCCTTCCATGAGTTGCACACTTTTGACCACTAACAATGTATTTTTTTTTAATTTTTGAGGTATTTCTATTTGAAAGCAGCATAGTTGCCAATACTTTTGTCCATCACTGTTTGTAGAGAGGAAACTCACAAAAAATACGTCAAAAAACCCCCGACTTTTAAGGACTTAAGGGCGAGTTTAAAAAGGGTTGGCATTTAAAAACTTCGAAACTGTAACCTTGTTTTTCTCAAAACATATTTTGACAGTCGGTGACCAAGATATCTCAGAAACGGCTGAACCGATTTGTCCTAAATTGAACTATATTTTCTAGTACTAAGTCCAAGTAGTTTTATTTCCGATAACAAATCGAAGCCTCCATATTGTCCAACTTTTTTTCCTTCGATTCATTACATGCTTATACATTACTTTGAACCCATTTGTTTTCTTTTAGTTCCAGTCACTTCAGAGATATAATGGTCACCGCAAAACGACCTTTTTGTTGAGGGGTTCAAGATGATCTTTAAAATTACCATATGTGTGTACCGGCTTAAAAGTAGCAAATTCAGAAGATTTAGAATATATGAAAAATTGAATTTTTAAATTTAATCCTCCAAGCTGTTTACTGTATATTATGACTGAATACGCTCACTGTCCATTTATTCAGAGGGCAGATATAGAGAACAGATTCCAAAGGAAAGAAAGAGAATGTAAGTAAAAGGAAGCCGCTATGCCTTTCCTCTCAGCTGCATTTACTTCGGCAATCGCTCGGCTCGTGTATCTGTGAACCGCCGATTACAGCATGACCGTCGGGTCAAAAATCAAAATTAGCATTTGATCTCTGTGAACAGACAGAGAAATATAAAGTGTATCCTAATCGTATGACGTCATAATATATTTCCACAGTTATTTGTTGTACTGAACATCAATCCGACTGGACAATGAAAAGTTCGGAAACCTGTAAAGCATGTGTTTAAACTCCAAACGTCGAATACAGCTGTTTTGAAACGTCTAATACTGAATACCAGTAAAATAAATATAGATTGATTAAAGATTTCTTCAAAAATGTCCAGAAGGCTACACCTCTAACGATGATAATTAGTCTTAGGATATGTATATATAAATTGTGCAGCTGGAGCCTTCCTCCCAGCTATATACTTTGTTTTTGCAGTTTAGTCTTGTTCAGCATCCACTAAACGCAATCACTAAATATTTATTACTGTCCTAAGAAGCCGTTCAAGTCTTACCTAACGAAATTTTAACAGATTTTTGACCTCCGCCCACGAAATTTCTAAAGCCGATACAAAAACTAAAATTTAAATTACATGGCCCTTAAATATTTCTCATCCTTTTATAGCCGTTCGTATAACTGATGATCGAATTCATTCCATGCACCTGAAGAAAGATGTCAGTAAGAGATCCTCTTTGTGAAAATCATGCAATACTAGCCAAAACTAAGAGAACCGATGTTTCAATAGGAGAAATTGGTTATAGTGACTTTCAGCTGAATCATATATACATATATATATTTTGTTTGCTTATAGCTGATGGATCACTATTATGGAGCACTGTGGCAGAAGGGAGTGCCCTTTCTACTTGTGAATATTACATATTTGTTTGTTCTCGTTGTTGTTGTTGTTGTCTTATACGTTCTAACTCTACCTGAAAGCGATGAATGCGTCACCCATTTCGCCGCCGATAATGTGCACACCACCTTCTGGTATGGAGAGGCCCGTGAAGAAATTGCGTATATCACGTGCATTTGCCGTCCACGGCAGATTTTGCAAACGAATAATCACACTCATCTTGAATTAGTCTGTTTTGTTTTTTTTTTTATGAGAAGTTTTTAGTTATTTATTTTATTTTTTGGATCTCTATCGAGAGCCTGACGATGATGAGAAACGATGACTGAGACGATGACGAGACAATACGGAGAAGACAATGAGAAAGGCACAGTGGGTAGGATGATTCCCGGTTGCTTCTCTCCCAGTTCATCCACAATGCCTTATCAAAGCTTCATCCTCCACCCTAAAGTGAATAATGGGAAGAAGATCCGTTGAAAGTCACAATCTTCCGTATATCTGCAAAGAAAGTTAAAAAAATTAAATTATTAGATAAAAACATATAAATATAGTATTCGGATATAATTAACCAAAAATTGAAACAAGCTGCAATAATAGAGAGAGAGAGAGAGAGAGAGAGGGGGGGAACTGTTAAGGAACGTGTTTTTTAACGTTTTCCACATAACAAGAAAATAAATAAATAAAAGAAAATCACCCACTTTTCCTAGTATATTATAAATTATGTGAAATATTTTATAAATTATATATTAACATTGCCTTTTCTTTTCTTTTATACTCAAAGCTAATATAGCTATAAAATCAAAAGGTTTTTGTTGACTATTATAGATTTATTCAAATGCCTTTGGATATTCCATTATTCTATTCAATCTAGAAGCCAAAACAAATCGAGTTTTGAAAGTTAAATGACATAATATTTGTTCGATTCTAGGCCACAAACTTAGAAGCATTTCGAATAAAATACCGAATATGTTTCCATTTCCAAGGGTATGAAACAAAATTCGATCTAGACACATTCAATTCCTCTATCAGCACTCTTCATTTTATCTCCAACCTGACTTATTTAGGATGTTTTTACTTTGTCGTTTGGGGAAAACGGCCTAGGTTGGTACTTGTGACGTGCCTTCTAGTCAAAAGGAATGTAAGCTGAAAACTGATTGATCATTTATTTGTTTTTTACAATTGTCTACTTCCTTGATCGTGTGTGATTGTTATCTACTGTTTTATCGCATTCAAAATCTGTTGGTGTAAAATACACATTAATCGCATTCCCATCCACCACACATCATCAAGTGAGCTATACTTATTTGTAACTTATAACACACTCAATTAGACTTGATTTGTTCCCAAATGGCGGGCGGGTGGTGGCGACTACTTTTAAGGATGTTGCATAACAAACCAGCGACCAGTTTCCGTTGTTAAAATACATTTTTCTTTCCCACTGGTAGGCACAGCGTTATTATCACTTACCCAAAAGGTGACCTTCGCACATGATCTTTAGGTGTAGTGTGAAGGAGATGACAGTTTGACGAAAGAAACTATGCTACTATGTCCCTCCTCCCTAACAATCAGTCATGCTGAATATATTCGCGTAAATACTTATACATATATCCATTGGATGTGATCCATGATCATTACGCCTGAATCGATCGTTTCAATTTCCTCATTAGACGCACTCAATTAGCTGTCAGCCAGCACACATACGCACAGAGAGAGAGAGAGAGAAAGAGTCGAGTATGTGTGTGTGTGGGGGAGAGGGGGAAGGTGTAGAAGGATCATGAACTGCTTTTCCAAAATGAAATGCACATTGAAAACCCGTTGATCGTTTTGAGACGTAATTGCAAAGCGATTATGCAGCTTTAATTCAATTGCTACTGTCTTTACCTCTCCCTACTACCCTCCATCCGCGTCCGTTCCGGCCGCAAGAAACCTGAAGAAGGTCTGTCTGTGTCTGCCCGGTTTCTTCGTTTCGCATTCGATTAGAGTTTGTTTTTATTTGGTGTCAAAGACAGCAACAACAACAGCCAAAATGTTGCCAACGCCGCTGATTAGCGCACAAAACATTACAGGAAACCCAAAGTCAGGCAAGTGCCAGAGCCAGGAGAGTCAGAGCCAAAGCCAACTCGAACACCACATCACGTTACACACTGCACAGTCTGACTGCAAAACTCCTTCCGCTTCGCTATATAAATAGGCATTGTTGGCCATTTGGGTCGGCAGTAATACAAAAGATTTGACCGCGTAACCAACCGTCCAATCCGTCACAGCACGCATCTCCCACGGATTTTTCAAGCGATTCGCGTGCATCGTGGATTAAGAAATAAATCAAAAGACAAAACAAATAAACGAAAATCAAAGTTCCATTTTGCACAACAGTGAGTGATCAACATCAGCGTTTAATTGTTATGCTTGAAGCTAATGGATTCCTAATATTTTCACTTGTAGTAATGCAGGTAGCCATTGGTTTCTTGGACAAGAATAATATTTATAAGAATACCATTACCTTTTGCTGAATACAAAACCGAGAAACCAATACGAATTTGGAGCAACAAATCTAGGATCTAGGATTACCTATATAATTTTTTTTCTTTAATTCTTGAGAGGAAAAAGAGACTAGATCTAATCACAATAATGCAATTATATGCTTAAAAAAATCTATCAATAATTTGTTACCTCTTCGATGAAAATCGATTGGGGATCTAGGCAAGGCTGTATGTTTTACATAGAAAAGCAAAATTAAGTTACCTTTTAATGGATTCTCTTTCTTAAATTAATAAACTAGAAATGATCTTTTAGATAACGAAGATTTAAATTAGAAGCATGAAACATTTAATAGAAGCTAAGAAGGTAATGAGAAAAAAGAATCAAAAATAAAAAACACAAATTCCTTAATAAGTGAGAAACATCTAAAGGCCTTACTAAACCTTTAGTTATGTATGTTGAAATTGTATATAACATTTCCTTCGTTTTTGTTTTGTTGATCTCTCAGAATATAATATGGCCGCCGCTGTGAGCCTGGTGTTGCTCCTCCTAGTTGGTGTCCATGGCACCACGATCATAAGCATCAAATATCCACATCAGCAGACGCGTCAGGTCAAACGGGATCTTAGTTTGAGCTATGCGGCTACCAACATTGACTCCAAGGAGGGCACACGCGTTAAGACCATCACAGTGATTAAGAACCTGGGCGGAGTTGGCACCGGCAGTGCAGAGGCAGCAGGCGTGGCGCTGCCGCCGAATAATAGTAACAGGAAGCAACAGAAATTGGCCATTAATCCGGCCCTGCATAAAAATCCAGAATGGGCTAGTGCATTTCGTGATAACTTTGATTCCTATGGCAGTCTACCAGATGTGCCTGACATTGATGACCTTTTTGAGTTTGTAAACCGTAAGAAGACCGCTACCAGTAGCAGTAGTAGCAGCACATCCTCGGTGGAGGAGAAGGTGGAGGAACAGCAGAAAAAAAAGGTGCAGAGTGCGAAGCCGGAAACCGCTAAAGAGGAAATAACTACCAAGCAACCCGCCGTGGAACCGGAAACGGAGCCGGTGGATAGCGATGAAGCAATTGTGGAGAAGATTAAGGGCGATGCCGAGCTATTACCACATATCAAGCAAGTGAACATTTTAAGGCTCCAAGCCCAACAATTGTCGGCACCACAACGCACCCTCGAATCCCTGATCAATGTCAATTACTCGACGCCAATGCATCAGGTTAGCCAATATTTCGATAACTATGTCCAAGCTCTTCCCAATGGCTATGATTATTCAAAGCCATGTGGTCCGGCGCCCTCACCAGGAAATAGTATACAGGTGACGACGCCCTCCGGCCGAACTTATGACATACCCCAGAGCAATAGCAGTGGAACTGGAGGTGGCAATCATCCCTATCTGGCACCGTCTTTAACCAAAAAAACCCAAATACAACCACAAACACCGACAATTCCTCCTGCTCCAGTGTTGCTGCCTAATTATTCGTCGGTTAACTCTATTGTGCCGGCCCTGAGTCCATCGAATCAACTACCTTTACCAGTGCCTCCCCCAAATCCGGCACCAGCATCGGTCCCAGCAGCAGCGGCAGGAGCTGGAGTAGGCATAGGCATAGGCATAGGAGGGGGACTACCACCGCCCCCTGGACTGGGAATCTCAACTAGCCAGCGTCCTTATGTGGCTCCCCGACTACGCAACAACGGCCTCGGCATCAATCGGGGACCAGCCACGGCCCAACCGCCTTTGCCAGCTCCTCCACAACAACCACAACAGGGCCCCGTCTTTGGCTTGGCATCGAATCGTCCAAATACGCTACGATCGCGTGGCTTAAAGTATTGATTAATCTATTCTATTATTATTACATTTTGTTTAATTTCGCTCATATCTACGAAGTGTGTTAACTGTACCAATTTAAGAAATGAAAACAAATACAAAACGCTCACAAACATTTTCCTAATTAACACATGGAAAAATCAATAATAAGCTATAAATTGCAGCATCTGCGTTTTTTTTCTGCAGTTAGTGTTGTACTTGTTTTCTGAGGTTGCTCCATTCATTTTTATGCTCTTACGCTCTGGTAGTTTTCCGTTTCTTGTTTTTTTTTTTTTTTTTTTTTTATTCAATGAATATTTTACTCACCATCAATCGAAAGAAAAAACCAATACAAAATTCAATAATAATTCTTGACGTTGACGCCTTTGCCTGATCTCTGCTGGCCACCGCCACCGATTAAAATGCACAAACAGAGATAAAATTGCTTTGATTTTCGTTTGCTGTATGTATTTATTAGAAATAATCTGTCCTGAACAATGAAAATTGTTTATATATGCTTGTCGATATGATTTTTTTTGCCTTTTCTTTCCAATTCTAAAAATTTTCTCAAAAAAAAAAGTCAACTCGTGCTGACCTAACAAACTAGAGATGTGCGATATTTAATTTATCACAGAGTCACTAAGCATCACCGTGACAGAGAAACGAAAGTCACAGAGTTGAATGTAACAGACAAATGAATATACACATGTGGATAACTAATTCTATCAAATTGTTATTTTGAAGCTTTGTAGAACAGTAATATTATGGATATGTTAAAAGTTAAACAGAATAAAAACAAATATGTAACAAAGATAGATTAGGAATGTGAAGGTCTACTTTAATATGCATTTACAGTGCCATAACATGCAATAAATTCTTTTGCATAGCATTTGACCTTTGTAATATATGAATTACATTTCAGGCATGATCTACACCGCACACCATCGCAGTCACTGATGCGACTAAGTACCCATCTCTAAGAAATTGTAACTGAGAAAGTACACTAGAGGTCAGTGTTGCCATCTATATTTTACAACTACCAAATCCGTGAGTGCGAAAGAGATAAAAATGCTAGATGGCAACACTAATAGTCGATAGTCTTCACCATATCTGATATATATTGATATACATAAATATCGAAGCGGACGCTATCGGCCTAGGCGATTTCCCAATGATTTTCCATCACCACTGTTGTCGTTATCGTCGAATTGAGCTAGAGAGGGAGCATAACGGGTGCGGATTTTTCAACCTTACAAAAGGTTGTTTGGTTTTTCTATCAAAAATTTGTTATTTTCCGTATATTCAAATCTAAAGTCCCCAGCTGTGACTGTTTTTTTTTGTTGTAGTGCGTGCATTTGGCAAATAAAATTCGTCGTAGGCGGCCATCGTTTTCATTTTAACCCAAAAAAAAGTGAAGTCGTCGTCACACCTTTGCGTTTGAGCGTGATAGCAATAGAGACAAGCACTAATACTAATACGCCGCCGAAAGAACAACAACAAAATAAACGTATTTGCCTTCGCGCAGAGGAATCAAAGTCAAACGCAATAGTTAAGTACTTTATATAGTACATTTTACTTTGATTTGCTTGCAATTTTCTTGCATCAAACTCAACAAATTTTTGGAAATATTACGCAAGTATTATTTCTGGTCATATCGTATTAATAATCATGGCTCAATAAACATGAATCCGCAACGAAAGTCATTTGCCCAACGCACTCCGCCGAGTGGAGATCAAGGCAAAAAGCAATTTGCTGCCAATTTGCAGCAGTCAAACAAAATTCATACATCCTACAACAATTCCTCACTCCCCCTTGTCGTCCCAAATTTCTGCGAGCTACGCTGCAACAACAACATTAAAAATGGAAAACAACAACACCAAGAAGCAACAACAATCTCATCACAATGCCAGAGCCAGCAAGTCGTCTGCCAGTGGTGAGTACAGTGCTCCCTCGATATGTGGGCCAAAATCATTTTTGACATTACCAAATATACCAGGATTATGCCAACTCGTTGCATATCTAAGAAAATTTTAAGCTGTAAGGAAAGGCGAATGCTTTCGTCACTATGTATGTACATATATAGATTATAGAATCGGTAACGTCTCCGCATTTTTATAAACATTTACTTTTTATTGACACTTCTCATTGTCAGAGCAGAATTGTTCAAACTTTCTTAAGGATAACATTTGGAGGGCCATAGCTGTCGATTTGATTGAATTTTTCCAAATAAATTGTTGTTTTTATTTCGCTCTCTCGCTCTATCTCTCTTTTATAGATCTGCATACCAACAACAACAAATACCCGACGCGCAGTTCACGACGTCGTGAACAGCTGCCCACACCGCGCAACGATCAGCAACAGCAGCAGCAACCGCGAAAACAAGCCCAGCAGCAGCAGCAACAACAACAACAAGCTGCCAAACTACGTCCCAATGTGGACAAGCGTCCTCGGGCGCGTGGTGGAGGCAGTGGTGGCCAATATGGGAGTGGGGCTGCTGGCGGTGGTCAGTCTATGGCCACCAGTGAGAACGGGTCTTATGGCGGCGCCGGATTAGCAGTTTTCCCAGGTGGCGGCTACTCTCGTAGCGGCGATTTTGATTATGAACTAAACTCTGTGTACGCGCATGGAAGTAAGAAGCAGAACTTGAATCATCTTCTTAACTTTCATTGCGTCCGAGATACTCCGGATTATGGATCGGCGGGAGCTCGCAGCGGTGGTGCAATTATGCGCAAACCACGCTATAATAAGGAACAATTCCTGCAGGCCAATTTCCAGTTTGTCATCAGTTCGAATGGCTGCAAGGGGGCTCAGGTGATGGGATCGCCAGATACCCTTATCGATTGGGCGTACATCGAACAGATTAACATCCAGACAACCGAAGAACCGCAATGCCCCATCTGTCTGTATCCACCTGTGGCAGCAAAATTGACGCGCTGCGGTCATGCCTACTGTTGGCCCTGTTTACTCCATTATCTCTCTCTAAGCGATAAGACATGGCGCAAGTGTCCTATTTGCTATGATGCTATACACGCAGCCGATCTTAAGAGCTGCCACATCGAGCAGCAAAAGGCAATGAATGTGGGTGATCGCATAACCT
Source organism: Drosophila paulistorum (assembly GCA_018152135.1). Lineage (NCBI taxonomy): Eukaryota > Metazoa > Arthropoda > Insecta > Diptera > Drosophilidae > Drosophila > Drosophila paulistorum. Next base: position 6,943,423 of record JAECXG010000606.1, on the reverse strand, counting down.
TTCAGCTGATGCGTCGTCGCAAGGGCTCAATGTATATAGAGCGTTTTGGGATAAATGCAACTGGAGTTGCAGCCGGCACAGAGAGATTCCCATTAATGAGCACTCATGATGAGGCGGCCAAGCATTATACGAAATTTCTAATAGCCAAACGAGCAGATGTTAAGAGCATCATAGAGCGCGAACGCCGTGAGTTGATGTCCGAATCTGACATATCCTGTCCGGAGGATATATTTATACAGCAGGCTCTTGTTATGCTTAACGAACGCAGTGAGAAATTAGTTGCAAACGATAACCAAGATGTCGAAGACCTGGAAGAGCAAACTACTTTGGTCAATGAAGGCGATACGAAAGTTGACACCGATGAGGCAGCCTCTGTATCATCTGGAGAGGCTTCAACTTCATCTTCATCTGCTGCGAATACATTTGGCAATAGCAATAACACCATTAAATATTACTATTTTTATCAATCCAATGATGGCCAACATATCTATTTGCACCCATTGAATGTGAAGATGTTGCAAGCCTGTTATGGCTCTTTAGATTTGGCTCCTTTGGTGATCGAGGCAAACATTTTACAAAAGGAACAACACTCAATGGATGAAGAACATCGTAGAAAATTCACTTGTTTGGGTCACTTGCCATTGACTTGCCAGTTTTCAGTCGTAGAAGTGGAACTACAACAGCCCATAGTCTCTGGAGGAATATTGAAGTTGTTTGAAAGTAAATTGCTTGTCTTTCCATTTTTCACGCATTTCATTCATGAGTCCTTTCTTGTGCCCACAGAGGATCTACACAATCGCCACAAGGAGCGTCAGCGACGTGAACGCGAGGAACGCAAACGGGAGCAGCAAATCAATGAGTTGAATGACCGCCAAATGGGCAAACTTATAGCCAGTGCAGCCAATTTAAATCTAGAATCATCACATGAGTTTCCCACGGTGAGTATGAACTATCTGTCATTGCCCTTCCGTCCATGCAATTAAATCTTTTCCACTTGTATTCAGTGCGGCTTTGAAAAAGCTTTGCCCATGACCATCAACCATGCCAATAATACTACTCCTTTGGTTACTACCTTGAGTCCCAGCCCCAAGGAGTTATGGCCCTCAATTGGCAGTTCATCGTCACCAGGCACCAGTGCTTCGTTAGATTTTCATGTTGGTGCTTGGGGACGTTCGGCTCCGCCTCCACCACCGACTGTTCATCCGTCGGCTGCTAAAAACACTGCTGGCGCTGCTGGTGAAGATGATATGCGTTCGGTGGGTCATTGGGGTCTGGGAGAACTTCTTGTTGGGGCCTTGGATCAGAAGAAGCAACACCATGGCAATGCCAATGCACCACAAGCTTCAACTGAATCGAACACTAAAAAACAAAAGAAGGGCAAGGCCAAAATGATTCCCCTATTTACCACTGGGATGAACCGAGCTCCATAGGAGCTTTAAACTAACAGATTGTTCGTCATATTAGACATATATTTTTAATCACTTATTTTTTCTTCTTTTATTTTTAACGCTCCCGAGACGCAAAGCAAATCAATATTGAAAAGATGCAAACCTTTTTCTTTTTTTGCCTACTAATTTTATTGTTTAACCAATCCTCCCTTATTCATGTTACAAAATAAGATATATACTTACATATATTCATTAATCTTCTGCAACAATTAAAGTTACTTAATAAAGGCATCAGAACATAGAAAAATGCAAAAACAACTAAATTTTCTGTTTGGCCAAACAACAAATAAGATTAAATGTGATAAACTTTAGATCAGCGATTTGCATAACGGTTTTTAAAGGTTTTCGAGTTATACTTGTGTTATTTTCTATATTATTTTACAAAATTTGTTTTCACAGAAAAACCAATCGGAACCAAGGTCTTGGGTTTTGGATCGTAGGATAACAGTTAACGATTAGGACCATGTAATATTTCAAATGCTGGCTTCGACTATATAAATTATGCAAATACTTACGTGATGCATGTGATCTATCAAGTCGAGTTGAGTTGAGGCACTTGATTTAACCTTTGGAACATCAAAAGGTATCAACTACTACAAAGTGCTGTGTGGCAAAGAGTTGGATTTGAATGCGACTAAAAGACGAACCAACAAAGGAGGCAATAGCAAGTCCACCATCCGATGATGACAAGCCGACAAATAAATGTCTAACAATTGCAGTCTATATGACTTGAACTGAACCAACTTTCATCTTTCACTTTCACTTTCATAAGTATGGAACGTTATGGGTAAAAGTCTCAGAATAATGACCATGTTAGGATAATAGTTTAGATAGTTATTTATAATTAGTTAAAGCATGCAAAGAGGATCAAGTTATCTTTTACATTTTTCAATTGAAGCAAGGGCACTCAGAGATAAAAAAAAATCTTTACATTTCAAGAAATTCGTTGTTACTACTGACATTTGGATTTAAGGTTAGATGAATTTACAACATCAAAAACTACATAACCAAAGAGCCAATGAATCTATTCTTTACCTATCTTGAATACGATCAAACCCTGAAATTGGCAATGCAAGTTTGGATGTGGAATCCCTGTTAAAGACATACTGAGAAATTCTGTAAAGAATTTCAGGTTGCGATGCGATCATTTTTGTATTCAATTATTAGAGAATATTTCGTGGAGCCATTTAAACAACTAAGCTCATTAAGGAAATCCAATCCAATGTTACAGCTTTTTATAATCAGAACTTGTTTACAGAAAAATACTGAACAATCGACCGATTTTAGGAGCATTACCGGATTACTATATATTGTTCTTCACTTAGGGCGGCAAGAAATTAAAGATATATAGTTGAAAATGTTAATATAATTTCCAAGGATTTCCCCATTCATTCTATTTGGTAGTAATTACACTACGTTACCATCCCAGACTCCCCTTCGAATAGAAAAACTAGATTTTCTTAAAACTTTTTGAATAGTTAGATAACAGATTTACACTTCAAGATGATTTTTAGAAGTTTTCTGCCACGACAACAAGTGCAAATACAATATGTCACGTGACGCTTGATTAAAATCCATGTCAGAAATTCATCTTCGACTTACGTAGCGGGCAGTTTGGGAAGCAGCCAAATATAATTCACTTTTGCATACTTTATGTTGATAAACTTATTTAAAACTCTTCAATGTTAATAATCTATGAGGCTCTTAATAGATTTGAATAGAAGTCTTTGGGAACATTTTGCCACTTGCTTTATCTCTGTTAATGAAATGACTAAAACTCATGTGTGTCATGTCATAACCCAATTTCCAATTCCAACCAGTTTGATTCTATTTCTATTGTGATCTGAGTTTTATGTTTATTTCTGCTTTTGTCACATTTGATATTTAACTTATACGTAACGGTTCTTCTGTAGAATAAAATTAACTTTTTTCGTTTTGGTTTCTGTTTTAATTAAATCGTGCCCAATTGGTGTAAAATTTTACATTTTTTATTTATTTAAATTAAACAAAAGAAACTCAATTAGCAGATGCTCTGCGAAGTCTTCTTCTCATGGCTCGCCAAAGACCGGTTGTCGGGGCAGAACGGCTGGAAATCAAGTTCGGTGATATGAGAAGCAAAGGTTTTCCATGTCCATCAGTCAAGCGTACAAATTGTGCCTCTTCCGGCTTCGTACAAAGACGAGGATAGTAGAAGCAGAGCGAAGACACTGATTGGGGCTGCGATTGAATAGACAACTGATGCTCTAGACCAGCATACGGCTCACTAAGAACAGTGGGAATGTGCTCCACCTCGACCGCCAATTTGCTTTTGCATTGTGGCAGACTAGGGTTGGTTACACAAATATTTTCGGTAGTTGTGGATGTCGACGAATCAATTACTGCAGTAGATGTTGTTACATCTGTAGAAGTACTTATTGTCGAATCGGCGACAGCAGTAGATGTTGTTATATCAGTCGTAGTGCTGGTTGTCGAATCAGCCACAGCAGTAGATGTTGTTATGTCAGTCGTAGTGCTGGTTGTCGAATCAGCCACAGCAGTAGATGTTGTTATGTCAGTAGTAGTGCTGGTTGTGGATGATGCAGTAGTAGAATCTGTTGCTGCTGTGGTGGATTCTGTTGTTGAATCTCCGCTAGTTGTCGATGTTGAGTCAGTAACTGCAGTAGATGTTGTTATATCAGTCGTAGTGCTGGTTGTCGAATCAGCCACAGCAGTAGATGTTGTTATGTCAGTCGTAGTGCTGGTTATGGATGATGCAGTAGTAGAACCCGTTGCTGAAGTAGTTGCTGCTGTGGTGGATTCTGTTGTTGAATCTCCGCTGGTTGTCGATGTTGAGTCAGTAACTGCAGTAGATGTTGTTATATCAGTCGTAGTGCTGGTTGTTGAATCTGCCACAGCAGTTGATGTTGTTATGTCAGTTGTAGTTCTGGTTGTGGATGATGCAGTAGTAGAATCTGTTGCTGCTGTGGTGGATTCTGTTGTTGAATCTCCGCTGGTTGTCGATGTTGAGTCAGTAACTGCAGTAGATGTTGTTATGTCAGTCGTAGTGCTGGTTGTGGATGATGCAGTAGTAGAATCTGTTGCTGAAGTAGTTGCTGCTGTGGTGGATGCTGTTGTTGAATCTCCGCTGGTTGTCGATGTGGAGTCAGTAACTGCAGTAGATGTTGTTATATCAGTCGTTGTGCTGGTTGTTGAATCAGCCACAGCAGTTGATGTTGTTATGTCAGTCGTAGTGCTGGTTGTGGACGATGCAGTAGTAGAATCTGTTGCTGCTGTGGTGGATTCTGTTGTTGAATCTCCGCTAGTTGTCGACGTTGAGTCAGTAACTGCAGTAGATGTTGTTATATCAGTCGTAGTGCTGGTTGTCGAATCAGCCACAGCAGTAGATGTTGTTATATCAGTTGTAGTGCTGGTTGTAGACGATGCAGTAGTAGAATCCGTTGCTGAAGTAGTTGCTGCTGTGGTGGATTCTGTTGTTGAATCTCCGCTGGTTATCGATGTGGAGTCAGTAACTGCAGTAGATGTTGTTATATCAGTCGTAGTGCTGGTTGTCGAATCAGCCACAGCAGTAGATGTTGTTATGTCAGTCGTAGTGCTGGTTGTGGATGATGCAGTAGTAGAATCCGTTGCTGAAGTAGTTGCTGCTGTGGTGGATTCTGTTGTTGAATCTCCGCTGGTTGTCGATGTTGAGTCAGTAACTGCAGTAGACGTTGTTATGTCAGTCGTAGTGCTGGTTGTTGAATCAGCCACAGCAGTAGATGTTGTTATGTCAGTTGTAGTGCTGGTTGTGGATGATGCAGTAGTAGAATCCGTTGCTGAAGTAGTTGCTGCTGTGGTGGATGCTGTTGTTGAATCTCCGCTGGTTGTCGATGTTGAGTCAGTAACTGCAGTAGATGTTGTTATGTCAGTCGTAGTGCTGGTTGTGGATGATGCAGTAGTAGAATCTGTTGCTGAAGTAGTTGGTGGTGTGGTGGATTCTGTTGTTGAATCTCCGCCGGTTGTCGATGTTGAGTCAGTAACTGCAGTAGATGTTGTTATGTCAGTCGTAGTGCTGGTTGTTGAATCAGCCACAGCAGTAGATGTTGTTATGTCAGTCGTAATGCTGGTTGTGGATGATGCAGTAGTAGAATCTGTTGCTGAAGTAGTTGCTACTGTGGTGGATTCTGTTGTTGAATCTCCGCCGGTTGTCGATGTTGAGTCAGTAACTGCAGTAGATGTTGTTATGTCAGTCGTAGTGCTGGTTGTTGAATCAGCCACAGCAGTAGATGTTGTTATGTCAGTCGTAATGCTGGTTGTGGATGATGCAGTAGTAGAATCTGTTGCTGAAGTAGTTGCTACTGTGGTGGATTCTGTTGTTGAATCTCCGCTGGTTGTCGATGTGGAGTCAGTAACTGCAGTAGATGTTGTTATATCAGTCGTAGTGCTGGTTGTCGAATCAGCCACAGCAGTAGATGTTGTTATGTCAGTCGTAGTGCTGGTTGTGGATGATGCAGTAGTAGAATCCGTTGCTGAAGTAGTTGCTGCTGTGGTGGATTCTGTTGTTGAATCTCCGCTGGTTGTCGATGTTGAGTCAGTAACTGCAGTAGACGTTGTTATGTCAGTCGTAGTGCTGGTTGTCGAATCAGCCACAGCAGTAGATGTTGTTATGTCAGTCGTAGTGCTGGTTGTGGACGATGCAGTAGTAGAATCTGTTGCTGCTGTGGTGGATTCTGTTGTTGAATCTCCGCTGGTTGTCGATGTTGAGTCAGTAACTGCAGTAGATGTTGTTATGTCAGTCGTAATGCTGGTTGTGGATGATGCAGTAGTAGAATCTGTTGCTGAAGTAGTTGGTGGTGTGGTGGATTCTGTTGTTGAATCTCCGCCGGTTGTCGATGTTGAGTCAGTAACTGCAGTAGATGTTGTTATGTCAGTCGTAGTGCTGGTTGTTGAATCAGCCACAGCAGTAGATGTTGTTATGTCAGTCGTAGTGCTGGTTGTGGACGATGCAGTAGTAGAATCTGTTGCTGCTGTGGTGGATTCTGTTGTTGAATCTCCGCTGGTTGTCGATGTTGAGTCAGTAACTGCAGTAGATGTTGTTATGTCAGTCGTAATGCTGGTTGTGGATGATGCAGTAGTAGAATCTGTTGCTGAAGTAGTTGCTACTGTGGTGGATTCTGTTGTTGAATCTCCGCTGGTTGTCGATGTGGAGTCAGTAACTGCAGTAGATGTTGTTATATCAGTCGTAGTGCTGGTTGTCGAATCAGCCACAGCAGTAGATGTTGTTATGTCAGTCGTAGTGCTGGTTGTGGATGATGCAGTAGTAGAATCCGTTGCTGAAGTAGTTGCTGCTGTGGTGGATTCTGTTGTTGAATCTCCGCTGGTTGTCGATGTTGAGTCAGTAACTGCAGTAGACGTTGTTATGTCAGTCGTAGTGCTGGTTGTCGAATCAGCCACAGCAGTAGATGTTGTTATGTCAGTCGTAGTGCTGGTTGTGGATGATGCAGTAGTAGAATCCGTTGCTGAAGTAGTTGCTGCTGTGGTGGATTCTGTTGTTGAATCTCCGCTGGTTGTCGATGTTGAGTCAGTAACTGCAGTAGATGTTGTTATATCAGTCATTGTGCTGGTTGTTGAATCAGCCACAGCAGTTGATGTTGTTATGTCAGTCGTAGTGCTGGTTGTGGACGATGCAGTAGTAGAATCTGTTGCTGCTGTGGTGGATTCTGTTGTTGAATCTCCGCTAGTTGTCGATGTTGAGTCAGTAACTGCAGTAGATGTTGTTATATCAGTCGTAGTGCTGGTTGTTGAATCAGCCACAGCAGTAGATGTTGTTATATCAGTTGTAGTGCTGGTTGTAGACGATGCAGTAGTAGAATCTGTTGCTGAAGTAGTTGCTGCTGTGGTGGATTCTGTTGTTGAATCTCCGCTGGTTATCGATGTGGAGTCAGTAACTGCAGTAGATGTTGTTATATCAGTCGTAGTGCTGGTTGTTGAATCTGCCACAGCAGTTGATGTTGTTATGTCAGTTGTAGTGCTGGTTGTGGACGATGCAGTAGTAGAATCTGTTGCTGCTGTGGTGGATTCTGTTGTTGAATCTCCGCTGGTTGTCGATGTTGAGTCAGTAACTGCAGTAGATGTTGTTATGTCAGTCGTAGTGCTGGTTGTGGATGATGCAGTAGTAGAATCTGTTGCTGAAGTAGTTGCTGCTGTGGTGGATGCTGTTGTTAAATCTCCGCTGGTTGTCGATGTTGAGTCAGTAACTGCAGTAGATGTTGTTATATCAGTCGTAGTGCTGGTTGTCGAATCAGCCACAGCAGTAGATGTTGTTATGTCAGTCGTAGTGCTGGTTGTGGATGATGCAGTAGTAGAATCCCCGTTGGTTGTTGCGGTTTCTGTTGTCGTTGTAGATGTTGTTGTAGTGCAAATTGGTAGATGAGGAAACTGCATACAAATAGAACTCAGTGTTGTTGCTGATGTTGTTTCCGTTGTGGAAGAAGTTGCTTCAGTTGTGGACGAAGTCGAAGAATCAGCCACAGCCGTGGATGTTGTCGATTCGGTTGTGGACGAAGTCGAAGAATCAGCCACAGCCGTGGAAGTGGTCGATTCGGTTGTGGATGATGTCGAGGAATCAGCCACAGCCGTGGAAGTGGTCGATTCGGTTGTGGATGAAGTCGAAGAATCAGCCACAGCCGTAGATGTTGTGGATTCGGTTGTGGATGATGTCGAGGAATCAGCCACAGCCGTGGAAGTGGTCGATTCGGTTGTTGATGAAGTCGAAGAATCAGCCACAGCCGTAGATGTGGATTCGGTTGTTGATGATGTCGAAGAATCAGACACAGCCGTAGATGTTGTGGATTCGGTTGTGGATGATGTCGAGGAATCAGCCACAGCCGTGGAAGTGGTCGATTCGGTTGTTGATGATGTCGAAGAATCAGCCACAGCCGTAGATGTTGTGGATTCAGTTGTAGATGAAGTCGAGGAATCAGCCACAGCCGTGGAAGTGGTCGATTCGGTTGTGGATGAAGTCGAAGAATCAGCCACAGCCGTAGATGTTGTGGATTCGGTTGTTGATGATGTCGAGGAATCAGCTACAGCCGTAGATGTTGTGGATTCAGTTGTGGACGAAGTCGAGGAATCAGCCACAGCCGTGGAAGTGGTCGATTCGGTTGTTGATGATGTCGAAGAATCAGCCACAGCCGTAGATGTTGTGGATTCGGTTGTGGACGAAGTCGAAGAATCAGCCACAGCCGTGGAAGTGGTCGATTCGGTTGTTGATGATGTCGAAGAATCAGCCACAGCCGTAGATGTTGTGGATTCAGTTGTGGATGAAGTCGAGGAATCAGCCACAGCCGTGGAAGTGGTCGATTCGGTTGTTGATGATGTCGAAGAATCAGCCACAGCCGTAGATGTTGTCGATTCGGTTGTGGACGAAGTCGAAGAATCAGCCACAGCCGTAGATGTTGTGGATTCGGTTGTTGATGATGTCGAAGAATCAGCCACAGCCGTAGATGTTGTGGATTCGGTTGTGGACGAAGTCGAAGAATCAGCCACAGCCGTGGAAGTGGTCGATTCGGTTGTGGATGATGTCGAGGAATCAGCCACAGCCGTGGAAGTGGTCGATTCGGTTGTTGATGATGTCGAAGAATCAGCCACAGCCGTAGATGTTGTGGATTCAGTTGTGGATGAAGTCGAGGAATCAGCCACAGCCGTGGAAGTGGTCGATTCGGTTGTGGATGAAGTCGAAGAATCAGCCACAGCCGTAGATGTTGTCGATTCGGTTGTTGATGATGTCGAAGAATCAGCCACAGCCGTAGATGTTGTCGATTCGGTTGTGGACGAAGTCGAAGAATCAGCCACAGCCGTAGATGTTGTGGATTCGGCTGTGGACGAAGTCGAAGAATCAGCCACAGCCGTGGAAGTGGTCGATTCGGTTGTGGATGATGTCGAGGAATCAGCCACAGCCGTAGATGTTGTGGATTCGGTTGTTGATGATGTCGAAGAATCAGCCACAGCCGTAGATGTTGTGGATTCAGTTGTGGACGAAGTCGAGGAATCAGCCACAGCCGTGGAAGTGGTCGATTCGGTTGTGGATGAAGTCGAAGAATCAGCCACAGCCGTAGATGTTGTGGATTCGGTTGTGGACGAAGTCGAAGAATCAGTCACAGCCGTGGAAGTTGTCGATTCGGTTGTGGATGATGTCGAGGAATCAGCCACAGCCGTGGAAGTGGTCGATTCGGTTGTTGATGATGTCGAAGAATCAGCCACAGCCGTGGATGTTGTGGATTCAGTTGTGGATGAAGTCGAGGAATCAGCCACAGCCGTGGAAGTGGTCGAATCGGTTGTGGATGAAGTCGAAGAATCAGCCACAGCCGTAGATGTTGTCGATTCGGTTGTGGACGAAGTCGAAGAATCAGCCACAGCCGTAGATGTTGTGGATTCGGTTGTGGACGAAGTCGAAGAATCAGCCACAGCCGTGGAAGTGGTCGATTCGGTTGTGGATGATGTCGAGGAATCAGCCACAGCCGTGGAAGTGGTCGATTCGGTTGTTGATGATGTCGAAGAATCAGCCACAGCCGTGGATGTTGTGGATTCGGTTGTGGATGAAGTCGAGGAATCAGCCACAGCCGTGGAAGTGGTCGAATCGGTTGTGGACGAAGTCGTAGAATCAGCCACAGCCGTAGATGTTGTCGATTCGGTTGTGGACGAAGTCGAAGAATCAGCCACAGCCGTAGATGTTGTCGATTCGGTTGTGGACGAAGTCGAAGAATCAGCCACAGCCGTAGACGTGGTCGACTCAGTTGTTGTGGAAGTAGTTGATGTGCAAATTGGCAGATTAGGAAACAGTAAACAAATGGTGCTTCCTGTTGTTGAGGACGTCGATGTAGGTATTGCTGTGGATGTTGTTGGACTTCCTGTTGATGTTGGTATAGCCGTGGAGGTTGTCGGTTGTCCTGTTGATGTGGGAATAGCTGTTGATGTGGTTGGGCTTTCTGTCGAACTTGGAGTCGCGGTGGATGTGGATGCTGTGGTAGTTGTCACTGGAGCCGATGTAATTGGGAAGTAAGGCGAATTGGGATTTACATATCCATAGTTATAATTGTAGGGATTAAGTAGTGCTGCAGCCTGATTTTGAAAAAGGGTATTCAGAACACTATTACGATAGGCATTTGCATTGAGATATGCCACATAATTGGCCACGTCCGCGGCATAATTGTTGTTATTATTGTTTTGCGGTCGTCGCCGGTTATTGTTATTGTTATTGTTATTGTTATTGTTATTAGCTGAGCCTGAGTTGCTCCCTGTTAGAGCCGAAAAGATATTTGGTAATTGGATCTGTAATCTCTGAGTCCAGGCTTCTTGGCCGGCAAGTAAGAGCAGCAGCGGCAGCAGTAACATCTCTGGGCTTTCTTTTAAAACTAAATGGATTTCCGCGGTTGGCGATTGACTTTATACACTTTCAGTGATTTAGCAAAGAAATGGGCCATAAAATAGTATAGTCTTTAAAGAGAATTTAGAATGTGAAGCGCTTGGCTTGCATAAATTTCAATTCAATTAACTTCGAGAGCTCGCTATCCGATAGATAATCATTGTGTCTTGAATAGTTTAACTAATTCTAATCAAAACCTGATCTGGGAATGCGCCATTTCTTAAGATCTCCCCCCGATCAAATCAATTCTTTTGATTGACTAGTGACTTGCAAAAAAATCTCTTCGAACAGCGTCTGCTCTCGTTTGAACTCTTTCATAGAAATTTAGGGAACCTTTGACTGATTTTCATGTATAATTATGGACAGAGGGGGGCAGAAAAAAAATACATTTCACGTTTCTTTCATTTGTTTATTCCATTTTTATATTACCAAAAAATCATTTAACAAAGCATTTTTGTTGCAATACAATTCACATATTGCCATGTGTGTGTGTTGGTTGTTTTTGTCTATTAACTTATAGTTAAAATGTTTGATGCGAAATAATTTAATATAAATATTTCTATATATTAATTTTTCGGTAGTATGCTTTTTGTTTCCTTTCAACATTTCTTTCATGCCCACATTTGTGTGTTATACTTGTAATGCTTAATACAAAAATGAGTCTTTTTCTATGTTAATTTTTTGTTTGTTTGTATATATATATATATATATATATATATCATTTACTTGAATTTCTTTATCTTTTGCTTTTCTTTTTTGAATGGGTTTGAGTTTTTGCGCGTTTCTCCACTGTTTTTTTTCTTTCTTTTTTTTTGGCTAAAATCAATTTGCTACTGGTTAAAAGTGACGTGACTCGAATGATAGAGAAATTGGCACGCAAGTGCTGTCTAAAGCTAAGTCTACCAAGATTACAAAATACTATTTTATAGAACTAGATGTAAATAGTATTCATGTGAATTGATTGTTGTTGTATATAGGATAGGATAGGGGTAAACTAGAGAAGCGGGGAAATTGAAAAGTTATGCACAATTTTACATATGTTTGTATAGGAATTTAACAAAAAAAAACAAAAAAAAAAATAAAAAAAAAAACAACAAAAATCTTCTTAAAACTTTGGTGGTATTGTGTAAGATCTTGAAAAGGCACAAATAAATGTTTGATGCAAATTTCTTTTCGTTTTTTTTTTTGTGTGTTTGTTTTGCATTAATAATTTTGTGTTTTTTTTTTTTTTGTGGCTCTATTTGTCTATTTTGCTAATTTAGATATCTTTTGTTGGTGTTTCTGTTATTGTTCAACCCCATTTAGACTAATTATAATAAAGTTCTATGATCTTTTTCCTTTAACAAACATATTAATTTACAATAGTTTTTGAGAGTGAATTAGAGGTAAAGAGTGTTAAGAGCTAGATAGATAGATGCAGATATAGATATAGATATAGATACATATAGATATAGTAAGATAGAGAGAAAGTGAAAACTGATGAATCAATCGCCTCAATTGCTGCGCCTCTCGTACTCCACATCATCGTTATCGTTATCATTATCATTATCATTATCCTCATCTTCATCGTCATCATCATCATCATTCGCATCTGTCGCCACATAACTACTCTGATAACTGCGACGTGCCAGTTTCTTAACATTCAGCGAAGTACTGCTGCCCGGTCCAGATCCCGTCGTGCCAGTGGTATTATATTCTGGTGGCAGTTCTAAATATTCATCACTCGAATCACCATTATCAGCATCTTCGGCCGCCTCGAGATCATCACCATTAACAGAGCCCGAGGGGCTACCGGGTGGGCTTAGGGCCTGAATGATTTTACCCTTTGATTCGTTCCAAAGATGATTAAGACGCTCGCGTCCAAAAAGCAATAGGAACGTATCAATGAATTCGCGCGACTTCTCCTCCCATTTGGTAATTATGTCACCCTTGACCTTGGTTAATTCACGTTTGCCGCGCGACTTCAGCTCATCCATTTTGTTTTGCAAACGGAACTTCTTCTCCGAAAGGAAGGATACATTCAACTCCTTGGCCGAGTATCCTCTGGCCAGATTACGGCGCACATACAAATCGTAATCCTTGACAATTCGTGCCACAATATCTGAGGTCGAGACGCCCTCAGTTCGTTCGGTGGCCACAAACATGCCGCGTGCCTTGAGCGGACCATAAATGTCATCTAGACCATCATGACCATAGGGTAAATCATCGTGGGCCACAAAATCAATCTTATTCTCGGCAATGAACTCATCCGACAAAGTCCATGGAGCATCCTGAACAATCTGCAACAAGCAACCAAAAACAAGCATACATATATAGTAATACATAGCATTTTCTCACCCACTGATTCGCACTCACCTCATCCACATAACGACAATGGCGCACTCCCTCGTAACGCTCAAAGGCATTCATCACAGTGCGTCCCTTCATGCGATGAGTGAGCTCATCATTGCACACTCCCACAATAAGATAGACATTGGGAAAGATGTTCTTCGCCTGCATCAGTTGTCGCGCATGACCCTGATGGAATAGATCATAGATGCCATCGGCATACACCCGCACCCTGCGCGGCGTCTGACCAGATCGGGCCATTTGATAAGTAATTCGTTGCGTATAATCGCAACGTTGGCGTTCCACCATTGCTTCCTCATCGCAGGCAAACGGAGCCGGTTTGCAAATGGTCTACAAATACATGGATAGAGAGAGAGAGACAAAGGCAAGGATTAGTTTTCCGCAATGCACAGAGATAGGAGCGGTGAGTGATGGCAGTCCCTTACAAACTCCTTGAAGTCCATTATGAGTGGCAACATTTTAAATTCTTTTTGTATTGGTAGTGGGAGTGGTATAGATACTGGCGCGATTGTCGCTGGTGCTGGATCACTTTCATCCATTATTTTTCAAAAGGTATATGCTAATAAATATTTATTTCAAATAAAATAGTTTCTGCTGGTAAATAAATATATGTATGATCTGATCCAGATGCTTTCACTTGGGTTACTGATTATATAAAAAAAAAACGCTCTTGAATATAAAATGCTCAGCTTACTATATAGAGGGTTCTTTCGGGCTCGGCTCTGGAGGATTGGTGCGCTTGGAATTGCGCATCTCGCTCGGCTTAATTGGCGGTAAATCAATACAATTGAAGACCAAGTCTCTATTTCTCGTTCTCGTTCTCGCTGTTCTCCCCTTCTATCTCTGTCACACACACTCTCACTCTTTCTCCCTCTCTCTCTCTCTGTTTCTCTCTCTGTGTTTTTCTCTATCTTTGGGCCTGGCATTTCATTTCAATTGTCGCAAATTGAAAATGAACAGGAAAATAGTCACCCGACTTGGCACGAGCATTAGAAGAAGCAAGAGAAAAAAAAAAGAATCAGGCGATGTATGTAGATACATACATACACATATGTACATTGGTACTACATCGGGGGATATATGTATACGCATACATATATGTATGTATAAACGAAATAAATCACCCATTTAATAACAAAGGCGCCAATCAAAGCTAAACGAAAAGGCATTTCATCATCGCAATGCAAAATCAATTAAAGAGTTTGCCAAAAATTCATACCCAAGTCTTGACTGCCATCAACATGAATACGGCGGGATTTCTAATAATAAGACAATTAATATTATTGCTCGAGAGATCTATGTATATATGTACATAGGTATTCCAATGGCTAGAGGAAGGGAACTACAGTTCTCTACCCACCAATAACACAATCTTCTCTGATCACCTCATCATTTGCATAACTATTCGATTCAGGGAAATTCAAGTGGAGCCACAATGAACATAACCCGATTTTCTGTTCACTAGTTTTGGGTTTGGAAGAACCTTTGTAAGGACACTCTGAAATCGAAGCCTTGGGCTAGAACTTTTCTCATAATTTTCCAGAATGAAGTGAGGTTTTGAAGTGAATTTTTAGTGCATTTCCTTCAAGTTTAAAGTCTAAATTGTGGCACATTTCCGTTTTTACTTTTCATTGCGATTTCCGGGAAAAAATCGCTGTACTTTTAGAGCAGCAAAAAAGGATCAGATCTGATACCGAAAGAAGAGCTTTCGGAAGGGGAATTATAAGGTATATACAATTCGTTATGACATCACCGCAGTTGGCTCAATTTGAAAATTGGCGAAATTGTTTGCTAAATAAATTCACTTTGCTTTTAAAAGGAATACTGCATAAATAATTCGAATTTCAATTGGCATTGAAATTGAACATGTTTTCCAAAAAATCTAGTTCTCGTTGACTGCGTGGGAGGAGCGGGTGGTCTCTGTGTGCATTTTCGAGTGGCATGTAAACATACATATACATATATATGTATGTATGTGATAGCATCTGTTGGGTCTAAATAGTTAATAGTTTTATATTTATATAGATGCGAAATATATGTATTTAGGCCCAAGCAAATTTCTACAGAATCGTGTAAATATTTATGGAATATTTCAGTCAGTCAGAGACAAAAGATGATGTGATTTGACCTTGATCGTGAAAATGAACATTGTGGTTTTTGGGATTAACTTACCGCTAAATCGGCTGTGCCGCTGCCATTGAAGGATTTCTGTTGGGATTTATTGATGGAGGCTGGAACTGTTATTGCAATGGGAACTGGAATCTGTGTAATTGTTCGTTGTTGTTGTGGGACATATTTGCGTTTGACTCCGCCGCCATTAAGGTAATCCGCTATAGAAGAGGCGCCTGCGACTTGAAAATCCGCCTCCGCTGCTGCAGCGCCGGCTTCGATGCCATCATCCGCATCGCTTTGAGAAATCGTTCGTGTTGAGTCCCTCAATGTGATGGCCGATGTGGATGGCTCACTACTTGTTGTTGTTACTGTTGTTGCTGTTGCTGTCGCCGTTGTTGCCTCCGCCGCCGTCATAGTTGATCCCACCACTTTGACACTCTCCAAACGTGGACTCGTGCGATGTGGATGCGAATGAGAAGAAGAAGATGAATGATTTGGCGCAGAAGCTGCTGGAGCCACAGCAACAATTATTGGTGCTGGCATGCCGATGGACGTCTCGTAGGTACGTTTACGTGTGGTCAATGTCGTGGTGGAGGAGCTAGAGCTGGAGCTGGAGCTAGAGCTTGGTGCACCCTGTGATGTGTTAATTGCTGTGTTATTGTTGGCGATTACCGATGAAGTTGCCATCGCAGCGTCTATCTAATGATGTGCTTTCCTCGAGTAGAGTCAGAATGACGACGGGCATCCAACTGGAAGAAGAAACCGAAACGGGAAATGAATACGCTTTAAGCCACGTGACACTTCCATGGTCAAATCAATTCGGTTTCTGTTTTTATTTTGTTGTTGTTTTTGTTTTCTTTTTAATTGCCAACGGAAAATGATTTTGATTTGCCACGCGAATATTTAC
Organism: Drosophila paulistorum; assembly: GCA_018152135.1. Taxonomy (NCBI): domain Eukaryota; kingdom Metazoa; phylum Arthropoda; class Insecta; order Diptera; family Drosophilidae; genus Drosophila; species Drosophila paulistorum. The sequence goes on along the minus strand of JAECXG010000606.1, from coordinate 6,927,207 downwards.
TATATACATACATATATATATATATATATCTACATACATACATACATACATACATATACATATGTATATGCACCATACAAATTCTTTACAAAAAAGGCAGCTAAAATAAATCACAACAAAAATAACGCAACATTTTGGCACGTATTTAAATCGAGAGACTAAATGAAAGCGACTAAAATAATCACCAAGCGCTACTACGATGGGCCGATAGAGACGATTGGGGGCATGGTTGTTGGTTCTGGTGCAAGGAATCAGATGAACTCTGCTCGATCTTTTAGATTTCGAACCCAAAAGTGGACTAAGAAAAGGATAATTGTTATAACATGGGTCGCGCTTACGATGAAATACAATCCGTAAGAGAAATTTCAGCTTTCAAAACTATGTACATAACAAACTTTACGGGAATTTTGTAGAACAAACAAGCAAAACAACAAAATTGTGAGTAAATAGGCCAAGGTATGGGGGAACTTAACAAAAATAAATACATAACTATATAAATATTCAAAAACCCATGAATATTAAAAAAGTTATAAGCTTAGTCATGACTATCATTGCTTTTGATTTGAGTGCATTTTCCAATTCCCTTCCCCCTGCTCTTACATAATACAATGCAAAGTTCCCTACACACTAACATACATACGTACATATACATATGTGCATATACATATGTACATATACATATGTACATATACATATGTATATGTACGTATTATTTATATATATAAAAAGTTGTTAAAATCAATATATGCACATATTTTCCAACCGCTGACATTTAACCTACCACATGATATTGAAATTTCTAATTTCTTTCGTCACACTTTAAGACCCCACCTGATACCCTAGGGCCTAGCCTAGGGTCCCGTGCGAGACAGACAGACAGAGAGAGAGACGGAGAGAGCGCGTCTCTTTCACTGAATCAGCTGTTTGCTGCGTGCTTTAAATTAAATTTAGCCAGACAATTATAACACAGGGGTCCACATCAGCAGTGCTGTCGATTCAGCTATATTGTAGCTAGAGCTGGCTACTTTTTAAGGCCAATTACTACCAAAAAATTGAAAACAGATATTAGCTACATTTCTAGCTGTTTTCAAAAATCACAAGTGAACTAATAGCGGAACTGGTTGCATATTTGTTAGTTTCAATCATTTCGTTTGCCTAAAGTTGTTTACAATCACAAATGTCGAGCTGCATGGCTGACAAAGCCAGAGTTAAAAGAAAAGTGTCCACTGATCCAACTGAAGTGTACTGTGTTTATCTCTTTCATTGCATTGCATAAACAGCCAATACTGCCAGTAGTAAGAGTTTTGGCACTGTTACTGTTTTCATTTTAGCTACATTTTTCAGTTATTTTAGGAGAAAGTTAGCTACTTTTAGCCTCCGTTTTTGGCATCACTATACACCGCACCCTGCCCCAACACCTTCTCAGAAGTCGCCTGCATATAAAACATATATATCATGATATATGTATACATATGTATATCTACACGTATAGTTGGTGCCAGATCACATTCTGTTACGTCAGAGAGATAGAGAGAAATGTAATTATTGGCCAAAGGTTTGGGGTTGTGGTAAAAGGTCGTACCTTCAAGATGATTTATCTCCCAGAGCATTGGAGTAAGTTTGGAGCCCACCCAAATGAAATGCTAACTGAGTTACCAAGCGGTTAAGTGAATCAGTTGCCACCGTTGACTATCTAACTTATCTACCGAGGCGACGGCACCATCGTCACAAGGCATAAGTCGTACGATTCCACCTAAGACTGTGTAGTGTGATGTTGGAGGACAGAAGGGCGTCACCGATGAATCAAAAATGTAAACAAAACCTCAAAAAAGAAAACGGCAAAAGACAGAGAGAGAGAGGGAGAGGAGGTGCGTGAATGGAAAGTGTGTGTGTGTGTGTGTGTGAAAAAAAAAAATCATTTGCAAAATTGGCAGGTACTAAAAGGAAAGCCATGGAGCCGAAGCTATCTTCGGCCGTGTCGAAGTTTGTATACACTTGCAAGTTTTTCTGTTACTCTTTCGACATGGAAAACTTTCAGCCCTGTTCCTTTTACGGTCTAGAAGGAATTTGCGGTGACCTTGACGAACAGACGTACAGTGCCTCACAAATCATTCCAACCATCATTCCAATCTTACTTAAACCAAGCGTGTGACTCCCCCTTTTGGTCAATTCCACAAATTTTCGGGCCACTTCTACCTGTAAGCCACTCTATATACATACATATGTACAATATGCGTCGCATACTTTTGACCAAAGTGAACATACTCATTTTGCAAGGGTATGAACAAACAACAACTAGATTAGATTGCAACCCATGTATGTGTATAGGCATGTGGGTAGTTACCATGATGAGATGCCCTTACCTTATCTCTTTTCCGCTGCACTTTAAAATAAAAGGTAATTAGGCACACTTTACCAAACAAGTCAAACTGATACAAGAAGATAAAAATGACCCGCGTAATGTCCACCAAACATGGACTCACACATACACATGCGATAACTGTTCTTAATCGCATACAACATCAGCGGATCCGGTTCATTCTTCAACACACGCTTTCGCCTGACATCGTTCTACGATTTCAGGGTTAATGGACTTCTAACTTTTAGCTCTCATACTCGTTTCAAAAAATATTTTTTTGTGCCAAGTTGGCAAATAAGAAAACTAAATTTTTTCTTCTTTTTTTTCGGTTTGGTTTGCTTGCCTCGTTGCTTTTGGCCGAGTCCACTGAACTGAACTAAACTGGTGAAAGTACAGTTATTGGCGAACCCTCCTCCTCGAAAGTTCAAGAGTTTTGTTCCTATACACGATGAATGTCAGTTTTTGTTATTGATAAGCAGCCACCACACAGTTGTCTATATATAGGATGGTGATACTATTTTATATTATGCATATGTACTACTCATATGTATATATATACATACATATATGTATGTATGTATATTTAGTATATTATGGCGATAACCTTCGCGAGGTACCAAAAAATCACACTCATACGGGATGGGATGCTGTGATACTGTCTCATTGTACGAATACGTGAGAATTTTGGAAATTCGTATGAATTTTACTTTAATTTTAGAGCACGTTGCCAGGAAATGATAAATGACTTTTGTCATATCAATTATAATACAACCACATTATATCGCCTATAACCTGAAGTAATAGCGGACGTTGACGATGCTATGCGCAGTACGTTCAAGTGGCCCCTACGTCACCAGGACAAAGCCTGTTACGCGCGAGCCCAGGCAGATAACTGTCCACCTCCCACCCGACCGACCGAGCGGTGCAGCCGTATAATGCACGGCACGACAAACAAATAATACTTTAGCTATCTATTAACTAAATGGGATAGGATAGATGTTTTAAGTGTGTTAATAGAAAACTCTGAACCAATTACAGGGAATAGCAGGTTGTAATCCGAGCAGAGGACCCTTAAAGGTTCATGCATGGCATAGTTAGAAGAGCAACGACTAAGGGATAAAGGTATCAAAGGATGTCTACTCCGTCTACATGGTACCGACAGATTTGCCTGAGCTAATAACTCAGGCGGGTCAATATCACCAATTAGGAGCTTAACACCAAGCATAATTCTACGGTTAGTTGAGGAAGGAAGGTTAATCAAGAGAAGTCTACTAGAATACGAAGGCATTTGTATTTACTAATATCAAGAAAAAGCATTTGCGAAATGGTATGAAAATCCGATGACCAGGAATGGAGGAATACAGCGGGATACCAGATTCCACCAAATTTGGATCTCGCTATTGACTAGGAGCCTCATACGATTCGTAGATAGATTAAACATGACGCTTAAAAGATTTGTTTAGTCTGAAATTGTTGCTGTCCAAAATGATTTTGAAACTACTATGACTTTTATGTATTTTTTATAAACTTCTATTTTGTTTCCTTGAATTCAAAGACACTCTCCAAACATTCATAGCTAACGCTGTTGACTCACTAATAAACGTTGGTAATTATCTGCTGACAAGATAATCTTATCGTAAACTGCATATATGTATGTATGTATATATTGTTATTTTATTATTAGTTTTGCACACTTTTTGCTACTTAGTAATAAGTATATAGTAGATTGTATTTGGTTTTTGATCATTAAAACGACTTTTTTGACCAAAAGTCTCAAGTTTAAGTTGTGTAGATTCGAATAATCGTAATGCGTTTTTGATTTCAAATGAAAGAATGATCCTTATTGAAGCTCGCTTTCTTACCTTAATTACTTATAGAACCTTAATTACTCGCCAAATACTATATAGCAAGGATGGGCACGTAGTGGCTCTTTTGACTTCCGTGGCCCTTTACCGGCAGAGCCTAGAAAAATTTGTGTGTCGTCGTCGAACTTGTAGACAGAGGGACGGCCAAATCCTGAATTTCGCGGGGAGGGCGACGACGACACGCTAATTTTTGTGTGCATCGAGACCAAAAAATGTAATTTTTCTCTGCCCAGCCTCTGGTGCTGATGCTCTGGCTCCCAAGTTAAATTTTCGTGCCCACACTTGCTATATAGGACACATAAAATATATCGATGAGGTGATCTTTGATGGTGCACTCAAATTCTAGGTACGGTGAAAGCTTCCACAATAAGATCTTAATGTCATTTTGTAGAACAGATTTCTGGAGAATTGTTCCCGTTTTGAAAGAAATTAAGAATCAGTCATGGAAATAAATATATCTTTGCAACTATAGCGGTAAGCCAATTGTTTATCTTACGCATGTGAATATCATAACAACAACAACGACAACGCGAAAAGCCAATTCATTGAGAAACAGCTGACTGAGATTGTGCGTGAGTGCTATGCGATCATTCTCTCTCACTCACCCTCTCCCACTTGTTTTCACAGTCACACACACACACACCTACTATCTAACGGTAAGAGAATTGTCATGGTGGTATGTGCCATTGCATGGGAAAGTGGACCAAGCAGCGCAGCCGACGTCAGCTTTCCGTTCATAAATGACTAATACTTGCCCCACACACACGCACACTCACAAGTCACACACAAAAAATTAAATAAATTATATTCGTTATGCAAACAAAAACATTGGTTAACGTTAACGCTGTGTTTGATGATGGCGACGGTGATGATGCCAACAACTGTTGGGGAAATCGTACGATTAGACTAAAGTTCACAATATGCAAGTGGCAGCAGCAGCAACGGCGGGGGGCGAGTGGGACGTTCGGACAGCGGAAGGTGAGAGGAAGAGGAGAGGGTCACACAAGTGGTAGGTGGTACATGTCATGAGAAATGACGTGGCGTCGTCTTGCCGGCTAAAAACTCACGAAAAAAGGGAAGAAAAATACCACAAATCAATAGGCCAGCAGCTGTTCTAGCGAATAAACAGATATCATACATATGTATGTGTATGTACATGTATGTACATATAAACATACACAGATATCTCTAGGCAAGCCCCAAACTACGATTATGTAAACAAAAGAGCCTTGAAGTCCCTCTTTCACCCTCTCTCTTGCCATCAACAAACCATATCAGACGATAGTCCCCGGGTTAAAGACGCACATTTCTCTTGGGCGAAATCTATTTTCCTCCACACTAAGCCCAATACAACAACAAGACTGACCAAGTGCGGTGGGGAATTATTGCTCACGTCATAGGAGCTACACGTCATCGTCATCATTTGTTTTTGATACACAACTTACTTTCACACTTTCTTTAGAAATTTCAAGACAATGATTTAGGCGCTTTTTCTTGATATTGGCTAAAAATCGATTGCAAAAGTTGCCGACGCGTGTGTTTTCAGCCTTTTTCTTTATAACAAAATGAACGAAACTCGGTCTTTATTTTGAAAAAACGCGTGCGCGTCCGGCAGCAACTAAAAATTAAGTTGTTGTTCGATGGCGATAATTTACGATATTTTCGAATTATATCGATTCGATTTTCCTAATATCGATATATCGAAATCGATGGCGATAAACACAACAAATTTTCAATTCAATCGTCTATCTTCGAACATCAAACATGTTTGACGGCGCGACTGCAAGCATCCAACATGCAATAAAAGAGTGCAGTTCATACAAAAGAGTCCCCAACTTCGAACAAAACAGTAAAAATCGTGAAAAATAGTACCAACATCAGGTAAAGGAGTCGAACTCGAACAATGGAGTCGAACATGCAACCTTGGAAAACAAAAATTCTAAGCTAGAGATAACAATGCTATCGATGTTTTTATCGCATTTATCCGCTCCAGCTGGAATCCCGCCCTCTCAGAAAATTCAAAATTGGAACTTTTCTAGCTAGCTAGAAGGATCGATTCACGATTCGATGGATGGATATTCGGCTAAGAAAAACAAGCTACTGGAAGACGTTCCATTTGGGCTCGGATACGGACTTTGGAATTGGAAATAAGATGGATTTTTGCCTGGGCAAACACAAATACAATTAGAATGAAAATAATGCTGAATAAAATAAATATGATAAATATATGTACATATAATAGATGATAAGCTATTCCATGAGCATATTATACTTTGGGTGGACAATGATCATAACGTTCAAATATCTGTATCTTGATATCAAATTTGGAGATCCTGGAATTGGGTGGACGGTTCTAGACAAAATAGTCGTCCAGCTTTCCGGATTTCACCCATTGATCTTCAATTATTATATTCGGCACTGCCTTCTTTCCAAATGTTTGTCAAAAAAGTTGTTTTCGAAGACCAAGAAACTTGGATTTATTTATTCCGCCTTACACATTTAGCTGCTGAGATAACTAAGAAAAGAGTCAATGCTTGGATTATCTTCCAGAACGTAAAGTAGTTGCAAAAGGGAAGGTGAAAAAATTTAAGGTATATAGAGAAGACCAAGTTGATCAGTCTAGCAACAAAATCAAGCCCGTGTATCATACATAATGTATAATATATAAACAAAAATCCTTCGACATAGCATACTTTTGGGTGCAAACTTCACATATTTTAAAACCCTGCCTAAAGTTTGAGATATTATGCAATTATTTCATTAAGATACCTTCTCATTGGAATCCCTATTAATGTTTGTTTCCCCAGAGTGGATGCATGTTTGTTTTGGTTTTGTTTTATTTATTCGAATCGGTGAAGCCGATTCAGATGAATCCGATCCGCAGTGAGGAGAGCTTGCAAAGCTTGGAATGGGAGGCTGCGTCATTAGGTCCGAAATTAAAATAGAATCGACTGAGGGAAACGGACAGCGGTCCCATACTGACATACTGCCCTAAAATAGGCCTTACGTTTTGGTCGTTTCGCCTGTGGAATGTGCCCACTTCAACGATTTCAGGAACATATAAAATGGCTATATGAGGTCATCGGTCTGATCAAATTCCTCCACCTAACCGTAGTTACGTGGCCAAAGATCTAGTCTAGTTTGCAGCGCATTTTCAAACTCAGATATTGAGACAGAGAAATGGGCAGTGGTGAGCCGAAAAAATTTACAATATATGGCCGATGAGAACGTCACAGAAATTTGCGTCAATTAAGAGGTCAGGAGATCTGTATGGATGCAGATGGTGAGGACGTCATCAAGGAGAGGCGCAAATTCGAAATCCAAATGATCCAATTTGAATTTTGCGATTAGACGAGACGTTTATATATTTTTGTTATGGAAATTGTATTTTGGAAAAATTTGAGTTCGAGCATTGTCCTAGAAGATAAAACTTGGTATTATATTATGTTTACTAAGTCAAATCCTTTCTATTTCCTCCATCTATTGTTCTCACTTACCAGGATATTAGTATTTATGTTTTTGGATCCGAATCGGATCTGGGGTATGAAAATGACAAAAGACACACAAGGCCTACTTTTATTTTCAATGAGACCTAACAGTTTATTTTTATACCATTGCAAAAAGGGTATATTAATTTTGGTCAGAAGTGTGCAACGTATAGAAATAAGCATTTCCGACCTTATAAAGTTCGTATATAAAGTCCATGTTTGTACGTCCGTCCGTTGGAATCAACGCAAACTCCTCCTAGACCCTTTGAGCTACAGAGTTGGAATTTTTAATGTCATAAAAATTAACATTGGTTAGTTTCGCTACTAAATTCGATCAAGATCGCATGACTATAGCTTCCACAGGAACGATCGGTCGAAAACAGTGACTTTTATCAATAACTTTGTTACTTTTGACGCGATTTTTATAAAAATGAACATTTGACAGTTTAAAACACCTGTTAATCAATACCGTATAACTAAATTATATAGCTGTCATATAAACAAACGATAAAATAGATCCTAATCCCCAGATTGTCCCAGCTTAAAATTGTGGGCTGCTCTTTCTTGTTAAATAGAACCTATTTCGCAATGACAAAGATTAAAAAGAAAAGAACTTGCAAGGGTTTAGGAACTTCGGCGCGGTCGAAGTTAGCCCCGGCCTTTTGGTTTTTCATTTCCGATAAGTTTTGAGGATTCGTCTTTGGTTAACGCGGTTGATGTTTTGGCGAAGGAGTCCCCAATAACTTTCATTAGATGTTAAAAATACGGACTAAGAAAATCCTCTTAATTGACTAATGACATGTCTCTTAGCCAACAAACAGTTTAATAATTTATATTTAATTGAAAAGACGTGAAAATTTATAGTTCTCTGAATGTCTTTCTGTATTATTTATTGACTTTTTTTTACAACTTAAAGCTAATAACTTGAAAATGTATGTCTTCTGGTTTTTGTTTTTTTCACAGAATAAAAAAGAATAAAAAAAATAAAACTAAACTTAATTCAAACAATAAACACCATTCTATTGCATTTCACTTTCTTTCTCACTCCTTCGTTCATAATAAATATAATAATTAATGTGTAGAAAAAAGATTCTTTGGTTTTTGTTTTTTATCAATTAAAGGGCAAAGAAGACAAGAAAATAAAAAAACAAAAATTACCATTGGTATACGGAATATGAGTATCTTAACTACTTTGAACAACATTTTAAAATCAGTTTTCCATTTATGAGTAGTAAACATATATTAATTGCACAATAAATTTTTATCGTTTCTTTTTTGTTTATCATTCTCAAAATTCGAGGAATTTTCATTAAACTTTGGCTTGATTTTTTAGTTTTTGTTTTTGTTTTTTTTTTTTTTTTTTGACTTGATTTGTGGATGGCAATTAAGGGTTAAGGTAAGGGTTTAACAAGAAATTCGAGATAATGTTGTTTAATGTGTTTGTGTGTTTGTGTTTGTGTGTGTGTGTGTGTGTGTGTGTGTGGGGAGATTTCATATGTATATGAGTATTCTCTAGGTCACTGGTTGCTAAATGTCAGTGGGGTGAATTGGTGCAGGTGCTTCATCTGATCCTCCTTTGCGTTCTGCATATCAACACTGTGATGGAATGCGTATACCTTGGGTAATGGAATTCTCCAAAACAATATGACAATCATCGAGCGGCTCGAGAATTTGTATAAGGAAGGTCAATAGATTTCGTCGCCGCAAAAAACTATCCTCCTCGTACATCTCATGGGTGACTTTCGTTAGGGCCATGGGTTTAATGAGACGTGTGAGCAGATGCTCCCTTAGGCTGAGGCAAATGAGTAATTGGAATTTGCCATCCTTACCCAGGCTATTGGTGCTACTGTTAATCTCATCCATCAGCTGGACATAGAGACGCCAAATGCTGGAAATTTCACGGCGTTGCAAGCTATTTCCACCGCTGCTGCTGCCATTACTAAACGAGGAGTCCATGCTGGATGCGGAATCCTCCAGATCTTGTTGTAGATTCTGTTCGAAGAGCTCTTTTATTTTTGCTAAAAGTAAAGAGTTCTCATTATGACTAAGGTCTATCAGCAGAGGGCCAATCTACTCACTGAAATAATCCCAAATGTAGAGATTCCTGCCAAAGAAACGAGTTGATCGAAATCCGCAAAGAAAAACTTGCTCTAGGCATTTAACCAAGCCATCATCTCCACATAATAGATTCGTTAAAGTACCAACATCCCGATCTCGACTTGGTTTGTAATGCCATTTGACAATGACATTCACACAATTGCCCAATTGATGCTGAATTTCCGAGGGATTCACCGATTCCTGCCTCTGGACACTGGGACTGCGAGTTCTGGGCGGAGTACGATTGGTGGCTGCGTTGGGCTCTAATTCGGCATTCTTGGCACTCGTTGAAACACGTTGGCCAACCAGCAGGCGTTCCGTTGAGTCATCATCCACACCCTTACCCAGCCAACGGCCACAGGGGAATCTGACCAGACATTAATGCAAATTAAATAAAAGTTAATTGTTAGTAGGCGTAAACATCCTCACTTGTAGGTGTGTCCAGTGACCTCATTCCGCATCACCACCTGTTCTACCAGCCACTTGTGACTAGCTCCCGTATTATCATGCCCCAATCGCATGGTGGTTAGTAGGCCTAAATTTTTATACTGCAAATGGAGAATTCGAAAACGATTAGCCAAATGATAATGTGTTAACTAGAATTCAACTTACATGAAAAATGAATTCCAGGGAGCCCTTGGGCACAGGCACCCTTTGGGTTTCATTCATAGTTCCCGCCACCATAATCCAAACATTGCTCGAAGTGTGGTAAGAGCCATATTTTCTTGAAGGGAAGATAACAACGCGATAGGGCAACTCTATGGAATACAAGCGTAATCAGTATGCTTCCATGATTAAGGGCGGGCCTGGCAACTTACTCGTTGTGGGATAAATGTTGGTAAAGCTGAAGTAATCCACAGTGTTGAGTGTAAGCAAATGATAAAGAAATTGCTCCTTCTCCTCCTCGCAGCGCAGAAATGCCGATCGCTTGTACATATTCCGCAGGAGGGTCTCATCCGACAGCAGAGTCCGAAAGTGGCGAGAGAGCAGCTTCTTTTCCAAAGACAAACGGACCCAGGCTCGAGTATAACCAATGTGCGTTTTAATGTCAGCCATGGCCAGAACATTTCTTTAGACAGAACACAAATAAAAAGATATTCAATTTTAGTAACCAGTTAGTTAAATACTCAGTAGCAAAGAAAAGAATTTGTTGCAATATTATATATCCAATTCGATAAATGTTTTATCTTGCTCTTTAAAAGTCTCCAAAGTATTTAGACCATTTTAATTCACGACTCTCTTTTTCTGTCTTCTATATTCTTTTTGAAGTTTTACAACTCTTTAGCTCTTAAATATAAACCTATCTAATATTTAGACTCATATTTCTGCAAATGTTGTCCAGGAAAAAGAATATTGCGTTTCTTCTCAAAAACTCCTAAGAATACCTACGTTTCTACAACTATCATAAGAAACATAGAGTGGACAGCTAGTGGCAGGTACGTGGCCATCAAACTAGATAATAGCCCGACGTTTAAGGACCTTATAAATGTGGCTTGCTGTCTTTATCCATTTATAAATTGAAGATCCAAGTTAAATATAAAAATGTTTTCAATGTGGTTCACTTTCCAAGCAATAAACTTCTACTGTGATCGGATATAGCGAACCTACCAATAGGTCAGGTCAGTCAAAAAAATACATCTTGAAGCACATATGTATACAATCTTCCCTGGCATTACTTAACGATTCGACAATCGACACTATCTAGCCAATATTGAAATGGCAGACTCGAGATTAAGGCGATTCCGGCTAAGCTCAAGTGTTTACGAAACGAAATTGAAACGAAACTCATGGAAACCTCTGGTATATATCCCCTTAAAGATAAATCTAGTCAACGTAAAATGAATGATTAACCATTCGATTAGCTACAAATCTACTAGTCCTACACGTTTATTAAGGAGACTTTTTGCAAAAAGGACGACGTATTTTAGCTAGGATAGTTGTTTAAGCGATTTGGAAGAGTCTGACATGTTTAGTAGATATTGATAGATAAACAAAACGATATACTTTAGTTCTAATAGTTTGGGGATATTTGTTAATCTATTCCATACGAAATATATTTTATGCCAAACCTTTCTAATCAATCCTAACCATAGCAAATAATAATCGATAAATGCACACACGAAGCTGAAATTGTTGAAATTTAATATTAATGAAATTATGGACGTACTTCACATCGAACTCCAAAGATTCAGGTAGCGGGCATAACTGCTCTAGGCCAACGAATTTATTGCGATCCCTTGAACGACTTCGATTCGGACTTGGCGGACTGTCAAAATCCGTTTGGAATGTGGAAAGATCTATATACAAACAAATTGTGTAAGCGAATCTCAGATGGAGGATTGAATTTGTCGCCAACTTACAATCCATACGTTTACGCATGGCATTCCAAGCCAGAGCTGGTGATGCTGAGGCTATATTCATCTTATTGCTAGGACTGCTGGTGACCACTGTACTGGACTGCTGTTCAGATCTTGCATTGCATTCTCCGCCACTGCGTGTCTCTTGCATTTCCAAATAGGCCAATAGATGCGACCATAAAGCTGATTTGCCCTGCTTGTTCTGCAGGCCATGCGACCAGATTTTCTCCAGCAGATCACACATGCTGGCTATAAGAGTATTCTCCTCAATGCCGTCGCCTTTAAGGCCCAAGGCAACCGCCTCGTTACCCATTTTCTCCAGTAGCATGCGTTTAGTCTTTGATTTTATGTCCTTTATTTGAATGGAGGAAATTGATCATTTATGTATATGTATAAACAGAACATTTGTAGACTTCAAGTCTCGATTTTACCTTTAAGAGACGTTCAACAAATGTCCAATTGGCTTGGGCTATCAGGGCAGGACTCACATCCGCTGAGGATAGATTTGCTGACAGTCGATTCAGATTATTGACATTCGAGTTATTGGCATTGTTCGTTTTCTGATCCAATGAAATCTCCCTGGCACGCCATTTGTTTCCATTTTTCACTCGACGCAGGCTATTGCCTCTGTTCGCGATTAATTTGTTGTTTTTATTTATGGAGGTTAGCGCGGATGAGATTTTTAAGTAATCATGTCATTTGTTTTGGTGTGTTTTTTATTATGTTTTTAGTTGAATTTTGAAGAGAATAAATATAAAGCAGATTAGTTTAAGGATGTCAACAGAAAGAACTGGACCAAAATGAAGTGTGGATAAGAGTGGAGTTGGATAGATGGGTTTGGGTATCAATCTTGTGTGTGCTGGCATGCGGTGCAATTGGCGAAGCAAAATGAATTCAAACTGTTACAAACTAAAATAAAGAAACAAAATACATACATATTCGGTTAACGTGGCAAAACAAATTTATTGGTTAACGATCAAACAAATAAAAAAAAAAAAAAAAAAAAAGAAAACCAAGACAAAAAAAAAAACTATAATTTAACATTTGAATTTAAACAAAATAAATTAATTCGAATGACTTATAAACTTGCTAAATTGTGGCATATCGATAGAAGACGAAAATGCGAATATGTAAAAACATATAAAGAAAGAATCGAGTGTTACGAATTAATCTAGAATTTTCTATTTTCTATTTTTGATCATTTCTTTTCGGCCTTAATTGATATGCCAACAGATCTTTTCGGCTGGAGAACAACACGAGACTTGAACAAGACAATCAAATAAAGGAGGAGGGTCAGGCAAATATTTACAACTAAATTTTTAACACTTAGTATAATATCAAAATTAATTATTATGACAAGCCTTTCAATTGGGCTTGAGTACATGGGATGGGATTAGCTACCTAAACTGTGGGGATAGTTTATCAATTGAAAAAGTATTGCTGGTGGACGTGCTTGTTGAAGATAGATGGTCTATAGTCAAATAGTAGTGGAACAAAGGAAAATCTACCTCGAGGCGCACTCCTGATTCAAAACACCCATGTCCAGCAGTGGAAAGCTGCGAAAGTAAGCGGCGCGATTTGATAGAATCTCACTGGGTGGTGTGACTTCGATATCAATGCAATTGAGACGCTTCTCAAATGCCTGCTGTGAGTCCTGGCTGACCACACAGGGCTCATAGCTGGTGGCGCATATCATGTTCTCGCCATGGCGTCGTCTGCAATAAGTGAATGGAGCAGTATTAGAATAACATTTGATTTAGAGAGATCAAAGATTCGCATTTACCTCAGCAGCTTAATTCGCTGATCGAACAATTGCAACTGCTCGTCTGGTTTGGTCTCCCACATGGCCAAAATTTTGTTATCAATGAGTGTTGCAAACATTTGAGATTCGAGGAAGCGGGAGAGGAAGGCCCGATGATGTTCTGGCTGATCGGAGAGGAACGAAGATTTGTCAAAGTTCTGCAACGTTTCACGATTCGAGAGCCACTCGTCCTTTGCCTGATTGGGATAAATAACAAAGTCGGCATATGCATGGAACATGTGAACGAATCGATTGAGAAAGATCTCACGCAGCGAGCTATTGATACGCAAATCCTGATAGTATTGCTCCACCAAGCCCAGTTTGGGTTTCTCCGTGCGTCTCGAAAGGGAGCCCAGGCGAGAGGAGGGCGGGGGCATGGTGGTGGCATCAACAGCATCCACATCATGATACCCAACCACTGGCGAGGAGGAAAGCGAAAATGTGGGGCTACCCACTGGGGATTGCCCGCTCCCACTACCACCTCCTCCTCCGCTGCGTATGCCCCCTTTGCGGCGCAAAAAGTCGGCAATCCGCGGCACATGATCAATCTTTGATGGATGGGCAATCAGAGGCTGGTAATCCACAGCCGGCGATTGTGCTGGAGATCCTGTGGATGAAAGTGTATAAACCGTCTCCTGCATTTGATGGAAACGCTCTTTGCTGCGTCGTGCCGCTTGCAGGCCCGTTGGCAAGGTGCAACTTGAGATCATGGCATCGATGCCACCTGGTCCACTAACACCACCACCACCACCACCACCGCCGATCCCATTACCACGAAGTCCATTTTTTATTCCGATCTCCTGCTCTCCTCGTGTATCTCTGCCTATGTCAAACTTATCCAGCACCGAACGAATCTCTGCCATAAAATCCATTTTATGCGGAAACGTGGGCAACTCCTCGGGCAATTGAATGTGCTTCTTATCGATATCCACAAAACAGAGAACCGCTTCGCTTCCGATTTTATGGGCTGCCTCGCATTCGGCATGCAAACCCATGACAAACGGCACCGGAGCATCCAGGAAGTGATGCAATGCAGCCGGCAATATGGGAGCATAGACATGGGGCCATACAAATGGGAAAAGCAGCGCGCTAATGCACTCGCCCACAATCATGAGTCTTTGGTAATCTAAGAAACAAAGAAATCAGAGATTGCAAATTCCTTAATTTAGAGTCAATTTCACCTGTGGAGCGTAAGAGAACTTGATTCTCGAGAAGCACACATGTCAGCAATTGGATGACACACTCCACGCCCAGATAATTGAAGAGCAAACGCAAAGGGAAATCCAAAAGAGGCAATTCCAATGCCAATAAAGGTCGCTGCAGGATCAAAGCAACAGCTGATAAATGCGGCTCAGATGGCGGCATATAAACTCGTATGGATTTCCCCGGCTGTGGCAGCATCACCTCGTAGAGTATATTGTATACATAGGATTCCAGACTGATACCAGCACCAGGCTGACGTGGAAGACACCTATCCCGAGCACGAGATTAATCATTATTTTGTCTAAATTGTGCGTGTGTTTGGGTCGTGGTCACTTACCTATACAGATTCTTGAGAAACATCTGAGCCGCAAAGGCATAGGGAGCCTGGCATATTAACGATATACTTTTCGCCACATATAACTTATCCTTGTTGACGTCATAGTAACTTTGTGCGGACTGGGGGGCCTGGCCAGCGACCTTGAAATGCCGGGGCAGGGAACGGCTCACCGGACCATCGCCATCCTGTTTGACGCGATTCAACGAATGCCCCTGTTGGCCATTCGAGAGTTCGGTAATGAACATCGATTGCAGAGTATGTATAGCTCCGCATATATTTCGATTGCGTATCTCCTCATAGAAAACCAAACTGAAGCCATAGCATCGCTTGCCATCTTCACGGGTGGTGGCAAACGAATGAAATTTCGGCTCAATGTTGTGCTTCTGGGTGCGGAAACGCAAACCCTGCGGCAAGGAGAGCTACACCAGAACGAAAGAGACAGACAGAGAGAGGGAGAGAGCAAAATGAGATAATGAACGAGATTAGTTTATAAGTGGAATTCATTGATTTAAAGTGTACAACAACAAACAACACATATAAACTCTGTATATATGTATTGCTTACTCGATCTATCTATATGATAAGCTATCTGGCGAGGCCAAAGTCATCGCCATCGTTGCCTGGGCCAATGGCCATGTGGCATCATCAATTAAAAACCAGCCGCAGCCGTTGCCGCTGCCGTTTCATAGCCAGCCAAGCATGAATTTTGAAATTTCCAATTTGAATTGGAAAGGGCTATCGTCAACGCATGTCGGGCAGCCAATTGAGCTCAATTGAATGGCCTCGCCACCCTCATACATATATATACATACATAGAATACTTTCTCAGTTCTATCTAGAATCGACTTTGACTTAACTAGTATACTCTAGATTTCAAACACATACATATCCTTTGATTAATCCGACTTGTAACTTCAAATAATTTACTTTTTCCTGCATTTCAAGAATTTAAGCAAAATTTTTACAAGTCTAGTTTAGGAAATACTTTTTTTGTTTTAACTATTTGCAGAATTAATCATATAGCAGCCTGGGCATTGCCTCTTTCATTCGACTTTGATCTCTTAGCTAGTTTACCATTATCTTCCTTATTCAACTATAGTTTGTGGCCTACCATGCATATGCCATGAGCATCAAATGGATTCCAGGAGACATTTTCTGGATAATGAGCCAAAGGTTTGCTTTTGTAAGCCCTGTCCAAGGGTGAGCAGTGCAAATTATCTCCTGGAAGATCAAGAAATGAACAAATATTTAATTCTGTCTGTAGATAATAACAATAAACAAAGAACATGCAACTGGCTTACCAGCAAAACGATCTGGCTCTAGGCCCGTGTCCAAATCCAGGCCACATATCACAAAATAATCGGCGAAGCGCGAGAATTGTGGATCAGCCTCGCGCTTCAATTGATTCAACTCCGATTGCTCGCCAGGCGAAATGGGTGATTGGAGTTTCGTTTGTGATGCTGGATTTGGATGATTGGTTGTTGCAGGTGGTGAGGTTGTTGTTGGGCTGGCATTGTTTAACATCAATTTGGATAGACGACTGGCAACGACATTTTCACGCGTCGTCATAATTTTGTCCTCTTTTTCAAAATTTGTGAATTTTCTGTTTTTGTGTGTGTTGTGTGTGGTGTTAGTGATGGTGATGGTCGTGGGGGGGAGAGGGCGGGGGCACGGCACTCTTCTGCTGCTGCTCCGATTTGTTCACACACACATGCACGCATACACACGCACATACATATATGTATGCATTAAGCACTCATTGTGTGCGTGCTGCTTCTCTCTCTGTGTATGTCTGTGTGTGTAAATTACCGTTGTTAGTTTGGTTGGCAATTTTTACACTTTCCAATTTCACAGTTAATGATGTTGTCTGCAAAATTCAATTTGTTGTAATTATTTTTAGTTGCATACATATGTACATATATGTATATGTATATATTTTTCTTATATTTTTACATGCGTGCTAATGTTTGTATGACATTTATGTACATACATAGTACATAGATATGTATATATGTATGCTAAAACTTTTCTATGCCAATGGCACACACACAGTTTGTCTTCATTGTCTCCACGGTCTTCATCTCATTTCCCCTCTATCAATCAATACACATCCCCCCACACTCACTTTCTCGCACACTTCACACACAATGTCTTCAACACCCACAATGCATTTGTTGTTTCTATCTTTGAATTTTTGGCAGAATTTAAAAGTCCATACATATGTACATCAATTGGGGTCTTATTTGTTAAATAACACTAAACAGCAACAGCTGTGCAAACTGCTGATATTTGGTTCATAGACCTAGTTATATACTATTTCCTTCTTATATTCGATTTAAGTTACTCGCAAAACGTACGAGTTGTAAATATGTCAACATTGTTGTTATACACACACTCGCACACGCACATTGGCAAGCAGGGCTGGAAACAACGATGTTTTCGCAACATCGATTTTGTTTTCGATATACAATGTATCGCTTGAATGCCGCCTTTTGAGCCCATATTTTGACTGAGCCCAGTATTTTGAGCTCCAAAAATCAATGAAAGAATTAAGCATTCCTGCCTTTAGCCAGTGAATGGCAAAAGAACATTGTTATTTTCTGCTTGCGCGCCTTCTGCAGTTGGCCGTTCCCGCTAGCTCGTCAATCGGAGTTGTGAGTATGTACATATCTTCCACCGAACAACGAGTAATTTCGACGTTACGGCCTTTAAATATTGTTTGCTAAAAATATTAGCAACGCTCCTGCCAATACTCAATCCCCTTTCAAATTATTATTTTGTTTTTTTGCTTAACAAAGCTTTTTCTCTGTCTTTCAAATAAAATCCCAGTATTTCGCTGTTCCTATCTTTTCAATCTGCGGCCTACCTACACTAGCAACGATATCGATACATTTTTTTTTATACCACAATAAATTCAAATAAATTTGTAAAATTTAAAAACAACTCTTTGACTTGGAAAACTTTCCTCTAAAACTAGAATTTCCCAAGGATCCCAATTTCCTTGACTACAAATACAAATACAATGAACTCTCGGATAACGAACACATTTTTTTGGGGGAAAATAGTTTCGCTTAAACCTTAATTTTAGTCAAATGTTTGTAACGCACAAAATGATACGTTTCCGACGCCATAATCTATGTTTATACATATTGGTTGTATTAGGTGTATATTCTTGATCAGCGTGAGACGACATGTTTGACAATTCGTCGGATCGGACCACTATAACAAATAGCTGCCATAAAAACTATCCATCGAAAAGTCTAGTTTATTACTGAGATATGTAAAAATCAACTTAAGAATGTTGAACACATCAATTAAATTATTTGTATATCAGAGGCGGATCTTGGGCTGTAAAATGGGGGGAAATTTGCACCTTAAAGTATGCAATAAACAGCCCAGGAATGCCAAGAACATTTGGAATGTCTTCGAATATCTTGATAGTCTTTTTAAATTGCAAGGCATACGAAAAGTTATAAATTTGTTGAAAACAATGAATATCATATTTCACATTGCATACTTTAAGGGGTAACAGTTTCACCATTTTACAGATCCCTAGATCCGCCTAGATTGCCCAATGAAACTGCAATCAGAGGTAATTGTTGATTGCTTATGAAGTTAAAAACAATTAATAAATTGAAAACTTCTGTTTTTTAAACTTAATTGATTTTGCTTTTTATTTCGCATTCATTTTTAAATATATATTTATATATATATATATATATTCCATATAAGAAAAAAACTATTATACATCCAAAATTATCATAATAATAAATAGAACTAAATTATACAAATATTACTAAGACAGCTTCCATCGTACATACAAATAATATATCATCCACATTTAATATAATCGTACTTATCAATGTGTATGTATGTATGTACACATATATGTATGTATATGCATACATACATATAGTATATATAGTATATCCAATTTGTTAAATCATTTTTCTCTTTCTCTTTCTAACCGTTACCATATCCTTCTCGCTCTCTCTCTCTATTAATTTATCGATCGTTACTATTTTTCTTTGACAACTTTTTGTTTTTTGTGTTTTGTTTATGTTGTTTCATTCATTTAGTGGCTTTTGCTTAGTTTCTTTCTTCACACACATTTTACAGGAAAATATTCTCTTTTTTAATTTTATATTTATTTTCATTTTTTTTTGTTTTGTTTTTGTGTTGTACGTTTTAAAAAATTACACCATGAGATTATGACTAAACAAAAATTTTGGTTTTGCTGTGAGAATGTAGTAGAAGTCATTTATATGATTTGTGTTTTTTTGTTGTTTTTTTCAAGTTTTTTTTTGTTTTTTTTTTGTTTTTTTTTTTCATTTTGTTCATCGGGTTGCGTTTCAGTTTATCGTTATACACTGAGATTACTAGATCTATGTTTATTCATTACAATTTCGGTTCATGTTATCCAATTTATTGCCTTCCGACTTTCGAATTTGCCTTTTGAATATTTTGTGATTCTTTCCATTTGGCTTTTGCTTGGTTTGTTTGTGATGCAGTTGCTCCTCATAGGTATATAGGTTAGTTCTTTCCGGTTGTATTATAATACATTTACATACATTTAGTCGTATATTTTTTTGAGAGGGGTTTCTGAAACGTTGAGTGCAGTTTTTTCTCTTTTTATTTTGTTTTTCCTTTTGGCTTTTTTAGTGTTTGCTTTAGTTTTTTGTTTATGGTTTCTTCTTTGGCGCAGTTGACTAATTCCGACTTGACTTTTTTTTTTTTGTTTTTTTTGTTTATATTTTTATTTATTTATTTATTTTTTTTTTTTTGGTTTGTTTGTTCATTTTGCTTGATCTTTACATATATATAGATATCACGAGAGTTCCTGAGAGAACTGTGTCTCCAGGGTGGGTCTAGTTCTAGTTGGGTTTCTGTTGGGATTGCGTATCGGTGGTCCTGGGCTGCCATAGCCCGCCGCGTAAAGCTGCGGGCACGAGTCTTTTATGAGTTCCTGTGTCTCTCGCAGCTGCCTCTGCACCTGGGGGGCCAATCTCTGTACGCTTATGGCTGGCGGAAATTTGTATTCCGTTGCTGCTGGAGCAGGCTGTAACAAGACAAAGAAGACACAGATAGAGCCAATTGCTAAAGACAATCACAAAAAACATTGAAAAATGATCTTTGATTCATAATTCTCATCATTACTTATAATAAACAAACTCAAAAATGAATAAGAAATGTATTCTAATCCACCAGAATCTAGGAGGCAGCAATCAATAGATCTCAGTCTAGGAATTGACAAAAAATGATTGAGCTTATCAAATTGGTGGAATGTTTGTCTATAAAGTAAACTTGATTCGCAAGAGAAACGTCCATCTTTTTAAATTACTTTCACTTCTAAGTTTAGGAGCTACTAAGGTGACACCTGAAGATTAGGAAAGTTAATCGGATCCGACATAGAGAACATTGGGAAAGCTAGAAAAGAAAGCTAAAAGCTATATAAATTGTGGCAAAACGATCTGTTTTAGGATTGATAAGGATTTCACGAATCTGGAATATATTAAAGTCCCTTCATTTAGATCCCTTAATGTCGTGAAAATCTGCTCAGTTTAAGATATACATATATAGTTATATTATTTCGAATTCTAATCGGCTGATAGACTTTAGTATTAATATCACTATAATTCGGGTAAGCTAATTCTGAACATGATCTCAGTTTTTGCCCAACACGTTTAGATTTTGTAAAATCAGGCGATCCGACCAAAATAGGCCCCCAAAAGTATAGTACTGATTTTTCTTTTTTACATTTTTACAGATTTTAGAATATTATGTTTAAGGGACAAAGCATTTGTTGCAAACATTACTAATAAACAATTTGTTACATGCAAGAGAATTCTTCAACTCTTTATAGCATACTTTTGGGTTCAAATTCCACACATTTTAGAAGCATATCCAGAGATCTTACACTCTTGTAAAACAACTATAGAATGTAGAAAGTCTATGACTTTCGTTTAGTAGTAACAAATATGAGGCTATATATGTATGTAGTTCATTTCGATTGGGTTAAGACTCACCTGCACCCCATGGATAATCTCGCCATAGTAGGCGCCTGGTGGTGGCTGCTGCTGTTGCATTTGCTGACTTTGGCTGTGTGGAGCGGTTTGCAACTGCTGTTGTTGCAGTTGTGATGATTCGTGATACGTTTCAGAAGCATTCAGAGGGAGAGCGGATGTTGTGGCAGTGTTCGGCGGCGCTTGGCCATAGTAGGCTAGCTGTAGGGCGCCGGCGCCGTTAAGGAAGCCAACTCCACCGGGTGGAGGCTGCATGTACTGTATGGCTGTTGCAGGTGGTGGGGGAGGTGGACCAAGTGCACCAGCACTACCAGAGGATGAGCTAGTGACGACGGGTGTGGGTGAGCCGGTGTAGATAATCCGTTTAGGGCTTACACCGACACCAACTCCGGCGGGAAGAGATAGCAGGTATTGTTGTTGTTGCTGTTGTTGGTAGAGTTGCTGCTGCTGGAGCTGGGCTAGCTGGGCAGCAGCAGCTGCTGTGGACGTATTGACAACGCTTGCCTCCAGTTGCGGCAGAAGAATAAGCTGTTGTTGTTGTTGCTGTTGCTGCTGTTGTTGCTGCTGCTGGTGTTGTTGTTGTTGCTGTTGCTGCCGTCCTACCAAAACATGCTGGGGTAAATATTCCGTTGCCGTCGCAGAGGACGAGGGCTGCAACAGCAACTTAGTTTTCAGTGGCACCTGTTGCACCTGCACTTGAACCTGCCGTATAGGCGTTGTCTGAAGTGATCGGCTGGCCGTGGACGAGCATATCGAGGCGGTTATGCTGGCCGATTCCCAATGCTGTCGCAGGGCATTCAGTCGAGCCTCCTCCAAGGCGATTTCTGTCTCACTGCAAGAGTCGTAGTCGGGTCCCTCGTCAATCTTTCTATCGAGCATACGAAAGAAGTTCTGTTGGCTGGACGAGATTTCTCTGCAATATCAAATTTGAATCAATCAATTGAAGGATTTCGAGTACAATTAAATGCTGGTTACTTACTGGCTCTGCAGCAAAGATAGATTTTTGGCACGCAGCAGCGAAACAGCCACATCCTCCTCTGTATCTTGTATGTCCTTATTGCTTTGCTCCTCGCACTCATCATGCTTCTCACGTTCACGTTGCTGTTGCTGTGCCTTTTCGGCGTCCTCGATATGGCCTTCGTCCTCATCTGTTTCGGCATCTGAATCGGCTAGACATTGCAAAATGCCACAAGAGGAAAAAACCACAAAACAAATGATACAACATGAGTTGGCAGAAAATTTGCAGTTTTCTTTTCTTTCATGGCAATGAAATCATCTTGAATTACGCTAAATACAAGCAATTTTTACATTCCCTTCAATCAATATTCTATTAAAGTATGTTGAAATCTAATCTACTTCAATAACTGTGTGAATAAACAATTCTATCCAAACTTGAAAAGTTTCATTGTTTACACTAGTTTATCCAAAAAGAAAGACATGTTTACGAAATCTGTTTATTTTTCCTCAGCGACTGTTCGAGATATTCCCGAAGAGCTCTGAACTAGAAACTTGATTCATACATATGTACATATATTCCCAAATAAATATCTGGCATGATTTAGGGTTTCGAATTTGTTTAAATTGGCCAGAACTATTGATTCATTTCAGTGGAAATCAATAACCTAGTTTGGTGACAATCGCCTCCGCAAAAAACTAGCTCCTGATGAAAACAACAAAGTTAATGATAAAAGGCAATGTCTTTGACCGATCCTGCTGAGCCCGAGAGGTGGCCACGTGCCAAGATTCGATCCTGCAGCGGTCTAGAAGGGAGTTTATTCAGGAATATGGCTATATGGGTATGGCTCATCGTGCTTTTTGCAAGGGTATAACAAATCGTTTGAGGTAAAAATGAGCGAAAAAGAACTTTATAATTAATCTAGCAATATGAGTTTCAAGGCGAAGACTTAACACACACACACACACACACAGCAAAACACAACAAAAAATTAATGGATGACTGGGGGGGGAGTAGAAATTAAAATTAAAAATTTGGGTCGTTTATAAGTAAAATTCTTTTTGGGAGCACAATGGCGCCTTTGTGTATGCTATACATTTTGCCTTTAACCCTTTTATACAAACACAAAGCGAAAGAAAGAGACAGAGAAGGGGGGAGGGAGGGACAAAGGACCACACCCGCCTCATACCATTTTAGCAACAACAAGTTGCCCTTTTTAGCAGTTAATTATACATAAACATAGTAACAGTAACCAGCAAGGTGAAGAAGGCGCCCTTCTTCTAACCAAAAGTATTTTAATATGCTCTAGGTTAGAACGGAGTGTGTGTGTGTGTGTGTGTGTGTGTGTGTGTGTGTGTGTTTGTGGATGGAGGCCTATAACTTAGAATCAACAGTTATCCCTTGGGTATAATGATCTTGGAGACCATTTAATGATCAACTGACTAGAGAGTTGACACAAATGTCTAGATTTGCTTTTACTTTTTACTTTTGATTTTATCATTATTAGGCCACTAAATGGCTTCTGCTTCTGCTACTGACATATTAATCAATGATGATGTCCTCATTGTATGGAAACAGGTGGCCATACACACACACAAGCACATACATACATATATACATACATAAATGTGTGTGTGTGTGTGTGTGCAAGTGTATACATATAGTTTGGAGGCTTTTATCAGACAAATTGATGTCGTCATGCGTGTAAGCTTTTGTTCATACATACATACATCCCATCCCCTCTCTTTCGCATTCTCTCTCCATCGTGCTGCCCAAAAAGGTCCTGGTACTAGTAGCTACTACCGTTACTGTGTTGCTAGCAATACTCACCATGTCCTCCTTTCTTGCCATTTGCTTTACTCTTCGATTTCCTGGGATATAAATGTATCTTGCTCTGTCCACAGCCCATCTTCCTCTTGAACTAGTGCGGCGGCTGCTGCTGCTGCTGCTGCCGATGTCTCAGTTGTTGTTATTATTAATTTGTTGCTCGACACGTTCTACGTGTTTTTCTTTTCTCTCTATCTATCTCTTGTTCGGTCTCTCTCTCTCTCTCTCTCTGTTTCTATGACTGTATCTCTCTTTTTTTTGTATTTATTTATTTGTTTGTTGTTGGTTTTAGGTTTTTTTTTCTTGTCGTCGACTATTTTTTCAATTTTCACTAATTTAACTATGTGTGTAAATTTAATTTATTTAATTTGTTGATGCTGCTGCTTGCGTACGTCGCTGCCGCTGCCTCTTTCGAAATGTTGTGATGCGTGTGGTGACCCCCACCTGCCACCCCTGATTTATCCATAGAGCGCGGGTGGGCTGGGGGGATGGATGGGGGGTTGTGCGAGCGAACGGAAATTACAGTTTTCTTGATGGCCCAACCACTTGTTTTTAGGCTTTTCGTTATTCGTGCTTGCTGTTTTTGTTATTGTTTTTGTTGGCTCTGCGTATCCTTGTATGCTATGGCTGGGAAATTCAATTTTTGTAAACAGGACAAACCCATAAAAGGGTTTGGTCCAGGGCTGCAGTAAAACAACGGTAAGCTCTCTCGTCGTTCTTAATAGGAGTCCCTGCTGCTGCTCTCTCTCTCTCTCTGTTATCTCTTATTTGAATGGCGCGCGCGCTTTTTGTTTCCTTCATTCAACACTGGCTTTTGCCCCTTTTTTTTCCTCTGTTTTGTTATTTTTTTTTTGACAATTTAAACAAATAATAAACAACTACTACGATAGCAGCGTAGCCAAAGAAAAGCACTTGAGTTGTATTCAATTATATATGCATATGAATATATACACACACACACATACATATATACAATATCTCAGGCAAAAGCTAAGTCATTTAACTCACTGGACATACACCCACACGAACGCACACCACCCACACACACACGGAGACAGGCGCGCGCCAAATGAATCGAAAGAGTGCAAGCAGAAGAGTAAGAGAGAGAGAGAGAGAGAGAGAGAGAGAGGGTAGTCCAAGTATGAACAGGCGAGAGAGAGAGCCCGAGAGAGCGAGACACATCGAAGGGAGCGAGCGTGTGCTAGCTGCGTGCGAAATTGATTTTTCTATTTATAAAAAAAAAACACACACACACACATACACAATCAAATATATAAATGTATATTTATACATATATACCAATATATAAATATATGTATGTATTTATATATACAACAATATATCCGTTTCGTATTTATAAATTAAAATATGTTGTCGTTGTTGTTATTGTTGTTGTTTCTTTTTATTTTGGAAATTTTATTTTTGTTTTGCCGCCTGCCAAAAAAACATAATTTATGTTTTATTTATGATTTCCCTCCATTTGGCCGCAGACGTTTTTCCTCCTTTCAAAATTTTCCCTTTTTCGTTTTTCGCTGTGTGGTGTGTGTGTTTTTTTTTCTTATTTTTTTTTCTTCTCTTTAATGGAAACTTGTTTGATTTACCGCAAATTTATTTACAAATCGTTCGCGTTTTAAACACTAGCAAGGAACTTTCAATAACTTTTTATTGTTGTTGGATTTTTCGTTCTTTAATTATTTGATTTCAATCATTCGATGGAAACTGCGGAAAACTGTGTGTGTGTTTCTTTCTTTTTTTCTTTTTGCCGAAATTTTTTTTTCTCCTTTTTGCCTGTGCCGAGACGCGCGTTGTATGCTGAAATTTATGCTAGCTGACACTCCTCTTTGTGTCAGCCGCAGCAGTATCAGCCGTAGCCGTAGCAGCAAATTTTTGAAGCTTTTCCAAAGTGGCCAACCACACTTGCAGAGAAATCCATGCAACCGAATAACGAAATGAGAGCGAGAGAGAGTGTTTGTGGAAGAGAGCAAGGGAGCGAGAGAGCTGTGAGCGCATGCATACCCATACACATGTGTGTGTGCCACAAGCTTTCTCTTTATGCTCAGATATTCGGTAGGGGTGGGTTTTCCATTCCACTCTATTGTTGCTGCTTCATGTTGGGGGATACAGATTAAGAATTCGGTAGGATTAGTAACCCTGTAGTACTGGAGGTGGCGATTGACCATAGTTGAACTACCTTCCCCACTAGTCCTAACATGGGTACTTACTTGACTGACCCTATGGTAAGCGATCGCCGAACCACCGAGCACGAAACGACAAAAAACATAAACGAAAAAAAACGGTAGTATCATCACATACATATATTTTTGGTGTTTTGCGAATAGCGCATAGGTAAAGGAAAAAACAATCTTTGCTTTCTGTCGCTGTTTTTTTCCTAATTTACAAAAACAATTGTTATGGAAGTACCGTTTCTTTTCGTTTATGCTTTCTACTCTTCCTCCAAGGCTGCTGCGTTCGGCGGTTGACCAAATACAATCAAGCATTGCAAGTGAAGTTCTGAAGCAGCAACAATCGTAAATATTCCAAGAAAATTTAAACAAATTATAATCAAAACAATATGTATAGTTAAAGGCATTTAAGAAGGCTCAAACAGGAGCAGAAAGCCAAATATATAAACAAATTAAATTGTGTCGCGACATTAGAAAAGGGAGAAGAAAAAAAAATAATGTAAGTGATGGTGAAATGGAAGAAGTTGAGGAAGTATTAAATGTGATAGACATTGACAGTGGCATAAATAATTCAAGGCAAAGCAGCCTTGAAAAACGAGAGCACTTTTTATGAAGTATTACTTGGTAGGTACTATTTAATTCATTTCCGATTTAATTACAAAATTTAATCTTTACATTTTTCCCTAGATGCAATAAATTTGTTTGATGGCAGTGGATCACCCGAAGAACAACTGCGAAAGGCCATGCAGCTGCAGAAGAAGCGTTTCTTTAAAAACAGTAGCGTGAACAAAAAGAAAAATGAAAATGAAACAGATTCAAAGTAAAAAAATTTATATTTAAATAAATAACAAAATTTCATTAAAACTATTTTAACATTTTTTCATTTCTTTTCACCACCCCTGGATTGAGTACCCATTTCAGCACCCCTGGCATGGGTACCCATGTGACTAGCCCTTTCATGGGTACTCACATCACCACCCCTGACATGGGTACCCATGTGACTAGCCCTTTCATGGTGACCCAATTCGCTAGTTCGCGGTAAACGATGTGGTGGCGATTGACCCTTTTTGCGGACATTTCATACAAGAAACGAAATGATAAAATGCATTACCTAGGGTCAGCAAAGTAAGTAATGGTGGTACCCTAGTAAGTAGTGATTTCACCAGCTACGAACTAGTTACCAGTACTAGAGGGAAGTGTTTCAAAATACTATATTGTTCCAGCAAGAGATCTTTCATGCAGATCTGCCTGAATATGAACTTTAATTTTGCTACCTTGAAAAACTACCGTTAACAGGTTTGCTTCATTTCCTTCTAATTGGTTTCAATGATGAATAAATTGGTATTCATGCCCGAAATGATCAGTGTAAAGATTTAAGCCAGCAATTATAAACCCAACACACACATCTCCATCCCAGATCTCAACACAAATTACCACATACGTACATACATATGTGTATAAGAAGACACAAAGGACTCTTCGACGTTTAAGCTACTCCTGAACCGATTTCCACCTATGTACATAATACACATACAGGTATACCATGACCTTCCGATTTTCATAAACTTAAATTGAGATCAAGTCGATCGTTGTAATAATCCGACTACATCTGAGAAACATATAGAAAAAGTTGCTCGAACAGTCTAATTTTGAAACTCTAAAATAATTATTACTTTAATGAACTGGGCAGAGCGACAAATGGGCAGATACGACTATATTGGCATAAATAAATGTCAAATATAATACATATACAAATATTTCCGTAATTGCCTAAAATATGGTGTCGCTAATTGTATTGGTGCAATTTATGACACAAAAGGTAATCAGACAATTTATGTTCCAGTTCGTTCAATGATTTTTCGTTTTCAAATCTGAGCGCATTTTATTTTCACTTTTTTGAATTCGCTTCGCTTTTCTGTTTTTTTTTTTTTTATACCATACACCCATAGGGTGAAATGGTATATTAAAGTCGCCAAAATGTATGTAACAGGCAGAAGGAAGCTTTTCCGACCCCATAAAGTATATATATTCTTGATCAGTATCAACAGCCGAGTCGATCTAGCCATGCCCGTCTGTCCGTCCGTCCATCTGTCCGTCTGTCCGTATGAACACCTAGATCTCGGAGAGATAGATAGAGCCACCAAATTTGGTATGTAGGCTCATGTAGTATGTAGAGTGATCAAGTTTGTTTCAAATTTTTGCCACGCCCCTTTCCGCCCCCGCAATTAAAAAAAAAACGTTTATCTCAAAAACTATTGCAGCTAGAGACAACATATTTGGTATGTATATTTGCTTAGTAAATGCGCACATTTTGTTTGTATAAAGATTTCGCCACGCCCCTTTCCGCCCCCGAAATTTGAAAAACTCGATTATCTCCCGTAATTTTTTACCTTGTGGAACCAAATTTGGCACACTTAAATTTAATACTAATACCCAGCAAACTACAAAATTTGATCAATCGGACAACAAATAGCCAAGTTATGCATATAAACGTTTTTCCATAAGGCCGGAGTTGGCCGTTGGCGGGTGGTGGCGCTAGGGTGCTCATATGCATGAGTGAGCGAGATACTAAGATATGCTTCTAAAGCATGTGAACAGAACTTTTTTAAAATAGGCAAATGCATTTGTTATGACAAATTTGAAATATTTGTTTTACTGGTGTATGGTATATCCAAGTCGGCGAGACGACTTACTTACTTCATTTTTTTTTGCGCGTACTCCAGTCCTAAGGGTGCGAGTAATAGTGCTAAGGGCCAGAGTAATAGTTTTAAGGTTCAGAGTAATAGTTCTAAGGGCAGAGCAAAAGTCCTTAGGGTGAGAGTAATAGTCCTAAAAGTGACAGTAAAAGTCCTAAGGGTGAGAGTAATAGTGCTAAGCGGCTAATTTGAAAACACATTTAATTGCATTAGTTTAAAAATTGAGGATTTTTTTTGAGCAAATTACTGGGGCATAGCAAAGTTTTCACATAAACAAAATCAAAGCGCAGAATGAGTTCACGAGCCAAAATTTTACATCTCTACCTATTTTAGTCTTTAAGAAAACCTGTTTTATTAGCTGCCTACATACTGTTAGGTATAAAATGTCTCCACAGAGAAATTGTAAAATAAGAACACAAGATAAATTAATATATACATATGTACATGTTATTTGTATTAATATTAATATGTCACGAAAAAATCGTAGTGGTGCAAATTAGACTCGATATTTGGCAATTCTGGCCTGGGTTAGGTGATGGAATTTTATAAGGCGAATGGACTCATATAGCCATATATTGGTCTCCAAAGGAACTATCCATCTTCCTCTTCTGAGCTCGGATTATAGAATTGCCCAGCGATTCATTGGTCGAACCAACGAGTATTGATATAACCGGTCGCAGGTGTTTGCATCATTGTCGTTAAAACCCGCCATTTCCACCAAGACGTCTCTTGTCAAGGTGGCTATTTGAGCGCTAGGAATATTTAGCGCCGATAATGGCCCCATAGAACAAATGTTTCGGGCCACCCAATCCATGGTATCCTCATTGGCTGCTGCAACAAATAGTTACCAAAAATGTTACCTAGGTTGAACAAGCAATTTTTCGCAATTCTGGCCTCGGTTAGCTGTTGAAATTTTATAAGGCGAATGGACTCATATAGCCATATTTTGCTCTCCAAAGGAACTATCCATCTTCCTCTTCTGAGCTCGGATTATTGTCCAGCGATTCATAGCTCGAACCAACGAGTATTGATATAACCGGTCGTCAGTTGTTTGGATCATTGTCGTTAATACACGCCATTTCCACCAAGACGTCTCTTGGCAAGATGGCAATTTGAGCACTAGGAATATTTAGTTTCCATAGTGGCCCCATAGAACAAATTTTCCGGGCCACCCAATCCATGGTATCCTCATTGGCTGCTGCAACGAATAGTTACCAAAAATGTTATTTAGGTTAAACAAGCAATTTGTCGCAATTCTGGCCTCGGTTAGGTGATGGAATTTTATAAGGCGAATGGACTTATATAGCCATATTTTGCTCTCCAATGAAACTATCCATCCAGCTCGGATTATAGAATTGTCCAGCGATTCATTGCTCGAACCAACGAGTATTGATATAACCGGTCGTCAGTTGTTTGGATCATTGTCGTTAATACCCGCCATTTCCACCAAGACGTCTCTTGTCAAGGTGGCAATTTGAGCGCTAGGAATATTTAGCTCCCATAATGGCCCCATAGAACAAATGTTTCGGGTCACCCAATCTATGGTATCCTCATTGACTGCTGCGCCGAAGAGCCGTCACCGGAGTGACTTCATTAAATTCATGCGACGATTCTGAAATTGTCGAAGTTTTCAAGAAATCTTTATGGCTAGTTTTAATTTATTTAATGGTTGGTAATACCGCCTTTTTTAATTTTACCAAATGGTTTTTATTGAAAATATTCCGGAACCTGGCGTTTAAAATGACAATTTTCAATAACGTTCAAATCTGGGGACTGTGCTGACGGTTTAAGGTTATGGGGGCAGTTCCATACCAGCGAAGACTGAACAACACCCGAATGTAAAGTCCTCTAATGGTCAGATCTTCGGCACTTTGCCTTAATTTTTATTTTAGAATGTTTAAGTACATATATGTTGGATTGCGTGAGAACCCCTAACGATATAAGAATGCCGATAACGATTGGTTTGATATATATCGATAGGTTGATAATCGATAAGACAGAGGTTTGAATTGCTGGACGAAGAGGTTGTATTGGTCTCGTAAAAATAAAAAGTGTTTTTAAAAAAGAACATTCTTATCTTTTCTTTTGTTATTGATTATATAAACATAAAATAATCTAAGATACATAAAAGCGAAGTGGTGTCAAGTTTATTTTATTTTGGTCCAGTGGACAGCCCTTACATATATGTAGGTACATATATATCTATGATACTTTTAATAAATGGCTCGAATCCGAATTCTGTCCAAATCCTGAATAGCCGCTGCTGACCGGCGTTGTAAACTTTTTGCCCTTTTCGAATATATCAAGCCGACCCACATAGTTATTACCATTGAAGATCGATATATACGGTCGACAGTTGTTTGGATAATTGTCGTTCATACCCGCTATTTCCACCATGAGGCCTATTGTCAAGGTGGAAATTTGACCACTAGGAATATTTAGTTTAAAAGTTGCAAAGAGTACAAGTATTTTCGGGCAGAATGTTAAGGAATTGGGGCCGCTGTCCATTTTTCTCATTCGGCTCTATTTCAATTTCGAATTCCGAATTCTCTAGACTCAATGTCCCACAGTACCATACCACATGCTTCCACCCCAGCATTTTGTGCTTTGCAAGCTCTCGTCACTGGATTTGTGGACCTGTCTAAATTTTCTAAAAACACTGCTTGACCCAGAAAAGAACTCAATGCAAGAAGACTGGCTACCGTCGAACATTTGGAAGGACATTTGGCCCCACAACTTGCAATGGAACGGAAGTTACTGCATTTCTTCTTGGTACAGGTAGGCCCAACGCGGTAATGGGTATGGGTAATAATATTGTTTCGAACAAACGCCGTTTCGGTGGCGCCAATATTGTTGTCGGTTTTTTCGCCCTTATTAACCCTTTCGACCCCGACGTAGCCTGTGAGCAACATCAGCTGTTTAAGACAGGGCCCGGCACTCATATCCCCCGGGGGACGAACACGTTCGGCACCTCGTATGCGTGTAACCGAACGGCTGCCGAAGTCCTCACATAAAAAAATCAAGGGCATGAGGGTGGATTTAGTTTTCTACAGCATTTCGACGCCAGCAGATCTATGTCGCTTTGTTGAAAAAACACACATGAAAAAATTGATCGCTGCTTGGTTTTATCTATCTTTTTCTTGCATCAGATTATCGGCTGCGCTCGTTTTCTTGATTTGTGATAGAATTTGATGAATTTTAATTTTTTGCAGTGTAAAGCAACATACGCACACAAGCAAGTGCACACATACAATTACATTTTTCAGCGCTCTCTTTGTGCCGGGCCCTGGTTTAAGAGCTTAGGTCATGATAAAATAACATAAGGTGGTCCCGTCGGCAAGAGACATACACTTAACGTATGCTTGCAATAAGTGCGAGTGAAAGGAATAGAATAGTGAGTGTTGTATTGAGTGTGAGTGAGACGGTGATGTGACTACACTGCCGCGCAGTGAAGCCGAAGCTTACTTCGGTAAGCTTCGGCTTCCGACGAGACCACCTTATGTTATTTCATCATGGCTTAGGTTATGCTCTTCTTTTACTTTTGTCTGCTCATTCGCAATGATAACGGTGCTTTTAAGTGTCTACCTAAAAAATGTGAAAAAAAATTTACTTTTGAAGATCATTTGGCAAAGTTATTCTTAATAAGCTGCACGTGCATCGGAGAAAAATTTCATGTGAAATTTAGAAGAGTTTGTAAAGGAACTGTTATACATATCTAAAACATATTACAGACAAAGTTCGTTTGCAATATTTTTAGATATAGACTTTACTTAACGGAGCTGAAGCTAAATTTGATAATCATAAATAAATAATCAGATAAGTAATTTTCAAAGTTCAATGTTGCTCGTGGGCAACCTTGGGCCATTGTGGTTATATTTATTTAGTTATTTAGTTATGAGACCGAAAGAGAAAGGTTTGTCGGATGAAGATGTTGCGAGAATTATCAACTTCGATTGGGATGCCTCAACTGACGAAGAAAGTGATAACGATATGGATGACATTTCTGCAGTGCTGGAGAAGAATTTAGAGGTTGACCTTCTAGAAAATTTGATTACGGAAGAATGTGAGGCGAAATCTTGTTTTGTTGTGGATAATTGCTTTGAAAAAGTTGACCCCAAGACACTAAAGTGGAGAAACAAGCCATTTGTGCCTCCAGATATAAGTTGGGAAGACAGTGCTGAGAAAGTCGCCGATTTGAAGACGCCAGAAGCATATTTCTGCACATTTTTTGATAGGAAAGTTATTGATTTGATAGCAAATCAAACAGATTTGTTTGCAATGCAAGAACACGGCTTAGAGTTGAAATGCACTGGTGATGATATCAAACGCTATATTGGTATTTTGTTGTACTTGGGTGTTCTAAAATTGCCGCAACTCAAAATGGCATGGTCAAATGATTTAAAATTGACCACTATCACAGACGCAATGCCACGCGTAAAATTTGAAAAAATAAAGAAATATTTACATTTCAACGATAATGCCAAACAAAGCAAAAAAGGCGATTTGAATTATGACAAACTGTACAAAATACGTCCTTTACTAAATGGCCTCAATGAAAATTTTGGAATGCTACCCTAGGAAGAACATCAAAGTATTGATGAACAAATTATTGCGTTCAAAGGTATACATTCATAATTGTCATAATGTCAAAACTATAATTCAATTTTTTGTTTCAGGTCGATCGTCATTCAAGCAATACAACCCGCATTAGCAATTGTCAACTACAGATGCTGAGTTAAAAAAGCGTGGAAGGGGAGCTTTTGATGTAAAATGCGAAATCAACAATAATCTTGTATGTGTGAAGTGGTTTGACAATAAGCCAATACAATAAGGGTATGGGAGGAGTAGATTTGGCCGATATGCTCATCGAGCTTTACAAGGTCAACCACCGTTCAAGGAAGTGGTATATAAGAATTTTTTATTGGTGCCTTGGTACTTCTGTTACAAACGCGAGGCTATTGTACAGAAAGCATCTAAAATTGGCAAATCCGAGGCAAAAGCATTTTCCTCTAATAAAATTTCAGTTAGAAATTGCTTATGAGTTGCTTACTACCAATACCTCGTTCGAAAAAAAGAGGGGTCGACCGTCGAATGTTGATAGGGCTAGCTCTGAAGCAATCCTGAGCTCCCCATCCAGCAGCGTGTCTTCTCAACCGTCAAAGAAGTTCAAGTTCCAGCCAAATCCTTCAATCTCCCAGCGAAATGATAATATGGAACATTGGGTTGTATTTTGTCAAAGAGGACGTTGCAAATTGTGCAAGACTGGGACACCAATGTCCAAATGCCGTAAATGTAAAGTCAACCTTTGTTGTAATAATAACAAAAACTGTTTTTTTACTTTTCATACCTAATTATTTGAAATCAATAAAAATCATTTAAAGTTGTTGAAAAAAAAATTTCTTTGTTTTGTATACCACCATGGCCCAATGTTGCTCACAAGCAACTTTCCGTAGTCCCCAAACCGGTGGGCGTGGCGACTTAAAATTTTGTCCTAAATTCTTCTAAAATTGATATAAAAAGATTGAGAGTAAAAAAAAAATTTTCATTCCACAGAAAAAAAGTTGGGGTCAAAAGGGTTAATGGAGCTGTCGATTTTATTCTAAATCAAGGCGTCGTGACGAGCGGTCGTAAAAAAAAAGAAAGCGGAGTGAGTGATAGTAAAAAAAACTGTGAAATAACCAAAGCGGAGTGAGTGGGATTAAAAGAAAAAACTGGAAAAAGTAACTGTGAAAAATTAAGAAAAGAAAAAATGGACAGCGAACAGTTAAAAAAAATTAACGACGCCATCATGGTGTTACATGACGTCATAAACGAAAAGAACGGCGGCCCACTGTCGAAGACGAGCCGACGGGCATCGCCGTCGCCGAAGAGGAGCCGGTGGACATCGCCCTCGCAGACGTATAGCGATGATACAGAGAATAGCCACCGCCGCTCGCCCCCGAGAGCGAGACAGAAGATAGCCAACGCTGGCGAATATCGGATTCAGAAGATTCATCTGAATCCGATGATGAAGCCTACATGGTATCATCATCTTGTATTTACAACAAGATAAAGGTGAGTACATTTTTTAATTATTTCCTCGTTTTTTTTTTTTTTTTCTTAATAAAACTATATATCACTATATATACAAAAAAGTACAGCAGCAACACAACATACATACAAGGAAGTGGTATATAAGAATTTTTTATTGGTGCCTTGGTACTTCTGTTACAAACGCGAGGCTATTGTACAGAAAGCATCTAAAATTGGCAAATCCGAGGCAAAAGCATTTTCCTCTAATAAAATTTCAGTTAGAAATTGCTCATGAGTTGCTTACTACCAATACCTCGTTCGAAAAAAAGAGGGGTCGACCGTCGAATGTTGATAGGGCTAGCTCTGAAGCAATCCTGAGCTCCCCATCCAGCAGCGTGTCTTCTCAACCGTCAAAGAAGTTCAAGTTCCAGCCAAATCCTTCAATCTCCCAGCGAAATGATAATATGGAACATTGGGTTGTATTTTGTCAAAGAGGACGTTGCAAATTGTGCAAGACTGGGACACCAATGTCCAAATGCCGTAAATGTAAAGTCAACCTTTGTTGTAATAATAACAAAAACTGTTTTTTGACTTTTCATACCTAATTATTTGAAATCAATAAAAATCATTTAAAGTTGTTGAAAAAAAATTTCTTTGTTTTGTATACCACCATGGCCCAATGTTGCTCACAAGCAACTTTCCGTAGTCCCCAAACCGGTGGGCGTGGCGACTTAAAATTTTGTCCTAAATTCTTCTAAAATTGATATAAAAAGATTGAGAGTAAAAAAAAAATTTTCATTCCACAGAAAAAAAGTTGGGGTCGAAAGGGTTAATGGAGCTCTCGATTTTATTCTAAATCAAGGCGTCGTGACGAGCGGTCGTAAAAAAAAAAGAAAGCGGAGTGAGTGATAGTAAAAAAAACTGTGAAATAACCAAAGCGGAGTGAGTGGGATTAAAAAAAAAAACTGGAAAAAGTAACTGTGAAAAATTAAGAAAAGAAAAAATGGACAGCGAACAGTTAAAAAAAATTAACGACGCCATCATGGTGTTACATGACGTCATAAACGAAAAGAACGGCGGCCCACTGTCGAAGACGAGCCGACGGGCATCGCCGTCGCCGAAGAGGAGCCGGTGGACATCGCCCTCGCAGACGTATAGCGATGATACAGAGAATAGCCACCGCCGCTCGCCCCCGAGAGCGAGACAGAAGATAGCCAACGCTGGCGAATATCGGATTCAGAAGATTCATCTGAATCCGATGATGAAGCCTACATGGTATCATCATCTTGTATTTACAACAAGATAAAGGTGAGTACATTTTTTAATTATTTCCTCGTTTTTTTTTTTTTTTTAATAAAACTATATATCACTATATATACAAAAAAGTACAGCAGCAACACAACATACATACAAGGAAGTGGTATATAAGAATTTTTTATTGGTGCCTTGGTACTTCTGTTACAAACGCGAGGCTATTGTACAGAAAGCATCTAAAATTGGCAAATCCGAGGCAAAAGCATTTTCCTCTAATAAAATTTCAGTTAGAAATTGCTCATGAGTTGCTTACTACCAATACCTCGTTCGAAAAAAAGAGGGGTCGACCGTCGAATGTTGATAGGGCTAGCTCTGAAGCAATCCTGAGCTCCCCATCCAGCAGCGTGTCTTCTCAACCGTCAAAGAAGTTCAAGTTCCAGCCAAATCCTTCAATCTCCCAGCGAAATGATAATATGGAACATTGGGTTGTATTTTGTCAAAGAGGACGTTGCAAATTGTGCAAGACTGGGACACCAATGTCCAAATGCCGTAAATGTAAAGTCAACCTTTGTTGTAATAATAACAAAAACTGTTTTTTGACTTTTCATACCTAATTATTTGAAATCAATAAAAATCATTTAAAGTTGTTGAAAAAAAAAATTTCTTTGTTTTGTATACCACCATGGCCCAATGTTGCTCACAAGCAACTTTCCGTAGTCCCCAAACCGGTGGGCGTGGCGACTTAAAATTTTGTCCTAAATTCTTCTAAAATTGATATAAAAAGATTGAGAATAAAAAAAAAATTTTCATTCCACAGAAAAAAAGTTGGGGTCGAAAGGGTTAATGGAGCTCTCGATTTTATTCTAAATCAAGGCGTCGTGACGAGCGGTCGTAAAAAAAAAAGAAAGCGGAGTGAGTGATAGTAAAAAAAACTGTGAAATAACCAAAGCGGAGTGAGTGGGATTAAAAAAAAAAACTGGAAAAAGTAACTGTGAAAAATTAAGAAAAGAAAAAATGGACAGCGAACAGTTAAAAAAAATTAACGACGCCATCATGGTGTTACATGACGTCATAAACGAAAAGAACGGCGGCCCACTGTCGAAGAAGAGCCGGTGGGCATCGCCCTCGCCGAAGAGGAGCCGGTGGACATCGCCCTCGCCGAAGAGGAGCCGGTGGACATCGCCCTCGCAGACGTATAGCGATGATACAGAGAATAGCCACCGCCGCTCGCCCCCGAGAGCGAGACAGAAGATAGCCAACGCTGGCGAATATCGGATTCAGAAGATTCATCTGAATCCGATGATGAAGCCTACATGGTATCATCATCTTGTATTTACAACAAGATAAAGGTGAGTACATTTTTTAATTATTTCCTCGTTTTTTTTTTTCTTAATAAAACATACATACATATATTTTTGAATAGTGCTGCTACTACGTCACTACGTCACAATCGTTGATTGCACACCGGCGTTCGTGTTTCAACGGAAATGAAAAAAAAAACTCAGTTCTAAAGGCGAAGAAAAAAATTTTGGCTTTACCGTATTCCGAAATCGCATACGCGATGGCGGTTCTAAAAGCCATCAAGTTGGAAAGGAATACCGATGTAACTGGGCTGAGTTTCGCGCGTATACCCTAATTTCGTTTGTAAGTTGTTAAATTTAAATTTTCAATTCATATTATTTATAATGAAACAAATTTGTGTAATATATACATATATATATATATATACTGATATATATGGGACACCAATGTCCAAATGCCGTAAATGTAAAGTCAACCTTTGTTGTAATAATAACAAAAACTGTTTTTTGACTTTTCATACCTAATTATTTGAAATCAATAAAAATCATTTAAAGTTGTTGAAAAAAAAAATTTCTTTGTTTTGTATACCACCATGGCCCAATGTTGCTCACAAGCAACTTTCCGTAGTCCCCAAACCGGTGGGCGTGGCGACTTAAAATTTTGTCCTAAATTCTTCTAAAATTGATATAAAAATTTTGAGAGTAAAAAAAAAATTTTCATTCCACAGAAAAAAAGTTGGGGTCGAAAACTGTGAAATAACCAAAGCGGAGTGAGTGGGATTAAAAGAAAAAACTGGAAAAAGTAACTGTGAAAAATTAAGAAAAGAAAAAATGGACAGCGAACAGTTAAACAAAATTAACGACGCCATCATGGTGTTACATGACGTCATAAACGAAAAGAACGGCGGCCCACTGTCGAAGAGGAGCCGACGGGCATCGCCGTCGCCGAAGAGGAGCCGGTGGGCATCGCCCTCGCCGAAGAGGAGCCGGTGGACATCGCCCTCGCCGAAGAGGAGCCGGTGGACATCGCCCTCGCAGATGATACAGAGAATAGCCACCGCCGCTCGCCCCTGAGAGCGAGTTGTTTTTTTTTTTACATAACATACAGAAACCGTTCAATATTCTCACGTACTTTATAAGGTGCGATAGACAGTTTTATTGTCTATTCTGCTGTGGACCAGTGACGTCCAAATTAATGTTAAAAGAGCACATCAAGAAATGCTGCAAACAAGTAGTACGGGAACAATATAATTTTACTTGTAGAGTATTTATATTTTGAAAATAAACTGTTGCTGCAAATACTATACACTTACCCAAAAAATGGAGCGTACTTTTAATCAGTTTCATTTTCATCCGTTGTTTCTTTTTTTTACATATAACATATAGAAGCCGTTCAATATTCTCACATATTTCATAAGATGTGATAGACAATTTTATTGTCTATTTTGTTGTGGACCGGTGACGTCCAAATTAATGCTAAAAGAGCACCTAAAGAAATGCTGTAAGCAAGTGGTGCGGGAACAATATAATTTCGTTTGCTACAATTGTAAAAGGAAGCACACGACATCCCAATCATTAATTGCCCACCGGCGATCATGTTTTAATGATAATGAGAAGAAAAAAACGGTTCTCAAGGCGAAGAGAAAAATTTTGTCTCTACCATATTCGGAAATCTCATACGCGATGGCGGTTTTAAAAGCCATCAAGTTGGAAAGGAATACCGATGTATCTGGGCTGAGTTTCGCGCGTATACCCTAATTTCGTTTGTAAGTTGTTAAATTTAAATTTTCAATTCATATTATTTATAATGAAACAAATTTGTGTAATATATACATATATATATATATATACTGATATATATGGGACACCAATGTCCAAATGCCGTAAATGTAAAGTCAACCTTTGTTGTAATAATAACAAAAACTGTTTTTTGACTTTTCATACCTAATTATTTGAAATCAATAAAAATCATTTAAAGTTGTTGAAAAAAAAAATTTCTTTGTTTTGTATACCACCATGGCCCAATGTTGCTCACAAGCAACTTTCCGTAGTCCCCAAACCGGTGGGCGTGGCGACTTAAAATTTTGTCCTAAATTCTTCTAAAATTGATATAAAAATTTTGAGAGTAAAAAAAAAATTTTCATTCCACAGAAAAAAGTTGGGGTCGAAAACTGTGAAATAACCAAAGCGGAGTGAGTGGGATTAAAAGAAAAAACTGGAAAAAGTAACTGTGAAAAATTAAGAAAAGAAAAAATGGACAGCGAACAGTTAAACAAAATTAACGACGCCATCATGGTGTTACATGACGTCATAAACGAAAAGAACGGCGGCCCACTGTCGAA
The DNA here is from genome assembly GCA_018152135.1 of Drosophila paulistorum. NCBI lineage: Eukaryota > Metazoa > Arthropoda > Insecta > Diptera > Drosophilidae > Drosophila > Drosophila paulistorum. The sequence continues at coordinate 6,887,107 of JAECXG010000606.1, read as the reverse complement.
GAGGAGCCGACGGGCATCGCCGTCGCCGAAGAGGAGCCGGTGGGCATCGCCCTCGCCGAAGAGGAGCCGGTGGACATCGCCCTCGCCGAAGAGGAGCCGGTGGACATCGCCCTCGCAGACGTATAGCGATGATACAGAGAATAGCCACCGCCGCTCGCCCCTGAGAGCGAGTTGGTTTTTTTTTTACATAACATACAGAAACCGTTCAATATTCTCACGTACTTTATAAGGTGCGATAGACAGTTTTATTGTCTATTCTGCTGTGGACCAGTGACGTCCAAATTAATGTTAAAAGAGCACATCAAGAAATGCTGCAAACAAGTAGTACGGGAACAATATAATTTTACTTGTAATAATTGCAAAAGGAAGCACACTACGTCCCAATCGTTGACTGGACACCGGCGTTCGTGTCACAACGCAAATGACAGAAAAAACTCAGTTCTAAAAGCGAAAAAACAAATTTTGCATTTACCGTATTCCGAAATCGCATACGCGATGGCGGTTCTAAAAGCCATCAAGTTGGAAAGGAATACCGATGTAACTGGGCTGAGTTTCGCGCGTATACCCTAATTTCGTTTGTAAGTTGTTAAATTTAAATTTTCAATTCATATTATTTATAATGAAACAAATTTGTGTAATATATACATACATATATATATATATATATACTGATATATATATATATATACTGATATATATATATATATACTGATATATATATATATATTTACTGATATATATATATATACTGATATTATCATAGCTCGCAAATGACAGTTGATCGTTTTTTCTTATATGCTCTGCTTCGTATCATAACCGAAAAGATTGTCCAGAAATGATCTCGGTCTGAGCGGCTCTCTTTGTTTTGTTTTGAATTGTTTTTTGTCAAGCGCTTTGTATTGACTCATTCGTGTGACGCTCTCAAATGAGTGTCGCGTAAAGAGTAATACGATTTTTGCTCACACTAAGAGTCTCAACAAAAGACAGTTTGACTAAAAAACTCAACAGAAATGATCTTTGCCTTCCGTGTGCATGTAAATACATACATACATATGTATGTATATGTACATACATGTATCATGCAAAGAAAAAGAACGTATCAATCGCGTGTGCGTACCCATACATACGCAAAAGACAATTTGCTTCATTTAACTCAAGCAATCGATCAGTGTTTGACTTGAGCGAAACGAAAACAGAAATAACTGTCTCGATCAGAGCGCGAGCGAGCTAAGTCAGTCGCGACAAAAACAGTTTCTGTCTGATTGTGAGTCTTTTTTATTGTGTCAGTGAAAGACACTAATTTGCAGACAATGGAAAAGTGTCAACAGTTATTTGCGAGCTATGGATATTATATATATATATATATTTGTATGTATGTATATATTACACAAATTTGTTTCATTATAAATAATATGAATTGAAAATTGAAATTAATACTAATTTGTTATTAATTATGGTTTTTAATATTTTTATTATATAAAAATATTAAAATCCTTTTTTTTTTTTTTTAATTTTCGAAAATTCCAATATATATTAAATTAATATTAATATGAATTAAAAAAAAAAGATGGATCAAAATATCACAAATGATATTTCATTAGTGCCTGGCGATATTTCACTCCAATTGCTTATTACGTGTTAAAGGTAATAAACAGCCAAAGTCCTCAATTTTGTACAAGACCTTTTTGGGTGAAATGCAAATTTATTCACGCAAAATTCCGCCCCGTCGAATTGGATGATGCGGCCAAAGCAGCAGCTATTGGCCACTGATGAGTATCAGGATAAAGTAGAGCAAGTAAATTTCATATATTTAACCTGCGATTTATTTCCACAGGTTCAATGGCAGCGCCGAGAAGGAGTATAAAACCTACAAAGATATCTTTATGAAACGTTTTGAGATCACACGATTACCTCAATTCATAATATTATATATCAAAAGATTCACAAACAACACTTTCTTTCTGGAAAAGAATCCCACAATTGTTAATTTTCCCATTAAGTGAGTATAAACTTTCCGAAACGGAATGACTGAAATGATTGAAACTAATGCGCCTTTTATTTCTATTGCAGAAACGTTGACTTCGGAGACATTCTGGGAATGCGGCAGCGTGACAAAAACGTAAAGAACACCAAATACAACCTACATAAGTAGTGGCGAATATTGTACACGATGATGATCCCAAAAAGGGCACCTATCGTGCCCACATACTGACCACACTGGTCACCTATGCCCTAACCAAGGAGATTCATGTAAGTTGGCAAATAATTCTTTAGACGGAAGTCCTGATTTGTTATTCGTGTGGTGCTTGTTTTTCTTTGAAATGCAGGACACAGGAGCTGGCCTGGTGGAGCATATAGCACCCTGTATTGTGTTGGCACAATCTTATCCATGCGGATTTCATTTGTTGGCTTCCATCCCATCCAGAGCTCAGAACATATGCTGGTAAGTACATAAATCTTGAAATCTAGAAAATTGTCGTATGTTCGTCTATTAAGAATCTTCTCCTCTCTCCTCTCTTAGGCATTGGGTGTTTTCGGTCTCTGTCAGATACATGCTTTAGTCGACTATTTGCGCTCACGTATGCCTAAGGATCATTTTGAATTGCTCTTCAAGACGCTCGTGTCCAGTGTATTGACGATTGTGCTGGTTGTTGGCACCCTTGTTGACCATCACCGGCAAGGTATCGCCCTGGACTGGACTGGAGGTTTCTATTCACTGTATCTATTCACTATATCATATACCAATTATTGCATCTGTGTCGGAACATCAGCCTACATCATGGGGTCATCTTTCTATTTTGTGATCTGTAGGTGGGTTTAATTTATCTTGATTGCCTCTGATATCCACCATATTTTCGTTGCTGATGAAACCATTTACCATTATCATCTTTCATTATATTTATGATTTTGAATTTGAATTTTCTTTGGCAGATTCTAGTCTTTCTGTTTCCTGCCGGGCTTTACTTTTGCTTTGCACGCCTCACCGATTCGAATATAGTTATCATTTTGTATGGCCATCTTTTGGCCAAATATATCAAAAGTGTGGATGCTGGAGGAGCAGCCAAGGCAACGGAAAGCAAGCGCCAGCACAAGAACTTGGAACAACAGAGCGGTGGAGTTAAGAGTGAGGTGGCCATAATCACATTGATGCTAATCGTGTATACTCTTCACTTCACCATGGATGACCTCGGAGGCGTATTCGTCACCCAGCATTGTGCCAAGTGCCCGATCCCATGACAGCGGTCGCATTATATTTGATGATTTTCGTGAGGCCTATTACTGACTGCAGATGAATACGCCAGAGGTGAGTTTTGACCTTAAGAATATATACGATGCGATTACCCCCAAAAATGGACAATTAAAATGATGAATACTATATGTAATTCTTGATAGGAAGAGTATGAAACATAATGAGTAATAATGAGTACTACCAAATCAGCTGATTACTTTTACCATGTCCAAATACGAAATCATACCGAGACTTGATAATAGTATTGAAAATTGATTGTGTTGTTCTTCTCCCTCTCTTTAAGGATTCTCGAATTATGTCTTGGTGGGATTATGGCTATCAGATAACAGCTATGGCAAATCGTACAATTTTGGTTGATAATAACACTTGGAATAATACTCATCATATCTCACGAGTTGGCCAGGCCATGGCATCATCTGAGGAGAAGGCATACGAGATAATGAGAGAATTGGATGTGGATTATGTATTAGTTATCTTTGGGGCCTAACTGGTTACTCATCCGATGATATCAACAAATTCCTTTGGATGGTACGCATCGGTGGCAGTACAGATCGCGGTGCTCACATCAAAGAGAGGGACTATTATGCGGCCAATGGTGAATTCCGTGTGGACAAAGAGGGATCACTCCAACATTACTCAATTGTCTCATGTACAAGATGTACTATTATCGTTTTGGTCAAATGTACACAGAGGGTGGCAAGGCTCAAGGACATGATCATGTGCGAGCGGCAGAAATTGGTAACAAGGATTTTGAACTAGATGTCCTTGAAGAGGCCTATACCACAGAGCATTGGCTGGTGCGCATCTATAAGGTCAAAGACTTGCCAAATCGTGGGGTCTAAAATGATATACATGCCAGACCAGGACCACCACCCATCACCCACATTTTATTATGGTGTGTGTGTTGTACATTAGATCTTTCTCTTTCTCAATCTCTCTCTCTCTCTCTATGTCTTTGCATTTGGTAATCTCTTACTGAATATTATTGTTGCTTTCTATGTCGTCTGTTTCAGCTGACAATAAGTCGCATTTTAGTTTAGTATATACTTTTAATAATATATGTATATATATATATATGTAATTTTTTTTTATTTTGTAAGTCGAATGTTTATGTAAATGAGCTAAGAATGAAGGTGTAAGAACAGTGAATAAAATTTATAAATGGAAATTGTTTTCAAGTATATTAACTGTCCATGGGCGAAGAAGTATGTGCGTCTACGCAAATTTCGCACGTTTGTCTAAAACTCTATTTAACATTAGTTTTCCGGAATTCTGTCAAATACAATCAACAGAACTCTTTCAATTTGTATGGGTGGCACTGAAGGATGAGGCACCCAAGCCACCATCAGTCAGTCAGGCCAAGGATATCAAGACACCGGCATCAAATGGCGAGTCCCGTTCCACCCGCGCGGATATTCGATGGGAGGCATCTGGTAGAGACACGAAGTGAACATGCCGAATGAATAAGTCAACATTTTTTGACCTGTTACTGTCTTTTTTTTTTGAATGAGCAATACGTATGTAAGTGTGTGTGTGTGTGTGTGTGTGTGTGTGTGTGTGTATAAATGGATAAATGCAAATGTAATCACTTTCTATATTATTTATTTTTGTAAGTTTATCCAGAATATCTGTTTCATTTAGACGTATGCCACGTTTATTTAGAACCTTTGTGGCTGGATCCGTGAGCTGACGATTCAGGCTCACAATCTGATTGATCATCTGGCTGACGACGACGCCCAGTACAGAGCTGGAAGTAATGGAACGATAAGGACCTTGGATGTGTGAAATGTGGAGGATGTCTACTGCTTACCTATTGTCCTCATCGGTTATAGCCAATTGCTGGACTTGCAGCTTCTTCATGGTCTCTATGGCCGTGCCCACTGTGCAATTGTATGGCAGCAATTCCTGGGGATGCGGCATCCAATTGTCCGAGACGAATTTTGTCATGTAAATTGTAATGCCATCCGGCAATATGACCACGCAACGTTGACCGGCCTTCAAGGTGCGGGCATGCTGCAGGGCTGCAGACACCACAGAGGAGGCCTTCCTCGGCATTGAGACGCCGGCTCATGGGAAAACAGTCGACATCACCGATTTTTGTCCACACATCGATGGTCGATGCATCGTAGATGGTGGTCTCCACCTCATAGAATTCGACATCGCTGTGATTCAGTTCCATGGGACGGGCCAACACTGAACCAAATAGATCGACGCCAACAATTTTACAATTGGGAGCCTGTTCCTTAATCCTGCGACCAAAGCCGCTAATAGTCCCAGCCGTGCCAGCCGAAACGACAATCATAATCCACTTTATTGTCCAATTGCCAGAGGATCTCGGGTCCAGTGCCATCATAATGGGCCAATGGATTGCCCGAATTCCTATACTGATCCATGACAATTGAATTGGGTGTCTCTCGCTAGAGTTTCTGGGCCACATAGATGAGACCTTCGGATGAATCGTATGGCGCCTCAGTTGGTGTCCTAATAATCTTGGCACCAAGGGTACGCAAGGCATAGACCTTCTCTCATTGGACATTTTCTCGGGCATCGCAATGATGCACTTGTAGCCCTTGACAGCAGCGGCCATGGCCAGGCCAGGCCAATGCCCGTGTTACCAGAGGTTGGCTCTCAATGATTGTATAACCAGGCTTCAATAGACCCTTCTCCTCGGCATCCTGCACCATGCGATAGCCCCTAGATTCAAGAAATCACATTTGGCATCTAAACCAGAATAAAAATTGAACTATTGACACTCTAGAGATTCAATATCCTTTGACACTCTACTCACACCTTTCACATTGTATGCTGCCCTCCTTGGCTGGAGGGCCTTTGGGCAATCTCACGTTGAGTATGGTGGCGTCTGTTCCCTTGGTTCTCAAATGCCATTTACATTTCGATGGCAGGCCAGGATCAATAAAATCCGCTGGCCTCTCATATAGTTTAGTTGGTGGCATTTTATATTATCTAAGAAAAGGGAAGAAAAGAATTGTCATTCGATGATAAAGTTAATTGTTTCCAAATCGAATTGTTTACTTGAATTTTATATTCATTTTCAAGTTCCAAGACTCATGGACCATCTGGCAAACTAACGAGGGGATTAAATGTTATCAATTCTCTGATTTCATAACTCCAACTTTCTGACTATGTGACGTGTGAACATTTTTTGCAAAATCATTTAAACAGATCAAATATCCTTTCTTAGAGTTAATTTTATTTGCAATCTGTCTGACTAGGGTAAGGTGATTTTTATGGCAAGTTTTGACAAACAATCGTAAGTAAATAATAAGGTCGATTGAATTTCTTTGACTTTAGTTACCAAATTAAACTAAATTCATTTAATGATGATTACTTTTTGTGTTTTAAAAACTTGACCAATTTTAAGCATTTCCAAATTGTCCACCATTTTTACTGTTTCCCAAGGTTTGATAGAGAAGAGTCTTTTTTTTGCAACTGTAAAGAACTTTTCAAAAGTTATCTAACTAAAAAATTACACAAAATGTCTAAAAACAATGTTAACATTCCTAATTCGTTGTTTCCTGCTAAACCTACAAATAGTAGAGTTGGGAATTTTTACTCGCCTCGCCACTATTCTATTCCGGAGTATTTTAAATAGTGATAGTCGGATAAAAATAATCAGATTCGGATAAAACATAATAGGCGGAAATTAAATATTGGATTTGTCGGATAAAAAACCCGATTATCCCGCTATTGTTCTGTTTTACTGCCCAGAAGAGAGCAGAGAGAGAGAGAGAGAGTGAGAGAGAGAGAGAGAGAGAGAGAGAGAGAGAGAGAGAGAGAGAGTGGCAAAGAACGAAAGAGAGTCAATGGGAGTAGAAAAAAGGATTCTTATTGGCATTTTGTTATCCATGAAAGTTGTGTTCCCATTAGATATCAAGAGATAATTAAAGAGAAAAGAGAAAAAAGAAATATAAAATATTATCTCTGTTTTAATTATTTGCGGGACGAAAAAATAGAAAGAAGAAATGTAAAAAATAGAAAGAAGAAATATACACTTCTGTTTTAATTATTAAAATTAAATGAATTTAAAATAATTAAAAGTAAATTAAAAAGTAAGTTTTTCGATCAAATTTGCAGCAAATTTTTGCTGAAGCAAATGCTGAAGCGAATGCTCGAACAAATTGTCTAATTTTTCTTTTTCTTTTTTTTTCTTTTATTTAAAGTTTTAAAAGTGTTGGCAACAATTCGAAAACATTTCGACTGTTTTAATAATGTGACCGACACTCATTTGGAACGTTTAATTTATACGGCAATGGACGGCGAATTCGATTTACACTGCGTCGAAAATAAAAGTGTACTGAAATATTACAAGTATAATTCATTTGTAATATCGTTGGATCGGGTAAAATTTAATTCCCACGGATTTCGAGGTATTTTCGCCCTAATAAAAACTGTAGAACCAAAATATGGCCATATTTTATTCTATAATATTTTTTCAAACGATACAAATTGCCTAACTGATGATATGAAATTATATGTACAACATATAATATTAATGTTAGAAAATTATAATGTTTTTGAGAATTCGATTGCCTTTATAATGGATGGCGAGAATATTAATAGAAGAGTGGCCGAAGAATTATCGCGTGAGGCCATTTTTGTACGATTCGACACATTTGATAAATGTAATTTTAAAAAAGTACAACTATATTGATAATTGCCTTTCGGCTGCATATTGTAATATATATGAACGTTCGAATATTCGTGGCCAGGTGAATAGTATAATTAATTTGAATAGTTTACCATCAGCAACAAGATCCACCTATGAAGGCGAATCAGAAGTATTAATTTTAATTTTAAAACGAATATTCGATAATAATGATAAATATGGCAATTCAAAAGAATATATAAGCATTGCCAATTGTAATAATAATAATTTAGAATTAATATTAAAATTCCTTCAAAATATGGTACAAAAATTGGAAACCATACATCGTTGTAAGATTTCGTTTGCCCAAATTTTGTACATTTACATAATGTCGTATAAGTTTTGATATCCCCTATTTGAAATATATGTACATCTTGATCTAAAAATTAAAATTTTGTATTTTGTATTTCTCTGTGTCGCCAAAAATGATGCTGTTAAATTTAAACACATGTAACTGTCATTACAATTTGAATTACAAACACAAAGATATTTATATATTGTCATATACAAAACATTAGTAACAAACTGTACAAAAATCGGTAAAAAAATAATATGTATTATATAATATGTATACAATAATGTTTTGATATATATTGGTCAAAATTATCAATAAAACGTTTTTGTTTTCTTTTTTGGTATTGATTGGGTATCGATTGTGGTGTATAAAAATTACAAGTATATGTGTTTATATGGCAAATATAATAAAACTCGATCTACGCCAATTTATGGATGGGACATCATGGCAACTTTAAAAATATTTTGCCCCATTATTTATATTTTGTCCCTATAGGGGAGAAAGTATATTATAATATAAGCGAACATGCATAATGTAATATACATAAATGTAAGATATATACGTGGACTTACGAAATTTCATATTTTTCGATTAGTCCAAAGAAATCAAATTATATGTGCCTCCTTTAATATACATATATAAACTGCCCTTTTATTCTCCATCTCTTTCTTTTTATGTCCCATATTGATAGGCAGCAAAATATATGTATCTAATTTTTATCCGATTTTAAGCACCAAGTTGGACGTCTAGCCTTATCTACATATCTGCAATAGGCAGAAGAAATGTGTCGTCGAGGAAAGACATTTTTTTAAGTCTAATATGGACTTTAATTTTGCTACCTTGAAAAACTCCCGTTAACAGGTTTGCTTCATTTCCTTCTAATTGGTTTCAATGATGAATAAATTGGTATTCATGCCCGAAATGATCAGTGTAAAGATTTAAGCCAGCAATTATGTATATCAAAATCAAACATTCAGGTGTTTAGAATAGAACTTTACATGATTTACATATAAACCCAACACACACATCTCCATCCCAGATCTCAACACAAATTACCACATATATGTATAAGAAGACACAAAGGGCTCTTCGACGTTTAAGCTACTCCTGAACCGATTTCCACCTATGTACATACATAATACACATACAGGTATGAATCTACATATATTTTCATAAACTTAAATTGAGATCAAGTCGATCGTTGTACAAATCCGACTACATCCGAGAAACATATAGAATGTATCAAAAAATTGCTCGAACAGTCTATGTTTGAAACTCTAAAATAATTATTACTTTAATGAACTGAGCAGAGGGACAAATGGGCAGATATGACTATATTGGCATAAAATACAAATATTTCCCTTATTGTCTAAAATATGGTGTCGCTAATTGTGTTGCTGCAATTTATGACACAAAAGGTAATCAGACAATTTATGTTCCAGTTCGTTCAATGATTTTTCGTTTTCAAATCTGAGCGCACTTTATTTTCACTTTTTTGAATTCGCTTCGCTTTTCTGTTTTTTTTTTTTTTTTTTTACGCGTACTCCAGTCCTAAGGGTGCGAGTAATAGTGCTAAGGGCCAGAGTAATAGTTTTAAGGTTCAGAGTAATAGTTCTAAGGGCAGAGCAAAAGTCCTTAGGGTGAGAGTAATAGTCCTAAAGGTGACAGTAAAAGTCCTAAGGGTGAGAGTAATTGTGCTAAGCGGCTATTTTGAAAACAAATGAAATGTTTCGAATGCAACGAGGAGTATATATTTCTTATCCGATTTTGATGAACAATATCTCATTCGACGTGAAAATGAAACACTCATAACCTATGTCACAATTTTTCAACATTTTTAGTGACACTCCTACATAACCATGACATAGGCTTCAGCTTTGTTAATTCAAAAATTCCATGGTCAAGTTTCCGGAAAATTTGCGTCAAGTGGTTCCAGTTTGAACCCATTCTGCAATATACAAATGTAAAAGCCGATTTAGCTTTAAGTATTAATGATAACTTGTCATAAAGCATAGTACAGTATTAAACATGAATAATAGATTTTAGTGCAGCAAATTTAATTGCATTAGTTTAAAAATTTTCACATAAACAAAATCAAAGCGCAGAATGAGTTCACGAGCCAAATTTTGCATCTCTACCTATTTTAGTCTTTAAGAAACCTGTTTTGTTAGCTGCCTACATACTGTTAGGTATAAAATGTCTCCACAGTGAAATTGTAAAATAAGAACACAAGATAAATTAATATATACATATGTACATGTTATTTGTATTAATATTAATATGTCACGAAAAAATCGTAGTGGTGCAAATTAGACTCGATATTTGGCAATTCTGGCCTGGGTTAGGTGATGGAATTTTATAAGGCGAATGGACTCATATAGCCATATATTGGTCTCCAAAGGAACTATCCATCTTCCTCTTCTGAGCTCGGATTATAGAATTGCCCAGCGATTCATTGGTCGAACCAACGAGTATTGATATAACCGGTCGCAGGTGTTTGCATCATTGTCGTTAAAACCCGCCATTTCCACCAAGACGTCTCTTGTCAAGGTGGCTATTTGAGCGCTAGGAATATTTAGCGCCGATAATGGCCCCATAGAACAAATGTTTCGGGCCACCCAATCCATGGTATCCTCATTGGCTGCTGCAACAAATAGTTACCAAAAATGTTACCTAGGTTGAACAAGCAATTTTTCGCAATTCTGGCCTCGGTTAGGTGATGGAATTTTATAAGGCGAGTGGACTCATATAGCCATATTTTGCTCTCCAAAGGAACTATACATCTTCCTCTTCTGAGCTCGGATTATAGAATTGTCCAGCGATTCATTGCTCGAACCAACGAGTATTGATATAACCGGTCGTCAGTTGTTTGGATCATTGTCGTTAATACCCGCCAGTTCCACCAAGACGTCTCTTGGCAAGGTGGCTATTTGAGCACTAGGAATATTTAGTTTTCATAGTGGCCCCATAGAACAAATGTTTCGGGCCACCCAATCCATGGTATCCTCATTGGCTGCTGCAACGAATAGTTACCAAAAATGTTACCTAGGTTGAACAAGCAATTTTTCGCAATTCTGGACTGTGCTGACGGTTTGAGGTTATGGGGGCAGTTCCATACCAGCGAAGACTGAACAACACCCGATGTGTGCTTAGGGTCGTTGTCCTAATAAAATGTAAAGTTCTCTTATGGTCAGATCTTCAGCACTTTGCCTTTATCTTTATTTTAGAATGTTTAAGTACATATATGTTGGATTGCGTGAGAAACCCTAACGATATAAGAATGCCGATAACGATTGGTTTGATATACATCGATAGGTTGATAATCGATAAGACAGAGGTTTGAATTGCTGGACGAAGAGGTTGTGTTGGTATACTTTTAATAAATGGCTCGAATCCGAATTCTGTTCAAATCCTAAATAGCCGCTGCTGACCGGCGTTGTAAACTTTTTGCCCTTTTCGAATATATCAAGCCGACCCACATAGTTATTACCATTGAAGATCGATATATGTATACGGTCGACAACTGTCGACAACTGTTTGGATCATTGTCGTTCATACCCGCTATTTCCACCATGAGGCCTATTGTCAAGGTGGAAATTTGTCCACTAGGAATATTTAGTTTAAAAGTTGCAAAGAGTACAAGTATTTTCGGGCAGAATGTTAAGGTATGGGGGCCGCTGTCCATTTTTCTCATTCGGTTCAGACTCAATGTCCCACAGTACCATACCACATTCTTCCACCCCCAGCATTTTGTGCTTTGCAAGCTCTCGTCACTGGATTTGTGGACCTGTCTAAATTTTCTAAAAATACTGCTTGACCCAGAAAAGAACTCATTGCATGAAGACTGGCTACCGTCGGACATTTGGAAGGACATTTGGCCCCACAACTTGCAATGGAACGGAAGTTACTGCATTTCTTCTTGGTACAGGTAGGCCCAACGCCGTGTCGCAACCCCAAGAGATCCTGTTGAAATCTTAATTCTATTGCTTTAAAACAAAAATGTAAATAAAGTGAAAAATTACAGGTATAAAATCGGCAGGTACAATATATTTACATAAATCTGGCCAAATTTGGCATAGTTGTTAATAGGTGTATAAAACAGACAAATATTAATTTTAATTCAATTGGAATCATTTCGATGAGGTCCTAATTTTTCGAGCCACTCGAGTGTTTTTCCTTGACATTTAATTGTGAATATTTAGCATTGCCATACCGACCAATATTTTTTGCAGCATGGTTGTTTTTGGTCAGGCTAATGCGTCATAAGTTTGAAAAAGACCGCTCAGCACTTGCAATAGTAACACATAAAATGGTGGATGTTGGAATCGATATTTCACATATGTATATACATATATGTATATATGTGTATATCAATTACATCAATTAGACTTATAGCAATAGATAAAAGGTGACTCTTGCAAAACAAGGAATACTAAGGAATATAAGAAAAGGTGTAAAGCAACCCTAATTTTAGTGCGCAGTGTATAGTAGTAGGCCTGTTTAACTTTTTGAGCTTTAAGCTTGCTAAAAGGTGGCAAACCTGGATTATCCGTTAACATGCTTTGTGTTGTGCAATTAAGTTTAAAACGTGATGGGTTATCTGTAATGCCAAATGAGATACGATTTCAAGAAAGGTCAACAGGTTAATGTAGTAAAGTGCAATTATAAAATGTTTGTTCAGCTTATCAGTCTTTTCACTTCTCCTACATTGAAGAGAAGGCCTTAATTGACATGCCCAGAAATCAAACAAAATTTCGGGAGCTGACGGGTGACGGGCTTAGACTGGTGGAGAAGAGAACGGAAACTGGTTACTGTAAGGAGAATTTAATGAGGTGTAAAGATGCCTAAGAGTAAAGTGAATAGACAAACGTTTCTCGTTAGATGAAGAAACTTTACCATTGATTAGTTAGGAGGCCAATTTTCACCATAATTCTCCGAGTGTTTAGCTAAGATGGTCGTTCATAGCCATAATGGTTAACACAGCTTATATGACATCAATTGGAGAAATCATCAATATCAACCATTACGAGATAAACACATCATAAGAACACGGGATTAACCAGAACAGTTTGGGAAATTTTTTATTGAAAAGGGAAATAGTTTCTTTATTTTCTGTAATTTATTGATGGCAGTTTATTGTAAGGAAAATTAGTTAACGAATTTGTTGATGTCTAACTCGGAAAATATTTCACTTTTAATTCTAAGTATATGTATATTGTAAAAGGTATTCCCGATTTATCCGTGAAGAACTAAACCGCTAAACCATTGATAACCTTTAGAGGGTCCTAAACAACTTTGCCTTTGGTTGTGCGTTGCTTCCTAATCAGATCAATTTAATTTCAGCTTTTTTTAATGCGTAATGAATCGTATTTGAAATTTGTTAACGGCTTCTGTGTTTTTATTATACTCAAAGAATCGGCAAGAGATTTTGAAGACTCCAAAAAGTGAAAAGTAGATTTAAGAAGTAATTTGAAATCCTAAAAAGGTTTAGTTTGTTGCATTAATACACCAAAAGACAACTTACTTATTTTTTATTTCTATTCACACAATTTTAATTTTAAATGCAGCGGATAGAGTTTGTGTGCATAATAACTCAGAGTCCATAAAAAATAGGATAACTTCTGTTTAAGAGTGCAAGCTTCTCTTTTTAGAAAAGAAACCGCATTACATTAATTGGCAAGAGTATATAAACTTTGGTACTTCGAGAAGCTAAGTTACAATTTGAATGATTTTCAGATGTATTCCAATCGGTTTGCATTCTACAAGGACTGCCAAAAAAGATTTATGATTCAAATATATGTTCAAAATCCACCATATATTCTAGCTACTGCCATCATCCATCGTGGACTAAGACTAAATTGTACGCTTTGTCATGTTCGGCCTCATTAATTTCGCAGGCAAAATCATGGAACCATCGACTTGACCAGCGAGAACTATGGCATTATGATTCGCTCTATTTCCGCTGGCGAGCAGCAACAACAACAATAACAGTAGCAAAAAGTATGAACAACCCCTCAATAGACCTACAAAAAAAAGACAGAAAAAAAGAAATAGTGCGTGCCATCGCCCTTCGAGAACATGTAGATGGGCCATTTATTTATTGCATAATAATGAAGTGAGAAACGTTACAAATCAAAACACTCGACGCCCCAGCATCGAGATAAACTTTTGTCTACTTCGGCGTCCTCACCGTCTCTTTTATTCAGCTTCTCTGTTTCCTTTCAGTGTGTGTGTGTGTGTGTGTGTGTTTTTTTTTATCATTCTAATATAATATATATATTTTTTTGGACAATTTTTGTGCATTTGTCAGCCGCAACGGAATTGAAACGTTTGCGCTTTTATTGCGACGAACGTGTGTCCTGAATGGGCCCACCCACCCCGCCGCCCGGCCCTTTCGATGGATAAAGATGATGTCCTGCTGAATGGTGGGAAAGATGAGAAAATATGAAATAGATAGTAATAGCTGACAGGAAGTAATATATAACAAATGTGCCAAGTCAATAGACCCCCATATTAATGTGATGTATCAAAAGGGAAAAATCCAAACATGAGAAAAGGACTTCAAATTTCATTGTAATCGATAGCTAGAATGAGAGCAACTACCACTAAAAGTTTATCCAAAACACTGGATATAGGACAAAAAGTACATACATATTCGTAGTATCCTTCTATACCTACGAAAAACGGTATATTACATAAACTGTATGTATTCTCAATCAGCAGCGATAGTCAATCAATACTTTGTTCAATTTGTTAAAAAACAAAATACTATTTTCCTTTTACTTTTAAATTTCTTTTAGTTGGTCGTCAAAAATATCTTAATTTAAATATTTTAATATAATCTAAAATTGAATGTTTTGCCGGCTCGAGGTCAAATGTTGGGCGAATAAAAACAAAAATAAAAAACACAGTTTGTTCTTAATTTCGTTCCGATATATTTCGACCACTCATCGGTGGTCCTCTTCAGGGCAACTATAAATAACATTGAATTGCGATTGACATAATATTAATTTAACAACAAGAAAACACCTACTTAGTTTTACACGTCCGCACACTGTGACGTGGAGCTACACACTGATTTGTCCCTAATAAATGCCTGTATAAATGAGCGCAGTTGTCTTATATTTGTCGGGGTATTTATTATGTGCAGCATCTCCAAAGTGTTACGTTTGTTGTAATGTTGTTCTTGGTCTATTATGTTTACTTCGTCAAAATTTGGGGAATGTCCACTGGCGGCACAGTGGGCCATAAGTGCCGTTTTTGGTGCATTGGAGTGTTGACGAAGTTTATAGTCAGATCTATGTTGCGATAGTCTTGTTTTTAGCCTCGATTTTGTTGTCCCTATATATAAATAAATGATAAAATGATCACAGTTTTCTTCATTAGTCCCATTGCACGGTATTTTATATACTACGTTGCTCTTGTCCATTGTATCGATCCTACTTTTTGTTCTGTTAAAAATACTCCGTAGTGTGTTATTGGGTTTATGTGCTATCTGTATTTGTTCGATGTCATAGCAATCTGAGTTTGTATAATCTAAAATATTAAAAAAGAAAAAACCACGCCGTTACATAAATAAAAATTTTACAACAGTCGGTCCTGCCCAAACTCAGTACCAAGTAGGCAGTTTTTTTTATACCCTTGCAAAAAGGGCAAAGCATTTCCGACCACGTACAGTGACTTTCCTCAATAACTTTGTTGTTTTCCAAGCCATTGTCATAGAAATATTTTTAAGGTTTATATACCTGTTAACTATATTATATAGCTGCCATATAAACTTATGATAAAAAGGATAGCAGCCTAAGCTTTTACGTTGGTCTTTAACACAGATTCGGGATGCTAATTTGCACAACAAATTTTGAACGAAGTTTGTCCGTCCGTCCTGATGAACACCTAGATTTTGGAGACTATAAAATCTGAGCCTTATGTTTTGGTCGTTTCGTCCGTGGAATGTGCCAACGACTTTTGTACTCTGTTGGAAGATTGGATTTGCAACTTCGACAATTTCAGGATCGTTGCATGAATTTAATGAAGTCACTCCGGTGACGGCTCTTCGGCGCAGCAGTCAATGAGGATACCATAGATTGGGTGACCCGAAACATTTCTTCCATGCGGCCACTAAATATTCCTAGTGGTCAAATTTCCACCTTGACAACAGACGTCTTAACGACAATGATCCAAACAACTGTCGACCGGTTATATCAATACTCGTTGGTTCGAGCAATGAATCGCTGGACAATTCTATAATCCTCAGATAAGGAAGATGGATAGTTCCTTTGGAGAGCAAAATATGGCTATATGAGTCCATTCGCCTTATAAAATTCCATCACCTAACCGAGGCCAGAATAGCGAAAAATTGCTTGTTCAACCTAGGTAACACTTTGGTAAGTATTCGTTGCAGCAGCCAATGAGGATACCATGGATTGGGTGGCCCGAAACATTTGTTCTATGGGGCCATTATGGGCGCTAAATATTCCTAGCGCTCAAATTGCCACCTTGCCAAGAGACGTCTTGGTGGAAATGGCGGGTATTAACGACAATGATCCAAACAACTGTCGACCGGATATATCGATCTTCAATGGTAATAACTATGTGGGTCGGCTTGATGTATTCGAAAAGGGCAAAAAGTTTACATCGCCGGTCAGCAGCGGCTATTCAGGATTTGGACAAAATTTATGTGTAAGGGCGGACTTCACTGGACCAAAATAAAATAAACTTGACACTAATTTGCTTTTATGTATCTTAGATTATTTATCCCGGAATATTTCCAAAAAAAAGAATTTGGGAAAATTAAAAAAGGCGGTAATACCAACCATTAAATGTATTAAAACTAGTCTTAATTTTGAATTTACCATTTAATATTATTGGTGGAATATTTTTAGAAATAGAAATTTAGAATATCTATAAAGGAAACAAGCAGAAACGTTGCTACTGTGCTCGTAGGCATCTGTTGTCATCAAATGAAATGAAAAGTCGGGAATCAAAACAAATATTGGGTAAATCGGTGTATCCACAGTCGAATTTGTTGCGCAAACATGTTATGTTCGTGAAATGTTCGAGTGTGGATAGTGGTGCAGTGTTGCCAGACTTTTACCATAAGCTAGATGTTTCACCATAAGCTAGATTGAAGGAAAAAATAAGCTAGAATTAGCTAGAAATGAAAAAAGAGAATAAAAGAAAGGAGATGGACATACTGCGGTGTTTGCTAATTAACAACGCTCAAAATGAGTTGAGTTGAAATGTATGCGGAACGACATGAATTTGTGCGAATGAATGCGTTCGCGAAAGACCGAAAAATACTATTCTAGTCTGCTTTGGTTAGATGTTTACACGATACATCTGACCAGCAGCCCTTATATAGGACGATGATATTAAAAGAAAAGACTGAACAACACCCGATGTGTGCTCAGGCTCGTTGTCGTAATAAAATGTAATTAGAATGTTTAAGTACATATGTATGTATGTATACATATCTCTGATACTTTTAATAAATGAAAGGCTCGAATCCGAATTCTGTTATTACCATTGAAGATTGATATATCCGGTCGACCGTTGTTTCAATCATTGCCGTTAATACCCGTCATTTCCACCACGACGTCTCTTGTCAAGGTGGAAATTTGTCCACTAGGAATATTTCATTTCCATAGCGGCTACTGCGCCGAAGACGCAAAGCTGTCTCTATTCGCGTGGCCTCACCTCTGTTCCGTTTCTGTTTGAGTTTAATTTAATCGATTGCCTTAAAATTTCATATTGTTCAGTTTAATGAAGCTGTTGTTTTTTATACCCTTGCATATAGAGTATATTAGTTTTGGTCAGGAGTGTGAAACGTATAGAAGGAAGCATCTCCGATTGTATTGGTTTCATATAATTATTAAAATTACTGAAAAACTTTATTAGTTAGAGTTTAGTTTTTAATAGGATTGCCATAATAATTTGATATTTGTATAATAGTTTAATATACATACTGTTTTGCCAAGTATATAACTTTCAAAAATAGATTGAACCCCACTTTCTGGTCAAATTTTTCGACTTAAATAATATTTTTGCATTCCGTTTCCCTTTAGGCCTTTATTTCAGAGATCCATCCAAATTCTCTCATTAAAGGCGTGAAGGGAATAGAAACGAGAAAGGGTTACGAGTGATAACTCTGATGACGGGCTGATGATGGCAACATATGTTCCTGTCAGACTTCAGTCTCCTGTTGCTACTGCGGCTGCTTGTTGGTCGGTTGTCAAGCATTTAGGCAAATTTTCGTTCTCTTTTCCCTTATTCGCATTCTGGTTACCATCATTTCATTCATAAAAACAAAACACACCGACAGGAAGAAAAAAACAGAGAAAACAATTTACATAATTTTGAACGATTTTCCGTAGCTGATGATTGGCAAGGACTAACTGACTGATGTTCGACGTTTTGTTGAAATCTCTCTTTGCGTGTGTGTGTGTGTGTGTGTGTGTGTGTGTGTGTGTTGGTGTGACTATCATGAAAGTGGGCGTATCCTCAATAGCCACCGCCGTCGTTGCTTGTCGCCTGCCACGTGACCGCACGCGTTGCGTGGAATTTAACACGGAAGAAGGCACCGACTTCAAGAGACTTGGGTGCAATGCAAATGCGTCAGCAGAAAGGGGCGACTACGGGTATGCTCTGGGTGTGGTGGTGGAGATCGTGCAGGTTGAGGGGTGAAATATTTTTTAAACTTTTTCCATTGCTGAATGAAGGAGGACGACAACAGCAACAACAACAACAAGGAACGGAGAAGCGTGCAGCCAATAAGTCCTTCATCACTTCCGCTTCAGTTCAGTTCCGTGATTTTGCACAAATAATGTTTTGATTGCATGGCAGCGTGACGTGTAATTATTATCGCCGTAAAACAACAAAAGGATCAAGCTTTCTCTATAGGCACACATACATACATATATACATACATATGTATGTACGGAATTGTATGAGTGCCTTTGTCTCTATGTGTGGTTGGGCAGCGAAAGCAATTAAAGATCCTGGTAACATTTTTCTCGCTTTAAGTCGTAAGACGCCTCTCTTTCTTAAGGACATCGTTCACAAATTAAAAATGGCTCTGACATAAAATTATGCAAATGCGAATCCTTTTACACAGCAACAACAACAAAAATTTCATTAAAAACAGGAGCGATTCCTTGATAAGAATTAAAAACTTTCCATCTGAAGGACAATTGAGAAAAGACAAAATACAAAAAAAAAAAAACGCTCTGGAAAAATGGGAAAAATATGAGACAAGGAATTAAAACAAGCAATAATAAAATATTCGGACAGCAGCTCTACCACCCATCCCCCTCCCCCCCCAACCCACACACACAGGACAAAAAAAAAAAAATGAAGGAGAAGGCGTTGAAATATTTAAATAATTTTCAAGCTGCTTTTATGACAGAATATTTTGCTTTAATTTTTGTTCCTTTTTTGATTTTCTTTTTTTCGGCTGTTTTGCATAATTATATTCATTGAAAACTTATTTTGCTCAAGTTTTGTCGACAGAGTATAAGGAACAAAATATGATGAAAGCAAAAAAGAAAGAAAATGTTTGTTGAAGAGCTTGGAATTGAGTTACATCGAGGTATAGAAAAGAGAACAGTTTTAGCTTTATTTTTGTTTCTTCATCTTTTTTTTTTTGACATTTAATTGCTAGAAACCCGACAAGACGACCAACATGATGATGATGATGATGATGATGATGATGATGATGAGGACGATGATGGCCCAAATGTCCAGCCAAGTGGTTGGAAGCCAAACTTGTTATCACTCGTTCTTTGGACCTCAAAGATGTTCCTCCAAAGACCAGAAAGCGACGGAAAAAACGTATAAAGCAGCACAAAAAGAAGGAGCAGCAAAAAAAAAAAAAAAAAAATGTAACATGATTTAATGACATGAATTATTTATGAGTTTCCTGTCAATCAAAAACCACGTCAAAGCATTTTGATGGCAATGTCAACGCGCCAGTGAGCAAAACACACGGCCCAAGAGGAGCGTAAAAATACATATATATACATACATTTATATACAATATATGAACATATACAAGTACGTACATATGTATGTATGTATCTGTATGAAATCCGAAATAAAGAAAAGTAAAAGAAGCCAAAGAAATTAAAAAAAAAAATAGTACACATAATGAAATAAATAAGCTAATAAGCTTAATTAAAAACCCACTTTATTTTCCAGGTCATCTAATTTCTAACCAATTTATAATTATTTTATAATAATTTTTGTGTAAAGTGTACATATTGGACTAAATAACCTACACAGATCACTGGCCAAACGAATCCGTGCTTAACAAGGGCCTCATAGAAACTGGGGGATTATGTTCCAAGACTTCTACAGAGGCTAAAGAAAACTTTCCTCTATAAGTTATTCACAGAGTAACTCTTAATGTTCTCTTTATTTTTCCGCTTTATTTGCTGCCAAATTCTGTCATCCATACCTTTATTTTCAGACAAATCTAGCCTAGTTATTGTTGAGCGAAAGACATTTGTTTACCTAATCTATTCGTCTGGATTAATGCAAATTCCGTTTAGATATTTGAAGATACAGTTCTATATACTTCAGGCATTGTAGTCTTGGATTCTTGTAAGATCGGTTGTAGCTACAGTCTTATAGTAAAAACTTTGTTATAAGTACATATATGCAGAGATTTTCTTAGACATTTGTTTGATTAAGATTGTTAGTTTTAATATGCTTTTACCAAATTACTTTAAGATACTTGCTTATAATTACTTACTAACAAGTTATGTACGGATTCAGGATGGGTTTCTGGGGTCGCTAAATGCAATTAAAGTTTGAATCTTTTATAAAAATCCTCTGCATGGGGCACCTTTGCTGCTACCCATATCGAACGATTGCAGATGTGCGAAAATGAATTACTAAACTGACCATATTACGCTAGAACAGCTAGCCTTTTTGAATTGTCAGGAATTAAAAGCATTATGCAGTCAATAAATTTACAAGAACCTTTATGTATGTGAGTATCATACATCTTAAATAACCAACTGGATGTTTAAGACCATTTTCTTGTTAGTTCTATTACTAAGCCGCTAAATTCGAGATAGCTCCCTATAGTACCTATGTAGATCCTAGTTTTCGTTTACTTTAAGAAGCATAAAGGTTTTCTTTTATTTTTCCATTTATGAAAACATGTCACCTAGATATACTAGACCCTAAACCATTACAATATCACAGATGAAAAGCATGAAAATCAATTATTATTGGAAATAAAGCAGACGTTGAATTGAAATCTGCTAAGCACTTCTATTTGACTTAACACCTTATTACGGTACGAAAATCTATATAAAATGATCAATGTTAATCCAGGGAATTAAAACAATTAGAAGCTATAGAAATTTATTATAGACCTGTTCTAACTTGTATGACACTATGTACATTCAAGATACTACCTAAGTAGTCTTCGTCACTTGCCACTAATAATTCTAGCTATCTTTCATGCTCCTTATACCCATTTAAATACAGATTTTGGGAATTTATTTACTGCTTTTGTTTGAGATGCTCTTGAAACGCAGTACATTAAATCAAACCATGCCCATTTTTAATAAGAATAACGTGTCAAGCTTTAATTTCATTTGGCCCATTCACTTGAGCTATATGATAGGCGATTTATACTCGGGAAGCCCTTTGAATTGTTATATCACTCATTCACTTGGGTACTTTCCTAGTACGTAAAATATTGTTTATTTGTTCAGTTTGGTAAAATTAAGTAAAATTACATTTAATATTTTCAATAGTTAAAAAAATAAATGAGTTATAAAATGAATTCAAGCAAAGATATCGAAGATATAAAAATGCATTTTGCATTGATTGGAAAAACAGAAACAATAAAAGAATATGATTCAGTAGGCAGTAGACTAATATATAGTTAACACATATTATTAAGGGACTGTTGTTAGCCTAACTCAGATCTCCCAAATATTTGCTTATAGCACTCATTTTATTCCTACAGTTTTCGAAATGTTTTCAGCAACAATTTCAAATTTCAATAAAAAATCTTGTTTAGTAGCTGGGCTAACAGTTGAAGTATTGAACTGAAGATATTAGCTGGCATGTGTATATCGATATCTGCTAATTTGGACTATATTTAGACTTTTTCCGTGGTAAATTGGTTTCTCCACATTCTGACACAAATGTTACATTCCTCCCTCCTTCCTTGTGTTGCTTCTTGGGCCTCGTTGCCGTTCGTGCTCCGTCTCATGCCCATCATAAAATCAATTGAAAATATTTCCAAATATTGGCTCTTCTTTTGTTGTCAGAACTTGCACAAATGATATGCTAATTTCTAAGCTTTTTAATCAAGCCATCCAAAGGAAGCAAAAAACAAAAAAAAAAAAAAAAATAAAATAAAGAAAAGCGCATTTGCATTTTGTTTACTTTATTCTCTGCCCTGGTCCTTGTCCGGGTCCTGTTCCTGGTCTTGGTTTTGGTTTTGGTGGGATTCTGGTCCCTCGTTGATCTGCCCACAGTATGCTTGTTGTTGTTGTTTCATTCTATTGTTGCCCTCCTGAATGAAATCAATCATGTAATTTATGTTAGGATAATATGCCCTACTCCCCATATACATTCCCATTCCCAGATAGAAAGAAGAAAAGTAAACCCCCAAATGGACTGTCAAGAAATAAATATTTAACAATAATTGATTTAAAAGTCGCATGCAAATTTTACCAAACGAAGGACGAGGCAAGGATGCTGCTTTTTTAAGCCGCTTGGCACGTGGGTAAAGCAACGGCTGTTTAGAGTGGGGTCGCAAGTCACAAGGCACTTGGCCCGGGGTGGGAGGATTTCTTTCCAATTTCTTTCCTTACGGCTGCCGCTTAAGCAAACAGAGTCAAGTCCGGTCTGCGTGAAATTATATGAAATATCCTTTAAAAAGCTTTTGATTTCGCTTCTTGAGAGTTTCCCAGTTCCTCGCTCTCTCTCTCTCTCTCTCTTTCTATCTCCCTTACACTCACACTCATACTCTGTTCTTTTGGGGCCTTCATGGTTAGTATATGCAAATGCGTTTCGTGTGTTTTTTTTTATCTGCTTAGCGCAAAAGTTGTTTTCTTATTTTACAAGGCCTTATTCGCTTCTTCTCCTGCTTCTAGAAACTCCGGCTAAATCGCATTTGCATGCCTTTGTCTGGAGTTGACCTCGTCGCTGTTGACGTTCCTCATGGTCCTCGTCCTGGTCGACTTCCTCCTCATCCTAGTTGTCGTCGTTGTTGTCAGGTGTTGCCTACAGGATACTAATGTTAACGCTCTTAATGGTATAGACAAGCTGCCTGCATAATGGATGTCCCGTTCCCAGTTTCGTCTTCATCTGTCAGCTGCATTCAGTCACCTGCTGGATCTTATTTTTCCTTTTTCTTTTACCTCCTCTCTCTCTCTCTTTGCCCCTCTCTTGTTATCTTTCTGTCTCTATCCTACTCTCTTTCTATCTATCTCTTTTACTCTTTCTCTGTCAAATGTTAATGACATCTCCTGGGCCAATGCATCAGACCATTTTGAGCAAAGGCTTAGAAAAAGTAGCTCAACATACATAGCAAAAGGCAGCATCAACATCAATATAGACAGACTCGTCAAATGAACGACATTCTAAGGTACCGATTACTTAAAATATTAACAATCTAAATACAAATTTGCATTTTTGATAAATATAGTTCCTCACTCTTCACTTACATACATTAAATTGAAATTCCGATCCCACAATTAATATAGATTCAAAAGTCGAGTCGATCTGGCCATGATTATCCGTACGCGTGTCCGTCCGAAATAAATTTTTTTTGAATATAGACAAATATCTTTTAACTGTTAATTTACTTTTCTAAAAAATTAATTGTATTATTCATGTTTTTCATTCAGACTCACATGAACGATCAACACCGAATATGAATGGATTAATGGCGTTTTCTAACTCTAGCATACCCTTTTTATGCCCTTAATGCTACAAAACATACAGGTAAAAATGTTAAAGGAAAGCAAAACGAAACGAAGAAAAAAAATAACAAAAAATTAGCATTACTTCCGACTGATACTGATCACAATCTGTGCATACTAATTGCTCTTTCATTCATTGGGTCCCCAATCATTGAAGAAGGCCTCACCAAACTTGGCATGGCTGCTGAATGATTCTCTGATTCTGGTTGCCGGCTTCAGGCTTCGGGCTGCTGTGATTTTATTCTCCACCAACCTGTCTAGACATTTTCGTATATGGCAACGCAGGCGACGCAGATTCACAGGAAAACGAGAACGGGAACCCTTTCAAAGAGTTGAAAAGTTAACTTTCTTACGAAACACCAATCATTCGCAACCAGATTTCCCTCTGCCACAGTCTCCACTCTTTGTGTCTTCTTCGTTGTCTGGATGTCGGTTGTCGTCAGTCCATAAACTGCTGGTTGCTTTGCCATTTAAGGATTTGCCTGAAAGCCTGTCATAACTCTCTGGGTCCATGTAGCAAGCACCAACTGAGCGCCAGGCACGCCATTCTCTCCGTATTCAGAGTGTGAGTGTATATGCGATCCTCTTCAAGCCGATCCTATCTACCAAAAAAGGCTTAGACGCCGCAGCTTCATGACGCGCGTTGGGAATAGCCAAAAGCCTGAACCATTGGACCGAACTAAGTTGGACCAAACCAATCCATGGTCATACTTTCGCTTCGGCTCTGATGTAGCCAAGCAGCAACAGCAACAGAAACAACAGCAGCTGGCATCGTGGCCAGGTCTATGTCCACTTTCAGGCCTTTTGCAAAAGTGTCAAGCGTCAATTGCCGTTGAAGTTTATTGCTTTGGCAGCAATTAAAGCATTTTTTCTGCTATTGTAGGCTTGGTCGAAAAATCAAAGCAACTTTGATTTGATTTTTAAATTGGTTGTCAATCTAGATTGAAAGAATTGAATTATCAATTGTGAATGGTGACTAGTTTCACAAAGGGATAATAAATAAAAAAGCAATAAATTAATTAGAATACAAAATTTGATTGCTTTTGAGTTCGTAAAATATTCATATATAAATTTTATTCGACAGAATAATTATCTTTCGTTTTAAACTATTAATTAGGATTAAATAAAAAATATTTACTATTTAATTTGATTTTCCCTTTGTTTTATTCTAAAATGGTTCAACCGTGTAAAGATCATTTCAATAATATTTTATTTAATAATTTCAAAAACGTATAAGTGAAAAACATTTTCCATGAAATACAAATTGATCGATATTATCAACTAATTTATATCTTTATTGATTTTTTATGCACAATATGAAGGAAGCTTTGTTGACTCGATAAATTATATGTACTTAACTTTGATTAGCATCAGCAATCATTAAATTTAGTATAAAGTTTTCGAGATTTTTTTTTCCCCAATTTTTCTCTCGTTCCTTGTCCACTCGCTTAGTAATAACGATTTTAATTGAATTTCGGACACTGACCCTTACCCTTAATCAACTTGACTTAGTATTCAACTTATGCATAGCTACATAGATCGACCCGAACGGTTCCTTCTGTTTCCGACTTGAAATGATTAATTTATCAACAACAATTACAGGAGAAACATAAGTAATAGGTAAGAATAAAATGTAGTATCTAATGTATATCTCA
This sequence comes from Drosophila paulistorum, assembly GCA_018152135.1. NCBI lineage: Eukaryota > Metazoa > Arthropoda > Insecta > Diptera > Drosophilidae > Drosophila > Drosophila paulistorum. Next base: position 6,861,288 of record JAECXG010000606.1, on the reverse strand, counting down.
GATTCAGCAGGATTGTTCCCCTATATCATAAAGCTACCATAGGAACGAGCTCTTGAAAAATAATTTCGATCAGAAAAACCTTTTTTGCTGTTAATTCGATTATCACAGAGGCTTTGTAAACATTTTACACAAACAACAATCTATGATTGCCGCTTGTGTTTCTTGGCCGTTTTTTTTTTTGCGAAATTTTGACTTTAGATACTGCGTTGACCCCAGAGGAGAACTGTCCTAGAAGGATCCCTTAACAAGTTTTCAATTTAATTTTCTTATCCATGAGGTTTCTTGATTTAAGGACTTTTCTAGATTAATAACAAATAATACAATGTACTCAAAATTTAGAATTCACGATTCACCTTACATCCCATACATAAGCAGTTTTTGGCATTTTGAAACTCTTTTGAAAACACTTTCTTAATCACTCACATAAGGTACAAAGTTGTGAAACATTTTATGTGATTTTTGAAAATTGCATGGATAAATTCAATAATTTAAAAATAAAACAAATAATATCGATATAGGCCAAAATTTTGACAAATTAAATAAAAAGAAATTGCGGGAGCAGTAAATATTATCCGATCAGCTGCAATTTTTTTTGTAGATTTTCCATAGACTAAAAAAACTAGCAGTTGGAAAAATAAAATTTAATGTAATGTATAATGTATACATAAATACAAATTTTACGGTAGAACATCTTAATAAAATAAGCAACAAATAGCTGTATGCATTTTTCAAACAGTTCTTTGGGAGTATATACAGTAGAATCCGGTTATAACGACTCCGCTTATAACGTCCGGGCGGTTATAGCGACTAAAGTTCGATGACTTGGTTGGTCCCTATACAAACTTATATGTATATATGAAAGGGCCTCCGGTTATTAAGTCTACGCCTATAACGACGAACCGCTTATAGCCGCGATATTTTTCACAGTTAACCGGTTTAACGTTTAACGACGTTTCGAGAAAAAAATGTATCCAAATAATACAAAAATAAAAAAATTAAGGCGTTATTAACATGGGTATCAGTGATCTTTTGTCCCTAGGAGCTGCACAGAGGTTTATCCACTTTCACTTCTCTTATTTTTAGCTGTCGCCTTAGCAATGCAGCCGACGACGCGTCGTACGAATCTTCACCAAGTGAAAATTTATGAAGTTTTTGTTTTGATTAAAAATATTGATTTGATTATTTAGAAATCTAGAAAAAAAAATATCTTTGCTGCTTCCGGATAGTACGTCTTCCGGATATAACGACGGAACCTGATTCTACTGTATATCTGTATATCTCTTCTAGTTTTCCCTTCATAGTCATGCATGGATTTACCATTGTATTTCTATAAAAGTTTCTTCCGCTTCCCCTCAGACAGGACATGCTTTTTTAAGTTTGTTCCTAGTAATGATAACACTGCAAATTAATCGATATCTATAAGCCCCGCTAGAATGTTAACCCTCTAAGGCTCGTGAGTTTTTAATCGATTGTCATAAAATATAAGAAACAATGAAAACTAATACTGTTTTGTGTAGGTTAGGAATAGACAAATTAAACTTTTTTACATTAAATAATTTCCCAAATGATTTAAAAAATAGTCAGAATTAATGATTTTATTAAGTATCGATATGTGCTTTGAGGCACTCTTAAGTCTTATTGTTAGAGGGTTAAGGCTGCGTTTACTTAAGTGTAAACATATAATCTGCAAGACCGTTCTAGAAACAAATTTAATTAGTTATGATATTTGTTTTAGGATGTCAAAACACAAGGAGGTCTCAATTGATATTGATATTGCAGCTTTTGGTTTGATAGTCTGACAGATATCTAGATTAGCTGTTGATATTGATACACTTAAGTGCATACATACATATGTACATATATACTTTATGGGATCGGAAACTTCTTCTATTCAATTTATCAATGCTTATGTGCTCAACTCATTTATTCTTGGGCTATTAACCCAGTTAGACTGCAAAAATGAAGTATATTTACATTATTGAACTGCTAATTTCGTCACAGAATTGATAGAAAATTGTTTTTGAATCAACAGAAGTTTGCAATAGAGATAAAAAGGGAGTAAAGCCTACCAAAGTCCTTATTTGTATTAAGTATTTCGGGATTTTGTCGTCCCCACACAATGCTGCTCGCCTTTCTTTTACTACACTAAACGATTTGATCGTTTTAGGGATATTTAAGTGTCTTGTGGTATACCGTAATAATGAAACCGATTATGGGTAGTTTTCATCGATTCATGAATGGATCAACTTTAATTAATTTTGTTCAATAATTACTAAATGTAATATTTACAAATGACAAAATGAGTATTTATTTATTTCTCTCTCTTAGATATTTTCTTTTTAATGTCTGTTTAATGCTTTATCGAAAATATCTTTTCTATGAAATTTTTAATTCTTCTCTTTAAGCTTTGCAATTTGGCTAAGTAATTCTATTTTTCCTTTATTGCCACTGTTTCCAGCCATTTGGCCAGCTCATTCTCATTCCATGTAAGTATAACTCAAAGAGAAAAATTCATCACCACAATATGCGCAACACGGGAGCAAAAAAAAAAAAAAAAAAAAAAACTAAAAGACAGAAAACCAACATAAGAAAAAATAAATTAAATCTATGGGAGCACCGACTGCGTAATACCTAATACAAAAACCTAAACCAAAAAAGAGGCAAACAAAATATAACATTCATCGTCTCAAATATGTGTATAACTTCGATTATCTTCGAAAATCGCAATCGGTCTTAAAGAGTTTAGCTTTAAATTCTTTGTCTATATTATGTTTTTATTTTCAGACAGCTTTTACCATGAATTTGCACATTAATTCTATATCTATGTTGTCTTGATAATAATAAATATTGAGCTTTATAAATTAACATGAAACAAATGTTAACGAGAAATCGAGTTGTTGACGGCCAAGTCTATATACATATATGTATACCCAATATACCCAGTTCGGCATATAGGGTACCAACAGAAAAGTGGCAGGCAAGAAGAAAACTGTCATAAAGGTGCAACTGACAACAACATCAGCAGCTTCATTGAAAGCAAAAGGATGATGGCGGCACGGGGGGGTGGGAGGTAGCTAGTAAATTTCAATTTATATGCAGAATGAGCAGTGAGTAAAAAGCCAGACACAGGACATTCACATAAGGAGCTGTGCAAAAAGTGCGAACGTAATATTTTTCTCAAATTTTCCAAGATTTTTCGTACGACTATTTTTATTTAATTTTGTCCTCATCTCTGTCTCTGTCTCTCTCTCTCTCTCTCTCTTAGTGTCGTTTTCCTCTATCTATGTATCTATATTTTTTATTTTATTTTCATTTCTTTCATTTTTTTTGGAGCGACGCAAGTGGAAAACGCAATTTCATTAGACAAATTGCAAAAAACAGGAAAAAAATACGTTAAAGAGAAGAGAAGCAGCATCGGAATGAATGAAGGAGACAAGAAACCAAGTGCAGATGAGAGCAGGGGAGCAGTACATAAGAATAACAGGAGCAGGATATATATATGTATAAATATGTACGTATGTACATGTACATATATACACTTGAAGGATACCATATAGAGTAGGATATATATAGTTATTGAGGCAAGACGGACGCCATATTTCGGTCGTTTGCTCGTTTGCCATTCGTTGCGACGTCCTTTCGATTGTTGTTGCCTGTTTCCCGATATATGTGTTATGTGTAGGAGCTTTATCTCGCATTCTTCGCACACTTGTGCCGTGTCGGCAGGATGCTGCGCGCGCGTTGAAAATAGGCGGAGACTGTGCCAATAAAAACGCAAAAAAAAAATACACAGAAGCAGCAAGGAAAAAAGGAGAAAAACAAAAAGCAATGTAGGAAACACCAGGGACTGCCAACAACAATAAGCACAACGGGTAACAAAACTGCAGTGCAACGATGTCGCAACTCGGCGAAAAGTTTCGTTTCGTCGTCGTATCACTCGTCTCTGATTGGAAGCTTCGGTTTCTGTAGCTATTCGGGTTGCTTGTTGGGGGCGGAGCAAAAGCTTTCGTCGCAGTGGCGTCGTCTAATGGCCAAAAACGTCACTGGAGGGGGGTTCGCGTATTGTGTAAGAGGCGTACAGTGGGTAGAGAGGGGGGTTTAAGGTGGTGGAGTTTGATTTATTTCAGTTTTTCAACATCTTACAAAACATTTGCTTCCCGTGCAGCATTTATCATGCCTATAAAGCCATCCGTCAGCTCCCGAGCCACTGGTAGGATATCTTCTGGTGGCAAAAGAAAACCCCACTGACCCTTATCACGTAGTTCTATCGTATAGGGTATGGTAATGTTCTTAACGGCATACGCCCATTCCTTGCCCGATCCAGACACTTGATCTAGAACGAGAAACTTAATTCAATCAGAATCGCTGCTACTTACTAAGATTATAGACTTACATAGAGTTGTGGCACTAGAGCCATAGGTAAAAACTGTGCCGTATCGTCTGACTAGGGCATCGGCGAACCCTTCAGCCACATGCATCATTTGTGGATAGTGCTCGGGAAATTCTTCATCGGTGTGTCCCCAAGGCGAGAGCACATATTGGCCATACGAATGAAGCGATATATAGATTTTGATACTACCATCCGGTATGTGATTGTCAATGTAAGCAGTCATTTGGCTTATTTCTGGATCAGATTCGGCCGAAGGTCCTGCATAAGTTTCCGAACACGGATCATCACTGGCCCCGGTCACTACAAGTAAAACGAAATGAAGCGAAATAATATTTAGTTTAAAAGGAAACCCGAATAAAAATATATAGAATAATATTAATAGACATAAATACCAATATGGAGAGCACTGGAAACTTGAATATAATATAAGAATTTGCAAAAAATAAAAGGGAAAAAACTTCTACTAAAGCATCGCGTGTAAAATCAATTCATTTTTCTTCAATTAAGTTTTGTTTCAGTCTTTTATCATCTCGTATCCCTCTGATTAACGTTTAAAAATTACATATGTAAATGTTCTGTCACTTATGTATATGGAAAAAAAATCCCAAAAAGATGAGCTCCTTGTCGTAAAATGACTGTTGACGTAGTCCTTCCGCCTTTGCGTGTCCTTATTAACTATTTTCGATGAGCCTAACTATGGATAATAAATAAATGGTAAGAAACTGAATCGCATATTCTTTTTGCCTCTAGAGTCCGATCGAAACTGAAGAAACTTAAATATATAAATGTTTCGTATTTTAATCATAGTTCACTTAACGTACGTCCCCTGGTTTATTACAATTGGAAAATGAAAATGTTTTACTGAGAGTTATCACAGAAATCTCTAGAGATTTAAAGGGCAGATGGTTTTTATAATCTTCCAAATTCTCGTGGAATTCTCAGACATCTCAGACGCTTGTGACCAATTTGGGCCTGAAAATGAAAATGTGCCACGACAATGCCCAAGTTTTCCTAGTCTTGAATTCTTTGTTTATCAAATAACTTAAGAATTTAAATATGATGACAATCACGTATATGTACATCAAACAATAATTCTTAACCATTGGCCATTACAACTCGAATTCTAGCGAAGTCTGCTGATGATGGAACTTGTTGGTTCCTGAAATAGCTATACAGACAACCTGCCCACCTTATGTACTATGATTAAAAATCTCATAAATTAGTAAGCTTTATTGATCTTACGCTAATAATTCTTAACTCTTTCTGTATCTTTTCCACTGCCATGTTTTCATAAAAGATGTATCTTTTTGCCACACACTCACTTAATAAACAAGCAGAGGAAGAAAATGTAAGCCCAAAATTATAAAATTGTTTTAATGTTTGTATTGCAGAGAAAAGAAAGGTGCAACCTAGCGAAATAGAAAGAGACAAAGTGGGTGAGAGAATTTATAGCTTATACAGGCGATGAAGTCTATCTATTTTTTTTCCCCTGATTTTAATGAATAATATCTGATTCGACGGAGAATTTAATTGACTTTGTTTAATATTGAAATAAATATAACACTTTAGAATTAATTATTACCTTAAATCTCGGCTAAGTTGAAACACGAAAAAAAAAACGCATACAAAATTCAAATTTTTAATTTGCCCCTAATTTGGGGCTAAATTTTAAAATTGTGGCATCTTAGTTTTACTAGGTTCTTAAAGGGTTCAATTGGTTTATTGTCAATATTTTAAATTTTAGAAAAAGTTTCTCCTTTCGACTTATATTCACAAAACTTACGATACATTATTTTAATACAATGACAAATTTAATTGTATAAAAAGAAACGAGCAATAATAACATTATTTAAAAATCGCACAAAATCAAAATTAAGAGACGAAAAAATAAAAGTTTCAAAAATATGTATATAGTCTGTATATACATATATGTATTTTCTATCCTATTTTCTGTATCGTCGTATCTAAAGAGATTTCCTGTTCCGATTAACTATGCTAGTTTAATATAAATAGTCGAGTGAAGAAGACAATTACAACTTGGTCTCACAATTTATAGTCAGAAGTAAATAACTTCTAAGATTCCTATCAAACTTATGGTATGTATGGAATTATATTAAAAGAAATCGAATTCAAAACTTACACATCCATAGGTAATCGAAGTTACGATTTAAATCAGTGCCAATGCATTCGCCTGTAGGGTCTGAGGGCATACGCGATTTGCGCCACAATCGTTCCTAAAAGGCGGCAAAAACACACACACAGATTAGTCAATTGATTAGCACTATTTAGTTAGTTTATCAACTAATAAAATATTAGAAATAGATAAGCCCAATGACGATAAGAATGCGGCACCTGTTAATTGAAGGGATTGAAATCTAATCTTAACCGCTTACCGCTTCATGGGAATACGAAAACCCGTCTACATTTAGTACAGGAATGATATACCAATCGATATTATTGGCTATATCAATAAGGCCTGGTCTTCGCGGGACTAGCAACTCATCGATGAAATATGTGATGGTTGCCGATGTGATCCATTCTCTAGCATGGATATTCGATTCAATGAATACGGCCGGGTTGCCCTCTTTGTATGAAATTTTAATGCCACGTATTGTACGATTTTCATACGATTGACCGATGGTGAATGGTGTCACAATATTTGGATACCTCGCCTCAATTACATCCAACCAGTCATAGATTTCCTCTAGAGTGTGATATTGAGTCCAGTCCATAGAGCTTGATCTTTGCTTAGGTATCTGCTGATCGATAACTTCTTGAACATTTGCAATTTTCAGCATATATTCGAATTTGAACTTATTAAGCAACTGTTCAAATTGCTCTTGAGTGGATGGTGGAACCATTATGTCTGAGTATTCACCCAACTGACGTGCTTCACGCCAACTGCTGAGCTACAGAGGAATAAAAATAATTATTCAGTAAACATTCTACTAATCGGCCCAATTTTGTACACATTGACATAGTTGCCTTACCTTTAGTTGTTTTTCTTGATTCGACAGGATTTTATATTGATTTGCAGTATCGACTCTCACTTTATAGACCTTATAGTTCTCATAACGAACACTTTCAAGGCCGCAGACAAGGACGCTTCCTATCAAGACAATCAAAAGTATTAACCCCTTCATTTCCCACTCAAGTACCTTCCACTTTGAATTCTCGGCATGAACTGGAACTAAAATCAACTAATTGCTTGGCTGATTAGGAACCATATTGTTCGCTTATCACTGAAGCTGAAGCTAGCTGGCTCGCTGGTCGCCAGGTACCCCGTTCAGTGTTTATCAGACACAATGTAAAAAAACATTAAAAAAAAAAAAATACGAAAAAACCGAAAGCAACTATTCACACTTCAGGCAGTCGTCGTCTCCAGTTTGTCTGGGTTCTGGGTACCCTCTGCTCCCCACCTTTCCGTTTGCTTGTACTTTACTTAGGCTGTCTCTCAACTTTTGCACATAAATTTTGTGCACATTCCCGCATTTCATAGTAGGTCATTGCATAATGAAGTTACCGCCCCGAAGGCACATAAATTTTCCACTTGAACTGGCAAAAGGAGATTTCTGTTCTGTTCTGTTCGTGTTTAGGCCTTCTCCTTTTTTTATGTCCTGCGTTGTCCTGGGGCGAAGGCGCTTAAAGGACTTTGGTCATATTTTGCGCGGTGGTATTAGAAGTCGTTGTCACCGCATGAGGTGTATATGTGGTATGTAAGTGTGTCTCTGTATGTGTGTGTGTGTGCACTTCAACGTGAGGTTTTCGTTAGTAAGTTAGTAAGAAGCCAGAAAGAAGCCTGGACATGAAAGGCGCATCAAAATGGCTTTGCTGTAACAAGCAGCGGGAGCGAGAGAGATAGACAAGAGAACAAAAGACAAGCAGATGAGAGTGAATGAGAATGAATTGCTTGGAAAGTATTTCGCACAAAATGTTAATATAATGCTAATATATGAGCTAAAAATGTGAAACTACTCAACCAGGAAGAAACATTGAAATCTTTTCCTACATGTCCAATTTTTCTTTTTATTTATTTTTACGAGAAATTGGGTAAAGCAAGAATAATAAGGCTTAAAATCTAACCTATCAGAAATGATTCAATCGTTTTTCATTGCATTTGGCCTTATAATACACTTTTTCGAATTTAACTAATTAAAAGTTTTTGTTCTCATGTTTTTAAAAATAAAAAAAAAACTTATGTTTATTTGTCCAATAAAATTCTCAAGGTTGAAATAAACATAATTTAAAACCAGAGGGCCGGGGATAACTTCGACCGAGTCGAAGTTTGTATACCCTTGCAACTGTTTTTTTAATTCTTTCCTTACCCATAGCCATCAAAGTGTAAAAACGTTTTATCCAAAAAGTCTAATGTCTAATATAACGAACTTTTTGATGAAAGTCACTGTTTTCCACCGATCGTTTCTATGGGAGCTATATGATATAGTTACCCGATCCCGATCGGCACAGTCATTGACAGGTATATTTAACTATCAAATGTTTAATTTGAAAGCAATCGCATTAAAAGTAACGGAGGTGTTGACAAAAGTCACTGTTTTTGACCGATCGTTCCTATGGGAGGTATATGATATAGTCACCCGATCTTGATCTTGATTTGGCACAAATTTTATATGTGCAATAAATTCACTAATATTAAATTTCATGATGATAGCTCTGAAAATAGCGAAGTTATTCAGAAAAGTCACTGTTCGTGACTTTGACGTTTGTATGGGAGCTATATGATATAGTGGTCCGATCCGGCTGAATCCGAGATATACAACCCCTGCAGAAATTTGCCTACGTGCAAATTTCGGCTCTGTAGCTCTTACGGTCTAGGAGGAGTTCGCATCGATCCAGACGGACGGACATGGCCATTTGAACTCGTCTCGTCGTGCTGATCAAGAATATATATACTTTATATGGTCGGAGATGCTTCCTTCTATACGTTGCACACTTCTGACCAAAATTAATACAGAAATTTATCATCTCATCTACTTGAGCCTGACGGTCACCTGTTGGAGTATTCTTGTAAAACCCAGATTGATAAATGTTGGCCACTCGGATATTCCTTACATTGGACTGGAGATATCGAGTCCAGCGGTAAATCTAATCCAGGCGATTCTTTTCTCCATGTTCCCTTGGGGGTCTCTCCTTTTGCCCAGTGGCTTATTGCTGGCGTCTCGGTATCATTATGAATGTATTTTCGTGCTGCCCTATGTGGTGCAGGAATGCTGGGAAAGAATGCACTCTGATCCAATTCTTGCAGATATAAAAGCGTCTATTGTGTTACATGTGAAGCTAATGATATTTGCTATTATGCAGATTCTCACAGTGGTCGAAAGCAGTATGATCTTGTACTTCTCCATTGAAAAGAAGTATACACTCTCTAGGCTTTTGACTGCTTTAGCAATTTAGCAGTCCACTAATTGCCTTTGCCTCAAAAAGAAAACCAAGAAAACGAAAATAAAAAAATGTTCATCTTCACATTTATTTCTTATCAGTGCCGTTAAGCAGCCAGCTAGGATTAAAGCTCTAGCTCGCTTGTAGGATTACAACAGGGAACAGGACGTCGACGACAACGAAGGAGAAGAAGAAACGCCTGTGGGGGCACGTAAAAACTTCCGCCCAACAGAACTTTCAACACCTTTTGCCTTTGCTGAAACTTTTGTAACCACATTAAGTTGAGACAAGAACTGGGGCTTGCAGGAGGAGGGAGAGTACTCACATTGGAGCGTGCGATAAGGCCAACGCCGCATTTTTAATTGGCCAAATCCTTTGGTGGCGGACAAGCAGCCCAAGGACTTGATATTAAAGTTATCTAGCAATACACAGAGCTTTAAAATGTCATAAATAAATTATTTCAAACGGACATTTCTTGGCATTTTGCAGTTGTGTTTTTCGATTTGCCATTGTTTTAGCTTTTGCTAGTTGTTAATTGTACATGACATAAATTTGAGGTGAGGTCCTGTCGTAATGGCTTGCTGACTGGTAAGGACATGCCAAAGTTCCGGATAGCGTTTAGCATTTTCGTTTTTTTCAAAGTCATGAAGTGGATTTAATTAGCCTTAAAAATGTCTCCATATTGGCAAAATGGCAACATGGCATGCCATGTGGCAAAAATGTCATCCAGAGAACGCGGCTAAGACTTAACCAAAACGGATAAGCCAAAAAAGAAACAAAGCAATGAAAAAAGGAAGAAAGACTGAACCGAAAGGAAGGAAGTTGCATGTTTTCTTTTTTGGTGGTCTCCCTGTACAGGAAAACGTTTTTAACTAAATCAAATAATGGGAGTGAGACTTGGTTGCTGTTTGTTCAAATCGTAAATATTTCAATAACATTTTGTTTTTCAAGCAACTGCCGAATTATTAACTTTTTTTAAAGCTAGTACGTACATAGGACCAAAAGCTTAAGGTGTATGTGTATCCACATTAGAAATGGTATGCTCCTCGAACACAAGTCAGTTTGTCTATACAATATTTTATAACATTTTTCAAACAGTTAACATGGCTTTAACGGCAACACAAACGAAACAAGGAACACAAGTTGATTAGTTATTATAGCCTGAAAATTGTAATTAAATGATGTTTGTGCAAGCAAGAGAATCTATTCACGAATACTTTCAAAAGACATTCACATCTCCGACCATATAAAGTATATATATTCTTGATCAGTACGACGAGACGAGTTCAAATAGCCATGTCCGTCTGACCGTCTGACCGTCGGTCCGTCCGTCCGTCTGGATCAGCGCAAACTCCTCCTAGACCGTAAGGGCTACAGAGCTGAAATTTTGCATGAAGGCTTGTATATAGTGCACAGGTTGTATATCTCGGATTCAGTCGAATTGGACCACTATATACCATATATGTATGTATACAGACGGCAAAGTCACGAGCAGTGACTTTTCTCAATAACTTTGTTATTTTCTGCGCTATTGTCGAGAAATTGTCGTGAGTTTATTACATCTATATACAACTCTGCCACATATAATAACGATCGGGTGACTAAATCATATAGCTCCCATTGGAACGATCGGCAGAAAACAGTGACTTTTGTCAATAACTTCGTAACTTTTGATGCAATTACTTTCAAATGAAACATTCGTTAGTTCAATATATCTGTTAGTGAGTCTGCCGACTTTGATAAAGATTGGGTGACTATATCAGTTAGCTCCCATAGGAATGATCGGTCGAAAACAGTGACTTTGATCAATAACTTCGTTTTTTCCTATGTTAAGATTCTGGGCCGTTCTTTCGGAAACATTACTCTTCCTAGATAAAACGTTTTTCCACTTTGATGGTTATAAGTGAGGAAAGATTACCAAACAACTTGCAAGGGTATACAAACTTCGACGCGGTCGAAGTTAGCCCCGGCCCTCTGGTTTATTCTGTTCTTGGAAAGATAAAGCCAATAAAATTATGAGAAAGTGCCATCAGATTTATTTCATACATGGTCTCCAGGTGTTTTCTCTTTTTAGCGAAAAGTCATTTAGAATTTAGTTTCCTAAGAACCACAAAGAGAGTTTAATTTTAGTTTTCCTTCACTCTACCCTAAACAAGTCTTAATTTACATTACTGTACGAATACATATAGCATCCAGAGGTTTATTTTTAAAAAGCCACTTCTTGCAATATTATGGATAAACCATCTTCAAGGAATGATGTACTATAAGTCCCTTTCCATCGGCTTCGTCGTTCATCCGCAAATATTTCTGTTTTTTTTCTTTTTTTTTTTTGTATTTTGGTCCACATTGATGTTCAACAGCTGCCGCTGCTTGTTTGGAATTCACACATAAGACCCAACCACCTTTTTTGTGTGTAGCCACCTCACGTCAGGTATGTGCCAAAAAATCCCAACCACTTCAACCACCTGGGGGCATCACATTGCCCCACCCACATACCACCCTACTGCCCTCCGCCCTCTGACGGATTGCAAAAACAATTTTTCGACAGTAGAAAAAATAAAAGCGAAAATGTGTTTAACGCTTCCATGCATAATGTCAACAAACAAATCGCTTCATTTAACAAATAATAGCTGCCAGCCAGAGGAGAAAGATGTGCAAAAAAAGCAAACACGGCGACGACGACGACCTAAATGAAAACAAAATTCGACAAAGAGAAATATTTCAAACTGAAAAAATAATCGCTTATTGAACACGTCCTATGCCACGCCCACTCCCAATCCCACCTTCATTTCGAGTGCCCCACTCCCACAGTCTTAGACCTCAATATGAAAAACGAAATCAAAGCCAAGTGGCAATTGTTGAGAATATCTTTGTGGGAGAGAGTGTTTAAGGGGTTAATGGGCACACAAGCGTGCACATTTGCCAATTAGAAATCTTTGAGGTACACAAACACCGCAACAGGTGTGTGTACGGTAAGCATGTGTGTGTGTCTTAATTATTCCATCAGTCAGTCAGTTAGTTAGTTAGTTAGTCAGGCTGTTTTGGTACTCGGTAATTGCTCTCGGAATAGGCGTGTCAATGCCATGCAACATGACTCTTGTAATTGAGTAACGAAGCTGCATGAACCAAGAGGCCGGTTTAACAAACTAAGTCCATTGAAATTATAATGATAGTAATCAGTAATTATGGTTAGATTATTGCATTGTAATGTATGTACATTGCACATACACATAAGACAACTTTGAAATGGTAGGAAAATCGACCACTATGCCCTAAGCATGGCTTAGCAATTTTGACTCTATTAAACCCTTTCCCATACGAATAGTGAATTTTCTTAATTACTTACTTGGTTTCTAAGCCAATTGTCAAAAAATAAATACGTGTTAGTTTTGTAATCCTGTTTATGATTGTACCAAAATTTATTTAGATCGGATGACTATATCATATAGCTCCCCTCCCGATTGATCCGGTCGAAAACAATGACTTTTATTTATAAAAATTACTGAAATTTTCACACGATTTAATAAAGCTGCCAAACAACGGTCGAGAGGCCTAACTATGTGGGTCGGATTGTTGTACTCGAAAAGGGCAAAGAGATTACATCGCCGGTCAGCAGTAACTCTTTAGGATTTGGACCGAATTCGGACTCGAGCACCAAATTGCTGGACAAATCTATAATCCGAGCTCAAACGAGGAAAATGGATAGTGATTTTGCTTTGGAGAGCAAAAGATGGCTATATGAGGCCATTCGTCTGATCAAATTCCTTAACCTAACCGAGACCAGATTTGACCAGATATCGAGTCTAGTTTGCACCGCATTTTCAAGCTCCTAGAGCGCCTTATATTTTAACTAATATAATAAAATTTGGCATACTAAACTCTTTCATTTAGAGCCAGGTAATGCACCATATTTTAATACAAATAATTTTTGAGTTTCACGTTCGACGTGGAGTTAAAAACTAATTCTTGTCAAGTAAATGTCTGTATATGTGAGCGCAGTTGTCAATATCAGTCTTTTTATTTGGAACAAATGACCTAAAGCCTGATAAAATCTTAAGAAAACAACACAAAGGTCGCAAAAACTACCACTTTGACCTTTTTACATATAAAACGTTTTTCCATTTGATGGCTATAGGTAAGGAAAGAGTTACTAAAAAAGTTGCAAGGGTATACAAACTTTGACGCGGTCGAAGTTAGCCCCGGCCCTCTGGATTATAAATAACTTGACAATTTTAAGTTTAATTACAAATTTTCATTTCATTATGAAAGTTTATGCTGGCAATATCAATTTAAAACATATACGTTTTAATTGGAATATGGAAAAAATGAAAGAAATACGAAAGCCACTTTTCGATTATTCTATTTTCTTAGAAAATGCAACGGTAATCGAAGCTATGAGAGCGTAGTGTTCCGATCCAACAATCCAGTCGTATTCTAATTATAATTATTGGATTATATATGAATTTATTATGCATATGAATGTATTTCAATATTTTGCGGTGTTATATTTCGTTTGCAAGCTTCTGATATATGAGGAATTCCTTTTTTCTGGCTACCTGAAACTGAAAAACACAATTCTCACATCATTAACTTACTGCCACTTTGGAATTATTGGATTGCTTTGGGTTTGCTGTGTTTCTGGGTTCTCCGCCTCCTGGAACTTGCTTGTAAGCTTCTACCCACATCAACGATCAGACATGCAAGCTAAGCGCTACAATGCCTCATGCCACCATGGGCGGCGTTTGTCTCCGCCAAATCCGCTTTTAGAGTTAAGTAAGTAAAGTGAAAAAAAAAAACGAAAAAGAAGGAAAAGAAAACCGGAAATCACAAGTCAACTTGATGAACTGTCTCTATTCGTTGTTGTCCTTGTGTTGTCTGCACACACACACACACACACACACACACAGAAGAAACACCTGCAAAAAAAATAAAATAAAAAAGTTTGCAGACATATTTACCTCCATTTCCTCCTCCGTCCTTCCCTCAACTACACATATGTACGTAGTGGCCCTAGTCCGATTGAGCAACCGACTTTTTCCTCATATCCCTTTCTCTTACGAGATTTACGCATTTATTTTGCATTTTTTATTTACCACACAAAACATGCGCGCAGATTTAAGCAAATAACCGAAAAAAATAAAACGAGTTGAATTTGGTTAGAAACAATTTCCTCTTTTTTTGTATTTTTTGTTTTGGGGTTTCTTGCCTGTCGATTTGCCTGCCTTACGTTGACATGACGACAACAAAGACGACAAAAGGCTAGCAAGAGCGAGAGATCTGCATACATTTGCATGTCATTGTTCAGTTGAAAGTCCAAAAAACGCATCATCAGGCAAGGACATTGAAATCCCCTTAAGACATCTTGCTGTGGGTCCACGGATGGGGGGAGCATAGGGCTTGGGGGCTAAAACATGCCTCGTTTGCCCACGTTAACAATATGTTAAAATGGCTTAAGTTGGCCTCCGAACTCAACGAGTTAATCGCTTAATGTCTATGCTGGTCTTCGGTCTTTCGGTTCCTTCGACTGGTGTCATTTGTCAGCTGTCGCTTTGCCAGTTCGCTGCATGGCTATAAGTATCTGGGTACCTGGGTAGCTTCGAGGGGATTTTCATTTCCCCGAGACATAATTGTAATTTGTTTAAATTTCGGCTAGTTAATCTTAACAAATTGACAAGTCAAAATACAGGCCAACCGACTATTAAGAGTGCAAAAATTGTATTCAAATTAATTTACAATCATCACACATTGGAAGAAAAGGTTCATTTAATAAAGATTATTTAATGACTTCTGGAAAAATGTTACAATAAATAAATATCCACGAAATTTCGTACTTTTTAAGAAAACTTAATTAATTACAAAATGTACAATCTCTAAGGCTAATGAGGCAAATTCGCTCCCAAAAGTATGCAGTACTTTTTCGTATGCATTGTAACTTAAAAGTTATGTGCAAACAATGTTTCGTTTGAGAACTTTTCGTTTATCCACAGAAAATTCCCAAACTTCATTCAAAAAGCGAATTCTTGGACTGTTTTTTTGCATCATTTTGGGAGCAAATTCCCCATTTCTATGCCTTTTTGCATAGCAGAAAACAGCTATTTTAGATACGATAAGGATTAAAAGGATGGATTATCCTGAGCATCACCTATTATCGCAGACATAAAAGCGCAAGATATTTGTACAACGACACATTCGCAATAGTGAGAGATAAGGACACCAAATACATATTGACTGTGATGAATTCGTATCACAAGGATATCAAATTCACACTGAAGATGGAGACGATCGACAACGATATCCACAGCAAATGATAAAACAATGTTGAAGTCATCAGTAAAAATCAAAGGTGAACAAGAATATAATGTGGTATGGCCAGAACAGACGTCAACGTGTTTAAAAGTATTAATGTTTGTTTTGATGTAAATATATGTATGTAATGACTTTAAAGTCAAAAGTTAAGAATTTTGTGTGTTTATCTATTGACCGAGCCGGCAAAGTAGAGGTTTCAAGTAAGTAATTCAGAAATTTAACAAAAAATTAAAATTCCTTTATCTGAAAAGTCAAAATTAGGTCAAAGAACGACCAACGTAAATTTAAACCGACCAATTTTTTTTACTAACATTAATTTTCCGACCAATCGTTATCATGGAATCATAGTTGACCGATATTAATAAAATATTTAACTATTTCGAAAAATTATATACTTTATATATGCTTAGCAAAAAATGGATAAAGGTTATCTTGACGACATTAAACTGAAATCAATTTAGTAGATATATCATAAACTCAAGTGAATGGTGACACAGTTTTTACTTGATAGAACGATGTGATAGAAGAAGAACTTTTGAAAAAAAATGCAAGTTATTTACGCTTCCTGCTCAACATAAAAGTATCAAAATGAAATTGTTCTTAGCTCCCCCTGTTTACCCACCTATTTGTAGAAGTTTTCCCCCTTCAGCAAATCCTGAAATATAGAGCCCCGGCCATTTGAATCGTTTCGTAAATTGCTTCTGGTCAAGCTCTTCAATGTGGCTTAATGTCGACACGATTTGTTTGACCATAGACAAAGTCTGAGTTCTAACAACAACAACAACCACCTGCCACTGGCCTTTTATACCGTCCCGTCCGTTCGATGGAAAAAAAATAAGGTAATAAATATCCAGAGAGCACCCTAGAGGCAAATATTTACTTTAAAATTGAAACACCAACACCCACCCCCCTTAAAACCCTTCGATTTTCTCTACTCGCACATTCTATGTGTTTGCTTAAGATGCGTAAGTGCGTAAAAGGGTTGCCAAGCTGCAGAAAAAAAAAAATAGAAACCGCCTTTAATGGCCTCGCTTTTTGATGTTTTCTGAGGGCTGTGGGTGGGTGTACCCGAACCACCTCTGCCACCTAAATAGATAACATTTTAGACCATTTCTCTATCAATAAAAAATCCAAAAAAAAAAAACCAAAGAAGGAAGAAGCCACTTGCCAGTTTTTGCCTCGCTTCAAATTCAATTTCAAGTTATTTTCGGCATTTTTATTGCTTACTAAATTATTTTTATCGGTTCGTTCGGTTACGCGCCGCTCATTCCTGGGAGAGCCTGAACTTCCCTTCCAGCTATTTTAATTTCTTCATTCTGCTGCTGTCTGCTTTTTTATTTTTTATCTCTCCCCTCATCCTTCCATCGCTGCGGCAATTACCAGACCATAAAAATTAACAATTAACAGAACAATCGCAAAATCGCGGCTTGGCTTACACTAAATGAAACCTTGGGAGAGGGAAATAGCGAAAAAATGCCAAACACGGCAGAGAACCCTTAGGAAATAAAAATGGTTCAAAAATAAATAACAGAAGAGAATAAATGAATGAATGTGCACAAAAAATTACGGACTTTAAAATACTCTTTTTACAACTTGGATAATTTGTAAGGGTCTGAGGAGCTTTACTAAAGATTTTTTGTAATATCGAATACGTAATAATTACTTTGATCCGATGAAATATAATAATTTTGTTTTTTAATTCGTTTTTAAGTGTAAGAATTAATAGATGACTTACGAGTTTGGTTAGAAGTTTCAATAGCGAAAGGTCAACAATATCTCAATGGTAACGTATCTTTTGGATGGCCTGAACCAATTTGCAGAATAATTATGAGACGGAAGACGAGCCAGAGGTCCGACAGCCAGCGCATCGAGTGGAGTCGAGACACGGGCAACAACCCGACCGAAAAAGGGTTATGAATGTGAAATTGTCATGCAAGAATTAGCCATGTTCTATGCTATGGCCATGTTACGAGTATTTCGTTACATTTTATATATGTCTACATATATACATACATATATGTATGTATGTATATTTATTTTGCTGTATGTTTTTTGTCATGGATTTTGTGGCTAACCACGTCACGTGAGTTGACCTAACCCAAACAAGGACCCATTTCATAGTGAGGAATGTTGGCAATTATTTCTTTCTGCTAAATGTTTACTTGACGTTCAGGAAACGTAAACATTTAGTGTAGTCGGAGACATTTACCTGTTCGTCCTCTTCCCTCATACACATATTCCCCCTCCTGTCACCCAGTCTCTGGAATGTCACTCATATGCATTCATAACTAACCCGATGGAAAATGCATTTGAAATGTGCGCACAAAAATCCAATTTAAATTCAGAGCATTTTCCCCGTGCCATTTTCCCCATGTCGCAGCATGCAATCAAAAAAATTAGTTGACGACGAGATAAGAAATTTTTAGTGCCACAAACAGGAGAAGAAGCGAAGCAAGCATAATGCGTATAAATCAACGCAAGATATATATATACAAGGGTTGGGGAATCGTGGGGGATGGGGGATAGTTGCAAACAAATTCCAAATAATTCCTGTGAGCGACGTTGAAAATTCATTTGACAAAATGCACAAAAAGCAACTAGAAAAAATATAGAGAGAGAAGAAGAAAAAGTGCAGGAGGAAAAAAAAGCAATTTCAAGTTGCAGACAAATTGAAAATCTACTAGGCAAAAAGGATCCAGCAGTTGGCAGTTGGGGAATGGGGTAAGAAGTGTAGTGTCCCTGCCGCACGTGTGTCTGTGTGTGAGTGTATGTGTGTGTGTGCGTGTGTGTGTGTGTGTGTGTGTGTGTAGGGGCGTGGTACAGCTGCACTGACAGCTGAGTAAATAAATATACATACATAAAGAATCCAACGACGATGCTACTGCTGCTTGTTTTCTATATACGACGAAAGATGCAGGCACCACCTAAAAGTATGCTACGAAAACGGCCGAAGAGAGCAACGGTTGCTGTTGCTGCTGCTGCTATCGCATGTATGTCTATGTGTGTGTGACAGTGTGGGTGTGTGTTTGAGGGAGGGAAGCTCCTACGCAGCAGCTGCAGACAAAACTTTTCTCCCTCTCTGAGCTGGACTTGTATGTGGTATGTGTGTGTGTGTGTGTGTGTGTGGGTGTGGGTGTGTGGGTGTGGGTGTAGCGTACGCTTTGCCATTCGCGCGTCGAAAATAGGAGGAGCTGAAAAAAACTTTCCATGCGCAGTTCACAGTGCAAAAATAAAAACAAAATAAAAAAAAATTTGCCAAAAAATAATACTACAAAAATGCTTTATTCTTTGTTTTAATATACTGGAAGTCCTCAGCAAAATGATTAGAAAAATGATTCAAACTTTCAAACACTTACTCAACTATTATTTTTATTCGAATATTTGGTCGAGATTTCTATATTTATTAAGAAATCTACGTCTAAAAGATAACGACAAGGGAGTGGCGGATCGTGCGCTAGATTTTGGGGGGGAAACTACCCTATTTCAATCCCCGTAGATCCGCTACTGCGACAAGCATTTGTAAGATATCACAGAAATCTCTTCTTTTAAAAGTTTTAAAAATGTCCCAATTTTCGTCTCGCACATTTTTTTGAAGATCCTGTAAAACTAAACTCGGATCAAATTTGGCAATCGCTGAAATTTTATTGAAACTTGTTCTCGACACCGTTTAATTCCTTTCAATTCCTTTCCCCATAAGACGTACGTAGGCATTGCTCTATAATTGGATTGAAATTTTTTCAATTTCAAATTGTAAATTCCAAATACATAATTGCTATCGGGAAACGATCTTGATACCAAAAATAGTTCCATAAACGAAATGTCATTGATTTTCAATAAATTTAAAATAGTTGCTTCACTTGGTATCCCGGTGACTCGAATGGCATCCCGAAGTCGGCGAGACGACTTAGTTAAAACATTTTTTAAGAAATGAGCTCACAAAATCAGATAATTAGCACAGCAATAGCAAAATTATTAAAACACTTACTCCCGTTTTGCTTTAATTGAAAATCTGTGGGCTAAATCTAATACATAATTTAATATTTGAAATTACTTAATGGGTTTAATGTT
This sequence comes from Drosophila paulistorum, assembly GCA_018152135.1. Classification (NCBI taxonomy): domain Eukaryota; kingdom Metazoa; phylum Arthropoda; class Insecta; order Diptera; family Drosophilidae; genus Drosophila; species Drosophila paulistorum. The sequence continues at coordinate 6,841,127 of JAECXG010000606.1, read as the reverse complement.
ATTTTATTTAAATTATGTAAAAAAATAAATTACCTAAATTTTGATAATGGGTAATTTAAAATCGCAAAAATGGCCCTGCAACTATGGGCTGGCCTCTAAGGCCTCCAAAAGGATGGAGGATTGGCGTCTGCTTCTTCCATTATGTATCTTTCAATAAATTTTGTTTATTTTTGGTATTTTCTTTGGCCTTGGTAATCATATTCACCTTGATGTTGTTCTCATAAATATTATTTCCACACATCGTAAATATAACGATACAATTAAAAGCTTTTCTTTTACAATCTACCCAATTTCTTGTCATCTAATTTCTAAAATTTTAATGAAGACATGATATTCGAAGCAAACCAAATTATTAGCCTGTCAGTTTAATATAACCTGACAACCAAGGTCTAACCACAGTCCCATTAACTGAAATGAGTTATTCTATCATTTATGTATATTGTATAAAGTCTTTAGAGAAATGTGTAATTCAGGTCATAAAATTTGAAGTAGTAAAACACTTCAAAAGTGGAACTAATTAATAAATTTTGAAAATTAATTAAACTTTGAAGAATGAAAATGACAAATATCTTAATATTTAGTTTCATCACTGACCAGTTAATTGATGATATAATCCGTTTCCGAATTCTATTTCAAGGAATTTTATCAATCTGAAATAGTTTGTTCATAGCTACTGGCCATAACTGGAGTGTCTTCTTGATTAACTAAAGAGCTAGCTCAATCAACATTGCTTTGTGATTCCCATTACACCAAACACTGGACTCTACTTTGTTCTTAGGACTAGTATCCATGTACTAGTCCAGTTTGCAATTGTATGTCTGTGTAGTTGTGGCTTGCCTTTTGCATTGCCACTGGACATTCTGCATCGCATTCATAAAATTGATTTCATTCACAACATGCCACGTTTGCCTCATTAAATCATCACTCAGAAACTATCAATGTACGAACAGAAACAGATGCTTGCCTCATGTAAAAATCAGTTGAAGTGCTCAACGAGAAAAATGCAGCCAACGGCTAATAGAAGAAGGAACAGTTGGAGGGGCTTGGGCAGAGGCAGGCAGGTAGGAAGGCAGAGTTGAAATTAATTATGAATCAGAAAACAATGTAATTACATGAAATCCAATCGATCGAACATGGGGCCAGTGTGGCACAAAAACCAAACCACGGAAGGCATTCGACCGGGGGACCAAAATGCAATTGACATTTTTACAACGTTCGTTCGAGTTGCCCCGTACCCGGCAGTACTACATACTACTGATCAGGGAAAGTTGTATGGTCTAAGGCCTAAAGGCAAACATGACAAATATCTGTGACAATCGACTGATTGTTTTTCTTGGTTATTTACTTGGTTGGGTGCTTGGTCGTAGCCCATCGTAGGAAACTCGTTTGCGCACGCGTGAATGCCGCTGAGCCAGCGGGGAATTGTTTTATGGCGCTAAACGGCCTGTTGGGGCTGCCTGCAGCTGCCAAAGCTGGAGCTACCTTTCTTCTCGGTCTCATCCTCATCATCCTTAAAGCCATTGCCATGGCTATAACTGAATGCTAGCTGATTCGATTGCCGTCTTGATGCTTGACTGCTGTGCTAATAGTTCGAGATAAATATCACAGCAGGTGGGTGGGGATCGGGGGTATAAGGATGCTGAACACAAAACCAAAAACAACGCCTACATTTAGCTACCAACTGGAATAAGGAAAACCCACTACATGCCAGAAGGCCTGAAAAAGACAACAATAAAAAGGGAACACAAACTCCGCCTTTCTTACATTAGATAACCCATCAAGAGAAAAAATCAATAAACATGAAATGGTAAATATTCGAAAGAAAGGAAAATGCTGAATGGAAACTTTGAATCCTTGTTTTTGTACAAAAAAACCGGGAACAACATATCTCCCAATATATAAAGTACATATACATACATATATTATTCCTTATCCTGGTCTTCAAGTGCATTTAGACTTGACTATTCATCTGCCTATCCGTTTGTCTAGATCAAGGGAAACTCTTCCTAGAACATTCTGCCAAACCCAGGGATTTTCATTGATAACTAGCAAGCGATTTAACATTTAAACAAGTAATTAACTTTTTTGTCAGATGCGTTCAAGATCGAACGGCTATATCAATAAAACGATGCTTCGTATTACTTGAGTATGCAGGCCGCACTTTGGCAGAAATTGGTCGACTTTTTGGTTATCAATTTGATCACTTTGACCACTATAAATAAGAGAAAAGTAATACAAAGAAATGCAGAGGTATGAGAACTTCAGTTAAAATGTGTCTGACGTCTAGTTTTCGTATACGCTATATAACGAAATTGATCAGATGTCTGTTTATTTGTTTTGAGCGTTTTCTTGGTGTGAGATCAATCTACTCTATGGTAGAAAAGTTAGAGAAGTTGATTAGTTAGAGAAATCATCTAGTCATCGCAATTTTGTGTGACTAGCCTTTAAATATGGGTTGCCTTTTGATTTGGTATCTTGTTATTAATCGATTTTTTTCGGTACTCTCAGGAAAAATATAATTGCAAATGCTTTGATTAAAAATTAGCATATTTATTTGATTTTTTTAATCATTTTATTCCCAATACACTGAAAAAAATATTATGAGAAAAACACGATAACTCCACCTTAATATACCAATAGTTATTTGATTTATGGTCTAATGTTATTACATTATTATTTATGGTCTATTATGTTTGCAACTTATTTTAACTTTAAAAGAGTTTTTTTTTCAATTATGAAAATAAGAAATAGAGTGGAGGAATTTACTGGATACGGATATTATATAGTACCGCAAAAGACTTAAATATTATCTTATATGTATGTATAAATAGGATACGAATACTTTGGTTAAGTTGAGAATAAATGTAAGCACATCTCTGTTTGGGATTTCCATTCAAGCTATTCATTTTTCGCAGTGTAAAAATTGAGCCTATTAAAAAACCACAAATCAGCAAAACAAAACGCACGACTTGTGATTTGTGTGACAAATTAATGCGGATCAGAAATCAACACCTCAACATGTTTATCATATCAAATAGATAAAGTGAGTGACAGTGAGGTAAAAGCCTAAAACCCTTCTCTTACCCTCCATTCAACCTACACACATCTACCCAACCGAACCAACCCAATTCAACCCGACCAACGCGTCTCAACTGAATTCGACTGTTGCTGTCGTGATGGAAATTAATTAAAAAACACCAACGAAACGCGTTGAGATTTATGTTCTGATGTCCTGGTGTCCTTGGGATCCTGTGAGCCAATTGGAATCAGTGTAGAGGGATTGCAATTGGGATTGAGACTGGGTTTCGGTTTGGGTTTTGAGTTCGTGTTCCGGTTGTGGGTGTCCTAATGCCAAACACCTTTTTGTGGCTGTTGATGGCTTGATAAACGATAAAACGATGAAAAACCGCAAAAACCCCCGAAAATTCCATCCATTCATTCCGTTCATTCATGGTTCAGGGGGCTCGTCTAATCAGCAACCCTTTTGTGGTAAAGTGTAGAGGGTTGTATGGAAAATTGGGTTGCTATTCCATTTTTTTTTGTATTTAAAATTTTTTTTTTTGATATGCAGATTCACTGATGTGGCTGCTGCTGCTCCTGCTTCTGCTCCTGCTGATGATGATGATGATGATGTCATTCGATGTCGTTGTCGTCGTTGGTTTTGGGTTGCTGACAAAACGCTTGACTGATTACACTTGTATCTGTTTTGTGTACTGACTGGCTGAAGGATTTTAAATTGTTGACTCCCTTCCTTTCAGCTTCTGCTCTTTGCATTTTCCGTGGCCGTAGATTGTGCGCTTGTGATAAATTTGGTTTATTGAAAGGCGTCAGTGCGTGAAATGATGTGTGTCAATTGCATGAATACCCCTCATACACACACAAACACACACACACACACACACGCGTCCAGATAGTCGTTTGTGAGAGTTTTGTTGGGTTCATAGCGATTATGCAAATTTCAATTTTTGAATCCGTCAATACTCAGAGATAGAGATAGATATAGAAAGAGAGAGAGAGAGAGAAAAGTGCATTATTTTTTGGTCCTCAGAATCTTAACGCTTTAAATATTTTTTAATTTATATGCTAAACTTATACAATATATAGATATGGTTTTCAATAAGCAATTAAATTTATTGCAACGCCTTCTGTTCAGTAACATTTCAGACCAATTAGCTAGTGGATAATTTATTGTTAACATTTGTCGTGTGCCACATGAAATGAACCGCAAATTGGGTAACAAATTGCTACAAATTGTTTAAAATTGCATTTCCTGAACAACCACCCTCCCCCCACCACACACAAACACACGCACACAGGCATATCTCTCTACACCTCCATGGCTCATTGCACACCCCCGATCAATTGCTTGCCCTTGCATCCTAATGTGACCAATGGTCAGTGACCAAACGACCTCACCCCTTCCCTCCCCTCACCAGCCCTCACCGACTCATCCCATCCCATTCTGGCCCATCAACCATGGTCACTCTGCCTTCATTAAAATAATTGATACGCTTGTTTCAGTGACGCCTTTACACCAATTTAATTGATAGCCAAGGCATAGAATGATGTGATTTTATGGCCTCGCCACCCCCGTGACTTTTTCTCGCTCTCTCCTTGTAGGCAATTAATTAGTTAATAGAATTTTCTTTTAACAGCACACAAATTTTATGGCATATCGTAAAAATCATGACAACTCAGCACAATATTAACTCACATAATATAAATCCAATGACAAAAACCAAATTTTTACATACATTAAAATTAATCGTTTTAACATACATAATAATATATTAAGGAGCTCATAATAAAGAATTTACACCACGGCATACATTTCCATCAATCAATTCATTCCCTTCAATTATAAATAAAATTAAACTAAAACAATTCAAATAGAAAAGTTTTAAAATCTTTCAATCCCAGCAAACATTTTAGATTTGAGTTCTCTTCTGGTTTTACGTTTAGACAATTTTATTATTTCATTATTTGTTTTTGTTACTTAGCTAAAACTAAAACAAATAATAAAATAATAATGAATTGAGTAAAAAATACAATTTGTTTTCATTCATGTTTTGACAAATACTAATTTAATTTCTTCTCAACAATTAATCATATATTTTAACAAAGTAATGAAAAAAATCGAAAGTTTATTGCAATATATAAAGTTTAGCATAAAGTTTATTCTTAATATTTTGGTTTTCATCAAAATCTGATTTCCGAAATTTTTTGTTAACTTATACGAAACTCAATTCAAAAAGGACCCTAAGCCTCCGTTCTTTCGGTTTATCACGTAAACTCTTATTAAACTTTTTATTCTTGCTTATAGAAAACTTTAATTCGTAAAAACGTCAAGGAAATTCCGAAACCGACCACTCACAATTTAAAATTCTGTTGTAAAAAAACCACTAGTAAAATAGAAAAAGAAACAATTATTTATTTATCATTGTATATTAATTATAATGAATTTTGCCAAGTAAATCAAAAAGCAACTTTTATATAATTTTAAAATTTGTTTGGCTTTTGTTTTAATCTTTACAAATTGTTGATCCTACCTTTATTTTATTTTGTCCAGTTTTTCAATTATATATTCGTTATTTGGTTTAGTCGTCTATCTTCTAGTCACTCTCCCTTAGTTTTTCAAGTTTAGTTAACGTGCAATTTTTAAAAATTATTAATACAAAAGAAAGGAAATCCGTGTGATAAAAAGTTAAATTTACGTTTTGTTTATTAGTCCATTTGTAAAGTGCTTCTATATAAACCAAATAATATAGTCATCCGATATTATGTGATAATTTATTTATTACAATATGATTTAGAGCTCCGATCTGTGAGAAATTCAGATTAGTAAAAAGGACGCTTCAGCATTTTAGTTTTCAGAGAAGAGGAGAACGCTGTTTATCCTTATTGGCTTTTAATAATTATTTCAGTAAAAAATATATTAGAATGATTTTTCTATTGGCTTCGTGTAAGAAGGTTGGAATTGGAATTCGAACAATATATTTTATTTCCTTTTTCCAAGAAAAGAGTCTTGTGCTTAACATTTGATCTTTTTAATGGTTTTAAGCTTTGATTTTCTTTTTAAATTTTAGTTCTTTTATTTGCAGCCTGTGGAAAAATTTACATTTTTTGATTAGTAAGTGAAATTAAACGTATTAACTGTCAACAGTTCGTCCGCGTTATAACTTTATGTCTTTCAATCTAAACTGGAATGATGTGTGCTTGATTAGCTAAAGTAATCTTTATACTGGTAATTCTTATTTTGCTGCACTTAATGTCCTTTGGGGTAAATTTATCTCACTTCAGTTGTAAGTACATATATTGCCAGTAGTAAGTACCCCTTACTGATCACCCCTTGCCTGAAAATGAAATGTATGCTTGAGATAAATCTCTCCGATTTGGCCCAAGCAATTCCAGTTTTATGTCGGCTCCATTCAGTCGACAAGCTATAAAACTTTTTCTCGCTGTTGCTTTTTAATTTCTCTCTCCTCTCCTCGCCATTCTCGTTTCTTTCATTTTCTCCCTCTCTAGCGCTTTGCTGTGTTGCTGCTTTCTGTTTTATCAGTTGCGTGTAATTGCTGTATGGCAAATTAACAGAAAAGCTGAAAAAGAAAATGGCGTTGAGTAGATGGAGGAGTAGCAGCAGCAGCAGCAATAGGAAGAGCAGAAGATGTTAAATGCGGTGGGGGAGAGAATTCTGTCCAGGATTTTTGCTCTGAAGTGGCGAGATAAAAGCACTTGAGCTTGAGTTAATGACTTCCAACTCAGACGCAGACTTAAGACGCCATTTTTATAAGCAATTGTCCTTTGGTTTTTGGTCGCTCTCATTTCTTTCTCTCACTTTCCTGGACTGCGCGCCACTTGAGTGCAGGGCCAAACGGGAATGGCTTGAAATGAAATGGAGATGGAATTGGAGCTGAAGCTGGAGGACATCCTGCCATGAAGCACCATTCATAGCATTGATTTTGTTCGAAATGAAATCACGTAGCAAAGCTAAATCCTGGCAATATAATATTTGAATTTTAATTAAATGCGACAGAAATGGAAGGAAACGATTTCTTTTTGCGGGCCATCAATCATAATCGATCAGAGTTAAGGATTCGCTTGCTCGCAAATCCCACATATTTTTCGTCTCACATATGATAAATGCGTTTTTAAATGCATTCTAATGTAAAAATTTCGTGACAAAAAAGACAAAAATCGTGCTAGAGGCATGAGCTTGAGCCTGAGTCTGAGCCTGATCCTTAGCTTTTTCAGTGAATTCGATGGAAGCGACGTATAGTTGAATGAATAGAAGGAAGCTGGGGTAAAAAAAGGATGGTGGCCAGTCAGAGCGAACTTGCACACAAAATTATTTGCATTTCAAACTTTTGTGTTGATGACATTTTTCCATGAAAATTTTAATGTTTTTCTTTCCTTCTTTCTCTGTGGTTTACCTGGGCATGGGCCTGGGCATAAAATACATTAATATATGCGAGGGCCAGGGCTTTTAACGCTCTCATACACAGAGCAAAGGTAAAACTTTTTCCATATGAGCCGACACATAGATGCGTTTTGTACTCAAAAGTTGAAGGACCAAATGGGTTGGGGGAGGGGGACTGGAATGGGGCCCGAAACATTTTTCAATATTCATGTGCGTGTGTGTCGTTCTGTGTGTGTGTGTGTGTGTGTGAGATGTAAATGCGGTTGCGAAAACTTTTTAAACATTTGTATGAATATAATTTAGAATAAATTTTCTGAATATGTCCAGTGTGATGATATTTGTACATTAAAATTCCATTAAAAAGGCGTCAAAAGATTTTACATATGAATTTTTTTCTCGTCGTTTTTCGTGCTAAAAAAATAATAATAATAAATGAGAAAAATAAAAAAAAATCTAAGGAATTCAGTTGTCTTCTGCTTCTTTCTAAATGTCAAACGCACTCGTGTCCTCCTACAAATTTGTTTCTTCATCGCTTTTTGGTTTTCGTTTTTAGATGTGTCTCGCTCTTTTTTTTCTTTCTATTTGTATTTAGCTTCGTTTTGGCGTTTTGGTCCTTGTCACAATTATTGTATAAATTAACGTCAGAAACAAATGTTACAAAAGTCGTCAATGAAGTGGAATGATGCGTAGACCCAAAGTCACCCTCCCATCTACTCTGGGTAGGTCGTCCTCTGCCCGCCGTCCGCAATCTGACGTCCTTCGTCCATCGCTCCGTCGACTAGCAACATGGTAAAACCGCAAAATGTGCCTAATTTTTCGTTGTTATCCTTTGTCATTGCCTGTTAAATTTAATGTTTCTCGTTTTCGGTTTGAGGTTTTCCCAGAGACCGACAGGGGACACACAAAACTTGAAGCACTCAACTCAAATCGCGACAAGTGATTCGACTCAGATTTACGACTACTTTTTGCCATAGATGAACGACAGTGGGGTGGGGTGGTGGGTTGTTCTTCTTTCCTTCTGTTTTGTTGTGCTAATGTGCGGCGTTTTTATGGCTTGAAGCGAAATTTGATTTATTGGCGCAAAACTTAGCGACGAGTTCCACAAAGAAAGAAAGGCAAACACTGAGTTTTACCGAGTTCATAATATAATTGATGCGATTTGTAGTTCATGAAGTGCAATTGTCTGTAAACAGGGAGAATGGATTCCAACAATGTGGTAAGGGGCATGGCTAAGGGGGGAAAACAAAACTCCGAAGTGGCGTCCATAAAACGCGTTTCAACATATGCGAGATTTTTTCAGAAGGTTTATGGTTATATATCAAACTGATCATGTGGATTGCAATAGTAACCATTTTATTTTTTAACATTAATGAAATTAAATTTATACCTTTTTTAGATAGACCATCATAAAGCATAAAATCTCAATATATTTTACTTCTTGGGAAGGTTTACATATTAACCAAGAATACCTAAAAATCATCATCAATCATAGTGTTTCAATTTTTCTTGCTTGTTTTCAAAGGATTTAATAAATCCTTAAACTAAGCCAAAAAGCAATATTTTTAATCGGACCACACCCGAAAATATTTTTTAGATCCCACCATGGAGTCTATTAAACCTTTTTATACATATGTATTCTGGCCACAATTCAGTCAATTGCCAAATTTAGGCCTTCGTTTAAAAGTTTCAGAGGCATTTTATACAATAAGACACTCCACTTTAATGCAAATTCACCTAAAAACTTTCTGCATGGATATTTTCAAAACGAAATCTTTAATGTATCAAAGTTTTAATTAATAATTTTCTTAATAATTACTTTTGCACAGTTTCGTAAACAAAATTTCACCTTTCAAGAGATTCATAAGAACTAGACGGCTCGTGTCGTCCAAATCGATACGGATCAAATTTTGATATCCAAACTGTTTCGGTTTTTCCTTCTTTATATTTCCCATGCATTCATCGGACTCACAAGGGGAACTTCAGGTATGCGAATCACCGATTTGGATGAATTTTGGATATGTTGTAGAATACCCCGTCATTTGAAGCTGTGTGAAATATTTCGGCGCACTATTCTATATTTTCCTTATAATTATTAAAAAAGGCAAAAAAAAAAAAAAAATGAAAATCCAAAACTAACTAGTTTTGGGCGGGGTTTGAACCTGGGTTTCTCCAACTTTAGTCGGGACCTCTACCCCTTACACCGCCGAGCTGCTTAAAGTCCTTCCGGCGTTTTACCCATAAGTCACCGAAGCTATAGCTTTAAACACGATTTATAAGGAAAATATAGAATAGTGCGCCGAAATATTTCACACAGCTTCAAATGACGGGGTATTCTACAACATATCCAAAATTCATCCAAATCGGTGATTCGCATACCTGAAGTTCCCCTTGTCAGATGTAGACGTCGCCGATTCAGTTGTTGTCCCCTTTCAGTGTTCCGCCGTTCGCCATTGTCGCTCTCATTAGAGTGACCTAAAGTGTCCCAAAACTATGCAATTTACATGCACAACAGAAGACCTTCCCAAAGCCATTTTAGAACCCACGAAACCCAATAGACCATGGAAGATAACAGCGGAACGGCGAGCGAGCGAATTATGTTGTGGGCAAACGAAGAGAAAAGAAGATCGCTGCTAGGCGATACATAAAATTTGAATGCGTTTTGCATACATTAACCCACTATCCGTTGTCCAAAGACCAACACACACCCACATTAAAGACTAGGGGTGAGCTGGAGACCAGTTCCAGTTCCAGTGCCAGTTCCTCCCTCCATGTCCAGTGCCTGAGACCAGGTAACGGTCAAGCGACGAGCTGAAAATGCCTTTATTATTAAATTTTATGATTATTGGGCCCAGCCAATTGAGCAACTTGCCCGGCGGTTCGTGCTTGAGGTTTCCCCCTTTTTGCCTTTTTACTCCGTTCCCGTCCCCGTCCCCGTCGTCTTGTTTCGATTTCAAATTGAAATTTTATGCACAGAAAAAGCAAATTCTCACGCGTAACTGGAGCAGTTGTTGCTGCCGTTGTTTTTGGTGTTGCTGGTGTTGCCGTTGCCGTTGCTGTTGGTGGCTTTAGAGTCAGTTACAATTTGTGTTGTTAATTCAATTTACGTTTTTGAAATTTTAATTAACTCGAAACTTGGATGTTGGATGTTGGAAGTTGAAGTTAAAGTTTTCTCTTTCTCTCCCATGGTCTTGAAATTTACACATGTTCTTTTTGTGGGTTCACTTAATGTGCCACAAATTGAAAGCCATTTAGTGTCTCAGACCTTTGGGGCGGGGACCCTTTCAAACACGTTCTGTGACATACATCAATCAGTTCGGTTCATTTCAGTTTGAATGGAATCGGATTTAGTTTTCGTTTTTTCTGCAATTCTTTTCACTCATTACAAATGCCAAAGATGTTGACTTTAAGCTCGGCCACAGAAGAAATTTCTCAACTAATTCTTAAAGATCTAGCCGCAGTCTCATTTCATGTTATTCGGCTCACCTCTGCTTCTGGTTAAGAGTGAGGTCTTCGGTCTAGGAAAATTAATTAGAGGGGCGTTGTGGTTGTGAGGCGTGTCTGCTTGCCGTTATGCTTCACTGACCAAATTCGACAAAAGACAAAAGCAAAATGGCAACTAAATAACAAAAATTCATCTCCATCTCGTTGGTTGGTGGACACAAATGAAATGAAACTTAAAAGTTGCCCCTCCACAGATACTTGTGGTACGGGGGCGGGCTGTTAAGTTGGCTGCTTCGTTATGCAAATCTGATGCGGAGCGAAGCGACAACAACGAAAACAAAAGGAGAAGAAAATCCCAAACATTTTGTAAAAATAAACTCAGAAACTCGGTGTTGCTTCGCCACAATGTACTGCCAAAAGCCAGAGATTGAACAAGTTGTTTAAACAAAATTTCAAATAAAATATGATTTGTATATATGTAAATACATATGAGTAAATCTTTAAAATGTAAACTGTGTATCTGGTTAGATTATGACCTGTTTGAAATTTAAGTCGGCTCGATCTCAATCTTATAGAGAAGAATAAAGCTATTTCAAAAACCACCAAGTTTTATCATCAGAAAAATGATAAAGAACTCCACAATTACAATAGCCATACCAACGCTAAAACTAGTTGGGAATTGCAACTAAATGAAGAGAAAAAGGATTGGCAAAGCCTACATTACCCAAGTCCGTAAACTGTAAAGTGTTAAATTTAACAACAATGGTTAAAAAATCAAATTTATACCATATTTAGTATTTTCGAAATTTTATTTTGATTTTCCTGAATCCCAAGTAAATAAGTGGGTAAAAATTTGAACATATTTGTTGGTTATTGTATTAAAATTATGTTTCGCAAAAGTCATCTTAAGAAAAAAGGTCTAGTTATAGGTCTATTTTAACTAAACTAAAGTGCATCGGTATGCATTTCCGGTGAAATGTTCAATTTATGGCCAATTATCTTTTTGGGGGGTTTCGGTACTAAAAGGTGAATGCAATTCCTCGTCGAATAAGATAGACTTTGTCGACTAGAAAATCATTTTCATTAACTGAATACAAGTTGGACCAGATTTGGTTCCAAAACCTGGGCACTTGCGGTTAATTTTGATTCACTTATGGCCTAACAATGAGAATACATATATTCATTGTCAGGAGTGTTCACTGTATGGAGAAAGTATGCAGCATAACTTCAATATTCCAGTTGTAAAGGTCTAGAAAAATATTGGAATCAGGAATAAAAAAAATGTTGATTGATTAAAAATACTTTCCCCTATGCGCTGATTTTTCCTGAAAATGAATATATAAAGTATTCGTTAGTAATTAAAAAAGTTTTGATTTGAAAATAGATAATATGATTGAATTTCTCGTTTTTAAAAACTTTTACTGTTTCTCTCTCCTTTTATTCTTTTGCTGGTTCAGTTTATTTATTCAAACTTCTTCAGGTTGGTTTTTTCATCCTAACATTTTTAAAATTTATATTGCTTGGATTTTGTAGTAAAAAGAATCTAACTACTTTATAAGAGTGAAGCGTGGCTAAATCAATAGGAAACCGTCTGGTTTTTGGCTATATAGTAAATGCAAATTGTGTATATAAAGAAATGTCAAAAGACAAATAACATCAGCAAAAACAACAAAAGCGCGGTTTTTTCCCTTCCTCTTCCTCTTCCTCTTTTTTTTTTTTCTGTGTCCTTTTTGTTTTTGTCTTTTGGAATAAATAATAAACGTAAACGAATTAAAAATGTAACCAAACGAACTTTCCAACCAGCAGGCGGGAAATGGATGGACATGTTTGTGGCAAAGCATGGCAATCGGGGAGGGCGGAGGGTGGTGTACCATTGACGTTGGATTCCGAACTCTAGGAAATGGCCCTCTTTCAATATTCTCAAGAACGGCTTTCTTCCTTCACTTTTTGTTTACTCAAAAGCAAAAAGTTTATGCGCTTTTCAATTAGTTTTAATTGAAATTCTCATTTGTGTGCGCTGTGGATGGATTTGGTTAACGAATGCAAAGCAACTTGGTTTTCTTTAATTAAAGCGAAACAAAGAGCGAGAGGTAGAAAACTTAGATAGTGGTAAGATAGTAAGTAAGTCCTCGCTCCGAATTTGCTATACCATGCGACACTTGAAACAATTCCATATTTGAAATTTATTGGCCCAAAACGTGCATATGGAGTTATTTTTACATGCTGCTTAACAAGCATAAGTAGGCTATTCTACTCACTCTTATAAGCAGTTCATAATGGAACGGAAGTTACTGTCCGAAGGATCCTGTTTGAATCTTAATTCTATTGTAGTTAAAAACCAGAGGGCCGGACTCTAACTTCGACCGCGCCAAAGTTTGTATACCCTTGCAAGTTGTTTGATACTCTTTCCTCACTTATAGCCGTCAAAGTGGAAAAACGTTTTATCTAAAAATAATTATGTTTGCGATAGAACGGCCCACAATCTTGGCATAGGAAATAACGAAGTTATTGATCAAAGTCACTGTTTTCCACCGATCATTCCTATGGGAGCTAAATGATATAGTCACCCAATCTTTATCAAAGTCGGCAAATATTTTTTTTGAAAACAATCGCGTCAAAAGTAACGAAGTTATTGACAAAAGTCACTGTTCGTGACTTTGACGTTTGTATGGGAGCTATATGATATCCGATCCGGCTGAATCTTAGATATACAACCCCTGCACTATATAGAAGCCTACATTTCAGCTCTGCAGCTCTTACGGTCTAGGAGGAGTTTGCGTTGATCCAGACGGACGGACGGACATGGCTATTTGAACTCATCTCGTCGTGCTGATCAAGAATATATATACTTTATATGGTCGGAGATGCTTCCTTTTATGCGTTGTACACTTCTGACGAAAATTAATATACCCTTTCTGCAAGGGAAATTTAATATTGATGAGTCTACTGCACATATGAACAACTATGATAAATTTGATCAAGATCGGATGACAATATCATATAGCTCCCATAGGAACGATCGGTGAAAAACAGTGAGTTTGATTAATAACTTCGTTTTTTTCTATGCTAAGATTGAAGGCCGTTCTTTTGCAAACATAATTCTTTTTAGATAAAACGTTTTTCCACTTTGACGGCTATAAGTGAGGAAAGAGTATCAAACAACTTGCAAGGGTATACAAACTTCGGCGCGGTCGAAGCTAGAGTCCGGCCCTCTAGTTTTTTTTTCCATCTTGGTTAAATTGAATATTTGTGTTATGCAGTTTATCATAGTTTTTCTAGATTTACAACTTTTTTTAAGAGTTCATACATGTACATATCTATGATATTAAATATTAGAGAAAATATCACAAATATTTGAACAGCCGAAAAACGGATATAGCTGAGATTAAAGGTTCATAAACTGACAATTTCATCGAGTTACTTAAAAGACGAGAAAGTCGGAAAGTGCGTATATAAAAATGTCATAAAATAGTATTGAAATAATATTATTTTGTAATTGACCATTATTTTGCTTTGAAATTGAAGATTGAAAGTATTTTGTTTGTCTTTCAAAAAGATTTGATTAATATTTCTTTGAATAAAATGATATAAGATTAATATGGATTTTCTATAACTTTGTGAATAGTTTCGTATTGAAACAGAGACAAACAGACTCAATTCTTTCGGACAATCTAAATAAATGATAGACGCAGCGAAATTGTCAGCTCCATAAAGGTATTTGAGTTAAGGGAATTTTACTGTATATTCATGGCATGATGTTTGGACAACGTAGAAATACATTACCCCGTTCTCCCTTCGACGTATCTGTTTGTGTCTTTCTTTTAACGCTAATCAAGTTATTCCAATGCCAATTGAAAAACAACTTTTGCCAATAAAAGTTATTGACAACTGCCTCGCCCCCACCACCTGATCGCCGCTTCTAAGCCAAGCGTTTGCATTTACAACTAGCAAATGGCATTAAAAGAACATTTTATTCAATTGCTGCCAACATAGAAAAACAAATAAAATTTATTTAATTTTTTGGTCCTTTTCTTTTTTTTTTTGTTTGGCTACTTTTGTGCGGAGGGCATCAAATAAAATCAAATGATGCGTTGAAAGGAAAGTTTCAGAAAGAGCCTGAAGCTAGTGTTGTTTTTTTCTGTAAAAGGGATGTACCCGCCCCTTTTGGGGGTGAAATGGGTCCCAACGGGGGGAGTGGTCGTGTGTGTGGTTGGTTGGAACGTTTTTGGTTCAATAGATACACACATGCCCATGGACATGCACATTGTGGAAGAGATGGAGATGGCGTTGGTCCAAGAGCCATTTGATGATTTTTGCGTCACCGTTGGTCAAAATCATTTCGAGCGCAAGCAACTGGAAACTGTATAAAAATAATGAAAAAATAAAAAAAAGAAACCAGAGGGACGAAGTAATGTGTGTGAATATGAGAGAGAAAGAGAGAGAGAGAGAGAGAGATTGGAAGAGATGGGAGGGGGATTGGGCGAACCGAGAGGGAGAGAAAAAAGCAACTTGAAATAAATGGTCAAAAGAAATAAACAGTCCCATAAAGAATAATCATTCAGAATTCTGCTGAATTATGCATGAGCAGACAGACGGACAGACAGACAGAGACAGAGGCAGAGACAGAGACAGTCGGCCGAACGATCCTGGACCAGGAGTAGCAGCAACGACAGAAGCGGCAGCAACTGGACGCCACTCTAAGGCATCCAGCAGCTGCCCTGACTGGGCCATCAGCGGGGGGTGGGTCTTGCGTCTCACTACCGTTCTACCGTTCTTTTCACATATGCGAAAAATCTCCTTCGTCCACCCCACCCATTCCCATTCCCATTCCACTCCGCCCTTCTCTTTGGCTAGCATCATTTTCCTCCTTTATTATCTTCTGTTTGCTTTGGCTGGATTTTTATCAGCCAGAGAGGCTTCTCTCTAAGCAGTTAGCAGTTTTTCTTCTTCATCTCCCGCGGAGCTAGCTGGCGCTTGCCAAAAGTCAACCAACATTCGCATAATTTTCGATAAAGCTTTTCTGCAAATGAAATTCAAGTGGTTACACATTTGGTCTGTCTCCCACCACCAACTCCTCCAACCACACACACACACACACACACACACACACTCATTCCATTCCCCATCTGTCGCCTCCTTAACTTATCTCAACTTCGACTATTTCAGCCAATTTTTGCCCTGGTAATTTTTCTGGCCGTCTCCTCTTCCTTTGTCGACCGCTCATCCGTTATTTGCCACTGGCCAGAGAATGCTCATTCTTTTTTCCACATTATATGGTCAGCACATCTCATTATCTGCTCTTTGTTTTTGTTTGTTTGCTTAGTGATTTTTCGTTTTTTCCCTCACCCTTTTGCCCTTTTGGTTTGCTTATTTATTGTTTCTCTTTGATAATAAAAGGTAATGTGAAATTGAAATTAATCTAACTAAATAGCTCAACAAAAGGCAACCACCTATACAACCTCCAACTCCTTTTGGGATTTCATTCAAGACAAATACTTAAAGAAAAGGTAGGATGTAAAATTGTTAGACTATCGAATGCAGCCAATAAAATATCACCAATAGAAAATAACTTTTTGAAATTACAATTACGGATAAGAAATCAAAAATTGTGCTCTTAATACAATTTTCAACCTTTTCAGGACATCAACACCTACAATTTCTATAAAATTATATAAAAAAATTTAAATGAAGGAAGTCTTCTAATTAGTATATCTGTAATAAAATCACATCTTGATTAAAATATATAAATAGAGAATATCAATTATTTTATGGCACATACATCAAAATCTTGCTCGGCGAATAAATTTTCAATTTTATATTTAGCATAAGCCGAAGGGTAATTGTTAAGGTCATTCCATAAATCTGTATTAATCAGTTCAGATTAACTCTGTTGCATGTCCTGCTAAAACTTTTCCACAATATCCTTTTAACCAATGAGAGAGAGAGAGACCTACATCTGTGTTGCGGTTTGTGATGTTGCTTATTTTGTAAATTACTGAACACGTTTAGTAAATGTGGCTCACATATAGTTTTTGGTGTCTTGCAATTTGATTTGCTTTTTATAAATAATTTATTGATTTAGTCTAGACAGATGAAACACGCAGCAAACAGAAGCCGATCTTACACATTATCAATCATAACTGTGGCAATATTTTGACTGACTGCCCTATTTTCTACCTGTCTTGCTCCATGAAAATATATATAAAATGAGTCAAGTGCATATTTAAATATAAAATTGTATATATGTATACATACATATATGTATGTACATAGATCGGCTGACTTATCAGCGTAATGGAGACGACTATCAGATAGACAACAACCACAACAAACGCTTATGATTGCGGTTGTGTTTATTGCATCAGATGATGATGAAGATGAGAATGTAAATTGAAATCAGAATCAAAATCAAAATCAGTATCTGAGACTCAGTATGAAACGAAAACGCTAATCATATTTAGCTAGCCAAGTGACAGAAAAATGTATATTAAAAACATGTTTATAGAATTTGTTTTTTTTTTTTTTTTTTGTTTTGCTAATAATAGATCAAGATGAAAAACAGTTTGAACTGTTACTCCTTTAGTTGTTTACATTGAACACTCAGTTTTGGATCAACCCTCGTTGCGGCTTCATTGGGGGGCAGTAATAATGATGATAATGCAGCCCCATTTAATTTGTGCAAAAGAAAAACATAATTTAATCTGTTATTGTTATTGTAAAGCAACAAAAACAACAAAACCTTCTTTTCTAAAATGCGTCAATGAACGCATTTTCACATGATAATGGACCAACAACCAAAAGGCAACCATCTAGCCATTCAACCATCCAAGTGAATGCCTTTCTATTGGAATGGAAACTTTTCATCAGACATATCAAGACGAAACTATTTTTCGCCTTTCTTGTCACCAGGGGGCCCACAATCACAAATCAAATCAGTTTGATCTATGGTTTAGCATGTGCCAATCTGAGTTTTTGGGGCTGCTCACACATACATACATACATGTACATTTATGGCTGATAACCTGATGGCCCACAGCGGCTTAGATGAAAGGCTCATCATGACTTTGTCTTGAAACCAGACCAAATGCGGTCATTGAACAAATCACCTAAAATGATTAATAATTATTTTTTTTTATATTCCTATGTTATCTCTTTTTGTCTTTTCTAATGATATTTGAGAAACGTGAGCCTTTTGAGGATTGTTCATTGTTTAATTATTTAGTGTTTTGTTTGGGCTTTTGACATATTTTAAATTTATAGTGTGTTTGTTTTTTGTTTCTTTTTTTGTTTTTTATTTTTGTATCAAATTGTTCGTTGCGGTTTTTCTACGTAGAATCTTCCGCTTGACTTTGTGTTGTTGCCAAATGCATCTGTGGGACTGATAAGCTGTTCCTACATATACATACACACAAACATACATACATATTTGTACATACATATATACACCTACTGATTTGTGTAAATTGAGCTGATGTTCCGAGGTTTAATTAGCCGAGCTTGTAACATGAACAATCATAATTCCACTGGCATTCAATCAATGCAGACGTGAGAATCTTACTCGTCTACGTAGTGATCTCGTGCAGTAAAGTGTCTCAATTTGTTTATATTTATAAATAAATAAATATATATTTATAAACTGCACATATACTACGAATATTGCAATTACATAAATATCTATCACAACTAAGGCAGTTAATAATAAACGATGGCGCACAATAATAATGGAAATTTCAGTAATAAACTGAGAAATGGTAAGTTTAAGATCAAAGAGAAGTAGATAGAGAGAGGGAGAGACTTATAGCACTTTCCATTCCATCTAGATGTGGAAGAGGAAGCGAAGCCGTCCTGCTCGAAAACAGAGTCGAAAATATTTCCCGATAAAATATACAAATCAGAGCAACCGAAAGGGGAAGACGCAACCGGTATGACCTGCGAGTGCGGAGTATTTGGCGCCATTGCTTGTGGGGATTACCCAACTCAGGTGAGAAAATTCACATCATCCCAGGGGCTACATCCTTATTCAATTCAAGTGTCACACAGAAGGCTAACATAGTTTGTCATTAATCATTGTAATTCACATCATTACCTACCTTATACCTAGGTATAGGCTAATCTAAATTTATTTTGACTTCTCATCTTGACAGCCAGAAATTTGAATAGATCATTGCAAATAATTGGGTATTGTTCAACAGAACTTTTAGCACTTTAATCATTTGGTATTGGGATAATTCCTGAGTCCCAGTAAACCATAGACAGATTTGATATAACAAAATTGATCACTCTTATCGCTTAACGAAATATTGATCACATCTAATTACAAGTAGGTCAATAGTGAGAGATTCCACTCTCGAATCGGCTGGAAATCTATATCTGTATCACGGGGCTATGGCCAACGCCTCGAGTTGACGACAATGACGTCAATTAGAATTAAATCCGGGCAATCGGATGGTTGTGGTTTTAATCAGTTAAATCGTCATGATTCTGCTTCTTTTTGATGTTGTTATTGTTTGTAATGAAATGGAAAATAACAGGAAAACATAATTTCGCTTCTTTGGGTTGACAACAATAACAAGAATACATTATCGGGCATAATTGATTATAAGTACTTATTATGTTGAATAATCTCGTCTTCCATCAAAGTGAACAATACTATACGTATTATCGAATATTGGCTACCCCTTGCCTTTTTTTATCTGGGAGGATCTTTATGGAGATTTTTGTCAGGCTTAGATGAATATGGTTTATTTTTTTCGATTTTCATTTCACTTTGTTCTGTCTACTCATTATTATTATCTAAGAATTATTGAAAGTGTTCCCGTCTTAAGATGCATTTTTTGTATATGTATATTTGTTAAATTCAAAAGTTACAAGAAATGTATTTTTGTTTTTAGCTTGATATTGCCCAGATGATATGCCTGGGCTTGGTGGCCTTGCAGCATCGTGGCCAGGAATCGGCTGGCATTGTGACCAGTATTGGTAAATCTTCAAAGAACTTCAGTGTGCATAAGGGCATGGGAATGATTAATAATCTCTTCAACGATGAGGCCATTCGTAAACTAAAGGGAAATCTAGGCATTGGTCACACCCGTTACTCTACTTCGGCTGCTTCAGAGGTGGTGAATTGTCAACCATTTGTGGTGCACACAGCTCATGGTGCCCTGGCCATAGCCCACAATGGTGAGCTGGTCAATTGCGAGTCGCTGCGTCGCGAGGTACTTGAGCGCGGCGTCGGCTTGTCCACACACAGTGACAGCGAACTGATTGCCCAATCCCTGTGCTGTGCCCCCGAAGACGTATCCGAACACGATGGTCCCAACTGGCCGGCTCGTATTCGGCATTTCATGACATTGGCTCCACTCTCGTATTCTCTGGTGGTCATGCACAAGGATAAGATCTACGCTGTACGCGATTCATATGGCAATCGGCCACTTTGTCTGGGAAAGATTGTGCCCATGGATGCGGGCTATGCCAATATTGATGACCAGTTGGCTGAGGGTTGGGTGGTCAGCAGTGAGAGTTGCGGCTTTCTATCGATCGGAGCACGCTATGTCCGAGAAGTGGAGCCCGGCGAGATAATCGAACTGTCCCGAAATGGTTATCGCACCGTAGATATTGTGGAGCGGCCCGACTACAAGCGCATGGCTTTCTGCATATTCGAGTATGTCTATTTTGCACGCAGCGATTCCATGTTCGAGGGCCAGATGGTCTATTCCGCCAGATTGCAGTGTGGCAGGCAATTGGCTAGGGAGTCGCCTTTAGAGGCCGATTTAGTTAGCTCGGTGCCCGAATCGGGAACAGCTGCGGCCCATGGCTACGCCAGAGAGTCGGGTCTACCGTTTGGCGAAGTGCTCTGCAAGAATCGCTATGTGGGACGAACATTCATTCAGCCCTCAAATCGACTGCGACAATTGGGGGTCGCAAAGAAATTCGGTGCCCTGGCCCAAAATGTCGAGGGCAAACGAATTGTCCTTATCGATGATTCAATTGTGCGAGGCAATACAATTGGTCCGATTATCAAACTTTTGCGAGATGCCGGAGCCATTGAGGTTCACATACGGATAGCCAGTCCTCCACTTCAATATCCCTGCTACATGGGCATCAATATACCGACGCGAGAGGAACTGATTGCCAACAAACTGAATGCTGAGCAGCTGGCCGAGCATGTGGGAGCCGATAGTTTGGCCTATCTCAGTGTCGAGGGACTGATAAAGGCTGTGCAGATGAACAAGGCCCATGTGAATCCCATAAAAGCTGGTTATTGCACAGCTTGTCTAACGGGAGAGTATCCGGGCGGATTGCCTGAAGAGCTTAGCTGGTAGCCACCATCTTATCCCATCCTCCCCTTACTACGTTTTTTTTCCCTTAGCCTTTAATTAGTTTTTAACTTGAATCGTGTGTATGTGTATATAAAATGTATATTATCAAAATATTATACCAGCTAAATGTTATTGCATATAAAAAATCATCTAGGCAACACGTATTCTAAATGCAAATGGCGAGATCCAGCGAACACTCCCATCGCATGGCCTGATTATAATCAAAACTGTCTAATGCCATAACTTCAATTCATTTCAATTTATATCTCTGAAATTCTGAGGCAACAACATCGAGTGGGAATGTGGGCAATGTTGAGAGCTTTCTCCCAGTTCCGGATATAGCCGTCATATCATACAATATGGTAATCGTGTTTGCTTCATTCTGTTCGTTTTTCTTTTCCTTTTTTGTTCGCCTTGTCTCTTTCCGGTTGCTGACTGCTTCAGCTCCTTCTCCCGCGGGGCGTTGCAATGTCTAAAGTGGGGCGTTTAGGGCGTTTAATCCTGCGGAAGATGTCCTTGCGGTTGTTCCCTCATCCTCCCCTCCACACCTCTCACTGACTCACTCACTCACTCTCTCTCTCTTTCGCTCTAGTGTATATATTTTTTATGAGTCTCGCTTGGATACTGAAGTCAACAATGTCATCATTATTCTTGAATATTGTGTTGTATTTTCGCAAACAATTTCGCTAAGCTGTGCAGCATTGCCATCAAGTGTAAGGACGGGTAAGCAGTGGGTAGGATTCGGGGGTTGGGGCACTGGGTAAGGACACCAGAAGAAGAAAATAATATGCGCTGTCATTGTAACTCGCTTGATTAATTCCTGTTTAGGGTAAAGGAAGTAAAACTTAAGGCATACACAATTCTTTTTCAGCTTTGCGACAATTGCAGATCCAAGCTCAAACAGTCAACGGAGAGATCAGAGAAATTATTTGAGAAATATTTTCTACAATACTTTTCATTGCCCCCCCAAAAAGTAGGCTATGCATTATGATGGTGCTGATATTGACATATCATATATGTATAGACAGTATTTATGTTATTTTTTTTTTAGGAATTTCAATACAATGTTTTAAACATGTTTAGTTTATCGGAAATACTAAAAAATCTGAATGAAATTTAATGCCATATACATAGTTCCCCCAACTCGTTAAATTCTAAATACGAAAATTCAAATCTTTAGTCTTCAGCCAATTATTAAATAGTGAAATATTTTATAAATTTGAGATCAATATCTCTGAAGTGGAAGCGTCCGAATATTAGTTTTAGATTATTATAATTTCCCCACCGCGAAATAAAATGTTTAGTAAATAAATGATAAGAATAAATAAAACTTGATTCGATATGCTATCAATTGATCAATTGATATATATACATACATATATCGAACATATTGACGAGTTGAAGGCCTTATCAACTAGTGCCTACTATACAATCATTAGGTTTAGTAATTATAACTAGACTTAATTTTCTTGAATCACCATTAATTTAATTAAAATTCTAATACATATAAATATATAATTATATAATTATTATTGTATGTATCTATTAGCTATTTCCACATACACCCATGTAGATGGGGGAAATATCCAAGGACTCCATCTTTAAAAACAATTATATTGAAAATCCTAAAACCAAACTTTACAAAGCAAATGAAAAGTTATTTGTTAAATTTGCAGTTATGGAATAGCTAGAGTTTTTTTTAAATTTATTTTATTAAATTATTCAAAAATTATATATGTATATCCATATATTACCCTATATTTAATATATTCAGTGTTTTGTGTGCTGATATACTTTTCAATGTAGTCGGCTGTTCATCTATTGACAATTACAGTAATAAAACAATTGATTGGCATGGTCAAGATCAATGATTGATTGATTTCACGACATTACTAAGACAAGCTTACATAGTTCAACTAGCTAGTTGAACTATCTAAAGCAACTGTTTATTAAAGGCAAATTTAATGAGACTTACTTTCTGGAGTACTTGATATACTTACTTAATGTAGTGCATTTGAAAAGTCTTCTTGGTGTTATAGAAATCGAATATATCTGGGTGTTCACCCCCAGCCCGACTCCATGCTTAGCCCAAGTGGCTACATAAAAGGAAACCATTGCTGGCAACATTGAAAACAGACGCTGGCACTTCTCACTGACACAAACGGCGCTTTCTGCTGCTGTTGCTGCTGCTGCTACAAGAAGGAAAAAAGAGGAATAAAAACCTCGACGTTTGCTTATGTGCGCCGTCGATCACAAACACAGACCCACACCAATGCCCACCCACACCCACACACATACACACATACACACACACACCCACACATATAGTGACAGCTCTAAACAGAACCATATTGCCAGAGTTTCCTTCACTTTAGTCTTTTTTTTTGTGTGTGCTGTTGCTGTTGCTCCGTCTGCTCGTGCGCCGCAAAACATGCTTTAAATTTTTTAATAACGCCAAGCTACAAGAGCGCTGACGCCCACGTCCGGAGTCGGGATCCGGTTTTCGTGCCCGATGACGACAACAACGACGACAGGCACAACGATAGCTCAGTGCCCCGCCCCCAGTTGACTGCCCTCTTCCGTCGTCATTTGCACAGAAGTTATGTAAATTAATGTTTACTTAAGTTCCCCATGTTATTTCTTTCTTTTTCATTCATTTTTTCTTTGCTCCTCAGCGCACCCCTCTCTCTCTCTCTCTCAGTTCCACATTTTTTTCTTTCATTCTTCTGTTGTTGTTTTTGTTGTTGCCTATTGCACTTTCACAATGTTGCCTACTTCAAAAATAAAAGCAGACAGGCTTAGCTAAAGAGAGACAGTGGCAAGGAAAACGGAGGTGGAAAATGGCCACGAAAAAAAAGTGCCATAAATTTTTTTATTTTCCTTTGGGTTGGGTTTTTTTTCTGCAATTTAATAAAAAGCATCCAAAACAATCAAGCTTATTTTATTTTCAGCTACAGTGTGGGTGTGCGGGGTGCTGGGTTGGGTGCTGGGTCTCGGGTGAGTGTGCCAAAAATTATGGCAATGCGATGCAAATTTTAAGGAAATGAGTGAAAATTATATCATATCATGATTATGAAGCCATTAGACGTTAAATTTAATTCAAACAATATCATAACAAACACTAGAAAGAACGAAAAGGTAGAGGCGAGCCACAAATAACGGGCAACAGGTAGCACTTGAATAAGCAAACAAATAAAAGGACACCTTTATCAACAACATCAGCAAAATATCCTGAATGTCCTTTGGGGCCGAACGTGCCTCGAATGCTGAGCAACAATCAAACCAAACAACATATCAAATGTAATTTTCTGGCCAATAGAACAGAGCATAGCAGAGGGCTATTCACAAACACTCACACACACACACACTCACACACACACACACACACACACACACACTCAATATGTTGTCTTGGATTTACTTTTTGGGACCCTTTTTCTCAGTTCATTAGCAAATTTGAACTTCCGTCTTGGAAGACATTCCATGTGTCAACCGGACAACATTCCTGGACAGCCAAAAAATTTGCATTCCTGACCCTTTTGTGTCGAGAAAGGCAAGAAAATTGCCTTGTCCTTGCTGGTATAATTTGTAATTCGAATTAAAAGGTTTTAAATATATTTAATCCATACTTTAAATCAAAACTCAAATCAAAAGTGACTTGTCTTTAGAATAATATATATAATTTTGTTGTTGTGTTGTTGCTTTAAATATTTCTATTTGCATTTTTCATGCCCCATTCAACCGCCAACAACCCCACCCCGCCCCAACGCAAACAACATAGCACATTATCAACGTTATATTTTTTATACTTTTGTGTTACTTCATTAGCATAATATTTTTGGACAGCAACAAAAATGAATTTCGTCTGTCTGAACAACATTTCACACAACTTTGCGTTAATTTTCTAAATATTTTCTAAAATTTTCAAATTGCATTTGCACAACGTTGTCGACAATGAAGCTAAAAGCTGAATTATGCCCGCAGGGCCAAAAGCCAGCCAAGTTGCCGTGTTCGAGCTCCATCTTCCATCCATCTAACCATCTCCGGCTCCATCTACATGGCCATCATCATCATCATCATCATTGTCGTCATCATCCCAACCCAATAACAAACTTTCCTTCGTTCAAGTTGAATTTTATAATTTAAAATTACGAACTAAAATAATTTCATTTTTCGAGCTTGGCACGCAGAGCAAATGTTGCCGCTGGGCAACAAAAACAGAGTGTGAAGGAAGGAGAGGGAAGGAGAGTGTGGTTAAAGGGTCCACAGGAAATTAAGTGCATTATATATACTAGGTACATATATATGTATAGTATAACTATAACTATAAGTTAAGGCGCACTAACAAATACAAAAGCGCGTTGAGGTAATAAATATGCATGAACATTGTGTGTGTGCACAAAAGAATGCAACTAAGCTGGGTGGGTGAGAGAGAAAGGAGGTTTGGGGGAGGGTGAAGGCGTCATTTGACATCGCGTGCTTTCAGGTGATTTTCCCGCCATATTGGCCAATTCTGGAGTCGCGGAGCGTCGAGTCGATTGTTGGCCCACCCGTTGCAACATAGATAATAACGATAATTAAGGCAAGCGGCAAACCAAATCTCTGATTTGAAAAGAATTGAGTGTCATGCAACAGAGAATGATGAAAAATAAAGGAAGACAGAATGAGAAAGGGACAAGAGGAATACTTATAGGCATTATCGCCATTTTGGGGGCTGTTCTACGAGTGTATGTATATATGTACATCCGGCCACCATTGTCACAATGCGGCTATAATGCACGTCTGTTTGTTAACTGAGGCTAAGATCTTCTTGACAGTGACAGAAAAATATTGGTCTTTAATAAGTATTCTAATTGTTGTCACTTTCCACTCACCTATTTTACTTTTCTAAAGTTATCTCAATTTTTAATATAATTTTTTTCACTTGAACTCAAACTAATTTAACACTTAAGGGTATGTAAAAATGCAATTTAATTGCAATTCCCAACTAGTTTAAGCGTTAGAAACTACGACATTTCGGCATTCGATTCGGTTTCGGTATGAATTTCAAAAATGTCGTAATCTAAACAGGTTAATTATTTAACGGAAAATAGACCACAGACAGTTGACGGGCAAAGAGACAAAAATATGGCCATTAAAAACTAAACATAATCAGAGACTTAGCTTATTGCTTTCAATATATACTTCATACAGATATAACAGTGGTAAACAACCAGAAGATAATTTGGGGTCTCTGAAACGAAACCAAAAAAATTCTAAAACTATTTACATGATTTTTTCTAATTATAACTGAGGAGGCTAGAATTAATTTAGCAAAATAGGCGAGTCAGAAAAACCCCAACAACAGCATCCGATTCTCGATTAAAACTAATCAAGACTGTTTTCGTTTTCACGTCGTTTTTCATTCATTCATTCATTTATTCACTAATATTGATATATACATTTGATATGTGTGAGTATACAGTGGCGGACACGAATTTAGGACGTTTTTATACCCTTGCAAAAAGGGTATATTAATTTTGGTCAGAAGTGTGCAACGCATAGAACGAAGCATCTCAGACCATATAAAGTATATATATTCTTGATCAGCACGACGAGACGAGTTCAAATAGCCATGTCCGTCCGTCCGACCGTCCGTCCGTCCGTCTGGATCAACGCGAACTCCTCCGAGACCGTCAGAGCTACAGAGCTTAAATTTTGCACGTATGCTTGTATATACTGCAGGCGTTGTATATCTCGGATTCAGCCGGATCGGACCACTATATCATATAGCTCCCATACAAACGACAAAGTCACGAACAGTGACTTTTCTCAATAACTTCGTTATTTTATCAGCAATTGTCATAAAAGTTGGTATTGATCAGTTTTGTGTTCTTATTAATAATTGTGACAAATTTGATCAAGATCGGGTGACTATATCATATAGCTCCCATAGAAACGATCGGTGTAAAACAGTGACTTTGATCAATATCTTCGTTATTCCCTATGCTAAGATTAAAGGCCGTTCTTTCGCAGACATTAGACTTTTTGGGTAAAACGTGTTTACACTTTGATGGCTATGGGTAAGGAAAGAATTACCAAAACAGTTGCAAGGGTATACAAACTTCGACGTGGTCGAAGTTAACCCCGGCCCTCTGGTTTTTTTTTTGACTTTAGTTGTGATTTTTCCGGCTTCTAAATAATTTAATGCAATAAAATTTATGTCCCCCAAAAAACGGACTTTTCTTGTTCAAATGCACCTGTGAAAAAAACGGATTAAACTATGATGACCATTTTTACAGTTTATGATCCAAATACAATAACCAACAAATTACAGAAAAAATTATTGCATTAAATTATTTAGAAGCCGGAAAAATCGGCACTAAAGTCAAAAAAAAAAAACGTCCTAAATTCGTGTCCGCCACTGTAATTCTAAGGGTTAAGAGTTCACGCTGCATTGGCATTTTCTAATTAAATATATAATAATTTGCTTGACATTGATGCTTAACGATAATACATATATTATGAGATAAGTTGGGGAGAAAATTGAATAAAAAAACCCCTTCACGTCGTTTTTAAACGTAAATCGACAGCAATTTTGCATTGTTTTCGAACTAGCTGTTCTTCATACAATCGTCAATAGTTTTTGTTTTCAAAGCTAAATTCTTTTCAATTTATGAAAGGATCGAATTTATTTACTTATAGCTAATATTATTGGCAACATATTCAAATCCCGTCATTTGCATTAATTTATACGAAAATTTTCAATTCATTTTCACTGGCTCAGAGGCAAGAACAGCCCTGAATAACAATCATTAGAAAAGTTTTGATAAAATGTTGAATGTTTTTGGAAATAAAATTATTAATGTAAATAATTTAGGCCCATTTTTTTCTTAATATTATCCACCAAGTGCAAAGGCGGTTTTAATTTACTAGACCAAATACAATAATTTTAATTTTTTTTGAAGAAGTTTTTTAAATCAGTTAAGAAATCTCCTGATATTGTAAAACAAATTGGGCAGTTCAAATAGTAACATTTTCATTTTTTCCAATGGATAGAAGTAACATGTTAGAAACTTTTTAATTGAAATTCAAATATTTAAAATACAAATTGAATAGACTTTTTTGTTGTCAACTGTGGCTGCTTATTTCGTAGAAACAAAAATCAATACAACAAGTGAATATTATGTCCATAAAGTCAAAAATTAAAGATTTTTAAGACGGCACACAATAGTAAAAAAATGTTTATACTTAACTTAATTTGGCTATTTTTAATCCGATTGATTTGGATGAAAATTTTCGTGTCCCACATTGACTAGTTCAGAATAATTTGAGAACTGTGAGAGAAAATTTGTTTAATGTAATTATTGAATTAAATTTAAAACAAACTTGATCTGCATATGTATGTATTCTTTGCTAGTCTATATACCGAATTCGATGGCTCTAGCTTATATAGTCTGTGAGATATAGGACAAAAGGGCATACAAACGGACTAAATCCTCCAAATTAATAATGGGATCGAAACGTTTACTTCTTTCTGTTTCAGTATACCAGTTCACAAAAATATATATTTGGCTGGATATATTATTAAAGTTGGGCGACTGGTGTAATGCAATTACATTATGTACAAAGAGTGTACAATGTATTGAGAAGATTCTTGGTCCAGATTGGACCAGATGACACCACTATATCATATAAACGATTTAGCTGATTTGGCGTAATGAATAAAGGACTTAGAGTCCTAAGGTTTGAAAATATCGAATTGCTCTTAAGGTTGTAAGAGCAAGCGGGACAGCATATGTGTTTTCTTTGACTTTTTACTTAAAGAAAGAGTGACCCAAACTGAGGCACATCCAAACGGCAATTGTCTGGTTCCTAGTTTAGAAAGTTTTCGGACAAGGTCATTGCCGATCCTATTCGTAAAAAGGTATTGTTCATAGTGGAACCTTATAATATAAAACGATATATAAATTTTGGTGCTAGCTAAGGTAAGAATGAAAATACTCTCATGACTAAACTGAATTGACATGGTTTATATTGGTAATTGTGAAAATTTTTCTCAGTGTTGCGACAAGGCAATTGGCTGGATGGTTTTCTAAATGATTGTTGGTCTTATACATACATACGTATAGTTTTATTTTGTTGTTGCTTTGTTTTTGTTTGTGTTTTATTATTATTTTGTTTGGCTTTTTCATGGCGCTGTAAGTGCATCTGGTGTGCTTCCCATTGCGTGTAAGTTCATTATGTTGTCAGTTGTTGTTGTTGTTGTTGTTGCTGTTGCTGTTGTTTGGCTTGTTCGTTGTGTGTCTGATACATCCAACCAGTGATAGCAACAACAACATCCGCAGTGGCAGTCGCAGTTGTCTGGCCACCATTGCGAATTTCTACATGGCCGCTCAACTGAAAATTGTTTCTGCAGTTTTTATTTTTTACACATTTCTGTTTTTTTTTTTTTTACATCGTTGTTGTTGTCTTTTTAGGTTGCCTTTTGAAAATTGCGATTTCCCGTTGTTTTTGTGTGTGTGTTGTTTGTATGCCAGATTATTTATTTTATTGTAATTATTTGATTGTAATCAATGCAAAGTGACGACTGCCTACGGCCTGAGAATACATATCAACAAATTAACATTATATGGTTAATTAAATTACAATTCATAAAAAAAGTTAATTAATTGTCAAACTATAATTATTTAGCTAAAAATGCGTTTTGCCAAATCATTGAACCATTATTTTCGCACAATTGCATTACAATTTCATTATTTTTCCACCTTCTGAGGACATTTTATTCTGGATTCTTCTAATATTCGTTCAGAATTTTACGCAATATTTGTTTTTTATCAATCCACTTTCATTCTTTTTAAACATCGATTTGTCGATATTTCCATTGCTGAAGGATTGTCTTATTGTTAAGATTACTTTGACTACTTTTGTTTGAAATAAAATGGGGTTGCATTTTTAAATAAAATGTCTATAAAACGATTATATTGATCACAATTAAGGTTTTTAGAAACTACAGAATTACTTTATTTGAAACTAAAAAACAAATTTTGTCTATGTTAGTAAAGAATCGAGCGTCTGTATGATATCCCTAACATTGAATGGTAATTTTGGACGGAACAACGTTTTGACGAGATAACATCTTACAAATTGATGACACTGGCTAACATGTACGAAAAAGTGACCCGTTCCTTTTGATTATGAGGGTGCAAGTGAGAGGGTACGTTGCCTCTTTTAAATTGATCATTGCATTTCGCAGAAATCAAACTAGAAATTTAAATAATCGAAAATGTATATACAACGAAGAGAGTTGATGAAAATAGTTAATTTACCACAAGTTTATTCTAGGATCATTATTGTTTACTTTATTCATCTGTTATTATACCTGTTGGATTATACCCGTATTCTGTTAATAAAATTATGCAATGCTGTCATCATTATATAGACTGGTCACACTTGCTTCTTAACATCGTCTTTTGTCTAAACTCTTGTTCGATGTGCACGTAGTCCCGGTGTTTCAGTGAGAAAATAATCAAATAACAAATAACCAATCAACATAAAATTAAACTTAAACCATAAAAAACTTAATCATTATTATCATCGGTAATTCAATAATACCCTTCCTGAAAGGTTGTGTTCACTTTGTTTGTGCAACCCATGGAAGAAAGCGACTCCGCTGGATGGCAGGGCTTACTTCTGTTGTGCCGAATATTTTTACTCTTTCTTTACCTGTAAAAAGGAGATCGAGCTACACACCAAAGACTTTAGTAAAATTAAAGCTTATTAATAAAATAGCTTACAAAACAAAAAATTTGTTTTGAAACAATTTTGCATAGAGTTGAACTTTAGGATCTTTTTAGTAAGCAGGAGTACTAAGCCAAATATAATACTAATACTAATATATAAGTACTATTATTCCAAATCTTTTATAGTTAGTTATATCCAAAGTCTCTTAATTACATAACAAATTGCACCAAATATGAACAAATTGGGCACAATTAGGAGACACGAAAAGTGACGACAAGTGTGTCGTTCCCTCTCGCTTGCACCCTAATGCGATCAAATGGAACGGATCACTTTTTTAAGATTTTTAAGAAATTATAACGTCAAAATGTTTTTCTGACTAATAATATTTTTTGGCTGTTACGTATGACAAGGTTGTTTAGTATATTGAACCAACAAATTTAACATTTTGTTCTAAATTTTGAAGTATACATTTTTACTTTTGACCTAATCGTCTTAGGGAAGCTAACTGGCATCTAAATCGGAAATACATATATCATATATGTATAATACCTGCCGTATATAGATTTCACTTTAACTTAATAGTCTATAAGAAGGCAGCTATGATACCGACGATCGTTCCGTACGTACTTAGCTATATCGACTCGGTTGTAGAAACTCATCAAAATATTATTTATATACTTTATGGGGCGGAAAAGTGTCCTTATGCTTGTTATACACATATACGTTTTATTGCCAAATGAAATAATAAATCATTCAATAATTATTTTTTTAAAGAACGTTCGTAGGTTATGGAATTAAATCACGAAATGAAGATTAAACAAATAAAATGTAGATTTGGGACTACATTTAAATCACTTTGTACTCGATTATTCATTATTTTGCTTTTATTTGTAGTAATTTTCTTTGTTTTGACATGAAACCAACAAACGTATTCAACGTAAACGTAAAAGAAATGTGTGGAGTTGTGTGTTAAAAAAATCATCTATTCCCCCTTCCTCTCCCTTCTATATTAACCATACGATAACGAAACTTTTCTATGGCTACCAAAACTCCAGCAAGAAACAAGTGCTTAATTTGGGGCTTCCTTGTTTTATGTGCCAATGTATCCAGCACGCATGTCCTTTTTGATGGGGGAGCAGCTCCACTTAGTTTTTGGTTTGTGAATTCACTAAGCTCCCCTCAAAAAAAGAACAGTGGCGACCTCTATCGGTGGTGTCAAACTCCAAAGAAAGCAACAACAATAATGGGGTTATATGTTGTGAATATTATTTGTACATGTATGTCTGTGCCTACCTTTGTATATATATTTGGAAACCAACTGATGTTGGCTAAAAGAGGAAGAAGCTGAAGAAACAAACATACGAAATGCAAGCAATAAGAAAATCTGCCAAGAAAGAAATCACGTAACTGTCAAATATCTCATCATATCTCATTTTATGTTGATCGACTGTGGGAAAAAGCTTTCTTGGGTTTGAATTTGGCTTGGTTTGCTCTGCTTTGGGTGTTTTTTTAGCTTCTTTTGTTTTAATTTTGAAAAGATCTTGGCTGTCTGATATGGCGGCAGATTCACACATGTCTTGTAGATTATTATAATGTGAACTGGTATAATTTTTCAAGGAGCTTTTGTAGATTGTGTGGCTCGGTTTTAGAGGTTTTTGGCAGTCACGTTCTGCAGTTGGTCTGCATTTAGCTCAGACATATTATGAATGTGGAACTGTGGGCAAATATTTGAACAATTCTTCAAATGAAATTTCAGTTTTCAGGTTTTGCTGAAATTCTTTTCCGCTCCATGAGAAATTGAAATCAAGTGAAATTTCACTACGATTTTCTAGCTTATGATAAGACATCAGCAAACAAAGTGTGAAATGAGAATAACAAAACCAGGCACCTAAGTAGGAAACATTCATAAATAAGGCAAAAAGAAAAAAACAAATTTACATATTATATCTTAGCATTAGCAATAGATCTAGACTTTACATTTCAAAAGTGAAGGTATCATAACTGGAAGACAAAACGATTTCCAACCATTTTAGGCACAAATCACTGTAAAAAGAATGGAAGGTCATTTAGGGTATTAAGATACGAGGAAAAAAAGTGTTAATGGCATAAAAATAAATTAAGACTCTCTAAATTTTACTTGCTATGCCTGCCCGTAACTTAAACGGTCTAAACAAAATATGTAGATTAAGAAAACGAAAACAAAGTATTTCAATGAATTCTATTTGAAAATTTGTAAAAATGTTTAAAAAATTCTTTAAAAGAAACCATTAGCTTTTCGAATCTGTAATTATGTAGTTTAAATCCTAACATTTACATTAATAATTGAACTTCTAATTTGCATTAAAACCTAGAAAACTTATATTGTCGGTTTTTGTCACTGAATAAATTATAAACAACATGTTTAATGTATAATATATGTTTAATAGTAAAAGACATACTTCATGTCGAGTCTTTAATGTTAATTTTGTAATTAATTATTTAGCCATAAACAGATACAGATTACCTCAACACTTACTTTGGCAAGAAACGTCAAATCAAATAATTTTTTAGATGATTGACTGTATTCTGGACTAATTCATTCATTAACGGTTGTATGTGCTTGAAGAAATATTTGCTGCGATTTTAAAGGGAAATGGTGAAATTTGAATAGCAATAAACATTTGAATTATTGTTAGATGTTTCTAAAGATGTTTATTTCAAAAGTTGACCGCTAGACGGCGAATAAGTGATGATTCGAGTGGCGATGATTCATACATACCTATGAATGTATAAATGTATGCAAACACGCTTGATACTAGAGGAGACATCAGATATGAACGAAATACATGTCGCTAGGTGGCGTCATTGATTGCTCTGACTAGTCATCTGGCAAAAAGAAACAAATTCGCAATTCATTTGAGTAACAACAACCTCCAACTTGCTAATTATTACATTCCAAAACATTAAATTTAATATAGAATCATTTCAGTTGGAAGAGAGTTAAATAGTGTTAACTGCATTAATGTCTTAACACAAATTAATTCAATTTTACTGATTATTTGTAACGTTAATCAACAAACAACCGTTCAAGTTGCTACATTTTCTACAAGATAAGTTTCAATTTTATCCTTCTTCGTTTTTGTCTTATTTCATTGTAACAAAAAAGGATCTGGTTGTGCTAAATGATAAGTTTACGTATCATTATTTTCAAGGAATACTTGAAGGAAGCATCTTCGACCATAAAGAGTAAATATACTCTTGGGCAGTTGAATGAGATGTGTTATAGAAATAGCCGTTTTTGCCTGCCTTTAGACCGCTTAAACGAGCTTCAATATATAGCCAGGTGTGAGAGTCCCCTGCCCCTCTAGGTCGAACTATAATTTTGTTTTAAATATCTCGTTTACTTCAATTCATATAAATTTATATTTTTTGTAGGAATTGAAATGAAATTGCATTTAAAAAATACAGTTAAAGGATGTCTGCTCCCCCTAATTGAAATCCTGGCTACGCTCTCGGATATAGTAGGCAACGACTAAGCCAACTTTGTTGAATAACTTTTCATTTTACAAGCCTTTATCAGAAATATAAATGTAAGTCAGTTTAATATATGTATGTACATTTTGGATGATCAAATGATTATATTACTTATATATCTCTCATACAAAAATAATTATGATCAGAAAAACTTGTTTGCATCAAATTAAGTAATTAACTTATGGAACCTAACTTGAAATAACACTATAACTATTAACGCCGCATTGCTCTAACTTGAGTTTGAATCCTGAATATAAGGGAAAGAAAAACTTGCAAGGGTATTCAATCATGTAGGATGATTCTGTCCGTCGTTTTCTTTTTTTTTTTGCTGTGATCGATCTGTTTATGCCAAGCATATCTAAGATGTATATCCGATTTAAGAGATAACTTTAAATTGCCAACAAGAATTTGAATAGTTGTATATCTAGGGGTTTTCTCTGACGATTCAATTAGATATACTACAATGAACTTTGGTCTTCGTCGAGGATCAAGGTCCATTCATCAAAAATTGTTGGTTTTATAGTTAATCTAGATTTTTCAAATAAAAATTCCAATTTGTTTTCCCATACCCATGGAATATTATATATAAGTTTTGTGGGTTAAGTGTCTTGCATGTGTCTAGAAGAGGCATCAAATTCCACTTTTTAATTGGGTAACTTTCCTATAGAAACTATCTCCCTCTCACTATCTCAGTCTAACTCTCTCATTGTCTCTGTTTCTTTCTCTGATGTGGCATTCTTGTGCTCACCTACAACTCTATCCATTTGCCATTAGCCATTCCCATTGTCAGACAAATGGAATCCATGGAACGCTGCGATGAACACTTAAACCTAAAACCCAAAACCCAACTATATAAATGCATAGGAGCGTATCATAACCGGATCGGAGCGTGAACTTACTAAAATTCGCCTCCCTCAAAAAAAAAAAAAAAAAAAAGAAAAACAACCAAGCAACAAAAAACAAAAAAGAAGTAAAATGCAATATGCACTAGAGCATGACGCACTCAGCATGGCATGGTGAAGTGGAGAAGGGAAGGCGTCGAGATGGAGCAGGAGAGTATTATTAATGGACAGGTCCACGCTTAGAGCACTCCAAAAATTGCTTGTCGCAGTGCAAAAGTTGCAACTTGCCACTGCCACTGCCACTGCCGCTTCATGGGTTAGTTGGGCGAGTTGAAGCGAGTGAGATCTCTGGCCGCTGATAGCCACGGTCAAGTTCATCGACGGCGACGACTGCAAAGATCTGTTTCATTAGCGTGTAACGTCGGCAAATTGAAAATGTGTGTAACGGATCCCACAGAGACAGAGACAGGACAGGACAGGGGCAGGAGCAGAGAGCTAGAGAGTGGGACGGGGAAAAGGACCTCAATTGAGATAAGCATCTACCCTGGGCTAAATAGTTTATTGATATGCTAGTAAAAAAGGACAGGGAAATGCACCTGCCTCTACTAGCTTCTCCCGGTTCTACTCGCGCTACCGTCTTCGCTTCTGTTTTTTATTATAGGCTGACCATGACTTGGCAGTTTTTTTCCCTTTTCATTTGACTTTCTTCCTTTTCTTTTATGTCTGTTGACCAGATCACCTTGAAAGTAAAAGCTGCCCATTGCATTTTTATGTTAATTTCGTGTGTGTGTGTGTGTTTAATATTAAACTTTGCGCGCAAAAAAGTATTAAATTAAAACAAACAAATAATGAATAATAAGCAGCACAGCGTCAAAAGAGACGAAGAGCGAGAGAGAGAGAGAGAGATTAGTTAATTTGCATAAGATGAGCGAGACACTGAGATATCGAAACAGCAGAAACACAGCCACAGACAGTGGAAGAATTAAAGAAAGAGACAGGTACAGAGGGAGAGAAAGAGAGATCGGACAAGATCAGCTGATCATAACTACTTTGCGCCACTGTCTTTTTATACCATTCACCCATAAAGTGATGTGGTATATAAGAGTCGCCCCAAATCTATGTGAGAAGCAGATGTAAAACTTTTCGGACCCCAAAGAGTATGTATATATATACATATATGTTCATATTCTTGATCAAAACCGAGTCATTTATCAACAGCTAGAGATGTCAAACTAAAGATATTAAATTTGTTTAGTAAACGTTTCTACTAAGTGGCAAGTAAGGCCGTTGATTAGTGTTGGCGCTCAAGTGCATTTCCCAAAAGGATCCTATTCATTTGGTATTATAAATTACACTTAATGCTTGGTATAGCAAAGTCGGCGAGGCGACTTACTTACTTCATTAGTTATGCTTAGATAATTTTTTTAATAGCATGCAAAGTGGTCTAACATTTAATCAAGACACTTCCAATTAGTTAAGCTCGTTACACTTTCTGTGCTATTTTAGCGCATACTGACACTGACTCTCCCCCCCGCCATAGCCCCTCAAACCACGACGATAATGTCAATTGAGTGAAAATTAATGTGTTTAGAAAATCGTCTGTTCTTTAATACAACTCACGATTATTATTATTTCAATTTATTGTCTATTTTATGCCCAGCTAGATTGATGATTAATAAATATTTCTAAAAGAAATGAGGCTCCAATTGAGTTGAAAACATTAAGATTTAAAATGGTGAGGCGATGGATCCGTATAAACTTAAAAGGATGTATGGAAAATCGAAAAAGTTGATTTGTTGGAATAAGAGTAGATTTTGTTAATAAGTTTCCAATAATTAAACAATTTTTGGTTTGGTTTGGACACGTTAATGTATTCGGTTTAGCCATTCAAACAATATGGACATAATTTTGGTGTTAGACGATTAATTTGATATACAAATAATTGTAATAAAATGTTTAAGACATAATTTATTTATAGCGTTAAATGTAATTTGAATTCGTTAATTGGTAATCTTTAGAAAATCATTTCATTTAAATTTGCCACTTCAGAGATATTTCGACTGAAACGTTTTCCTTTGGCGCTCAGTTCAAATTTGAATACGCCAAAGCTTTAAAAATTTGTTAAAAGTCTCAAAGCAAGAGAGACTATTGCCGCTTGTCGCCCTCGCACGCGCGCTCTTTGTCTCTCTCGGGCGCTCTTCTCCTCATGCAATTCCAGAGACTGGAAAGTGTGACTAGCTCGCTCACTGTAGCTAGCCATCTCGGTCGCACATGTGATGTCTGTCCTGTGGGCGTTGCCCGTGATTGAGCGCATTTCTGTAGCAATGCGCCGAATCCGCTCTCTGAGCGAGGGCGTGGCCAGGTGGAAACGCAGACGCATTAAGCAGGTGACTCCGACTGGA
Organism: Drosophila paulistorum; assembly: GCA_018152135.1. Classification (NCBI taxonomy): domain Eukaryota; kingdom Metazoa; phylum Arthropoda; class Insecta; order Diptera; family Drosophilidae; genus Drosophila; species Drosophila paulistorum. Next base: position 6,803,473 of record JAECXG010000606.1, on the reverse strand, counting down.
ACGAAAGAGACAGCCATATACGCATTGCATGCGTGCGAATGGGATGGCCATAAACAAAATGGCTGCTATCATTGGCCAATGGGCCCATAGATGGCGCCAGTGGGTCGATCAGCATTTTTGCCGGCATTTTCATATGGGCGGCATTTCGCATCTGACTGTAAACTGACTGAAACTGTTTAACGCGCGCTTCTCGTCTCAGACTGAGACTGAGACTGAGACTCAGACTCTAAGCGATTTGGGTTAGCAGGACTCGGAATCAGGACTATGAGGCGTGCATCGGGAGGTTTTGTAGTCGCTTGCAGCAAGTTTTACTGCTACTTCTACTTCGTTTGCCGGCCTTGTAGGCGCATTTCCGTTTAGTAATTTTTCACTTCGTCTCTGACGATTTTCACGCTGACTGCGTCTGGGGCGTTCCCCTCCGGTTGCCACTTTTGGAGGGGGACAAAGTGCATTTGTTTGGCTTTTGAATTTGAAACTCCCGTGAAGGAGGACGCGAGGTAGTGAGAAGGCGAGGGTTTAGTTTACATGTCCTTTTGCCAGTGCTAAGTTCCGTTCGTTCCGTCTTCTCTTTGGTTTTGTGCTCAATAATTTTAACATTGTTGCCCGTAATGAAAGCTTTGCTCTTCATTTAAACACGGCTCCTCTGCCCTTCTTGCCCGTCTTTCCGTTTTGAGCAGGGTGCAAGGTCCATTTCAATTTTTTTATCCCAGGACTCGGACTTGCTTTCTGTCTTTCGCCTTTCGCCTTCCGCTTGCAACTGACTCTGCTCCTCTTCTACCCTCTTCTCTCCTCTCCTCCTCGACGATTCTCTTCTGTTGTCTTGTCTTATTTTCCCTTTCCTTTCGACGACATTTGCGTAATAAAATTTGCATAATTTTAAATGTGTGTGTTTGTATGCACAGAGATAGGTGGGTGGATGGGCGACTGTCTGTCTCTTGGCTGTCTCGCATATCCTTTTTGGGCATCCTTACGCATTGTCTGCTGCTGCTTTTTTATTTCTATTTTTTGCAAAAGTGCAGTTCGAGATCCAAGTAAACGAATTCCGAGCTTTAACGTGTTGATGCTTAACCCATTTATGGTTTAATGATTTCCAAAATCGCAATACCTAATGAAATCAAATATTTTTGTCTTGTCTGCTAAGACTGTAAACCAACAAATAAATACTTGGCTAAATATATTCGAATTGAAAATGAAATTAAAGTAAAATTGTACATTTTGAGTTTACTTTCAAGGTTTTTGAATTTTGAATCTCATAATTGAGTGGATGAAAACTGAATACTTGTATGTATTATATATTTACAATATGTTGTTGATATTCAATAGTTTTCCGAAATGTTCCAAATATGCAATTTAAATTAAAAGAAAAAATAATTAGAAATAAATAATTTAATATGATTTACCTTGATGAGAATTAGGGTTAATTTTTTATAAGTAAACAAAGTTAAAATAAATTAAAGTTAGAATGATTTTAAAGGGTTTAATAAGATTTTAGGAATTGTAATACAACTTCTGCTCAAGAAGGTTTAACTAGGGTATAAAATAGGAGAAGGAAGTAAGAGAGAGAGACAGCAAGAGAGAGTGAGAGAGGAAGAGACTTGGGGAAGGGAATCGGGGCTTGGAGGGGCTTTACCTTCATTAGCCTTCTCGTCAGCTTGTGTTTGCTTTGTTAAATCAAATTCAAAGTCTAAGCACCAACTACTTGCGTGTTTACGATGCCAACTGAAGAGTGAATAGCAGGCAAGGGGTTTAGTGGGGCGGTGGGGCTGGTTGGAGGACTTGAAGAAATTCATTACGAAAAATGTTGAATGTCAAATAATAAATAATAAAAAAAAATGAACGTGAATACGAGCAGGTATTTGTGTGTGTGTGTGTGTGTGTGTGTGTGTGCAAACACGCATCTCTGATGTGAAACAGGTCCTTGAGGGGTCCTTTCGGTAAGCCACTTGTTATGCTCATTAAGCTTCGCTTTTTGGTTATGAGGGCCATCAAAATGAATCAGGACAAAACTATAAAAGTCAACCCTTTACCAATGAACTGGAAACGAAAGTTCTTTCTCCGCTGCTTATCCCATTCTTTCTATTCTGTTTTCTTTTATTCCGTTTCGTATTTTCGGTTAAGCTTTTCCTTATTATTTCTTCACCCACTTCCCCCCTGCCCTTCGTAGGGGGGCTCTTTTTTTGTTGGTATATATTTTTTTTTTTTGGTTTCGGGTTAAAGTTTGTTTGTTTGTTGTTATTGTTATCAACATTAAATCAAATCACAAAGACAACAACAATTACAAAGGGCTAACCAACAACAACAACAATAACGAGAAAAAGTGAAAAAATAAAGAGAACTGAGTAGGAATAACAGAATATCTATAATGGCCCCGGCACCAACAACAAAACCGAATGATGGGTGAGGGAAAAGCCGCGGGACGGGAGGGGCGAAAAAAGGCACGGAAGAAAATTTACAATGTCGCCGGTTTCCGTTGCCCTCCATGCGTTGGCGGCCGAGGGTGGGGTGGGTGGTTGGGCGGATAGAAGGCCGAGCGGTTATGCGTTGCTTTGGTTTTGTTGTGGCAATAAAATACATCATAACGGTATCATAAGCGAAGCGTATACATAGAAGGCGAGCGAAAAAGAAAAAGTGAGAGAAAAAAAAAGCGGCAGCGAAAATCTGTGGAAAAAATCCATTTGCAGGGCAACAGCAGCGGCCAAAAAGAAGAAAAAAGAAACACACACACACACACACACACACAAAAGCAAAAAAACTCTTTATCTTTTACCTATGTTTCTATACCCTTTAATTGATGATTTCATGGGCAATCGGAAAGTGAAACCGACTCAAATTATGGGAATGTTCATTATGGATGGACGACTTGAGAAAGAATCCTTCAGGACCTTCCGCTAGTCAACATAACCCAGAATCCTGCATGCGCTGTAAACTACGACATCGAAACTAATATGACCCATTTCGGAAAGTGTAGATTAACAAAAAGAAAAAAACAGAAACAAAAAACTGAACAAAAAAAAAAATATTCAAATTTTGTTACGATGGGCAAAAACAACACCGACAACAAAATGGAAGAATGGACAAAAACAAAAGCTAAAAGGAGCAACAACAAAATAGAACAGAAACCGAAAAACAGAGGCGCAACAACAACAACAATGACAATGGCGTCCACAGGAAATAGTCACACACATAAATACATAAATACATACATATGTATGTATGTATATACACACATTCAGTCACCCACATACATATGTATATGTATATGTATGCATGCATATATGTATGTATGTGAAAGGGTTGCTGCACACATGCCGTTAGTTGGCATGTATTGCCGCCTCATGCGTTCCGTTCTGTTTTCAGTTTTCACTGTTCTGTTCTTCTGTCCCATGTCTACTGTTCGTTGTCCTCTGTCCTGGCTTCTGTCCTGCGTCCTGTGTCCTGTGTCCTGTGTGCGTGCTGCAGCAAATAAAATATTAAAATTGGTTCAATGAATTTCAATAACAACAACAAACACGAAATCAAAACTAAATTTCGCTTTATTGATAACGAAACACAAGGTAACACGTAACAAGGGGGGATGGCCAGCAAGTGGGAGGCGAGTGTGTGTGTGTGTGTGTGCTGATGTGGTTATGTATACCCAGAACTTGAAATATGTGAGGTGTAGATGAACAGGGAATGAGTTACGGAACCGGAATGAGAAAGAGGGCGGACACAAGACCAGTGGCGGAGATAACTTTAAAAAACAGGGGTAAATGTTTGAATGCTCCAATCTCCAATTTCTCCCCGACGGAACTAGCTTTTAGTATGACTTCATCGGAAGGATAAACCCACCTACGTCAGGTCTCGATCCCTAGAACAACATTACTCATACGATGGTTTACTATAATAAACAAAAGTTTATCTAATTTATTAGAACTGACATTGAATGATGTTTCATTTCATGTATTTTCTCCAACGGATCTTTTTCCATTACATATAATGGCTGCAATTTACTTCAAACGAAAAGGAGTTAAATTTACTACTAAAAATAAACTAAATAAGTCATTTAGCAGACTTTGGTATACCATACAGTATGTGGGGAAATATTTAAAGTGTACGTCTATTAAATTCTTTATACACATTCATGGCAAGCATATGCCATCTCGCTCACTCTTACAAGCACTGTAGCTCTGCCATCAGCCAAAGGTCAAATCCTACCTTATGATCTACATATGTATGTAACTTGGGCTATTTCAATTCAATTTTAATAAAATCTGATAGTTCAGTAGAAATCAATAAGACTAACTGGTGTACCAAATTTGATTGTGATAGTCACAAAATTATAACAGACAAACGGTGTTTTCCTAATTATGGGGTCGGACGTGGGCGTGGCAGTAATTTGAAACATTTCTCCTACTCGAGCATACTAAACAAGCTTATATAACAAATTTAGGTGGCTCTAGCTTTGTTATTCTTCGAGAAAATTAGTTTAATGCAAAATACGGCGGCGGAAGGGGGCGTGACAAAAATATTAAATGAACTTGATCTGCCTGCACACTACACGGGGCTATATACCAAATTTAGTAGCTCTAGCTTTTATAGTGTCTGTGATCGAGGTGTTGAAACGGACAGACAGAAGGATATGACCAAATCGAGTCGGCCAATGATGCTGATCAAGAATACATATAATTAATGGAGTCGGAAAGAGTGTATGGTATAAAAATCTTTGACAATGATTTATCAAAGGAAAATCGACAATAAGGTAAATTCTATATTTTATTCGATTTGTAAGAACAACTTACTTCAAGTTGTAAAACAGTTTGCAAATACATATCGCAAATCTGGTATTTTTATTCAAAAATAATTTGTCTTTCACTGTGGGTGTTGAGGGTTTATCCATGTTGATCGCTTTACAGATTAGTTGCAAAAATATGGCCAGTATTAATAATAATAAATTCACAAACAATTAGCAATCAATTCACACTCTCGTACTAAAAGCATTTTGCGCAGTTTGTGACTTGTTGTGTCTATTTTCGTATGCTCCCCTTTTGTGAATTGGAGTTATTCACTCTGTCCATGACCAGAGCCCCCGCTCACATCTGACTAGAAAAGACATGCAACAACAAGAACACACACACACATACGGAGAGAGAACAAGCCGCATATGAATATACATATGCAGATACAAATCTGCAAACATTCCTCTTCCCTGGGTAGGTGATGTCTGTCAATCTTAACCCTTTTACAGTTGTGCGTGGTGCGATTCGTTTTTTTGTTGTTGTTGTTGTCGCTGCCCCTTCCCCCTCAACAGGCCTATCTATACATACATATGTATGTATGTATGCTATGTCTGTGTGTGTGTATGTATGCAAATGGATTGATTTGCATGTGCACTAAGCGAAATCAATGAAATGCCAGTTAAAAGTGCAAATACGAAGAAGAAGAAGAAGAAGACGAGCTACATACGACTACCGACTAATTGATGATTAGCCATAACACAAAAAGAAAGCTCAAAACAATTGTAGTCGATATTGATTTAGAGAAACATTTTTCTTTTTTCTATTTCACAAAATGGCAACATCAACGCAAGCGTTGCCTCACCTTGCCTTGTCCTGGCAGGAGCCAACATTGAAATACCTTATCAAAAAATAGGTATGTAGGGAGTGGTGGGGGGGGGCAACCATTGGGGGTATTCTAGCCAGTCTTGGGGGTTGAAAGGACACACACAAACACACGAGAGGGCAGCGACAAATAACAAACAAATACAAAGCTGAAAGCAAAGCCCTGGAATGGCAGGGGCATTTACTCCCCAAGGAATGTGTGGGGGAGTGTCAGGCCATATGTATCTTTCTCTCTCAATCTCTAGCATTACCACTAGCACTTTCCCTTCGCCTGCCTCGCCACCCATGTATGTATGTATGCATATGTATGTATGTATGTAGTATTACCCATTCTCTTGTCTATCGCTCTGCTCCATAGTATTTGAGTTTATTGTATGCGTGAATATTCAAATATTGCGTGTGTGTCGGTGTGTGTGTGTGTTCGTGCGTGTATACAGGGGTTGCCACAGCAACAGGAAATCAAACGCATGCGTAGTGCTCCCCAAATTGGAGTTTCAGGATATCACCCCCCTCCCTGGTGCTCCCTACTCGCTCATCTTGCTAACAATTTACCCATGAGTTCGTCTTTGAAACAACAACAAAAGCAATGCCAAATAATAAATAATTGCTAGTTGGCATTGAGGTGTACAACGGTATGCCCATATACATACATACATACGTCTCCTCTCTCCTCCCACCACCCGCCGACAAACCACTAATCGTCCTTAAACTCAACTTTTATTGTATTTATCATTTTCTTAATTAAAGGACTTTAGAAGAAAAATCACAAACTTTAATATGCAAATTTTGTTTCCTTTTTTTTTTAAATTTTAGAAAATTCTTATCGATTTATGTTAGATACACACATATGTACATACAAACATATTCAAAATTGTCTCCCATGCAAAAACTTGTCACCAACTCAACGTGTGTGTGTGTGTGTGCATTTTAATACTCTTACAAAGAAAAGTTCATCCACACAGCAACTCCTTTCAAATAAAGTATCTATATACATATGTATATCCTTGAACAGGATGACGTGAGTTTAATTGGTCTGTCTGTCCGTCCGTCTTAATCAACGCTAGCGATAAAAACTTCTATAGGAACGATCCGTCGAGAAGGGTATACAAAATTCGTGCGAATTTGTATTATGGCCAGAGGTATGCAACCTGTCTACATAAATACTGTCTGCGATAAGGCCTTTGTTTTTGTCATAAATCTCGTTTTATGATGAATTGATATAAGAGAGAAAGAGAGACAGACAGCCAGAGAGGGCGAGGGCGAGAGGAGAGTGAAAGGACAAGAAGAGAAAAATGCAGTCCCACACATATTCACATACACACAGAGACACTGGAACACAAATTGGATACACACACGAAAGATAGTACTAAGTAGTGGGTATGGGGAGTGGGTTGGGGTTTGGGGTTTGGTATGTAGGGGTCAGCATAGGTTTGGCGGTGGGCCGGGTAAAAGGTGGCGTTTGTGTAGCGCGGGGGCGAAAGGGGCGTGACTGAAAGGTAGAGCTTTGCCAGCCTGTTTAGTTGATTTGTGGGCAAAAATTTAAATTGAAATTGCTTTTAAATAATTACTACATTGAATAGTAGAATTCGAAAAATAAAAAAAAAACATTTGAAATTTATAGAAAGGAAATTGGGATTCTAGAATTGAAATCGATACTATCAATGCATCCCCCTTTTCTCACTAGGCGAATAAACTTCTTTATGTAGCATCTTCTTGATGTATTTTTTGCTTAGATTTGAAGAAGAAGCACAACAAGACACACATTTATACACACACACACACACACACACTCATAGATCCACATAGAAACAGTTGCAGACTTTGTCTGCAGTGAAAGTTATGCGTGGAGTCAGACTCACACAGACGCAGACACGCAGGATAATGTCTGCCTGTTTGGCTATGTGTCTGTCTCCATAGGTGTCTCTCGCCATATTTGTCTCTCGCCTTCCTTTCCCACTCTCTCTCTCTATCTCGTGCTTGGCCCGTGTATGTCACTCTTTAACTATCTCTCTCTCATCCCCCCCCATTCGGTGAATGCGTTTGCACCTAATTTGCATAAACGCTGTGGCAGCGGCAGAAAACTTTTGCCCACATTGCACAAAGAAAAGAAAAGAAAAGAAACGGGAAGAAAAACTACTGCCAGTCCGCAACAGAGAGAAGGAGAGAGACAGGGTGAGAGAGAGAGAACGAAAAAAAGCAAAGAATATACAGTGGAAGAGATGCGAGTCGAATTGCTGGAGCTAAAGATTTTTTGGTGCAAGGAGCAACAGAGACCAGTTGGAGCAGGAGCAGGGATAGCGGCTTGGGGCCGTTTGTAGTCGAGTGAAAAATGCGCAAACTTGGTAACCAAGTTAGCGCGTTATTTTAACATTTTCCGCTTTGCTGCTGCTGCAGCGGCGACGATGACGGCTGTCGCCTTTTTCACGCCATTTCTCCCACTTCCTTGGCTTCGTCTAGAGTACTCCACTTGATGGCACTACTTGGTTATGTTCAAGGACTTGGGCATGGGTACAAATTACAGCCAGTTCTGAAAATGATGATCGATGAGCTCCTGTGCAACGGCAGCAGTCACAGCCGAAAGGAAAGTTATGCGAAGGCGGTTTGTTAGCAAATTTGTACAAGTTTTCCGCGATTGCAGTGCAGATTTTCCGTTTGGCATTCTTTTTTTTTCCCAAGCTTGAAGTGAAAAGCGGTAGGGATGATGATTACTACATACATACACTCATACACATATGGCAGTAGTCAGAGTCGTGCCTTTAAGCATTACCATTACTTTTGCATTAGCATTGAAAAAACAATACTCATTAGTATTGGCAATAAAAAACTAATTCTAATAAAATTGATTTTAACTGGCATAAAATTAAAAAATAATTTTAATGAACATTTTTTCATTGGCATTGAAAATGAAAAGTAATGAAAAATTTTCGTTTGGCATTAAATAATGCCAATGAAATTGTGTTTTCATTAGCATTATAATTTAAAAAATTTCAAATCAAGAAAAAATTAAATTTTTTTATTGCAATTTTTTTTAAAACTTCGACAAATTTTAAAAAAATTCCTAAAAATAAGAACAAATTAACAAAAATTGAGCAAAAACATGGGAAAATTGTTAATAAATTATAAAAAATTAACAAAAAAAAAAAAATTAGGAAAATTAAGAAAAATACTAGGAAAATTAACAAAAAATGCAGTAAGTAAGTTGTCTCGCCGACTTATGTAGGTATACACCAGTAAAACAAATATTTCAAACTTGCAATAACAAATGCATTTTGCCTATTTCAAAAAAATTCTGTTCACATGCTTTTTACAAGCATATCTTAGTATCTCACTCACTCAAGCATACGAGCACCCTAGCGCCCCCACCAGCCAACGGCCAACTCCGGCCTTATAAAAAGATGTTTATATGCATAACTTAACGATTTTCAGTCCGATTTTAATCAAATTTCGTATTTTGCTGGGTAATAGTATCAATTCAAGTGTGCCGAATTTGATTCCACAAGGTTTAAAATTTCGAGAGATAATCGAGTTTTTGAAATTGCGGGGGCGGAAAGGGGCGTGGCACAATCTTTATACATACAAAATGTGCGCATTTACTAAGCATATTTATTCCAAATATGGTGTCTCTAGCTGCAATAGTTTTCGTGATAAACGTTTTTTTGAATTGCGGGGGCGGAAAGGGGCGTGGAAAAAATTTGAAATAAACTTGATCACTCTACATACTACACTAGCCTACATACCGAATTTGGTGGCTCTATCTTTTATAGTCTCCGAGATCTGCGTGTTCATACAGACAGACGGACGTACCGACAGACGGACATGGCTAGATCAGCTGTTGATACTGATCAAGAATATATATACTTTATGGGGTCGGAAAAGCTTCCTTCTGCCTGTTACATACATTTTGGCGACTTTAATATACCATTTCACCCTATGCGTGTATGGTATAAAAAGTCCACAGTTTGTCTGCAGTTGTCAATTTTCAAAAAAGTCCACAGTTTGTCCGCAGTTGTCAATTTTTAATAAAGTCCACAGTTTGTCCGCAGTTGTCAATTTTTAATAAAGTCCACAGTTTGTCCGCAGTTGTCAATTTTTAATAAAGTCCACAGTTTGTCCGCAGCTGTCAATTTTTAATAAAGTCCACAGTTTGTCCGCAATTTTCAATTTTCAAAAAAGTCCACAGTTTGTCCGCAGTTGTCAATTTTCAAAAAAGTCCACAGTTTGTCCGCAGTTGTCAATTTTCAAAAAAATCCACAGTTTGTCCGCAGTTGTCAATTTTCAAAAAAGTCCACAGTTTGTCCGCAGCTGTCAATTTTTAATAAAGTCCACAGTTTGTCCGCAATTTTCAATTTTCAAAAAAGTCCACAGTTTGTCCGCAGTTGTCAATTTTCAAAAAAGTCCACAGTTTGTCCGCAGTTGTCAATTTTAAAAAAAATCCACAGTTTGTCCGCAATTTTCAATTTTCAAAAAAGTCCACAGTTTGTCCGCAGTTGTCAATTTTCAAAAAAATCCACAGTTTGTCCGCAGTTGTCAATTTTAAAAAAAATCCACAGTTTGTCCGCAGTTGTCAATTTTAAAAAAAATCCACAGTTTGTCCGAAAAAAGTCCACAGTTTGTCCGCAGTTGTCAATTTTCAAAAAAGTCCACAGTTTGTCCGCAGTTGTCAATTTTCAATAAAGTCCACAGTTTGTCCGCAGTTGTCAATTTTTAATAAAGTCCACAGTTTGTCCGCAGTTGTCAATTTTCAAAAAAGTCCACAGTTTGTCCGCAGTTGTCAATTTTCAAAAAAGTCCACAGTTTGTCCGCAGTTGTCAATTTTTAAAAAGTCCACAGTTTGTCCGCAGTTGTCAATTTTCAAAAAAGTCCACAGTTTGTCCGCAGTTGTCAATTTTCAAAAAAGTCCACAGTTTGTCCGCAGTTGTCAATTTTCAAAAAAGTCCACAGTTTGTCCGCAGTTGTCAATTTTTAAAAAAGTCCACAGTTTGTCCGCAGTTGTCAATTTTCAAAAAAGTCCACAGTTTGTCCGCAGTTGTCAATTTTTAATAAAGTCCACAGTTTGTCCGCAGTTGTCAATTTTCAAAAAAATCCACAGTTTGTCCGCAGTTGTCAATTTTAAAAAAAATCCACAGTTTGTCCGCAGTTGTCAATTTTCAATAAAGTCCACAGTTTGTCCGCAGTTGTCAATTTTCAATAAAGTCCACAGTTTGTCCGCAGTTGTCAATTTTTAATAAAGTCCACAGTTTGTCCGCAGTTGTCAATTTTCAAAAAAGTCCACAGTTTGTCCGCAGTTGTCAATTTTCAAAAAAGTCCACAGTTTGTCCGCAGTTGTCAATTTTCAAAAAAGTCCACAGTTTGTCCGCAGTTGTCAATTTTTAAAAAAGTCCACAGTTTGTCCGCAGTTGTCAATTTTCAAAAAAGTCCACAGTTTGTCCGCAGTTGTCAATTTTCAATAAAGTCCACAGTTTGTCCGCAGTTGTCAATTTTTAATAAAGTCCACAGTTTGTCCGCAGTTGTCAATTTTCAAAAAAGTCCACAGTTTGTCCGCAGTTGTCAATTTTCAAAAAAGTCCACAGTTTGTCCGCAGTTGTCAATTTTCAATAAAGTCCACAGTTTGTCCGCAGTTGTCAATTTTCAATAAAGTCCACAGTTTGTCCGCAGTTGTCAATTTTTAATAAAGTCCACAGTTTGTCCGCAGCTGTCAATTTTTAATAAAGTCCACAGTTTGTCCGCAATTTTCAATTTTCAAAAAAGTCCACAGTTTGTCCGCAGTTGTCAATTTTCAAAAAAGTCCACAGTTTGTCCGCAGTTGTCAATTTTCAAAAAAGTCCACAGTTTGTCCGCAGTTGTCAATTTTCAAAAAAGTCCACAGTTTGTCCGCAATTTTCAATTTTCAAAAAAGTCCACAGTTTGTCCGCAATTTTCAATTTTCAAAAAAGTCCACAGTTTGTCCGCAGTTGTCAATTTTCAAAAAAATCCACAGTTTGTCCGCAGTTGTCAATTTTAAAAAAAATCCACAGTTTGTCCGCAGTTGTCAATTTTAAAAAAAATCCACAGTTTGTCCGCAGTTGTCAATTTTCAAAAAAGTCCACAGTTTGTCCGCAGTTGTCAATTTTCAATAAAGTCCACAGTTTGTCCGCAGTTGTCAATTTTCAATAAAGTCCACAGTTTGTCCGCAGTTGTCAATTTTTAATAAAGTCCACAGTTTGTCCGCAGTTGTCAATTTTCAAAAAAGTCCACAGTTTGTCCGCAGTTGTCAATTTTCAAAAAAGTCCACAGTTTGTCCGCAGTTGTCAATTTTCAAAAAAGTCCACAGTTTGTCCGCAGTTGTCAATTTTTAAAAAAGTCCACAGTTTGTCCGCAGTTGTCAATTTTCAAAAAAGTCCACAGTTTGTCCGCAGTTGTCAATTTTCAATAAAGTCCACAGTTTGTCCGCAGTTGTCAATTTTTAATAAAGTCCACAGTTTGTCCGCAGTTGTCAATTTTCAAAAAAGTCCACAGTTTGTCCGCAGTTGTCAATTTTCAAAAAAGTCCACAGTTTGTCCGCAGTTGTCAATTTTTAATAAAGTCCACAGTTTGTCCGCAGTTGTCAATTTTTAATAAAGTCCACAGTTTGTCCGCAGTTGTCAATTTTCAATAAAGTCCACAGTTTGTCCGCAGTTGTCAATTTTTAATAAAGTCCACAGTTTGTCCGCAGTTGTCAATTTTCAAAAAAGTCCACAGTTTGTCCGCAGTTGTCAATTTTCAAAAAAGTCCACAGTTTGTCCGCAGTTGTCAATTTTCAAAAAAGTCCACAGTTTGTCCGCAGTTGTCAATTTTCAATAAAGTCCACAGTTTGTCCGCAGTTGTCAATTTTTAATAAAGTCCACAGTTTGTCCGCAGTTGTCAATTTTCAAAAAAGTCCACAGTTTGTCCGCAGTTGTCAATTTTCAAAAAAGTCCACAGTTTGTCCGCAGTTGTCAATTTTCAATAAAGTCCACAGTTTGTCCGCAGTTGTCAATTTTTAATAAAGTCCACAGTTTGTCCGCAGTTGTCAATTTTCAAAAAAGTCCACAGTTTGTCCGCAGTTGTCAATTTTCAAAAAAGTCCACAGTTTGTCCGCAGTTGTCAATTTTCAATAAAGTCCACAGTTTGTCCGCAGTTGTCAATTTTTAATAAAGTCCACAGTTTGTCCGCAGTTGTCAATTTTCAATAAAGTCCACAGTTTGTCCGCAGTTGTCAATTTTTAATAAAGTCCACAGTTTGTCCGCAGTTGTCAATTTTCAAAAAAGTCCACAGTTTGTCCGCAGTTGTCAATTTTCAAAAAAGTCCACAGTTTGTCCGCAGTTGTCAATTTTCAAAAAAGTCCACAGTTTGTCCGCAGTTGTCAATTTTTAATAAAGTCCACAGTTTGTCCGCAGTTGTCAATTTTTAATAAAGTCCACAGTTTGTCCGCAGTTGTCAATTTTCAATAAAGTCCACAGTTTGTCCGCAGTTGTCAATTTTTAATAAAGTCCACAGTTTGTCCGCAGTTGTCAATTTTCAAAAAAGTCCACAGTTTGTCCGCAGTTGTCAATTTTCAAAAAAGTCCACAGTTTGTCCGCAGTTGTCAATTTTCAAAAAAGTCCACAGTTTGTCCGCAGTTGTCAATTTTTAAAAAAGTCCGCAGTTGTCAATTTTTAATAAAGTCCACAGTTTGTCCGCAGTTGTCAATTTTCAAAAAAGTCCACAGTTTGTCCGCAGCTGTCAATTTTCAAAAAAATCCACAGTTTGTCCGCAGTTGTCAATTTTTAAAAAAGTCCACAGTTTGTCCGCAGTTGTCAATTTTCAAAAAAGTCCACAGTTTGTCCGCAGTTGTCAATTTTTAAAAAAGTCCCCAGTTTGTCCGCAGTTGTCATTTTTTTATAAAGTCCACAGTTTGTCCGCAGTTGTCAATTTTCAATAAAGTCCACAGTTTGTTCGCAGTTGTCAATTTTCAAAAAAGTCCACAGTTTGTCCGCAGTTGTCAATTTTCAAAAAAATCCACAGTTTGTCCGCAGTTGTCAATTTTTAATAAAGTCCACAGTTTGTCCGCAGTTGTCAATTTTTAATAAAGTCCACAGTTTGTCCGCAGTTGTCAATTTTCAAAAAAGTCCACAGTTTGTCCGCAGTTGTCAATTTTCAAAAAAGTCCACAGTTTGTCCGCAGTTGTCAATTTTCAAAAAAGTCCACAGTTTGTCCGCAGTTGTCAATTTTTAAAAAAGTCCACAGTTTGTCCGCAGTTGTCAATTTTTAATAAAGTCCACAGTTTGTCCGCAGTTGTCAATTTTCAAAAAAGTCCACAGTTTGTCCGCAGTTGTCAATTTTCAAAAAGTCCACAGTTTGTCCGCAGTTGTCAATTTTTAAAAAAGTCCGCAGTTGTCAATTTTTAATAAAGTCCACAGTTTGTCCGCAGTTGTCAATTTTCAAAAAAGTCCACAGTTTGTCCGCAGTTGTCAATTTTCAAAAAAATCCGCAGTTGTCAATTTTTAATAAAGTCTACAGTTTGTCCGCAGTTGTCAATTTTCAAAAAAGTCCACAGTTTGTCCGCAGTTGTCAATTTTTAAAAAAGTCCGCAGTTGTCAATTTTTAAAAAAGTCCACAGTTTGTCCGCAGTTGTCAATTTTCAAAAAAGTCCACAGTTGTCAATTTTCAAAAAAGTCCACAGTTTGTCCGCAGTTGTCAATTTTTAATAAAGTCCACAGTTTGTCCGCAGTTGTCAATTTTCAAAAAAGTCCACAGTTTGTCCGCAGTTGTCAATTTTTAAAAAAGTCCGCAGTTGTCAATTTTTAATAAAGTCCACAGTTTGTCCGCAGTTGTCAATTTTCAAAAAAGTCCACAGTTTGTCCGCAGTTGTCAATTTTTAAAAAAGTCCGCAGTTGTCAATTTTTAAAAAAGTCCACAGTTTGTCCGCAGTTGTCAATTTTCAAAAAAGTCCACAGTTTGTCCGCAGTTGTCAATTTTCAAAAAAGTCCACAGTTTGTCCGCAGTTGTCAATTTTCAAAAAAGTCCACAGTTTGTCCGCAGTTGTCATTTTTTTATAAAGTCCACAGTTTGTCCGCAGTTGTCAATTTTCAATAAAGTCCACAGTTTGTTCGCAGTTGTCAATTTTCAAAAAATTCCACAGTTTGTCCGCAGTTGTCAATTTTCAAAAAAGTCCACAGTTTGTCCGCAGTTGTCAATTTTCAAAAAAATCCACAGTTTGTCCGCAGTTGTCAATTTTTAATAAAGTCCACAGTTTGTCCGCAGTTGTCAATTTTTAATAAAGTCCACAGTTTGTCCGCAGTTGTCAATTTTCAAAAAAGTCCACAGTTTGTCCGCAGTTGTCAATTTTCAAAAAAGTCCACAGTTTGTCCGCAGTTGTCAATTTTTAATAAAGTCCACAGTTTGTTCGCAGTTGTCAATTTTCAAAAAATTCCACAGTTTGTCCGCCGTTGTCAATTTTCAAAAAAGTCCACAGTTTGTCCGCAGTTGTCAATTTTCAAAAAAGTCCACAGTTTGTCCGCAGTTGTCAATTTTCAAAAAAATCCACAGTTTGTCCGCAGTTGTCAATTTTTAATAAAGTCCACAGTTTGTCCGCAGTTGTCAATTTTTAATAAAGTCCACAGTTTGTCCGCAGTTGTCAATTTTTAAAAAAATCCACAGTTTGTCCGCAGTTGTCAATTTTTAATAAAGTCCACAGTTTGTCCGCAGTTGTCAATTTTCAAAAAAGTCCACAGTTTGTCCGCAGTTGTCAATTTTCAAAAAGTCCACAGTTTGTCCGCAGTTGTCAATTTTTAATAAAGTCCACAGTTTGTCCGCAGTTGTCAATTTTCAAAAAAGTCCACAGTTTGTCCGCAGTTGTCAATTTTCAAAAAAGTCCACAGTTTGTCCGCAGTTGTCAATTTTTAATAAAGTCCACAGTTTGTCCGCAGTTGTCAATTTTCAAAAAAGTCCACAGTTTGTCCGCAGTTGTCAATTTTTAATAAAGTCCACAGTTTGTCCGCAGTTGTCAATTTTTAATAAAGTCCACAGTTTGTCCGCAGTTGTCAATTTTTAATAAAGTCCACAGTTTGTCCGCAGTTGTCAATTTTTAATAAAGTCCACAGTTTGTCCGCAGTTGTCAATTTTTAATAAAGTCCACAGTTTGTCCGCAGTTGTCAATTTTCAAAAAAGTCCACAGTTTGTCCGCAGTTGTCAATTTTTAATAAAGTCCACAGTTTGTCCGCAGTTGTCAATTTTTAATAAAGTCCACAGTTTGTCCGCAGTTGTCAATTTTTAATAAAGTCCACAGTTTGTCCGCAGTTGTCAATTTTTAATAAAGTCCACAGTTTGTCCGCAGTTGTCAATTTTTAATAAAGTCCACAGTTTGTCCGCAGTTGTCAATTTTTAATAAAGTCCACAGTTTGTCCGCAGTTGTCAATTTTCAAAAAACTCCACAGTTTGTTCGCAGTTGTCAATTTTCAAAAAATTCCACAGTTTGTCCACAGTGGACATTTTTAATAAAGTCCACAGTTTGTCCGCAGTTGTCAATTTTTAAAAAAGTCCACAGTTTGTCCGCAGTTGTCAATTTTTAATAAAGTCCACAGTTTGTCCGCAGTTGTCAATTTTTAAAAAAGTCCACAGTTTGTCCGCAGTTGTCAATTTTTAATAAAGTCCACAGTTTGTCCGCAGTTGTCAATTTTCAAAAAAGTCCACAGTTTGTCCGCAGTTGTCAATTTTTAAAAAAGTCCACAGTTTGTCCGCAGTTGTCAATTTTTAATAAAGTCCACAGTTTGTCCGCAGTTGTCAATTTTTAATAAAGTCCACAGTTTGTCCGCAGTTGTCAATTTTCAAAAAGTCCACAGTTTGTCCGCAGTTGTCAATTTTTAATAAAGTCCACAGTTTGTCCGCAGTTGTCAATTTTCAAAAAACTCCACAGTTTGTTCGCAGTTGTCAATTTTCAAAAAATTCCACAGTTTGTCCACAGTGGACATTTTTAATAAAGTCCACAGTTTGTCCGCAGTTGTCAATTTTTAAAAAAGTCCACAGTTTGTCCGCAGTTGTCAATTTTTAAAAAAGTCCACAGTTTGTCCGCAGTTGTCAATTTTTAATAAAGTCCACAGTTTGTCCGCAGTTGTCAATTTTTAAAAAAGTCCACAGTTTGTCCGCAGTTGTCAATTTTTAATAAAGTCCACAGTTTGTCCGCAGTTGTCAATTTTTAAAAAGTCCACAGTTTGTCCGCAGTTGTCAATTTTTAATAAAGTCCACAGTTTGTCCGCAGTTGTCAATTTTCAAAAAAGTCCACAGTTTGTCCGCAGTTGTCAATTTTTAAAAAGTCCCCAGTTTGTCCGCAGTTGTCAATTTTTAATAAAGTCCACAGTTTGTCCGCAGTTGTCATTTTTTTATAAAGTCCACAGTTTGTCCGCAGTTGTCAATTTTCAATAAAGTCCACAGTTTGTCCGCAGTTGTCAATTTTTAAAAAAGTCCACAGTTTGTCCGCAGTTGTCAATTTTTAATAAAGTCCACAGTTTGTCCGCAGTTGTCAATTTTCAATAAAGTCCACAGTTTGTCCGCAGTTGTCAATTTTTAAAAAAGTCCACAGTTTGTCCGCAGTTGTCAATTTTCAAAAAAGTCCACAGTTTGTCCGCAGTTGTCAATTTTCAAAAAAGTCCACAGTTTGTCCGCAGTTGTCAATTTTTAATAAAGTCCACAGTTTGTCCGCAGTTGTCAATTTTCAATAAAGTCCACAGTTTGTCCGCAGTTGTCAATTTTCAAAAAAGTCCACAGTTTGTCCGCAGTTGTCAATTTTCAAAAAAGTCCACAGTTTGTCCGCAGTTGTCAATTTTTAAAAAAGTCCACAGTTTGTCCGCAGTTGTCATTTTTTTATAAAGTCCACAGTTTGTCCGCAGTTGTCAATTTTCAATAAAGTCCACAGTTTGTCCGCAGTTGTCAATTTTTAAAAAAGTCCACAGTTTGTCCGCAGTTGTCAATTTTTAAAAAAGTCCACAGTTTGTCCGCAGTTGTCATTTTTTTATAAAGTCCACAGTTTGTCCGCAGTTGTCAATTTTCAATAAAGTCCACAGTTTGTCCGCAGTTGTCAATTTTTAAAAAAGTCCACAGTTTGTCCGCAGTTGTCAATTTTTAATAAAGTCCACAGTTTGTCCGCAGTTGTCAATTTTCAATAAAGTCCACAGTTTGTCCGCAGTTGTCAATTTTTAAAAAAGTCCACAGTTTGTCCGCAGTTGTCAATTTTTAATAAAGTCCACAGTTTGTCCGCAGTTGTCAATTTTTAAAAAAGTCCACAGTTTGTCCGCAGTTGTCAATTTTTAATAAAGTCCACAGTTTGTCCGCAGTTGTCAATTTTTATTAAAGTCCACAGTTTGTCCGCAGTTGTCAATTTTCAATAAAGTCCACAGTTTGTCCGCAGTTGTCAATTTTTAATAAAGTCCACAGTTTGTCCGCAGTTGTCAATTTTCAAAAAAGTCCACAGTTTGTCCGCAGCTGTCAATTTTCACAAAAATCCACAGTTTGTCCGCAGTTGTCAATTTTTAATAAAGTCCACAGTTTGTCCGCAGTTGTCAATTTTTAAAAAAGTCCACAGTTTGTCCGCAGTTGTCAATTTTTAATAAAGTCCACAGTTTGTCCGCAGTTGTCAATTTTTAATAAAGTCCACAGTTTGTCCGCAGTTGTCAATTTTCAAAAAAGTCCACAGTTTGTCCGCAGTTGTCAATTTTTAAAAAAGTCCCCAGTTTGTCCGCAGTTGTCAATTTTTAATAAAGTCCACAGTTTGTCCGCAGTTGTCATTTTTTTATAAAGTCCACAGTTTGTCCGCAGTTGTCAATTTTCAATAAAGTCCACAGTTTGTCCGCAGTTGTCAATTTTTAAAAAAGTCCACAGTTTGTCCGCAGTTGTCAATTTTTAATAAAGTCCACAGTTTGTCCGCAGTTGTCAATTTTCAATAAAGTCCACAGTTTGTCCGCAGTTGTCAATTTTTAAAAAAGTCCACAGTTTGTCCGCAGTTGTCAATTTTCAAAAAAGTCCACAGTTTGTCCGCAGTTGTCAATTTTCAAAAAAGTCCACAGTTTGTCCGCAGTTGTCAATTTTTAATAAAGTCCACAGTTTGTCCGCAGTTGTCAATTTTCAATAAAGTCCACAGTTTGTCCGCAGTTGTCAATTTTCAAAAAAGTCCACAGTTTGTCCGCAGTTGTCATTTTTTTATAAAGTCCACAGTTTGTCCGCAGTTGTCAATTTTCAATAAAGTCCACAGTTTGTCCGCAGTTGTCAATTTTTAAAAAAGTCCACAGTTTGTCCGCAGTTGTCAATTTTTAATAAAGTCCACAGTTTGTCCGCAGTTGTCAATTTTTAAAAAAGTCCACAGTTTGTCCGCAGTTGTCAATTTTTAAAAAAGTCCACAGTTTGTCCGCAGTTGTCATTTTTTTATAAAGTCCACAGTTTGTCCGCAGTTGTCAATTTTCAATAAAGTCCACAGTTTGTCCGCAGTTGTCAATTTTTAAAAAAGTCCACAGTTTGTCCGCAGTTGTCAATTTTTAATAAAGTCCACAGTTTGTCCGCAGTTGTCAATTTTCAACAAAGTCCACAGTTTGTCCGCAGTTGTCAATTTTTAAAAAAGTCCACAGTTTGTCCGCAGTTGTCAATTTTTAATAAAGTCCACAGTTTGTCCGCAGTTGTCAATTTTTAAAAAAGTCCACAGTTTGTCCGCAGTTGTCAATTTTTAATAAAGTCCACAGTTTGTCCGCAGTTGTCAATTTTTAATAAAGTCCACAGTTTGTCCGCAGTTGTCAATTTTCAATAAAGTCCACAGTTTGTCCGCAGTTGTCAATTTTTAATAAAGTCCACAGTTTGTCCGCAGTTGTCAATTTTTATTAAAGTCCACAGTTTGTCCGCAGTTGTCAATTTTCAAAAAAGTCCACAGTTTGTCCGCAGCTGTCAATTTTCACAAAAATCCACAGTTTGTCCGCAGTTGTCAATTTTTAATAAAGTCCACAGTTTGTCCGCAGTTGTCAATTTTTATTAAAGTCCACAGTTTGTCCGCAGTTGTCAATTTTTAATAAAGTCCACAGTTTGTCCGCAGTTGTCAATTTTCAATAAAGTCCACAGTTTGTCCGCAGTTGTCAATTTTTAATAAAGTCCACAGTTTGTCCGCAGTTGTCAATTTTCAATAAAGTCCACAGTTTGTCCGCAGTTGTCAATTTTTAATAAAGTCCACAGTTTGTCCGCAGTTGTCAATTTTCAAAAAAGTCCACAGTTTGTCCGCAGCTGTCAATTTTCACAAAAATCCACAGTTTGTCCGCAGTTGTCAATTTTTAATAAAGTCCACAGTTTGTCCGCAGTTGTCAATTTTTAATAAAGTCCACAGTTTGTCCGCAGTTGTCAATTTTCAAAAAGTCCACAGTTTGTCCGCAGCTGTCAATTTTCACAAAAATCCACAGTTTGTCCGCAGTTGTCAATTTTTAATAAAGTCCACAGTTTGTCCGCAGTTGTCAATTTTTATTAAAGTCCACAGTTTGTCCGCAGTTGTCAATTTTTAATAAAGTCCACAGTTTGTCCGCAGTTGTCAATTTTCAAAAAGTCCACAGTTTGTCCGCAGCTGTCAATTTTCACAAAAATCCACAGTTTGTCCGCAGTTGTCAATTTTTAATAAAGTCCACAGTTTGTCCGCAGTTGTCAATTTTTATTAAAGTCCACAGTTTGTCCGCAGTTGTCAATTTTTAAAAAAGTCCACAGTTTGTCCGCAGTTGTCAATTTTTAATAAAGTCCACAGTTTGTCCGCAGTTGTCAATTTTTATTAAAGTCCACAGTTTGTCCGCAGTTGTCAATTTTCAATAAAGTCCACAGTTTGTCCGCAGTTGTCAATTTTTAATAAAGTCCACAGTTTGTCCGCAGTTGTCAATTTTCAAAAAAGTCCACAGTTTGTCCGCAGCTGTCAATTTTCACAAAAATCCACAGTTTGTCCGCAGTTGTCAATTTTTAATAAAGTCCACAGTTTGTCCGCAGTTGTCAATTTTTATTAAAGTCCACAGTTTGTCCGCAGTTGTCAATTTTTAATTAAGTCCACAGTTTGTCCGCAGTTGTCAATTTTCAAAAAAGTCCACAGTTTGTCCGCAGTTGTCAATTTTCAAAAAAGTCCACAGTTTGTCCGCAGTTGTCAATTTTTAATAAAGTCCACAGTTTGTCCGCAGTTGTCAATTTTTAAAAAAGTCCACAGTTTGTCCGCAGTTGTCAATTTTCAAAAAAGTCCACAGTTTGTCCGCAGCTGTCAATTTTCAAAAAAATCCACAGTTTGTCCGCAGTTGTCAATTTTTAAAAAAGTCCACAGTTTGTCCGCAGTTGTCAATTTTCAAAAAAGTCCACAGTTTGTCCGCAGCTGTCAATTTTCAAAAAAATCCACAGTTTGTCCGCAGTTGTCAATTTTTAAAAAAGTCCACAGTTTGTCCGCAGTTGTCAATTTTCAAAAAAGTCCACAGTTTGTCCGCAGCTGTCAATTTTCAAAAAAATCCACAGTTTGTCCGCAGTTGTCAATTTTTAAAAAAGTCCACAGTTTGTCCGCAGTTGTCAATTTTCAAAAAAGTCCACAGTTTGTCCGCAGCTGTCAATTTTCAAAAAAATCCACAGTTTGTCCGCAGTTGTCAATTTTTAAAAAAGTCCACAGTTTGTCCGCAGTTGTCAATTTTCAAAAAAGTCCACAGTTTGTCCGCAGCTGTCAATTTTTAATAAAGTCCACAGTTTGTCCGCAGTTGTCAATTTTTAAAAAAGTCCACAGTTTGTCCGCAGTTGTCAATTTTCAAAAAAGTCCACAGTTTGTCCGCAGCTGTCAATTTTTAATAAAGTCCACAGTTTGTCCGCAGTTGTCAATTTTCAAAAAAGTCCACAGTTTGTCCGCAGCTGTCAATTTTTAATAAAGTCCACAGTTTGTCCGCAGTTGTCAATTTTTAAAAAAGTCCACAGTTTGTCCGCAGTTGTCAATTTTCAAAAAAGTCCACAGTTTGTCCGCAGCTGTCAATTTTCAAAAAAATCCACAGTTTGTCCGCAGTTGTCAATTTTTAAAAAGTCCACAGTTTGTCCGCAGTTGTCAATTTTCAAAAAAGTCCACAGTTTGTCCGCAGCTGTCAATTTTCAAAAAAATCCACAGTTTGTCCGCAGTTGTCAATTTTTAATAAAGTCCACAGTTTGTCCGCAGTTGTCAATTTTCAAAAAAGTCCACAGTTTGTCCGCAGCTGTCAATTTTTAATAAAGTCCACAGTTTGTCCGCAGTTGTCAATTTTTAAAAAAGTCCACAGTTTGTCCGCAGTTGTCAATTTTCAAAAAAGTCCACAGTTTGTCCGCAGCTGTCAATTTTCAAAAAAATCCACAGTTTGTCCGCAGTTGTCAATTTTTAAAAAAGTCCACAGTTTGTCCGCAGTTGTCAATTTTCAAAAAAGTCCACAGTTTGTCCGCAGCTGTCAATTTTTAAAAAAGTCCACAGTTTGTCCGCAGTTGTCAATTTTCAAAAAAGTCCACAGTTTGTCCGCAGTTGTCAATTTTTATTAAAGTCCACAGTTTGTCCGCAGTTGTCAATTTTTAATAAAGTCCACAGTTTGTCCGCAGTTGTCAATTTTCAAAAAAGTCCACAGTTTGTCCGCAGCTGTCAATTTTCACAAAAATCCACAGTTTGTCCGCAGTTGTCAATTTTTAATAAAGTCCACAGTTTGTCCGCAGTTGTCAATTTTTATTAAAGTCCACAGTTTGTCCGCAGTTGTCAATTTTTAAAAAAGTCCACAGTTTGTCCGCAGTTGTCAATTTTTAATAAAGTCCACAGTTTGTCCGCAGTTGTCAATTTTTATTAAAGTCCACAGTTTGTCCGCAGTTGTCAATTTTCAATAAAGTCCACAGTTTGTCCGCAGTTGTCAATTTTTAATAAAGTCCACAGTTTGTCCGCAGTTGTCAATTTTCAAAAAAGTCCACAGTTTGTCCGCAGCTGTCAATTTTCACAAAAATCCACAGTTTGTCCGCAGTTGTCAATTTTTAATAAAGTCCACAGTTTGTCCGCAGTTGTCAATTTTTATTAAAGTCCACAGTTTGTCCGCAGTTGTCAATTTTTAATTAAGTCCACAGTTTGTCCGCAGTTGTCAATTTTCAAAAAAGTCCACAGTTTGTCCGCAGTTGTCAATTTTCAAAAAAGTCCACAGTTTGTCCGCAGCTGTCAATTTTCAAAAAAATCCACAGTTTGTCCGCAGTTGTCAATTTTTAAAAAAGTCCACAGTTTGTCCGCAGTTGTCAATTTTCAAAAAAGTCCACAGTTTGTCCGCAGCTGTCAATTTTTAATAAAGTCCACAGTTTGTCCGCAGTTGTCAATTTTTAAAAAAGTCCACAGTTTGTCCGCAGTTGTCAATTTTCAATAAAGTCCACAGTTTGTCCGCAGTTGTCAATTTTTAATAAAGTCCACAGTTTGTCCGCAGTTGTCAATTTTTAAAAAAGTCCACAGTTTGTCCGCAGTTGTCAATTTTCAAAAAAGTCCACAGTTTGTCCGCAGCTGTCAATTTTTAATAAAGTCCACAGTTTGTCCGCAGTTGTCAATTTTTAATAAAGTCCACAGTTTGTCCGCAGTTGTCAATTTTCAAAAAAGTCCACAGTTTGTCCGCAGCTGTCAATTTTGAAAAAAATCCACAGTTTGTCCGCAGTTGTCAATTTTTAAAAAAGTCCACAGTTTGTCCGCAGTTGTCAATTTTTAAAAAAGTCCACAGTTTGTCCGCAGTTGTCAATTTTCAAAAAAGTCCACAGTTTGTCCGCAGCTGTCAATTTTTAATAAAGTCCACAGTTTGTCCGCAGTTGTCAATTTTCAAAAAAGTCCACAGTTTGTCCGCAGCTGTCAATTTTTAAAAAAGTCCACAGTTTGTCCGCAGTTGTCAATTTTTAATAAAGTCCACAGTTTGTCCGCAGTTGTCAATTTTTATTAAAGTCCACAGTTTGTCCGCAGTTGTCAATTTTCAATAAAGTCCACAGTTTGTCCGCAGTTGTCAATTTTTATTAAAGTCCACAGTTTGTCCGCAGTTGTCAATTTTTAATAAAGTCCACAGTTTGTCCGCAGTTGTCAATTTTCAATAAAGTCCACAGTTTGTCCGCAGTTGTCAATTTTTATTAAAGTCCACAGTTTGTCCGCAGTTGTCAATTTTTATTAAAGTCCACAGTTTGTCCGCAGTTGTCAATTTTTAATAAAGTCCACAGTTTGTCCGCAGTTGTCAATTTTCAATAAAGTCCACAGTTTGTCCGCAGTTGTCAATTTTCAATAAAGTCCACAGTTTGTCCGCAGTTGTCAATTTTTATTAAAGTCCACAGTTTGTCCGCAGTTGTCAATTTTTAATAAAGTCCACAGTTTGTCCGCAGTTGTCAATTTTCAATAAAGTCCACAGTTTGTCCGCAGTTGTCAATTTTTAATAAAGTCCACAGTTTGTCCGCAGTTGTCAATTTTTAAAAAAGTCCACAGTTTGTCCGCAGTTGTCAATTTTCAAAAAAGTCCACAGTTTGTCCGCAGCTGTCAATTTTTAAAAAAGTCCACAGTTTGTCCGCAGTTGTCAATTTTCAAAAAAGTCCACAGTTTGTCCGCAGCTGTCAATTTTTAATAAAGTCCACAGTTTGTCCGCAGTTGTCAATTTTTAAAAAAGTCCACAGTTTGTCCGCAGTTGTCAATTTTCAATAAAGTCCACAGTTTGTCCGCAGTTGTCAATTTTTAATAAAGTCCACAGTTTGTCCGCAGTTGTCAATTTTTAAAAAAGTCCACAGTTTGTCCGCAGTTGTCAATTTTCAAAAAAGTCCACAGTTTGTCCGCAGCTGTCAATTTTTAATAAAGTCCACAGTTTGTCCGCAGTTGTCAATTTTTAATAAAGTCCACAGTTTGTCCGCAGTTGTCAATTTTCAATAAAGTCCACAGTTTGTCCGCAGTTGTCAATTTTCAAAAAAGTCCACAGTTTGTCCGCAGTTGTCAATTTTCAAAAAAGTCCACAGTTTGTCCGCAGCTGTCAATTTTTAAAAAAGTCCACAGTTTGTCCGCAGTTGTCAATTTTTAATAAAGTCCACAGTTTGTCCGCAGTTGTCAATTTTCAAAAAAGTCCACAGTTTGTCCGCAGCTGTCAATTTTCAAAAAAATCCACAGTTTGTCCGCAGTTGTCAATTTTTAAAAAAGTCCACAGTTTGTCCGCAGTTGTCAATTTTCAAAAAAGTCCACAGTTTGTCCGCAGCTGTCAATTTTCAAAAAAATCCACAGTTTGTCCGCAGTTGTCAATTTTTAAAAAAGTCCACAGTTTGTCCGCAGTTGTCAATTTTCAAAAAAGTCCACAGTTTGTCCGCAGTTGTCAATTTTTAATAAAGTCCACAGTTTGTCCGCAGTTGTCAATTTTCAATAAAGTCCACAGTTTGGCCGCAGTTGTCAATTTTTAAAAAAGTCCACAGTTTGTCCGCAGTTGTCAATTTTTAATAAAGTCCACAGTTTGTCCGCAGTTGTCAATTTTTAATAAAGTCCACAGTTTGTCCGCAGTTGTCAATTTTCAATAAAGTCCACAGTTTGTCCGCAGTTGTCAATTTTTAATAAAGTCCACAGTTTGTCCGCAGTTGTCAATTTTTAATAAAGTCCACAGTATGTCCGCAGTTGTCAATTTTCAAAAAAGTCCACAGTTTGTCCGCAGCTGTCAATTTTCACAAAAATCCACAGTTTGTCCGCAGTTGTCAATTTTTAATAAAGTCCACAGTTTGTCCGCAGTTGTCAATTTTTATTAAAGTCCACAGTTTGTCCGCAGTTGTCAATTTTTAATAAAGTCCACAGTTTGTCCGCAGTTGTCAATTTTCAATAAAGTCCACAGTTTGTCCGCAGTTGTCAATTTTTAAAAAAGTCCACAGTTTGTCCGCAGTTGTCAATTTTCAAAAAAGTCCACAGTTTGTCCGCAGCTGTCAATTTTCACAAAAATCCACAGTTTGTCCGCAGTTGTCAATTTTCAATAAAGTCCACAGTTTGTCCGCAGTTGTCAATTTTTAAAAAAGTCCACAGTTTGTCCGCAGTTGTCAATTTTTAATAAAGTCCACGGTATGTCCGCAGTTGTCAATTTTCAAAAAAGTCCACAGTTTGTCCGCAGCTGTCAATTTTCACAAAAATCCACAGTTTGTCCGCAGTTGTCAATTTTTAATAAAGTCCACAGTTTGTCCGCAGTTGTCAATTTTTATTAAAGTCCACAGTTTGTCCGCAGTTGTCAATTTTTAATAAAGTCCACAGTTTGTCCGCAGTTGTCAATTTTCAATAAAGTCCACAGTTTGTCCGCAGTTGTCAATTTTTAAAAAAGTCCACAGTTTGTCCGCAGTTGTCAATTTTCAAAAAAGTCCACAGTTTGTCCGCAGCTGTCAATTTTCACAAAAATCCACAGTTTGTCCGCAGTTGTCAATTTTTAATAAAGTCCACAGTTTGTCCGCAGTTGTCAATTTTTAATAAAGTCCACAGTTTGTCCGCAGTTGTCAATTTTTAATAAAGTCCACAGTTTGTCCGCAGTTGTCAATTTTCAAAAAAGTCCACAGTTTGTCCGCAGTTGTCAATTTTTAATAAAGTCCACAGTTTGTCCGCAGTTGTCAATTTTCAAAAAAGTCCACAGTTTGTCCGCAGCTGTCAATTTTCACAAAAATCCACAGTTTGTCCGCAGTTGTCAATTTTTAATAAAGTCCACAGTTTGTCCGCAGTTGTCAATTTTTAATAAAGTCCACAGTTTGTCCGCAGTTGTCAATTTTCAAAAAAGTCCACAGTTTGTCCGCAGTTGTCAATTTTTAATAAAGTCCACAGTTTGTCCGCAGTTGTCAATTTTCAAAAAAGTCCACAGTTTGTCCGCAGCTGTCAATTTTCACAAAAATCCACAGTTTGTCCGCAGTTGTCAATTTTTAATAAAGTCCACAGTTTGTCCGCAGTTGTCAATTTTTATTAAAGTCCACAGTTTGTCCGCAGTTGTCAATTTTTAATAAAGTCCACAGTTTGTCCGCAGTTGTCAATTTTCAATAAAGTCCACAGTTTGTCCGCAGTTGTCAATTTTTAATAAAGTCCACAGTTTGTCCGCAGTTGTCAATTTTTATTAAAGTCCACAGTTTGTCCGCAGTTGTCAATTTTTAATAAAGTCCACAGTTTGTCCGCAGTTGTCAATTTTCAATAAAGTCCACAGTTTGTCCGCAGTTGTCAATTTTTAATAAAGTCCACAGTTTGTCCGCAGTTGTCAATTTTCAAAAAAGTCCACAGTTTGTCCGCAGCTGTCAATTTTCACAAAAATCCACAGTTTGTCCGCAGTTGTCAATTTTTAATAAAGTCCACAGTTTGTCCGCAGTTGTCAATTTTTATTAAAGTCCACAGTTTGTCCGCAGTTGTCAATTTTTAATAAAGTCCACAGTTTGTCCGCAGTTGTCAATTTTCAAAAAAGTCCACAGTTTGTCCGCAGCTGTCAATTTTCACAAAAATCCACAGTTTGTCCGCAGTTGTCAATTTTTAATAAAGTCCACAGTTTGTCCGCAGTTGTCAATTTTTATTAAAGTCCACAGTTTGTCCGCAGTTGTCAATTTTTAAAAAAGTCCACAGTTTGTCCGCAGTTGTCAATTTTTAATAAAGTCCACAGTTTGTCCGCAGTTGTCAATTTTTATTAAAGTCCACAGTTTGTCCGCAGTTGTCAATTTTCAATAAAGTCCACAGTTTGTCCGCAGTTGTCAATTTTTAATAAAGTCCACAGTTTGTCCGCAGTTGTCAATTTTCAAAAAAGTCCACAGTTTGTCCGCAGCTGTCAATTTTCACAAAAATCCACAGTTTGTCCGCAGTTGTCAATTTTTAATAAAGTCCACAGTTTGTCCGCAGTTGTCAATTTTTATTAAAGTCCACAGTTTGTCCGCAGTTGTCAATTTTTAATTAAGTCCACAGTTTGTCCGCAGTTGTCAATTTTCAAAAAAGTCCACAGTTTGTCCGCAGCTGTCAATTTTCACAAAAATCCACAGTTTGTCCGCAGTTGTCAATTTTTAATAAAGTCCACAGTTTGTCCGCAGTTGTCAATTTTTATTAAAGTCCACAGTTTGTCCGCAGTTGTCAATTTTTAATTAAGTCCACAGTTTGTCCGCAGTTGTCAATTTTTAATAAAGTCCACAGTTTGTCCGCAGTTGTCAATTTTTAATAAAGTCCACAGTTTGTCCGCAGTTGTCAATTTTTAAAAAAGTCCACAGTTTGTCCGCAGTTGTCAATTTTTAATAAAGTCCACAGTTTGTCCGCAGTTGTCAATTTTCAATAAAGTCCACAGTTTGTCCGCAGTTGTCAATTTTTAATAAAGTCCACAGTTTGTCCGCAGTTGTCAATTTTCAAAAAAGTCCACAGTTTGTCCGCAGCTGTCAATTTTCACAAAAATCCACAGTTTGTCCGCAGTTGTCAATTTTTA
The DNA here is from genome assembly GCA_018152135.1 of Drosophila paulistorum. Taxonomy (NCBI): domain Eukaryota; kingdom Metazoa; phylum Arthropoda; class Insecta; order Diptera; family Drosophilidae; genus Drosophila; species Drosophila paulistorum. The sequence continues at coordinate 6,775,497 of JAECXG010000606.1, read as the reverse complement.
ATAAAGTCCACAGTTTGTCCGCAGTTGTCAATTTTTATTAAAGTCCACAGTTTGTCCGCAGTTGTCAATTTTTAATTAAGTCCACAGTTTGTCCGCAGTTGTCAATTTTCAAAAAAGTCCACAGTTTGTCCGCAGCTGTCAATTTTCACAAAAATCCACAGTTTGTCCGCAGTTGTCAATTTTTAATAAAGTCCACAGTTTGTCCGCAGTTGTCAATTTTTATTAAAGTCCACAGTTTGTCCGCAGTTGTCAATTTTTAATTAAGTCCACAGTTTGTCCGCAGTTGTCAATTTTTAATAAAGTCCACAGTTTGTCCGCAGTTGTCAATTTTTAAAAAAGTCCACAGTTTGTCCGCAGTTGTCAATTTTTAATAAAGTCCACAGTTTGTCCGCAGTTGTCAATTTTCAATAAAGTCCACAGTTTGTCCGCAGCTGTCAATTTTTAAAAAAGTCCACAGTTTGTCCGCAGTTGTCAATTTTTAATAAAGTCCACAGTTTGTCCGCAGTTGTAAATTTTTATTAAAGTCCACAGTTTGTCCGCAGTTGTCAATTTTCAATAAAGTCCACAGTTTGTCCGCAGTTGTCAATTTTTAATAAAGTCCACAGTTTGTCCGCAGTTGTCAATTTTCAAAAAAGTCCACAGTTTGTCCGCAGCTGTCAATTTTCAAAAAAATCCACAGTTTGTCCGCAGTTGTCAATTTTTAAAAAAGTCCACAGTTTGTCCGCAGTTGTCAATTTTCAAAAAAGTCCACAGTTTGTCCGCAGCTGTCAATTTTCAAAAAAATCCACAGTTTGTCCGCAGTTGTCAATTTTTAAAAAAGTCCACAGTTTGTCCGCAGTTGTCAATTTTCAAAAAAGTCCACAGTTTGTCCGCAGTTGTCAATTTTTAATAAAGTCCACAGTTTGTCCGCAGTTGTCAATTTTCAATAAAGTCCACAGTTTGTCCGCAGTTGTCAATTTTTAAAAAAGTCCACAGTTTGTCCGCAGTTGTCAATTTTTAATAAAGTCCACAGTTTGTCCGCAGTTGTCAATTTTTAAAAAAGTCCACAGTTTGTCCGCAGTTGTCAATTTTTAATAAAGTCCACAGTTTGTCCGCAGTTGTCAATTTTCAATAAAGTCCACAGTTTGTCCGCAGTTGTCAATTTTTAAAAAAGTCCACAGTTTGTCCGCAGTTGTCAATTTTTAATAAAGTCCACAGTTTGTCCGCAGTTGTCAATTTTCAAAAAAGTCCACAGTTTGTCCGCAGCTGTCAATTTTCACAAAAATCCACAGTTTGTCCGCAGTTGTCAATTTTTAATAAAGTCCACAGTTTGTCCGCAGTTGTCAATTTTTATTAAAGTCCACAGTTTGTCCGCAGTTGTCAATTTTCAAAAAAGTCCACAGTTTGTCCGCAGCTGTCAATTTTCAAAAAAATCCACAGTTTGTCCGCAGTTGTCAATTTTTAAAAAAGTCCACAGTTTGTCCGCAGTTGTCAATTTTTAATAAAGTCCACAGTTTGTCCGCAGTTGTCAATTTTTATTAAAGTCCACAGTTTGTCCGCAGTTGTCAATTTTTAATAAAGTCCACAGTTTGTCCGCAGTTGTCAATTTTCAATAAAGTCCACAGTTTGTCCGCAGTTGTCAATTTTTAAAAAAGTCCACAGTTTGTCCGCAGTTGTCAATTTTTAATAAAGTCCACAGTTTGTCCGCAGTTGTCAATTTTTATTAAAGTCCACAGTTTGTCCGCAGTTGTCAATTTTTAATAAAGTCCACAGTTTGTCCGCAGTTGTCAATTTTCAAAAAAGTCCACAGTTTGTCCGCAGCTGTCAATTTTCAAAAAAATCCACAGTTTGTCCGCAGTTGTCAATTTTTAAAAAAGTCCGCAGTTTGTCCGCAGGTGTCATTTTTTTATAAAGTCCACAGTTTGTCCGCAGTTGTCATTTTTTTATAAAGTCCACAGTTTGTCCGCAGTTGTCAATTTTCAAAAAAGTCCACAGTTTGTCCGCAGCTGTCAATTTTCAAAAAAATCCACAGTTTGTCCGCAGTTGTCAATTTTTAAAAAAGTCCACAGTTTGTCCGCAGTTGTCAATTTTCAAAAAAGTCCACAGTTTGTCCGCAGCTGTCAATTTTTAAAAAAGTCCACAGTTTGTCCGCAGTTGTCAATTTTCAATAAAGTCCACAGTTTGTCCGCAGTTGTCAATTTTTAATAAAGTCCACAGTTTGTCCGCAGTTGTCATTTTTTTATAAAGTCCACAGTTTGTCCGCAGTTGTCAATTTTCAATAAAGTCCACAGTTTGTCCGCAGTTGTCAATTTTTAAAAAAGTCCACAGTTTGTCCGCAGTTGTCAATTTTCAATAAAGTCCACAGTTTGTCCGCAGTTGTCAATTTTTAAAAAAGTCCACAGTTTGTCCGCAGTTGTCAATTTTTAATAAAGTCCACAGTTTGTCCGCAGTTGTCAATTTTCAAAAAAATCCACAGTTTGTCCGCATTTGTCAATTTTCAATAAAGTCCACAGTTTGTCCGCAGTTGTCAATTTTTAATAAAGTCCACAGTTTGTTCGCAGTTGTCAATTTTCAAAAAATTCCACAGTTTGTCCGCAGTTGTCAATTTTCAAAAAAGTCCACAGTTTGTCCGCAGTTGTCAATTTTCAAAAAAGTCCACAGTTTGTCCGCAGTTGTCAATTTTTAAAAAAGTCCCCAGTTTGTCCGCAGTTGTCATTTTTTTATAAAGTCCACAGTTTGTCCGCAGTTGTCAATTTTTAATAAAGTCCACAGTTTGTCCGCAGTTGTCAATTTTCAAAAAAATCCACAGTTTGTCCGCAGTTGTCAATTTTCAATAAAGTCCACAGTTTGTCCGCAGTTGTCAATTTTTAATAAAGTCCACAGTTTGTCCGCAGTTGTCAATTTTCAAAAAAATCCACAGTTTGTCCGCAGTTGTCAATTTTCAATAAAGTCCACAGTTTGTCCGCAGTTGTCAATTTTCAATAAAGTCCACAGTTTGTCCGCAGTTGTCAATTTTTAAAAAAGTCCACAGTTTGTCCGCAGTTGTCAATTTTCAAAAAGTCCACAGTTTGTCCGCAGTTGTCAATTTTTAAAAAAGTCCACAGTTTGTCCGCAGTTGTCAATTTTCAATAAAGTCCACAGTTTGTCCGCAGTTGTCAATTTTTAATAAAGTCCACAGTTTGTTCGCAGTTGTCAATTTTCAAAAAATTCCACAGTTTGTCCGCAGTTGTCAATTTTCAAAAAAATCCACAGTTTGTCCGCAGTTGTCAATTTTCAATAAAGTCCACAGTTTGTCCGCAGTTGTCAATTTTCAAAAAAGTCCACAGTTTGTCCGCAGCTGTCAATTTTCAAAAAAATCCACAGTTTGTCCGCAGTTGTCAATTTTTAAAAAAGTCCACAGTTTGTCCGCAGTTGTCAATTTTCAAAAAAGTCCACAGTTTGTCCGCAGCTGTCAATTTTCAAAAAAATCCACAGTTTGTCCGCAGTTGTCAATTTTTAAAAAAGTCCACAGTTCGTCCGCAGTTGTCAATTTTCAAAAAAGTCCACAGTTTGTCCGCAGTTGTCAATTTTTAATAAAGTCCACAGTTTGTCCGCAGTTGTCAATTTTTAAAAAAGTCCACAGTTTGTCCGCAGTTGTCAATTTTTAAAAAAGTCCACAGTTTGTCCGCAGTTGTCAATTTTCAAAAAAGTCCACAGTTTGTCCGCAGCTGTCAATTTTCAAAAAAATCCACAGTTTGTCCGCAGTTGTCAATTTTCAATAAAGTCCACAGTTTGTCCGCAGTTGTCAATTTTCAAAAAAGTCCACAGTTTGTCCGCAGCTGTCAATTTTCAAAAAAATCCACAGTTTGTCCGCAGCTGTCAATTTTTAAAAAAGTCCACAGTTTGTCCGCAGTTGTCAATTTTTAAAAAAGTCCACAGTTTGTCCGCAGTTGTCAATTTTCAAAAAAGTCCACAGTTTGTCCGCAGCTGTCAATTTTCAAAAAAATCCACAGTTTGTCCGCAGTTGTCAATTTTTAAAAAAGTCCACAGTTTGTCCGCAGTTGTCAATTTTCAAAAAAGTCCACAGTTTGTCCGCAGTTGTCAATTTTTAATAAAGTCCACAGTTTGTCCGCAGTTGTCAATTTTTAAAAAAGTCCACAGTTTGTCCGCAGTTGTCAATTTTTAAAAAAGTCCACAGTTTGTCCGCAGTTGTCAATTTTCAAAAAAGTCCACAGTTTGTCCGCAGCTGTCAATTTTCAAAAAAATCCACAGTTTGTCCGCAGTTGTCAATTTTTAAAAAAGTCCACAGTTTGTCCGCAGTTGTCAATTTTCAAAAAAGTCCACAGTTTGTCCGCAGCTGTCAATTTTCAAAAAAATCCACAGTTTGTCCGCAGTTGTCAATTTTCAATAAAGTCCACAGTTTGTCCGCAGTTGTCAATTTTTAAAAAAGTCCACAGTTTGTCCGCAGTTGTCAATTTTTAATAAAGTCCACAGTTTGTCCGCAGTTGTCAATTTTTAAAAAAGTCCACAGTTTGTCCGCAGTTGTCAATTTTTAATAAAGTCCACAGTTTGTCCGCAGTTGTCAATTTTCAATAAAGTCCACAGTTTGTCCGCAGTTGTCAATTTTTAAAAAAGTCCACAGTTTGTCCGCAGTTGTCAATTTTTAATAAAGTCCACAGTTTGTCCGCAGTTGTCAATTTTCAAAAAAGTCCACAGTTTGTCCGCAGCTGTCAATTTTCACAAAAATCCACAGTTTGTCCGCAGTTGTCAATTTTTAATAAAGTCCACAGTTTGTCCGCAGTTGTCAATTTTTATTAAAGTCCACAGTTTGTCCGCAGTTGTCAATTTTCAAAAAAGTCCACAGTTTGTCCGCAGCTGTCAATTTTCAAAAAATTCCACAGTTTGTCCGCAGTTGTCAATTTTCAATAAAGTCCACAGTTTGTCCGCAGTTGTCAATTTTTAATAAAGTCCACAGTTTGTCCGCAGTTGTCAATTTTTATTAAAGTCCACAGTTTGTCCGCAGTTGTCAATTTTTAATAAAGTCCACAGTTTGTCCGCAGTTGTCAATTTTCAATAAAGTCCACAGTTTGTCCGCAGTTGTCAATTTTTAATAAAGTCCACAGTTTGTCCGCAGTTGTCAATTTTTAAAAAAGTCCACAGTTTGTCCGCAGTTGTCAATTTTTAATAAAGTCCACAGTTTGTCCGCAGTTGTCAATTTTTATTAAAGTTTACAGTTTGTCCGCAGTTGTCAATTTTTAATAAAGTCCACAGTTTGTCCGCAGTTGTCAATTTTCAAAAAAGTCCACAGTTTGTCCGCAGCTGTCAATTTTCAAAAAAATCCACAGTTTGTCCGCAGTTGTCAATTTTTAAAAAAGTCCGCAGTTTGTCCGCAGGTGTCATTTTTTTATAAAGTCCACAGTTTGTCCGCAGCTGTCAATTTTCAAAAAAATCCACAGTTTGTCCGCAGTTGTCAATTTTTAAAAAAGTCCACAGTTTGTCCGCAGTTGTCAATTTTCAAAAAAGTCCACAGTTTGTCCGCAGCTGTCAATTTTTAAAAAAGTCCACAGTTTGTCCGCAGTTGTCATTTTTTTATAAAGTCCACAGTTTGTCCGCAGTTGTCAATTTTCAATAAAGTCCACAGTTTGTCCGCAGTTGTCAATTTTTAAAAAAGTCCACAGTTTGTCCGCAGTTGTCAATTTTCAAAAAAATCCACAGTTTGTCCGCAGTTGTCAATTTTTAAAAAAGTCCCCAGTTTGTCCGCAGTTGTCATTTTTTTATAAAGTCCACAGTTTGTCCGCAGTTGTCAATTTTTAATAAAGTCCACAGTTTGTCCGCAGTTGTCAATTTTCAAAAAAATCCACAGTTTGTCCGCAGTTGTCAATTTTTAATAAAGTCCACAGTTTGTCCGCAGTTGTCAATTTTCAAAAAAATCCACAGTTTGTCCGCAGTTGTCAATTTTCAATAAAGTCCACAGTTTGTCCGCAGTTGTCAATTTTCAAAAAAATCCACAGTTTGTCCGCAGTTGTCAATTTTCAAAAAAATCCACAGTTTGTCCGCAGTTGTCAATTTTCAATAAAGTCCACAGTTTGTCCGCAGTTGTCAATTTTTAATAAAGTCCACAGTTTGTCCGCAGTTGTCAATTTTCAAAAAAATCCACAGTTTGTCCGCATTTGTCAATTTTCAATAAAGTCCACAGTTTGTCCGCAGTTGTCAATTTTTAATAAAGTCCACAGTTTGTTCGCAGTTGTCAATTTTCAAAAAATTCCACAGTTTGTCCGCAGTTGTCAATTTTCAAAAAAGTCCACAGTTTGTCCGCAGTTGTCAATTTTCAAAAAAGTCCACAGTTTGTCCGCAGTTGTCAATTTTTAAAAAAGTCCCCAGTTTGTCCGCAGTTGTCATTTTTTTATAAAGTCCACAGTTTGTCCGCAGTTGTCAATTTTTAATAAAGTCCACAGTTTGTCCGCAGTTGTCAATTTTCAAAAAAATCCACAGTTTGTCCGCAGTTGTCAATTTTCAATAAAGTCCACAGTTTGTCCGCAGTTGTCAATTTTTAATAAAGTCCACAGTTTGTTCGCAGTTGTCAATTTTCAAAAAATTCCACAGTTTGTCCGCAGTTGTCAATTTTCAAAAAAATCCACAGTTTGTCCGCAGTTGTCAATTTTCAATAAAGTCCACAGTTTGTCCGCAGTTGTCAATTTTTAAAGTCCACAGTTTGTCCGCAGTTGTCAATTTTCAAAAAAATCCACAGTTTGTCCGCAGTTGTCAATTTTCAATAAAGTCCACAGTTTGTCCGCAGTTGTCAATTTTCAATAAAGTCCACAGTTTGTCCGCAGTTGTCAATTTTTAAAAAAGTCCACAGTTTGTCCGCAGTTGTCAATTTTCAAAAAGTCCACAGTTTGTCCGCAGTTGTCAATTTTTAATAAAGTCCACAGTTTGTCCGCAGTTGTCAATTTTCAAAAAAGTCCACAGTTTGTCCGCAGTTGTCAATTTTCAAAAAGTCCACAGTTTGTCCGCAGTTGTCAATTTTCAAAAAAGTCCACAGTTTGTCCGCAGTTGTCAATTTTCAAAAAAGTCCACAGTTTGTCCGCAGTTGTCAATTTTCAAAAAAGTCCACAGTTTGTCCGCAGTTGTCAATTTTCAAAAAAGTCCACAGTTTGTCCGCAGTTGTCAATTTTCAAAAAAGTCCACAGTTTGTCCGCAGTTGTCAATTTTTAAAAAAGTCCCCAGTTTGTCCGCAGTTGTCAATTTTTAAAAAAGTCCACAGTTTGTCCGCAGTTGTCAATTTTTAATAAAGTCCACAGTTTGTCCGCAGTTGTCAATTTTTAATAAAGTCCACAGTTTGTTCGCAGTTGTCAATTTTCAAAAAATTCCACAGTTTGTCCGCAGTTGTCAATTTTTAATAAAGTCCACAGTTTGTCCGCAGTTGTCAATTTTCAAAAAAATCCACAGTTTGTCCGCAGTTGTCAATTTTCAATAAAGTCCACAGTTTGTCCGCAGTTGTCAATTTTTAATAAAGTCCACAGTTTGTTCGCAGTTGTCAATTTTCAAAAAAATCCACAGTTTGTCCGCAGTTGTCAATTTTCAATAAAGTCCACAGTTTGTCCGCAGTTGTCAATTTTTAATAAAGTCCACAGTTTGTTCGCAGTTGTCAATTTTCAAAAAATTCCACAGTTTGTCCGCAGTTGTCAATTTTCAAAAAAGTCCACAGTTTGTCCGCAGTTGTCAATTTTCAAAAAAGTCCACAGTTTGTCCGCAGTTGTCAATTTTTAAAAAAGTCCACAGTTTGTCCGCAGTTGTCAATTTTTAATAAAGTCCACAGTTTGTCCGCAGTTGTCAATTTTCAAAAAAGTCCACAGTTTGTCCGCAGTTGTCAATTTTTAAAAAAGTCCACAGTTTGTCCGCAGTTGTCAATTTTTAATAAAGTCCACAGTTTGTTCGCAGTTGTCAATTTTCAAAAAATTCCACAGTTTGTCCGCAGTTGTCAATTTTCAAAAAAGTCCACAGTTTGTTCGCAGTTGTCAATTTTCAAAAAATTCCACAGTTTGTCCGCAGTTGTCAATTTTTAATAAAGTCCACAGTTTGTCCGCAGTTGTCAATTTTCAAAAAAATCCACAGTTTGTCCGCAGTTGTCAATTTTTAAAAAAGTCCACAGTTTGTCCGCAGTTGTCAATTTTTAATAAAGTCCACAGTTTGTCCGCAGTTGTCGATTTTCAAAAAAATCCACAGTTTGTCCGCAGTTGTCAATTTTCAATAAAGTCCACAGTTTGTCCGCAGTTGTCAATTTTTAATAAAGTCCACAGTTTGTCCGCAGTTGTCAATTTTCAAAAAAATCCACAGTTTGTCCGCAGTTGTCAATTTTCAATAAAGTCCACAGTTTGTCCGCAGTTGTCAATTTTCAATAAAGTCCACAGTTTGTCCGCAGTTGTCAATTTTTAAAAAAGTCCACAGTTTGTCCGCAGTTGTCAATTTTCAAAAAGTCCACAGTTTGTCCGCAGTTGTCAATTTTCAAAAAAGTCCACAGTTTGTCCGCAGTTGTCAATTTTCAAAAAAGTCCACAGTTTGTCCGCAGTTGTCAATTTTTAAAAAAGTCCACAGTTTGTCCGCAGTTGTCAATTTTTAATAAAGTCCACAGTTTGTCCGCAGTTGTCAATTTTCAAAAAAGTCCACAGTTTGTCCGCAGTTGTCAATTTTCAAAAAGTCCACAGTTTGTCCGCAGTTGTCAATTTTTAAAAAAGTCCACAGTTTGTCCGCAGTTGTCAATTTTTAATAAAGTCCACAGTTTGTCCGCAGTTGTCAATTTTCAAAAAAGTCCACAGTTTGTCCGCAGTTGTCAATTTTCAAAAAGTCCACAGTTTGTCCGCAGTTGTCAATTTTCAAAAAGTCCACAGTTTGTCCGCAGTTGTCAATTTTCAAAAAGTCCACAGTTTGTCTGCAGTTGTCAATTTTTAATAAAGTCCACAGTTTGTCCGCAGTTGTCAATTTTTTATAAAGTCCACAGTTTGTCCGCAGTTGTCAATTTTCAAAAAGTCCACAGTTTGTCCGCAGTTGTCAATTTTCAAAAAAGTCCACAGTTTGTCCGCAGTTGTCAATTTTCAAAAAAGTCCACAGCTTGTCCGCAGTTGTCAATTTTTAATAAAGTCCACAGTTTGTCCGCAGTTGTCAATTTTCAAAAAAGGCCACAGTTTGTCCGCAGTTGTCAATTTTTAATAAAGTCCACAGTTTGTCCGCAGTTGTCAATTTTTTATAAAGTCCACAGTTTGTCCGCAGTTGTCAATTTTCAAAAAGTCCACAGTTTGTCCGCAGTTGTCAATTTTTAAAAAAGTCCACAGTTTGTCCGCAGTTGTCAATTTTCAAAAAAATCCACAGTTTGTCCGCAGTTGTCAATTTTCAAAAAAGTCCACAGCTTGTCCGCAGTTGTCAATTTTTAATAAAGTCCACAGTTTGTCCGCAGTTGTCAATTTTTAATAAAGTCCACAGTTTGTCCGCAGTTGTCAATTTTCAAAAAAGTCCACAGTTTGTCCGCAGTTGTCAATTTTCAAAAAAGTCCACAGCTTGTCCGCAGTTGTCAATTTTTAATAAAGTCCACAGTTTGTCCGCAGTTGTCAATTTTCAAAAAAGGCCACAGTTTGTCCGCAGTTGTCAATTTTTAATAAAGTCCACAGTTTGTCCGCAGTTGTCAATTTTTAATAAAGTCCACAGTTTGTCCGCAATTTTCAATTTTCAAAAAAGTCCACAGTTTGTCCGCAGTTGTCAATTTTCAAAAAAGTCCACAGCTTGTCCGCAGTTGTCAATTTTCAAAAAAGTCCACAGTTTGTCCGCAGTTGTCAATTTTCAAAAAAGTCCACAGTTTGTCCGCAGTTGCCAATTTTCAAAAAAATCCACAGTTTGTCCGCAGTTGTCAATTTTCAAAAAAGTCCACAGTTTGTCCGCAGTTGTCAATTTTCAAAAAAGTCCACAGTTTGTCCGCAGTTGTCAATTTTCAAAAAGTCCACAGTTTGTCCGCAGTTGTCAATTTTCAAAAAAGTCCACAGTTTGTCCGCAGTTGTCAATTTTCAAAAAAGTCCACAGTTTGTCCGCAGTTGTCAATTTTCAAAAAAGTCCACAGTTTGTCCGCAGTTGTCAATTTTCAAAAAGTCCACAGTTTGTCCGCAGTTGTCAATTTTCAAAAAAGTCCACAGTTTGTCCGCAGTTGTCAATTTTCAAAAAAGTCCACAGCTTGTCCGCAGTTGTCAATTTTTAATAAAGTCCACAGTTTGTCCGCAGTTGTCAATTTTTTATAAAGTCCACAGTTTGTCCGCAGTTGTCAATTTTCAAAAAGTCCACAGTTTGTCCGCAGTTGTCAATTTTCAAAAAAGTCCACAGTTTGTCCGCAGTTGTCAATTTTCAAAAAAGTCCACAGCTTGTCCGCAGTTGTCAATTTTTAATAAAGTCCACAGTTTGTCCGCAGTTGTCAATTTTTAATAAAGTCCACAGTTTGTCCGCAGTTGTCAATTTTCAAAAAAGTCCACAGTTTGTCCGCAGTTGTCAATTTTCAAAAAAAGTCCACAGTTTGTCCGCAGTTGTCAATTTTCAAAAAAGTCCACAGCTTGTCCGCAGTTGTCAATTTTTAATAAAGTCCACAGTTTGTCCGCAGTTGTCAATTTTCAAAAAAGTCCACAGTTTGTCCGCAGTTGTCAATTTTTAATAAAGTCCACAGTTTGTCCGCAATTTTCAATTTTGAAAAAAGTCCACAGCTTGTCCGCAGTTGTCAATTTTCAAAAAAATCCACAGTTTGTCCGCAGTTGTCAATTTTTAAAAAAGTCCACAGTTTGTCCGCAGTTGTCAATTTTTAATAAAGTCCACAGTTTGTCCGCAGTTGTCAATTTTTATTAAAGTCCACAGTTTGTCCGCAGTTGTCAATTTTTAATAAAGTCCACAGTTTGTCCGCTGTTGTCAATTTTCAAAAAAGTCCACAGTTTGTCCGCAGCTGTCAATTTTCAAAAAAATCCACAGTTTGTCCGCAGTTGTCAATTTTTAAAAAAGTCCACAGTTTGTCCGCAGTTGTCAATTTTCAAAAAAGTCCGCAGTTTGTCCGCAGGTGTCATTTTTTTATAAAGTCCACAGTTTGTCCGCAGTTGTCAATTTTTATTAAAGTCCACAGTTTGTCCGCAGTTGTCAATTTTTAATAAAGTCCACAGTTTGTCCGCAGTTGTCAATTTTCAAAAAAGTCCACAGTTTGTCCGCAGCTGTCAATTTTCAAAAAAATCCACAGTTTGTCCGCAGCTGTCAATTTTCAAAAAAATCCACAGTTTGTCCGCAGTTGTCAATTTTTAAAAAAGTCCACAGTTTGTCCGCAGGTGTCATTTTTTTATAAAGTCCACAGTTTGTCCGCAGTTGTCAATTTTTATTAAAGTCCACAGTTTGTCCGCAGTTGTCAATTTTTAATAAAGTCCACAGTTTGTCCGCAGTTGTCAATTTTCAAAAAAGTCCACAGTTTGTCCGCAGTTGTCAATTTTCAAAAAAGTCCACAGTTTGTCCGCAGTTGTCAATTTTCAAAAAAGTCCACAGCTTGTCCGCAGTTGTCAATTTTTAATAAAGTCCACAGTTTGTCCGCAGTTGTCAATTTTCAAAAAAGTCCACAGTTTGTCCGCAGTTGACAATTTTTAATAAAGTCCACAGTTTGTCCGCAATTTTCAATTTTCAAAAAAGTCCACAGCTTGTCCGCAGTTGTCAATTTTCAAAAAAATCCACAGTTTGTCCGCAGTTGTCAATTTTTAAAAAAGTCCACAGTTTGTCCGCAGTTGTCAATTTTTATTAAAGTCCACAGTTTGTCCGCAGTTGTCAATTTTTAATAAAGTCCACAGTTTGTCCGCAGTTGTCAATTTTTATTAAAGTCCACAGTTTGTCCGCAGTTGTCAATTTTTAATAAAGTCCACAGTTTGTCCGCAGTTGTCAATTTTCAAAAAAGTCCACAGTTTGTCCGCAGCTGTCAATTTTCAAAAAAATCCACAGTTTGTCCGCAGTTGTCAATTTTTAAAAAAGTCCGCAGTTTGTCCGCAGGTGTCATTTTTTTATAAAGTCCACAGTTTGTCCGCAGTTGTCAATTTTCAAAAAAGTCCACAGTTTGTCCGCAGCTGTCAATTTTCAAAAAAATCCACAGTTTGTCCGCAGTTGTCAATTTTTAAAAAAGTCCGCAGGTGTCATTTTTTTATAAAGTCCACAGTTTGTCCGCAGTTGTCAATTTTCAAAAAAGTCCACAGTTTGTCCGCAGTTGTCAATTTTTAATAAAGTCCACAGTTTGTCCGCAGTTGTCAATTTTCAAAAAAATCCACAGTTTGTCCGCAGTTGTCAATTTTTAATAAAGTCCACAGTTTGTCCGCAATTTTCAATTTTCAAAAAAGTCCACAGCTTGTCCGCAGTTGTCAATTTTCAAAAAAATCCACAGTTTGTCCGCAGTTGTCAATTTTTAAAAAAGTCCACAGTTTGTCCGCAGTTGTCAATTTTTATTAAAGTCCACAGTTTGTCCGCAGTTGTCAATTTTTAATAAAGTCCACAGTTTGTCCGCAGTTGTCAATTTTCAAAAAAGTCCACAGTTTGTCCGCAGTTGTCAATTTTTATTAAAGTCCACAGTTTGTCCGCAGTTGTCAATTTTTAAAAAAGTCCACAGTTTGTCCGCAGTTGTCAATTTTTATTAAAGTCCACAGTTTGTCCGCAGTTGTCAATTTTTAAAAAAGTCCACAGTTTGTCCGCAGTTGTCAATTTTCAAAAAAGTCCACAGTTTGTCCGCAGCTGTCAATTTTCAAAAAAATCCACAGTTTGTCCGCAGTTGTCAATTTTTATTAAAGTCCACAGTTTGTCCGCAGTTGTCAATTTTTAAAAAAGTCCACAGTTTGTCCGCAGTTGTCAATTTTCAAAAAAGTCCACAGTTTGTCCGCAGCTGTCAATTTTCAAAAAAATCCACAGTTTGTCCGCAGTTGTCAATTTTTATTAAAGTCCACAGTTTGTCCGCAGTTGTCAATTTTTAATAAAGTCCACAGTTTGTCCGCAGTTGTCAATTTTCAAAAAAGTCCACAGTTTGTCCGCAGTTGTCAATTTTTATTAAAGTCCACAGTTTGTCCGCTGTTGTCAATTTTCAAAAAAGTCCACAGTTTGTCCGCAGTTGTCAATTTTCAAAAAAGTCCACAGTTTGTCCGCAGCTGTCAATTTTTAAAAAAGTCCACAGTTTGTCCGCAGTTGTCAATTTTCAAAAAAGTCCACAGTTTGTCCGCAGCTGTCAATTTTCAAAAAAATCCACAGTTTGTCCGCAGTTGTCAATTTTTAAAAAAGTCCGCAGTTTGTCCGCAGGTGTCATTTTTTTATAAAGTCCACAGTTTGTCCGCAGTTGTCAATTTTCAATAAAGTCCACAGTTTGTCCGCAGTTGTCAATTTTCAATAAAGTCCACAGTTTGTCCGCAGTTGTCAATTTTTAAAAAAGTCCACAGTTTGTCCGCAGTTGTCAATTTTTAATAAAGTCCACAGTTTGTCCGCAGTTGTCAATTTTCAAAAAAATCCACAGTTTGTCCGCAGTTGTCAATTTTCAAAAAAGTCCACAGTTTGTCCGCAGTTGTCAATTTTCAAAAAAGTCCACAGTTTGTCCGCAGTTGTCAATTTTTAAAAAAGTCCCCAGTTTGTCCGCAGTTGTCATTTTTTTATAAAGTCCACAGTTTGTCCGCAGTTGTCAATTTTCAATAAAGTCCACAGTTTGTCCGCAGTTGTCATTTTTTAATAAAGTCCACAGTTTGTCCGCAGTTGTCAATTTTCAATAAAGTCCACAGTTTGTCCGCAGTTGTCAATTTTCAATAAAGTCCACAGTTTGTCCGCAGTTGTCATTTTTTAATAAAGTCCACAGTTTGTCCGCAGTTGTCAATTTTCAATAAAGTCCACAGTTTGTCCGCAGTTGTCATTTTTTAATAAAGTCCACAGTTTGTCCGCAGTTGTCAATTTTCAATAAAGTCCACAGTTTGTCCGCAGTTGTCAATTTTCAATAAAGTCCACAGTTTGTCCGCAGTTGTCAATTTTTAAAAAAGTCCACAGTTTGTCCGCAGTTGTCAATTTTCAATAAAGTCCACAGTTTGTCCGCAGTTGTCATTTTTTAATAAAGTCCACAGTTTGTCCGCAGTTGTCAATTTTCAATAAAGTCCACAGTTTGTCCGCAGTTGTCATTTTTTAATAAAGTCCACAGTTTGTCCGCAGTTGTCAATTTTCAAAAAAGTCCACAGTTTGTCCGCAGTTGTCAATTTTTAATAAAGTCCACAGTTTGTCCGCAGTTGTCAATTTTCAAAAAAATCCACAGTTTGTCCGCAGTTGTCAATTTTCAAAAAAGTCCACAGTTTGTCCGCAGTTGTCAATTTTCAAAAAAGTCCACAGCTTGTCCGCAGTTGTCAATTTTTAATAAAGTCCACAGTTTGTCCGCAGTTGTCAATTTTCAAAAAGTTCACAGTTTGTCCGCAGTTGTCAATTTTCAAAAAGTTCACAGTTTGTCCGCAGTTGTCAATTTTTAATAAAGTCCACAGTTTGTCCGCAGTTGTCAATTTTCAAAAAGTCCACAGTTTGTCCGCAGTTGTCAATTTTTAAAAAAGTCCACAGTTTGTCCGCAGTTGTCAATTTTTAATAAAGTCCACAGTTTGTCCGCAGTTGTCAATTTTCAAAAAAGTCCACAGCTTGTCCGCAGTTGTCAATTTTTAAAAAAGTCCACAGCTTGTCCGCAGTTGTCAATTTTCAAAAAAGTCCACAGTTTGTCCGCAGTTGTCAATTTTCAAAAAAGTCCACAGCTTGTCCGCAGTTGTCAATTTTTAATAAAGTCCACAGTTTGTCCGCAGTTGTCAATTTTCAAAAAGTTCACAGTTTGTCCGCAGTTGTCAATTTTCAAAAAGTTCACAGTTTGTCCGCAGTTGTCAATTTTTAAAAAAGTCCACAGTTTGTCCGCAGTTGTCAATTTTTAATAAAGTCCACAGTTTGTCCGCAGTTGTCAATTTTCAAAAAGTCCACAGTTTGTCCGCAGTTGTCAATTTTTAATAAAGTCCACAGTTTGTCCGCAGTTGTCAATTTTTAATAAAGTCCACAGTTTGTCCGCAGTTGTCAATTTTTAATAAAGTCCACAGTTTGTCCGCAGTTGTCAATTTTCAAAAAAGTCCACAGTTTGTCCGCAGTTGTCAATTTTCAAAAAAGTCCACAGTTTGTCCGCAGTTGTCAATTTTTAATAAAGTCCACAGTTTGTCCGCAGTTGTCAATTTTTAATAAAGTCCACAGTTTGTCCGCAGTTGTCAATTTTCAAAAAGTCCACAGTTTGTCCGCAGTTGTCAATTTTCAAAAAGTCCACAGTTTGTCCGCAGTTGTCAATTTTTAATAAAGTCCACAGTTTGTCCGCAGTTGTCAATTTTTAATAAAGTCCACAGTTTGTCCGCAGTTGTCAATTTTCAAAAAAGTCCACAGTTTGTCCGCAGTTGTCAATTTTCAAAAAGTCCACAGTTTGTCCGCAGTTGTCAATTTTTAATAAAGTCCACAGTTTGTCCGCAGTTGTCAATTTTTAATAAAGTCCACAGTTTGTCCGCAGTTGTCAATTTTCAAAAAAGTCCACAGTTTGTCCGCAGTTGTCAATTTTCAAAAAGTCCACAGTTTGTCCGCAGTTGTCAATTTTTAATAAAGTCCACAGTTTGTCCGCAGTTGTCAATTTTCAAAAAAGTCCACAGTTTGTCCGCAGTTGTCAATTTTCAAAAAGTCCACAGTTTGTCCGCAGTTGTCAATTTTCAAAAAAGTCCACAGTTTGTCCGCAGTTGTCAATTTTCAAAAAGTCCACAGTTTGTCCGCAGTTGTCAATTTTTAATAAAGTCCACAGTTTGTCCGCAGTTGTCAATTTTTAATAAAGTCCACAGTTTGTCCGCAGTTGTCAATTTTCAAAAAAGTCCACAGTTTGTCCGCAGTTGTCAATTTTAAAAAAAATCCACAGTTTGTCCGCAATTTTCAATTTTCAAAAAAGTCCACAGTTTGTCCGCAATTTTCAATTTTCAAAAAAGTCCACAGTTTGTCCGCAGTTGTCAATTTTTAATAAAGTCCACAGTTTGTCCGCAGTTGTCAATTTTTAATAAAGTCCACAGTTTGTCCGCAGTTGTCAATTTTCAAAAAAATCCACAGTTTGTCCGCAGTTGTCAATTTTAAAAAAAGTCCACAGTTTGTCCGCAGTTGTCAATTTTCAAAAAAGTCCACAGTTTGTCCGCAGTTGTCAATTTTTAATAAAGTCCACAGTTTGTCCGCAGTTGTCAATTTTTAATAAAGTCCACAGTTTGTCCGCAGTTGTCAATTTTTAATAAAGTCCACAGTTTGTCCGCAGTTGTCAATTTTCAAAAAAATCCACAGTTTGTCCGCAGTTGTCAATTTTCAAAAAAGTCCACAGCTTGTCCGCAGTTGTCAATTTTTAATAAAGTCCACAGTTTGTCCGCAGTTGTCAATTTTTAATAAAGTCCACAGTTTGTCCGCAGTTGTCAATTTTTAATAAAGTCCACAGTTTGTCCGCAGTTGTCAATTTTCAAAAAAGTCCACAGTTTGTCCGCAGTTGTCAATTTTCAAAAAAAGTCCACAGTTTGTCCGCAGTTGTCAATTTTTAATAAAGTCCACAGTTTGTCCGCAGTTGTCAATTTTTAATAAAGTCCACAGTTTGTCCGCAGTTGTCAATTTTCAAAAAAGTCCACAGTTTGTCCGCAGTTGTCAATTTTCAAAAAAGTCCACAGTTTGTCCGCAGTTGTCAATTTTTAATAAAGTCCACAGTTTGTCCGCAGTTGTCAATTTTTAATAAAGTCCACAGTTTGTCCGCAGTTGTCAATTTTCAAAAAAGTCCACAGTTTGTCCGCAGTTGTCAATTTTCAAAAAGTCCACAGTTTGTCCGCAGTTGTCAATTTTTAATAAAGTCCACAGTTTGTCCGCAGTTGTCAATTTTTAATAAAGTCCACAGTTTGTCCGCAGTTGTCAATTTTCAAAAAGTCCACAGTTTGTCCGCAGTTGTCAATTTTCAAAAAGTCCACAGTTTGTCCGCAGTTGTCAATTTTTAATAAAGTCCACAGTTTGTCCGCAGTTGTCAATTTTCAAAAAAGTCCACAGTTTGTCCGCAGTTGTCAATTTTCAAAAAGTCCACAGTTTGTCCGCAGTTGTCAATTTTCAAAAAGTCCACAGTTTGTCCGCAGTTGTCAATTTTTAATAAAGTCCACAGTTTGTCCGCAGTTGTCAATTTTTTATAAAGTCCACAGTTTGTCCGCAGTTGTCAATTTTCAAAAAGTCCACAGTTTGTCCGCAGTTGTCAATTTTCAAAAAGTCCACAGTTTGTCCGCAGTTGTCAATTTTCAAAAAAATCCACAGTTTGTCCGCAGTTGTCAATTTTTAAAAAAGTCCACAGTTTGTCCGCAGTTGTCAATTTTTAATAAAGTCCACAGTTTGTCCGCAGTTGTCAATTTTCAAAAAAATCCACAGTTTGTCCGCAGTTGTCAATTTTCAAAAAAGTCCACAGTTTGTCCGCAGTTGTCAATTTTCAAAAAAGTCCACAGCTTGTCCGCAGTTGTCAATTTTTAATAAAGTCCACAGTTTGTCCGCAGTTGTCAATTTTCAAAAAAGTCCACAGTTTGTCCGCAGTTGTCAATTTTCAATAAAGTCCACAGTTTGTCCGCAGTTGTCAATTTTTAATAAAGTCCACAGTTTGTCCGCAATTTTCAATTTTCAAAAAAGTCCACAGTTTGTCCGCAGTTGTCAATTTTCAAAAAAATCCACAGTTTGTCCGCAGTTGTCAATTTTTAAAAAAGTCCACAGTTTGTCCGCAGTTGTCAATTTTTAATAAAGTCCACAGTTTGTCCGCAGTTGTCAATTTTTATTAAAGTCCACAGTTTGTCCGCAGTTGTCAATTTTTTATAAAGTCCACAGTTTGTCCGCAGTTGTCAATTTTCAAAAAGTCCACAGTTTGTCCGCAGTTGTCAATTTTTAAAAAAGTCCACAGTTTGTCCGCAGTTGTCAATTTTTAAAAAAGTCCACAGTTTGTCCGCAGTTGTCAATTTTCAAAAAGTCCACAGTTTGTCCGCAGTTGTCAATTTTTAAAAAAGTCCACAGTTTGTCCGCAGTTGTCAATTTTCAAAAAAATCCACAGTTTGTCCGCAGTTGTCAATTTTCAAAAAAGTCCACAGTTTGTCCGCAGTTGTCAATTTTCAAAAAAGTCCACAGCTTGTCCGCAGTTGTCAATTTTTAATAAAGTCCACAGTTTGTCCGCAGTTGTCAATTTTCAAAAAAGTCCACAGTTTGTCCGCAGTTGTCAATTTTCAAAAAAGTCCACAGTTTGTCCGCAGTTGTCAATTTTCAAAAAAGTCCACAGCTTGTCTGCAGTTGTCAATTTTTAATAAAGTCCACAGTTTGTCCGCAGTTGTCAATTTTCAAAAAAGGCCACAGTTTGTCCGCAGTTGTCAATTTTTAATAAAGTCCACAGTTTGTCCGCAGTTGTCAATTTTTAATAAAGTCCACAGTTTGTCCGCAATTTTCAATTTTCAAAAAAGTCCACAGCTTGTCCGCAGTTGTCAATTTTCAAAAAAATCCACAGTTTGTCCGCAGTTGTCAATTTTTAATAAAGTCCACAGTTTGTCCGCAGTTGTCAATTTTTAATAAAGTCCACAGTTTGTCCGCAGTTGTCAATTTTTAATAAAGTCCACAGTTTGTCCGCAGTTGTCAATTTTTAATAAAGTCCACAGTTTGTCCGCAATTTTCAATTTTCAAAAAAGTCCACAGCTTGTCCGCAGTTGTCAATTTTTAATAAAGTCCACAGTTTGTCCGCAGTTGTCAATTTTTAATAAAGTCCACAGTTTGTCCGCAGTTGTCAATTTTCAAAAAAGTCCACAGTTTGTCCGCAGTTGTCAATTTTTAATAAAGTCCACAGTTTGTCCGCAGTTGTCAATTTTTAATAAAGTCCACAGTTTGTCCGCAGTTGTCAATTTTCAAAAAAGTCCACAGTTTGTCCGCAGTTGTCAATTTTCAAAAAGTCCACAGTTTGTCCGCAGTTGTCAATTTTTAAAAAAGTCCACAGTTTGTCCGCAGTTGTCAATTTTTAATAAAGTTCACAGTTTGTCCGCAGTTGTCAATTTTCAAAAAAGTCCACAGTTTGTCCGCAGTTGTCAATTTTCAAAAAGTCCACAGTTTGTCCGCAGTTGTCAATTTTCAAAAAGTCCACAGTTTGTCCGCAGTTGTCAATTTTCAAAAAGTCCACAGTTTGTCCGCAGTTGTCAATTTTTAATAAAGTCCACAGTTTGTCCGCAGTTGTCAATTTTTTATAAAGTCCACAGTTTGTCCGCAGTTGTCAATTTTCAAAAAAGTCCACAGCTTGTCCGCAGTTGTCAATTTTTAATAAAGTCCACAGTTTGTCCGCAGTTGTCAATTTTTAATAAAGTCCACAGTTTGTCCGCAGTTGTCAATTTTCAAAAAAGTCCACAGTTTGTCCGCAGTTGTCAATTTTCAAAAAAGTCCACAGTTTGTCCGCAGTTGTCAATTTTCAAAAAAGTCCACAGCTTGTCCGCAGTTGTCAATTTTTAATAAAGTCCACAGTTTGTCCGCAGTTGTCAATTTTAAAAAAAGTCCACAGTTTGTCCGCAGTTGTCAATTTTTAATAAAGTCCACAGTTTGTCCGCAGTTGTCAATTTTTAATAAAGTCCACAGTTTGTCCGCAATTTTCAATTTTCAAAAAAGTCCACAGCTTGTCCGCAGTTGTCAATTTTCAAAAAAATCCACAGTTTGTCCGCAGTTGTCAATTTTTAATAAAGTCCACAGTTTGTCCGCAGTTGTCAATTTTTAATAAAGTCCACAGTTTGTCCGCAGTTGTCAATTTTCAATAAAGTCCACAGTTTGTCCGCAATTTTCAATTTTCAAAAAAGTCCACAGCTTGTCCGCAGTTGTCAATTTTTAATAAAGTCCACAGTTTGTCCGCAGTTGTCAATTTTTAATAAAGTCCACAGTTTGTCCGCAGTTGCCAATTTTCAAAAAAATCCACAGTTTGTCCGCAGTTGTCAATTTTCAAAAAAGTCCACAGTTTGTCCGCAGTTGTCAATTTTCAAAAAAGTCCACAGTTTGTCCGCAGTTGTCAATTTTTAATAAAGTCCACAGTTTGTCCGCAGTTGTCAATTTTTAATAAAGTCCACAGTTTGTCCGCAGTTGTCAATTTTCAATAAAGTCCACAGTTTGTCCGCAATTTTCAATTTTCAAAAAAGTCCACAGCTTGTCCGCAGTTGTCAATTTTCAAAAAAATCCACAGTTTGTCCGCAGTTGTCAATTTTTAATAAAGTCCACAGTTTGTCCGCAGTTGTCAATTTTTAATAAAGTCCACAGTTTGTCCGCAGTTGTCAATTTTCAAAAAAATCCACAGTTTGTCCGCAGTTGTCAATTTTTAATAAAGTCCACAGTTTGTCCGCAGTTGTCAATTTTTAATAAAGTCCACAGTTTGTCCGCAGTTGTCAATTTTCAATAAAGTTCACAGTTTGTCCGCAGTTGTCAATTTTTAATAAAGTCCACAGTTTGTCCGCAGTTGTCAATTTTCAATAAAGTCCACAGTTTGTCCGCAGTTGTCAATTTTTAATAAAGTCCACAGTTTGTCCGCAGTTGTCAATTTTCAAAAAAGTCCACAGTTTGTCCGCAGTTGTCAATTTTTAATAAAGTCCACAGTTTGTCCGCAGTTGTCAATTTTTAATAAAGTCCACAGTTTGTCCGCAATTTTCAATTTTCAAAAAAGTCCACAGCTTGTCCGCAGTTGTCAATTTTCAAAAAAATCCACAGTCTGTCCGCAGTTGTCAATTTTCAAAAAAATCCACAGTTTGTCCGCAGTTGTCAATTTTTAATAAAGTCCACAGTTTGTCCGCAGCTGTCAATTTTTAAAAAAGTCCACAGTTTGTCCGCAGTTGTCAATTTTCAAAAAAGTCCACAGTTTGTCCGCAGTTGTCAATTTTCAAAAAAGTCCACAGTTTGTCCGCAGTTGTCAATTTTTAATAAAGTCCACAGTTTGTCCGCAGCTGTCAATTTTCCAAAAAGTCCACAGTTTGTCCACATTGGACATTTTAAAAAAGTCCACAGTTTGTCCGCAGTTGTCAATTTTTAATAAAGTCCACAGTTTGTCCACAGTTGTCAAAATTCAAAAAAGTCCACAGCTTGTCCGCAGTTGTCAATTTTCAAAAAAGTCCACAGTTTGTCCGCAGTTGTCAATTTTTAATAAAGTCCACACTTTGTCCGCAGTTGTCAAAATTCAAAAAAGTCCACAGTTTGTCCGCAGTTGTCAATTTTCAAAAAAGTCCACAGTTTGTCCGCAGTTGTCAATTTTTAATAAAGTCCACAGCTTGTCCGCAGTTGTCAAAATTCAAAAAAGTCCACAGCTTGTCCGCAGTTGTCAATTTTCAAAAAAGTCCACAGTTTGTCCGCAGTTGTCAATTTTTAATAAAGTCCACAGTTTGTCCGCAGTTGTCAATTTTCAATAAAGTCCACAGTTTGTCCGCAGTTGTCAATTTTTAATAAGTCCACAGCTTGTCCGCAGTTGTCAATTTTCAAAAAAATCCACAGTTTGTCCGCAGTTGTCAATTTTTAATAAAGTCCACAGTTTGTCCGCAGTTGTCAATTTTTAATAAAGTCCACAGTTTGTCCGCAGTTGTCAATTTTCAAAAAAATCCACAGTTTGTCCGCAGTTGTCAATTTTTAATAAAGTCCACAGTTTGTCCGCAGTTGTCAAAATTCAAAAAAGTCCACAGTTTGTCCGCAGTTGTCAATTTTCAAAAAAGTCCACAGTTTGTCCGCAGTTGTCAATTTTTAATAAAGTCCACAGCTTGTCCGCAGTTGTCAAAATTCAAAAAAGTCCACAGCTTGTCCGCAGTTGTCAATTTTCAAAAAAGTCCACAGTTTGTCCGCAGTTGTCAATTTTTAATAAAGTCCACAGTTTGTCCGCAGTTGTCAATTTTCAATAAAGTCCACAGTTTGTCCGCAGTTGTCAATTTTTAATAACGTCCACAGTTTGTCCGCAGTTGTCAATTTTTAATAAAGTCCACAGCTTGTCCGCAGTTGTCAAAATTCAAAAAAGTCCACAGCTTGTCCGCAGTTGTCAATTTTCAAAAAAGTCCACAGTTTGTCCGCAGTTGTCAATTTTTAATAAAGTCCACAGTTTGTCCGCAGTTGTCAATTTTCAATAAAGTCCACAGTTTGTCCGCAATTTTCAATTTTCAAAAAAGTCCACAGCTTGTCCGCAGTTGTCAATTTTCAAAAAAATCCACAGTTTGTCCGCAGTTGTCAATTTTTAATAAAGTCCACAGTTTGTCCGCAGTTGTCAATTTTTAATAAAGTCCACAGTTTGTCCGCAGTTGTCAATTTTCAAAAAAATCCACAGTTTGTCCGCAGTTGTCAATTTTTAATAAAGTCCACAGTTTGTCCGCAGTTGTCAATTTTTAATAAAGTCCACAGTTTGTCCGCAGTTGTCAATTTTCAATAAAGTTCACAGTTTGTCCGCAGTTGTCAATTTTTAATAAAGTCCACAGTTTGTCCGCAGTTGTCAATTTTCAATAAAGTCCACAGTTTGTCCGCAGTTGTCAATTTTTAATAAAGTCCACAGTTTGTCCGCAGTTGTCAATTTTCAAAAAAGTCCACAGTTTGTCCGCAGTTGTCAATTTTTAATAAAGTCCACAGTTTGTCCGCAGTTGTCAAAATTCAAAAAAGTCCACAGTTTGTCCGCAGTTGTCAATTTTCAAAAAAGTCCACAGTTTGTCCGCAGTTGTCAATTTTTAATAAAGTCCACAGCTTGTCCGCAGTTGTCAAAATTCAAAAAAGTCCACAGCTTGTCCGCAGTTGTCAATTTTCAAAAAAGTCCACAGTTTGTCCGCAGTTGTCAATTTTTAATAAAGTCCACAGTTTGTCCGCAGTTGTCAATTTTCAATAAAGTCCACAGTTTGTCCGCAATTTTCAATTTTCAAAAAAGTCCACAGCTTGTCCGCAGTTGTCAATTTTCAAAAAAATCCACAGTTTGTCCGCAGTTGTCAATTTTTAATAAAGTCCACAGTTTGTCCGCAGTTGTCAATTTTTAATAAAGTCCACAGTTTGTCCGCAGTTGTCAATTTTTAATAAAGTCCACAGTTTGTCCGCAGTTGTCAATTTTCAAAAAAGTCCACAGTTTGTCCGCAGTTGTCAATTTTTAATAAAGTCCACAGTTTGTCCGCAGTTGTCAATTTTCCAAAAAGTCCACAGTTTGTCCACATTGGACATTCTAAAAAATTCCACAGTTTGTCCGCAGTTGTCAAAATTCAAAAAAGTCCACAGTTTGTCCGCAGTTGTCAATTTTCAAAAAAGTCCACAGTTTGTCCGCAGTTGTCAATTTTTAATAAAGTCCACACTTTGTCCGCAGTTGTCAAAATTCAAAAAAGTCCACAGTTTGTCCGCAGTTGTCAATTTTCAAAAAAGTCCACAGTTTGTCCGCAGTTGTCAATTTTTAATAAAGTCCACAGCTTGTCCGCAGTTGTCAAAATTCAAAAAAGTCCACAGCTTGTCCGCAGTTGTCAATTTTCAAAAAAGTCCACAGTTTGTCCGCAGTTGTCAATTTTTAATAAAGTCCACAGTTTGTCCGCAGTTGTCAATTTTCAATAAAGTCCACAGTTTGTCCGCAATTTTCAATTTTCAAAAAAGTCCACAGCTTGTCCGCAGTTGTCAATTTTCAAAAAAATCCACAGTTTGTCCGCAGTTGTCAATTTTTAATAAAGTCCACAGTTTGTCCGCAGTTGTCAATTTTTAATAAAGTCCACAGTTTGTCCGCAGTTGTCAATTTTCAAAAAAATCCACAGTTTGTCCGCAGTTGTCAATTTTTAATAAAGTCCACAGTTTGTCCGCAGTTGTCAATTTTTAATAAAGTCCACAGTTTGTCCGCAGTTGTCAATTTTCAATAAAGTTCACAGTTTGTCCGCAGTTGTCAATTTTTAATAAAGTCCACAGTTTGTCCGCAGTTGTCAATTTTCAATAAAGTCCACAGTTTGTCCGCAGTTGTCAATTTTTAATAAAGTCCACAGTTTGTCCGCAGTTGTCAATTTTCAAAAAAGTCCACAGTTTGTCCGCAGTTGTCAATTTTTAATAAAGTCCACAGTTTGTCCGCAGTTGTCAATTTTTAATAAAGTCCACAGTTTGTCCGCAGTTGTCAATTTTCAAAAAAGTCCACAGTTTGTCCGCAGTTGTCAATTTTTAATAAAGTCCACAGTTTGTCCGCAGTTGTCAATTTTCAATAAAGTCCACAGTTTGTCCGCAGTTGTCAATTTTTAATAAAGTCCACAGTTTGTCCGCAATTTTCAATTTTCAAAAAAGTCCACAGCTTGTCCGCAGTTGTCAATTTTCAAAAAAATCCACAGTTTGTCCGCAGTTGTCAATTTTCAATAAAGTCCACAGTTTGTCCGCAGTTGTCAATTTTTAATAAAGTCCACAGTTTGTCCGCAGTTGTCAATTTTCAAAAAAGTCCACAGTTTGTCCGCAGCTGTCAATTTTCAAAAAAGTCCACAGTTTGTCCGCAGTTGTCAATTTTCAATAAAGTCCACAGTTTGTCCGCAGTTGTCAATTTTTAATAAAGTCCACAGTTTGTCCGCAATTTTCAATTTTCAAAAAAGTCCACAGTTTGTCCGCAGTTGTCAATTTTCAATAAAGTCCACAGTTTGTCCGCAGTTGTCAATTTTCAAAAAAGTCCACAGCTTGTCCGCAGTTGTCAATTTTCAAAAAAATCCACAGTTTGTCCGCAGTTGTCAATTTTCAATAAAGTCCACAGTTTGTCCGCAGTTGTCAATTTTCAAAAAAATCCACAGTTTGTCCGCAGTTGTCAATTTTTAATAAAGTCCGCAGTTTGTCCGCAGTTGTCAATTTTTAATAAAGTCCACAGTTTGTCCGCAATTTTCAATTTTCAAAAAAGTCCACAGCTTGTCCGCAGTTGTCAATTTTCAAAAAAATCCACAGTTTGTCCGCAGTTGTCAATTTTCAATAAAGTCCACAGTTTGTCCGCAGTTGTCAATTTTTAATAAAGTCCACAGTTTGTCCGCAGTTGTCAATTTTCAATAAAGTCCACAGTTTGTCCGCAGTTGTCAATTTTTAATAAAGTCCACAGTTTGTCCGCAATTTTCAATTTTCAAAAAAGTCCACAGCTTGTCCGCAGTTGTCAATTTTCAAAAAAATCCACAGTTTGTCCGCAGTTGTCAATTTTCAATAAAGTCCACAGTTTGTCCGCAGTTGTCAATTTTTAATAAAGTCCACAGTTTGTCCGCAGTTGTCAATTTTCAAAAAAGTCCACAGTTTGTCCGCAGTTGTCAATTTTTAATAAAGTCCACAGTTTGTCCGCAGTTGTCAATTTTCAAAAAAGTCCACAGTTTGTCCGCAGTTGTCAATTTTCAAAAAAATCCACAGTTTGTCCGCAGTTGTCAATTTTTAATAAAGTCCGCAGTTTGTCCGCAGTTGTCAATTTTTAATAAAGTCCACAGTTTGTCCGCAGTTGTCAATTTTCAAAAAAGTCCACAGTTTGTCCGCAGCTGTCAATTTTCAAAAAAATCCACAGTTTGTCCGCAGTTGTCAATTTTTAATAAAGTCCACAGTTTGTCCGCAGCTGTCAATTTTTAAAAAAGTCCACAGTTTGTCCGCAGTTGTCAATTTTCAAAAAAGTCCACAGTTTGTCCGCAGTTGTCAATTTTCAAAAAAGTCCACAGTTTGTCCGCAGTTGTCAATTTTTAATAAAGTCCACAGTTTGTCCGCAGCTGTCAATTTTCCAAAAAGTCCACAGCTTGTCCACATTGGACATTTTAAAAAAGTCCACAGTTTGTCCGCAGTTGTCAATTTTTAATAAAGTCCACAGTTTGTCCACAGTGGACATTCTAAAAAATTCCACAGTTTGTCCGCAGTTGTCAAAATTCAAAAAAGTCCACAGCTTGTCCGCAGTTGTCAATTTTCAAAAAAGTCCACAGTTTGTCCGCAGTTGTCAATTTTTAATAAAGTCCACACTTTGTCCGCAGTTGTCAAAATTTAAAAAAGTCCACAGCTTGTCCGCAGTTGTCAATTTTCAAAAAAGTCCACAGTTTGTCCGCAGTTGTCAATTTTTAATAAAGTCCACAGTTTGTCCGCAGTTGTCAATTTTCAAAAAAGTCCACAGTTTGTCCGCAGTTGTCAATTTTCAAAAAAGTCCACAGTTTGTCCGCAGTTGTCAATTTTTAATAAAGTCCACAGCTTGTCCGCAGTTGTCAAAATTCAAAAAAGTCCACAGCTTGTCCGCAGTTGTCAATTTTCAAAAAAGTCCACAGTTTGTCCGCAGTTGTCAATTTTTAATAAAGTCCACAGTTTGTCCACAGTGGACATTCTAAAAAAGTCCACAGTTTGTCCGCAGTTGTCAATTTTCCAAAAAGTCCACAGTTTGTCCACATTGGACATTTTAAAAAAGTCCACAGTTTGTCCGCAGTTGTCAATTTTCAAAAAAGTCCACAGTTTGTCCGCAGTTGTCAATTTTTAATAAAGTCCACAGTTTGTCCGCAGTTGTCAATTTTTCATAAAGTCCACAGTTTGTCCGCAGTTGTCAATTTTTAATAAAGTCCACAGTTTGTCCGCAGTTGTCAATTTTCAAAAAAGTCCACAGTTTGTCCGCAGTTGTCAATTTTTAAAAAAGTCCACAGTTTGTCCGCAGTTGTCAATTTTTAAAAAAGTTTACAGTTTGTCCGCAGTTGTCAATTTTTAATAAAGTCCACAGTTTGTCCACAGTGGACATTCTAAAAAATTCCACAGTTTGTCCGCAGTTGTCAAAATTCAAAAAGTCCACAGCTTGTCCGCAGTTGTCAATTTTCAAAAAGTCCACAGTTTGTCCGCAGTTGTCAATTTTTAATAAAGTCCACACTTTGTCCGCAGTTGTCAAAATTCAAAAAAGTCCACAGCTTGTCCGCAGTTGTCAATTTTCAAAAAAGTCCACAGTTTGTCCGCAGTTGTCAATTTTTAATAAAGTCCACACTTTGTCCGCAGTTGTCAAAATTCAAAAAAGTCCACAGTTTGTCCGCAGTTGTCAATTTTCCAAAAAGTCCACAGTTTGTCCACATTGGACATTTTAAAAAAGTCCACAGCTTGTCCGCAGTTGTCAATTTTTAATAAAGTCCACAGTTTGTCCGCAGTTGTCAATTTTTAATAAAGTCCACAGTTTGTCCGCAGTTGTCAAAATTCAAAAAAGTCCACAGTTTGTCCGCAGTTGTCAATTTTCCAAAAAGTCCACAGTTTGTCCACATTGGACATTTTAAAAAAGTCCACAGCTTGTCCGCAGTTGTCAATTTTTAATAAAGTCCACAGTTTGTCCGCAGTTGTCAATTTTTAATAAAGTCCACACTTTGTCCGCAGTTGTCAAAATTCAAAAAAGTCCACAGCTTGTCCGCAGTTGTCAATTTTTAATAAAGTCCACAGTTTGTCCGCAGTTGTCAATTTTTAATAAAGTCCACAGTTTGTCCGCAGTTGTCAAAATTCAAAAAGTCCACAGTTTGTCCGCAGTTGTCAATTTTCCAAAAAGTCCACAGTTTGTCCACATTGGACATTTTAAAAAAGTCCACAGCTTGTCCGCAGTTGTCAATTTTTAATAAAGTCCACAGTTTGTCCGCAGTTGTCAATTTTTCATAAAGTCCACAGTTTGTCCGCAGTTGTCAATTTTTAATAAAGTCCACAGTTTGTCCGCAGTTGTCAATTTTTAAAAAAGTCCACAGTTTGTCCGCAGTTGTCAATTTTTAAAAAAGTTTACAGTTTGTCCGCAGTTGTCAATTTTTAATAAAGTCCACAGTTTGTCCACAGTGGACATTCTAAAAAATTCCACAGTTTGTCCGCAGTTGTCAAAATTCAAAAAAGTCCACAGCTTGTCCGCAGTTGTCAATTTTCAAAAAAGTCCACAGTTTGTCCGCAGTTGTCAATTTTTAATAAAGTCCACACTTTGTCCGCAGTTGTCAAAATTCAAAAAAGTCCACAGCTTGTCCGCAGTTGTCAATTTTCAAAAAAGTCCACAGTTTGTCCGCAGTTGTCAATTTTTAATAAAGTCCACACTTTGTCCGCAGTTGTCAAAATTCAAAAAAGTCCACAGCTTGTCCGCAGTTGTCAATTTTTAATAAAGTCCACAGTTTGTCCGCAGTTGTCAATTTTTAATAAAGTCCACAGTTTGTCCGCAGTTGTCAAAATTCAAAAAAGTCCACAGTTTGTCCGCAGTTGTCAATTTTCCAAAAAGTCCACAGTTTGTCCACATTGGACATTTTAAAAAAGTCCACAGTTTGTCCGCAGTTGTCAATTTTCAAAAAAGTCCACAGTTTGTCCGCAGTTGTCAATTTTTAATAAAGTCCACAGTTTGTCCGCAGTTGTCAATTTTTAATAAAGTCCACAGTTTGTCCGCAGTTGTCAATTTTTAATAAAGTCCACAGTTTGTCCGCAGTTGTCAATTTTCAAAAAAGTCCACAGTTTGTCCGCAGTTGTCAATTTTTAATAAAGTCCACACTTTGTCCGCAGTTGTCAAAATTCAAAAAAGTCCACAGCTTGTCCGCAGTTGTCAATTTTCAAAAAAGTCCACAGTTTGTCCGCAGTTGTCAATTTTTAATAAAGTCCACACTTTGTCCGCAGTTGTCAAAATTCAAAAAAGTCCACAGCTTGTCCGCAGTTGTCAATTTTTAATAAAGTCCACAGTTTGTCCGCAGTTGTCAATTTTTAATAAAGTCCACAGTTTGTCCGCAGTTGTCAAAATTCAAAAAAGTCCACAGTTTGTCCGCAGTTGTCAATTTTCCAAAAAAGTCCACAGTTTGTCCACATTGGACATTTTAAAAAAGTCCACAGTTTGTCCGCAGTTGTCAATTTTCAAAAAAGTCCACAGTTTGTCCGCAGTTGTCAATTTTTAATAAAGTCCACAGTTTGTCCGCAGTTGTCAATTTTTAATAAAGTCCACAGTTTGTCCGCAGTTGTCAATTTTCAAAAAAGTCCACAGTTTGTCCGCAGTTGTCAATTTTTAATAAAGTCCACAGTTTGTCCGCAGTTGTCAATTTTCCAAAAAGTCCACAGTTTGTCCACATTGGACATTTTAAAAAAGTCCACAGTTTGTCCGCAGTTGTCAATTTTCAAAAAAGTCCACAGTTTGTCCGCAGTTGTCAATTTTTAATAAAGTCCACAGTTTGTCCGCAGTTGTCAATTTTCAAAAAAGTCCACAGTTAGTCCGCAGTTGTCAATTTTTAATAAAGTCCACAGCTTGTCCGCAGTTGTCAAAATTCAAAAAAGTCCACAGCTTGTCCGCAGTTGTCAATTTTCAAAAAAGTCCACAGTTTGTCCGCAGTTGTCAATTTTTAATAAAGTCCACAGTTTGTCCGCAGTTGTCAATTTTCCAAAAAGTCCACAGTTTGTCCACATTGGACATTTTAAAAAAGTCCACAGTTTGTCCGCAGTTGTCAATTTTCAAAAAAGTCCACAGTTTGTCCGCAGTTGTCAATTTTTAATAAAGTCCACAGTTTGTCCGCAGTTGTCAATTTTTCATAAAGTCCACAGTTTGTCCGCAGTTGTCAATTTTTAATAAAGTCCACAGTTTGTCCGCAGTTGTCAATTTTCAAAAAAGTCCACAGTTTGTCCGCAGTTGTCAATTTTTAAAAAAGTCCACAGTTTGTCCGCAGTTGTCAATTTTTAAAAAAGTTTACAGTTT
The DNA here is from genome assembly GCA_018152135.1 of Drosophila paulistorum. Taxonomy (NCBI): domain Eukaryota; kingdom Metazoa; phylum Arthropoda; class Insecta; order Diptera; family Drosophilidae; genus Drosophila; species Drosophila paulistorum. The sequence goes on along the minus strand of JAECXG010000606.1, from coordinate 6,745,853 downwards.
GTCCGCAGTTGTCAATTTTTAATAAAGTCCACAGTTTGTCCACAGTGGACATTCTAAAAAATTCCACAGTTTGTCCGCAGTTGTCAAAATTCAAAAAAGTCCACAGCTTGTCCGCAGTTGTCAATTTTCAAAAAAGTCCACAGTTTGTCCGCAGTTGTCAATTTTTAATAAAGTCCACACTTTGTCCGCAGTTGTCAAAATTCAAAAAAGTCCACAGCTTGTCCGCAGTTGTCAATTTTCAAAAAAGTCCACAGTTTGTCCGCAGTTGTCAATTTTTAATAAAGTCCACACTTTGTCCGCAGTTGTCAAAATTCAAAAAAGTCCACAGCTTGTCCGCAGTTGTCAATTTTTAATAAAGTCCACAGTTTGTCCGCAGTTGTCAATTTTTAATAAAGTCCACAGTTTGTCCGCAGTTGTCAAAATTCAAAAAAGTCCACAGTTTGTCCGCAGTTGTCAATTTTCCAAAAAGTCCACAGTTTGTCCACATTGGACATTTTAAAAAAGTCCACAGTTTGTCCGCAGTTGTCAATTTTTAATAAAGTCCACAGTTTGTCCGCAGTTGTCAATTTTTCATAAAGTCCACAGTTTGTCCGCAGTTGTCAATTTTTAATAAAGTCCACAGTTTGTCCGCAGTTGTCAATTTTCAAAAAAGTCCACAGTTTGTCCGCAGTTGTCAATTTTTAAAAAAGTCCACAGTTTGTCCGCAGTTGTCAATTTTTAAAAAAGTTTACAGTTTGTCCGCAGTTGTCAATTTTTAATAAAGTCCACAGTTTGTCCACAGTGGACATTCTAAAAAATTCCACAGTTTGTCCGCAGTTGTCAAAATTCAAAAAAGTCCACAGCTTGTCCGCAGTTGTCAATTTTCAAAAAAGTCCACAGTTTGTCCGCAGTTGTCAATTTTTAATAAAGTCCACACTTTGTCCGCAGTTGTCAAAATTCAAAAAAGTCCACAGCTTGTCCGCAGTTGTCAATTTTTAATAAAGTCCACAGTTTGTCCGCAGTTGTCAATTTTTAATAAAGTCCACAGTTTGTCCGCAGTTGTCAAAATTCAAAAAAGTCCACAGTTTGTCCGCAGTTGTCAATTTTCCAAAAAGTCCACAGTTTGTCCACATTGGACATTTTAAAAAAGTCCACAGTTTGTCCGCAGTTGTCAATTTTCAAAAAAGTCCACAGTTTGTCCGCAGTTGTCAATTTTCAAAAAAGTCCACAGTTTGTCCGCAGTTGTCAATTTTTAATAAAGTCCACACTTTGTCCGCAGTTGTCAAAATTCAAAAAAGTCCACAGCTTGTCCGCAGTTGTCAATTTTCAAAAAAGTCAACAGTTTGTCCGCAGTTGTCAATTTTTAATAAAGTCCACACTTTGTCCGCAGTTGTCAAAATTCAAAAAAGTCCACAGCTTGTCCGCAGTTGTCAATTTTCAAAAAAGTCCACAGTTTGTCCGCAGTTGTCAATTTTTAATAAAGTCCACAGTTTGTCCGCAGTTGTCAATTTTTAATAAAGTCCACAGTTTGTCCGCAGTTGTCAAAATTCAAAAAAGTCCACAGTTTGTCCGCAGTTGTCAATTTTCCAAAAAGTCCACAGTTTGTCCACATTGGACATTTTAAAAAAGTCCACAGTTTGTCCGCAGTTGTCAATTTTCAAAAAAGTCCACAGTTTGTCCGCAGTTGTCAATTTTTAATAAAGTCCACAGTTTGTCCGCAGTTGTCAATTTTCCAAAAAGTCCACAGTTTGTCCACATTGGACATTTTAAAAAAGTCCACAGTTTGTCCGCAGTTGTCAATTTTCAAAAAAGTCCACAGTTTGTCCGCAGTTGTCAATTTTTAATAAAGTCCACAGTTTGTCCGCAGTTGTCAATTTTCAAAAAAGTCCACAGTTTGTCCGCAGTTGTCAATTTTTAATAAAGTCCACAGTTTGTCCGCAGTTGTCAATTTTCCAAAAAGTCCACAGTTTGTCCACATTGGACATTTTAAAAAGTCCACAGTTTGTCCGCAGTTGTCAATTTTCAAAAAAGTCCACAGTTTGTCCGCAGTTGTCAATTTTCAAAAAAGTCCACAGTTTGTCCGCAGTTGTCAATTTTTAATAAAGTCCACAGTTTGTCCGCAGTTGTCAATTTTCAAAAAAGTCCACAGTTTGTCCGCAGTTGTCAATTTTTCATAAAGTCCACAGTTTGTCCGCAGTTGTCAATTTTTAAAAAAGTCCACAGTTTGTCCGCAGTTGTCAATTTTTAATAAAGTCCACAGTTTGTCCACAGTGGACATTCTAAAAAATTCCACAGTTTGTCCGCAGTTGTCAAAATTCAAAAAAGTCCACAGTTTGTCCGCAGTTGTCAATTTTCAAAAAAGTCCACAGTTTGTCCGCAGTTGTCAATTTTTAATAAAGTCCACACTTTGTCAGCAGTTGTCAAAATTCAAAAAAGTCCACAGTTTGTCCGCAGTTGTCAATTTTTAATAAAGTCCACACTTTGTCAGCAGTTGTCAAAATTCAAAAAGTCCACACTTTGTCCGCAGTTGTCAATTTTTAATAAAGTCCACAGCTTGTCCGCAGTTGTCAATTTTCAAAAAAGTCCACAGTTTGTCCGCAGTTGTCAATTTTTAATAAAGTATACAGTTTGTCCGCAGTTATCAATTTTCAAAAAAGTCCACAGCTTGTCCGCAGTTGTCAATTTTCAAAAAAGTCCACAGTTTGTCCGCAGTTGTCAATTTTTAATAAAGTCCACAGTTTGTCCGCAGTTGTCAATTTTCCAAAAGTCCACAGTTTGTCCACATTGGACATTTTAAAAAAGTCCACAGTTTGTCCGCAGTTGTCAATTCTCAAAAAAGTCCACAGTTTGTCTGCAGTTGTCAATTTTTAATAAAGTCCACAGTTTGTCCGCAGTTGTCAATTTTCAAAAAAGTCCACAGTTTGTCCGCAGTTGTCAATTCTCAAAAAAGTCCACAGTTTGTCCACATTGGACATTTTAAAAAAGTCCACAGTTTGTCCGCAGTTGTCAATTCTCAAAAAAGTCCACAGTTTGTCTGCAGTTGTCAATTTTTAATAAAGTCCACAGTTTGTCCGCAGTTGTCAATTTTCAAAAAAGTCCACAGTTTGTCCGCAGTTGTCAATTCTCAAAAAAGTCCACAGTTTGTCCACATTGGACATTTTAAAAAAGTCCACAGTTTGTCCGCAGTTGTCAATTCTCAAAAAAGTCCACAGTTTGTCTGCAGTTGTCAATTTTTAATAAAGTCCACAGTTTGTCCGCAGTTGTCAATTTTCAAAAAAGTCCACAGTTTGTCCGCAGTTGTCAATTCTCAAAAAAGTCCACAGTTTGTCCACATTGGACATTTTAAAAAAGTCCACAGTTTGTCCGCAGTTGTCAATTTTCAAAAAAGTCCACAGTTTGTCTGCAGTTGTCAATTTTTAATAAAGTCCACAGTTTGTCCGCAGTTGTCAATTTTTCATAAAGTCCACAGTTTGTCCGCAGTTGTCAATTTTTAATAAAGTCCACACTTTGTCAGCAGTTGTCAAAATTCAAAAAAGTCCACAGCTTGTCCGCAGTTGTCAATTTTCAAAAAAGTCCACAGCTTGTCCGCAGTTGTCAATTTTCAAAAAAGTCCACAGTTTGTCTGCAGTTGTCAATTTTTAATAAAGTCCACAGTTTGTCCGCAGTTGTCAATTTTTCATAAAGTCCACAGTTTGTCCGCAGTTGTCAATTTTTAATAAAGTCCACACTTTGTCAGCAGTTGTCAAAATTCAAAAAAGTCCACAGTTTGTCCGCAGTTGTCAATTTTTAATAAAGTCCACAGCTTGTCCGCAGTTGTCAATTTTCAAAAAAGTCCACAGTTTGTCCGCAGTTGTCAATTTTTAATAAAGTATACAGTTTGTCCGCAGTTATCAATTTTCAAAAAAGTCCACAGCTTGTCCGCAGTTGTCAATTTTCAAAAAAGTCCACAGTTTGTCCGCAGTTGTCAATTTTTCATAAAGTCCACAGTTTGTCCGCAGTTGTCAATTTTTAATAAAGTCCACAGTTTGTCCGCAGTTGTCAATTTTTAAAAAAGTCCACAGTTTGTCCGCAGTTGTCAATTTTTAAAAAAGTTTACAGTTTGTCCGCAGTTGTCAATTTTTAATAAAGTCCACAGTTTGTCCACAGTGGACATTCTAAAAAATTCCACAGTTTGTCCGCAGTTGTCAAAATTCAAAAAAGTCCACAGTTTGTCCGCAGTTGTCAATTTTCAAAAAAGTCCACAGTTTGTCCGCAGTTGTCAATTTTTAATAAAGTCCACACTTTGTCAGCAGTTGTCAAAATTCAAAAAAGTCCACAGTTTGTCCGCAGTTGTCAATTTTTAATAAAGTCCACACTTTGTCAGCAGTTGTCAAAATTCAAAAAAGTCCACAGTTTGTCCGCAGTTGTCAATTTTTAATAAAGTCCACAGCTTGTCCGCAGTTGTCAATTTTCAAAAAAGTCCACAGTTTGTCCGCAGTTGTCAATTTTTAATAAAGTATACAGTTTGTCCGCAGTTATCAATTTTCAAAAAAGTCCACAGCTTGTCCGCAGTTGTCAATTTTCAAAAAAGTCCACAGTTTGTCCGCAGTTGTCAATTTTTAATAAAGTCCACAGTTTGTCCGCAGTTGTCAATTTTCCAAAAAGTCCACAGTTTGTCCACATTGGACATTTTAAAAAAGTCCACAGTTTGTCCGCAGTTGTCAATTCTCAAAAAAGTCCACAGTTTGTCTGCAGTTGTCAATTTTTAATAAAGTCCACAGTTTGTCCGCAGTTGTCAATTTTTAAAAAAGTCCACAGTTTGTCCGCAGTTGTCAATTTTCAAAAAAGTCCACAGTTTGTCCGCAGTTGTCAATTTTTAAAAAAGTCCACAGTTTGTCCGCAGTTGTCAATTTTCAAAAAAGTCCACAGTTTGTCCGCAGTTGTCAATTTTTAATAAAGTCCACAGTTTGTCCGCAGTTGTCAATTTTCCAAAAAGTCCACAGTTTGTCTGCAGTTGTCAATTTTTAATAAAGTATACAGTTTGTCCGCAGTTATCAATTTTCAAAAAAGTCCACAGTTTGTCCGCAGTTGTCAATTTTTAATAAAGTCCACAGCTTGTCCGCAGTTGTCAATTTTCAAAAAAGTCCACAGTTTGTCCGCAGTTGTCAATTTTCAAAAAAGTCCACAGTTTGTCCACATTGGACATTTTAAAAAAGTCCACAGTTTGTCCGCAGTTGTCAATTCTCAAAAAAGTCCACAGTTTGTCTGCAGTTGTCAATTTTTAATAAAGTCCACAGTTTGTCCGCAGTTGTCAATTTTTAAAAAAGTCCACAGTTTGTCCGCAGTTGTCAATTTTCAAAAAAGTCCACAGTTTGTCCGCAGTTGTCAATTTTTAATAAAGTCCACAGTTTGTCCGCAGTTGTCAATTTTCCAAAAAAGTCCACAGTTTGTCCACATTGGACATTTTAAAAAGTCCACAGTTTGTCCGCAGTTGTCAATTCTCAAAAAAGTCCACAGTTTGTCTGCAGTTGTCAATTTTTAATAAAGTCCACAGTTTGTCCGCAGTTGTCAATTTTTCATAAAGTCCACAGTTTGTCCGCAGTTGTCAATTTTTAATAAAGTCCACAGCTTGTCCGCAGTTGTCAATTTTCAAAAAAGTCCACAGCTTGTCCGCAGTTGTCAATTTTCAAAAAAGTCCACAGTTTGTCTGCAGTTGTCAATTTTTAATAAAGTCCACAGTTTGTCCGCAGTTGTCAATTTTCCAAAAAGTCCACAGTTTGTCCACATTGGACATTTTAAAAAAGTCCACAGTTTGTCCGCAGTTGTCAATTTTCAAAAAAGTCCACAGTTTGTCTGCAGTTGTCAATTTTTAATAAAGTCCACAGTTTGTCCGCAGTTGTCAATTTTCAAAAAAGTCCACAGTTTGTCCGCAGTTGTCAATTTTTAATAAAGTCCACAGCTTGTCCGCAGTTGTCAATTTTCAAAAAAGTCCACAGTTTGTCCGCAGTTGTCAATTTTTAATAAAGTCCACAGTTTGTCCGCAGTTGTCAATTTTCCAAAAAGTCCACAGTTTGTCCACATTGGACATTTTAAAAAAGTCCACAGTTTGTCCGCAGTTGTCAATTCTCAAAAAAGTCCACAGTTTGTCTGCAGTTGTCAATTTTTAATAAAGTCCACAGTTTGTCCGCAGTTGTCAATTTTCCAAAAAGTCCACAGTTTGTCCACATTGGACATTTTAAAAAAGTCCACAGTTTGTCCGCAGTTGTCAATTTTCAAAAAAGTCCACAGTTTGTCTGCAGTTGTCAATTTTTAATAAAGTCCACAGTTTGTCCGCAGTTGTCAATTTTTCATAAAGTCCACAGTTTGTCCGCAGTTGTCAATTTTTAATAAAGTCCACACTTTGTCAGCAGTTGTCAAAATTCAAAAAAGTCCACAGTTTGTCCGCAGTTGTCAATTTTCCAAAAAGTCCACAGTTTGTCCACATTGGACATTTTAAAAAAGTCCACAGTTTGTCCGCAGTTGTCAATTTTCAAAAAAGTCCACAGTTTGTCTGCAGTTGTCAATTTTTAATAAAGTCCACAGCTTGTCCGCAGTTGTCAATTTTCAAAAAAGTCCACAGCTTGTCCGCAGTTGTCAATTTTCAAAAAAGTCCACAGTTTGTCTGCAGTTGTCAATTTTTAATAAAGTCCACAGTTTGTCCGCAGTTGTCAATTTTTCATAAAGTCCACAGTTTGTCCGCAGTTGTCAATTTTTAATAAAGTCCACACTTTGTCAGCAGTTGTCAAAATTCAAAAAAGTCCACAGTTTGTCCGCAGTTGTCAATTTTTAATAAAGTCCACAGCTTGTCCGCAGTTGTCAATTTTCAAAAAAGTCCACAGTTTGTCCGCAGTTGTCAATTTTTAATAAAGTATACAGTTTGTCCGCAGTTATCAATTTTCAAAAAAGTCCACAGCTTGTCCGCAGTTGTCAATTTTTAATAAAGTCCACAGTTTGTCCGCAGTTGTCAATTTTCCAAAAAGTCCACAGTTTGTCCACATTGGACATTTTAAAAAAGTCCACAGTTTGTCCGCAGTTGTCAATTCTCAAAAAAGTCCACAGTTTGTCTGCAGTTGTCAATTTTTAATAAAGTCCACAGTTTGTCCGCAGTTGTCAATTTTCAAAAAAGTCCACAGTTTGTCCGCAGTTGTCAATTTTCAAAAAAGTCCACAGTTTGTCCGCAGTTGTCAATTTTTAATAAAGTCCACAGTTTGTCCGCAGTTGTCAATTTTCCAAAAAGTCCACAGTTTGTCCACATTGGACATTTTAAAAAAGTCCACAGTTTGTCCGCAGTTGTCAATTCTCAAAAAAGTCCACAGTTTGTCTGCAGTTGTCAATTTTTAATAAAGTCCACAGTTTGTCTGCAGTTGTCAATTTTTAATAAAGTCCACAGTTTGTCCGCAGTTGTCAATTTTCCAAAAAGTCCACAGTTTGTCCACATTGGACATTTTAAAAAAGTCCACAGTTTGTCCGCAGTTGTCAATTTTTAATAAAGTCCACAGTTTGTCCGCAGTTGTCAATTTTTCATAAATTCCACAGTTTGTCCGCAGTTGTCAATTTTTAATAAAGTCCACAGTTTGTCCGCAGTTGTCAATTCTCAAAAAAGTCCACAGTTTGTCTGCAGTTGTCAATTTTTAATAAAGTCCACAGTTTGTCTGCAGTTGTCAATTTTTAATAAAGTCCACAGTTTGTCCGCAGTTGTCAATTTTTAATAAAGTATACAGTTTGTCCGCAGTTATCAATTTTCAAAAAAGTCCACAGCTTGTCCGCAGTTGTCAATTTTTAATAAAGTATACAGTTTGTCCGCAGTTATCAATTTTCAAAAAAGTCCACAGCTTGTCCGCAGTTGTCAATTTTTAATAAAGTCCACAGCTTGTCCGCAGTTGTCAATTTTCAAAAAAGTCCACAGTTTGTCCGCAGTTGTCAATTTTTAATAAAGTATACAGTTTGTCCGCAGTTATCAATTTTCAAAAAAGTCCACAGTTTGTCCGCAGTTGTCAATTTTTAATAAAGTCCACACTTTGTCAGCAGTTGTCAAAAAGCAAAAAAGTCCACAGTTTGTCCGCAGTTGTCAATTTTTAATAAAGTCCACAGCTTGTCCGCAGTTGTCAATTTTCAAAAAAGTCCACAGTTTGTCCGCAGTTGTCAATTTTTAATAAAGTATACACTTTGTCAGCAGTTGTCAAAATTCAAAAAAGTCCACAGTTTGTCCGCAGTTGTCAATTTTTAATAAAGTCCACACTTTGTCAGCAGTTGTCAAAATTCAAAAAAGTCCACAGTTTGTCCGCAGTTGTCAATTTTTAATAAAGTCCACAGCTTGTCCGCAGTTGTCAATTTTCAAAAAAGTCCACAGTTTGTCCGCAGTTGTCAATTTTTAATAAAGTATACAGTTTGTCCGCAGTTATCAATTTTCAAAAAAGTCCACAGCTTGTCCGCAGTTGTCAATTTTTAATAAAGTCCACAGTTTGTCCGCAGTTGTCAATTTTCCAAAAAGTCCACAGTTTGTCCACATTGGACATTTTAAAAAGTCCACAGTTTGTCCGCAGTTGTCAATTCTCAAAAAAGTCCACAGTTTGTCTGCAGTTGTCAATTTTTAATAAAGTCCACAGTTTGTCTGCAGTTGTCAATTTTTAATAAAGTCCACAGTTTGTCCGCAGTTGTCAATTTTCAAAAAGTCCACAGTTTGTCCACATTGGACATTTTAAAAAAGTCCACAGTTTGTCCGCAGTTGTCAATTTTTAATAAAGTCCACAGTTTGTCCGCAGTTGTCAATTTTTCATAAATTCCACAGTTTGTCCGCAGTTGTCAATTTTTAATAAAGTCCACAGTTTGTCCGCAGTTGTCAATTTTTCATAAAGTCCACAGTTTGTCCGCAGTTGTCAATTTTCCAAAAAGTCCACAGTTTGTCCACATTGGACATTTTAAAAAAGTCCACAGTTTGTCCGCAGTTGTCAATTTTCAAAAAAGTCCACAGTTTGTCTGCAGTTGTCAATTTTTAATAAAGTCCACAGTTTGTCCGCAGTTGTCAATTTTTCATAAAGTCCACAGTTTGTCCGCAGTTGTCAATTTTTAATAAAGTCCACACTTTGTCAGCAGTTGTCAAAATTCAAAAAAAGTCCACAGTTTGTCCGCAGTTGTCAATTTTTAATAAAGTCCACAGCTTGTCCGCAGTTGTCAATTTTCAAAAAAGTCCACAGTTTGTCCGCAGTTGTCAATTTTTAATAAAGTATACAGTTTGTCCGCAGTTATCAATTTTCAAAAAAGTCCACAGCTTGTCCGCAGTTGTCAATTTTTAATAAAGTCCACAGCTTGTCCGCAGTTGTCAATTTTCAAAAAAGTCCACAGTTTGTCCGCAGTTGTCAATTTTTAATAAAGTATACAGTTTGTCCGCAGTTGTCAATTTTCCAAAAAGTCCACAGTTTGTCCACATTGGACATTTTAAAAAAGTCCACAGTTTGTCCGCAGTTGTCAATTTTTAATAAAGTCCACAGTTTGTCCGCAGTTGTCAATTTTTCATAAATTCCACAGTTTGTCCGCAGTTGTCAATTTTTAATAAAGTCCACACTTTGTCAGCAGTTGTCAAAATTCAAAAAAGTCCACAGCTTGTCCGCAGTTGTCAATTTTCAAAAAAGTCCACAGCTTGTCCGCAGTTGTCAATTTTCAAAAAAGTCCACAGTTTGTCTGCAGTTGTCAATTTTTAATAAAGTCCACAGTTTGTCCGCAGTTGTCAATTTTTCATAAAGTCCACAGTTTGTCCGCAGTTGTCAATTTTTAATAAAGTCCACACTTTGTCAGCAGTTGTCAAAATTCAAAAAAGTCCACAGCTTGTCCGCAGTTGTCAATTTTCAAAAAAGTCCACAGTTTGTCTGCAGTTGTCAATTTTTAATAAAGTCCACACTTTGTCAGCAGTTGTCAATTTTTAATAAAGTCCACAGTTTGTCCGCAGTTGTCAATTTTTAATAAAGTATACAGTTTGTCCGCAGTTATCAATTTTCAAAAAAGTCCACAGCTTGTCCGCAGTTGTCAATTTTCAAAAAAGTCCACAGTTTGTCCGCAGTTGTCAATTTTTAATAAAGTCCACAGTTTGTCCGCAGTTGTCAATTTTCCAAAAAGTCCACAGTTTGTCCACATTGGACATTTTAAAAAAGTCCACAGTTTGTCCGCAGTTGTCAATTCTCAAAAAAGTCCACAGTTTGTCTGCAGTTGTCAATTTTTAATAAAGTCCACAGTTTGTCCGCAGTTGTCAATTTTCAAAAAAGTCCACAGTTTGTCCGCAGTTGTCAATTTTCAAAAAAGTCCACAGTTTGTCCGCAGTTGTCAATTTTTAATAAAGTCCACAGTTTGTCCGCAGTTGTCAATTTTCCAAAAAGTCCACAGTTTGTCCACATTGGACATTTTAAAAAAGTCCACAGTTTGTCCGCAGTTGTCAATTCTCAAAAAAGTCCACAGTTTGTCTGCAGTTGTCAATTTTTAATAAAGTGCACAGTTTGTCTGCAGTTGTCAATTTTTAATAAAGTCCACAGTTTGTCCGCAGTTGTCAATTTTCCAAAAAGTCCACAGTTTGTCCACATTGGACATTTTAAAAAAGTCCACAGTTTGTCCGCAGTTGTCAATTTTTAATAAAGTCCACAGTTTGTCCGCAGTTGTCAATTTTTCATAAATTCCACAGTTTGTCCGCAGTTGTCAATTTTTAATAAAGTCCACACTTTGTCAGCAGTTGTCAAAATTCAAAAAAGTCCACAGTTTGTCCGCAGTTGTCAATTTTTAATAAAGTCCACAGTTTGTCCGCAGTTGTCAATTTTCCAAAAAGTCCACAGTTTGTCCACATTGGACATTTTAAAAAAGTCCACAGTTTGTCCGCAGTTGTCAATTTTCAAAAAAGTCCACAGTTTGTCTGCAGTTGTCAATTTTTAATAAAGTCCACAGTTTGTCCGCAGTTGTCAATTTTTCATAAAGTCCACAGTTTGTCCGCAGTTGTCAATTTTTAATAAAGTCCACACTTTGTCAGCAGTTGTCAAAATTCAAAAAAGTCCACAGTTTGTCCGCAGTTGTCAATTTTTAATAAAGTCCACAGCTTGTCCGCAGTTGTCAATTTTCAAAAAAGTCCACAGTTTGTCCGCAGTTGTCAATTTTTAATAAAGTATACAGTTTGTCCGCAGTTATCAATTTTCAAAAAAGTCCACAGCTTGTCCGCAGTTGTCAATTTTCAAAAAAGTCCACAGTTTGTCCGCAGTTGTCAATTTTTAATAAAGTCCACAGTTTGTCCGCAGTTGTCAATTTTCCAAAAAGTCCACAGTTTGTCCACATTGGACATTTTAAAAAGTCCACAGTTTGTCCGCAGTTGTCAATTTTCAAAAAAGTCCACAGTTTGTCTGCAGTTGTCAATTTTTAATAAAGTCCACAGTTTGTCCGCAGTTGTCAATTTTCAAAAAAGTCCACAGTTTGTCCGCAGTTGTCAATTTTCAAAAAAGTCCACAGTTTGTCCGCAGTTGTCAATTTTTAATAAAGTCCACAGTTTGTCCGCAGTTGTCAATTTTCCAAAAAGTCCACAGTTTGTCCACATTGGACATTTTAAAAAAGTCCACAGTTTGTCCGCAGTTGTCAATTCTCAAAAAAGTCCACAGTTTGTCTGCAGTTGTCAATTTTTAATAAAGTCCACAGTTTGTCCGCAGTTGTCAATTTTCCAAAAAGTCCACAGTTTGTCCACATTGGACATTTTAAAAAAGTCCACAGTTTGTCCGCAGTTGTCAATTTTTAATAAAGTATACAGTTTGTCCGCAGTTATCAATTTTCAAAAAAGTCCACAGCTTGTCCGCAGTTGTCAATTTTCAAAAAAGTCCACAGTTTGTCCGCAGTTGTCAATTTTCCAAAAAGTCCACAGTTTGTCCACATTGGACATTTTAAAAAAGTCCACAGTTTGTCCGCAGTTGTCAATTTTCAAAAAAGTCCACAGTTTGTCTGCAGTTGTCAATTTTTCATAAAGTCCACAGTTTGTCCGCAGTTGTCAATTTTCAAAAAAGTCCACAGCTTGTCCGCAGTTGTCAATTTTCAAAAAAGTCCACAGTTTGTCTGCAGTTGTCAATTTTTAATAAAGTCCACAGTTTGTCCGCAGTTGTCAATTTTTAATAAAGTCCACACTTTGTCAGCAGTTGTCAAAATTCAAAAAAGTCCACAGTTTGTCCGCAGTTGTCAATTTTTAATAAAGTCCACAGCTTGTCCGCAGTTGTCAATTTTCAAAAAAGTCCACAGTTTGTCCGCAGTTGTCAATTTTTAATAAAGTATACAGTTTGTCCGCAGTTATCAATTTTCAAAAAAGTCCACAGCTTGTCCGCAGTTGTCAATTTTCAAAAAAGTCCACAGTTTGTCTGCAGTTGTCAATTTTTAATAAAGTCCACAGTTTGTCCGCAGTTGTCAATTTTTAATAAAGTCCACAGTTTGTCCGCAGTTGTCAATTTTCAAAAAAGTCCACAGTTTGTCCGCAGTTGTCAATTTTCCAAAAAGTCCACAGTTTGTCCACATTGGACATTTTAAAAAAGTCCACAGTTTGTCCGCAGTTGTCAATTTTCAAAAAAGTCCACAGTTTGTCCGCAGTTGTCAATTTTCCAAAAAGTCCACAGTTTGTCCACATTGGACATTTTAAAAAAGTCCACAGTTTGTCCGCAGTTGTCAATTTTCAAAAAAGTCCACAGTTTGTCTGCAGTTGTCAATTTTTCATAAAGTCCACAGTTTGTCCGCAGTTGTCAATTTTTAATAAAGTCCACAGTTTGTCCGCAGTTGTCAATTTTTCATAAAGTCCACAGTTTGTCCGCAGTTGTCAATTTTCAAAAAAGTCCACAGTTTGTCCGCAGTTGTCAATTTTTAAAAAAGTTTACAGTTTGTCCGCAGTTGTCAATTTTCAAAAAAGTCCACAGTTTGTCCGCAGTTGTCAATTTTTCATAAAGTCCACAGTTTGTCCGCAGTTGTCAATTTTTCATAAAGTCCACAGTTTGTCCGCAGTTGTCAATTTTTAATAAAGTCCACAGTTTGTCCGCAGTTGTCAATTTTCAAAAAAGTCCACAGTTTGTCCGCAGTTGTCAATTTTTAAAAAAGTCCACAGTTTGTCCGCAGTTGTCAATTTTTAATAAAGTCCACAGTTTGTCCGCAGTTGTCAATTTTTCATAAAGTCCACAGTTTGTCCGCAGTTGTCAATTTTTAATAAAGTCCACAGTTTGTCCGCAGTTGTCAATTTTCAAAAAAGTCCACAGTTTGTCCGCAGTTGTCAATTTTTAATAAAGTCCACAGTTTGTCCGCAGTTGTCAATTTTTCATAAAGTCCACAGTTTGTCCGCAGTTGTCAATTTTCAAAAAAGTCCACAGTTTGTCCGCAGTTGTCAATTTTCAAAAAAGTCCACAGCTTGTCCGCAGTTGTCAATTTTTAATAAAGTCCACAGTTTGTCCACAGTGGACATTCTAAAAAATTCCACAGTTTGTCCGCAGTTGTCAAAATTCAAAAAAGTCCACAGTTTGTCCGCAGTTGTCAATTTTTAATAAAGTCCACAGTTTGTCCGCAGTTGTCAATTCTCAAAAAAGTCCACAGTTTGTCCACATTGGACATTTTAAAAAAGTCCACAGTTTGTCCGCAGTTGTCAATTTTTCATAAAGTCCACAGTTTGTCCGTAGTTGTCAATTTTTAATAAAGTCCACAGTTTGTCCGCAGTTGTCAATTTTTCATAAAGTCCACAGTTTGTCCGCAGTTGTCAATTTTCAAAAAAGTCCACAGTTTGTCCGCAGTTGTCAATTTTCAAAAAAGTCCACAGCTTGTCCGCAGTTGTCAATTTTCAAAAAAGTCCACAGTTTGTCCGCAGTTGTCAATTTTTAATAAAGTCCACAGTTTGTCCGCAGTTGTCAATTTTTCATAAAGTCCACAGTTTGTCCGCAGTTGTCAATTTTTAAAAAAGTTTACAGTTTGTCCGCAGTTGTCAAAATTCAAAAAAGTCCACAGTTTGTCCGCAGTTGTCAATTTTTAATAAAGTCCACAGTTTGTCCGCAGTTGTCAATTCTCAAAAAAGTCCACAGTTTGTCCACATTGGACATTTTAAAAAAGTCCACAGTTTGTCCGCAGTTGTCAATTTTTCATAAAGTCCACAGTTTGTCCGTAGTTGTCAATTTTTAATAAAGTCCACAGTTTGTCCGCAGTTGTCAATTTTTCATAAAGTCCACAGTTTGTCCGCAGTTGTCAATTTTTAATAAAGTCCACAGTTTGTCCGCAGTTGTCAATTTTCAAAAAAGTCCACAGTTTGTCCGCAGTTGTCAATTTTTAATAAAGTCCACAGTTTGTCCGCAGTTGTCAATTTTCAAAAAAGTCCACAGTTTGTCCGCAGTTGTCAATTTTTAATAAAGTCCACAGTTTGTCCGCAGTTGTCAATTTTCAAAAAAGTCCACAGTTTGTCCGCAGTTGTCAATTTTTAATAAAGTCCACAGTTTGTCCGCAGTTGTCAATTTTTCATAAAGTCCACAGTTTGTCCGCAGTTGTCAATTTTTAATAAAGTCCACAGCTTGTCCGCAGTTGTCAATTTTCAAAAAAGTCCACAGTTTGTCCGCAGTTGTCAATTTTTAATAAAGTCCACAGTTTGTCCGCAGTTGTCAATTTTCAAAAAAGTCCACAGTTTGTCCGCAGTTGTCAATTTTTAATAAAGTCCACAGTTTGTCCGCAGTTGTCAATTTTTCATAAAGTCCACAGTTTGTCCGCAGTTGTCAATTTTTCATAAAGTCCACAGTTTGTCCGCAGTTGTCAATTTTTAATAAAATCCACAGTTTGTCCGCAGTTGTCAATTTTTAATAAAGTCCACAGTTTGTCCGCAGTTGTCAATTTTCAAAAAAGTCCACAGTTTGTCCGCAGTTGTCATATTTTAATAAAGTCCACAGTTTGTCCGCAGTTGTCAATTTTCAAAAAAGTCCACAGTTTGTCCGCAGTTGTCAATTTTTAATAAAGTCCACAGTTTGTCCGCAGTTGTCAATTTTTCATAAAGTCCACAGTTTGTCCGCAGTTGTCAATTTTTAATAAAGTCCACAGCTTGTCCGCAGTTGTCAATTTTCAAAAAAGTCCACAGTTTGTCCGCAGTTGTCAATTTTTAATAAAGTCCACAGCTTGTCCGCAGTTGTCAAAATTCAAAAAAGTCCACAGCTTGTCCGCAGTTGTCAATTTTCAAAAAAGTCCACAGTTTGTCCGCAGTTGTCAATTTTTAATAAAGTCCACAGTTTGTCCGCAGTTGTCAATTTTTAATAAAGTCCACAGTTTGTCCGCAGTTGTCAATTTTCCAAAAAGTCCACAGTTTGTCCACATTGGACATTTTAAAAAAGTCCACAGTTTGTCCGCAGTTGTCAATTTTTAATAAAGTCCACAGTTTGTCCGCAGTTGTCAATTTTCAAAAAAGTCCACAGTTTGTCCGCAGTTGTCAATTTTCAAAAAAGTCCACAGTTTGTCCGCAGTTGTCAATTTTTAATAAAGTCCACAGTTTGTCCGCAGTTGTCAATTTTCCAAAAAGTCCACAGTTTGTCCACATTGGACATTTTAAAAAAGTCCACAGTTTGTCCGCAGTTGTCAATTTTTAATAAAGTCCACAGTTTGTCCGCAGTTGTCAATTTTCAAAAAAGTCCACAGTTTG
Source organism: Drosophila paulistorum (assembly GCA_018152135.1). Lineage (NCBI taxonomy): Eukaryota > Metazoa > Arthropoda > Insecta > Diptera > Drosophilidae > Drosophila > Drosophila paulistorum. The sequence goes on along the minus strand of JAECXG010000606.1, from coordinate 6,730,216 downwards.
TCCGCAGTTGTCAATTTTCAAAAAAGTCCACAGTTTGTCCGCAGTTGTCAATTTTTAATAAAGTCCACAGTTTGTCCGCAGTTGTCAATTTTCCAAAAAGTCCACAGTTTGTCCGCAGTTGTCAATTTTTAATAAAGTCCACAGTTTGTCCGCAGTTGTCAATTTTTAATAAAGTCCACAGTTTGTCCGCAGTTGTCAATTTTCCAAAAAGTCCACAGTTTGTCCACATTGGACATTTTAAAAAAGTCCACAGTTTGTCCGCAGTTGTCAATTTTTAATAAAGTCCACAGTTTGTCCGCAGTTGTCAATTTTCAAAAAAGTCCACAGTTTGTCCGCAGTTGTCAATTTTCAAAAAAGTCCACAGTTTGTCCGCAGTTGTCAATTTTTAATAAAGTCCACAGTTTGTCCGCAGTTGTCAATTTTCCAAAAAGTCCACAGTTTGTCCACATTGGACATTTTAAAAAAGTCCACAGTTTGTCCGCAGTTGTCAATTTTCAAAAAAGTCCACAGTTTGTCCGCAGTTGTCAATTTTCAAAAAAGTCCACAGTTTGTCCGCAGTTGTCATATTTTAATAAAGTCCACAGTTTGTCCGCAGTTGTCAATTTTCAAAAAAGTCCACAGTTTGTCCGCAGTTGTCAATTTTTAATAAAGTCCACAGTTTGTCCGCAGTTGTCAATTTTTCATAAAGTCCACAGTTTGTCCGCAGTTGTCAATTTTTAATAAAGTCCACAGCTTGTCCGCAGTTGTCAATTTTCAAAAAAGTCCACAGTTTGTCCGCAGTTGTCAATTTTTAATAAAGTCCACAGCTTGTCCGCAGTTGTCAAAATTCAAAAAAGTCCACAGCTTGTCCGCAGTTGTCAATTTTCAAAAAGTCCACAGTTTGTCCGCAGTTGTCAATTTTTAATAAAGTCCACAGTTTGTCCGCAGTTGTCAATTTTTAATAAAGTCCACAGTTTGTCCGCAGTTGTCAATTTTCCAAAAAGTCCACAGTTTGTCCACATTGGACATTTTAAAAAAGTCCACAGTTTGTCCGCAGTTGTCAATTTTTAATAAAGTCCACAGTTTGTCCGCAGTTGTCAATTTTCAAAAAAGTCCACAGTTTGTCCGCAGTTGTCAATTTTCAAAAAAGTCCACAGTTTGTCCGCAGTTGTCAATTTTTAATAAAGTCCACAGTTTGTCCGCAGTTGTCAATTTTCCAAAAAGTCCACAGTTTGTCCACATTGGACATTTTAAAAAAGTCCACAGTTTGTCCGCAGTTGTCAATTTTTAATAAAGTCCACAGTTTGTCCGCAGTTGTCAATTTTCAAAAAAGTCCACAGTTTGTCCGCAGTTGTCAATTTTCAAAAAAGTCCACAGTTTGTCCGCAGTTGTCAATTTTTAATAAAGTCCACAGTTTGTCCGCAGTTGTCAATTTTCCAAAAAGTCCACAGTTTGTCCGCAGTTGTCAATTTTTAATAAAGTCCACAGTTTGTCCGCAGTTGTCAATTTTTAATAAAGTCCACAGTTTGTCCGCAGTTGTCAATTTTCCAAAAAGTCCACAGTTTGTCCACATTGGACATTTTAAAAAAGTCCACAGTTTGTCCGCAGTTGTCAATTTTTAATAAAGTCCACAGTTTGTCCGCAGTTGTCAATTTTCAAAAAAGTCCACAGTTTGTCCGCAGTTGTCAATTTTCAAAAAAGTCCACAGTTTGTCCGCAGTTGTCAATTTTTAATAAAGTCCACAGTTTGTCCGCAGTTGTCAATTTTCCAAAAAGTCCACAGTTTGTCCGCAGTTGTCAATTTTTAATAAAGTCCACAGTTTGTCCGCAGTTGTCAATTTTTAATAAAGTCCACAGTTTGTCCGCAGTTGTCAATTTTCCAAAAAGTCCACAGTTTGTCCACATTGGACATTTTAAAAAGTCCACAGTTTGTCCGCAGTTGTCAATTTTTAATAAAGTCCACAGTTTGTCCGCAGTTGTCAATTTTCAAAAAAGTCCACAGTTTGTCCGCAGTTGTCAATTTTCAAAAAAGTCCACAGTTTGTCCGCAGTTGTCAATTTTTAATAAAGTCCACAGTTTGTCCGCAGTTGTCAATTTTCCAAAAAGTCCACAGTTTGTCCGCAGTTGTCAATTTTTAATAAAGTCCACAGTTTGTCCGCAGTTGTCAATTTTTAATAAAGTCCACAGTTTGTCCGCAGTTGTCAATTTTCCAAAAAGTCCACAGTTTGTCCACATTGGACATTTTAAAAAAGTCCACAGTTTGTCCGCAGTTGTCAATTTTTAATAAAGTCCACAGTTTGTCCGCAGTTGTCAATTTTCAAAAAAGTCCACAGTTTGTCCGCAGTTGTCAATTTTCAAAAAAGTCCACAGTTTGTCCGCAGTTGTCAATTTTTAATAAAGTCCACAGTTTGTCCGCAGTTGTCAATTTTCCAAAAAGTCCACAGTTTGTCCGCAGTTGTCAATTTTTAATAAAGTCCACAGTTTGTCCGCAGTTGTCAATTTTTAATAAAGTCCACAGTTTGTCCGCAGTTGTCAATTTTCCAAAAAGTCCACAGTTTGTCCACATTGGACATTTTAAAAAAGTCCACAGTTTGTCCGCAGTTGTCAATTTTTAATAAAGTCCACAGTTTGTCCGCAGTTGTCAATTTTCAAAAAAGTCCACAGTTTGTCCGCAGTTGTCAATTTTCAAAAAAGTCCACAGTTTGTCCGCAGTTGTCAATTTTTAATAAAGTCCACAGTTTGTCCGCAGTTGTCAATTTTCAAAAAAGTCCACAGTTTGTCCGCAGTTGTCAATTTTCAAAAAAGTCCACAGTTTGTCCGCAGTTGTCAATTTTTAATAAAGTCCACAGTTTGTCCGCAGTTGTCAATTTTCAAAAAAGTCCACAGTTTGTCCGCAGTTGTCAATTTTTAATAAAGTCCACAGTTTGTCCGCAGTTGTCAATTTTCCAAAAAGTCCACAGTTTGTCCGCAGTTGTCAATTTTTAATAAAGTCCACAGTTTGTCCGCAGTTGTCAATTTTTAATAAAGTCCACAGTTTGTCCGCAGTTGTCAATTTTCCAAAAAGTCCACAGTTTGTCCACATTGGACATTTTAAAAAAGTCCACAGTTTGTCCGCAGTTGTCAATTTTTAATAAAGTCCACAGTTTGTCCGCAGTTGTCAATTTTCAAAAAAGTCCACAGTTTGTCCGCAGTTGTCAATTTTCAAAAAAAGTCCACAGTTTGTCCGCAGTTGTCAATTTTTAATAAAGTCCACAGTTTGTCCGCAGTTGTCAATTTTCCAAAAAGTCCACAGTTTGTTCACATTGGACATTTTAAAAAAGTCCACAGTTTGTCCGCAGTTGTCAATTTTTAATAAAGTCCACAGTTTGTCCGCAGTTGTCAATTTTCAAAAAAGTCCACAGTTTGTCCGCAGTTGTCAATTTTTCATAAAGTCCACAGTTTGTCCGCAGTTGTCAATTTTTAATAAAGTCCACAGTTTGTCCGCAGTTGTCAATTTTCAAAAAAGTCCACAGTTTGTCCGCAGTTGTCAATTTTTCATAAAGTCCACAGTTTGTCCGCAGTTGTCAATTTTTAATAAAGTCCACAGTGTGTCCACAGTTTGTCCACATTGGACATTTTTAAAAAAGTCCACAGTTTGTCCACAGTTGTCAATTTTTAATAAAGTCCACAGTGTGTCCACAGTTTGTCCACATTGGACATTTTTAAAAAAGTCCACAGTTTGTCCACAGTGGACATTTTAAAAAAGTCCACAAAAGTCCAGAATTTGTCCGCAGTTGTCAATTTTCAAAAAAGTCCACAGTTTGTCCGCAGTTGTCAATTTTTAATAAAGTCCACAGTTTGTCCGCAGTTGTCAAAATTCAAAAAAAGTCCACAGTTTGTCCACAGTTGTCAATTTTTAATAAAGTCCACAGTGTGTCCACAGTTTGTCCACATTGGACATTTTTAAAAAAGTCCACAGTTTGTCCACAGTGGACATTTTAAAAAAGTCCACAAAAGTCCAGAATTTGTCCGCAGTTGTCAATTTTCAAAAAAGTCCACAGTTTGTCCGCAGTTGTCAATTTTTAATAAAGTCCACAGTTTGTCCGCAGTTGTCAATTTTTAATAAAGTCCACAGTTTGTCCGCAGTTGTCAATTTTCAAAAAAGTCCACAGTTTGTCCGCAGTTGTCAATTTTTAATAAAGTCCACAGTTTGTCCGCAGTTGTCAATTTTTAATAAAGTCCACAGTTTGTCCGCAGTTGTCAATTTTCAAAAAAGTCCACAGTTTGTCCGCAGTTGTCAATTTTTAATAAAGTCCACAGTTTGTCCGCAGTTGTCAATTTTTAATACAGTCCACAGTTTGTCCGCAGTTGTCAATTTTCAAAAAAGTCCACAGTTTGTCCGCAGTTGTCAATTTTTAATAAAGTCCACAGTTTGTCCGCAGTTGTCAATTTTTAATAAAGTCCACAGTGTGTCCACAGTTTGTCCACATTGGACATTTTTAAAAAAGTCCACAGTTTGTCCACAGTTGTCAATTTTTAATAAAGTCCACAGTTTGTCCGCAGTTGTCAATTTTCAAAAAAGTCCACAGTTTGTCCGCAGTTGTCAATTTTCAAAAAAGTCCACAGTTTGTCCGCAGTTGTCAATTTTTCATAAAGTCCACAGTTTGTCCACATTGGACATTTTTAAAAAAGTCCACAGTTTGTCCACAGTTGTCAATTTTTAATAAAGTCCACAGTTTGTCCGCAGTTGTCAATTTTTAATAAAGTCCACAGTGTGTCCACAGTTTGTCCACATTGGACATTTTTAAAAAAGTCCACAGTTTGTCCACAGTTGTCAATTTTTAATAAAGTCCACAGTTTGTCCGCAGTTGTCAATTTTCAAAAAAGTCCACAGTTTGTCCGCAGTTGTCAATTTTCAAAAAAGTCCACAGTTTGTCCGCAGTTGTCAATTTTTCATAAAGTCCACAGTTTGTCCGCAGTTGTCAATTTTTAATAAAGTCCACAGTTTGTCCGCAGTTGTCAATTTTTAATAAAGTCCACAGTTTGTCCGCAGTTGTCAATTTTCAAAAAAGTCCACAGTTTGTCCGCAGTTGTCAATTTTTAATAAAGTCCACAGTTTGTCCGCAGTTGTCAATTTTTAATAAAGTCCACAGTGTGTCCACAGTTTGTCCACATTGGACATTTTTAAAAAAGTCCACAGTTTGTCCACAGTTGTCAATTTTTAATAAAGTCCACAGTGTGTCCACAGTTTGTCCACATTGGACATTTTTAAAAAAGTCCACAGTTTGTCCACAGTGGACATTTTAAAAAAGTCCACAAAAGTCCAGAATTTGTCCGCAGTTGTCAATTTTCAAAAAAGTCCACAGTTTGTCCGCAGTTGTCAATTTTTAATAAAGTCCACAGTTTGTCCGCAGTTGTCAAAATTCAAAAAAAGTCCACAGCTTGTCCGCAGTTGTCAATTTTCAAAAAAGTCCACAGTTTGTCCGCAGTTGTCAATTTTTAATAAAGTCCACAGTTTGTCCGCAGTTGTCAATTTTTAATAAAGTCCACAGTTTGTCCGCAGTTGTCAATTTTCAAAAAAGTCCACAGTTTGTCCGCAGTTGTCAATTTTTAATAAAGTCCACAGTTTGTCCGCAGTTGTCAATTTTCAAAAAAGTCCACAGTTTGTCCGCAGTTGTCAATTTTCAAAAAAGTCCACAGTTTGTCCGCAGTTGTCAATTTTTAATAAAGTCCACAGTTCGTCCGCAGTTGTCAAAATTCAAAAAAGTCCACAGCTTGTCCGCAGTTGTCAATTTTCAAAAAAGTCCACAGTTTGTCCACATTGGACATTTTAAAAAAGTCCACAGTTTGTCCGCAGTTGTCAATTTTCAAAAAAGTCCACAGTTTGTCCGCAGTTGTCAATTTTTAATAAAGTCCACAGTTTGTCCGCAGTTGTCAAAATTCAAAAAAGTCCACAGTTTGTCCGCAGTTGTCAATTTTTAATAAAGTCCACAGTTTGTCCGCAGTTGTCAATTTTCAAAAAAGTCCACAGTTTGTCCGCAGTTGTCAATTTTTAATAAAGTCCACAGTTTGTCCGCAGTTGTCAATTTTCAAAAAAGTCCACAGTTTGTCCGCAGTTGTCAATTTTTAATAAAATCCACAGTTTGTCCGCAGTTGTCAATTTTTAATAAAGTCCACAGTTTGTCCGCAGTTGTCAATTTTCAAAAAAAGTCCACAGTTTGTCCGCAGTTGTCAATTTTTAATAAAGTCCACAGTTTGTCCGCAGTTGTCAATTTTCAAAAAAGTCCACAGTTTCTCCGCAGTTGTCAATTTTTAATAAAGTCCACAGTTTGTCCGCAGTTGTCAATTTTTATAAAGTCCACAGTTTGTCCGCAGTTGTCAATTTTTAATAAAGTCCACAGTTTGTCCGCAGTTGTCAATTTTCAAAAAAGTCCACAGTTTGTCCACATTGGACATTTTAAAAAAGTCCACAGTTTGTCCGCAGTTGTCAATTTTTAATAAAGTCCACAGTTTGTCCGCAGTTGTCAATTTTTATAAAGTCCACAGTTTGTCCGCAGTTGTCAATTTTTAATAAAATCCACAGTTTGTCCGCAGTTGTCAATTTTTAATAAAGTCCACAGTTTGTCCGCAGTTGTCAATTTTTATAAAGTCCACAGTTTGTCCGCAGTTGTCAATTTTTATAAAGTCCACAGTTTGTCCGCAGTTGTCAATTTTTAATAAAGTCCACAGTTTGTCCGCAGTTGTCAATTTTTAATAAAGTCCACAGTTTGTCCGCAGTTGTCAATTTTTAATAAAGTCCACAGTTTGTCCGCAGTTGTCAATTTTCCAAAAAGTCCACAGTTTGTCCACATTGGACATTTTAAAAAAGTCCACAGTTTGTCCGCAGTTGTCAATTTTTAATAAAGTCCACAGTTTGTCCGCAGTTGTCAATTTTCAAAAAGTCCACAGTTTGTCCGCAGTTGTCAATTTTCAAAAAAGTCCACAGTTTGTCCACATTGGACATTTTAAAAAAGTCCACAGTTTGTCCGCAGTTGTCAATTTTTAATAAAGTCCACAGTTTGTCCGCAGTTGTCAATTTTTATAAAGTCCACAGTTTGTCCGCAGTTGTCAATTTTTATAAAGTCCACAGTTTGTCCGCAGTTGTCAATTTTTAATAAAGTCCACAGTTTGTCCGCAGTTGTCAATTTTTAATAAAGTCCACAGTTTGTCCGCAGTTGTCAATTTTTAATAAAGTCCACAGTTTGTCCGCAGTTGTCAATTTTTAATAAAGTCCACAGTTTGTCCGCAGTTGTCAATTTTCCAAAAAGTCCACAGTTTGTTCACATTGGACATTTTAAAAAAGTCCACAGTTTGTCCGCAGTTGTCAATTTTTAAAAAAGTCCACAGTTTGTCCGCAGTTGTCAATTTTCAAAAAAGTCCACAGTTTATCCGCAGTTGTCAATTTTTCATAAAGTCCACAGTTTGTCCGCAGTTGTCAATTTTTAATAAAGTCCACAGTTTGTCCGCAGTTGTCAATTTTCAATAAAGTCCACAGTGTGTCCACAGTTTGTCCACATTGGACATTTTTAAAAAAGTCCACAGTTTGTCCGCAGTTGTCAATTTTTAATAAAGTCCACAGTTTGTCCGCAGTTGTCAATTTTCAAAAAAGTCCACAGTTTGTCCGCAGTTGTCAATTTTTAATAAAGTCCACAGTTTGTCCGCAGTTGTCAATTTTTAATAAAGTCCACAGTTTGTCCGCAGTTGTCAATTTTCAAAAAAGTCCACAGTTTGTCCGCAGTTGTCAATTTTTAATAAAATCCACAGTTTGTCCGCAGTTGTCAATTTTTAATAAAGTCCACAGTTTGTCCGCAGTTGTCAATTTTCAAAAAAGTCCACAGTTTGTCCGCAGTTGTCAATTTTTAATAAAGTCCACAGTTTCTCCGCAGTTGTCAATTTTTAATAAAGTCCACAGTTTGTCCGCAGTTGTCAATTTTTAATAAAGTCCACAGTTTGTCCGCAGTTGTCAATTTTCAAAAAAGTCCACAGTTTGTCCGCAGTTGTCAATTTTTAATAAAGTCCACAGTTTGTCCGCAGTTGTCAATTTTTAATAAAGTCCACAGTTTGTCCGCAGTTGTCAATTTTTAATAAAGTCCACAGTTTGTCCGCAGTTGTCAATTTTGAAAAAAGTCCACAGTTTGTCCGCAGTTGTCAATTTTTAATAAAGTCCACAGTTTGTCCGCAGTTGTCAATTTTTAATAAAGTCCACAGTGTGTCCACAGTTTGTCCACAGTGGACATTTTAAAAAAGTCCACAAAAGTCCAGAATTTGTCCGCAGTTGTCAATTTTCAAAAAAGTCCACAGTTTGTCCGCAGTTGTCAATTTTTAATAAAGTCCACAGTTTGTCCGCAGTTGTCAATTTTCAAAAAAGTCCACAGTTTGTCCGCAGTTGTCAATTTTTAATAAAGTCCACAGTTTGTCCGCAGTTGTCAATTTTTAATAAAGTCCACAGTTTGTCCGCAGTTGTCAATTTTCAAAAAAGTCCACAGTTTGTCCGCAGTTGTCAATTTTCAAAAAAGTCCACAGTTTGTCCGCAGTTGTCAATTTTTAATAAAGTCCACAGTGTGTCCACAGTTTGTCCACATTGGACATTTTTAAAAAAGTCCACAGTTTGTCCACAGTGGACATTTTAAAAAAGTCCACAAAAGTCCAGAATTTGTCCGCAGTTGTCAATTTTCAAAAAAGTCCACAGTTTGTCCGCAGTTGTCAATTTTTAATAAAGTCCACAGTTTGTCCGCAGTTGTCAATTTTCAAAAAAGTCCACAGTTTGTCCGCAGTTGTCAATTTTTAATAAAGTCCACAGTTTGTCCGCAGTTGTCAATTTTCAAAAAAGTCCACAGTTTGTCCGCAGTTGTCAATTTTTAATAAAGTCCACAGTTTGTCCGCAGTTGTCAATTTTTAATAAAGTCCACAGTTTGTCCGCAGTTGTCAATTTTCAAAAAAGTCCACAGTTTGTCCGCAGTTGTCAATTTTTAATAAAATCCACAGTTTGTCCGCAGTTGTCAATTTTTAATAAGGTCCACAGTTTGTCCGCAGTTGTCAATTTTCAAAAAAGTCCACAGTTTGTCCGCAGTTGTCAATTTTTAATAAAGTCCACAGTTTCTCCGCAGTTGTCAATTTTTAATAAAGTCCACAGTTTGTCCGCAGTTGTCAATTTTTATAAAGTCCACAGTTTGTCCGCAGTTGTCAATTTTTAATAAAGTCCACAGTTTGTCCGCAGTTGTCAATTTTGAAAAAAGTCCACAGTTTGTCCGCAGTTGTCAATTTTTAATAAAGTCCACAGTTTGTCCGCAGTTGTCAATTTTTAATAAAGTCCACAGTGTGTCCACAGTTTGTCCACAGTGGACATTTTAAAAAAGTCCACAAAAGTCCAGAATTTGTCCGCAGTTGTCAATTTTCAAAAAAGTCCACAGTTTGTCCGCAGTTGTCAATTTTTAATAAAGTCCACAGTTTGTCCGCAGTTGTCAATTTTCAAAAAAGTCCACAGTTTGTCCGCAGTTGTCAATTTTTAATAAAGTCCACAGTTTGTCCGCAGTTGTCAATTTTTAATAAAGTCCACAGTTTGTCCGCAGTTGTCAATTTTCAAAAAAGTCCACAGTTTGTCCGCAGTTGTCAATTTTTAATAAAGTCCACAGTTTGTCCGCAGTTGTCAATTTTTAATAAAGTCCACAGTTTGTCCGCAGTTGTCAATTTTCAAAAAAGTCCACAGTTTGTCCGCAGTTGTCAATTTTTAATAAAGTCCACAGTTCGTCCGCAGTTGTCAAAATTCAAAAAAGTCCACAGCTTGTCCGCAGTTGTCAATTTTCAAAAAAGTCCACAGTTTGTCCGCAGTTGTCAATTTTTAATAAAGTCCACAGTTTCTCCGCAGTTGTCAATTTTTAATAAAGTCCACAGTTTGTCCGCAGTTGTCAATTTTTATAAAGTCCACAGTTTGTCCGCAGTTGTCAATTTTTAATAAAGTCCACAGTTTGTCCGCAGTTGTCAATTTTCAAAAAAGTCCACAGTTTGTCCGCAGTTGTCAATTTTTAATAAAGTCCACAGTTTGTCCGCAGTTGTCAATTTTTAATAAAGTCCACAGTTTGTCCGCAGTTGTCAATTTTCAAAAAGTCCACAGTTTGTCCGCAGTTGTCAATTTTTAATAAAGTCCACAGTTCGTCCGCAGTTGTCAAAATTCAAAAAGTCCACAGCTTGTCCGCAGTTGTCAATTTTCAAAAAAGTCCACAGTTTGTCCGCAGTTGTCAATTTTTAATAAAGTCCACAGTTTCTCCGCAGTTGTCAATTTTTAATAAAGTCCACAGTTTGTCCGCAGTTGTCAATTTTTATAAAGTCCACAGTTTGTCCGCAGTTGTCAATTTTCAAAAAAGTCCACAGTTTGTCCGCAGTTGTCAATTTTTAATAAAGTCCACAGTTTGTCCGCAGTTGTCAATTTTTAATAAAGTCCACAGTTTGTCCGCAGTTGTCAATTTTCAAAAAAGTCCACAGTTTGTCCGCAGTTGTCAATTTTTAATAAAGTCCACAGTTTGTCCGCAGTTGTCAATTTTTAATAAAGTCCACAGTTTGTCCGCAGTTGTCAATTTTCAAAAAAGTCCACAGTTTGTCCGCAGTTGTCAATTTTTAATAAAATCCACAGTTTGTCCGCAGTTGTCAATTTTTAATAAAGTCCACAGTTTGTCCGCAGTTGTCAATTTTCAAAAAAGTCCACAGTTTGTCCGCAGTTGTCAATTTTTAATAAAGTCCACAGTTTCTCCGCAGTTGTCAATTTTTAATAAAGTCCACAGTTTGTCCGCAGTTGTCAATTTTTAATAAAGTCCACAGTTTGTCCGCAGTTGTCAATTTTCAAAAAAGTCCACAGTTTGTCCGCAGTTGTCAATTTTTAATAAAGTCCACAGTTTGTCCGCAGTTGTCAATTTTTAATAAAGTCCACAGTTTGTCCGCAGTTGTCAATTTTTAATAAAGTCCACAGTTTGTCCGCAGTTGTCAATTTTGAAAAAAGTCCACAGTTTGTCCGCAGTTGTCAATTTTTAATAAAGTCCACAGTTTGTCCGCAGTTGTCAATTTTTAATAAAGTCCACAGTGTGTCCACAGTTTGTCCACAGTGGACATTTTAAAAAAGTCCACAAAAGTCCAGAATTTGTCCGCAGTTGTCAATTTTCAAAAAAGTCCACAGTTTGTCCGCAGTTGTCAATTTTTAATAAAGTCCACAGTTTGTCCGCAGTTGTCAATTTTCAAAAAAGTCCACAGTTTGTCCGCAGTTGTCAATTTTTAATAAAGTCCACAGTTTGTCCGCAGTTGTCAATTTTTAATAAAGTCCACAGTTTGTCCGCAGTTGTCAATTTTCAAAAAAGTCCACAGTTTGTCCGCAGTTGTCAATTTTTAATAAAGTCCACAGTTTGTCCGCAGTTGTCAATTTTTAATAAAGTCCACAGTTTGTCCGCAGTTGTCAATTTTCAAAAAAGTCCACAGTTTGTCCGCAGTTGTCAATTTTTAATAAAGTCCACAGTTCGTCCGCAGTTGTCAAAATTCAAAAAAGTCCACAGCTTGTCCGCAGTTGTCAATTTTTAAAAAAGTCCACAGTTTGTCCACATTGGACATTTTAAAAAAGTCCACAGTTTGTCCGCAGTTGTCAATTTTCAAAAAAGTCCACAGTTTGTCCGCAGTTGTCAATTTTTAATAAAGTCCACAGTTTGTCCGCAGTTGTCAAAATTCAAAAAAGTCCACAGTTTGTCCGCAGTTGTCAATTTTTAATAAAGTCCACAGTTTGTCCGCAGTTGTCAATTTTCAAAAAAGTCCACAGTTTGTCCGCAGTTGTCAATTTTTAATAAAGTCCACAGTTTGTCCGCAGTTGTCAATTTTTAATAAAGTCCACAGTGTGTCCACAGTTTGTCCACATTGGACATTTTTAAAAAAGTCCACAGTTTGTCCACAGTGGACATTTTAAAAAAGTCCACAAAAGTCCAGAATTTGTCCGCAGTTGTCAATTTTCAAAAAAGTCCACAGTTTGTCCGCAGTTGTCAATTTTTAATAAAGTCCACAGTTTGTCCGCAGTTGTCAATTTTCAAAAAAGTCCACAGTTTGTCCGCAGTTGTCAATTTTTAATAAAGTCCACAGTTTGTCCGCAGTTGTCAATTTTCAAAAAAGTCCACAGTTTGTCCGCAGTTGTCAATTTTTAATAAAGTCCACAGTTTGTCCGCAGTTGTCAAAATTCAAAAAAGTCCACAGCTTGTCCGCAGTTGTCAATTTTCAAAAAAGTCCACAGTTTGTCCGCAGTTGTCAATTTTTAATAAAGTCCACAGTTTGTCCGCAGTTGTCAATTTTTAATAAAGTCCACAGTTTGTCCGCAGTTGTCAATTTTCAAAAAAGTCCACAGTTTGTCCGCAGTTGTCAATTTTTAATAAAGTCCACAGTTTGTCCGCAGTTGTCAATTTTCAAAAAAGTCCACAGTTTGTCCGCAGTTGTCAATTTTTAATAAAGTCCACAGTTTGTCCGCAGTTGTCAAAATTCAAAAAAGTCCACAGCTTGTCCGCAGTTGTCAATTTTCAAAAAAGTCCACAGTTTGTCCGCAGTTGTCAATTTTTAATAAAGTCCACAGTTTGTCCGCAGTTGTCAATTTTCAAAAAAGTCCACAGTTTGTCCGCAGTTGTCAATTTTCAAAAAAGTCCACAGTTTGTCCGCAGTTGTCAATTTTTAATAAAGTCCACAGTTTGTCCGCAGTTGTCAATTTTTAATAAAGTCCACAGTTTGTCCGCAGTTGTCAATTTTCAAAAAAGTCCACAGTTTGTCCGCAGTTGTCAATTTTTAATAAAGTCCACAGTTTGTCCACAGTGGACATTCTAAAAAATTCCACAGTTTGTCCGCAGTTGTCAATTTTCAAAAAAGTCCACAGTTTGTCCGCAGTTGTCAATTTTTCATAAAGTCCACAGTTTGTCCGCAGTTGTCAATTTTTAATAAAGTCCACAGTTTGTCCGCAGTTGTCAATTTTCAATAAAGTCCACAGTTTGTCCGCAGTTGTCAATTTTCCAAAAAGTCCACAGTTTGTCCACATTGGACATTTTAAAAAAGTCCACAATTTGTCCGCAGTTGTCAATTTTCAAAAAAGTCCACAGTTTGTCCGCAGTTGTCAATTTTTAATAAAGTCCACAGTTTGTCCGCAGTTGTCAATTTTTAATAAAGTCCACAGTTTGTCCGCAGTTGTCAATTTTCAAAAAAGTCCACAGTTTGTCCGCAGTTGTCAATTTTTAATAAAGCCCACAGTTTGTCCGCAGTTGTCAATTTTCCAAAAAGTCCACAGTTTGTCCGCAGTTGTCAATTTTCCAAAAAGTCCACAGTTTGTCCACATTGGACATTTTAAAAAAGTCCACAGTTTGTCCGCAGTTGTCAATTTTCAAAAAAGTCCACAGTTTGTCCGCAGTTGTCAATTTTTAATAAAGTCCACAGTTTGTCCGCAGTTGTCAATTTTCAAAAAAGTCCACAGTTTGTCCGCAGTTGTCAATTTTCAAAAAAGTCCACAGTTTGTCCGCAGTTGTCAATTTTTAATAAAGTCCACAGTTTGTCCGCAGTTGTCAATTTCTAATAAAGTCCACAGTTTGTCCGCAGTGGACATTTTTAAAAAAGTCCACAGTGTGTCCACAGTTTGTCCACATTGGACATTTTTAAAAAAGTCCACAGTTTGTCCACAGTGGACATTTTTATAAAAGTCCACAGTGTGTCCACAGTTTGTCCACATTGGACATTTTTAAAAAAGTCCACAGTTTGTCCACAGTGGACATTTTAAAAAAGTCCACAGTTTCTCCGCAGTTGTCAATTTTTATAAAGTCCACAGTTTGTCCGCAGTTGTCAATTTTTATAAAGTCCACAGTTTGTCCGCAGTTGTCAATTTTTATAAAGTCCACAGTTTGTCCGCAGTTGTCAATTTTTATAAAGTCCACAGTTTGTCCGCAGTTGTCAATTTTTATAAAGTCCACAGTTTGTCCGCAGTTGTCAATTTTTATAAAGTCCACAGTTTGTCCGCAGTTGTCAATTTTTAATAATGTCCACAGTTTGTCCGCAGTTGTCAATTTTCCAAAAAGTCCACAGTTTGTCCACAGTGGACATTTTTAAAAAAGTCCACAGTGTGTCCACAGTTTGTCCACATTGGACATTTTTAAAAAAGTCCACAGTTTGTCCACAGTGGACATTTTAAAAAAGTCCACAGTTTCTCCGCAGTTGTCAATTTTTATAAAGTCCACAGTTTGTCCGCAGTTGTCAATTTTTATAAAGTCCACAGTTTGTCCGCAGTTGTCAATTTTTAATAAAGTCCACAGTTTCTCCGCAGTTGTCAATTTTTAATAAAGTCCACAGTTTCTCCGCAGTTGTCAATTTTTAATAAAGTCCACAGTTTGTCCGCAGTTGTCAATTTTTATAAAGTCCACAGTTTGTCCGCAGTTGTCAATTTTTAATAAAGTCCACAGTTTCTCCGCAGTTGTCAATTTTTAATAATGTCCACAGTTTGTCCGCAGTTGTCAATTTTCAAAAAAGTCCACAGTTTGTCCGCAGTTGTCAATTTTTAATAAAGTCCACAGTTTCTCCGCAGTTGTCAATTTTTAATAAAGTCCACAATTTGTCCGCAGTTGTCAATTTTTAATAAAGTCCACAGTTTGTCCGCAGTTGTCAATTTTTAATAAAGTCCACAGTTTGTCCGCAGTTGTCAATTTTTAATAAAGTCCACAGTTTCTCCGCAGTTGTCGATTTTTAATAAAGTCCACAGTTTGTCCGCAGTTGTCAATTTTTAATAAAGTCCACAGTTTGTCCGCAGTTGCATTTTAAAAAAGTCCACAAAAGTCCACAGTTTGTCCGGAGTTGTCAATTTTCAAAAAAGTCCACAGTTTGTCCGCAGTTGTCAATTTTTAATAAAGTCCACAGTTTGTCCGCAGTTGTCAATTTTCCAAAAAGTCCACAGTTTGTCCACAGTGGACATTTTTAAAAAAGTCTAAAGTTTGTCCACAGTTTCTCCACAGTGGACATTTTTAAAAAAGTCTAAAGTTTGTCCACAGTTTCTCCACATTGGACATTTTTAAAAAAGTCCACAGTTTGTCCACAGTGGACATTTTTGAAAATACCCGAAACTAAAAGTATCACCACTTGCAGTATTTTGCAAAATACCATCATAATTTGCAGAATTGCATCCAAAAAAACACATGTTTTATAGTCTCTGGATCAAAGTCAATTTTAAAAGCACTAGCATTAAAAAAAGTCCGAAACTTTTCAATATAATGGGTCGGAGAGAACACTGCTCTGTGAAAAAGCGAAAACTCATCCAAAAACCAGATTTTGGAGGGATAATCGTATGGTTAAGTTTGAAAATTTGTTGGAAGTTCGATCATTATGATTCGGAATGCGATCAATTTCAAGCATATGTCTGAAACTCGCGTACGAAAGCCAAAACTGAAGCAGCAAGAAGTCGGTTGCTTAATCCGAGCGAGCAATAAGTATCCTCTTAAGGCTGTAAGCGATCTGGAAAAGGACTTGAACATCTCGACTAGCGCCCAAATAGGTTGCACATTCCTTCGGAAGAACAATTTAAAAGCCTGAACCCCAAGAATGGTATCACTTTTGAAGGCGAGACATATTGCCAATCGCCTTAAGTTTGCTAAAGATCTTGAGAATTGGCCTGTCCAAAAGTGGAGACACCTGCTATGGACTGATGAAAGTAAAGTTGTCATGTATGGTGGAAAAGGCTCTATAGCATACCTCCGGCATCCACAGAACTCCAAATTTACCCTGAGCACTGTTAAATTTAGCGGATCCAGTGTCATGTTATGGGGCTGTGTTTATTATTATGTTGTCGGTCTTATATAGTGCGTCAAGTCCATTATGGATCGGCATGCTTATCTAAATAACTTGGAGACGGTGATGCTACCATACGCTGAGGATAATATGCCACTTATTAGGGTCTTTCAACATGACAACGACCCAAAGCACACCACAATATTGGGCCAAGCAGTGGTTCTCAGAGAATTCTCTCTTTGGCACGGTCACCAGGCATAAACCTTATTCAAAATCTGACATTATAAAAGCAGTTGCTGTTGTAAAACCAACTAAAAATATGAAGTAATCCAGGAGTCCTGGAACAAAATATCGGTCAAACGCTGTCCAGACCTGGTTCACTCAATGCCAAGACGTTGTGCAGCGAATTTGACCCATTAGGGCAATGCACTCAAGTATTGAGTTTTTCATTTATTAATAGTTTTAATAGCTAATCGGACTTTGTTAATGAATTTTGTTTTTCATTTTAAGTAAATTTTTAAAAATTGGTGCTATTTTTATTTTCGGATATTTTTTGAGTATGTCAAGAAGTTCATTAAGATACTTTGAAAACGCTGGATATACTTTTTTTTGCTTTCGTTAGTAGGTGATATTTTACGTTTAAAAACGTATTAACATTTTCCTTAAACCTCTCAAACTATGAATGCTTTGAACACATTTCCTAAGCATTTCGAGCTAATCAACTACAAAATTCGATACTCTTTCATTTATTATTTATTGAATAACGAATGTAAATATTTTGTTTGTTTATTGATTTAAATTTTTTGTTTGTCCAAAAATGTATGTTCCATTCCACATTAATCAATGGCAGGATTCGACTTTCTAACTCGAACTCAGGAACTCTCATGCAAATGCCTAAGGTCAAGAGCAAGGCTGCAAACTCAGAAGTCAAATGTCTGCATCATTGCCACCCATTACTTCCCCTCTCGCCCCAATTGCTATCCCACCTCATCCAATTTCCATGCCTTTTCCCCTCCGCATATCCCAACCCATCTTCATTCAGCAGAAAATGCATAAAAAACTTTCAATATCACTGGGTCACATGCTCGTCTGCATCACTGATGAGCAGCCACATAGAGTGATAGCGAGAGAGAGTGAGAAAGAAAGAGAGGGAGGGAGAGCGAGATAGAAGAGACGATGACGACAAGCAACAAAAGGCACTTTGACTGAGACGAGCCTCCTTCCTACATCGATATTAACAACAAATTATGGCATCTTTGCTCATAAAATTGCACAATAAACAAAAGACGAACGAAAACAAGTAACAACAAATGCGACGACAGGGAGTGCGAAAGAGAGCGAGAGAAAACAGAAAAAGAAAAAAACAGGAAAGAGTGAGAGACAAAACGTAACGTAAATTTGCTGTAATAAAAAACTTTTTCCTGATCTACCTCAATACTGCAAGGATGAGAGATGAACGGAACAAGCGAATGAACCAACGTTTTAGGAGCACTTTAAGGAAATTGAAAGTGGTAGCAACTCTTCTTCTTCTGCTTCCTATCTACCGTTGGTCCGTGTTGCCATTGGTATTGGTTACTGCTGACTGTGTGTGTGTGTGTGTGTGTGTGTGTGTGTGTGTATATGTGTGGGGGGCATAAAAAATCAGCTCTTATGTAATAATCATAAATTAGTTTATGAGTCCCGGTTTGTTGCTGAAGGAAGCGAACGTCGTCATCGTCGCGTGTCGCGGCGTAACCTTGCCCTTCCTTACACACACACACACACACACACATTTACAGAAAGATTCGCATTTTTTTTGGTTTTTGTTGTTGTTCTTCTTTTCAACTGCACACTGTTGAATTTTTACGGCTGCTGCATAAAAATCCCCAAGCGAAAGTTTAGCCAGAGTGGCTAAAGGAAGCGAAGCGGGCAAAGAAGTTGAAATTCTGACAACGCTCGCCAAAGTGGAAAATGTATTTGAAAACAAATTTTGAATTACAAATCGACATCGACAACGATGACGTCATGGCATGAACCCAAAAAAAAAGAAAATAAGGATGCAACAACAACCATTCAACCAACCATTCAGCAGAGGGCAAGGACACCAAAAGAGAGAAAGAGTAAGGGACAGAAAGAGAACGAGAGAGTGTACGAAAATTTTCGTACGAGTTTTGCATTTGAATGTGAGTTACTTTGCTTCACTATTATCCTCCTCCTCGCGCTACCTATTCATCTCCCCCGCCCCCGCCTCCCGCGTGGTTGGGGAGGGGAACAGCTGATTTTTGTTTTGGTCTGGGCACATTCAACGAAATCCATTTGCCTAGATAAGCGCAATATAGGGCCATAAAAAAAAGGGACAAAAAGAAAAAAGGAAACGAAAAGACATGCTGAAATTGCGCAGACGCTGCTCCCGTTCAACAAAATGGCTGTCAAACACAGGTCCTCGAGGCGATTCCTTGAAGAAATATGAGGCGCATAACTGCTTTCAATTAGCCAGCGAAGGATGGAAGGACTCTTAAAGTGTCTGCTATAGTTTCGTGCACTTGGTTTTTGGCTTTAAATCGTGAAACCAAAAAACACAAAAGAAAAACTTTGCACACACGTACGAGCTTACACACACACACACATACACACACACACAACATACACACAAATAACAACAACGCCCACTTTCATCATTATCCAAAAGCAGGAACAAAAACAGGAACAGGCGCAGAAGCTCATGCGAGAGCTTCGTTAGCATTCTATACGTTGCTTGAATTGCATCACGCGTCTGGAATACAAATGAGGATCGCTTTCGTCCTCGTTCTCGTTCTCGTCTGCCTCGTCATCAAACGGCAGTCAGAGCATCCGCCATTGACAGAAACGGCACACTCAGAGAGAGAAAGGACCAACACATATGGGCTTGGGCTTCGTCACAGGACACAATGTGTTCGAGTCGACGTTCACGCTTTTTTTCGTTTCGTTTTTTTTTTGTTTTTTGGAATGTATGTATGTATTTATTTGTTTTGTTTTTTTAAATTTTTACTACATATTTCATTGTGTGTATTTGCTAAAGCTTGAAACGCATTCATGTTTTCCATAAACTAGTTCAATTTCATGTTATTCAAGCAAGACAATTGAAATCAATTCTTAATTTAGCACTCAAATAACTTGCACTTGGGCAAGTACATATAAACATATTTTAGTCTTGATTGTTGCCCCCTTCCTGCGTCTTGCATAGACCTACAATTCAGATTTTACCTTCTAGTTTGACTTACTTTTTTTTCGCCCTGCTTTCCTTTTTGTTGTACTCTACAAAAGGCATACTTCAATTTGGTGCAAAAGTTTATAAAGTGTTATGCTTTATGTGGTGAATTTTATGTACCTAAATCTATTTAAATGAAGTAAGTAAGTCGTCTCGCCGATTCAGGTATACATCAGTAAAACAAATGCATTTACGTTTCTTTTTTAAATTCTGTTGCATGCATACGAGCACCCTAGCACCAGCCAACTTGGCTATCTGCAGTTCGATTTTGATGAAATTTGGTATTTTGCTTGATATTAGTATCAAATTTAAGAGTGTAGACGAGTTTTTTTTAAATTACGGGGGCGGAAAGGGGCGTGGCAACATTTTTACACATACAAGGCGTACAATGCGCATTTACTAATATACATACGATTTGGTGTCTCTAGTTAGTATAGTGTTTGAGAAAATCGGTTTTATTTAATTTGATTTGTGCGCATTTACTAAGCAAATTTACGTACCAAATATGGTGTCTTTAGCTAGAATAGTTTTTGAGATAAACGCTTTCTTTTTAAATTGCGGGGGCGGAAAGGGGCGTGGCAAAAAGTTGAATTAAACTCGACCACTTTACATACTACACAGCCTACATACCAAATTTGGTGGCTCTATCTTTAATAGTCTCCGAGATCTAGGTGTTCATACGGACAGACGGACGGACTGACAGATGGACAAGGCTAGATCGACTCGGCTGTAGATGCTGATCAAGAATATATATACTTAATGGGGTCGTAAAAGCTTCCATCTGCCTGTTACATACATTTTGGCGACTTTAATATACCATTTCACCCTATGGGTATATGGTATAAATATACTTCAAATAATAACTAGTCACTAGATGAAAGTCGACGGCCATTCAATTTTAAGCATGAAGTTTAAGCCCGTTGTTAATGCATAGTCGAGGATCCAGGTCCATCAAGGAACTAGTCCGGGGGGAGGCAATGTGACAATAGGATCCAACCGTCGAAATCATCGGCTTTCATCTCGGTTTAATTATTTCCCAGTTGAATAAGTTATTTGTCAGTTTTGTGTAATCATCAACATCTTTCACCAAAATCAAGCCACTAAATCTCGATTGGGCCAGGACGTTCATTAACAAACTAGTTTATTAACAAAGGCACATAATCGCTATAACTCTCTCAGTTTTTATCAAAATTGAACGATGTTTCCCAAAAGGTTTCAAATTAACTACTCCGGTTTAAGTTTAAGTAAGGGGTTTTACATTTAAAGCTTATAGGTGGTCTGAAGTTACCCTGGTCCTCTAGTCCCTACAAACTCCACTCATCCAGATCGAACAGAGAAAGCAGGTCGAGTGGTTGGGGGTCTAATGAGGCATCGGGAAATGTTGACAGCAGTTTGGTTTGATAAGCATGAAACCGTAACGAATAGAATGCCTATCCTCAGGTTTTAGGCTGCGAAAGGATAATTAAACTCCTGGCAACAGTCGAAGCGTATTAATCATTTAATTTACTCCTTTTGCCACGGCCACGGCCCAACACAACTGCCTTGGGGGCGACACTGGGGGCACTTGTCTGCGAGAGCATTAACACGAATGTTCTCGGCACAGACAATCCTTTCCACGTGTCTTTGCGCAACCCTTTCGTGTTGGCATTTAATTCGTTGAGGCATGAAATTTAGGCATAGACCCCTCCCCTCCCCTCCCCACCCCATCCACGTCTCTGAGTTACACTGACTCATTGAGTTTTTGTAGCTTCATTAAAATAAATTCAAAATAAACTACGCTGATTATGATGAAAATTCCTACATAATAAACGCCAGGCAAAAGTTTCCATTTAAATGTTTCGCTTCTTCAGAAGTTTCCCAAGGTCAACAGCGATAGCGAAAGGGTTGAGACGGGTGGTAAAATTATTACAACATTTGTGCAAAATGTTTGCTTTTAGAAGTCAATTAATTAATTAGTATAATTTCAACATTTGCGCTTCAATGCCGCTGCTCTTCTTCGTTTTGTGCGTGTGTTTGTGTGTGTTTTTTTTCTCTTTAGTTTATTTTTGTTGAAGCAACCCCATTGAAATGTCGCAACGCCTAAAATGCTGCAATACAAAATCGATGACAAATTGCGGACACGTTACGCGTAGTTGAGCCCAAGATGAGTTGAGCCTGTGACTCGTTTGGTTTTTCGGCGTGACTGCTAAATACGCTGCCAAACCACCCTCCCCCTACCCCACCCACCACGTCCTCCTCCTCCATCAGCGTGTCGACTGCCTGCCTGGCGAAGACAAAGGCAGTCAGTCAGGCAAACCAACAACAAACATCCACCAGCCACCCTGACAGCCAGCCCAGATACAAAAGCCAAAGTCAGGACATCGACGACAACAACAACAATAGCAACAATAGCAGCAACAACAACAACAACAGCACACACAATGAGGATATATCAATGGGCAAATTAAAATAACAACCTAATCATCGTTTTAAGACCGCGAGAAAAAGGCGACATTCTGAGGGGTGTAAAGCAGCGACAGGATCTTTCACTCGTTCGCTCACGCTCTCGCCCGCTCTGCCTCTCTCCCACTTTCTGGGTGGGTAGTACGGACTGCTTGCATTGCTGCTTAATGAAATGGCGAGGCATTTTTGTCAACGCTACACAGTGAGAAACGAAATCAATTCAGTTTCTAAAAGAATACAATTAATTAAATCCATCGTCAGCATTAACCCTAGAACAAGTATGCTAAAATATAACTATCAGAATATTTATTAAGCATAAATAAATATTAAACCAATTGATTTAATGGAAAAATATTAATAACTCAAGTTTGGTGTAAAGAAATCTACTGGAATGGTAAATTTGGTAACAGTGTACATTTATCCCACTGCATTGCCAACCCATCTTCGTTTTAATTTTTTTTTTGTCCTGAATCGTCGGTCGCTTTGAACATCCCTTTTTATATATCCATATATATTTTTATTCCTTTTTTTTCCGCTAGCATTTTTACTTGTTCCGGCGTTTGTTCCGCCTTCTGTTCCTGTTTCCAATTTCTGTCCTGTGAAACAATTGCCCAAAAGTGTTGGAAGTCAAACGCAACCGACCCGCCACTAATGCGTCCGCCTCAGTCTCAGAATCTATGGGTGGAATGGGGTCTTAGTGCAGCATCAGTGAGACATCGAATTGCTCCCTTGTGACAGGCCAATATAATGCGCCACGGGGTTACCATCGGTGAATGGGTAATGGGTGAGAGTGTTGTGGGAGTGTTGGGTGTTGGGATGGATGGTTGAGCGATTGCACAACAGATTGCCGCACTCATATCAAGTTGCAATCGGGTGTATGGACTCTATATGCCTTCATCTCCGTCTCTCTTTCCGTCTCCCCTGCCCCATCTCGCACTGTTGGTTGTCTCTTGCTGATACGTATGATGGATCGCCTTAAATACCTTTAAATTAAAACGACGCTCAAAGACGAAATGAGCTGGGGGAGTTTCTATTCAAGAAGTGGGAGGGTAGTGGGGTAGTAAGGTAAATGAGGGCTGGGGTTGCAAATCGTGGTGTTGGACGTCGTGGGAGAAGGGGGAATGGAGGGGTCAAAAGTTTCATTTTAAATGCCTTTTAATTGAACGCAGCGTGAGGTCGCCAATCATATAAAAATGGCTCCAGTCTATGTTCTAGAAACGGAGCTGATTTTGCAAGAGAATAGATAAATATACATACATACATACATATGTATGTATGTACATACATAGGTGTCTGAAAGATTTATAAGTGGGTATTGAATGTATTTGACTGTTCACTAGATCGCATCGTTGATTAATATTCAGTTTGTTTCTGTCTGTCAATGGGCCATACATTTGCTCATCGTCTTCTCCTTCTTTCTCTCGGTCTCTACTTCCATTTATTGCACACTCTCTACTCTCTCGCGCTCTCTATTTTTGACACTAATCAGATTAGTATCGCCGTCATATACTCGTAATTCTTTTTGTATTCCTGTTGCATCAAATTGCATACCACCCACACACTCTATCCCATGAATAGAACCCACAGCCCAGACAAAACTTGACATGCATACTTTTGGCTTTGGCTTCGGTATGTAACGGACGTTGTAGTTTCCCGCCTCCCCCCGACCACTGCCATCACCGTTTGTGGATTTTTTTCTTCTTTTTTTTTTTTGTCGGTATTGAATGACTGCCCTGCCCTGACTGACTGTTTGACAGACACTGATGTTGATGAATATCAAGTGAATCCTTTTGTGACATCAGGCCTCCCGCTGGGTTTGAGCTTTAAATAAAAACGAAAAAAAAAAAACGGAAAAACAAGAAAAAGGAAGAGGGAAAAAATGAAACTTCTCTGTGGCAGCGAAAGTGACAGCGACAGGCTAAAGAGATAGAGAGATAGAGACACATAGAGTATATGTATGTATGTATGTACGTATGGTTGTATGGGTGTGAGGGAGAGAGACTTGGCCCATAGCTGGGACTTACTTAGCCCCTAGTAGAGAATGCTCAGATTGAAAAACGCAAAAGTTGAGATACGAACGCGACTCGGCCAGATTGATTGCCAGCGATAAGTCCAGTTGCAAGAGGGCAAGCAAGAGGCAAGTGTACTATATAAAGAACGCGACAGGGTTGCGGGTGTTTGAGGTTAGACCGAATAGCGTAAAAAATAACACACACACAGACATAGACACACAGATAGACAAAAAATTGATGCCAGATAAGACACACTCGTAGCAGGATGAGAGCGGAGAATTAGAGGACGGATTCGGACTGAGACTCGGGAAAAATAGGCAGGAAAATTATGAAAGTGTTGGCGTAGAACAAATCGAATTAGACAGTGCGTAAATAAGTTTGATGCCTAGCCACGGTTAGCGATGTGAGCGTGATTCTTATTTTCGGTATTCCATCCATTTCATCATGACTCGTCCTCATCTCTAGGGTAGTAACAATAATACCAACAAGAACAGCTAGGCTGGAGGAGGAAGAAGCTGCTTTCCGTTTGGTCCCTCGATGGTGTCAGGTCTACCCGGTTCGAGCCCCGGCCACGGATCCGTATCTGAGTCAGGGGTCCAGCCTTCGGCCTTCTGCCATTAGTGCGTGTGATTTCCATTTCATTTTGCTTCGTGACAGTTGGCAACTCCGACAGATTAAAGGCATTTCCCATCCAAGCTACGCAATTCGCTTGAATTATTGTTGTCAGCAACCAGCCCAGGGGGCAGTCGCTGTGGTACAGCAGTTCCAACAGTACCAGTACCAGAACCAGGGCCAGGACCAGGACCAGGACCACCGACCAAGGATGTCGTCGCGACATGCGTCGATGATACGCAAATGCAAACAAACAAGGAGGCAACACAGCGAATGAGCGATAGAGAGGCAGAAACAAAACGAAAAAAAAAATAATAATGCCATGCACATTGAGTGGAGTAGAAATGGTTGATGGTGATGGAGGGTTTGATGTGTGTGTGTGTGTGTTTGTGTGTGTGTGAGTAAGGCATATGCAAAAAGAAGCAACCAGTCGAAATCCTCTTCCTGTCACCTTTTTCCTCACACTGTTCGCTTTGCGAAATCAGCTGTGAAAATTTTGAAATTTTTCCACGAGGATTTTCGCGACTTTTTGCGTATTTTGCATCAATTTTTATCAGTTGGCATCACAACCGAAGAGAGAAGCGTGTGCCCGTCTAGTGGAGAATGGGAAAAGGGAGGGGAGGGTGGCTTTGAGATTCAGAGTTGGTGGTGCGGGTGGCATTAATGGCAGAGCAACTACGTAAGTGGCACAAAAACCTCTGACAAATGTGCAAATGGCAACTGATGGCAGAGGCTCCCGAAGGGAATATAAAGTAAAGTGAACTGAATCGAAGGTGGGCGACATCAACAATAGGAGCTACGCGAAAAGGTTCTTATTTGATCTTGCAAGTTTTAAAAAAGGGTTCAAGAGGTTAATAAAATAGAAATTAGAATCCTTTAGAATTTAGAATCCTTTAGTAAGTGGAACAAAGCATATGCACCAGTTTTTAGGGGCTGTAAAGTTTCAACTAATTCATATCATTTGGTATTTACTTAAACTTCTTTTTATTTTTATCGAAACTCTAAATTAGTACTAATCGAAGTAGAATAGAACTTTCAATACTTTCTATGACGAATTCAACAACTTAACAATTTTTGTCAGTCTAAATTTGTTATTATTTTAACATTAAGCGGACTAAGCATCTAGATTTTTTACTTTTACATAAGGTGCCTCTCCGATTTTTTAAAGATTCCAATCCCATAAGTTTAATACCATTTACATGGCCCAATCTTTATTAAACAGAACAGGTCCTACAAATATTTCAAAAAGTGGGGTTTGAAAGAATTTTCAATGATAGATTATTGTAGAGGTTTGAATTATTAGGGTATCGTTTTGAAAATAATAGAAGTAGCAAAAGAGTCGATAACACTGATTGACCAAATTCACCACGTCAAATAATAGATTTATATTTAACCATGGTTGGACTTCGATGAAATTCGGTAGTTTGCGGTTCTGAAATCTAGGAATCTGATGATACAGGAGTCACAGCCAAATGGAGCTGTTTTGACATTGATTTTAATTTCCCCTTTTGGGCTAATGAATATAAACAACGACAATGATACGTCGCACCGACTTTGGTATACCATACACCGCTTTAGCTCCGACTAATCATTTTTTTAATTTCGGAAAAATGTGGAATGCACTATTTCTACGAGTCTGCATACCACGTTCTGGTTTCTCTAGCTTTTATAGACTTTAAGATCTGTGAAGTTGTTCATATAAACAGACAGACGGACGGATGGCTAGATCGACTCGGCAGGTCAAAAATATTTGTACTTTATGGTCGTAAAAAGTTTCATTTGCCTGTTATATACATTTACTTTAAAATAGAATTTTACACCAAGAGTGTATGGTGAAAACGAAGCCTGTTTTAGGACTGAACATGTTATTGGACAAAAAAAATTGTATTGAAAATTATGAAAACTATTCAATTTTAATTTAGATACAGGTCTTTTGGACTAATTCGACTTTGACTTTGTTCTGATTCTCTCGGCTCTTAAGTAACTTAATGAAATATTTTTTTCCGGTAATTTGTTGGTAACTGATTCATTTTGTTTTTAAATTTTTTCCCACAGGTGCATTTGAATAATTTTTGGTTGGGCAAATATTTAAGAAGTTTTTGGTAAAACCTCGTACATATATCAGATAGAAGTATGAACTCTTCGAAGAAGTTAAAAAGCTTGCAAAACGACGATAAACTGCATATCATGGATTTGGACCTAACACGTCATTGGGAGCCCATTAAAATTGAATTTTGTAGAGGAATTTTGTTGGTCCTTTGGGCGGGGACATTTGCGATTTTAATTTGAACTAAAGTACTTTTTTTCTTGAACTACGAAAGAAATTGAATTGAATTACAGTAACATATTTTACATATCTTGATATTAAAATTAAAAATTAAAGTTATTTTTGAGATTTATTTAAAACAGCAAAAAAAAAAAAAGAGTTAACACTGAGCGTTACTATAAAAAGTATTTTATCGATGATTTTTTCGTCGAATATGTTGATTATGAATGAATGTGTAGGTTCCCAATTTTATCGTCTTTGTTGTAATTGACTTTTAAGGAGATTCGGTTCCGTTATGTTTTTGTTTCCATTTAATTGCATCTTTGCTTTTTAACATTTTCATTGTTTTATTTCTGGCAAACGCTCATAAACCCAATATCAACACTTGATTAACCCTAATGAGGCCAATCATTGCGCTCTAATGAACCAAACCGGACAAAGCGCACGCAAACCAGCCATTCAACCAACCAACCAACAAAGCAACCACCCAAAACACCCACTCACCCATCCATCCATTTTCAAGGCAAATGTTTTGCCTACAAATATTTTTAGGCAACGCCTTTGGATCTGAAAAGTTTTAACCCTTTGGCTCACTACATTTCCGTGTGAGAATTGCACTGAGGACGACGACGACGACGACGACGACGGCGACACTGTGGTGTAGTGCGACAACTGGTGATGATGTCGCCGTCAACCTCGTTGGCCTTTAATCACGTGGAAAGGCGCGAAAAGCGGCGCTTAGCTTTAGTGTTTTGTGCCCAAAAGCTTAACGCGTGCAGCAGCCAACAGAAGGGATTTGAAGGGTTGGCTGTAACTGTGACTCCCGCTCTCGCTGACTCCGTCTCTCTCTCTCTCTCTCTGCAGAGCGCTTATCATTAATCATTAATAATGAAAACGACGGCGTTAAATCTTATAGATGTGCCATAGCAAATGCTGGTATTTCCCATTCATGGACCAGAAATATTTGCTTCAAGGGGTTATAGGGTACGGTACGGTACATTCGTTTTTTATTATATAGTGTATGTATATCAAGGGGTTGAAAATTCTCTGAAGTACCTGTTAATGGGCACTTCAGGCAAAGTGTGTGTGTCCCAGTGTGCTTATGTGTGTGTGTGTGTAATTTGACCCGGGGCTATAAGTTACGCAATTGAAAAAGCGCAAATTGCGCAACTACAGCAGGAGCAACTTCCCTCCTCTCCCCATACGACCATGGACAGGAACTGTTAAATTGCCATTGTCGGTTCTGTATGTCATAGTAAAGTGTTGAGCTTACTACTCTTCCTGCCCTACTCCCTTAACCACCCAACTTGAACCCACCCCACTCTACTACATTCCTCTCAAGCCCACTTTACTTCTCCTTGTCATTCATTCATTCATGTTGCTGCTCCTACTCCTACTTCTTTTGATGCATTTCAAATTGAAATTCCTGCGGGACGCCATCATGTCCTCCGCACAACACATTTTGATGCGTAAATGAGTCATAATATGTTTTTCACACCAAAAAGAAGAAAAACCAAAGAGAGATTTTGAGTGAGTGGACGAGAACAAAATCAAAAAAAAAAACAACCAACAACCAATGTGAAAATTTTCAGCAAATTTCATATCAAAAGCATGTGCCCAGCCAGGAAACGCGTTGTGGTGGACAGGAGGATAAAGATGGGGACGACGCGTCGTAGCGGCAAATTCAATTTAGCATTTTTAAGTGCGTTCTCCTTTGATCAGCGACAATCGAATTGGGTTCTCTCTCTATATTTCTCTCTGTACATGTTTGTACATACATACATCTCTATCTCCATCTCCATCTCTTTCCTAACGAGTCCAAATAGAGAGTTGTATGTGTCCAACGTAAAAATAAAACTGATTACGCTTGCTGTTTGATCAACAGTAGCATCAGCAGGAGCAGCTGTAGTTCAACTCATGCTCTACCTCCTCCCCATTTAGTCATAAATATTCAATCCTCTAGCTGCATTCGAAACAGAAACCAAATTCACAAGCCTACTCAAACTTCTGTGCTCATAATTATGTAGCCTATACTCGACACAAACTCATGGCCCAACGGATTGGATAGAATTCATATCATCATGACATCAAGGACTTTTGTCAACATGAGCTCATTGGCCAAAATACGGCTCATTGGCTGCCTTTAGCCGCGGGCCAAGAACCAGGCACAGATGCTCTCGATTGATAGACGATGTCGATGACGACAACGACGACGGCAACTACAAGAGCTCATTGACGGATTGGGCAATTGCCATTGCCCATAACCGAAAAGTGTTGGTAACTACTACTACTACTCGATTGTCCCATGTTCCTTGTAAATCCTCCAAAGATGCAGGTCCCTTACACACACGGCAATTACATGAAGTGGCTCTGCCTTTGCCTCGAGGCTATCAAATAAATTTCAGCAAGTTTTGTGTGCTCAAGTGCGGAATCAAAGAAAGGGAGAGAGAGAGCGAGAGAGAGAGAGAGAGAAGGAATGAGGATTTTAGGCTGGTCCTTCTCATGGGCTCATTACGACTGGGCTAGAGGGTATGATAAGCTATGACAATGAGTTTTCCAATGCATGAAAGGATACGGCATGAAATTAATTCCAAGCAATTGCAAAGCATATTTCACCTGGAACACCTTTAGAGATTAACTTAGATTTTCACAATTTTCAGCCCAAAAGTTCTGTCCCAATTAAATATGATCTAACTTAATCCTTTTTTTAGATTTTCTTTTCATAAATATTAGAATATCTTGACAAATTTCAGTAAAATTTTCACATTCTTAAATTTCTTTTAATTTGTTTTTGGATTCAAAATTGAAGCCTAATTTGATATTTTTAGTAAACAATATAATAGTGAATGCGCAAAGAAATGATTTCTGATCTTCTAGTTTGATGTTAACATAATTTTCCATTTTCATTTATTAAGGGAAACTAGGTCATAGTATTTTTACAGGGTATTTTCTATTTATCCCCTGCATTTTTGTTTGTATTGATTCGGTTGGGCTTGGTTTTTCGCAACAGATGTTTGCTTTATGGGTAACGGGAAGTTTTGGTTCAGTTTTTGGGCTATTTGCCTTCCAAAATAAGCATAATTATTTTTCAATTATTTATTAAGTACACAGTGGAAATTGTGATCGATCGCACACTAGGCAGGAGGTATTGAGGGAGGCATAAAGCCGGCAAGGACGGGGGTTGGCGAGTCGCTGTGGGAGTTTCCTGGCGGGCAGCGTATGAATTTCCCATTAGTTGGTTAGGCAAAGAAGCAATCTCAACTTATCCCTCGCACTCCTCCGCCTGCCCTCTATCTTTTCATTTCACTGGGGCATCAAAAACCTGTGCCCTCCCCATCTCAGTTCCGTCATGAGCTGATTTTAATGAAAATTCCAGCTGGAATAGTTGTCGGTTGGCGTTGTCGTTCGATTGTGACGCGGCAGAAAACAAATCTGGCAACTCAGCGCGTATTAACTTCCGATTAACTTTGGCCTCGGTCAAGTGAACCCCTTTGAGGGGTTTTTGCCCTTGTGTGGCGTATCCTTTTTCGCATCCTTTCTGTTTTGTGCCTTGGCAGCTTGTGAAATTGGCAAAATTCGATTGGCAAAATCGTTTTGCTGGACTTTTCCTAATAACTGACATCCCTTTCGGCATATCGTGCTTTACTTCGTCCTGTCCTTCTTTTGTCCTGTCACCGAACTATGCCGAACGCACGCCTGTCACAATATCCTTTGGGCGACAGTCATTCCTTCTCGGTTTTCTATTCTTTTTTTTTCGCTTTGTTTTTGGATCCTCTGTGTCAGCCACCAAAATTGAGTAGCATTGGCTGCTGCTGTCCCTTACGCATGACACAGGACAAAAATGACAAAAACAAAAATAAAGAAGAATCCGATGAGGAGAAAGAGAACTGAAAGTGGTGTAAAGGATTCGTATGAAGGACATGGCGAACGGATTGCAGCCGCAGTCGTTAATCCTGCAAGTGGCACGCTTGAGCGCATTGCCAAAAGTGCACACACCCATGTCCTTTTGCCACTGCCTGCTGCCTGCGTAAGGACCAAAGGCAGATGTCACAATCGAAATTGAATTAAAGCGCAAAGTAAGATTGATTGTCTGCAGTTCGGCGAGGTTATTGCGTGCTCTCTTGTGCTTCATGCAAGTACTCCATACTCCGACTGGGTGCTGCCAATTTAAAGGAGAAGCCTTTAAGATGCCTTAGTGGGGTGTATCCTTTATCTACGCACTGTTCCCTTTGACGCCCTCGTCCTCGCTCGCTTGCCATCATCATCCATTCGACTCATTCTATCTTGTCGCCGTTTTCATTCTGTCGGCTTGGTTCTGTTCTGTTTGCTGATTAACATGAGAGCCAATTTCAGGCAAATTGAATTTATCTTTGGCAGGCATCAAAATTTGTTTTCAGCCAAAAACTAAACTCAACTACTGGCGCTTTCTTGTCTCTCTCTCTCTCTCTCTCACTCCCGGCTCTCATAGCTCGACATCGAATTTCTTTGGCCTAATCAGCCACTAAAGCAGGAGCATAAATAGGCATTTGTAGGCCAGAGACCAATAGAGCAGAACAATACTAAAGACTAAAAGCTGGATATAAAAATGGAAGGAGATGAAAAAGAATAAGTAGAACTTAGTCAGAGCTCTCTAGAGAAATTGAAATGCTTAAAAACAAATGAAAGACATGGATGAAAAGTACGAAAAGGGCAAATGACTAGCCCAATACCCAATACCCTGTATATAAAGGCCTAGCGCCTTCATAGTATGCTGGGTCCTTTTTGTCATACGAATAGGCATACACCAGAGTGGATTTTAAGATCCTTAAAGAAATATGATTTAAAGCTTTGCTTGCTGAATTTTAAATAAATATTGGGGCGAGAAAATTTAATTATTTCACTTTGTTCTTACACAAGACATTGTTTTTGAAGGATACTTTAACCGATTAAAGGATATGCCTGAAAATGTACTCCTTGTATTCGTATACAATTAAGGAGAATTCAAGTCTAAATTAGATGCTTCTACCTCTCTTTATCTGACTTTCTCGTTATCTTTCTCATTCTCACTGA
The DNA here is from genome assembly GCA_018152135.1 of Drosophila paulistorum. Lineage (NCBI taxonomy): Eukaryota > Metazoa > Arthropoda > Insecta > Diptera > Drosophilidae > Drosophila > Drosophila paulistorum. The sequence goes on along the minus strand of JAECXG010000606.1, from coordinate 6,698,854 downwards.
CTCTGAGTCGCTATATTTCTTTGTGTATGTGTGCGTATGTGTGTGTATGTGAGTGTGTCTCAGTTGTCTGTATGCTCAGCGCTTCAGTTGGCTTCTGTAATTGCTCTAATATATTTTTATTGCCTTTGCCCACGTTCTCCTGACCCCGCCCCCTTACCCAACGCCCCTTGGCCTAGCTAAGCTAAAGATTCGCACTGTCTTCCACTGCTCCTCTAGAACGGAAGTAACTAAATCATCTTTGACGATTGTTGCCATTGCCGTTTGCTGTTGCCTTTCCTCTGGATATTCTTAATATATCCCCTCTCGCTCCCCTATCGTTCTCTTCTCTTAATAAACATAATTGTGCAAACGGAAATGGCCATGAGATATCCTGCCTTATATCCTCTCAACCTCACCCTCACCCTCAACGCTTGTTCTCGCCCTTGCCTAGCCATCCGCCCCTTGTTTGGCTTTGCATATTCATTTGGGAATTCGTATGCCCTCTTCCACCCACCTACCCCTCTGGCACCATGAACAACTTATGACAGGCCATAACCATTTAGCAGCCAAAGCTATGTTCATAATGATGTACAACAATTTCGAAACAATTGATTGCGCTACAAATGCCCGTTTATTAGTGGCCAAGCTAGGCCTGGCCAGGCAGGGCCAGTTGAGGCCAACCCATATAGCAATCCTGATCCCGATTGCTGCTCTTGCTCCTTCTGCAATTGCTTTGGTGTTTGCAGCGCGTTTAGCAGCACTTCCGCCAGGTCGTGTGTCTTGCCACGTGGTTAATCGAAATTAATGGCCAACTGATACTAGTTGGCTTCCAGTTTATCGCCCACTCACTCACTCACTCTCTTGCTGCATGAAAGGTAGGGGGTGGAAGGTGAGTTGGATTTAACTTTTCCTGATTTCTTCTTTATTTGTCGCTCCTTATCGTCGCTATTTTTCATATCGATTTGCTGATTTAATTAAATATTTCGCAATAATATGAAATCATGAGATTGACCAGGGGGTCAGGATCCTAGAAATTAGCCAAAATTATTTCGAATCTGGCTAAAATCCTTTTAAAAACAGAGATGTGCTTCAAGCTTTAACACTTCAAAACGAAATACAATTTCAATATTTCCATATATGTATATATATTGTAAGTATTTCTCTCTCCGATATTTTAACACATTTGGACAGACCAATTTATTGCCTGAATCTGCGAAGTTTTTGCTGTATGGAAATAAAATTAAATGAATTTAGAATAAGATATTTTAGATAATCTTTTTATCAAAATCGAAAATTTTATTAAATTTGGATGAAAAATAGCCAAGTTATACGTTGGTGTTAATTAATGCGATTTAAAATTTGGTAGGTAATCATATATTTATGGCATATTAAATTGCTTTATTTTTAAAGTCTCTGATATTTATGTGTGGAAAATTTTTCATTTAAAGCTATATACAATTCAAAATACCAATATACAACACGAAATGCTGGTGATTTTTCCATTATTCAAACTGAAGCCTAAATCTCCGATATTAGAACTACGGTTTGACAAAGAAAGGAATAGTAAAAATCTAACTATTCTTTTCATTAATTATTATAATGATTAACAACACTTGTGGCCAGATTATTAATAAGTGTCAACCATAGGATTTTGAAAGTACCCATATAAAAATGATGTGACAAGCTCTACGATCAGAAAACTGTTTCTCAAATATAGTACAGAGAATGGTCTTAGCAAAAATAAAAATTATAAAGCCTTTTCTTTTCCACACAAACTTGTATTACTTGAAAAACTTCATATTTTCTCATATTTATCATATTCTTATAATTCAGAATACAGAGAGAGAGAGTTAGAGTTTAAATTGGTTTGGTATATGAATGAGTTAAACTATAAGTAGTGTATTCGTTTCCGTTTCACTAGCAAATATCAGGAACTTTGTTATAGTCTATATATATGTATGTAAGTGTATGGGATGGGAAACTTTTCCATTTAATATAAAGAAACAATTTCAAAGAAAAAACTATAATTGTACATAGTTAAATAGAGGTACATCATTTTTATGTGTTCAACAAATTCGACTTGATCGTCAAGTAGATAATTAGGGGAATCATTTCTTGAAGAGTTCAAGTAGTGCAAAATAGAATGCTAGAATGTTAAGTTTCTCTTATACATTTTACTACAATCAACCGATATTGAGTAGAAAAACTCAGTTCAAAGCCGAGCAAAAATGACTGCGTATGTCTAAAAGGCAAAAGAATGTCAACCAAATGACAAAATTTTGGGCAAAGAAACTTTAAGTTTGCTCTTCTACCAGATCCAGCGAGTAACAACGACGACGACATCAGCAACAAGAAGAGCCATTGTGATAAAGGCTATTAAGATAATGCCACAGAGAACAAGAAACAACTATTTCGGGTTGCTGCGTCGGCTGTTCCTGGGCTCATTATTATAAGCCAACACTTAGCGCCAGTATAAGGTCCCACTTCAACTTGGACTTGGTTGTCGGTTGTCGGTTGGCTCCTTCTCGATTGCATCTCCTTTGGAGTGCACGCTTTTGCATGCCGCCTGCTGCTGCTGTTGCACTTCAATCGCGATTTGAATTTGGGGAGAATGAGGGAGACCCCGACGGCTTTAATTATGCCCGCGTGGTGTTAATGAGATCTTGCATGCTTGCAGCTCCCTCTGTCGGGGCTAGTTGTTGTGGCTCAATCTGGCGCAAAGGTTTGCGTGATTTAAAGGGCTTCATTAAGTTCGTGAATTCGACTAAATCACGCGCTCTTTTGTGCTGCGCGGCAGCAACAGCGCGCATGTCTTGACACCCATGGAACGGTGTAGAATTCAGCCTACCCAGACAGAGAGGAGCTCTCTGAGATCATCGTGAAAGTATTTCGAAAATCGAATCGATCATTTAAAAAGGATACCAAGAAACCACCATACAAACAGATGCCTTACTTTCTTAATGAATGGATTCAATTTATGTGTATTATTTTTTTAGATTCAACAACAGAAATTAAAACATAAAACTAGTATAAAAGTTATAATTAATACGACAAGGTTAACGCTTAAGCCAGCTTTTTTGTTCACATTATCCAGTAACCCAGAAGGAAATAACCCTAAGTTTTGTATTCGGACACATAAAAGAAATAAATCATCGAACTTTAGGACATATATATATATTTATATATGAAAACAGTCTCTCGAATGTTTTGGAAAGCAACTTTGAAGAAACAAAAATTTTGGATGGGGTTCAATTAAATAATAAAACGAAATCCAAATAGGCCACTTAGAGTGTGATAAAGCTTTTTGGGTAAGGGATTTGAAAAGACCGCATCCTTAATCAAAACAAGGAGCGAGTTTTGTAGGTAAGGATTTTCTCCGTATGTTATTTTGTCCGAAACACAAATTTTCATAAAAAAGGTAAGTTGCGTCGCCGATGTCGGTATACCATGCGTTTTACTATCGTTCTATCCAACTTGCACCCTCACATGCTAGCTAACATACTTAAGAAGTAACAGGTAAAGGAAATAAAAATCAATATTAGAGGTAAACCAAAGAGTTTACATATATAGTTTTTAAACAAAATAAAAACAAAGAAAGAGAAGCAAATAAATTTTGAAAAAAATATTCTAAAAAACAACAAATTTTGTGATAAGTAAATTATACGTGTTCGTGTAATTCGCTGTTCCATCTCTATTTGGAAACAAGGCAAAAGATAAGTGTAAGCATTATATGGTGAAGGTAGTAGTCATCAACAGTAGAGCAACCAAGTACAACTTCTGCACTCTCCCTCCACCACAATTGCTGTTGCTGCTCCTGTTGTTACGCACTTCCGATCTTGGCCAGAACAAAATCGAACCTAACAGAACACGCCACTTCAGGGGCAGGGTCAGGGGTAGAGGCAGAGGCAGAGGCAGGGTTAGCATTGTGGCAAAAGTCTTCCCGCTTGGGCAGACATTTTTTCGCCATTTGACAGGCTGACGATTTATGTGACTGCTGGGAGAAGGACAACTCCTCAGCAGCCAGCAATTGATGGTTTCTGCTTTTTGCCTCAGCCATAGGAGGTGCATTTTTCGACTTTGACTTTGACTGTCTTGCTGAATATGACAAAACAACGATAAGATCTACGACTTGCTTGTTATATGTATGTCCTACGTCTTTCTACCTTTCAATTCGTATTGTTTCATCAAAAACATTTACCGTTATGCTCATTAAATTTGCAACAAAAACCCCAAGCAGCAACAGCCGCAAGAGCTTCACCATTGTTTTCACAGGCAAAAAGCAGAGAAAAATACTAAGATCGGGAGTGAGAGAGAGGGAGAGATTTTAGTTACTGGTGGACCCCCGAAAAACAAAAGAAAAAAAGCTTAAGCAGTGCGCTTCCGGCGTTCCACGAAAAATGCGAAAGTCTGGATGAAAAAAAGAAAAAACCGAAAGAAAAAATGAAATGAAATGAAATGCCAGCGCACTGGAAGTTGTGTCAATCAATAAGTTGCTGCTCTGCGTTCCTTGAGATGCGGATGCGTCCTGCATGTTAATGGGGCATAAGGAGCTGGCCAGCCCCAGTCAGCACAAGGAATCTCTAGTCTTAAAATCGATATTGAGCTGTGAGCAACAGAAACGAATGTAGACACGAGGGCGGGGGGAACAGATAGAGCTAGAGGAAGTGTGAGAGAAAGAAGTCTTTATATCAGATTCTCTCACCTAACCTACCAGAAGGCAAGGCTATTGCTTGTCTTGGCAAAAGATAATTGAAATTCTATATACAACGTATTGGGCTCTTTGGTTTTGTTTAGCAACAAAGTATAATATTTGATAAATAATACAATTGGTTGGTAATATATAAAATTTGACTCTACTCAAATAGTTTTGCCATTTATTTGTCGATTCTTCATTATAAAATGCATTTAAGAACGTCAAAAAGAAAATTTTAGAAACAGTTTACAAAAATATTGAATTTATATCCTTTTAAAAGAGCAGTGAGAAAAATTTAGTTCCTTACAACTGGCTCATTATGTCTCAATGTTAATGACGAATTTCGAGTAATCCTAAATTTTTTGAAAACTTGTTAAAGCATTTAATTCTTCAAATTGTCAGACCTTTTGGTCGTTAATGCTTTGAATAAAAGTGTTTACGACTTGCACAGTTATTCATTCATTTTCAGTCATCAATGTAATCAACCGATTATGAATCGAATGCTGAATGAATTTGTGTACTGACTTGGATGAATACAAGTACTGAAATAACAGAAAAATGAATTTAAGGAATGAGACCACTAAAAAAAACCTTGGACGATTATCCTTAGCGATCATTTGAAAGAGTTAACTACTTGAGAACCATAATTAGTTATAGAAATACAACAAATAATTTTACAAACAATTCTGCACGGTGAAAGTGGTGTAATCAGAAATATGATGTCCTTTTATGGGACTTATGATTGGTCGTTTTATTTCAAATAAGAAGTTTAAATTTTTAAAAACTTTGTACCTTATTCATTCTGTTTCACAGATGTATTCATTCTATGCGGCTTTACAACTTTACAGTTTTTAATAAATGATTTAAACAAATATTCGACTGAACTTTTTTGCTTTTAAATATTAGTGCTCAGATTAACCGAAATACACATATATTGAATAAAATTAACTCTTTTAAGTTCGATTTTTTAAATTATTAAATATGATGTCTTTTGTTGGTCTATGTACATGAACCTTTCGAACAAATTTTTGTACTCACGGATTGCATACACGACGGCTCGCAGTTTTGTCAGGTTTTTTAATTAGTTTACACTTACATAGTTTCACCATTATCTTATATCTTATATTATATTAACAGACCGGTCTTCGGTCTAAATGGCAGGTTCTCTTCAGACGTCTAATCTGCATGCTGTTGTTTTTGAGAGCCAATGGATTATCATGGGGGTCTAGCCTGAAGAGTTGCCATACCTCAGGTTGTCGGATCTCTGCGGATGACTGAGTTACACACGTAGGAAATCGCTGCAGAATTCTTGGAAAATTAGGGATAAAATGTTTGCAAATGTGTTCATTTTTGGCTATAAAACCTTTAATATTTACATACAATCTTCTTTTTTAAATAGTCGATTATGCTGAACAAAATAAACTCGTTGACAATAAAACATTAATAATTGTAATGTATTTTTCATTCTACATATAAGCCAAGTCAAGATATTAGGCAGTCAGCCTCCTTTTCAAAGTTTTCCATTTTTTTTGTCATATGAAACAGAATAGTGCAATTTTTTTTGACATAGAATGTGGGTAGAAGCTGTGGATACCAAAAAATGCTTAAATCGAAAATCCAGTCAAGTTTTTCTATAATTTTATAAAATATATGTTTCATTTTTCTAGAACTACTTACTATATATGTAACATATACATATATGTACCATCTACATATGTCACTTTAATACAGGTAAACAATTTTCTCAATGACATTCAAATTCGTGCATTTTCGAAGGCTTCTACATACTTATTTCTTAGTATTGTTTATTTTCTTATCCTTACTCACCTACTTGGCTCTTACAAATATATTGATTTTGTTGTTGTAGTTGAGAATTTTCCTGCTAACTATTTGGCCATACCAAGTTGTCTGTTGATTTAACTATGTAGGAGCACGCTTGGAATTCTGTAAATTTAAAATGCTTTGAATGCCAATATTGTGTAGAAACCGCTTCCCCACACCACACCCCTTGGTATCCTTGTTCGTCTGTTTGACCTGTTTAAGCTGAGCTGAGCTGTGCTCCTGTTTCATCTCCATGCCGTTTCTGTTTCGACTCCTGTTTCGATTTCGGTTTCCGTTTCTGTTCCAATTCACTATCCCCTTGTATCTATTGGCGATTACTTGTTTACCAGCATTAAACAACTTAACTTAACTACTTGGCGGATCTTTGTGCTGTTGTTTCTGTTGTTTTCTGATTGTTGTAGTTGTGGTTGTTGCTGCTGTTGTTAGTTTAACTTTGATTGCTATCGCTTCTTGGGCAAATCAACTGTTTATTTGTTAAATACGCATTACAGCTAAACCAAGAAACGACAACTAATAAAACACAAACACAGGACAAACAAACGCACACACACACACACACACACATACACATATGAGGCCCCGAACTTCCTTAGAGTCAACATGGCAAAACGCTGACATTGCACATATGTAAGGCAACGGCAAAAAGGACTCTCCCTTTTTTTCTTATCTTTTAGTGAGCTGGCTGGCTGTACAAACGCCCCCAACATAAAGACGTTGACACTCTTGATATTTTAGGCGTTTTATATGGGGCGACACAGAACAAAAAAAAAACCCAATTCGACCCCAAAAGGTCCTGGCCACTGTTCTTGACCATAGCTCTATAAACAATTTACACGTTGTATTATTTTTTTTTGGTTCTTTCGTCTGTCGACTGCTTATTTTTCTTGCCAATTCCTTTGGGTGGCGCATTTGAGCTGCACTTATGTCAACCTAATGAAGATAACAACAGCATAATTTGGCCAAAAACTTTTCCTTTAACTATGCTGGGGAATCAAAGTTCAGCCTGCAGGGGGGAGAGTGATTTGTCTTTCGGTTCTGTTCTTTGAGTATTGATAGCCAAAAGCTGTTAGGTGTTAAGTGGAAATGATATAGATGTAGAGGGAGGTGGATAGTCAGTGATAGAAAAGACATTTGCTCTGAATTTGAGGACCGTAACTGCGATAATGTGCTGGATTGGGCAAATTTCCGGCAATTGAAATAGCTGGCTTAAATTGGGCTAATGGGTGCGGGCAAGGGCAAGAATTGTACGGCGTAAACAGAGGGCAACAGTTAACTAATTCTTTTTGAAGCAAAAACAATCGCGCCTCTTTTTGTAATGATAAGAATTTAATTATGGGCAATGCATTGGGGGAAAAACTGATGAGCAGTGGGGCATGAAGATGTCCAAGGCAGTTACATTAATAATAGAGCTATAAGGGTTATTAATATCTAGGTATATACCGATGGTAGTATCTAACTTTAACATGACAATCTATTTCTGCTTACTGCTGAATTGAATTCGGTCTGCTGTAATCTCATTCAAGGATTAAAAGTTTAAAAAACAACAAATTCGTGGACAAAAAGTATCTATTGAGGAAAAAAAAAATTAAACACACTTTTGAGTCTTTCGTTAAAGGGATTGATTTTATTCTCCACTTCCCTTTCTATCTTTCGAATGTATCAATTTCTTTAGCTTACCATAGTTTACTTTTTTTTGCAATTTTTTAAAAGGTGAATCTACATTTTGGCTCGGATTTTATACCTTCAACGATCTCATTTGCTCTTGTGTCCTTATTGTTCTCGTATACGCATAAGCATATTTCTGCTGACAAAACACAAAACATGCAGAAAACGAGAGACCTGCGGAGAACGGGGGGAGGATAAATGAATGCTCGGGGTAAAGGAGAAAGAAAGAAATCGACGTAAATTGTTGTTTGGCAGAAATTTCCCTTTTTGTTCTTGTTATTGTTGTTGATGAAGATGATGATGATGGCATCGACTTCTTTGTCGTCCTTGTTGTTGCTGTTTTTGTGATGTTTGTTTGAGCCAAGCCAAGCCAATTTACTGACAATTTCCCTTAGCTTCAATCTAGGCAACTGCTCTCCACTTTTCTCCACACCTGCCGCATCTCCTCATCAACATCATCATCGTCTCCCAATTTCTCCCCATTCGCTGGTATAGCTTGAGGAACGCCTTTGTTAGCTGAAATTTAATGAAGTTGGTTTAATTGAAGTATAGCTCACTCCCACCCTCCATTCCCCTTACCATCGCCCTCATATCACCTATTCTTGCCCTTTCCTTCTTTCCCAGGCAGGACCATCTTTCGCCCACATCCTCGGCCCTTCCTTCCCTTTTTTGGTTTTGCTGTTGACTGTTTAATTTTACAAATTTGCTACGAAGACTGCAGACAACAGACAGCAAAGATCCAGGAGGTGGTGGAAGAGCAAATGGAGGAGAGGTAGCCGACCAAGCAGTGTAAAGCATTTTACAATTTTTTGCATCCATTTAAGGCAAGTTGAATGGGTTACCTAAAGGACTGGTCGTCAACTCCTCCATCTGGCTTGTCGCTTCGTGGAGTGCCCTCCCCTGCCTTGGTTTTGCCCTGTCGTTGTAGTAAGTGTCACAGTAATCATACGACACACACGCAAATATTTTCACGATTTCATTCTCTGTCATTTGCTGCATGCCACAGTGTGCTTCAAAATTATTTTTTCGCATTTTAACTGAAGACCCAAGTACCGGAGCCGAGCCAGACCAAACGAGGCCCTACCTGGAGTCCAGCAAAGCCTTTTCTCCTACACTCTCAGAAATTTCCAAGTAAATGTCCTGGTTGTGTGTTTGATGCTCTTTCGAGGATTCTTTCAGTGTAGTTGGTAGGCCTATCGTATGTAGCATTGAGGCATTCATCAGTTTCACTTAATATTGACGCCAAAAATGCGCGCAATGCTGACAAAACGATACGTGGACCCGCAGGGCTAAAAGGTGGGCGACAAGGGGCGAGATGAGGTAGAGGTGGAGGTGGAGCAACAGCAGCAGGATTGAGCTGGTGAGCTGTCCTCCTTTGAAACATTTTGCTGTGACATTCATTAATTATTTTATATGGAATTCTACGCATTGCCACGTACAAGCTGGCGACATGAAACTTGTCTCTTGTCTCTCTAGTTCTCGGTCTGAATGCAACATAGAGACGGCCATTTAGCCATATCAATTAGAAGTCGAGTGCTACCTGCTACAAGCTACAAGCTACCTACCTACCAACCCATCCCCACTCCAGTTTCAACTTCAATTCCCATTCCAACTCGAAGCCCATTGATAAGCGTAGAAGATCTCCTCTTGGTAGTCGAAATTAACTTGGTCATCTTGCCGTACTTGAGTTCGGAATCGTTTGCTGGGGGAGCTTGGAGTTGACGCTAGTGTCAGGAGTCGGGGAATTGTCTGCGCCACTTCATTGCCATTGCCATTGCCAGGCTCCAGCTCGAGACTTAGGCCTCGTCGTTTTGTAGTGGCTAAGCAAACAGCTCAAACAACGAGCGAACAGAGAAAAAACACAACATTCAAAAAAAAACAAAAAAAAAAAAAAAAAAAAAAAACAAAACAAAAGCAAAAGCAAACTACAACAAGGAAAAGAAACTAAACGGCAGCCAGAAGTGTCTTCTGTCTCGAGTCTCGCGATTGAGTCCCGTCAAGTCACTAAATAAGCACTTTGATGGGGTTGTTGGCGCAGGGATCGCAAGACTGAGACTGAGACTGAGACTGAGACAGCGACTGAAGCCCAGAGAGAAAGAGTATGCGAGAGAGATCGGGAGCCCAGCATCTCAAAACCAACATTGAGTCATCATCGACCAGCAACCATCGAAGTGCACAAGTGTTTTGGTCCGGCGGTCCCATCTTCGACAAGGAGAAGAAGTCAGACAAAAGGCGTGTAACAAATATTAACAATGAAAATAATAATACTCCAATCTTTGGTGAATGAACCTGGAAGCCATAAGATAGATAGAGAGGGAGAGAGTAAGAGAGTCATAATGATCGAGAGAAAGAAGGGCAAGTCCGAGCATGAACATGCAGTTATTGTTATTGGCGTCGATCGTAAGGACTGGCTAGGTAAACACGTGTTAATGAGTGGATCCACGGTGACTAGGAATCAAAATCTCAATCTTTATATGTATGTATACAGAATGACAATGGTCGGTGTGTTCGTGGAGGGGGCGGTAGCAACATTGCCTTTGTGGGTGGGCTCCTGTGGTGCCAGCGGAAGTCCAGCATCTCTTTATAACTGATAAATTGATAAACGCCATTGGCAACATGGTATTCCCTCTTCCCTGTGCGGCCAAACAAGTATGCAGAGGACACACGTAATAAGTGCAAAGAAGGAGCGGTCTGTCATAAAGTTTTATTTTTATACCAGGGATGCAAAATTCACAGGTCTTTATCATAAGATTTCTTTCATTTTGTTTGATTTTTAAAGAACGTTTGTGCAAATTTTTTTTTTCAGTTTCAGTTAATGTTGACAAACAATACATGGGAGAGACATTTTCCTTTGCGACTTGAATATACCACTTATTGCTATGGGTGCATGGTATGTGAACATATATACATAATACATATGTATATAGTTTCTACATTCCTATTATATATAATTTTGTCAAGGTCGAATACGAAATATTAAGAACAAGAATGTTGGTTCCAGGTATTAAATAGTAGTTGCCATTTTTGCTGATTGAGTGTTTGAGTAACTGGCAACTTATATGTGGCTTTAAGGAATGACACTCTGACTTTCCTATAGGATGTAGTAAAGTAACTTTAAAAATTTATTTTATTATTGGTAATTTTTCTGATACATCCAATTTTGCAAGTAGATCAAGTTCTGTTGGCTTTCGGTTTGCTTCACCACTGTAAGACAGTTTTAAGTCAATTGCGTACACATATCAAAGTGATAAGAGCAGATTGTATTTTAGCATCCAATAAAGGTCTTGGATTAATGGATTGAACAGTATCGCTATCGCTGGACATAAGTTCTTTTGTTGTACGTAACTGAAAATATTTGGCTTTTGCATGGATTTTCAACCCTGGTTTTACTTTGGCCTAAAATGAAATTTTCTCCTCTCTCCCTATGTATGTATGTATTTTTGCTTCTCTGTCTCTCGATGTGTTTCTCGTATCCACAGTTATGAAACATGTCGCAAAAGATTCCAGCGCTCGAACAGGTAATTGGATTGACACTTTTGGGTTTTTGTGATGTGGATGAGTAGGACGATGTGGATGTGGATGAGGATGAGTATTGAGATGGATAGAAGGCAAAGCCAGTCGTTGTTGGCGTTGTCGTCATCGCAGTCGCCGCTATTGCCATTGCCGCTGTCTGGTGGAGAGTTGATGAGGCATTTGTCGCTTGTCGTTTGGTTGGTGGTTGGTTTTCATTCTCTGGCAGTCGATGATTGCGTTAGTTGTTGATGGAGAAGGAGCAGGAGGAGGAGGATGAGATGGAGATGGGGAATATTTTTGGGGCTGTCTCGAAATTGAGGCTCGCGGGCATAGTCTATATGTTCTCTTTCTTTCACTTGGCCAACCTCTCACTTTATCTCTCTCTCTTTCTCTCTCTCTCTTTCTCTCTCTCTCGCTTTCTCTGTCGCTTACTTGTCCCCTTCACCCTAAAATAAAGTTTAGCTGATTGGCAGATAGGTTGTAGGCGAAGTAGTAAATTGAAACTCACTTTTCCTTCTTAGTTTTCGCTGGCTTAGCTTGTTTGTAAAACTTTTCGCATGAAAATAATTGTTGCCCTGTTTTCTAATTTCAAAAAAAAAGGCCAAAAATGGTATTCATCCCGTCGAAATGTTTGCTTAGCATGGCCAGAGCATGGAATGGATGTGCGAAAGGCAATGGATATTTGATGCTTTATCAAATCAAATCAGAATCAGCCATAGTGAGCCACCCTATGTTTGATTTGCTTTGTTTTAAATATTTGGTGATAATTTTTTAATTCGCTTTAAAAATATTTACTTAGCTTTAGTTGGCCATTTGAATGGCCAGTAAGTGGGTGACTGAGTGGGTAGAAGAATGGGCGGGGGCAGCAGCAGGGTCATGGGTGTGGGTAAAATAAATGTTAAGAGGATGAGAGTCGTGAACAATATTTCCTGCGTGACAGCGCAAACATTCAAAGGATTTGCGAAAAACAAAAGGCACAAAAAAAACGAAGATATGTACGTATGCATGTATATGAATGTATATAGATGGCGAGAAATGACAATGACGAAATCTCAGAAGAGTCTAGAGATGAAAGCGTGATATGATACAATTCAGTTCTGTTATTATATCTGAGAGTATAAATACCTATCTTTTATAAATCGTTCGCTATCATCTTTGTGAATTCTCGAATTTTACTGCATTGATAAGTAATGAAATAGATTCTGTTTGCCTAAATCCTTTACATTTTATAGACATTTGAAAAAGGACTAGCATGTGCTTACCAAGTTTCAATACTTTATCAAATAAAATGTTAAGAATTTAAATATGGATTAAACTGATCTCAATAAGTGTTGGATTACTTTTATATTCGAGATAAAGTCTTTTATATTTAGTATACCACAGAAACATTCATAATAATATATTTTAAATGTTTTTGGTTTTTTTTTTTCTTATTGTTGAGAAGACCATTTGTTAATAGCTGCATTATTTATCCCTGCAAAAAGGGTATATTAATTTTGGTCAGAAGTGTGCAACGTATAGAAGGAAGCGTCTCCGATCAGCACGACGAGACGAGTTCAAATAGCCATGTCCGTCCGTCTGACCGTCCGTCTGGATCAGCGCAAACCAATATAACATATAGCTTCCATCCAAACGGCAAAGTCACGAACAGTGAACATGTTGTTGGTCTAGTTTGTGTGCCTTTTTTGGCTCTTCAACTTAGCGTTATTTTACGTCTCTAATTAATCATGAAGTATTATTCTTCTCAAAATACGAAAGAGAGTGAAGAATCAAATTCCTAGTCTAATGAGATATTTTTATCAAAATCGAGTGAGTCTAAAACACGACTTAGAATTCTTTTACCCCTAAATACTAACTATGACTTAGACATATGTATTTGTTGCTTATTGTTTGTAAACTCTACTGAGAAATATTTGTTGAAAACTTATTGACAGAGAAAGAAGTGATTTTCTACTGAGATAGTGCCTTAATCTAAATGGTTTGATATTTGTTGTATCAGGAAAATAAAGTCGCCAACCTTTTAATCGACGAACAATTTGTCTATTTAACCGCCAATACAAATGACACATTTCCAATTTTCCAACAAGTCTTTTTCAGTGTTATATTTGTACATATGAATACCTTTTGTTTTGCTAGTTTATTGCGCCTAATGCATTTGACCAAAAGCAAACGCGACAGCTAGTATCCAAATTTATGGTGATAACTGTCGATAGCAGCTTGGCCCACACTCACACACATGTGTACACACAGTAAGCATTCAGTTTAAACGTTTCTCAACACGCGGAGACAGCGTTTCCCTTGCAGATTTAGATGGAGACGGTGACGGCGAGAGTGACGATGGATAGGCAAAGAGGAGGCACGCGGTGCCCTGCTGTTGCTGCTGCTGCTGCTGCTGCTGCTGCTGCCGCTGCGACGACAGCAACAACTTACGTAAGCAGACAGCAACAATTCAATGTTGCTGTCAAGCCTTGTCCCCACTACCTCCCTCTATCGCCTCTTGGTGTCCGCTCCCCACCACCCTACCATCTGCCGCTTACCCCTGATCAGGCTTAACGCTAGAGCCAGACAGCAGCCATTCAGATAAAATACCGTGGGCAGCTTGTTGTTACTGTAGTAAATGCAGTTGCAGTTGCTTTAGTGAAGGTCAAATTATTGTAGTTTTAGCTGTTTGCTGGCTATATAGCCGTTTGACATTTCATATATGTATGTGCATATACATATATATCTAAACTTGTATAAAACTAAATAAAAAAAAAAAAAACAAATCAGAAACCACTGCTAGTTGTCTAATGAGAAAATATATTTTAAACGTTAACGTTTCACGCTTCCTTTGCAAATTTCCCAAGTTAAACATTTGACTTTGAACGTGACATTGTTGTTGCAGTTGTCGTTGTTGCTGTCGTTGTTATTGTTGCTGTTCTAGCTCAGCTGCAGCGATTACGCTATTTATATAGATAGTTACATTTATGTGTACATGCATTCCAAGAGTTGAATCAGTTTGAGCTGGCTTTCCACATTTAGAGCAGAGTTCAAAGTCACGGACCTCCAAAATGAAGTCAACCACATCATTTTTCACATAAACTCATTTTTTAGAAACTACTAAAATAGGGTAATAAAAAAACTTCAAATAATCAGGGCATTTTCATCAATCAGCTCTATTTGTCATCTGATTAAGAATAAATTCCACATTTTTAACGATAAGTAATTGTCATTTATAAAAACAACTTCAAAAGCCAGTTTAATTTGAAAACTTTATATGAGATTCAAAAATATGTATGTATGTACAATTTTCAGGGTTCCATACAATGGTTGAATAGAAAAACTTTTGAATTTATTAAAAAATACTTTAAAACTGTTTCTCTAATTTTTCTTAGTTTTCAAAGAAATTAGATTGAAACGTTTGCCATAGACTTATAGTGTGTATAATTAAAATCGTCAGATTTGTGTAACGCAGTGTACGAGACATTTCCGACTCCACAAACTGTATATACATTTTGGATCAAGTCGATATAGCCATGTCCGTGCGTCCTTCATAATTAGCTACTTTAATATCAAGTTTGACAATTTGTCGGATCCAGCCACAGTAACATCTAGTTACACTAGAAATTGGCGATCGAAAAGTCTATTTTATTATGAAATATCTCAATAGAAATATAGGAATGTCTCTTTCAAAAGTCTTTTTATCTCTCTCATAGAAAAATCTGGAAAACTAAACTCCTTTAATTCAATTTCAATTCAATTTTATTGAAGGAACTAACGATACATATGTATGTAGCTGCCATATTCATGAAATAGAAAAACAGCATAAAATACTTGTAAAAAGAAACTGATTTACGAACATTTTTTTAAGGAACCACACGCTTTAAAAGCTTAAATGAACTTCGGCGCAGGCTTTTTGTGGATTCAAAATTTATAAAGGTAGAATGTGTAAATAAATGTTCACTTTATCTTTTAATTTTGTTTTTTTTTTATCTAACCAATACTAAATCTGGAAAAACTTTATTAGAATAAAAATATATTTTAGTGGTGTATTGGCAATTTCTTCTTGTACTAACGCATGCAAAGGATATATGTATTTCTAAATTTTGATCAGATATTCGTAATGTGGAGGGGGAGACGTTTACGATCCTTTATACTTAATCGGATTAACAGTCGATCTTGCAATGCTTGTCTGTCCGCCCAACTGATTCCATCAAAATTACTTCCCTAGCTTAAGTCCTTAAGTCAT
Organism: Drosophila paulistorum; assembly: GCA_018152135.1. NCBI lineage: Eukaryota > Metazoa > Arthropoda > Insecta > Diptera > Drosophilidae > Drosophila > Drosophila paulistorum. Next base: position 6,682,934 of record JAECXG010000606.1, on the reverse strand, counting down.
AGTAACGATCGGTAGAAAAATCGATAGACAATTTCACCTAGTTGTGTTCAGATCAAACCAAACATATTTCGTTGTTTTTTAGTACTTCCTCTCACCTTGTAGATTAGATAATTTTTAAGTTTTTCCAAGGAAAGAACAGCAAGCTGAGGTCTTGTTATCAATCCAAATATAACCACTTATAGTCATTCGTATGAGATTAATGTCAGTGCTTTCATTTAAGGCTACTTGTGGCTGATATTTCTTCTTAATCTAAAGTACATATGTAAATATATGTATGTATGTAGGCATGCCACATCACTGTGAGCACTCCGAGTTAGACAAGCCTAAGATGTGCTACTCAATCAATTCCATTTCTCTCAATCTCTCTCTCTCTCTCTTTATCTGATTCCCCTGTCAGTGAGTGACCTTTTCCTAGTTCTGGCTAATCAGGCAGCTGTTTTTAGCTAGCCCATAAATAAATCAAGGCCAAGACCTCACTTCTCACACTCATATTTATCTGCGAATTTCCCCGGCCTCCCAAGGGCAGAAAAATTACGTCTTTCATTAACTTTTGGGCTCCCTTGCACCCCGACTCCGCCCTTGCAAAGGTCATTAATTATTTTGAACTTTGTGTTGGCGGTCAAGTTGTGAGAGACCAAGAATTGGGGGAACAAAGGCTGTGCCTAATGAGCATGAGATACGGATATGGATACAGAATTAAGGAATTGGCATAGTGGATTTGACCCGACTGGACTCAACTGAACTGAACTGGACTGGACTGAACTTGGACTCTTGCATATTTCAGACCATATTGTTGTTAGTTTTGTTTTGGCTCATATTTTTTTCTTTTCTTTGGTTCAAGGTGGGGGAGAAGGTGGGGGCTAGATCTTAATTACCGTACGCACCCGTGCGATTAAACTTATCAAAGGCCACGCCTCCTTCCAGCTCATTGATTTATGGCCAGTTATATGTAATTTATATATACATAAACATATCTCTAAGGTTTCTCTCGGTAATTGTTGGGGACTGAGACTTTTCGTTCACACTGTGTAGACAAACAGTACACAAAAAAAAAAAAAAAAAAAAACAAAACCAGTAACACGGCTCATTTTCAGTCGTTGCCTCTGTTGTTGCTGCAGTTGTTGGTGCTGTTGTAATTTCTCATGTTATTTAAAGCTAATTAATATTACTTATAAATGCAATTCAATAATTTAGAATATAAAGCGTATTTTGCAATATAAACAAAAGCCCAACAAAAAAAAATCAACAACAATTGTCGAGACTTAGACGGCAAGGGGCAAACTGTGGTAAGGGGCTAGCTGAGGGATGGACTGGTGGTATCGGGGCATGGAGGTTATCTAAAACATGTTGGCAAGTCACGCTGTAAATATCAGAGAAATATCTTCCTGTTTAATCACACAATAAATCATCTTTACATGTTATAGCTTTTTATTGTTTTAATCATTTCTACCCCGAGCACCCCACACGGTAATAGGTAAGAAAAAAGGTATAATAAACTATGGAAACTAATAGCTGGTATTATTTCTGACATAATATTTCTTAAATTAATAAATAAATAAAATCTAGACAAAATCAATTCAATTAATTGAGAATTTGTATTAAAACACGACCATTTAAGCAGTGATCGCTCAGTTTTATATCTTTTCTTTCGATTCGATGTAAAGACGAGGTGCTTCCATTGAAATCTCTGTAAGTGAGAACCAGTTCTGATAGTATTAAAATTTAAATGAGTTTTGCTAAAACAAACTATAAAGTTTAAGGAAAATATTCTATTCAACTGACACCAGAATACTTTTAAATTTTGTAATAGCTTTAAAATTTTTGAAAATGCTTATCGAAAAACAAATATAACTCTTTAAACGTCGAGCAAAAATATTCAAAATTGTAGTCAATTGGTTTTATTTAAGAATTCTCATGAATAACTTTTATTATTTTTTGAGGAAATAATAAAAGTATTGAACTAATAAAAATAATAATAATGTTTAATAAAGTTAGTCAGAAGTTATCTTAATCAATTTTTGTAAAATTGCGCTTATGTATACAAATGTATACAAATCTAAGACAACTGCCCGGAATGACAGTTGGTTGATCCCTTTGGAAAGTTCTATCCTCTATAAATAAACCGTGAAAAACTTTTGTGGCCAGTGGTTTTACGATGATTAGTAGGTATAATCTATGTTTGTTTGAAGTAATTGCACTTTCTTCCACTGTAGACACTTGGCCAGGTTATACTAAAACGCAGTTTATTAGCATCTTGATGACCACAATAAATTGATTACCTCTAGTTGGGTTTGATTTCACATCAAGTTTTCCGTTTCTCAGAATGCAATGCATACAGATGTATGTACATATGTATGTATGTGTGTATGCTTGCATGAGTGTGTCTGAATAAATATTTGCTTCCCACTAGTTGACCCTGGAAAACAATCTACACCTTCACCCACATCTCGGTCTCAGTTTCCAATAGCACTCCTTCAAACACTCGACTCTGGCTTCTCCCGCGATCTGGGAAAGCTAATTAGAGGCAAGCTTCCACTGGCCAAACATTGACTGTGCTCTAAACTGCAGTTCAAACACAGAGCCAAACAAAAGCAAATCAACAATTGTGGACAAATTGTGGGCGAATTAGCGTCTTTAGGCTTTAACGCACAAGTGCAAATATTTGACAATAACCCAACTCAACAGCACAAAACACAGAACAATGATGACAATTGGCAAGTAGCATAGAGAGTTGAGTTTGGATTTTTCCGAGAGTTTCAAAGAAGAAAAAACAACAACCAGAAAGAGAGAGAGAGGAAGAAAAATGTAACAGATTGCGCCGAGAAACACCTACAAGCCATTGGGATGGGGAGTCAACCCTTGAATCATAACTTTGGCTCACTGTGGCTGTGGCAGGAAGTAACTAATTTGAGCAACCCTTGTGGCAAACACCTCAGATCTCCCACAAAGTAAAAGAATAGCAAAAATGAAAACCTGAAACCTAAACAGAAATTGAAGTTGACATGTGTATCCTTTTCATTAACTCGCGACGCTATTCGCCAACAGCAAAAGCAACAGCAGCCATCGTTTAGGTCCTGCTTTTAAGGTCCTTTCGGATGATTTTTCGACAAGTTGGACCATGGCATCAAATGATTAGTCGAATTGTCGAGTACCTGCAAATTTCTCACATATATAAAATTGGATTATATCTATTCTAAATTCGAAATAAATTAAATTTCAGGTAGATTTTTCTATTAATAGCAATTTGAGGAAGTTAGATGAAGATTAAAGCGTCATTTCTGTACAGGAATAATCAAAATGAATATACCCATTTATATAAAGGGTATTCGAAGATGAAAAAAGAAGAAGGAGAGTCAGCTAAATTCAAAATTGAGTTGTACAGGGCGAGTTGTTCTCATAGAAGTTGAAAGCGAAGTGCGTGGAAGCTGTCAGCTCGAGATGGCAAACTGACGCACAGTGACAGACGCTAACCAACCCCATCCCCAAGCTTCAACTTCATCTCCGCATTGCCCCTCACCTCCTCCCCATCCGTGTGTGTACCTACTTTAAAGTGCCCTGCATGCGAGGGTGGTGGAACGCAATATTTGCCATTTGACGACCGCAAATTTGATTGCATTTCATGGTTTAGTAGAGCGTAGGTACAACAACAAGCAACAACCACCACGGCCGCTTGCCACATTTATTAAAACATAATTCAAAATTTCGACAACCTCCCCCGAAGACCAATCAAACTGGGCAGAACGATAGGACGATGAATAGGACAAGGGAGAGTGAGAAGGACAGTGATGAGAGAAGTGAAGTGGAGAGAACATTTAGACAAGCATTTGGACGACTACAATGTCAGTTGAAAAATTTGATTTAAACACTTTAAATTGGATTATCCTGTAGGCAAATTTCGCTTCTTGCCACCAACGTAATTGCAACATTGTGTGTGTGTGTGTGTGTGTGGGGTGTGGAGATTCCCTATAATGACAGGCCTCAAGCAAAACCAAAAAAAAAAAAAAAAAAAACAAGAAGGCAACACAAAAAATAAAATTGGGAATACGAAAAGAGGAACGTAGCGTGGTTTCATAATGACACTTAGTATGCGGCATGCAATGCTAACATCCAGACCACGAGCCATCATCATCAACATCATCATCATCATCGCCGTCATCGTCCTTCGCCGCATGCATTTAATTGCCAAAATAAAAACAAAGCAAAAAAGAAAAAGAGAAATGAAAAGCCACAGAAAGCGTGTACAATGTGCCCATATAGGGCGTCATTTTCAACATCTACACATAAAGTAAAGCGCTCAAGTCTCGACCCAAATGCATGTGACACGCCAAACAACAGCAACAACAACAGCGACAACAGAACGGCGAAACGGCTAAAAGAAAAAAGAACCGGGAAAACACACACACGCTCAAGTCAATGAGGCGTCAAAGTTGCTACGCGCTACGAAAGTTGTAAAATTTTACATGCCAAGTACACACAGGTGCCCCACCCGGCAGCCATTCCCTCCCCCAATCCATTCCACCACAAGAGGTGTTCCTCCTTTACACACACACACACACACATGTGCGCTTAATTGCATACCTCTAGAGAGAGAGAGAGAGAGAGAGACAGAGAGGGGGGGAGAAAAGCATTGGTTTTGGGTTCTGGGTTTCAAACGCCAAAGCGAAACGAAACTCATAAAAGCCAGCCGCAGAAATCAATAAAACCAAGGTGGCGGCATCCAAGTCCTTTCTTGTTTGCTTCACTTCTTGCCTCCCTTAGCCACAAACTACCACTGCCCCCCAGTCGCAGCTTGCCTCTTTTATACTCTAAGTCATCCGTTTAAAGTTTCGAATGTTTTCGAAAGCCACAACACACGCATTATGGCCACATATCAAACTCCATATGAGACGTGCTCTATTGATAAGTTGTCTAACCTTTAGCTCCTCGCCCGAGAACCCCTCATCACTGTAAGCCACCTTTTTCTCTCTCTCTCTCTTTCATTCTGTCTGTCTTTCCCTATCGGCCTCCATCACCATTTAACAATTAACAATTGCTGCGATTTAATCGAGCAATCAAAAGCGTTTGTCATTTACTTGTCAATAGCAATTTTCAATGATCCCCAAAGTGAGTTTAATTATGCGATTGGAAAATATTAGATAGATAAATAGATAGATGCTAGATGGGTAGATACTTACTTGCCTACCGCTGAGGTAGGCTTTTCTTTTTTTTCAATTGTTTTTTATTTGGTTTTTGACAGCTGCCAAGACGAAAGATTGAATCAAACGCTGCAGTTGCGAATGTGAAATCGCGGGAAATGCCAATGATGAAATTCTCGAGGTAGTTGGAAAACGTGCTCATTCGTAATTATTGTCGGAGTATTTGCAAAAGAAAAGCCAAGATCTGCAATGGAAATTTTTAGTTCTCTAATAGTTAAATAATTACCAGCACTGTTTCAGCTTGAAGTTGTAGGCCGTTCTTTGATGAAAGTTCGGAAATTGGATAAAACGTTTTCCATTTTGATGCCTGTATGTAAAGATAGAATAGCAAAAAGCTTGCAACATATATTGACTTTATAACTCATAAAAGTTCAAACCGAATTCGTTATACTTTTAGTATTTGTTTGTTTAAGTTGTGTATATGGTTTGGTTTATCAAAATTGGTCGCCGCGATAAACAATTACAGACGGAAATTCCGGAAAATACTAATAATAAAGATTTGAAATGCCAAACAAATACTTTAAAGGATAAATGTCCGATGGCAAATAAAGAATTTCAATGTTCTAACATTACGGGACTTGCGTGGAGTTTAATCAACTATCTGATGATTTTCGACAAATGTTGCCCGTCATTCCAAGTTCGAAGTGAAGTGCCTTTTGTGAAGTTCGTTTTGTTTGAGGATGTGTAGAAAAACTTTTCAAAAGAATACCAAGGAATGTTGGGCCTCTAATAGTTAAATGTATATTATGTAGATTTATGTTTATCTACAAATTGCTTGCGATGACATCTTTCGAAAGGGTTTATTTTCTTTAATTTAGGCTTAAAGTCAATTAGTAGTTATTATCCTATTGACAATTCACGTTCGAATGCTAGTAGACCTCTTCTAATTACCCATTTTTTCCTTTTTAAACATAGAATTAGGCTTGTTCTTATTTCAATGCACAAGCTGAATAATTGACTCAGGTCAATCTATTAGTAGAGTGTAGACGTTCTAATAACCTATATGTCTTGCATGAAATTCAGTGCCCTCTTTCCTGATTATCTGCTCAAAGGCTTCCAATCCTCAAAGAGAAAGGTGTAGCTTTGCTGTTCGTACGTTAACCTGCCTAGGTAGAACAGCTTTAGTTTCGGAGACATATACATATGTATACCTACTTATTGTTTGGTCTGTACTTCTGTTTGGCTTTCAGATTTTAACTTGAAAACTTTCATTAGGCTGTATTCAAACCTTCTTTTTAATTTTTGTTGCATTGCCTTTTGCTTTTCATGTGTGATTAACTCATGATATATCACTGCACTTTAGAATAACTAAAGTTGTCGTTGCGACAATCCACCATTATTAGTTTTATCTTATACATAAGTGTCGCAAACAAAATCAGTGAAATCTAAACCACATGCAAAGAAATTCAAGAGAGAATTTACAGAACAAACCAACCAAAAAAAGCTATATTTCTGTCAAATTAAAAGTAAATCAAAAATCTATAGCATATATATATAAACTTCTTCCATCTTTCACCTATTTCAATTATGCAAAGGTATACTTCTTAGTTTGAAACCCAAAAATTGTATAGTACACTTATGTAAGTACAAATACTTACAGATGCTAACTGTTTTCATTTTCTAGTGTTTGAAAATGTGTTCTATCTACACCTTTCAATTGGGTTTATGTATTAGGCTTTAAATTAAGAATTCCCTAATTCAAAAATCAGACAACAGGGAACTTCAAACAACCGAAATAACATCAGCAAGATATGGAAATATATTTATATGGGAGTACAAGTAGAATACCGTAACTGTTAGATTGTCTATTTATGCTGTTATTCCCCTTTACTGGAAAATTTCTAAATAACTGCTAAGCCTGGCTGGATTTTCACTATTATTTGGGAGAGTCAAAGGAGTTTGTGTTTTCGTTTTGTTTGCTGTTGCCATTTGGCAGCATCAATAAACGCGAATTTTTATGACTGCCACGAAGCATTCTTGTTAATTTTAGAAACTGAAACAGTTGCGTGACCAATGGCGGTCCCAAACAGGAGTCAGGGACTAGTCAGGAGTTTAATGAAGACATTGCCCCCCACAGTTCCCCAATGTACCTAACAAAAGGGTTGAAACATTTTCGGTTGAGTTAAATGAAGTCGAACGCGACGGCGTCCTTCGAAATGAATGAATTGGCGGCTTGGCGCGCGCTTCTAAAGGAAATGTCTTCGACGAGGCATAAATTTGCTAAGCAAAATGGTAAAAGAAAAAAAAGGACTAAACAGGATAAGGAGGCTAAAGAATAAGTCGGAAAGGCTAAGGCTCATTTGGCTAAGGACTTTCAAGTGCCATATTTCTTTTGGCAGAGATAGAGTTCGAGTGAGTGGGCGAGTGAACGAGAATCTTCGAGTGGCACACAATTGTTTTAATTTCGCTTATTGCTCGTTCGCTTGGCTTTAATATTTCAGGATTTGTTTGTTATTGTTCCTCTCCCTCTCTTTTTATTTTTTGTCGAGCTTGAAAGCTCGACATCTATTACGCATATCCTGCCAGCTCCAGCATCAGCTTCGGTTCCCCCGCTCTATTAATGTTTAAGTGGCAGTGCGTCCCTTTAGGCGGGCAAACTTGCCTCCGCTTATGCCTTTTGTTGCTGCTGCTGCTGCTATTTTTGATTTGCCTGAAAGCCAGAATTCTGCCGCCGCCTGCAACACCAGAGAGTCTTAGAGTCTTTGAGTCCCCAGGCCTATGGCCCCGGCAAGCTCATATTTTGTACGGCTGTGCGTCCCGGAATTCCCTTTTGCGTACGTGATCAAATCAACTTGAAAGGATAATATTTGCCGCCTTCCATTATGCTGGGTGGATGTCGTAGTAGTAGTAGTAGTAGGTGGTTGTATGTATGTAGTAGACGAAGAATGGGATATGCTGATGGTGTTGGCCTGTTCTGATTGGGCTTAAAGCTGCAATTTATTTACGAATTTATTCATATTCACACTTGCAAATGAGTGCAAAAGGGCTGCCTGGCGACCTATGTATGTACATATGTATAAATTCGTAATGTGTTTAAAGTGAGAGGGAATCACAGAAAAAGGGTAATGTCTTTAATGAAAAATCGAACTGTCGCATCGAAGAATTACCAAAAAAGGGATAAGCATTTGCAGCATCTGTTTTGCTTATGGAAAAGCGAAAATGTCATATTACTTGCTTATAACCTTACCGTTTTCAATGTATTGAACATCAAATTCATCATTTCCTTCTTTATACCCTTGCAGAGGGCAACGTTTCTGTGTTAAGCAATCTCAAGTCCTCGCTTTAAAATCTTTTGGGTTGAAACTTGGTAAAAGCTACTTGGTGGAAGCTACTTTGGCCATTAATTTTAGTATTTAAAGTGTATCAAGCATAGGTTTGATTCCTTAATTCATTCGGACCATTATGCCAAACAACTGACATGGAAAACAGTCTTACAATTAGTGCGAATGCCTTTTTTTCTTCTTTGCACCTTTTTTATTGGGCCACATGTTGATGCTCGAATTTAAAGGTCATGCAAAAAGATTTTTAAATACTGCAAGGGTATTTAAACTTCTTTAATACGTTTCGTTTCGTATCTTTCTTCTAGAGAGTTACCCTTAACTTTCGACTATCTACCTTGTGACATGCATTGGCTGCCCTTTCGTTTGCCCTTTGGGCACATGTCGCCCTAATCCGCAAGGACAATATTGAAAAGTAATAACCCACAAAAACAATACACACATACACACAAATGATGAGGGTGTGCGGCAAAAAAAGTGAAACAAAACCGCAAGTTGAAATAACATGCGAATCCCAAGGAATTCGTCGGCAGGATGGCAAGGCTATTTTTTTTTTGCACAACGGGATGAAATCCTTTTAATTCACGACAGGCGTAAGGATACAAGAAACACCAAAATAAAATAAAATAAACGGAAAACTGAAAAACAAAAAAGAAAACCAAATGAACGAATTTATATTGGAAACCAAAAGAAAAATTGGCCAACACCGAAAAAGAAGAAGAGAGAAGTAGCAGGCCACCAAATAAGATCACGTACAGAAAGACAAAGAACTGGGAGAGTTAGAGCTCAAGGTGTATGTGTGTAGGCCCAACCAAGAATGGAACAAATGAAGCATAGTGCAATTGGGGTTTTTTTTGTTTGCCATTGTGTGTGTGTGTGTGTGTTTGCCTGGAGGCTGAACAAGGCTGAACCTTTGTCCGTGTTCCGAGACCGAGTCAAGCGAATTGGCTGCAGTGTCAGTGGAAAAAAAGGCACATAACGAGGCAAAAGCTAAAACGAACCATTGCCCAAGCCAAGCCGGGGACAGGGACAGTAAGTCAATTTTGACCGCGGGCTATTGCTTTAGCTGATAAGCTAAGGCACACTGCAAAAACGTCGACCGATTGGAGGGAGGTGTGAGGTTAGATGATGGCCAACTGTACTGCAGTTATATTGATTTCCTTTTTCACTTCACTTCATTTTCATTTTTCTTTTACACTGTTTTTCGTGAAACGAAAAGCAGTTTAAAGTTGAAGTTTTATTACCCAAAAGGGGTGGCCTAGCCCCGCAGTTGATCATGATAAATCAATGCGTGCAAAACGCACACGTACGTGAAGAGTCCATACCACACACCCACACAGGCATATACATATGTACATATATGCATATGTATATAGTAGTGTAGAAACACACACACAATCGCATAGAGCATGCCGAAACGTGACGCAATTTACTGCCAGAACTTGACTTGAGTTCACCCTCAACTCTCTAGTAAGCAACAACCCCACTAGAAAACGAATCATCGTCGTCGTTCTTCAGTTCGTCTCCTTCTTTTATTTTTTGCCGCTGCCTTTTTTTTAAGAATAACAGTAACAGTTATTTTTTTAAGGTTTAGCTTAAGCTTTTGTGTAAATAAACGACCACAGTCGTCGGTCGGGCCCACCACCACCACCCAGATATATGTACATACCACCGAGAACAGGCCAGGGCAGACCTTCTTCCATCTTCGGGGTCGTCTCTCTCTCGTTTCGGGCAATTCATTCATTCAATTTACGCGACACCCCTTATTGAGCTAGTGAGAAGGAAGGCAAACTCCTCCAACTGTTCTGGTTCTAGTAATTTATGTGGCATACAGTAAAAACCATGTCCATATCCACATACCCCGCTGTTCTCCTTATTAGGTGCAATTGCACGCGAGCTTCGATCAATTGTACCACAAAAAATAAACTGAGAGATTGATCCTTTTACTGATGTTATAAGATGCCTTTAGTGGCTTAAACTCCCTTGCTAACGTTCGTTATGATAAGTACTTACTGTACTTTAACTATGCGCTGTTGCTATTTATATGTCTGATGAGACTTCTCGTTCTCTATGTATGTGGGTCGCCTCATTTCGTTTCTTTAAAGTTGACTCGGGCATTTGAAGTGCGCTTTTGACTTGCAACTGAGTCGAGTGGCATTTAAAGGCTTCTGCTCCTGTTGTTCCTTGCTACCTAACGCTACTGTTGCACGTGTTACGCGCGCCACAATTGCGGACACGTGTGTTTTGATTTGCAGCCAACGCTTTTCACTAATGCCCACTATGCTTGAGGTGATGGTGATGCTGATGAGCAGCAACAGCGGCAAAAAAAAAACGAACAAAAAATAAATACATATATATATAATAGAATAAGGTGATGGAGAAGGACGAGTTGCCCCCCAGGCATTGGTAGTAGCACTGGCTCTGGCTACGGCATAGAGGCTGGCACATGATGCAGCATTAAATTGCCGCATTGTGTCTGCCAAGCGGGAGATTTGGCTAGGTGGAGGAGTATGAGCAGCATTTTTATTTGATTAGCTTAGCGAACGAGCGAGCGAGCGAGCAAACAAAAAAGTCCTACGGCGACGTGTGGCCGTTGGATTTGATGAACGGCTGCTTGGACTCCGTTTCAGTGGTACAGCATTCCGTTTCACCGAAGTGAACACACACTTGATTAGTAGCCCTGTCGACTGTCGTCTGTCGACTGTCGCCTGGCTGCTTTTTAAGCTTAACGCTGTCAAAATATTTTTAGTAATAAATTCTTTTTAGCATTTTCTGCTGAGTGGAATAAGTCAAATGTGAGATCGGGGGAAGCCAGCGAAATCGAAAAGAAAATTAAATCTAATGGCTAAGAAAACAGCAACAAAAAAAATAGCACTCCCCTTCACCCTTCACACAATGCACAAATAAATCTAGTTTTGCTAGCGATTCGCATTGGGATAAACCGCAAATGTGTACAAAGAAAATAAGCTGGAAAATTGTTGAAAAAGTTGCAACAAACACTTTACACTAAACACACAAAAATAACCTTCAATTTTGGTATCACTGCGATCCATCGAGTTTGGAATCTAAATAAATGTGGATAATCAGGAGGACCCATTCACTCTACGCCCATTCATAAAATTCCAAGAATGATATCATGATTTCAATTTTACCTTTAAATAAAAATCATCCTTTTAATTAATATAAATATGAAGAAATATATAAACAAGATATTTTATACCCTTGCAAAGGGTATTTTAAATATGCTTAAATGTTAGTAACACACGTTTCCAAGTAGTAGTTTGCCCTCGATAGTTTGCCACCTCTAATATAGAGTCCGTCTGTCAGACGGTGCATATCGTATAAATTCTTATTACCTGTGTGAGATAAGGTATGAAAATCGTCCGGATCGGACGATAGTGGTTGTTAAAAAATCGAATAAAGGACTGGGAATATCTTCACATTTACTAATAAAATAGTTTTTATGTAAAACATCGTTTGCTCAGATCAATAGACCACCATGTATAGCCACTATATATCGAAATTATTTTTTGGAATTCGCTTGGGTCCATATAATATAAATGCATAGATCTATACGTAAAAAAAAAAACAAATACCAATTAAATTTATTTATTGGACCTACGACAACTGGACAAAATGATCGCAAGTATTCAAATCATTTGCCCCCTTGACTTCATCATCAAAAACATTTGTCAGACACAATTATCGGGTCAACGAACCAAACCGGCAACATATACAAAACAAGTCTCTGAAAAAGCGACAAATAAAACAACAAACTGATAGAGGGAGACCGAGAGAGAGATATGGAAAGAGATGGCAAAAATAAAACACACACACACATCACCCACGACATTCAAATTAACCAAAGTAAAGTTGATTTAAGCGCCATTTAATCAACAGCTTGCAGCATTCAGCTTTGTTTTTAATTTGTCTTGAAATTAGAATTTTAAATGATTTTCATTTTCAGTTCAGAATTTTGCATATATGTACATACTTATTCAGTATAAAGCCGGGTGACCGGCTGTGGCCGGCGAATGGGCGAGCGGTGAGTGGTGAGCGGCGAGCGGTCAGCATGCGGGGGAATTTGCCAGCGGCATGTCTATGACGTCACTAGCATAATAACCAAGGCACATGCACGTTAATTATACGCCATGTAGTACACAGACTCTCTCGCTCGCTACACCATATATAGTACGAACGGCAGTTTCCCCTATATAGCTCCATCTCTTTCATTATTAATTTTTGTGTCTGCTCGCTGTCTGGGTCAGCAGTCAGCAGCCAGCAAGCAGCAAGCAGCAGCGCAACACGGAGCAGCAGAGTAGCTACCGCTCAGCATAATTTAATTTTGATGCACGACTAGGCGTCGGTCCAAGGGAGTAAGCTGAAAGGGGCAGCGGTGAAGGAAATTGAAATTCAAATTTCAGCTTGCCGGCAACGCGAAAAAAACAGAGAGAGAAAGAAAGACAGAGAGAGGGGAGCACACACACACACACACACACACACACACAGATAATGTGGAAAAATGAAAATTTAAATGCGCGCCACACATTTCGCATTCTGTGTATGTGTGTGTTCGTATTGCCATCTCGCTTACGCCTGCACTTGTTGTAGGTACATAAAAAGTATAACTACATAGTATGTATATAGGTATGTATATTTAAATGTTTGTACGTATGTAAGTATGCCACTTCAACTGCCCACTTAAACTATTCATTTATACAAATTAATTCAATTATGCGTATTACGTACGCGTTTGTAAAGCGCAGTCGCCGGCATCTCCCAGTCGCCAGCCAAGTCCCAGTTGCCCCTAGTCCCCCCTGTTTGGTCCCATACTCAGTTTCCCTTTACAATTTCTGCTCGCGTACGAAATTTCACTTAAAGTTAATTGTTCAAGTTCAAGTTCAATGTAACATAATAATGCCACATACGCATACACAGACACACGCTGACACATACATACACACAAAAACATACATACGAGAGAACGGCAAGGAGAGTGACAGAGAGAGAGAGAGAGAGAGAGAGAGAGAGAGAGAAAGAGCAAAACACTGTTGCATTCGATGTGCCGCAGCGTCAAAAAATTATAATAAATTATTATTCCTTTCATTTGATTTTTCTTTTATGCTGATTTTTGTTTTAGGTGGTTTTTGGTACTTCTTCCGTCTTTCCGTTTTTGCCCAGCTTACATTGGGGCCAATCTCCAATTTTTTTGGCATAAAAACATAATTGTGTGTTATCGAGTACAAATTTCAGATCGATAATTACAAGAAATGTTTTTGAAATTGGCAAAAAGGCGACTATTTACCAATCATATACGAACACATTGCGTATACGTAATATCTACGCCTACAAGTTAATGAAACGCCAAAGGCCCTAGAAATTAGTGTAGAAATTTGCTGGCAAACATTTTAGACGTTATGACTTCCACAACTATGAGCTATATCCAAGCCAATTTCATCAGAATAAACCTCTGACATTAAACTTCAATAAAAATTGGAAGCCCTAATAATTTTAAGATTATTGATTAAAAATATACTCTATATCTATAACATTTACACTCAGTTGTCGTTTCTATGACTTTTTTTTTTAATTTCATGCCAAAAAATACAAAGTTTGGGCCCAGTGTGGAGTCGACTTGGTCATTTGTTTATTCGCCTTAGCAAATTGTTTCGGCTTTTTGGCATTCGTCATTGTGGCTTAAGGGAAGCTTAATATGTGATTTATAATTGAACTGGCTGGAATTAGGCTTATCAATGAAATTGAGTGAATCGCACAAGACGTTTAAATCTGAGACTTTTCATCAAATTAGGCGGCAAATTCAACACCTGTGCAATTACGGCACTAGTCGACATTGCAAATACCCTACAAACAGAGAAATTTAGATCAAAGTAACTAATTAGCATTGGTATCACAAATACAGTATAGTTGACGTAACCGAAGATTTAGAGGATCAGAGCACTTTCGCTGACTTCGTGGTCAGTGCCTGGACTTAAGTAATTTTCACTAAAGATCTGAAAAGATTGTTGTTCCTTTTGTTGTTGTTGGTTGGTTGGTTGCTTTAAACACAGAAACTGTTTCTTCTGTTAAATGTGGCACTTCCTGTTGCCGTTGCCCCATCGGGCCGCAGACGACAAATGCCCGACCACCCGACCAATTTCAAGAAATACAACCTGCCAGGCTTTGGCAGACCACAATATTCCCGGAGGCTTTTGCCAGCCAATTTGAAAAGCGAAATGACGACGACAACAACAGCAACAGCAACAACAACAGCAACAACAACAGCAACAACAACAGCGACAAGAACAACTTGCAACTGCAACCTGCAACGTTGTAGGCCATTTGATTAACAAATGGCCAAACGCAAACGAAATTGATCGAAATATACGGCAGAAGGTATAAGCCGAGACGCAATTGCAGAAGCTACTGTCCATCCTAGTGGGGGATGGTGGCCAAATGGGTAAGGTGGTAAGGGAGCCTAGAAAAGCCAAAGTAAATTATGGCAAACAAGTTTTGGCCGGCGGACAACAATTTTGTCGCTGAGACTGAGACTGAGCCTGAGACTGAGGCTGAGACTGAAACTGAGCCTCTGGGGCAAAGACAGTGGCTCGATTGGGTTGGCATTGCTATGGTATCCCATCGTAACAGATAGAATCACTAGAATCACATTCCCCAACTCGCAGACGACGCTGAAAGAGATTGCAGCAATTAACGCTAATTAAATGCGCTTCAGTTTATGTTTCATGTGGCGATATTTTAGTTGTCTAGCGCGATAATTAAATCGCTTTTTGCTTTCCATTCCTTTGGCTTGTCATGCCTTGTCTTGCCATGGATGGCTCTCTGCCATTTGCATAACAAATTTACCACAAAAGCGGCGCCCTCTTGCCGCCGAGGCGCCCAAAAAAAAAAGAAATCAAAATAGAACAAAACTGAAAAAATAAAAACGAAATCTTTTTGCCTTTGCTGTTGTTTTTTTCTAGTTTTTATGGCAAAACTGCATTTTACATTGCGCCTGGCAGTATGAAATAAGTTCGAGTTCAAGTCCGCTCAGCAGGGGCTTGCCTGTCACCGTCACCCATCCTCAATGTTCCAACTGTAGCTCTATACATACATATATATATATCTGTGTGTCTGTCTGGTGTGGCATTTTGTTTGCCATTTGGTCACTCCCCTCTAAAAATTTTCACTTTCACTTAGCCCGTCAGTTTTGCAGGCGCAAGACTTTGTTGGCTGTTGGTTGGCTGACTGGATGGTTGGCAACATCCTTTGCATACGGAAACAGCCGCACGACACATTGTCCTCCATTCAACTCTTTGACTTTCCCGGGAGGGCGTTTTGGTTGGGACTGCCAACCTGACCGAAATTCGAAATGGCGTGCACGACACCAAAACCGAGACCGAGACCGAGTCCGAGGCCGAGTCAACGTCAACAACGAGCACAACGAGTACTTGAACAGGAGAACTAGGAGCAGGAACAGTAGCAGCAGGAGCAAGAGCTGGATGATGACGTCGTCGCGAACGTTGCTTGCATTTCAAAGATGGATTTTAATATTCTGCATGTGTGGAAAGGTCGCTGGCCGGTCTCGGAACAAGAGTTGGCTCTGCCAGTTGGTATGGTTGTTATCCTTTCATACATACATATATATATATACGTACATTCGTACATATATATACATATATTTGTATATCTTCTCGTTTTTTTTTTTTTTTGTTTCACCTTGATTTTGTCTGGCAATGACCATGAATATAGATATGGGCTGAAAGTCAGGCCATGTTTAACCCACTTTGCATTGACAACCAATGGAGGTTACGAGAATTCACTTGAAAAGCGAAATTAAAGCGGCTGCCAGCTCTCGTATTTGGTCAGGATATGAACTTTGAAGCATCAAATGACTTGATGAATGAGCTTTGTAGCATTTCATAACAAATATACATAATACGTTCAATGGTCAAAAAATATGAGGGAGAGCTTTGTTTGAATGGCCATTCCACGAGGATTATACTGCTCAATTTGTTGCTTGTAAATGAATTTTTTGCTTAAGGAATTTATTGCAAGAATATGGAAACAATGCTAACCACAAAGCACAGCACAGGACACAACAGGACAGGACAGAACAGGACAACCACAACAAAAATACGTATACACGTACATATAAACAAACAAACAAACAGGAGATGGCCACACAATAAGAATGAGACGAAGCGGAAAAAGCAGAAAATTTAAGTTAAACGTTGCCCACAGGATGCACGGCTGGACACTGAAAAGGACAACGGCACAATGGACCCGGCCACAAGGTCTTTTCACTGATTCAGATATGGACTCCGACTTCAAGACCGAGTCCGACTCGGACTAGGGCTAGGCGGAGACAATAGAAGTTAATATATGGAAGATATAATAACTTCCGGTAATTTCAATTTTACGAGATGAAGATGGAGATGGTACATGGTAGGTGGAAGATGTCATCCCAGGCTTTATATTGAAGCTTTCGGATAGTCTATATATCATTTGCAGGGGAATAAAGGGCAGAAATATACTTAGCCAGCTACTTAGCCTGACCATAAACTTCACGATGAACGAAGCCATAGGCAAATGTGTGTGTGCCCAATTTTGAAAAGCGTGAAAAATTTGTGAAAAAAAAGAAAAGAAGAGAAAAGCAAAAAAGCCAACTGAAACGCAGAAGTAAACTGCACATGTCAGAAAGTCAGAGGGGAGAGAAGAGATGCCTGTCAGTGGCAAGTCAACTTGGCCAACTCATATCTTCTTCTCTCATTCTTTTTCTTTCTCCATCTCTCTCTTTCTCTCTGTTTCTCGCTTTGTGTTTCTCTTCTTCGACACTAAGAAGCAATAAACCTAAAGGGAAATGTAATAAACGAGAAAATCTTGTACGTGACCAACCGCATCAGAAGGCAAGAACGCAGGGTTGCAAATGGACTTTTTTCCCCAAAACCGAAAGCGGAAAGCATTTTAAAGCGTAACAGGAAAAACCGAAATTTCAAAAAAGAGGAAAAAAAAAACACAGCCAAGGCAAAATCCAGGAGCAAAATGAAGAGGAAAATAACACTGTATTTCTAAATCGATAACATGTGCGTGGCAGAAATTATGAGAATGAGGATTCCTTTTGCCCACACACTTACTACTTAGGCGCAATTTGGATGGTTATGGCCCACCAGAGACCAAAATCGATTTCGAACAAACGAACCAACAACAACAACCACAACCAGAGGAAAGGCAACTACAACATTTGGATTTGGAAAAAAATGTACGAATGAATTTCCGTTTGTTCGTTTTTGGCGTTAAGCTAAAGTTTTTGGCGTTTCTGAACACCCTGTACCCGCCCAGGTACTAGCTTTTTTTTTTTTTTTTTGGGTATGCTTGCATTTGTCCCATCACCTCTTACAACTTTAAGTGATCGCAGGTTTTGTGATATCTTTTGTATGACTTGGCGTCTAAAACTGATGAGATTTCATCCTGGGGAATCAAACACGTCTAGAATTCTAAACAAACCTAAAGTCAGAACTGTATTTGATTTGAATCGATAATGGGATAAAAGGAACTCTGGTTCTAGTCCACCATACGGACATTTAGTCCGTGTCACAATCGATATTTTTAAAGAAAAATTGTAATTATTAATTTGTATTTTGTGGAACCAAACAAAGCCAATTTAACACCGATCCTTCTTCAAAACATTCCCATCTCTAGTCTTTTGAAAATCGTAGACGATAAATATTAAAAAAAGAAATCATTTCAATCTTATGAGTGTAAGAAATCATAAATGTGTCCCAGATAAAGGACCATTTGCAGTATAGTAAAACTATATGCTAATATATGTTTGCACATGACTCATGGTTTGTATGTATGCACGGTATATTATGGTCGGCTAAGCAAAAAGTAATGCAATGATATTTTTGTTTTTGGCTTGTTTCTTCAACTCTCAGTTCTCTGGCACGGCGGCATCAGTGATAAGGTTGAGGTTGAGTCTTACGTAGAAATCACAAAAGTTGGCCACATGGACATGCCAACTGGACACACTCACCACGTTTGTGGGTCCTTAACTGTGATTTCTTTTTAATGGCGTGACACTAGACAACAACAGCGAAAACAAGAACAACACAACACAACAAACAAACGAACAAACGAAAAAAAAAAAACAAGGCTTAATTACTCAGCTGGAAATCGGCCATCAGCTGAAGAGCTGTACAGGCGAAACGTAACGAAACCAAACGAAATGAAAAGATCGCCTGGAACACCCAAGCAGGATCTAAGATTTGCATGTGGGGGGCCCCAGCGCTAAGGTTTTGACTCCCTTTACTCGACGGTCCAAGCCTCCATTGCGCCACGCTCTGCTGGCACTCACAATAACAGTAAAAGAAATCCATTTCAAGGCATTATCCAGCCATAAAAATTGTAGCCCAGGCTCTAGGCTAAATTGTCATAAGGCGATTTGTCCATTAAATTGAAGCGCATTTTTTTAATAAAGCGTAAAAAAAAAAAAAAAAAAAGCAACACACACACACACATACAGCATGGAATAGATGAAAAAACGAAAACTTTGCATAGCAGAGAACAAAAAAAAAACAGTGGATAAACATCCCCACAGTTGGCCTCGTCCCCATCCTTAGCCACATCCTCGCGCGCGACAATTTTAATTTAATGATGCGGACTTAGTCCTTGTAATGGTTCCAAAGTACGCGTGTCCCTTGCGCTACGTTTGTTAAATTAACAGTCGCGTTTGTCAAAGCAAAATAAAAATAAAAACCAAAACGAACAGAAAAAAACAGCGCAGAGAGAAACAAATAAAAGCATATGGACATGGACAATACTCGACTGTTGTAACAACTGCGAATTAATTTAAATGATTTTTATTATGTCATTGCGCAGCTGAGACAATTCTGTGGCGCCTTCCGCGCGCACTTCTCCTTTATACCAGAAAACACCAAAATTTTTATATACAGTGAAACCTCGATATAACGAACTTCGTTATAACGAAAAACCCAATATAACGAATTTTTTGTTAAGTCCCTTGAAAAAACCTCGTTTTTACGAAGTTTTTCATACAAAAAAACACTATAGGTATAACGAATTTCTGAGCCTCTTAAGAGCCTCTGAGAATTTCTTAAAAAAAATGTAGCGAAGAAATTTTTCGAATACCTCTATACAACGAAATCCAATATTTACCCCCTTTCAGTGCAATTTAGCATTATTTTGGTGGAAACAATGTTTATAACGAATTTTTTTTCAGATTTCTTTAAATTTCGTTATACTAAGGTTTTACATTTCAGTACCTATAGCGAATCAATAGATATAACGAATAATTTTGCGATCCCCCTCAGATTCGTTATATCGAGGTTTCACTGTACTTCTTTTTCCAGTTTTTTGCTTTTATCAATCGGCTTATTTTTTGTTTTTGGTGTGTTCAGTTTCTTGTAGTTGCCCTTTAGCTGGTGATATGTTATTGCAGTAGCTACGAGCGGTAACGAAATTCACGGTAGAAGATAAAAAATATAGCAAATCGAAGCAACGATCAACAACCGGGTTCAGGCAAAGAGAACGAAAAGCAAGGAAACTGAAGCTGAAGGAAGAGATGAAAGAAGAGGAATGGCCAAATGAAGCTTGGGTATTGCAAACCCGGCTGCAGTTGCTATCGAGCATGCCAAGCCAATTGGATTCGCCGGTTGCCAGTGGAATTTATCAACCAATATTCCCGAATATCGTGTACTCTACTAACGATACATGAAATTCGTCATCGACTGACGTTAGAGGTGGCAAGCTATCGATATCGGCTCCACTCGATAACTGGAGTTTGCAATGTACGCACATTTATTAGGAAATGTCTTTTATATTTTAATTGAATGCTTTTTCCATCATTTATTACTTCATCATGGACTTATGAGAGGTGCCTGTTTATTTTGATTCACTTACCCACAAAACACTACATCTTGTGTTATTAATTCTTCTACTTTGCTAAAAACAACAAATTCGTTTTACAACCCGCATAGCAAACAAATGCCATCTCGCTCACTCTAACAAGCACATAACCAACTCCGTCTGAACGGTTCACGTAAAGTGAAAAACGTTTATAATATAAAAATCCATATGCCAAGTTTAATTGCGATAAGGAAAACCTGTCTTCTTTGTCGAATTCCGGGGCTAGGAACATGTTTTTTCGAATTCCGGGTCGCAATGGGCGTGAGAATAAAATAAAATAAATAAAATAACTACCGATTGTTAGGCTGATCTTAAGCCATCAATACTATCGATAGACATAAGTACATAAATCTATCGATCGTTACACACTAGCCATGCCATTTGAGCTTATCTTTAAGGTTTAAATTTACAGATGCTTATAACAATCTTAACAATCTTGAGAATAATAAAATGTTTAACCTAACTTACAATAATATTGCGTGTATTGCAATGACTTTATAGCTTAGAAAACTATTTAGATTTTTAACATTAAACGGATAGTTTTTAACTGCAATTTTCATTTTTATATTATCTAACAACTTAGAATTATATATCGAGAGATTTGTAGTTCTATATCATTCAACAGTCAAGACAATTCAAAAAACTATGGATTTGAAAGATTTGAAAGGCTTAGATGAAGATTCTCAATTTAAAATAAGAAGTCAAGGGTATGAATCATAAGTTAGTGAAGAAAGAAGAACATGTTCTTGTCAAATAAAATATATAATGCTTATGCTGAGTAAATGAACAAGGAAGCAAATGATCAACAGAGCAGTGAAGTGAACATAATGAGTGAGTTGACTCACTTTGAAAGAAAAAACAAGTGAACTAGTTCAGCAAAATGAGCAATGTTTACCCAACACTAGTTTGATATATGAGCTTTTATGATGCAATTTCTTAAAATTTTTGTTTTTAATAATTCATTTAGTTCAATTCTATTATTTTTTAACAAATAAATTTTAATATTTGAGCAATGTTCTATTTAATGAAAGCAGAGTTCTGTATTAAGTCGCAATGATGATCGAGAAATTTATTCAACAATTTATTTTATGTTATAATTTTGTTTGTTTCAAACATATGTAAATACAGATAAAGCACCTGATCTTCGTATAATAAAAATAGCTTAGGACAATTCTCTCGGCTTTAACAATTTAAAAACGGAACATTTCTAAAAGAGCTATCAAAGATAATGGCTCTCTATATAAACGAGTTATGCGAAATTCAAAGAGTCCACACAAGGAAGAGTATTTTCCCGTCCTGTGGTCTGGCCTTACTGGCTGACTGCAAAGGCAACTGGGCAACTGGGCAACTGGGCAACTGAAACAAATGTGATAACCACGCAGCGATATGAGAAGTGTTCGTTCGTATGCAAGAAGACTGCAGCCAACAGCAGCAGCAGCAGCAGCCGAACGACACGATGCCAACATTGATGACAACAACAAAATAAGAAACGGGGAGTGGGTGCTGAGGCAAGGGGAGGGCACTTCATGCACGGCACACAGAGAATTTATTGTCGATTTGGCGAGGTGTATCGACAACGTAACTGCTACTGGGCATATAGAATGCAGTCGGAGGCAGTAAGCCAACTTGGGTGCTCCCTTCCCCAGCTATCGCCCAGTGCAAATCTGCATCAAAAAATAAAAATAAATAAATAAATAAAAATAAAAGAATAACAAAGCAGAGAAATGAAAACATGCAAGAGAGAGAACGAGAGGGAAACAGAGGGAGAGAATCTTACGCTGAGGTTTTAATTTGTACGCGAGCAGTCGAGGAGGCTGCGCTCCTGCGCACCAGCAACGGACTCAAGGATACATATAAATGTTTGTATGTATGTATGTGGGTAGGTAGGCAGCCAAGTGATGAAGTTACTGGAGACTCTTGTCTGACTTCTCCGCCTGTCCCTGCCCTGCCGTTTCGCCAGTTGGCATGGCCTGCGCAGAGGTCTCTGTGTGATGTGCCCACTGATAAGCGGGGCAAGCAATGGCAAGTGACTTCGCCTCGACCGATGCCTCCGCTGGAGCTGAAAGCTGCCTCGGTCTGTCGGTCCATCGGTCCATCCTCGCGTTTGGGTTCGAGTGCTTAGTCTACATGATAAAGCCCCCGAAAAGTGTGGATTATTTCATTTTGCTACGTTTTGTAGCCGCCTCCTAGCTGGCAGCCCCTGTCTGCCCCTTGACTGCCATTGGACTACCGCTGATGTTGTTCTTTCTGCGGGTAATGAATAAATTTGCGCAATTTGTTAAGTGAATTCCTTTGTAGCGCGATTTTTTACGAGTTTCCTTCCTTCGTTTCTGCTGTCTGTGGCGCTTTGATTGTAAGCGGTACAAGAAGCACACAGCGATCAAGCAATCACAGAGACAGAGAAAGAGAGATAAATATAAGGACACAGAGAGAAAGAGATAGAAATATATTAAGATAAAATTCAAACAGAAGAGTTCTAGACATTGCTAAATTATACATATAATACATACATATATGGGATATATTTCACTATTAAATTTCACGACAGACAATCTTTCTAATTTTGTCCCCTACCATAGAATCAGGTCTCAAATTTAATATATGTGAGCTTTATCCCTTTCATATACAATAGCTATAGTTTAATATATAGTTCACTCTATTAATCTAACCAGATGATCGGTCTAACTTCGGTCATTTCATGCCAACGTCTTAAATATTTGCCCAGGTTCATAATTTGAATACAATAACTAACAAATTACTAAAATTATTTCATTGAGTTACTTAGAAGCCGACTAAATTAGAACTAAAGTCCTACAATTAATATACTCTAAAAGTTTGTCGTGTTGCACATATGTATCTAGGAAGTAAAAAAATTTGTCCGACTTTATAATTCACCAAAACAAAAATAGATGTAAGCAATTCGTCTTGCCGACTTCGGTATGCCATGCATCTGTTTTAAATTTATAGAGAATCCCATCTCGCTCACTCGTACCATCACATGAGCACGCTAGCGCCACCATCAGCCAACGCCCAACTCCGCATTTATGGAACACGTAGACTAACTATTTTCAATACGATTTTACAATACAAATTCAATATGCCAAGTTTTGCTTGATATTTTAAATATTTATTTTGGCCCTGCCCAAGTTTATATATCCTTGAAGTTTTTTGTTACCTTTGAAAGGCGTCAACGCGGTAGGCCGATTGTTCCTTTAAAAGCTATATAATAAAGCCATCTTAAGGAAATTTGGCTTAGTCGTTAACCATTAACATTATACTGACAGATATTAATTTTTATGACAATCGTATGGAAAATAAAGTTATTGATAAATGTCATTGCTTTCGGCCGATCTTCATGAACTTCGGCACAGTTGTTAATAGGTATATTCGACTGATAAATATTAATTTTTAGAATAATAGCTAAGTAAATAACGAAGTTGTTGTTAAAAGTCAATCATAATAACATTGCCGTTTCGATGAGAGCTATATTGATATATATGATATAGTGGTCCGATAGAATAGTATAAGATAAAAAGCCCGCAGCTAAAGCGGCTAAGGAAAAGTTGATAGGAACTCGTCTCGTCGTTGGCGTTGCACACTTCTAACAAAACTAATATACCCTTTTTGCAAGGGTATTTACTCAGAAGAAATTACATTTTATTCCGTATAATATAGATGATGATAAATACAATGAGTTAGTCATTATTCAATCCTTGCTTAAATTCGTTTGAGCTTCATTTGGGACCTTTTCTGTTAGTTCTGTACATCGTAAATCAGATTTCGTAGATTTCTTAATTAGCTTGACAATAACAAGAAAACTCACCTTAAGCTAATTCAACTCGAGTCAACTCAACCCTTAGTCTGGTGTTTCCTATAAAATCTGAGCACTTCCGTTTCTAGTACAAGCGGTGAAAAACGAAAAAGACAGAGTCGAGTAATAAAAACTCACCCCATTAATCCAAGTGCATCGAATGTTCTTCCTGCAACAATTTCCGCTTTTGGGTGCTAAGCGGAGAGTTGTCCAACAACAAATTCAAATTAGAAAATCCCTGCATAAATATCTATGTATGTATGTATGTACAAGACTATATGCATGACCCTTGGTTAGTTTTCTCACTCGACAATAGATGTCGCTCCGCTCTGCTCTGCTCTGCTCTGCATGGCCTGGCCTGTCGCTGCTGCCCTTGTCCGGAATGCAGGCGAAGGGTTGCAAAATGCACCCTTGTATCCCATCACTCCATGAACTCATCCAAGACTCTTCCGCGTGCCGTGTGTGAGTGTGTGTGTGTGTGTGTGTGTGATTTACGTTGGAATTCAAAAGATTTACAAATACTTGTACATTTTACTTAGCTTTGTCAGTATTTGTGTGTGTGTGTGTGTATGTGTGTGTTTTGTTGCACTTAAGCAGGATCCTTGCTGGATGCTGCTTCTTCGTCTTCTGTCTGGGTCTCATCTTGAAGAGCAACCCCCGTGTGACGTGCGTCCTCATCCTCAACTCAAGCAAGAGCGCGCGCCCTGAACCAATAAAAATCTACCAAATCCAAAGTCAGCAGAAAATTGTTGTTCACCTCTTCACAGACACACACACACACACACACATACACACATAGGCACACATACACTTTGCTCCCGCTTGTTATCCTTTTGAGAGGAGCGGGTTGTGTCCTTATTCAGCTTCTGTGTGTCTTTTTTTCTCAGTATTTTTTTATTTTTTACAGCACCCCAGCGTCTTGTCAGGCAGCGGGCGAAATGTTTGTTTTGCTGTGTTCTCTCAACTGTATTTGTCTTTTGCTCGAATTTTGTTTATTTCGCTGACGAGGCAAAAGCAGAGAAAATGCCACGAAATTGTCAATACAGTGGCACAGGAGATAGAGGTGGAGGAGTAGCTGACGGCACAAACAAATAAAACAAAAAAAAAAAAAAAAAAAAAAAATAACCCGTAGAAGGACTGTGGATTTTTATGAGTAAGGGATCCCTGGACTCCTCCCACGACTCCTCATCATACTCATCGAGTGAAAGGGTTAACAATGCCGGTCCAGCTTCCGTTTCCACACCTTTTCCTTTCCCCCTTTTCTCTGTCTTCATCTTCATCTTCTCGTTTCTCGTTTCTCTTTTCTCATTTTCAGTGTTTGCTGCTCTTCTGCTGTCATATGCAAAAATCGGCAAAAATCGGGGGACAAGCCAAAAGGATAGCGGCAGGACACAGCGCCAAGCCAACACTTTTGATAACATTTTATTACAACGTACTCGTAGGTGTGATTTTTATGGCTTTTGCTATGCTCAACGGATTTTTTTATGTTACCGCCGATGTTATTCTCGTCCTCAATCCTCTGCTTCTTGTTGTACTCTATGCTGATTGCGTGCAGTAAAAGAAAAAAAAAAACAGAAACAGAAAATGACAAGATTGGTGTACCGAAATATGGGGAAGGGCGAAAAGGGTAATGGTTTGATTGCTGCTACGACATCACTTGGTAAATATCGCTTGACGCGTTCAATTAAATTGATTTTTCAGTTTAAAATGGCTTTAGCAGATCTGAACCAATGATTTTCACAGAAGATATATGTAGTTTCAAGGGCAATTTTTAAGCAAATTACAGAAAAGGACACACAGCCTCAAATCAATGTATCCAAATTTGACCATTTTTTAAGTTCCGCTTGTTAGATTTCGTTTTGGTTTAAATGATTTAAATTACATGTGTATAATATATACGGTTCGACAATATTTACTGTAATTTTGTTTAAATTATTATATTTTAGAATACGTAATATAGGCAAGCTAAGTAAAACCGTTAAACTAATTACTAAAGGAATGATTTTACTACATGTCTACCACATTGTTAACTGTTAGTATTAGTTAATTGACTGTTTCACAGAATTAAAAAGAAAATTAAATAATTTAAGTTAAAACCATACCCAATAAAAAAACAAACATCTATCCGTCCACTCGTGAGGTAAAATAGTATATTAAAGTAGCCAAAATGTATGTAACAGGCAGAAGAAAGCTTTTGCGAATCCCCAAACTTGGCTTTTGGCTATAAAAGCACGCAGATTCTGTTTCTGTAAAAAAATTTCCACATTCCATTCCGCCCCCGAATACCTACCGTAATGTTTTGGCTAATGCAATTTGGCACACTAAAATATGTCATTAATATCCAATGACGTACCAAATTTAAATAAAATTGGACTAAAAATAGCCACATTTTTCACCATGTTATCTATCAGAGCGGAGTTCAGGGTTGGCTTGCTATACAGCATAACATTGGGTCTTGTAAACAGTTGCTACACTTAATGCATGGTATGTTGACGTCGTCGAGCACCCATTACCAAATACCCATCATTTGATTTTTGTATATTTTATATGTATGACAATCTGCAGTATCTTGATATCAACTATGATTAATTATAATGTGTGGAGAGAAACAGCCGTCTGCTTACATCCATAGATATGCACCTCCCGTTCAGATAGCTGCTTCACCTCTCATAGTTCTCCATGCGGTCAGTCGATGGGCTAATTAGCTAGACAATTGAATCGAATCATAAATCACTTGCAATGCATTCGGGCGAGCAGCTCGCTCTCATGTCAACTGTTTCGATTTTCACGCCACATGCAGCGCCAATTCGAAATGTCTGATACAATTTTATGTAGTATTGTTATTTTGTTTTGTTTTTGTTTTTGTACTCACTTAGACATTAATATTTATATCAATATGAATTTTACGGCTTTTCACCCAACTACAATACATTTTGTGTTTGTATTTTTTTGTTGTTGTTGCTGGTATTATTTTTATTTTATTTTTTTTTTTTATGGTAAACAAAGGCGAATTGAATTATTCATATGCCTAGCAAACAAAAACCAAAATAAATTATAAGAAATTCAAGCAGCAACAGCAACACCAACAATAACTAATTATTCATTATTATGTACGAGATTTGCACATACACATAAAACAAAAATAACAACAACAACAACAACAACAACAACAGCAACACTCAGATAGCTTGACCAAGTGTGGACACTTTGGTGGTCTCTCACTAGTTTAGTGGGTCAAGAAATCCAGTTTATTAACATTCAAATTAATACGTACAAATGACGTCTCTTTTGCGTTTATGGTGCATAATAATTAGCCGCTAGCAGCAGCAGGAGGAACAGCTATAGCGGCAGCCACATTGGCGACACCACCACCAACAACAACAGCAACCAAACACAGTAAGGACCAAAAAAAAAAAAAAACAGGAGGCATTAGCATAAAATTAGAATTTGTAATTGCGGCGGCGCAACAGGCAGGCAAGCAAAGCGGGAGAGAGAAAGATAGAGGCCGTCGGATTGCTAGAGATTGCTGGATGGAGGAGGATGAGATGAGTTCTTAGTGCCCTCCTCCTGGCATGCGCCGAACGCTTTGCTTAATTAAAATGCAGCCTCGGCTAGGAGAGAACACAAGGAAGCGCCTGCGCAAAAGGACAACGCGCCGACCAACTTTTGAATTATTCAAATGCCAAAGCGAGCCGTGCAGAGACAAGCCAAAGCCAAGACAAAGGGGCAATGCGCTTCGCCTTTTGGCGTGGTGTTGACTTTTTGATTATGCGCATAATTTTGTACGTCTTTTTTTTCTCTTTTTTGTTTGGTTTTGGTGAGATTTCAGCGGCTTTGCTGCATGAAAATATGATGGGCATGACTATAATTGCGGGTATAGGAGAGCATGACACAATAATTAGGTCACAACGATTAGCCAAAATCGTTCTAATCACGTTAATATATACAAACATTCATATCAATCGAGTGAAACTGATGCCAGAAACGTATCAATTAGTTGAAGGATTCCAAATGTTAATACTCTTTTAGTTTTTCTATTGGTGAATTTGAAACACGTTAGAGATGAATAATAACCATTTGATTAAGAGTTGAATACAAAAGTCATAGAGATACTATTCAAATGTGACTTTTATTATCCATAAAGTTCAATTATTCCTTGAACTGTAATGAGACTATCAGGAATAGGCATTAAATTTTGTTATTGTAATTCAAAATTTTTTTTTAAATTTATTTTAAACTTTAAATGCTAAGAAATCACAAAAAAAGGAAGAAGAAAAGATGAGTGACGATGCAATATTAATATCGTAAGTAAATTTTGTCTGCTTTAAAGTCGTAAAATCAATGGTTCCGTTTCAACATGGTAAATAAATATCTATTGCAAATAATGAAAGGTATTTCTTATTGCCAATACCTTAACACTGCTCCAGGATCTTTTCCTGGTCTCCCTTTCCATCCGTCAAGCTTCTCAACCGTTTGCCTCTGACAATAAATCGAATCTACTCCTTTCTCTGCCCTATTCTGTTTCCATTCTTGCCACTGATTCGATTTCCATGCAATTTTTTGAATGAAAGTGCGGGTAATGTCATCCATAAACTATGCCGCCAGGTAAAACAGTGGGCGAACTCCACTCTCTGCCTTCCTATTCCTCCATCCCCATTCAGCCTGAGGGGAGGTACGCGCTAAGCTCAAGCGCTTGTCGCACTCGGCACCCATTTGCATGTGTAAAGTCATAAATAACGAGACAACATAACACTTAAAGGGATACATACCTACACTTACTTTTTGGGGGATGCTGGGGCGACCGCTCGCTATCGGGATGCCGATACATATATTGTATACATATGACAGCAGCCCCTCTAAAAATGCATGAGCTACGACCAGCCAGCCAGCCAACCAAGAAAAACCTTTTGTTTGGGGAAACATTTCGGCCTGGCCCAAACCCCTAGCCAAAGCTTATCAACTGCAAAAAAACAAGAAAAAAAGAAGGAAAAACGAACAATTTATTTCTGTTAGGAACTTTGCTCGCGGGTTATGCAAAAATTTGCAAAAGGGTGAACATAAATAAATATAAGTAACGACACACACATACATTGATAAAACAGTGAAAGAAAATTGCCGCAAAGCCAGAACAAAAAATACACAAGTATTGCACATAGAAAAAGGATCTAAAAAAGAAACAAAAATATCAAAATTATGGAGCAAAAGCGCACGATAGAAGAATGTTTGAAATTCAATTTGATAAGCATTGAGAGGAGCAAACAAAAACAAGTTGGAGCAAATGAAGCAAATGAAGGCGAATTGCTGAATGCCCTGACTCAATTGAGAGCCTCCCCCCCCCACGCCTTAGTAAAATTTCCTCTAAATTAATTGAATTTCTTAAAACACGCTCTCATTGCCATTCCATTTTCTAGGCAGTCCAACATTTCGGGGTACAGTATGTAACAAAGGCGAAAAGAAACAGAACTTATACCTTTTTGTCGTTTCGATTTCGTTTTTTTTTTTTTTTTTTTTTGCATACTGTAACAAACAGAAAAATAATTTGTAACTTCCCCCCCTGGTTGGAGAAGGAGAGACCAAAGGAAATATGAAAAGAAAACTGAAACAGAATTGGAAAAAATAGGAAATTTCGCTACAATGGTTCGGGGCCATGGAAATAAATTAAATTTTCTAAACGATTGTGCACCCAAAGGGCAGGGCAGTCCCTTCTTCTCCTTCTCCCTCTGCATATCCACATCAACATCAACCTCATCACAGGTTCACAATGGGATTTGCATACGCGAAAAGAAAATCTGGCAAAATCTTAGGGACCACCAAGTGACGACGTCGAGGCCAACGAACATTTCACTTCTTTTCACTTTTCACCGGTTCTCGAATTACGTCCTCAATTTTTACGCATAAATTAAAAATTAGCAAAAAAAAAAAAAAAAAAAAAATAAAAGGTGAGGTAAAGTAAGGTAAGCAAAGACGAGGGCACCCCAAACTCATCGCCGGCTCAAAGGTGACGCGCATTTATGCATAAATTAAGGATCAATACCGCGAACTCCTTCCTGCCTACCAGTGCCATGCATTTGCATTTGCATTACAAAAGAACCTTCAATTTGGCAAAAGAAAAAAATACCCTAAAATAAAAAGAAAAGAAGGGAAAGGAGAGGAAAGGGTTCTTATTTTTTGCAAAATCGCGAAAAACTCTCCTTCCACTCATGCGCCACTTCCCAAGTCTTCGAACTCTAATATAATAACAGGGGTCATCCATTAGGGCTGCTGCCTACCGGGTAAAGGAGCAAATTTCTCTTTACTGTTGACATGTTGTCGGGCAAAACAGAACAACCCGAAGCAGCAACAACCCTAACAACAAAAACAACCGAAATCGAAGGAGATTAACCCAAGACGAGACGATCTCTTAGACTCTCTGTCTCTGTCTCGGGATGTCACATTTTTTGTTATTTATTTGAGGCAGCACATTTGATTTGCATGAGAATGAAGAAAATTGATATTTGGTCTCCGTTTGCGTTGTCTTCTTCCTGCAGAGCTCCGAGTCTCGGGCACCGAGCAGACAAAGGGGAACGCACGTGTTAGATCCGGGACTGCAAAAAAGAAAAGGGTTGTGTACGCGCCCGCTTAAGGGTTGTGAAAATTATGCAGATCAGGCAGAGAGCCGTCTACCTTCATACATACCTTGTGTCTCGTTTGACTCCTTCGTCTTGAAGATGAGTATTCAAATCGGCTTCGAGGGGGTTGTTGCGGACGATCCTCGAGGTAATTTCCCTACAACGTTAGATAGCAGAGCCCGGCCAAAAGATGACATCTGTGAACCTAGAGAAATAGAGAGGGAGAGAGAGAGAGATAGAGAGAGAGTGAGCGAGTAGAGTAAAAGGGTGCGTATGTTTCCTTTTTGCATAATATTTAATTTTCCCAGGAGCTACAACGCTGAAGGGTTAAGAAGAAGATGATGCTGCTGATGATGATGATTTTTCTTTCCCATGGAAATTTCGCTAAGCACAAAAGACAATATTGATCGCATATTGAAGATGCAATCAACTATGTAAAATGAATGAAAGGAATCTTTTCCCTTTTTTGCATGCCAAAAAGCATAAGGAGCCGCAGTAGACGTAAATTCAAATTAATGTGAATCCTGACACTGTGCAAAAAATGAGAAGAA
Source organism: Drosophila paulistorum (assembly GCA_018152135.1). Classification (NCBI taxonomy): domain Eukaryota; kingdom Metazoa; phylum Arthropoda; class Insecta; order Diptera; family Drosophilidae; genus Drosophila; species Drosophila paulistorum. The sequence continues at coordinate 6,651,569 of JAECXG010000606.1, read as the reverse complement.
GAAAAAACTGATCATTGCAGATCATTTGATTTTTTTTTTTTTGTTTCTTTCGTAACGTATCTTTAGACAGAGGTACAGATAGATACATAGAGAGAAGGAAAGAAGGATGAGATTTCTCACGCTGGCAAAATCAAAGCTGCTCAAACCCACTCCCCACTCCCTACTCTCCCTCCCCCAACCCCTTATCTAATTTTTATTTTTTTGGAAAGGGTTGTTAAGCCGCCACCAACGCTGCCGCCCCCGACTGCCAAGGCAAACAAGAAGCAACAAAAGCAAATAATAATTTAAAAGGTTTTGTTGACGTTTCGAACTGTTCGCGTTGCTCTGTTCAGTTCTCTTCTGTCTCCCTCTGCTCCGTTCCGTTGTTGTTGACTTTTGTCGCGCGCGAACAAAACAAAAATCAAACAGACAGCGAACAAAACTCAAGTCAAACTCAAACTGCAAGTGACTATGTGTATGCCCCTGCCACCAATTGTGGCAGCCACCCGCAACCACCAAAACGAGCAAACAATGATGACTACTCGGAGTCCTGGCCTTCCGCCCCCGCCTCATTTTCCTTCTATCTGTACCCTGCCCTGCCGTCCTCCTTCATTATGATTATTTGCGGTAAAATTTTGTGGCGCTTTTCAAATCTCGACTAATGATTTGATCCCACCAAAAAGGATTAAAATTAAGCAAAAATAAGAACTTTTCAGTGCTTTTGTTGATAAACTTTTCATTTGATTTATTCCAGAATGCAAACATAAAATGATGTTCAGGTCATGAACTCAGCGGAACACAGCAAGTGACTCACTGGAATCAATGGATGGGGGCATCGGAATCGCAAACAAAATCGTTGGAGTTGGACTCGTTGTCGTTGCTGCTGCTGCTGCGGCTGCTGCTGTTGGAGGAGCAGTCAGAGGAGATCTTCAAGTGCTTAGCGCGTTAAAAGTCGCGTAGTAATTTAACGACGACGACGTGTTGGTTGGCACACGCAGATTCCTATCTACAAGATACAAAACAAAACCAAAAAAAAAAAATAAAAAACGACACAGAGAGCCAACAATTACGAACTTCATGCTATGTGCGGGTGTTGACTGCTGCTGCCCCAACAACAGCAACAACAACACTAACAACAACAACAACAACAACAACAACAATTAGTAAGCCCCATCACTGCAGCTGTCTACACTGGACAACAAAATCCACTTGCTTTCTGTACTCCCTTTTCGAATTCAAATTAATCTCTTGGCTTTTTTTAAGTTATATAATTTTATATTGGCATTAACTTTCACTTTAGCAAATCAACACAAATTTTATTTTTATTCAAGTATGTAAATATTAAGAAGCTCTTAACAAATAATTAACCTATTTCACTCTCTTTTTTACGAAGACAATAAAAAAATGCAAAGATTTAACAGATTTAACTATTGATGGACAAGTAGACAGAGCGAGTTCAGAAGTTTATTTTGTGTCTAATTTGATGGGTGTGTTCGTTAAATGTTAATTTCTTGTCCAAAATAAGGCCCAGGTACCATTCCACATCCACTTAAAGCTGACATGACTTCCTGGCAAATATCTATCTTCGTCTCTTTTCGTTTTCTATTGAAGAATATAGCATAATATTAATTTATAACAACTCAATGGTTTCACCCTATATCGGATGCTTCGAATCGAACTACATCATTAGTTTTTAAAGTTATCATGACGCTTTCATACAACTTTTTTTGTGGAAATTGTTCATTAAAGTCATTTTCTATAGATATGCATTTGTTTAGATTCTTTTTTCAACAAGGATATTGGGCAGGCTACAAATCTTGAAAAGACGTATCTCTTTCTTTTCATTCTATTCTATTCGTTTCCTAAAATGAAACAGATCTATCTAATTAACGATTCAAAATATAACAATTTCAGTATCATATTTAATTTTTTAGATACGGCAACAAAATTAAACTAACTGTATACAGTCTACAACAATATTAGATTTATCTTCCATTAGGTGCATTTATTAAAATCCTTAAGTCTCACAGCAAGAAGTGAATAAGACACATAGCTCGAAAATACTAACACATTTGTTTTCAATTCATATTTTTTGAATGATTAATACTAATTTCTTTAATAAAATGTTTAAACTTGGCAGCAAACCAATAATCAGATGTCTAGTGTAAGTCCAAATTGAGGGCATTGCCTTCGGTCGGTGGATCAACATTGGCATCTTTTTTTCTCTCTCTCTCTCTCTCTCTCTCTCTCTCTCGCTCTCTCTCTCTCACTCTCTATCTAACCACGGTGGGAGTCTTGTACGCACCCAGAAAGGTGTAAATCATGATCATGTCAATCAAACATCGAGCCTATAGCCAATCCTTTTAAGCCCGCAAACAGAATTCACTTTTCACTTTACAGAGATGAAAAAAAAAAATGAAATAAAGGAGAAAAACCGAAAATCAAAATGGTTAAAAAAAGGGCAAAAACTGTTGCAGTTGTCGCGCCTACTTTAAGCGGAGCCCGCTGCCTGGGCAGATGTGGTAAAGACAGTTTAAACAAAGCCTGGCGTAATGATACCCGCCGATCCGCGTGCGTCTGGGCCACGGCCCGTGGGTTGGGATGCAATGAGATGAGACGACGATGCCTTAAAGCCTTTTGTGAATGAATGGATAGCTGCTATTGGTGTTGTTGTTGTTGTTGGCCAACTGCGGCTCATTCATGAAGTGATTTTCTGTTTTCTGTTGTGTCTGTAATCAGTCCACGCAATAAAGAAACCAAAAAAAAAAACCAAAAAAAAAAATACAAAAACTGTTTGCAAAACTTGCCATGGTTCTGTTTTATTGGCTTTTTCTGCGTTGCTGATGCTGTTTTTGTGTTGTGTTGACTGAGCTTTAGTTGGCTTCATTGTTGTTCTTGTTGTTGTTGTTGTACGCTTTTGACAGTTTTCAGGGCGTGTTGTTATTTTTGTGCCAGCTTTTCCTGCGTGGCAGTCAATCGTCAACTCAAGTCAAGTCAGCAAAGTCTGTCGAAGTTTCATTCTCAAATCCAGTCTCGTCGCCGTCGTCTGTAAAGCAAAAAAATCACAAAAAAAACCCAGCCCCAAAAGATGTCAATTAAATTAATTATTGTTTTCGCTTAATAAAAAAAAGACACACACACACAAAACTGTTGCATGTCAAGCGAATGCAAGCAACGAGCCTAAACACCACACAAAGGTCGTTTCTTGGCTCACACACACACACACACACACAAACACCTAGGCCCAGTTATTTTTCTCAAAATTTATTTCGGTTAAACATTAAAAGTATGTCAAGCATTTCAAACCCGCGTAATTCTATCTAATTCTTTATATACATACATATATATATATATATATTTTTTTTTTTATAGGTTTTTTTTGTGTTGTTTTTGTTTTAATTAATCGCCTGCCGCTGACATGTGGCTTGTTCCACTAGAGTAAAGACATTTTGGGGAGGGTTGATAACAAGCAGCCAAATGGGAGAAAAATAGGAAATGCAAATTGCGGCAAAGTGGAAACCAAGCCAGAGGGCTCATTTCTTTGTTCGACCGAAGTTATAATACCCTTCGACTTAGGATTGTTTAATGAAGAACTAAAATTTATGTATGTATATTTCCCTATTGTTACGCTTTCGTTTCTAAAAGAGATTTTAAGTTTAACATTTGCCATGCGAAATGGCTTTGAGATGATCTACATTAAATTAAGTAATGTATTTTCCAAATAATGGACAATCTTTTGGATCGCTTTCACTGTTGGTAAGGATTAGGCGTCCTTTTGGAAAATGGTACAAACGTCTTCAGTGCATTGCCATACCCTTTCGAGCCTTCAGAGTTGTTTCCTTCTCGGTTTTTTTTTTTATTTTTATGGCCAAACGAAAAGTTCTTCTTCACTTGGCAATTGCTACCAACAACAGGCCAAGTGACACATTTTCCGCCCCTGTAGGCGCGATATGCGCATAATTAATGAGCCTTTTTATGGTTTATTGAACCGCACCGCACCAAGACACGAAAAATGCCACGGCTAGAGACAACTGACTTGGACTGACTTTCATTCGGTTATCATCCGATAAGGTTGTCCGCCAACCAACCCATCTTCATATGCTCAAACTTAACTACATACGTTCCAAGTTCCAGGTCGCAGTCCCAGTCGCAGTCCCAGTCCCCAGTCCCATCCATCCATTTCAAGTGCAAGTTACGCTCGGTCTGCCACTTGACTTTGTTGGAAATTTATGTGGCCACCTTTATTGTTATTACTTTTTCTGTGTGTGTGTTTTTTTTTTGTTTTTGTTGGTGGTTATTGTGGTTTTGTTGCTTGTCAGTTTCGATGTGTGCTCTTGGAGGCTCTTGGCGGCACTTGGCCATTAGTTAGGGCCAGGCGACGTTAGACAAAAGCCATGCTAATTGCTTAATGACAAGATTTTCTCTTTTTCATACACATTAAAATTAATATTTGGAGTGATTTTTATCAGCATAAAACTTCTCAATGGCAGGGAAATTCTCATCTAAGAGATAATTTTTGAATTTTAATTTTCCGTGTTGTCAGAAATTAATTTTTGCCACCCTTAACCCCACACGAACTTACTCGAAATGTTGTTGCTCATCATCATCATTTTATTTCATTTTATTTTTCCATAAATAAACTGCGTTGATTGTCGTCCTCGGCCCTCAGCCCTCAGCCCTTCGCCATTTTCACCACACAGTGAACCCTTTTGCAGCCCCCTGAGTGCTTTTAAGTTGATGTTGTTGCGTTGATAAAACTGCAGACGCAACTCAAACATGGGCAGGTCCTGTATTTAGGTTTCCCTTCGCCTGGCTCCGCATTTACGGTTACGCTTCGTATCTTTGGAAATTGTTGCCAGTTGGCAGCCATAGCCATAGCCATAGCCGTATCCTGATTGTTGACTGGGCGTAGGTTTTTGGTCTTTTCGAATATCAAGGGTGAGATGAATTGGGGCGAGATTGGGAGACTGAGAGACTGGGTGGCTGGGAGGCTGAGGCGTGGCAGTCACATGTGTGCTTAACAGACCGTTTGCCATTTTTGCATACATTTACACACACACACACACAAACACACACTTACTTATATACATTTAATTGACTGTGGACATGTGTGGTGGGTTTTTATTCCTGTATTCGGGATTCAGTACTGTGATTCTTGAGGTTTCTGTGTGGTTAAGTTTAAATACTCGACAGACATCAACAGCGCATAAAACATTTAACAATATTATTATGTATAATGTCTGTCTAACTCCCTCTCTGTCTCTCTCTCTCTCTCTCTCTCTCTCTGTGTGTGTGTGGAGCTAAAGAAAATGAGATAGAAAGTTTACATTTTTGGTTTTGTGCAAATGAATAGGAATCATTGCATATCCCAAGGCGTTTTTTTGAATAATTTTAAGATATGCGGAAATAGAGTGAAATCGAGTGAGTGGGAGTGTGGGAATTACAATTAAGCAAATAAGTATTTTCTAGAAATAGTTCTATTATTGCAAGTATTTAAAGTTTTATTTTTTGGCTTAATGGAGCAAAGATTCAAACAAAACCAGATGGCCGGAGCCAACTTTGGCGATGAGCAATACAGCTCATATATCATCGTATGTTATCGTATGTTTGATCAAAATTATAGATTGTTAGATAGTTAAGTTATCAACGTAAGTTTTCTGATAATCGCACAAGTGGCGAAATTATTTTTCGTCAAATCGTTTCTATGTGAGCTACACGAATATAGTCACACAATCTTGATGACATTTAGTACAAAAATTAAAATACTCTTTTTGCAAGGGTATAGAAAACGATCCCACATCAAAGCCCTCCACCGACAGGGTTCTGAGTGAGACCTTCTGCATCGCCTAGTTCAAGTGCGGCCAAGTCTGTCTTACGCACGTACGCAAGTCAGTCATCTTTTCTACTATCATTTTTTCATTTATTTTTTTGGGCCTTTCAGAGACAGGAAGACAGAAGACACTCGCAGGCTCATGGACATTGGCTGCTGTTGCTGCCGTTGACGTCAGACGGAACGAAACGAAACCTGCAGCAACACGTAAAATTAAAACACCAACGCGTATTTTTTTTTTATGAATCCCAACCATCCATCCATCTATCGCAGGCATTCAAGAATTCAACATTGTGTATTGCATTTTGCTTATAATCTTTCCTTTCGTCTCATTGTGATGTGGGAGGGGGAGGGGGGAAACGAGAACGTCGAGACGAATTGTATTGAGTGCCACTAAATATGTTGAGAAATGTGCGACAAGAGTGAGGGAATAATGCTTGGTCTTTGGCCTGGGCATGGGCCTGGGTTTGGGCATGGGCATGGGCATGGGACGCGACGCCTTCATCCGTACCTTCGCTTGCCGTTGCCGTTGCCATTGCCAACGCCAACGTTCAAAGTCAACGTTCCTTCTGTGGCAGCACGCACGTTTTTCATTCAAACGGATACGACATGGATGGACTCGGCAGTGGCTGCCTCTGCCGTTGCCGCTACTTTTTTTCTTTTTCTCCATTTTACGTATCAGCGCTCATCGTTGACAACAACGACGCACGAATGAATGGCCCATGGATGGTGAAGGTGGAGGTATAAGAGGGGATGGAGGCGAAGGTAAAGGTGGCTGAGAAGTAGTCAATGTACAGCCGCAAAGCAAACCGTTGATCACGTTTGGCGCAGGCTTCCGGTTAATGCCAAGGCAAGCTAGGAGCTCCGAGCTTAGAGCTCACTGTCATCTCTCTCTCACTCTCTTATCATTTTGGTCATACAAAGCGACTGACGACGCCCGCGCACGTTGGATAGATGGATCGCAACGCACGCGCGTTACCTCTGCGTCCGACAGATATGTATACAGTCATCCAGGCAGTCCGTCAGTCAGTCAGTCAGTCAGTCAGTCCCGTCAGCCAGTGAGTCGTCAGTTGCCAAGTGTAAGAAAATTAAAACGTTCCCAACTTGGACTTTGGTTGGCCTACGTGTTTGGCAAGCCGCTGAATGATGATGAACCAACAAACGAAACAACAACCATTGTCAGAACGATCCTCAATTTATTTATTGTCAACCTTAGAACAAGAGGGGAAGTCATAAATTATGTAACCGAAAGATTTAATGGTGCTTAGAACACAGCACTGCACTCGTTCAAAATGGAAAGGAAAAAGAAAAAAAACAATAATAATACTCTTAAAACAAATCTCTTATAAATGTTATATACTTTCCAAGGAGCATATAGATTTTAGCATTTTGAGGCACTTGCCACCTTTGTTCTTATACAATTCAGACCCTTCTGCATTCCTCTTAAAACAAAAAGAAAACTCTTATTTTAAATTTTCAAACATAATGAGAGGGGTATACAGTGGTGGTCACTAGGCTACCACATTTTCATTTTCTTATCTTTAATTTAATGACGAAATTTTCAGTAACTTTTTCGTTATTGTATTTAGATGACATATTATATTTAGCTGGTCAATAGTTTAGAACGATCGGAGGAAAACAGTGACTCTGATCAGTAACTTCGGAAATATCCTATGCTAAGATTGTATACGAATAATTTTTGAAATATTACACAAATACTTGAGTATAAATAAATGTGACAAACAATCGCCAAGTTCGTTTTTTATAAATATTATATATATATGTTTTGCATGGGAAACTTGGCCAACAAATTTATATGCGTTTACCCCCTCTTCGCCTTTTCCACATACATATACAGGGGAAAACTGAAACTGAAGCTCTACAACTTAAAACTCGGTGACGACTTTAAGGCCTGATAAGACAAACAACATCCACAAAACAGCGCAGAAACAGCGCAAAACTGTCAAACAACTTAAAGTCTCATTTATCATGTTGTGTGAAAACTTCAAAAAGAAAGGAAAATTTATGCAAAAGCGAGTTGGAAAAAAGTATAATTTTTGCATAATTTTTGTGTTTGTTTTTTTTTTGGTATGTGTGCGTCGGGATGGAGAAATAGATGGTAAAGGGGGGTGGAATGTGGGGGAGGAGACGGTTGGTAAAGGGCGAGGAGGAACACAGACATGACCTACAGCAAGTCTACCAGAGAGAAAAAGAGAGCTCAACAAGTGGCACACAAATATATTTACATATGTATACTTTTATGTATACAAAGAGAGAGAGAGAGAGAGCGAGAGAAAGAGAGAGTCCATAAAAATGAAAAGCAGACAAGGCAGACGATGAGAAATCCATAAGTCAATTTCCTAAAATTATGCAAAATTATTTAAATTGCACAAGGCACCCAAAAAAAAAAAAAACACACACACACACAGAGATAGAAAGAGGAAGACAAAAAATCAACAGGAGGCAGAGAGTGAAAGAGACAGAGATAGAGTCTTTCTTTTTGGAAGGCAAAGCGCATGCAAATTCCAAAACGGAAATGGCAAACAAACCATAATGTGACGACGTCAGCAACAACTTCCGCTCTCCTCAACGTCGTCGTCGTTGTTGTTAATGTTGTTGTTGTTGCTGTTGTTGTCGTTGTCGTCTGCGTCGCTGTCGACGTCATTTTGGCTGCCAAAATGAAGTTCTCCTCCAGACAAAATTGTATGCAAATCAGTCTCAGCTTGGCAAAAGTTCAGCGTACGCTTAACTTTTCCCTTCCATGGCACCGCCCACCCCTCCGCCACCTACCCAACGTCAACACCCAGACCAGTGCAGAGGCGAACAACGCGCATGAGCGCCGACATTGTCTGGCTCATTTGCGCCAATTTTTTTTTCGTTGAACATAATAATGCAAAGAAGAAGAAGAAAACAGTTGCCCTTCCCACTCCCCCAGCCGTGCCCCCTATCCGCCCCCCCTTTCACATTCATCCCCCCGTTGTTCGACTCGTGCCACATTTACATTTTTTTTACTGTTGAACTTATTTTCGCATTTTGTTGGCTGTTTGTGTGTTTGAATTTTGTTTTTTTTTCACTTTACATCGATTTTGCATAATTTTTCAAGGTCGTCAGTCGATGGCAGCAGCAGCGGGTGTGTTGCATACATTAGCATGTTGTCGACTCCAGCTCCAGCTCCAACTCCGCCGTTTCCACTGAACTGCAAGGCGACACCAAACAGAAAGAGACAGAAGAGAGTAACAGACTTGGTGCATGAAACTGCGGAGAGACATTTTTCGGTTAATGCTGTGTGTGTGTGTGTGTGCGTCTTTTTTCCTTGTTGTGTACTACCATATTAAGCCAAATATTATGTTCATTCTGCAACTACTGAAACAAATCTGGGTTACGGGCCTCGGAGCGAAGGAAAGGATGTTCGCCAAATTCAGAGATAATCACACCCAAGAAATTAAAAGGGTTGGAGGGGATTCAAATGAATTTAGTTAAATCTTTCAGTAAAATTCTAAAATATTTGTAGGTAATTTTCTTATTGCTATTTCAAAGGATAATTACATAAAGAATAATCCATTACAGATTATAATCATACAGAGTTTGCAGAGTTCTTCATACACCCTTACCAAAAGCATAGATTCCTTTTGGCCAGAAGTGGTCAAATGGCTAGCAAACTGTTGTGTACGCGTCAACGACAGAAGACGTCTAGACACAAGGCTTACTTGGCGTAATCATGAACTAAATGCAACATTGGCTTCACTCTAGAGAAACAAGTCCTTCTTAAGAAGCCGTACTATGGGGTACCAGCAATATTAAAGTCTTACAAAGGGCGCAGTCAAAGATCCTGACAACGATCACTCGAATATACCTAACATAAAATCTTTAATAGGCAGTTAGTAATTGAAGTATTCGGCCAAATGCAAGTTCGACAAATGCACTTGCTAATCAACGTCATATTATAGGAAATGACAGACCAACCCAATAAAATGTGATAAAGGCCGTTTGAGAAAGGAAGAAAGAAAAACATATGAAACTTGATATTAGGCTCTAAATTAAGAAATAAAACATTAAAAAAAAGCAGAGGTCATACAAAGTCTTTCTTGATCAGCACGACGAGGCGAGATCATTTCAAATACATATACGATTAACAGAAAACATTGGTAAATAACTTACGCACAAAACAATTTATAATTCTGACAAATTTGATTAAAGACGGATTACTATACCATATAATTGTTCTATAAACATACGGAGAAATGGCAAGCTATGCTATGATTTTCGTTTTCATGTCTGTGAGTAAGGAAAGAATGACAAAAAAAAAAAACTTACCAGGGTACATATAGAGTCTCTATATAGACTAACGCACGTCCGAAGTTAGACACTAGTTTAAGCAGAGGTTAAGGGTATTCTCAATTCTTAAATATTATATATATTTTAACATATTTAATGGTTGACTTTAGATTACTATGATTACTTTTAATATCCAATCTTTGTATAAGAATGAAGAAATATATTAAGATTTTGTTTTATCTTTGATACATGTAGATATATGTAGCTTATATGTTAATTAAATCGATAATTAGATGTTTACATTTTAGTAATTCAGTAAAATATATCATATAATATACATACATACATAGGTATATGAAACTTGTTATTTAAGCAATTTATTCCCTGGGCGAGATTAAGTATAAAAATTGTCACTTTCTTTTATTCTTCACCACTTTAGAATCAATTATTACCGTCAAACTCGGACAAGTTGAACAACCAAAAAAACCTATACAAAATTCAAATTCAATTGGCCCGAAATTGGATTATGGAACTAAAATTTAAATTTTTCTAGACCCTTTTTCAAAGGGTTAGAAAATATGAAATAATAAAGATTAATCTTATTTATACTTTTAAATTGTTTAAAGAACTCTCGATAGATTAGACATTGAAAGAATTTTTATTGTATCCTTTATTACTCAAAGAGAAAAATACCTAAATAACAAAAATAAAAACAATTTGGTTTGATAGGTGAACGATGCAATAGAAGAATTCACACACTTAAATTCCACTTGCATGGACACACACACATATGCATAGTAGATAGTTAAGCAACCCTAGTGACCAAATTAAAGTCATTTAAGTTTTTAGAACGGACGATAGTCTAGAACAAGGAAAGAGCAGCCTTGAACCTTGCGGCTGGGCACCGTGCCACCTTGACCGCCTTTTACCGCCGTTTTGTAACCGCTTGCAGCTGCAGCGGCTTGCTCTTTCTTTCCCCCCAACCATCCACACCCTCCCCTTGATAAGAAGAAAAAAACTAATGTGAACAGAAGAGATAGGGAGAGAAATAGTCGCATACTTTCTCGCCATCCTCAAGACGATGACGATCACGATGATGTTGAGCCAACGAAGCGTTAATGAATTACAGCCTATGCAGCCGATCGCGAGCTCCATGAAATGAAATGAAATGTAGCCCAGGGGCTACAAAGTAAAACACCTTGCCGGGCCACTACAGACCTCTACATACTACCGTCCAGGACAACAACTAATTACCGTGGCTGGAACAATTTTTATGGCATTTACGCGCTCAGTTGAACGTTGACAAAAGGAAAAGGATGGGGGAAAAAAGGAACAAAACATAAAACAGGAGAAACTAAAGTCAAAGTCAAAAACTCGATCCTTAGGAACCACATCGGGACACCTTTTGTTTTGGACCTAAACAGGTACACAAATTATTTTGTTACAGCCGCAAGACATGGTCAAGGTGCTTTCCACCAGTCTTTAGAGGCAGTTGCAGTCTCAGTCCTTTGCTCTTTGGCTCGATTTGGGCTGGCTATCAGTTCCAGTTTCGGTTTCGTTTTCAGTTGTGTTTTCAGTTTCTTTTCTTTATTTATTTTTTTTTTTTTTTGTCTTGTTGTTTTTCTTTCTCTCCGCCGGGCTCTGATAATCATCTCGGGCAACTGAAGTGTTCCATTGTCCTCGGTTTTCTTGCTCTGTGTGGTTGCGGCCAATTATTAGCACTTTAAGAAAGAGGCCGAGTGCAAAAAAAAATATTGAGTGTGGCATTGTGTGGCTACTCGGCAATTAATAACATTTTGTCAATTCAGAGAAATTGCATTCATTTGGCAATCAGAAGCAACAGCAAATGTGGCAAGTTATGAGAACTCAATTACTTTGGCCAACCTGGAACCAGTTTTTCTCGGAGCCAAGGCCAAATGAAAGAAATAAAATTAGCCAAATACATGAAATACACACGCACCGTGTGTGTGCCACACTCTGGGGCAAAAACAAACTGTCGCACTTGGGCGATTTATCAATTTCAGGTCGCATACCAAAATGGTGACATTTAACAAGGTTCTAAACAAACTTCGCTGTTGGCCTAATCGCAATTGCAGCCAGCAGCCAGTAACACAACTAAAAACAAGGAGAACCAGAACAACTTTAATGCGCACCTGGCGATCAAAAAGTGGTTTCTGAAATGCAGCCACAACAAACACACACACACACAACCTGACCAACAAATAATAACACAAAAATAAATATTCCTAAAAAGTAGAAAAAAAAACTAATTTAAATAATGTGGGAACAAAAATTCTCATAATGCGAAATCATTTTCACTTCGTAATGGATACCAAGTATCCAATAGAGGATGCGCTTTCATCTTCAAACATATCTCTCTGCATAAACCACTATAATCTGATGATTATGTTAATGGTCCTAATGAAAGAAAGCCACTCCAGGCATTCAGCGCAGATTTTAGATTTAGCATTGACATTGTTAGGATGCAGATAAATTAATCCTAAAGAACCCCTAAGTCGTTGATCCAACTTTAGTATATAGACAGAAGATATTTCATCCAAGTTCTTAAAACTGTCCTTAAGCTATTCCTTACTCCTTCCTTACATCTAAATTGATTTCTTATGAAATGTATCGAACACAAATAAAATAGTTGCTTATCTTCTGTTATATGTAATAACTGGTTCATCTAACTATGTCTCACCTCAACGATTCTAAAGTTCATACACTCTTGCAAGTTTTCGTATTACTCTCCCCATAAGTCCAAAATGGATCAACATGTTATCTAAAAAGTTTTCCCGAAAAAACAAACTATAAATTAAACCCGAATGATGGAATAGTTTAATATTAGTCCAAGTTAAGAACATAAAAATATTCACCTGCAATGCAAATGAATCCATATTTGTCATATTATAGTGTCATACAAACGTATGGAATTGTGTGGAGCATGCAAGGGTCGTAAAACCCTAACAACGATTTAGATCTGGGTCTTTTAAATTACTACATCTAATAACCACTAAGTGGCAAATTAACATTATTTTCGATTTTGTTTCATAATCGTCATTTGCTTTACCTCCATCAACATCTACCACAAGTTTCAATACACTGACAAAGCAAAACAACATCCACCAAATCGTCGTCGTCCCATACGATAGACAGGAGCCATCATACAACGACCCATAGGACAACCCACAACCACTCCGCCAACATTTCAAAATCCATGTTCCAACAGAAACAGCTGTAAATGACATTCGGACAAAATCAAACATTTTTACACGCTTCAAAGTTAAAACAGAGTGGAAAGAATGAAACGAAGAAAAAAGAAAACAGAGGGATAAGCTCAATTTGGCCATGACGAACTTTCTATACCCTTGTAAGTTTTTATAAAACTAGTGAGTCCTCGCTGTAATTAGCTTAAACGATCAGACCCGAACAAATAGATAAATGTCTATATGAACTCCCCTTGTCCAGCTGATCAGGAAAATACATAGATACTTTATAAGGTCTGAGATGTTTTTGGACCACAATGAATATACCTTTAATGTAAGGGGTATGAAAAAAGGAGGAAAATGTCAAAAATGCGTTCAATGTATGTCCATGTCTGCATGTGTGGAAAGCTCGTGGCAGGCAAAACTCAATCAAATGCTACATGGCCACACAGGCCAACATCATGGTATAATGTGGAAAATTCCATATCAGCAACAACAGCAACAACAACGTGTGTGCCTTGTGTACCCCCGTCTGGGGGTCAGCAGCAATGGAGGAAGATAACTCTGTGCCTTTACCACTCTCGGCTTGTCCGTCATTCTGTCTGGGAACATTGAATACGCATTACAAGACCGCGGACTGAAAAGCAAAACCAAAACCGCGTTACCACATGTCAGTGGGGCCTGAACTTGGTCCTGGTTCTGGGTTGTAGGCTTGGGTACGGGCCTGGGGCATATGGGAATACCAGAGAATGCACAACACATGTTGATGCTGTTGGTGGAGTTGTTGTCTGATTTTTGGCCCCGTTTGATTGGTTGAAAATGTTGGACACAGACACCACAAACAAAAACACATGAGAACTTCTGTTCGTTGTTATTTTTTTATAATTTCAGCGACTATCATTTTGAACTTTGATTTCTTTTTGTGGTTTTTAAGAGGGCGGCGAAACGGCAACCATCATTAGTTGTGTCTCTCTCTCCCCGCCCAGCAAGCAGCAGATTCATCTCGTTTTGGGAATGATATTTCTAATATGTAGAAAGTGACTTAGGACTATTTTGAATTTATAGATAAATTTGAAATTTTTTTGATTTACAATATTATTGTTAACTAATTAATCGTAACAAGTTCTTCTAGCACCTATTTTCTGTAAATCTCGCCAGTGAGTCTACAAATATGATTTTGTTCTCCCTCCCTCTTACCCTTTCTGTCTTTGCTCAAGCTTTTCTCAAGTCGATCCCATCCCACAAAACTCCATGAAAAGGAGACACCAAGAGAGAATTCCCGGAATTCCGATAAATACATTTTTCTGGCCTCCATTAGCAGGGCCGTTCGGACAGTTTTTGGGGCCCCCTAATCTTCGCACCTTGCACAACACAAAAAGGAATATAAAACTTCTGTTGAATTGTCGGACAAACGCGAGCTGCATAGGCTTCCGAAGAAATGCACAACAGAGCCGGGCCACCTCCACGACAGGGGTGCAGTGGGGAGCGGTGCAGTGAATCGATGGCGTTCAAAGATTATTGGCCAAAGCAATTAGTGTGCCATTCCCATGTTGCCAGAAATTGTTGAGTATTGCTGAGTATGGGTAGAATGAGGATGAAATATTGATGGATGTAGGTAGGGGAGGGGAGGTATTGGATGGACACAGTGGATGGCAAGTGCAATGTATGCCAAGCGGTTAATGAACAATTTCATGGAAATATTGTCACACTTTTGTTGACGGGCGACTGGCGTTGAATTCCTCAGTCTTCATCTCCGTCTGGGTCTCAGTCTCAGCCTCAGTCTCAGCCTTAGTCTTTGTTGTCACCTTCCTCCCAGTCCTCATGCAGTTGGTCCATTCACATTTACTTGGCCAATGCTTGCCTAATTGATTTATTGATGTTTACATGTGCGTGCCGTGTGCTGCAACTCTGGACTAGAGGAAACGACTTCAACTCTTCGACTTACAATATTGCCCACAATTTGCTCTAAACGCTCGTCGAGAGCATTGACAATTGTTTGGGCCATGTTTGTCATCATCGTCATTATCATCATCCACATGATCATCACCACCATCATCATCATCATCATTATCATCATGGAGAGTCGTCGCTGTTGTCCATGTTGTTGTCTTTGTTCAAGCTAGACTCTTTGGTAGCCAAAGTTTAGACAAACCAAACAATTCGTCAACTGGACGGACAGATGGATGGATGGGACGGGACGGTAAGACCAAGTAATTGTTGACCTTTTACGTCCACGTCCACGTTTGAGTTTGGTCTTTCGGCCTCCTCACGGGGCCCCTGTTTAAATTGGTTGCTGTTGTTGCTTGGTTACTGGCTGCTGTCGTCATGTTTTTATTACTGTTTGCACGCCCTGGCCTGAGGCCTACAGTCACCACTAGTACAACCAGCACCAGTCATCCCTCTCTCCTCTCCACCCTCCACCGTCAGACTATCCAATGAGCCATGCCTCTGCCATGTCTCTTGTTTGCTCTTCATAAATAGCATGAAATCTTTGGCGCTGCACATCGAAATGCCTGAAAGTCTAACACGACAATTCCAAGCTGTCTCCATTCTCCATCTCTTCCAGCGTTTTCGATTTTCATTGGAATTTTTTAGTAAATTTCAACCTGGACAATACAAAGACGAGAGAAAAAGTGAGTGGTGGGTTAGTGCTAAAGGGCAGCCTCTTGAGATTTCACAGGTTTTTGAATTTGTTTGATTTGTCAAAATGTTAAATGGAAAGCAACGAAATTCAAACCTAAAGTAAATTTTCGTGATGCTGGTTTCCTACACGTGCCACGCGTTGAATCCACCAAGAGACTCTACGAGTGAGTCAAGGAAACTAAAGACTATGAAAAATACCAAATCTTATGAGCAAAGTTTGCAATGTACAATGTATTTCTTACATATATGTATATACCCATATCTTACATTACATATACAAATGGTATATTAAAGTCTGCAAAAGGCAAATAAGAACCAGAAGAAACCGTTTCCGAACCCTTATTTGTTATAATTTTCCTCTGCTTACAATATATTTTATATATGTTATATATGAACATCCAAAAAGGCGTTGATTTACATAGACGTACAGAAAGACGCTCGGAAAAACAGGCACCAAGAAAATACTTTAGAGATACTTCTATCTGCAAACTATTGAATCCTTTTTGAAAGGGTTCAAATCATTGGCCCTATCCTTACGAATAAAAAGAGTATCGTTTCCGAATTCGTTACAAATTTTAATGATGGCGTTGGCAATTACGATTAACATTAATTTAAATTGAAACTAACTATTTTAGATATGTATACTTCGTAATGCTAGCTTTTTAGTAAAATTTTATGTTTAAATTCAAATAAAAAAGTTGCAATTAAGCAGTTCTAAAGCGGATTTGGGATATTTTCTACACATATATGTACATAAATATTAGAAGATCCGATTTCTATTCATCTTGCTTGCAAATATTCTAATAAGATTTTCTTTAATGTGTGTGTGTGGGTGTGAGTGGGAGTGTGGGTATGTACTGGTGTGAATCTTATTATTTTACTATCTCATTTCCCCCTGGCCTATACAACCAGCTATAATAACTAAATTAAGCCTCTCAATATTGGCTGATGTAATCTAATCCAAAGTGCTGGGCCCAGTCAGTCGACACTAAATTGCAGATCCTTTGTGGCTCTGTTTTGCATGTTCCATTCAGCGGGTTCTATTTGAAGTGGCTGATGCTAATGTTACACCCTCGACTCGGTTCGGTCATGGGAAAGGGAGCGACCGAGTATGTGTAGCTAGCGTTAATTTACGACAATCCCCTGTCCCTTGGATTATGGCCCAAAAATGCAGCAGCACCAACAGCAACGGCAACAGCAGCGTCGACTAGGAGGTTTTCTGTGGTCATGAAATGAGTGCGCCTGAGTGCCACCTGATGTTCGTGGTCGATAACGATTTATGACACCATCCACAGCAGCAGTAACAATAATGTGACAGAGGACGGCTGCTGCTGTTGCTGCTGCTGCTGTTGTTGTCAGTGTCAGTTTGACATTGCCCATCCATTTGATTGTGTTCCTGCACACAAATGCAGAAAACTAGCTGGAAGAATGAAACGAGGATATGTCTGTATGAATGGATGAACGGACGTGCGGACATATGAGGCGTACTGAAATGAATGTCGCGACTTAGATGTTTATCACAGATACCCAAAACACAGAACACAAGACACAGATTGCGAGGCAGGGAAAGACAGGGTGAAAAGGAAGAGTAGGAGAGGAGGTAAAACGGAAGTCTAGACGGCTTAGACATTGGTTTTTGGGATATCCTTTTGTGGCTGACAGGTGTATACTGCTTACCAGCCCTCAATATTTTATAAAATTTTGTTATTTTCATTTTAATCCAACTACTTATATACATTTACTCACATATGTATATCTTGCGATGTATGTATGTATGCTTTTTGCTGCACTTGACCATGTGACTTGACCAGCTAGCAAATAATCAGCAGGTCGACAGCTAACAGCCAAACACAAAAGACAACTATCATATCACATCACGGAAGCCAATTCAAATGAGAGGTATTTGTTTTATTTTTATTTTTTAATCAGCAACTATTGTAGATAAATAATGCCGAAGCGACTCGATTGCAAGTTAACTTGGCTTAAAGTTTTTTATGATGAGCAGCATCCGCCACCTCAACCACCTCATCGGTCAAATTCAACCACTTAAACACTTGGCAGTGCGGCGTCTTGTTTACATACATATTCATATATATATATATATGCATGCATGTATATAAAAAAAAACGCATTCGTCATTTTGCCGTTGTTCCTCCTATCAAGAATTTAATTTCTCAGCCATAGCATTGAAATCATTGTTGAGACGAAACGACGAAAACTTTTATATCATTTCAAAAGTTTCAAACGCGTTGCACATGCGCAGCAGAATGAAGTAGCGATGCCAACGCCGACGCCAACGTCAACGGCGACAGCGACAGCGACGGCCAACGCCGACAGCAGAGTTGTGGTTGCCGCTGCACCTTGGTTCCTAACGCCAATTTTTGTTGGCATCAACTTGGAAAATTCATCAAAAAAAAAAAAACGAATTATTAACCTACTACGTAGAACTCGTAATATTACAAATATAAAGTACATTGTCTATATAAAACGGAATCAATCAATATTAATTTTTTCAAACTTAAAAGTCAAAATGGCTGGATAGTTTTGATAAACTTGGTGTCAACTAAAAAAATGTTTCATTTTTGCCTAAAAGTGATTGTAAAATATTTAGTTTTATTTAGACTAAAGAGTGCCTCAAAGCGCATATCTAAAAATTTTATAAAATTATTAATACTAAGCAGTTTTTAAATCATTAGGGAAATTACATAATTTGGCTAAAAATGTTTCGTTTAAATTGCTCATGAAGCTTAGACGAGTGGTAAAAGTCCAAATCTAGTCCTAATGTATAGGCCAAGCTTCAACCCGACAATAGACGATTGGTCCCAATGTGCGGTCCATAGATAAAATAAGAAAGAAAAAAAATACACCTGTCGCATTACAGCTAAATTTATGTCCACCGGTAGACCTTTACTTTGGCGCGGCTAGAAACGCGCCCCGAGATCTTGCTGAGCCGTGTGTTTGTGTGTGTGAGTGTGAGACGATTGCACGCTTCGATCGGGGTGATCGGTTGCCGTTTCGATTGCCTGATGTTCGGTGGGGGTCCAAGTGTTGAGACATTTCAGGTTTCCAGCTAGGCCGGTGCTGTTGTTGATGCGTTGCCTCTGGCCGTCGTCTGGGCCGCTGGTTTAACTTGGCAAGTTGCTTTTTGGTTTTGCTTTTATTTTTCTTTTTTTTTTTTGCGTCGTTTATTTTATTTTTGTTGTTGAAATAAATACATAAAATCGATCGAAAGTTTTCGTGCTTGACAACGACTCCGGCATTTGATTTCTTGAAGAAAAAAAAGCGCCGATGACGTCTAAAGGCCCCCCTACCCCTGCCCTTTCCACTCACCAACAGCAGCCAGAACAACAACAAATAAGCTTAAAAAAAAAAAAACAACACTTAAAACAGAGGGGGAAAAAATAGAATCTTGTAGTTAAAACTTGGACAAATATTTTACGGTACTCAAAGCGTCCACAAAGAAAAGAAACCATTTGCTAACTGTTTAGTCTCAAAACTATATACGATGTGCGATGATCTCTGATTAGCAAACAAGCTGCTGATGGTGATGCTTCTGCTTTGCCCCTAACCTCATCATTAAGCACAAAGCCAACAACCACAACAACAACTTGGCCACGTAGTGTACATTGGGTATTTGGCCAACTCTAGTGGCGAAAATTAAACAGCAAATAGTGCTACAAACACTCTTTAACGATACAGGACTACAATACTTTCTTCTGAAAGTGGACACTTTCTTTTCCAATCACTTTTCATATCCTTTTTCATAGACTCAATCTATATATATGTTTTATTTTTCAAAATAATAATTACATCTTCTGAAAGTGTTGGTATTTAATTATTTCATTCAAACTTCAGAACAGAATTATAAAATAATTAAAAATTAAATAAATAAAACTATAAAATAAGTAAACTCGTTGACTCACCAGAAGAAAAACACACAAAATCTGAGCGATTTGTAATTCATCACAAAATTTTGAATCGGTTAGAGTATTTAATTATCTCCTCCTATTTACTTTGCAAATCCGTTTAAGTTAGTTGAAGGTTTTAAGCTTATATGTTCATTTGGCTTGGCCCATAGCTGGAGGGCAATTTTTACCGACGACACTCGGGGAATTTTTTATTTATTTTTATTTTTTTTGCTTCTTTGTATGTTTTGCCTTTCTTTCAATCTTAGACAATGCTCATTTATCAAAATGTCTATTGGATAGAGCTTAAAATTTACGCTTGAGTTTTGCATTTGTCCACATGATTCATGCGATTCAATCGAATTGTCGTCATAGGTAGTAACAGCATTAGCATCACCTGCCCCAGAATGCCTAATTCCAGGCCAAATCTCATTTCGAATCCCAAAGCCAACTATGTGCAAGCGATCCAAATGCATGTATAATGAACCTGTTTAGGTTTAGGTTTTCCGCGGCAGTCGGCAGCATCCCTTAGAAGTTCAGTAGAACATGGTGGGAACGAACAACGCATGGATGGGAAAAGGTCATTGCCTATCTCTAGAACTAAAACCTAAACGCTATTATTAAAGGTCCACAAATCAATGAAGACTTTATCGAAGGGACAAGGAATGGGACTGCAACAGCGTCAGAGACAGCGTCGTAGACTCATTACAACAAATCTGGGATCTTGTGATTACAATAAAATACAGCAACAACAACCGAAAACCAAAAACCCAAAAAGAATATACAACAACAACAACAACAAAAAAGCCGCGCTTAGGAGAACCGAAACTAAAATTTATTGACAATTCGGCTAAGAAAAAAAAAACATAATGGACAGCTAGAAAGACAAATACCAAAAAGAAGAAAAAAACAACAAATTTGTGTCCAGCTGGGGAGAAAGGTAACGAAATAAGATTCGAAAATATAGAAAGTCAGCAAGTGCAAGAAAAATTCGTTAGGGAGAAAGGGCAGCAGCCCATAAATTTCATTCCGAGAAAGGGGAGCATCAGCAGGAGTAGGAGTATAAGAGTAGAAGAAGGGGACTAAAGTAAGATCCAAAGTCTTTCAGGATCTCGGGCGATCAAACATAAGGTTAGACGCCGCCGACACCGAAAATAACTTTGCCCTTGAGGGCCCAGACAGGTTTAGCCCAGAAAACCAAAAAAAAAAAAAAAAAAAAAAAAAAAAAAACCAAAATCAAAACGAAACCCAAAACGCACGAAAATCAAAGACCAATAATTATGCAAATTCTATAAAGGTATAGCCCAGGATTATCCGAATCGATCGCATAGAAGAAGCTGCTGCTCCGGAACTAACCTGATTTGCATTTCTCTATCACCCGTCTCTCTCTCGCTCACTGATTCTCATTCTCGCACTGTCTCGACAGCGACTTCTCTCCTGGCACTCGAGCAACACGCGTCAGCAATTGGGTTGAGGTTCCTTGTCCTTCATAATTTAAATAATTATGCCACTTGCTGGCTTCCTTTCTGCTTAGAGATTTTTTCTCTACCCTCTTTCTCTCTCGCTCATAGTCTTTTTGTTTCGTTTTGGCATAATTATGTAGGTCAAAAATTGTTTATTGACACGCAAGGGGCAGCCGAAAACAACAAAGAAATTTGCATAATTTTACGCTGCAGTCCAAATAAGCAAAACAAAAACAACAACAATAACTGAAGGAAGTAAGTCATCTCGCCGACTTCAATATACCATGGACCCCAAGTAAAGGGAATTTAAGAGACTAAATGTGTGAACTTAAACAACTCGCTCACTTTTAGAAGCACACTAGCGCCGCCTACGGCCAAGTCTGACCTTGGACGAAGATGAAACGGCTTTTTGGCAACTTTAATATGCCACATCACTCCCTTAGATGCATGGTATAAAAACAATGAAAAAGGAAAAACATTTGAGAGCAAAAATGGGAATACCCCAACCATCGGCACACAACACCCAACAGCTGTTAATTAGTTGGTGGAGGGGGGTGGGGGAGAGTTTTGCAAGAGGTCAAATCGGTAAAAGGGTTAAATTCCTTTCGTTTTTTCTACATTTTTTTTTTGCACCTGCTGTTCAAGAATTGAGACATAAAAAACGAAATTGTGAAGCAAAAATTGCAGGGAAATTTCGTTTGGCTTGTGAAAAAAATGTCAGCATAATATGTTTGACTTTTAATTTATGAAGTTTAATTAAGATTCTCCGAAGACTGTGCGCCCCAATCGCTTGACAAGCTGACTTTTCCCCCACTCCTAGATATATTTTATATTTGTTTGTTATTCTTTTTTATTTTTTTTTGCGCTGTATACTAATACTTTTATTCAGATATTTATTATTATTTTGCCCACACTTGGAGCAGAAAAACTGAACGCTAGAGAAACGGGTAAAACTAGTTTCGAAATAATAATAATTTTCCATGCAACTCGCTTGTTAATCGCTGAGATAAGAATCTTAGTCAGAATATGTGACCGAGGGAAACTGCATCCATCTGTGAATCGATGTCCTTTCAAATTGATAGATGGAACTACATTTCACTCATATTTGAACATATGTGTTTTACACGCTGCCCATAATTAGGCATAAAATAAAAAAGAAAAAGAAGAAAACGACAACGAAAATGGGAAAAAACAAAACCCTTGAAAGAATTTAGCAAAAAGTAACGCCCTGGATACTTGGCAGATTTCGATTCTCCATATATATATATGTACTTTCTTACAGTAGCGCACAGTCACGTCAACGACATATGTCCAATCTGAGGGTAACCACCACCACCACCACCACAATGCCCACACCCAGTCACATATACACACACACGCACACACATTGCGGGCATAAACCACAGCCACATGGGTTCAGTCTTCTTTAGTGTAGAGCAAAAGTAAACAGAGTTTCATATTTGCGATTTTTATTTGCAATCAATCATAAAATAAACTGCCTTGTCTGCCATGGGTTTTGTGTATTTTTTTTCCTAATGTTGTGTTTTTTTTTATTTTGAGGATTTTGTGGAAGGGACGAGATGAAAATGCGACTAAGGCGTGGAAGTGCGGATTACCGCAGCTCACAGCATGTGATCGATCGACAGAGGAAAGGATGGGTGGAGTTCAGTTGGTGGGGGATGGAGAGGCTGTTTAGGGGCTCAGAGACGCCGCCTGTGACACGTTTTTTCGTTTTTCTTCTTCTTCGTTTTGTTGCTTTGTTTTTCTAGTCACAGGAAGTGTGGGTTGTCATCGTCAGCATCATCCCCCCACAACAATCCAATCCAATCCAATCCATTCCACTTCACTTCTTGCCATATTCCGCCTTCCGAATCCGAATTGGCTTGAATTGCCATGCAAATGTGGCTTAATTAACTTGTTGCACGTCGCCCCGACACGCAGGCGCACTCAACAGCAGCAGCAACCGCTAAAAAATCCTTGCGAAACAGGCCGCACAAGGTGCCACACACTGGAGAAGAGAAGCGGAGGTAGAGACTCACATCTAATTTCCCAAAAGGTTGGCGCCGAACATTCCCATTCCCATTCCCATTGCCATTGCCAAGACCATTCCCTGATCTTGACCAATTCGCAAAGCCCTTTCTTTCTTCCTTAGTTCTTTTTGGTTTTGGGGCTGCTCTTTTTAATTAATTCGATATCACAACAATTTTTTGTCGGCTACCGGTCTTTACTTTAGTTGTTTTTATTCATTTCTTTTATATTCCCTTTTTTCCCCTTTTTATTTTTATTTTGTTTGCTTGGCATGTCATTTGCATTTCGAGAGACAGGCAGACAGACGGACAGACAACGACATCGATACGAATTTCATTCAGAAAAATAATTTTTATGTGCTGCTACTGCTGCTGTGTTTTGGCCTTATCCTTTTGAACTTCATTTGCATAAACGGCATGAAATAAAATCAACAGTTGCAGAAAGCAACAGACACAGTTAGCAGACAGGTAGACAAAAACGAGAGCAACCAACACAAAAATAAATATTAAAAAGCTAAGTGTGGCTATGTCAAAGTTTGTATACCCTAGCCATCATCAGCCAATAAATCTTATTCTTAAATCAAGTTTCAAATTAACTTCTGATAGTCTCTCAGTCACTCTGCCTCTGTTTATTTCGCTAGCCCATCAAAAATCCTTTTTCTTTTATTCGATTATTCATAAGCCTTATCTATTTGAAGATTTGTGTCTTGTTCCTAGATGCTTGAGACATGATAGATAATTGCAATCAATATGTCAAGTGCCAAATTTCTTAAATATAGTCCAAGACAACAAAAATGTTCTAGGATTATTCGTAAAACAGCTTTAAGTTCTAACTTGAGATCATAAAAAGTGAACTATCCTCTTGAAACATTTCAAGATGAGCATTCTGTAAAGGATATACTGAAACAGTTTCTCGACCGAGGAGCCAGCTATATGTATGTTATAGTCCTATTAAGAACACTAACGTATCTACTCTACCCATAAAAAGCTTAAATACTAACTTTCATCCCACTTCTTCTTTTAATAAACAGACTCTGAAGTCCGTGTTGATCAAAAATGTATACAGTTCATGAAGTCGGAAATATTCCTGCGTTTCAATCATCTGGCTAATATTAATATAACCCTCTTAAAGGGTATAAAAAATACATACACATGTAAATAAAAATTTATTTTTGGTTTCTTTTACTGTTGCACAGTGGTCTATTATGCTATGATTCTGGCCAGAAGCTATGGCTTTGAAAACTAAATTATATATGTATGTACTTCCAATACTTAAAAGAAAATTGTTAGTCCCAAATTTGAATCTGGGGATGAAGAATGTTAATTAATAATCAATGCAATCTAAAAAAAAAAAACTGTTTCTAATGTAAGAGGAGCAATTTTTGCATTAAGTACTCCCATGTGAAGGATAATAGCAGGCAATATATTTACTTGTCAACCTGCACCCACAAGGTATTTTTTAAGATAGATCTAAAGTTAGAGAATTTACATTTTCAGCCACTGTGTGTCGCAGGACGAAGAGATAAAGTCAAACGAGAGCCAAATAGCAGGCTTAGATTGCATTTGGCTATTGCTCGAAAATGATTTCATCTCATAATTTAGTGCTTTCAGTTTTTGGATGAATGAAAGAGTTTTAGTCTTTTTGTTTCTGCTGATTATCATTCAATTTGCCGGTATAACAATTGGTTGAATATCTCTCTCTCTCTTTCTCTTTCTGTTTCTCTGTCGTCTTTGGTGTCTTTAAGACTCAGCATGTGGCTTTAGCTAATTTTTGTGTCTTTCTGGTATAATCCTGGCAATATATTTTGCTACCAAAACATGAGGAATCATAATTAACACTCTAGACACCTCTCATGTCCTAGGACAAAGAAACCAACCTAGCAGATACATACATACATACTTACATACATATGTACACATGTATGAAGGTAGGTAGGAAGAGGAGTGAACCATTCACAATGATCAATCAGTGGCTTGTCACAGGACAGAGGCGACTCGGCGACTCACCACAGGAGGGCGTGCAAAAGACAAGATCACGCCTCTTAGACGCATTACCAAGACCGAAACCCAGAATTAAGACCAAGGCCCAGAGAAAGACAAAAAGGAAGAAGTGTGTAGAAAATGCCAATTAAGCGGCGTGACCGAAGACTAAAGCCACAAAACGAGCTAATGTGTCAATTATGTGGTTTAAGTTGCGCTTAGAGTTCACAACATTTTCAGGACAGATGGGAAAAAAAGTTGGTTTTAAATACTTGCTCGCTCTCCTTTCTTACAGTGTATTCCGTTTTTTTTTGTTTGTTTTATTTCACATAATCAATTGGGAACTAACATTTTACTGTGTTGATTTTAATAGCGGCGGTTAGAAGTAGGACAGGGGCAATCGGTGGCAGTGTTTTAACCAAAACAATAATTTCCTTCTGATTCTAGTGACGAATTGAGACGATGCTAGACGATGCGTCTCAACGTAGAAGAGTTGTCGACTTAATTGAAATTGATTTGTCCAAATGATGGACAAGCGAAACGGCATTTATGTATGCATTTGTCTCCCTGACCCGTGCCAGAAATTTTCTCTCGTTCGCCCCTCACTCCCTTCGGTTGGCACACCGAAAAGGAAGTTCCATTTAAACCAAAGAAAGAAAAAGAGAACCGAAAAATGAAAGAAAATATAATCAGTGCATTCAATGTGTATCTCTAAGATACATAAAATATCTAGCAAAACAGGCGGCACGCTAATTTTGCTCGCGTGTTTCCTCAAGTGGCAGTCACTATGCCACTTGCCGGGCGGCAATCGCATAAATACTCAGGAGAGGCCGCCCCTCTCACCGCCGTGTACGGGCGCAGTACTACTTGGCCCGGTGCTAGCTTTTTCAGCAATTTCCCGCTGAGCTTTGTTTGCTCATTGGGCGCATCCGTTTGCCGGTCCAAAGTGAGTGGAAAAAGACTTGAACTATGTGCAACTAAACTATGAACACACACATAAACATAAGTGGATAGATATTGCCAGAGCTAATGCCAGAGGCAGAGAAGTCCCCTCTGGCTGCTCCTCATTGTTTTGTCAATTGTCGTTGTTGTATTTGCTGCTGTTATTTGTCATTTGGCGTGCAAAGCGCAAATGTCTGAGATTGCACTTTATCAAGTCATAGGCAAAACGAGAAACGAAAAAAGAAAAACGAGAAAACCAAAACGAAATCCAACATCGGGAAAGATGTAGTAGATGAGGATTCCCTAACTGGGTCAGTCTGCACTTAAGCAAATTCGTGCGTTCCTCTTCACTTTGGCATTGGCAGCTACTTGAGAGATACTTCCACAATCTAGTCAGAGGAGTAGAGAGGAGACCGAGGAGGAACAAATATATGTGGCTTACGACCATCTCTCTCCATCAAAGATTGCAATCCCCATGTCTTTCTACGCCGAATGGCCAAGATCTTTGTGGCTAGGTTAAGGAGATGCCAGCTAATAATAGAGCTGCTGGATAAGGCGCACAGTAGCTCACAACAAATCACAAAATCGTTTAACAATAATTTCACGAAAGGAATGAAAACAAAACAACAACAAAAACACACAGAGAACAAGAGCTCGATGAGCTCGATCGTTTCACAGAGGGAAAATTATAGCGCGATCACTTAACTCACGAATCGCGATCGCGATCAGTTGGGGGCATTAAGATTACCTGGCTACTGGCAACGGAAGTTGCCAGCCTGGATCACCACCATCCCACCAGGCTGAACGCACGAAGCCAGAAGCTGAAGGTTAAGACGAAATCTTTAGTTGCAGGATCGGGTGATCGGTATGGATCGCATCTCTTTCTCACTGCTGCTGCTGCAAATGCGAAATAATTTTATTGAATAATTTTTCATTATTTTTCGTTTGAATTGAGAGGCAGCGGGCAGCAGGCAATGGACCAGACATGGACATGGATGGTCTCTGGCCCTAGTGCTGCTACTGTTGCTCCCGTCAAAAACAATAAAGTCCAAAACGAGCGAACAATGTAAATGGCAAGTCATGATTTTGCTGTTATGCGCTGTTAAAAGGGGCGCTCGCCGTTCGACACGATCAAGAACAGCAGCATCAGCAACAACAAAAACCACAACCACAACAACAACAACCACAACAACAAAAGTGTAGAAGGATTGAGAATTGAGGATGCGCTACCGCTGCCAATGGTCGACAACGACGTCGTCGACCATCATGATGATGATAATGATGATGATAATAATGATGATGAGGACGACGCCAACAAGCCAAAACAATGCACACAAGAGAACGTAAAACGAGAAGAGAATCCAGAAACAACAACAAAATACTTTACTCATACTTTATGCCCAAAATGTGCTTCTTGGGTTTGCCCAGATCAATGCAATTGTTTGCCCCTTTTTAGTCAAGTTGCTGCGCACTTCATAAGCAAATACAACAAATCCAAACAAAACGAAACCCCAGAAGAAGATCGAAAAGAAGCAGGCCAGGCCAAGAGGCAAACAATGGAAATAACCATGAGTTGATGATACTACAATATACAGTGGATAAGAGGGTGCAGAGCGAAGGTGGGCAAGAGGGAAGTCAAGAAGTCAGAAGGTAAGTTTGCCACTTCGATTGCTAACTACCGAAAATCTAAAATGGGTAAGCACCAACAATATTAAGACAACTTTAAATTAAAATTTGAAATCAATTGTTTTTTTTTTATCAGTTCAACAAATATTGCAAAGACATATGAATTAACTGAAGCTTCTGGCAATGCATATTACAGACTAGGAACTCGATTAATTGCAACTGATATACAAATAGATATAATAATATATGGATAGAATACATACTTATGTAAATATAGGTACTAGTAGCTGACAATCGTTTTGTCAATACAATAATTTATGGAAAAGGTTTTTATTGCTATAAAATACAAAACGATTTTCTGCCCATATAAAGTATATAAAGTATACATATATATTCTTGATCAGCACTACGAAGAGAGTTTATATAGCCATATCCGTCCTCCTCCTATTCCGCTACTGCACGCATCGGATTCAAAAGAATCGGACCACTTTATCATATGTAGCTGCTTAGGTACAATCGGTCAAAAGCAGTATATTTCATTTTTTATTTATCAGTTTACTTTACTTATTATTGAGTGACTATATCGTATAGTAATACTGCTACACGCATAAATTAGTTTTTAATTAAGTTCTGGGTTTTTAGTTAATGTTTGTATAAAGGAATTATATTCCGAAATACTCTGGAATTCCTGGTACTTTAAAAAGAGATTTTGCCAAAGAAAGATTGTCAACAAAAATAGGAATGCCTTAAATGTTACAAGTTGCAGTTGGTGAAAAACTTGCACAAAATATAACGCAAAAAACAATTGAATGAATGAGATGTGGTCTTTTTTTTTTGTTTTTTTGATTATCACGGTGTATTTAATTATGGCCTAGAACTGAAGCTTGTTGCAACGTAATTCAGCGTATTTGACACACTGAAGCGCTTATGGAGTTGAGAAACTTTTGCTGAGCCAACAACTTGACCTTGAAAGAAACTTTGGTGCCTGCTGGGGCATGGCCTGGCATTTTTGTATCATCAGTTAGGACAAAGATGCGAACGCATAAGAAGATTCATTCTCAAAACGTCGTTGAAGACGACCACGACTGGCAACAATGAAATGCGGCGACAAAAAAAGAGCCCCCATCCGCCAGCCCCCACTCTTGATTCTTGGACAATTCGCCAACCCTATATCATACCCGCTAGCGGTACCGTTTTGTGCGCATGCGTTGCGAATGGCGGCGACTTGCGGATGGCGGATGGCGGCTGTGGCTCAAAGTGAATGCCGCAATGTGCCCCCAAATGAACGAAGGCTGCTTGCTAAATTTACGCGTGTGCTAAACACGAGACTTCCACGAACCAAGTCAAAATCCAGCAGAAACCTTTTTTTGAATTGGCGTGGCCAAAGGCGAACCTTGTCGTCTGTTGCACAGTTCTCTTTACTTCTTATTGTTTCCTCCAAGGAAAAAAAGAAATTCTTTCAAAGCATCAAAAAGAGAGAAAAACCAAGCAAAACATTTTATTACTTTAAAGGACTACTCTATTGTTTCACAAAATTCGTCAAATGTGTTCCCCGTATGTCTTTCAGTCGATCAAGCATTTGAAATTTGTTTCACGGCCTTATGCACCCGAAAGTTTTGACCAGCCCCAAAAAAGAAAGATAAATAAGAGAAGAGGAAAGTGGGGAGAGAAACTGAAAACAAACATTAGTTTGAGCTCATTAAAATCAGACTGCTTGAATAGACATTCCATAGAACCAGAGCCTCCTTCATTTGGGGGCTCTGCTGTAGGTTTATGGGTTTTCGATTACAACGCGAAGGTCGCTCATTAAATGCCAAATAAAATTGGTATAAAAACTTCGACTCCAATCCGAAACAACATTATCGAAATTGGCTTCGAGACACTTGCGTGAGATCAGAAAACAATTTGTTTTGTTATTCATCTTCCTATTCATCTTATTTATTTATTTTTGGTTTTTTCTTTTTGATTTGAGATGCCAAAGTGTTAGCACGTTCTATGGCCCAAAAGCGACTTGACCCAAAGCTTTTTCCGAAACACTATAAATCATGCCACAGCAGAAGCTAAACAAAAACTAAATCAAAGTGCTCTTTTGGGGCTTCGCCTGCTGATATCGCGCAACAAACACAAAAACAAAAGCCATCCGAATAATATCGATGGATGTGGCTAAAGAGCTAGAAGAAGAGATAGACGAAACAAACCATAGACGAAGAAACCGTTCAGTAGTATAAAACGCCCCAAGCCCAACAAGCAACGGCTACAAAACCAAACAAAAAATACAACAACAAAAAGAAATATTCATTTGGTGGAAATAGTTACAAAATAGACAGTGAACATTGCCTAAACAGAATATCTTGATGATAAAGACAAATTTAGTCCATTAGGATATATTATATTTAAGACGAAGCAAACCATTTTAGTGATACTCTTTATGAGATTTGGCATAGTCATTAACAGTTTGAATAAACTAACAATTATTATAACGATAGCTTTTTATAAAAGTCACTGTTGGTCACTGGAGGATATATTGGTTTGATCCGGCTGAATCCAAGATAAATAATGACCAAGCACACATGCAAGATTAAGAATATATGTATATATATATAAAACTTGAAAAGGCTTTATGAAATTACTTACCAAATATCAATGAAAATTACATATTATTCATATAAATTAATCACAAATTATATGAATTTAGATAAAAGTTATTTCTTTAATATAAGAGTAGTAGAGATTTTTAGTAAGAGTTGCTGATGTATATGGAATCAATAAATTTAATTAAATGAATAATTAATGGATGAGTGCAATTTATTATTTTGTTCTAAACGAGCGTTCACTGTAGCCTGGGCCATAGTGTGTTTATGTGTGAGTTTATAAATCTTCTTTTAATTTGTGACAAGATCAACAAGTTCAAAGTTGTTTCAATCAATTGACCTCGCTGCTCCCAGAGGGGCTACAAAACATATAGACATGGTCTTAGACTATATCTATACATACATAAGTATGTATGTATGGTTATATGTATATGTACATGTGTGTATGTATGTATGTGTACATATATCTGCAAATTGTAAAAGATCAGACGAAAACGTTGACAGAGATGACAAATTTCAGCGAAATTTTCGCAATATTGTTGTGCTTGTTGTTGCCGTCATAGCCATTAGCGAAATGTGTGCACGTGCAGCATGCCACAGATCGCAAGTTGCAAGTTGACCTGCATATTGAGCGAGCTCAAGCTCAGATTTGTTGTAAGGCCTATTATTCAATTAAATCTGCTGAATGCAAGATCGGTGCGGATTGCAGTGAAAGGCCATTATATTGCGTATACGCACTGTGAGTGTGACTGTGAGTGTGCCAGCGTATGTGCAAGTGTAACCTGTCCTCAGCCAAAAAGACACAGATCAGACCCATTAACCCAGTTTTCTTTTATGTGTGACTCGCTGCTGCTGCTGCTGCTTTGTTTGTCTCAATTTAAAGTTCAATTTCATTGGCCCTGGTCGCAGCTATCAAATTGATGTGACAGTTTTTCTTGTTCGAAGAATAAACGTGTGGGTCATTGAGCTGATGTGCAATCGAGAGTCATCCAAGATAATAAAGGTAGTACACTTGGTATATGGTATATAAAGAAAGTGAGAGCTCTACTTACTTTTGTACATATGTATATTGGGATTATGTCATTATGGGAGAAAATGAAGTACAGTTAATATGAATATCAAGATGCGGACTAACAAACAATAAATCAACAGTTTTTTTAGGGCAAATTAATTCAATGCTAGTTGCAAGCACGCAAATCGTTGCCTAGAAAAATTGTTGTGGCGCCCAAAAGCACACAACAGTAGCAAAATCTCTGCACACACACACACACACACACAAGCACATACTGAAATATACAAACACACAGACACACACACACACACACACACACAGAGTCACAGACGCCCATAAAGTTTAATGCATAAAATATTGAATTTTTGCAGACGGATTAACCTTGACTTTCACTTTCGTTACTGCTGCTGCTGCTGCTGCTGCTGCACTGCGTCCTGTCAAAAGGATATAAACTTTGACTGTGACGCGACAGGCAGCAGCAATACAAATGTAGCCAAACAGTCAGACCAGAACCAGAACTCAAAAGCCAAATCCAACCCAAAACCAGAACCAGAACCAGACCAGACCATACCAGACCAGACCAGGCCAGGCCAAGCCAGGCCAGACCAGGACATTTGTATGCGACACAGATACACAGGAGACTGACTCCAAATCGGAGAGTGTGAGTGCGAGTGACTGAATGAGAGACCGAGATAGAGAGTCGAATGCGTTGGCGGTGGCTATGGCTAGAGCGAGACAACCCCACATGTGGTGCCTGAGAGGAAAACTCTTTACTAACTGGCTAAAGCTGACTCGTCCTGTTTTTTTTTTATGCCGCGCAACGCTTCAAACATTCGTCCTTGGCGGCGACGAAAAATTGTTCTCCCTCTCCTGGCATTTTTCTCCTTTTTCTGCTTTATTTATATAAAACACATATATGTATGTATATTTTGTTCTTTTTTTTGGTTTTGAATAATTCATTTGGCTACATAGCTGAAGAATGGGGTTCAAAAAGACGGCATACACACACACGCGATGAGACGTTGCAATCTGAATGCCAAACCTAGGCAAGGCGAGAAACATATGTATGTATTTTGTTTCAGTCAGCCAGCAAGTTGGCATTCACATGTTGCTTAGTTTGTCAAATTGTGTTGCAATTAAACAAAAACAAACAAACAAATACCAAAAACCACTTGCAACAAGCAGGCAACTGAACTGTACGAAAATAGTTGCGTACGAAATAAATTATAAATAGAAACTGGTGTAAGGACTAGTTCCTGTTTAATATGCAGGATGCGATTCAGTCTCCCCCACACACATCGGCAGCGGCACTCAGGAAACGACCTCGTTACAAAACTGGAGCTTCACGCGTCTAAAAGATGGAGCGAAAGCGCTCACTTTATCAAAAAAAAAAAAAACGACTGCATTTTTCGATGATGATGACGATGATGGGGATGCCGCCGCCACCGTTCTATCTATGTCTCTCTCTCTCTCAATCTCAATCTCTCTCTCTCTCTCTCTGGTTTTTTCTAACTCATGTCCTGTCATCTTCTCTGTGTCTCGTCCTGTCTGCTGGCT
This sequence comes from Drosophila paulistorum, assembly GCA_018152135.1. Taxonomy (NCBI): domain Eukaryota; kingdom Metazoa; phylum Arthropoda; class Insecta; order Diptera; family Drosophilidae; genus Drosophila; species Drosophila paulistorum. Next base: position 6,618,533 of record JAECXG010000606.1, on the reverse strand, counting down.
TGTGTATGTTTGCCATCCTGTGGCCCCGCGCTCTTCAGTGTGTGTGTCGGTGTATGCTGTATGTTGTGTAGGTGTTGCGTGTTTGTGCATTTGAGCATATGATTAAACTACATTTTCTTCTGTGTTTTCTTCTTGTCCCCCTTTTTTTTACTCGGTTCTTGTTCCTTTTTTTTTACATTCGTAGCCAAATAAAAAGGGGTTAACGACACTTGCCATGGGAAAGACACCTGGCTGGCACTACGATGCATAGCTGGACGAGATAAGCATCGCATAAGGGTTACAGGGAACAGGTTAAAGGGCACACACACACACACACATACATTCACGTGTAGGAAACAATGCCTTAAGCAGCAGTGAAGAAGTCCTCGACAACGCAGTGTCACTAGCAATTTCTCACGCAGTCAAGTAGGAGGTTTCGCAATACCGTTTCGTCATTCATACATTCTATCAGCAGTCTATCATCATCTTTATAATTGCCATAATGTTCATCTATTGATACCGTTAACAAATCGTCCCCCGCGTTACAGTTAGAAATTTCCCTCAATCATGGGAACACATACATTTAGCGCAAAAAATATTACATTAAAATTTGTTGTCCAATAATAAATCCATTCCCATGCCTTAACTTTACGAAGATTTGAAGTCTTTAGTAACTTGGCATGCTCATCAGAACAAAAGGTTATCTATTAGTATGCCGACTGATCTGAAAGTCGTTTGGTTGTTTATCTAATGTAATTATGATTCTTTCAGATCTATAGAAAAGCGACTCGAATATTAAATGTACTAAATATTATGCAGAACTCTTTCAATATCTTAGGCAAGGCCTTTCCTGACTTAAGTAATCCAAATCTTTTGTGGCACACACACACACACACACATACTCACACATTCGCACTCGAACTAAGCACTACCAAAATACCCATCCCATTCCATTTTCTGTTTCTTGCCCCAACCCAGTCCCATTGTTGGAGCTGGAAAAAAGACTTGTGTATCAAATGTTAGCCGTTTAAACTTATATCGACCCGTACAGCTCTTTTGCTCTTTGTTGTTGTTGCTGCTTTGCCCATCCCTCTAATCATGGTCGCATGGTAATTTATGACATTTTTGTGCGTCTTTTGTGTCGCGCTTGTATTAAATTAAAAAAAAAAAAAATACAAATTGAAGAAGAAGTAGAGGAAGAAACCCTCTCAGACAAGTCCAAAGTCAAAGAGTAGTCTCTGATTTTCACTTGCCAAGACGAAGACGAACGAAAATTCAAAACGTACGCACAAGATCTAAGCGGCGATCATTTGGATTTTGTTTTTTGGTATCGATTTATTTTGAAGGTATACATATATATAAGTATATATATATGCATGTATTTTTTTCTCTTCTTCGTTTTTGTTTCGTTTTTTGGCCCTTTTGCGTTAAGGCTAAGGCAACGCCGAGTAGAAATAATAATAATAATAAAAATAATGATAAGGTTGACCTGTTGTTAAAAGGCATTGAATGCCCTTTGGGTAATAATTTATTTGTGGGACACCAGAGAGCTGATCGAAGCGGAGCCAGAGCTCGCTTAGATTTGGTTAGACGTTTCTGTCTTCTATGTCTGTTTGAAACCAAAAACTTGTTTAAAGTTTTTTTTCTGCTTTTTTTCTTTTAGTATTTAAGTTATTGGTATGGGCTCCATGGTGATATCAGTTTTCTTGATTTGATTGGGTTCGCTTAGTGAAAGCTAAAAGAAGTCTCGGCTTCTAACTGTCGATTTGTGTGGGGGAGAGAAAACTATACAATTTGGATCGTGTGACAAAAGCTTCGAAGGGGGAATCGATTACTGTTTTTCAGATCGATCGATTCATTATCTATGATTACATGCAATTAGACAAAAGTGAATTTCAATTGCAACAACCAAACAATACAAAGAGCAATTCCACATGACTTGGAACTCATAAAAAAATGAGTTGTTATTGGCTAATTGCAGGTACTGGACCAGCAAATAACCGCAACAACAACAAAACAAAACAAAAAATAATGTGAAGCGTTTAGACACCCGGGCTAAGTGGATTTAAAGTACGTGACATAAACTATAATTGGATCTATTAGATATATCTGATTTATTGCCTATGACCCGATATTGAAGTAATTGTTATTCAATTGATTTAAGAGACCAAATCTATATATATCTATATCTATGTATATGTATGTAAAACATTAACTAAAGCAACAATATATTTTTAATTTGGTTTACTAAAAACTTAATAATATTTAAGGTAATTAAGTGCAGCATTAAACTTCTAAGAGGTTTGTCTTTCAGCTAATTATAGAATAATCAACCCAAAGTTATAGTTTGTCAAAAATAAAAATTTTTCAAGATGCTGTCAATAAAATAGATTTAAAACTATTAAGTTAAATTAAAATGCAAGTAACGCCAGAGATCAGTCATGCTATTTGCATTAATAAATTATAAATTCAAACATATCATTAAGTAATGAATACATTTTACATATGGTTTTAACTGCATTAAAAACATTATAACAATTAAAACAAAATACATACATAATAATCATTTTTTAAAACAAACAGAAAAACAAGCAACAAACACATGTATTTGCGCCTTTTGTTGCCTCTCCCTGCCGTCTTCTTTTTTGTATATATATATATTTTTTTTTTTTATGCCAAAAAAACAAAAAAGAAAACAACTGAAATGATTGAAAACAAAAAATAAAATTCGGACGCGCGCCAAAACGCTGCGTGTATCGCTTAAGTAATTAATATTTTAACACTTGGCACCAAAAACCCCAAAAAAAATGTAAAAAAAAGTACTGCACTGCATTATTTTTTACATTTATTATTGTAAATTAATACAAAAAAGGCATAATTGTTTCTGAATTAGATTAGAGTGATGGATAGCAATCCAATTGAAATGCAAAATAAAAAACAATTCTATTCATATCGAAATCAACGAGACGATTATGAATATGATGTGAAAGATGACTAAAAATGAAATGTTTCTGAAATACTTTTAAATGTCGCCGACTGTGGTATACCATGCACCAAGGCATAAAGGGATCCATAGGGGAAAGTCTGGTTGGTCAATGTTTCGAATCATTTGTAGTGAATCTTCAAAGTACTCAATCATTCCAAGTCAATCATTCATGTTTACTTAGCACCATTTTTGACTTAATAAGGGAAACTCGATATAGTTCTGCTGATCAAGAAAATATATATACCTTATATAATTTAGCGACTTAAATAAACCACTTCACCCTGCGGATCAATATACTTATTAAAAGCATCATAAAAATAGATTTTACGTAGGCAAAAGCTAATTAGAAAAATAAAATTGAATCCTTCTATTAGTTTAAATTTGACATATTCTGTGTGTTGTGTGTGTGTGTGGGTTGAATATGTAATAATAATTAACGTAGTTGCATTCTCTCATTAGCAAAACATACATTTTCTTGATACTTTTGACGGACGGACGAGCTTATTGATCTTAGGGCACTACTACATATACACATATGTATGTATATATAGATATTTCAATCATATGCATATTATTATTATTTTATATTTTATATTTTATAATGTGTGTTTGTACATATACATACATATACATATTTTGTTAAATACCAAACGGAAATGAGCTTCATTACCAAAACAAACAGAGAGAGAAAGAGATGATGATGATGATGACGGACTCTGAGTCTGAATCTGAATCTGACTTGTGACTGACTGACTAATGTGTGTAGAATGGGTAAAAAAAAAAAACAAACAAACAAATGGCATGGAAATGGAATACCTGTTTGTTGTTTAATTATTTCGTTTGCGTATATTTCGAGTGTGTGTGTGTGTGCCTTTTGACTGATTGTCATGAATTAATTTTTGTAGCCAAGCCTTAGCTGAACTTAATACAACACACACACACACACACACACGCACACAAGTTAAGTCTGTTTTCGTATGGAATTTCATTCATAAATCGAGCCAAATTGAATTGTTTTTTAAAGTGCAAGCCTCTCTTCGGGGCCATAAGCGAGAAGCAGAGTCATTAAAGTTCAGCACGCGCCCAAAGATGATTGCAGAAATTGCACCTACACACACGCACAACCACAGACTCTTACAGGGCGGATGGGACGTTGATGCTGCAAGAGATGATGGGAGGGGGGGAGGTAGAAAAAGTGCGTGGTACTTGGACTTGGAGAAGACAGACAGGCAATCGCAATCCCCCAGACATTCATCACAGATCAGACGAAGACGACGAAGACGAAGACGACGAAGACGAAGACGACGACGACGACAAAAGGCAGTCAATTTTTCTGCACCAAACACAAGAAAATTAGTTACCCACCGAGACGGAGCTGGAATCGAAGTCGGAGTCGTAGTTGAAGTTGGACTCTGAGCCTTGCCTTTGGCATAAATCACTTGACAGGAAGCGTTGCAAGCCTTGTTGCGCCCACAACAAACCAGCAACACAGACAAACACTGGCACATGCACACAGAAAAAAAAGAGTGCAAAAAGGGCAAGAAACACACACACACACACACACACACAAAAACAAAAAGACAGAAACAACAACAAGCACATTCTCTACTCTATCTTTGGCCATTAAAAGACATTTGTTTGTCTGCAGTTGCAGCTGAAGCGCAGCCATTGCAAATTGAAATCGAAATCAGTTAACCAAAAGGAGCAGCATCAGCAGCAACAGCTCGTCATTCTCATCCCCATCTCCATCTCCATCTCCATTCCCATCCCCATTCCCGTCAGGCTCATCATTTGCTACAGGCCATGTTGGTCTGGACGGGTCTCTGGTCAGTTGGTTGGACCTGCGTAAGTGCTCTGGTTGACCACGGACCACAGCGCAAATATGTTAAAGCGGAGGTTTTTCTCTCTTCTCTCCTCTCCTCTTTTCACTTGTTTCTTCTTTGTCTCTGTATCCGTCTCCAGTGTGTGTGTTTTTTTTTGTGCACTTTGACTTTGCTGAAAGGACATTCGCGCGGGCGCCCCCAAGAGACAGAGAAAATGCCGCAGAAATAATTCTTTCTGTTTTTGCTATATTTGTTTTTCTACTCTCGGTTGTTTTTTTCTTTTTGGTTTTGGGTTTGGTTGTTTCATTTTTTTCGGTTTTGGCTGATGTGTGTGTGTGTGTGTGTGAGTGTGTGTGGCTTGTGTGTGGGAAGATAAGTGGGTTCAGTTGTGGAACTAATGATGCTGGTGTGATATGTGATGAAATGTATACAATGTTCACTTTGTATGTTTGTTTGTACTTCATATGAAATTGGCATTTTTCTTTAATCTGGTTTAAACTATCAAGTAATTTGTATACCCTTTTACAACATATATCCATATATATCCATTTGTTTTTCTACTATGAAATGAAAATTTATTTAGATCTCTCAATGGGAACACTTTGTTTCACCTTCAATTAGGCTATTTTAGATCTATGGGCCATAAACAATGAAAATATGCTACGTTGTTGTTGTTTTTTAGAAGACATCTATCAATATTAATTATTTTGTTTTTTGTTTTTGTTTGTTTTTGCTCTTACATCAAATGCTGTTGTTGTTGTTGTTGAAATAGAAAGGCAACATTTTTTAGTCAAGGCTGTGAAATGAAAGTTAATTAATATGATTAATATATAATAATAGTTGAGAATTGTAGCAATCAACTTGATACAATCATAAAAAAGTTTCTAAATACATACATACATATATAAATAATATACAAATGGGAAAATAATCAACATCCAAACAAGCTAAAGATAAACACCAAATTGATAATACTTTTTGTTAGACATATAGGAAATAAATCGGAGTTCATCTTGGCAATTCCCATTTAGATTAGTGCCCTGATAAATTAACCATGTAATGTACCCATACTATGGCAAAAAAATAAACTTGTTTAACTATATAGAAATTACTATATATTTTCGATATATTCTCTGATGCAGCTGGGCCTTACAATCCAGTATCTCCAGGTATAGTCAGGTTTTTCCACACAATTAGCCGCTTGATTAATTATCACAACATTTTCAAAAGCCCAGATCTCTGCATAATTGGCTATACATATAGATAGATGGGTACAATCAAATGGAAGCTATAAATATATGAGCGAAACCACAAAATAATCCCCAATTCCTCTTAAAGTCATGCATATAATTGCTCACATCGTATCATCTCAAACCGTTTGACACCGACTGACTGGCTGAATGGTTGTTATATGGATAGCTTTAACGGATTCGGTATCATTAGGGCGCTTAAAATTGTATAATAAATCGGACAGCTGCTGCGAGTACAAAAAAAAAAGATGTTCGATTCCTTGTCTCAAAGGCAAAATGAATAGAAACGGGTGCGCTGCGCACGCGCCTTCGATTACATAGCAATTCATTTTCAATTTAAAATACCCACGCTCTCTGCGACTCCTTCTTCAATCATAGCTAAGCACTTGGAGCAGCCCCCGCCAACCCTGGCCACCAACCCCTTCCATCATTAGGCTGGCAGCCATAATCAATCACTAGACAAACTTTCGCAGTGTGTTTTGACTTGGCTTTAACGCTGCTTGCAGCTGAAACAAATATGCCACTAATTACAGTCTCAGTCACAGCAGTTTCAGCAGTCTCAGCAGTCTCAGCCATGGCTCTCAGAGTCAGAGTCAGTCGCAGTCGCAGTCGCAGTTGCAGTTGCAGTGTTGCGGTTAAGAATGTGCATTATGTGTACATTATGCAACTCTCTGGCTCTGCCGCAAACGGCCCAACCTTATGTGCAATAATTTTGTATATTTTGTTATTGTTGCATTTTGCGGCTTTCTGGCCATTGTTTGTTGGCATGAATCGCTGGCCACTGAATATCTCTCGTCTCTTTTTGCGTCTCGTCTCTGTGAATCGCCTTTTTATACACAATTACATTATTTATCGTTTAATTAACTCAATCCGCAATTATTTCAATTAAAAATGCAGCTCAGCCGTCGCTGAGTAATGCACAAACACAGAGACAATGCAATTCAACTACAACCTGGTAGGGCTGGGCGTGTGCCGCCTGGCCACAGCTGACTCAGCGATGAATAGTTCAAGTCAGTCGTCAATTTTAGCGTCTCACATCAAAAGTATCTAAATCTGACTGAAATTGCAGTAAATACAAAATTGTAATGAAATTAAAAAGATATTGAAATGAGAAGTTGGAGTCAAACTAAATTAAATAGTAACAAAACGGAAATAAAAATAGAAATAGAATTGTTTGACATTAAACTTGAAATTTGTTTGAGATGAATATGTGGGTATGAAAACTTGAAATTAAATTGAAAAGAATTGACATTGTACTAAAATAAACAACAGAATTGTTGTCCTACAGAATTAGTAAGAGTCACAAGGTTTTCCCGTAGTCTCTGCTATTTAGCCGTCATTTAAGAAGCATTTGTAATTAAAACCAATGAAAATAAGCGCCAAATTAAAGCCAGCTGAAATCAAAACACCAAGTCGATCAGCTAAAACGATAAGCCTCAGCCATAAAAGCCTAATCAAAAAGCCGCTCAAGACACTTGTTACCAGAGAGAGGTAAGATGTTTATATCCATAAATATATTTGTTTCAAATCATCGTCGCCTTAGCGAGTCTGTAATTAAGCCCCAGAGCTGCTTTTGGTTTCCAATGCGACACGAAATGTTAGATTTTGGAAGAGTCTCTAACAGTTTTTGTTTTTTTTTAGTTTGGGATTTTTTTACATGTGGGCTAAGACCAAAATTTATGGGCAGCTACCCCGAAGTTTCAGAGAGTTTGGTCATGGCGTTGATTAGGAAAGGCCAAGAAAGAAAAAAATAACTAACACACAAAATTATACATATACACCTATGTATATATATATATATATGTATGTATGTATGTATATAAAGCACAGAGCACAAGTGACACGGCACACAGCATGGCGCAGACGCAGTCGTCGTCGTGGCCTCCACCGGAGATGTCTTTGTGCCCGAAAACCATTTGCCGCCATTTGGCTGAGACTCTTCAGCTTTTTCTTCTTCTTCGGTCTTCTTTTTTTTTGTAAATTTATGTCTCATTGAGTTGACAAGCTAAAGAATGGGCTAACCTATCCATAGCACTAACAACAGAAACGACAACAACAACAACAGAAATCTATTTCAATAAAAAGGCGTACCGCTAAATTCGAAAGTTACATTTTTGGAAATTGGAAGATGACTCCCAGTCCAAGATGAAGTCCGAGTCCGAGCTCGAGTTTGAGCCCAATGTTGGATCGAAACTGCTGTCAGGTTTCTTTCTCATTAAACTTTTGTCTTGCTGGCTTTTTAATTTAATAGAGTTGAGCTTTTTACGATGCTAAAAAAAAAAAAAAAAACACAAAATACAAAGTATATATAGATGAGATCCAAGTCTAAATGAACTAGAAGTCAAGTTCTTTTTGGGCTTGCCTTTTGATATTTGTCGCATAAATTTGCAATTCATTAGCTAATTTTTTTTTTTTTTGTTTAGCCAATTTTTAGTAGTATATCGAAATGGCATAATTTATGCGACAAGTTTAAATCTGTTTCTTTTATTTTTATTTTTTTTTTTAGCTTCGTATTATTTTTTTGTTTTTGTTAGTTTCCCCATTTTATTTAGTTGATTGTGATTAAATTTTAATGGGTTCATTGATTGCTTTTGCCTATTTACACGTGGCCACCTCGACGAATGATTCAATTTAATTCAAGCAAATTTATCAATGGAAATGAATAAATCCCTCCCAGAGTACGGCCGAGGTGCTTAATAAATTTGTTAGCTAATTTTGTTAAATGCAATAAATTTCAATGAAAATGTACTAAAAACAAATCAAAGCCACGCAAGGCTAACAACAACGGCCAGAACGAAGATGAAGTTAAGAAATTGCAAATGTTTTTTTGTTGGCTTGCCATAGTGCACTTTGTTTAGTTGTTGCCATGGCAATAATACCCTGTAATCCAAAAAAGAATCTTTCTTTGGCCTCCTTTGTAACTTTAAAGGAGAATTTATTTTAGCAAACTTACAGCAAATAAATCAAAGCCTACAATAGAAACACGTATGTATATGTAGATATACCTTATTGACTATTCTATATGGAGCAATATATAGACTATACTAAGAGGCATTTCATAAGTCGTTGCTGTTTGTTTTATTTCGATAATGCCAAAGCGTGAAACAAACTACATATGTAGCAATAAAAGCATTGACCGAAAAGAAGAAAACACAACACAACAAAAACACAGAGAGCTCAATAAAACGCAACAAGAGCAAGCGCAAGAGCAAACAGCCAGCAAACATCAAACACGATTTGCTCAAATGTACGCAATTATTTATCAGACTATTGAGAGCAAAGCAAAGGAACCAAAAGCCAAAAACCTAAACGGAAAACGGCATCTAAAGCCATTGCCTGGCCAACACTTGCCCAAGAGCCGGGCTATGACAAAGGGGACGAGCGAAGGAAAATGCGAGATTTATGCACTCTCCACCAGGACGAGGACCCTTTTGTCTACCCAAGCGTAGTGGTGAGTGCTCCTACTGCTGCTGCTGCTCCTGCTCCTGCTCCTGCTGCAATTGAGTAGTAAAAAATAATTTCGCTTTATGAGATTTATGTGGCTTGTTTGCACATTTGATGTTCCCTCTGGATCACCAACATTAGCAGCAACACCTCAAACTGGAGCTCCAAACTCAAGCTCGACATGGTCAACTGTTTAAACAAGAAGAAGATCAAGTCGTTGCTGCTTTTGTTGTTGTTGTTGTTATTGATGGCGTAGGTTTGCTTCGCTCAGCATATATGTATATAAATGGCATATATATACATACATATATGTAGGTATATACAGTTTTGTTGGGGGGTGGAGAGGGGAGATATGGGGTCTAAGACCGACCACGCCCTACTTTCTATTTCTAAACGGCTTTTATTTGGTATACACGAGAGAAATAAACTAACATAAACGTAAAAAAAAAGTGAAAAACTTTCACCCAAAATTGTCATCGATTTTAATTTTAGTGCCTTAGCTCGTTTACTTATCAGAGGGCCCCTTCCCTTTGTTCATCCTATTAAAAGAAGCAAACCTATATGAAATCCCAAAATACATTAAAACACACACACACACACACTCCTTTTATTGTTTTTATTTAAATGGCAACAAAAATAAATAACCAAATGCTTAAATACATTTGTTTAAAACAGAATTTTCCAGATTAGTCACAGAAGAATACTAATTCATTAATATATAGTACACATACTAAGTGAATTACGTCTGAAGCCGACATTCTATATGCATCCATCCTATCTATATATGTAATTTAAATGATCTAAGATGCTTTCTTCTATGCGTCTGACCAAAATTAATTCGCCTTATTTATAAAGGTCTACGAAAATGGCCAAAGATAACTTTATAAAAATCTCTTCAAGGGAAATCGTTTGCCGTATAATTATAATTGACAAAGTTTCAGCACAGTTACAAATTTAAACTTGTGAATCCCAAAAATTCAACTGACTGCCTTGATTTAAGCAAAACACCATGGCGTATGAGTAATATTTTCTTCTTAATTCAAATATTGCATATATAAGCATATATTTGCCAGTTGTGGTCGAATATTTTTATAATTAGCAAGCAACTTGAAAGCCTAATCTCTTTGCAGAACAAACTTTCCATAGATCCAAGTGAGCCAAACGACAAGAAAAGAAACAAATATCAAGCTCTATATTAGCTCCCATAAGCTGGCAATCATATATTTAATCGATTTTAAAATGTTCATAAAACGCACATACACACACACACACACACACTACGCACACAAACACACACACACATACAAAACTCAAGAGATATGGACGGACATACAATGATGATCAGTTGGCATCTTGGCAACTGAAATAAAATTCGATTTTTTATATCGTCGTTGACCTTCGTCTAATAGGAAAAACAACAACACCAGCATCAACAACAACAGCAACAATTTTAACTTTTAACTAATGAAAGAAAACAAATTTATAGGCATCATAATTATGCAAAATTTCAAACGTTATCGAAACCCCCAACCCGAGAAGCAAATAGATATAGAGGGAGAAAGACAGGCAGAGGGAGAGAGTGAGAGAGAGAGAGAGTGTGAGAGGGATAGCTAGGCACATGATACAAGCCAAGTTTTTTCCATTTTGTTGTCAAATTTTGTTTTTGTGTCTGTCTCTGTTTTGGCTAATAGTAAGTTATGAAGTCGAAGAAGAGGCCGGACCGCGTCGGGCCAAGCCGAGTCACATACATACATAGATGATTGCCGTTTGGGTCCAATCAATTTCTGGTTAATAAATTTTGCGACAAAAAACAAAAAAAAAAAATTGTCAACAGCCACAAAAGACAACAAGGTATTTATGACAATGTTGTTGTTGTTGTTTTAGTTGTTGTTGCTCTTTTAATTTTTTTTTGTAGTGAAATTATTGTTGTCTCTGCTGTGCATTTAGTTTGCCGCTTTTTGCGGCTTGTTGTTGTAGTTTTTTTTTTGGTTGTTGTTGCTGCTTTTTTCGAGTATTTCAAAAACGGCACGTGCGCCTGTGTCAGGTTTTTTACGAGCGGCTAATTTTGTGGCTTGTGTTTGGGTCTTTAGTTTTTGGTTTTCGTTTGGTTTTTTTCTGCCTTAGATCTGTGCTGCTTTAAAAGTGTTGTCTCCATTTTTATTTTCGACATTTTTTTTTTTTTTTGTGTTTTGTGGTCAAAAAATTAAGTGTCTATAACCAAGTATACAAACATATTAAGTGGAAATAGATATGGGTTAGGCAAAGTCAAATCAATAAAAAGCATCGAAATAAAAAAAAAATCTCTATAAAAAATGTGTGTATATGTTTTTGATTTCGCTCAAAATTACTTTTGCTAAACTATCTGATGGATTGATTTGTCGAAACACGCGGATTGAGTTGTTTGACAGTGACAAACAAGCCCGAAGGAGGTAAGACAAGGAGGAATGCTAATTTAGACAATTTCAACCCCATAGTCGACCCTTAGATACCCTTGCTGCCAAGCCAAGAACGACAGTCGATATCCGCTTCGGAAGAGTATATCCAAGAGTATATTACTAGCCAAATGATGACGTTATGCCAATACTATACACAAAATAACATTTGAAAACTCTAAAGATAAACACAAGGTGTAAACTGTACACTTAAAGTAATTGTAAAAACTATTAAAAATACAAACATATGTAGGTACATAATATACAATAGTGAAATTGCTTTTAAATATGCCATTTTGTGGCACATCTCTTGAGATTTTAATTTGTGAATAATATTCAATCAAAACGATTTTTAAACAAACTTTATTGGTTGGCCATTATAGCCATTTAAATAAAGAAAAATCTTTGCCGTTTTTCGCATTTTAATTTAAATTAATAATGCCAAATAATCTGATGGATTGATTTGTCTACACATTGTTAGTGGCTTTGAGGTTCAGTTCATTTGAGATTTTGATTTACAAGCACTTGGTAAATGGCTTTTAATCTTTATGCAACTTCCATTCATTGCTTCCTTTCTTCAGTCATTCATTCGTTCATTCATTTATGCAAACTGGTAGCAATGCAATTTGCCTTCTGCAAAACCCATAAAATTGGCCAACGATCGCTCCATTAGGCTTGGACACTCCTTTCTTCTCTTCCTCTTGTTTTTACTTCCACCTCCTCGTCATTGCAATCGTCTTCGTCGCCGTCATCATCGTCTTCTACTCGATCTGTTGTGTAATTGTCAACTAGCACGATCAAGAGCAGCAGCAACACCAAGAGCCAAGAGTTGGCCAACATCAACAGCTCATCAGGCTCAACAACACTAAAGAGGACTACGTCGACGACGACAACGACGACGTCGTGGCCAGACAACTCAATAAACAGACGGTTACACCTGACCACAAAAAGCCATTGCCAGGGTCGCCTCATCAAAGTCCCCTCCCCTCTCTCTGTTCGCATCTTTAAACCACTTTGATTTCATTTCATTTCGTTTGGCTGTGGCCTTTTTTGCATGCTTATTGCCCGTTTTGATTGCAGGCGCTACAGTATATCCCAGTTGGCCGTCGCCTGTTGCCAGTTTCGCAGTTACGATTCCCGTTCCCGTTCCCGCTCCCGTTCCCAGAGGCTGTTAAGAAGGCGTTAAATGCATGATTTGTGGCCACAGTTGGTTAATGGTAATGAAGCTGATGGTCAGTAAGCCAAACAGGCGTCGACGAACTGATGACCAAAACGAGCTGCGTTCAGTTCAGTTATATTTAATTTAATTTTTTTGCTTTGGTTTCGCTTTTTTTTGTGCTCTCTGATTTCAATTAAGCCTTTTCTGTATTGGTGAAAATTTTATTGCCTTGTCCAAAAGTGGGTATAATGATTAAATGATTGAATGGATTTGCTAGTCAGTCGAACGCGACAATGAAAAAAAGGGAAAACTCTAAATACGAAAAAACCAAGAAAACTCCACCAGTTGCTAAAAAGTTCACTTGACATTCATCTGAAATCAAAGAACGATTAGTTTTCTATAATCTATAAACTGATTTTGTTTTTTCTTTGATTTTATATTACATTATAGCCAACACGTCTACTTAAATCTACCTAGTATCCCTCTTTAATTAACTTAATAATTAACCACGGTTTTGATATTAGTGCATTGAAGTGAATCAATATCCTTATTCCTTAATATGAACTAATACAATCCCAATTGGTTATCCCCTTTGGCGGCTCGTGGATATAGTCATTAAAAAGTCTGACAGTAAATTTTAAATTTTTAGCTACTTACCAATATGAATGCTAAGGGTTAGACCTACAATTTTTGATGATGATACATCTAATTTCTAAATCATTACCAATCAAAGTCTCCCTTTTTATTGTATTAATATTGCTTTAGTATCCTTTAGGTCCATAAGCATTCAATAGGATGCAAGGTATAGGGTGGCGAAAGAGTTCCCAGTAATTGTCACACATATCGAAACTCCCATATTTTTTTATAGTTTTTCTTAATTTTTGTTCTATTTTCGTATATGTAAATGTCATTGGTTAAGGGCAAGAATGGAAAATTTTAGTTTCTTAGCCATCTCAAAGCACACTCGTTGTGTGTAATTTTTTTTTTTTTTTGTTTTCTTGTGTTGTTTCGGAAGTCTATCGAACAATAAGTTTAACGGACAAAAAGTCCTAAACGCTCGGGGCGCCATAATCATAGACGACGCGACGTAAATTTTTGTAGGTCAAGTCTGGCCCCGGCCTGGCCTGGCCTGGTCGGATTTGGTTTGGTTTGGTTTGGTTTGGTCTTGTCTGGCATGGCTTGGAATGGCCTGGCCTGGCTTGAGTTGGATTGGTGTGTAGGTGTCACTGTATAAAACTTTGACGTTGCTGTTGCTGTTGGTGTTGCTGTTGTTGTCGTGGCCAACCTTGTGCAACTTTTCAGACAGCAACAACTGCAGAAAAATTTAACTGCATTCGACGACGCGTCGCGACAAAAGACAACAGAAAAAGCAGCAGCAACAACAAGGGCAACAGAATTGCAATTGGCCGGGACCCGCGCCTGGGTTCGACCAAATGGCCAACTTGGAGTCGGCATCATAAAATTTAATTTCCTGCGCTTAAAGTTGGCCCAAATATGCCGCCAACTGCCCCCGCCAATCCGCACCACCACCACCACGCTCTCTCGGACAGCCCGTTTTAATTGCGCTTTCATTAACGCGACTTTGATTTATGGCTACCGCGTTGCCAAAGGTTGTTTTTGTTTTATACAATACACACACAAACATACATACATATATTTTTCCAACGATTTCTTTTGCAAATATTTAAACATTTGTTCCCTCTCTTTGTTGTTGCTGTTTCCTCTGTTTGTATTGATTTTCAACGCAGTTCGCTGGGCCACAAACGGCAAGAGCTTTTTGTTTAATACTTTTCGGTAGTCAATTGCCTTCGATCAACACAACGGCCAACACTCAATGCGTTTACAAAACTTCTTCTTACAACACAACAAAATACACACACACACACACACACACACAGACACATTGGTTACTGATGTTGAATCAATCCGATATTTTTGGCATCATAATGAGGCAATGAGGCTTGTTTTGTAAAAATGATGTCTAGACAAACTGACGACTAAATGAATATCACTGAAAGAGAAGTTTATTAATCAACGGATTTTATATCTGTGAATGATTTGAGAGAAGCTCAGCAATAACAGTTTTATTCATTTTAAAAAAAATATGTCAGAATTAAACTAAAAACAATTGGACAATCAATTACATAATGTGAAAACTTCACGGCTAGCGCTAGGAATTCATATTAATAGCTACCATATTTCGAGGGAAAATATTCCTAGAATATATGATTATTCTCAAACGTAAATTAGATGGGTTTGTTGTTTTTACTGCTGCTATTTAACTTAATAAGATTTTCTCAAATATAAATTATTCAATATTGGCAAAATGTTTGAGGAAAAACATTGTGAAAAATGGATCAAATATTGACATTTTTGTCATTAAGGACTTAATGTATTTTGGGTGTCCAATTCTTCGAATCTTGTTGCAAGGCGAAGAATTAGTTCTTGTTTTTTTTGTTTTGTTTTTTTTTTTTTTGAAACAATTTTGTTATAAATCTTCCACAATAAATGTTGTATGAAACTATTATGATAACTAATGATGCAGTTCGATTAGAAATGGGTACAAATTATACAATTTGATCAAGTATTTTGTTTCGACTATTTGATTGATATTAATAATCGAAGGATTTATGGTCAATAGTTTTTCCAAATATACTTACACTGACGAGCAAAACAGTTTCAGTTTCAGTCTTCAGTTGGGTAGCTTATGACTCTTTTCAGTGTTAACTTACAATGATAATTATTCTACCATTTGATTATGTAACTATTCAACTTTCTTGTCCATAAGTTTAAAGTCATTTGGACACCCAGAATAGAAATGATAAGCAAAATTGAAAGAAACGCCAAATGTTAGAGCCAAAGGGTATCCAGGATTTTTTAAATTTTGTTATTATCTTTATTATAATATATCCAATTCGACATATGCTATGAGCATCATCAAATAAAATTCCAATAGATTATCCCTTTTATGTCCTTTGCGTCAACTCTATCAAGCAAAAATACGTTGAATAAACCAAAAACTGTTTAAAAATTTCAGTTGGATTTACTTCTATCAACATAAAAACAATTTTCTGCTCATATAACATTGGTTTCTATTCAAATATTGGTTTGAATATTGTGAAAAGTTGATTCATAAAGGCCAGGACCTATGTTTTTTTTCATGCTATTATTATTTTATGTTAAAATATTATTACTTTATTTCTGAGAGGAACAAAACTGCATAAAGTTACACATTTTGTGGGAATAAACTTATAATAATTGTCTCAGATGAAAGTCGTTGGTAAATTAAGTGAAAGCTCACAAATTACAGCAAATCAGAGCTAGAAATTATTATATATTTCAAGTT
This sequence comes from Drosophila paulistorum, assembly GCA_018152135.1. NCBI lineage: Eukaryota > Metazoa > Arthropoda > Insecta > Diptera > Drosophilidae > Drosophila > Drosophila paulistorum. The sequence continues at coordinate 6,602,114 of JAECXG010000606.1, read as the reverse complement.
ACATTTCAAGTTGTTGATAAGGTGATAATGATATTAGCCATTATTTAATATTTATTTAATATTTATTTTTGTATTTATCGACAATCAACAAATAAAACAGAGGTAAATAGACTAATGAAAGGTAAATAGAATTCCTACAAATATAGACATTTGTGACAGTTACATACATGTATCGACTTACCTCCTATTAGCATATACAATTCCGGGCCGAAAGACCATTTTGTACCAGGTGGAGAACCCCTGGATTATGGCGAATATTAAGTTTTTTCCTCCTGCTAACCAAGCGATAACTTATCGGCGGCGCCACCACCAGCCACTACCTTCCCACTTCCTAGTTTGCCTTCGCGCCACATTTTGCCAGCACGATCGACGCCCCCAAGCAGCAGCCGGCATGGCATCGCCTCCTCCCTGACGACGTCGTCACTCGCGTTGCATTACAAATGCAAAAAAAAATGGGGGAAAAAGACAAAAAATTGAGGAAAAAATCAACAAGAAAATTAGAAATGCAAATGTATTTAAAGACATTCGATGCTTGGCGCTGCGATGCTTTGATGAGCCAACCTCATCATCATCATCACCGTCGTCGGCGTCGTCGTCAGTGCATTTTGCTGTTGTCTTTTGATCAAGCGCAGGCGCAAAAGCAAAAACGTGCGACCACGGAAACGACGGCGTCGGCGTCATCATCATCGACGCAGCCGTTGCTGCTACTTACATTAAGGCCAGAAAGCACGTGCGCACATGCGCAGCAAATAACTTGGCCCGATGGACCTGGACTGCATCCCAGAGGATAGTGCAATAGTGTTTGGTGGGGAAGGGGGTGTCCAGGCAATGGAGGCATGCCAACATGCCTGACTACTTTGTTTATTAATTCTTTTGTGCATTTTTTCGCGCTTGACTTAAGAGAGTTTTGGTTCGGTTCGGTTTGGTTTGGCTTGGCTTGGCTGTTGTTTTTGCAACAGTCGCCGAGGGCCTAAAAGATTATTGCCGGTTTTCATTTAGAGATTTATTGCAGCAGCAGCAGCAACAGCAGCAACTCCTGCAGCACCAGCTGATGCTGCTTGAGCTTGACCGCCGAGTGCCCACCAGCAACTCGTTCACGGTTTTTATTTTTACGTTTTTGTTTTGTAAATTTTCAAATTCTGTGCGCTGCACTTGCTGCCACTCGTTCACATACACTGAGCGAAATAACAAAAAAGTACACAAATTGTTTCAATACTCATTTGGGAGGGCTAGCATTCCCAACATTTAACCAGGCCAGTTTCCATGCATGGCAATCGTAAAAATTCCATCTAATTCTAGTATTTTCTATCGTCCAGAATGTGTCCAGACAAGTAAATCAAATTCTTTTTGCTCAGTGCGTGAGGCTCTGGGCGACCTTGTTGCCTATTTGTCAAGTGACCGCCATGGTTGTGTGAGAAAAGTCCAACTTCAAATTTACTGACCGCCATTGCGGTACCCCTCCATCGACTTCACTCACCAGCGCACCCCCCTCACACTATCCTCTTAAGCTAGACTTTTTATTTATTCGTTAAAAATGTGTGCAAACAGCGCAAAAGAGAGAGAGAGAGAGAGAGGGACAAAAAAAAAACAAAATTTTGTGTTATAAAAAAGCGCAAAGTGGTTGGCTTTGACACTGCAACGCACGGCCAGTGATCGCCGCCGACTCTCTTGACTGCCGCCTGCTGCCAATTTGCTTGCCAATGCCACTCTCCACCCCTCCCTCGGTGGTACCCTCTTGGCCAGCAACTTATAAAGTCATTAATAACCCGCGCATTTTCAACAGTTTAGCTCGCAACGGAGATCCAAAACTGAGACCGAGAAATCGCGAGACGGGAGACGGGAGACGGGAGACGGGAGACGTAGTGACAATGTCATGGTTCAGACATCAATTGCGTTCGCTTATTAGAGAGATGTTTGTTTGTGTGTTTGTTTCTGTGTCGCTGAAAGCGAGGGCTGTTTGATCAGTTGACAAAGATCCTCCCTTCCATGTCATATGAGACATTTCTCAATCAAATTGAACAATTTGCATATTCAACGTTTATATTTAGAATAACTTTCAATCAAAGTATAGTTTATTATGCTTGAAACTCTTTAATCTTTCCCCCTCCCCCCCCACACACACACATACATATGTACACAATTACATGCATAGAGAAAAAGATATCATGACAATATGCCATATATGGTCATACCCGCATTATTTGTCTAGGTGTCTAGTGGCTCTGATCACTGTGCCCCGTAAAGTGCCACCAACTGTCGAAGGTGCTGGATGTCGTACCCAGCCCCTTTCTGCATTCTCCCCCCACCGTCACCCGCTTCTTAGCAGTTTATGGCCGAGTCTATGCGCTCATTCATTCGCTTGCATTTTTCAAGCTTCACAGCTTAATTTGGGCTTTGCGGGGGAGTCTAGTCTAGTTTAATTTCTAGTTGTTGTTTTTGCTTTTGTGTGCGCAGTTAAATTTTTATATGTATTTTTGAATTTGTATTGTGAGCGTTAAAAGCTCATAAATTTTGTAATTAGTGTATGTTTTTTTATACTAACTCTAAGAATAACAAAATAAATGCAAAACAAAATTAATTTTTCTTTTTGTTGGTTTTTAGTGAGCAATTTATATATTTCACTTTACTACTTTTTCTTTTCCCGTTTTTGTTTTTTGGTGATTCTGTTTTCGGTTTTTTTTTTCTTTCTGTTTCTTTTTTTTTGGAACTGTCGCACACGAACGCACATCAAACATAGGGCCGTTCCGTCCAGTAGAAGAACCGAAGAAGAAAATGAAAATTCCCAAAGGAAGCATAGATAATGAGCACGAAAAACACACACCGAACACCCTGAAGTGTGTCCAGAGTTGTTAGTGTTGTTATTGCTGCTGCTGCTGCTGTTGGCCGCTTGGTCGGTCATCCAGTTCGTCAGAGACAAAGTCAGCCACCAGCCATGAGCAAGCAGAGAGAGTGTCAGCCATTTTGGCCAGAAACAGAGTCAGAGGCAGAGACACAATGCCAACATCAAACTCCGAGTCCAACTTCAACTCAGTCTCTTGCCGTTGCTGCTTTTGTTTTTAGCCATTGTTAGTTGTTGGTGTTGCTGTTGTTTCTGTTGTTGGCGGTGGTGGTGGTGGTGGTGCCCCTGCTTTTGCAACATTTGAATGATTCTCGTTGGTCGTGTCAGTCCCACGGGTAATTATTGACACGGTTGTATGCACGCAGCCCCCAAAAAGCAAACAGCAGCAGCACGCGAAATAATAAAAAATGAAAAAACACAAAGAAAAAAAAATTTTCAACTCAACTGAAAATAATAATGAAAATGTCGTGGACTGGGGTATGTAGGGTCTCGCGGGTGTCTCTCTGTGTGTGTGTGTGTGTGTGTGTGTCTGTAGGGGGTGTTACCATCTACTTTTTGGCCCCCTCTTCGTAATATTGCTGCTTTTCTCTATATATTTGTATATATATATACCGTTTGGTGGCACGCACGTTAACATTAAAACCAATGAAAACTACAATTTGCTCCCTTATACTTATTAGTAATTTTTTATCATCATCATATCATTCGGCAACTTCAAGAGAGGGGAAAAAAGAGAGGGAGAGAACGATAGAAAGAGAAAAGTCACTAAAGGGTGGATTATATTAATTTGAAGAAGAAAATGAGGAAAACTACAAAATATACAGGTGAAATATTTCAAGTGTGTAGAAGGAAACAAGCATACCCAGGTAAAAATACATACATACATGGGGTCGGAACTAGCATAGACCTTGTTACATATGTATTCTATATAACACAGATCCCCAGCCAAAGATCTTAGACAATTAACTTAATAATATAATTATCAGTTAGTTAGTTATAGTTAGAAGAGAAAAGTTTTCACGAGGTTATCAAATCGATTTGAGTGTTTGTAATTTAATTGAATATTATGTATCACAGAGATGACCGATTCCCAATTTTCATCTGAATGTTCTTGCATTATATATATGTATGTATATATATGTATTAGCATTCCATATGGGAAGAAAGATAAAAAGAAAAATTAACAAAACTTTATATAGCCCGAGGGCAGGTTTTATCTACATACATATACACATATGTGGGTGTGCGAGTGTATGTCTATATGTATGTGTACTGTTTTTTTTAACGACCCCAAAAAGGCAGGTGGCAATAGATAAAAACGTATAAATAGGCAGGATTGTGGGCAGCCATGTTTATTTTTTCGTTTTCTCCCTATCTCGCTCTTTCTTTTTTCGGTGTTGTTGTTTTTAATTGTACCCCTATTAAACATTATTTGGTAGTTTGTTGTTTTTTTTTGTTCAAGTTTTAGACACCCTAAGGTTTTACCCATTTAGGCGACAAAAGCTTGACTTGATTGGGATTATAATGATATCATTTAGTGCTAGTTTTTGAAATGCTCTTACAACTAAGTCCGTGATTCTAAAGATTTTAATAATTTTATGTTGTTTATTCCAGGAAGATCTTTGAATAACACTCGAAAATGACGTTTTTGATTTACACTAAAGCCAAATATTTATTCTCTTCCAATGTGGACCTAAAGAACATTTCCTAAGAAATATTTACTATTAAAAGTTCTCTGGATTTCAAGAGATTCTGAAATCGACTTAAAGAGTGTATAAGAACATAAGGTATTGAATGGATCGCATAGAGGGCAACATGTGGGCGCTAAACAGAGATAATATAAATATATGTATATACATATCACTAACAAAAAAAAAAGCAACTTACTCCTGTTTTTTTTGTTTGTTTGTTTGTATTGTTGTGCAAAAACAAAAAAAAAACAACATTAATGCCCTGGTATAAATAAAAAATCATTGCACTTGCACTTCTGTATTATATATTACAATACGAATTGTTGTTTTATTATAAACCTAAAACTGGATATTCGATGAATTTGTTTTTTATATTTTTTGCGATGATTTGAGGACAGACACAAATTTTTTTTTTTTTTTAGCTGGCTGATGCAATTCTTATGCAAAATTACTAACCAACAAATGTTATTTTGCAGTCGTTCTGTCGATTGGTTAGTCGATTGGTCGCTTGATGTGTGCACGCAAATTGTTAATCAACGTCAAATAAAATATGCATTTAAATTATGAATTAAATGTGAAAAGCGTGTGTCACATTAGAGTCAATTGAAGAGCACACAAACGAATTGTGAGCAAAATCAAAACAACCAAAAAACAAAAAAAAAAACAGGGCAATGTGCAGACAATTTAAAAGTTTTTAGTAATTTGAAATTTAATCCTAAATTACGGCTTATTTGAACCGTGTTACAAAAAGGGTTTCAAATCAAACAATAATTAAAAATTAACTTGAAATAATATTCATAGCATAAATAAATTCTATGGGATCTTATCCTCTCTTCCTATTATAGTCAGCGTCCGATATCTGGGAGCTAAAAATCGAATATGTTTCTGTATTATATTACAAATCGAAATAAAAACATCGAAACTTTACAATTCTACTAATCCGAAATATATAAAATTTGTTAAGTGTAGTTGTGTATATTTACTTTCAACTGCTAATTCTTCATGCTTAATATTCAATTTAATTCTAATTTCTGTCTTTTCTCAGCTGATTGGAAGATTCTTTTTCATACACATCAATTGAATTGATTGATTTTTGTTTTCAATCTGGTGTTAAAATATACGATTAAATATTTAACAAATATACATATACATGAACATATAAGTATTTTTTTGACGAATTTTATTCCTTTATTTTAATTTATTTTTATATAGCTGAACTCGATTTTATTTTGGACAGTCGACCATGTAAATCTTTTCGATTATCACTCACTCTCCCATCAAATTCCTTTGCAATTGACGTCAAATTGCGTAATATCGAGCACCATTTGAAAAGTTTATAACCAATAAACGAATTAACAATACAAAAATCTTATATTGTTGTTTTTTTGCTTATGGCTTTTGGTTGTTTTTTTGTTTTTTTTTTTTAATGAAATGCCACACACTTTTTAATGGCAACTTTCATTAACGTTAACGGCCCAGTGGGTGTTATTAGTTAATTGCCCAATTGGCCTGCAACACGTCACAACACTTTGGCTATAAACATCATCATCATCATCGACAGCAATAAAGGGACCATCAGTTTTCCAATACTCTAACTTTATTTAATGCAATACCAAATTTCTTCCCGCTTCCTCACATAAGTTCATAAAGATTCACAGTTCTCGTTCCACTGCACATCATAATTTTTTTTAGACTACAAAACTGTTTTCTCACTGAAAGTGCCCTTCGGCAGGAAGGGTATCAACTAAAGGTGAATATAAGAAGAGTAATAGAAATCGAAATCGGAGTCGGATCGGCTGTAAAAGTGTCAAAGGCAAAATGATCAGATGATGTTAATTAAACGATAATAAAAGGACGTCTTTGTATATTTGTTTTTTTTTTTCGAATAATATTCTTTTTTATTTGTTGTTTTAAGAGTTTTTTTTTTTTTTTTTTTATTTTTTCTTCTTGATTTTTGAGTGTGTGTTTGTGTGTGTGTGTGTGTGTGTGTATGTGTGTGGGTGTGTGTATGTTTGTTGTATGTGGAATGTACCGCTTTTTGTTGACTTGGTGCTTCCATTTCGTTTTCATCTTTAGCATAATTTTTGTTTTATAATTTATTTTATACAATTGAGGACATGGCTTAAATCTTAAATATTCAGTGTGTTTCAATCTACGTTTTTTTGTTGTTTTTTTTTCTTGCTTTTCATTCATCATAAAACTAAAAACAAAGTAACTACATTTTCTTTTTTTATTACACCCAAAAAAAAAAAAAAAAATATTTATATATATATATAATTATGGATATATATGCTTATATTGAAATGGATATCTAAGTATTAGTTAAAAAGTTTCTTGTTTTCTTTTTCTTTCCTTATTTTGCTTACAAAAAAAAACTACTACGTATACATATATATATAAATATATGTATATATAAACACACAAATACACATATATGTATGTTTATCTGTATATATATATATATATATCTATATATATATTTATAGCAAACATATACATATATTATGTATATATATATGGTTATATAAAAAATTTGTTTACACAATTTTACATAAATTTTACAGTTTTTAGCTGGGATTATTTTTAAGATTTAGCTATCCTTATATTTTCTTTGCGTGTCTGTGTATGTGTGTGTTTTTTGTTTTTGTTTTTTGCTTAGTTTTTAATTTTCTGTTTATGTAGAAAGTCTAGTTACTAAGTGCCTAGAAATTACAATTTCATATATATTATTTTTATGGATTATATTATGCGTTTTGTTGCTGCTGTTGTTGTTGTTGTTGTTGTTGTTGGCATTGTTTGTTGAATTTAAAAATCTACAATTGCAGTTTAAAGCTAAAAAAAAAAATTTGTCTTAATTTTTAAGTTTTTTCCTTGTTTTTTTGTTTTTTTTTTCTTGTTATGTTTTAATATTTAACTTCTTGTGTTTTCGTTTGTATTTACAAATGCTTTTGCCGCTGATTTAAGATACTAATTCGTCTTATTTGTTTGTTATTATTTCGTGTCATTAGTTAATCCAACTACTGGCTATATATATAATATATGTATATATTTATATATATATATATATATATGCATATATAAACACGGCTTACGCTTAAATCGAACTAAAAAAAAACACTAAATAGAAACTTTTTATATCTGCATGTTATATCATTTTTTATATATATATGTATATTAATTGTGTTTTACTTTTTTTTATATCTTTTTGTTTAATTCATTCTTGAGCTTGTTCTAAAGACGCGACAATATGTTAAAATGAAAATTCAAAGTACCTCTAATTCGAGAAGTAGGAGATTAGGAGATTCGGGTGGAAATTACTCAAACAAAGAATTCGCGCGATTTTTTCAAGGAAACAAAATAAAGCACACTTGATTTGCATTTAGTTGCACTGATTAATTTGCATTAGAAATTCAATTGGGTGTGAACGTATTTGGAATCTGTTGTATTTGGATTTTGATTTGCACAACGAAGTTGGCACAAAAATGAATTTGCACCAATTTTCTATCTGTGCTCGCCTTTCGATTGATGCCAATGTCAACATTTCTCTTTTCTTTTGCATTTTCCAAATAAACAAAATTTACCTTGTCTCGCATTCTTTTCCCGGTTGCCATTTTTCTCTCATCTCTTCATTTTCTTTTTAACATATTTGTCGCGATTTTTTTGCTTGTTTAAAGCACTTTCCACTAGTTTTCCATTTTAATGTTTTTTTTTTTGTTTTTATGTTTTTTGTTCGTTTAAGTTTTTCATACATTTTAAGTTTCGGGTTTTTTGTTAAATTTTAAAACAACATCACTTGGTTTCACGTTTGATTTAAATTTTAATTTATAATTTGATTTAAGTTGGTAAGTTTTTTAAACTTGCTTTGTGTGTTTTAGTTTTAAAGTTTTAGATTTTGGAATTTTTTTTGTTTTCTATTTTTTTTTTACTCTGGAGAAACAAAAATTTGGTGGATGGCGGCTCGCTGTCCAGCTCCAGCTCCTGGGCCGCTTTTCATCCGCCGTCGCTCCATGGTCTAACACAGAAAAAATCTTATCTAAAGTGGTTGTCGGATTGCGTTCCTGGGCCACCCAATTTGACGTATGAGCTGTTTAAGAGGATTCATAGCCAAACCAGGCGGCCGATGTATGCTATTCGCCGCCCGCTCCCCCAGCGCCGCCAAAGCTATTGAAATGACGCACTGCAGCCGCTCCGGGGGCAGCGGCGGCCGCACCGAACTGCAAACTCAGCTCGAAAAGGCGACGGGCATGCAACTGTTGCTGCTGCTGCTGATGGGCGGCAACGTGATGATGGGCCGCTGCCGCCGAGTGGTGATGGGCCGGATGATGGTGCTGCTGGTGGTGATGATGCTGATAGGGATGATGGTAGTGACCACCTAGAACTCCGCTCGAGGCGGCCGATGCGGAGCCCGGCGAGGCGGAACTTGGCGGCGGCTGCAGCGATGAGCCCGGCGATAGCTGGGATTCCACAACGCCGCCCATGGACGAGGAATGGGAATGCTGCAGTTGCTCGCTGCTGGTGTGAAACAGATGCGGATGATGGGCGGGATTTAGATGAGCTGCGGGATGCTGGTGCGGATTGTGTGGATGATGGGGATGCTGATAGCGCATGGGATCCATGTACATGGCGGCTGCTGCAGCGGCCGCTATGCTGGATGCCTGTTGTTGTTGTGGTTGCTGTTGCTGCTGGTGCAATTTCACTTGCTCTTCGCTGCTGTTGTTGTTGTTATTGTTATTATTGTTGTTGTTATTATTGGTGCTATTGTTGTTGTTATTATTATTATTATTATTATTAGTTTGAGCCGGAGACTGAGGCGACATCACCTGGCTGGTCATCGTATTGGTACTACCGCCACTCGATGAAGGCGTATGGGCGTGATGTTGCTGCTGCTGCTGCTGTTGCTGCTGCTGTTGTTGCTGCTGCTGCTGTTGCTGTTGACTCAGACTATTATTGGATGCAGGAGTTGATCCGGCTGCAGCTGGATTCGACTCCTGGATTTCTGATTGCTAGTGGGCCGTTAACTGATGCTGCGCCCCCACCGTTGTGGCTGTTTGCATGTTCTGGGGGCTAAGCATTGGCGGTGAGTGCGAATGCGAGTGATGGGTGCCCATTGGACTGCCGTGCATATGATCGTGATGCGAGTGATAGCCGCCATGATGGCCCATGTGACTGCCCGGTGGCATGCCATCCATCATATCGCCGCCCAGAGTGTTTGGCGGTGTCATGCGTTTCTCTTTTTGCCGCCGATTGCAGAACCAAACGCGCACCACTTCCTTTTCCAACTGCAATGAATCGGCCAAGGAGGATATCTCCTGAGCGGATGGTTTCGGCTGTTTATGGAAATGCTGCTCCAGAGCACCCTTAACGCTCACCTCGATGCTGGTGCGTTTCTTGCGCTTTCTACCCTGGGCGGCAATCTTGTCTATAGATGTGGGTGAGCCCGTTGTGGAATCGGCCTCCTCCAGCCATTTCTGTAGCAACGGCTTCAGTTTGCACATGTTCTTGAAACTCAGTTGCAAAGCCTCGAAGCGGCAAATTGTCGTCTGGGAGAAGACATTGCCGTACAGGGTGCCCAGGGCAAGGCCCACATCGGCCTGGGTGAAACCGAGCTTGATGCGTCGCTGTTTAAACTGCTTGGCAAATGCCTCCAGATCATCGGAAGTGGGTGTGTCCTCCTCGCCGCCGCTAATGGCATCGCCCCTGTCGCCGCCCATCACATGATGCGAGTGTATATGCAATTGGGGCGATTCACCGCCGCGCAGGGCATGATGCAATGGCGCACCGACACTCTGGTGGGCAGCATGAGCCGCAGCCGGATGGTGCAACATGCCGTTCATTGCCACATGGTGATACTGCTGCAGCGGAGATCCCCCAGTGGCGGCGGCATAATGACCCGCATGGGGAGCATGCCAAGCCGCTGCAACGGCATGTGGCGAGGGCGATGCCATGCCCTGCTGGATGCGTGTCTGCTGCGTCAGATGGGACATTTGCTCCTGCTTTACCGTATCGACGGCAGCGGCAGCGGCCAAAGATGCGGCAGCCGAGGCGGCGGGATGATGATGTGTATGATGCGAGGGCAGAGACCAGGGATCAGCATGGGCCAGGGCACTCCACGATCCTAGGCCACCGCCACCGCTGCCATTGCCGTTCGGCGACGGTGACGACGGCAACTGTTGTTGATGGGCGGCCGCTGCTGCAGCGGCTGCAGCATGATGATGCTGCAGATGATGATGCTGTTGCATATATTTCATCTCGCCGGCATCTGTGGCCGAGCGCGGCGAGGAGGTGTGATAGCCACCACCGCCGCCACCGCCCAGAGCCATGTCCAGTTCGGCACTTGGTGGCGACATATACGATGTTGCGGCCATCCCCACCGCTCTGGGGCTGTTCAGGCCCTCCACGCTGGCGGGGTAGGGCTCCAAATTGGGGCTCAGTTTAACGACTTTGTAAACCGATCTATCGAAAGGACCAAGACCACTAGAGTCCCTATGCTCATTCCACTCGAACCGTGAGGCAACCGTCTTGAAGTCTTTAACGTTAAACGTGGCGCAAACAAATTACAATAACTCTCGCGCACTCAACAAGTCGCGACGGTAACTCACTCCTCGTTTTAGCCCAATCGCTGGCTGGATCGTGGCTATTTGGCAGATTAGTTTGCGTTCAATTTAGCATTTAGTTTTTCTACTTGTGGTTGTTGTTGGTTTTTCTGGGTGCTGGTGCTGGGCTGATGCTGATGCTGGAGCTGCTCGATCAAACTTTTTTTTCTTTTTTTCGGGGATGACCAAAAACAAAAAATAAAAAATAAAAAATGTTTCGCACTTTTTTCTCGATTTTTGTTTGTTTTCTTTTTTCTTCTTTTTATTTGCTTTTTGCTTTTTTCTTAGCGATTGTATTTTTCCTTTGGCTTTTAACACACTTTCTTTCGACGTTGCAAATTATCGATTTTGATTTCAAAAAAATTATTATATATTTTTGATTTTATATAAATATTCTTTTTGTTGTTGTTGTTGTAATTGATTGATTTTCTATTATTTATTTCTTGACGGGAAATCTCGAAAAGATGTGTTTGGATATTTGTCGTGTTATCGTATTGTTGTCTACTGAGAGGAGAGCAGCAAAGCAAGTATTAGGCGACGAGCACACAGAGAGGCAGTAGGTCTCAGATTCAAACAAAATATATTTTCGACTCGACAAGACTCGACAAAAAAAATTCACGTGCAAACTCGTAGAGCTATCGAAGTGAACTAACCTCATGTGTCGACTGAACGTAGCTACGTAGCGCCGCTCACACAGCGCACTCAGTCGTCGACGTCGACGACGTTGTTTTGAGTTGTTAACCCCACCCCCCTCTCCGTGCCCCGACCAGCCACGACCCGGTATAGTGTGGTATGGTATACGGCTACATACTATGCTACCCCTCATATGAGACACCCTCCCTCGTGGCGAGAGGCAAAACCAGTTTTCAACCCGTCTTTCGGCTTGGTCGACACTGTCGACTAGGGCTCGGCTTGCCATGGCACTGGCGGAAGCGAGACAGACAAACAATGGGCGAGAGCAGGCCGGATAGTATGTGCATGGAACTGGAAATCAGACTTGCGCTCTATTGGGTTCAATATTCCAATGATACGCCCACTGGCCAGTCTGAGACTCACGACTCACGGCTCGGGCGAGACATTCCAATGCAGAGTGACATTTTGTATGGAAGAGCGAGAGAGTTAGCGAGAGAGGCCTGGGGCGGCGAGAGAGAGAGATGGAGAGATGGGCTCAGGCTCAGGCAGGCGCAGTCATCGAATTGGAGCTTTCTATGTCCATTAGTTCAGGATTGAGTTTGCGACTTTGAGCTTTGTTCATTTAGTTGTGGCGGGCGTCTGGTTTCCTTGTTCACCTTCGTCCACCTAACTTCAAATTGTTCGTCCAGCTCGACTCCAAAAATAAAAAAAAAAAAAAAACATTCAAATGGAATAATTTTTTGATTATTATTTTGTATTTTTGTGTTGTTTTTTTTGTTCTCAATATTTATATCTGTGTATATTTACATATCTGTATCAAAAATACCTAAACACATCTCCGTGTAGGATGCATACATATGAACCTATATATCGATAGACAAATAGGCAGACAGATAGACAAAAAGGTCTTGGCCTTCTGTGTTTTGGGTTTGTCGCGCGCGCTTTTACCGTTAATAGAAAAAACACATATATTCTTTAAGTTATTGATTAAGTTTGGTTTGCATTTGTTGTCTTCCCATTCAATAAGAGAGCGTGTTAATTTTATTTATTTTCTATTGTCAATCGCTTTGTGCCAAATTTGATTTAGTGGAGCGAGTCTCCCAGACAAAAGGCGCATTGTGCTGGGCCCATTGTCTCAAAAGGAATTAACAAGGAGGAGAATGTGAAGCAACAGTTCATTATTACACTGGCAAAAAAAAAACATTTTGAAACGCACAAAACAAATTTATTCCAAACATTTCGGTAAAACAAAACTTGCCAAAGTGTTAAACTAAATCTATGTACATAACTTTTTTATGGAACTTTAAAAAATAAAACGTGTTTATTCATATAACTCAATCTCATGGAATAAAGTAAGATTTTTCAAACGAACTCCTTATGTAATTTTCTAAAACGTTTGAATATTGACCAAGTTGTTGTCTATCAAAATTGCAGACAAATTTAAATAATAAATAAATAAAATACTTTCAAAATGAATGTCAATTCTCTTTTTTGTTTACATTAGTTAATTCACTTGATAAAAGTTATTAAAAGTCTTTGGGAATTTCTGCAAAATTTGTTAATCCAATTGGTATGTGGATATATGTACATATATATAATGAAATTAAACAAAAGTGTAGTTGAGAACTGATTGCTAACGAAAACATATAATTCGATTAATTTGCTATTCTTACAATAGACATATTATTATATTGATTATTATATTGATATTTATTCCTCGAAATGACTTCGCCTCTTTTTATGAAACTGGACTACGTCCATGAATTCACATTGGCTGGATGGAGTCATTAACATGAACAAACTACTCTTGAAAACACCTTTAATAATTTTACACCCTCACCTAACCATTCACGACGAGTCGTGTTTGTGTGTGTGTGTGTGTGTGTGGCAGGTCAAAAATTATGCAAACTAAGGTCAACAACCAGGCAGACTCTCTCACTCATATATACAAAAATATTTGCATTATTTTGTTTACATATTTATTGTGTTGTTGTTTCTCTTTTTTTGTCGTTATTGTTGTTGCTGTCCTTTGGCCACGCAGTTGGGCATAATTAATAAGCCAACAAGCAACAACAAAAGCAGCTCCTCGCCCATCACTGTCAACGGTTTTTGTATAGTCCTTAGACCAGAAAAAATTTACATGATAATTAGGAAGCGGCGCCTAGTCCAAAAAAAACAAAAAAAAAAAACAGAACCAAAAAACCAAAAATTATTTAAATTTCAAATCCTGTTTGCCGTTGCGCACGCGCCTCTGCCACTGCGGCTGAAAAGGACTTTGACTTGGACTTGTTGCATAATTATGCATGGCTTGCGAGTGAAAACGAAACGCACAGAGGAGGAAACTACTAAGCGCGGTCTTTATGAATGAAGATCTCCTGGTTTTTCTACCGCCGTGGCCGTTGATTTGGATGATAATGAGCTCGATTAGCATTTTGGCTGCAATTTGGTTTTTTTTTCGCTCTTTTTCACACTTTATTGTCGTGGCGCTCTTGTTTATAATTATTAGCATAATTTTCCTCTCGTTTTGCATTAAAATTTTTCTCTTCAATTTGACTTGTTGTTTTTTGGTTGTTTTTTTTGTTTTTGTTTTTTTATTTGATGTTTACTTTTGTTGTTTGTTTATTAAGTGATTGAAGCAAAGAGTGAAAACAAAAAATAAAATTAAAATACAAATTATGTTAAGTTGACAAATTTTTGCCACCCTGGAACTATTTAATTAACTGCAAAAATAAAAGCAAGTTGTTTATTAATTTTTTGAATTTTCTTTGGTTTTTTGAATTTAATGTTTCTCTATTTATTTTGTGTAAACTACAATTTTTTTCCATAGTACTTTATTAACTTTTTCATTCATTGAATATACCCTTTAAGCTTGTGCCTGCTGGGTAAACGGCATGAAAACAATAACAACAACATTTGTTTTGTTTCTGTTGTGGTAATTAAAATGCCATAATTTTTGGAAACCAAAAGAAAAAAAATAATACATAAGCTGGTCAGGTTTCTCGTATTGAAGTCAAGTTTTAGGTTATGGGGACTTAAATGAGAATTTAAATATTTTATTCGGACAGATTGAAGGAGTAATTTGTGGTAATTGAGAAATTAACAAGAAATTGTGAGACAAAAGCAGCAGCAACAACAACAAAACATACAATTTGCCAATTGTCATAACGTTGTAATCTTCATAATGAATTTTAATTCCAAAACATGATATTAAAACAGTATTTCTTGTAAGTCAAAAGTTTAAAATAAAATAACAATTATTATGTATGAATATAAATAAATCAATACAATTTTTGGCATCCAATTTTGAGACGAATACAGTTTACAACGGATTTTTGAATTTCAAAAACAAACTCCCTGTATTTTTGGGTTCCAGTTACTTAACAAATAACAATTTACATAATAAAACAAAATATATACATATATTCTTGATAAGCACGACGATCTGAGTTAATATCTATCTGTCCACCCGTCCAACTAAATCAACGAAAAGGAGCTGAAATTTTGCAATTTCTATACACTGTAGGGATTGTATATCATGGATTCAGTTGGATCGGACCTCTATATCATATAGCTCCAATAGAAACAATCGGTGGACAACAGCGTCTTTTAATAATAACTTCATTTTTTACCAAGCTATCGTCATATAAATTAATATTTGATGATACTAATGATAAGATGGGATATCTACATATATTATTTCTCCAATAGGAAAGAACGATTAAATAGTATTATATAGATCGTATCGAATCGTATCGACTTTCATATAAACACTTCTTCAGTTTGAACTTGTAGTCTGTTAATTGGCAGCAATTAGACTTTTTAGATAAAATGTTTATCTATTTGAACGTCTGTAAGTTAAAAAAGCAAAGAATAGAAAGACTTAAAAGGTCTCCCATGAGTTTAGTTTCACACATTGAAAGGCAATTAAATATGGAAAACATTTAAACTAAAATGCAAACAAAAATATTAAAAAATAAATACAATCGCTGTTGATTGCTATATAAATTCTTTTTAAGTTTCTTTTTTGGCTCAACGGTTATTTTTTTAGATAAGTTTCGCATGTCGTAATCGCATTAGACATATGAAAAAAAATATCACCCATTCATGATGATGATGAAGATGATGATGATGCTGATCAGTGAAATTCAATTGCATGCAAATAATAATCCCTAATGCACATCTTCTTGTCCGCCCTTCGTCCTTTTTGCCCTTTACCCCTGCCCATTATCTATCCAAGTGAAATTGTCTTCTTCAAGGCATTTGCAAACAATAAACATTTCATTAGCGTACAACATCATCAGCTGCAATTTTTTATGATTCGGTCAACTCTTTACCATATGCCCATACAGTACACAAATTTTTACGCGCCAAAAAAGAAAAAAAACACATCCAATGAAGAAGATGGTAGACAATAACAATGTGCTGAAGAAGCAGCAACCCAAGGAGCAACCCTTCCGATTTCGTTGTTGTTGTTGTTGTTGTTTTTTGCAAGGTCAACTATTTAGCTATCAAATGAAATGAGGAACTTTCCTCACGGCGGCGGTCGATGCATAGGCAAATTGCATGCAAAACTGAGGCCTGCCTCAAGAAGATGCAACCCAGGTCAGTTACGATTACCTTTTCCTGTTGCAATTTTGCAAGCAGCGACCGTGGAGGGAAGGAACACGTAAAACGAACGTTATCCTTTCACTTTCGCTTACCTAGGCAAAGAGTTTGCCAAATTCCAGGACAAACACACACACACACGCACAAACACTACATCGACATCCTTTTTGCTTGTCATATGCAAATGAGGTGAGCCAAAAATAGAAAACAGTTTTAGAGGGGTGTGGGTTAGCTGCAGAAGCAGGGGCAGGGGGAGGAGTAGGGGTAGGGAAACGGGACCATCGCCAGTTGGCCTTAAATGCATTTCTCTGGTCCGCCTCATTGGCTTTGGCTTTGGCTTTGGCTTTGGCATTGACGCGACGTCAATACGAGACCCTGCGCGTAAAGGGCAAATATGCAAATTAGCTAGCATTTTTTTGTTATTTTTTATTTATTAACTAATTTATCTCTGCGGCGCTGTGACACGTCCCATATAGGCAGAGCGAAAAAAAAAACCGTCAGGGTCGTGAATTATTGGCAAATAGTTGAAGGGGGGACGAAAAAAAAAGCGTTGCAACACCTGGATACAAATTTTTTAAGCGCGTTTTTTTCTCTTCCGCAGGGTAAAAGTGCTTTTAGGGATCGTTAAGTAGTCAACGTAGTTGAAGAGTTTCGATGAGTTCGGTGAGATATGCTATTAAATGTAATCGATGAGCCCAAAAGAATTATATTGAAACGTCTGCAATTCTTACTTATATATAATAATTAATCGATACATTTTTAAAGGGGATACTAGGTAAATTTGAGTGGCACAGGACTAGAAAATCGTGTCCTTGGTGATAAGACAGAATAAATTTTATCCAAAATAATGTTCTCTAACTAACTTACATCCAATTGTACAATAAATTAATATCTGTAAAACTTTCAAGTACAAAATTATTCAAATTGTTGAATACTTCATTTTTTTCCTTTGCCTTACTTTCCATTACTCAACTCGCTTTCAAGCATTACATTATCATACTCGGAAAATCTGTAAATAGAAAAATGCATAATTCATAAACTTAACTCTTATACTCTGATCTCACTTTCGGTCTCAGTTGAAAATGTATGTATGGAAAATTAAAACCCTGTTCACACCCACTAAAGAAAAAAAGAAAATCGAAACAGAAAAGGGGAAAAAAACCCAACGACAGGAAACTCTAAAGCAGCAACAACTACAACAAAGGGAAAAACATATGTCAATAAAAATCTTTTTTGTTCAAGTTCATTTGCATAATGCAGTCAAAAGGGCAACCAACGCGTCGCGTAGCTCTGCCTTCCTTCGCCTTTCGTCTCAAACCAAAATCAAACGCAAAAGCAAACGCAAATCAAGACCCAGACCCAGGTGACATTAAAACCCAACTTCTAAGCGAACTCAAACTGCAAAACTACCAGCCACACGCATGTTTGTTTCCTTCGAAAGCAAAAAAACAAAATTATGTATATAGGTACATACGTACCAAAAGAAAAAAACAAACGCGTCGCTCGCCGACTGATATCCATCAGTTAAGCATAGCGGGGAGAGAACATGGGATACTTACCTCAAAACTAAGGGGTGCATATCATTAGCCACCAACGAAAAACAAAGAAAAAAAAAAACACATGAAAAAACTTAAATGAAAAGGAAAAAAAACAGTGGCACACATTTCCCTACTGTCACATCAAAGGCCAATCAACTCTTTTCCAATTGCCGCTGTCTTGCTCGAGTCTTCCTTCTGATAGGAAGCGAAAGTCAACCCTTGTAACCCCTTGACTTAGCCGAGACGCAAACCCCGCTGACCGCAGTCGCTATGGTGAGTTTCTCTCCACTTGGATTGCGAAAAATTTGGGTTTATAGTAAAATTTTTCACTTTCCATACATTTAACGAGGACGAGGAGAATTTAGCCTAGTGGAAGGGCGATATTTCATTAACTCGTTTTCAGAATCTTCTATGAAAGATAAGTTTCTCACTCAATAAAATTAATAAGACCAACAAAAGGAAACTTATTGTTAGCCAAATATTGTTAGTCATATATTTAAATTCTTCAGCCATTTCAAAAATTTGTATAATTGAAATACTTTTGTGGTGCTTTCTGGACAAGAGACATAAAATGAGACCACGGAAATTTCAGTTAACTTTGCTGCAAATATAAATACAAAATTTATGAGTTCCAATGTTTACGCCACAGTTGATTTAATAATAAAATAAATACAAATTTTTTATTATTAAATTATTTAGTGCAAAATTCAAGCTATATATCTTTTCGGAGGAAGATCGTCTATAGAATTAGGACAATCTAAAATGAATAATAAGGGGAGAATTACCTCAAATACACTTTCTTTTTAAGGCTTTCCCCCAGTCGGTTATCAGCCACTTGAATACCCTTGCAAAACGGGTAAATTAATTTTTGTCAGAAGTGTGCAACGCAGGATAATAAGAGTTCCTTTAGTTATGTGTGTATGTCTGTCTGTCTCAAACGAAAATTACCACGAAAGACTCTATGAAGTCGGACAACTATATATATTAGGTCTATGTCATATAGTGAAGCAAAATCGAAATAGAGTCTTAATTTTCTTCTTTTTATTTGTGATCTATCCAAAATGAACAAGAAGCAAATATTTTTAAAGGTAAACAAGACATGGATGTGGAATCTCCAGGCGGTCTCTGGTCTAAATGGCAGGTCAAGTGGGTGACTTCTTTTCGGACGTCGGTCTAATCTGCATGCGTTTATCCAGCAGTTTGAGGGCTAATGGATTATCATGGGTGTCTAGCCTGGAGAGGTCGGTATCTCGAACTTAATTGACGGGTTTTTAAAGTCTCTGTGGATGACTACGATTCTACGAACGATTCTACGAACGATTCTACGAAGAACCTTGTTCTGGAATCGCTGCAGAATCGAATCTTAAATTAAAAACTTTATTGTTATTAAAGCATTTTGACAAATTTAATCAATATTGAACTCAAATATGTATCGAAAAGAATATCGGCACAAGAATTAAAACGGAATAAAACCTTATGACTTTCCAATAAGAAGTTCTTATGCGTATATGTATTAATGTGTATTGTGGTTATTTGTTTTATTGGTTTCCATGGACGGATTCAGGAGCAAGTCTGTGCGTCTGGAAACCCCCCGATATATTATTATTTCCACTTCTTTATAACTCCAAATAGTGGATAAATTCCCATACTGACAAAACGCCTTTATCGAAAATTTGTATTTTTTGATCGGACTTTTCCGAGTTGGTTTTTAATGTTTTTAGTGATGAAACTCAGGCACGATGGGCAAACTATAAATGGGCAAACTATCGAAAATCAACGTAACTTTTTATCCTCACCTTCACTTTCTGTAAAAACATTAAAGTGGAACAGATTTGATTATGAATATTCAAATTAAAGAATTATGATGTTTTACAGTCGTTGGTTGGGAGTGAGAATATATTTTCTGCTGACAAACGTTTATTAAGAAAACTTGCCACTACAAGAAGGACATGTAATCCTGTAACAGTAAGTAAGCTGATCCCATGATGCGACAAAAGTCTGTCTTAAATAATTCAGAACTATGACTCACAGGAAATGAATCAGAAAAACTTTTAGTTTTCCCCCCCTGTTTTTTTTTTTTTATCTTACTCATGATATTATTTAATGGGTGCCGTTTAAAATTTCTAACAGATTTGTGTAAACGTTTTGTTGATTTTGTTGGCGGGCATTAAAATGTCCTATCATTAAAAATATTGTGATGCAAGTTTAAGTTATTATAAATAAAAAGCCTAAGCGGAACGTTTGCTGGCTACTGTTAAATAAGCACGTTGCGGTCAGTCGTGTCCGGGGCACTCCTCTAACAACACTTACAACTGGCTGCCTGCCACAGTATGGCTGTGGTTCTGTCTATGGCTCCAGTTCGACCAAGCCAGGGCCAGGGCCAATACATAATCTAAAAAGCTGAAAGAACTGAAAAACATGAAGCAGGCGAAGAGAATGGGGACTAACAGCAGAAGCCACAGCCACAGCCACAACAATAATAAAAATTGAAACTGATCGTGCTTCAAAATGCTTGGCACGTAGAGCAGTTTATTAAAATAACTTGGCAGAGGGTGGGGTTGGAGAGTCAGAGGATGGGGAAGGGGTGAGCGTAAGAGTAAGAACCATCACCTGCTATGGGCCAAAGAAAAATTAGTTTAATCATAAAAATGCTCGACATCGAGACAGCCGAGCCAGAAGCAGACGACTCTTGCGCCAGCTACCTGTTTTGAGCATGGAATGGACTTCAATTAAAAGCTTTTAACAATATCACGTACGGCAGATCGACGGGGTAATGGCGGGTAGGGGAGTGAATTCTGATTACATCACAGGACTGTGTTCCTGTCTTGCTTTTTATCAGGTGTAAAGCATCACGCTGCAAGATGAACGGCAGCAGCAAGAATAACAACACCAACAACAACAAGAGCAGCAGCTTGCAAAGAAAACAAAAAACGCGTTCGCGTCTTAAGTCTTTTGATTTAACCAACTCGCATTCTCTCTCTCTCTCTCTCTCTCTCTCTTTTGCTCTTTCTTTCACTTACACGTGCTACACCCCCGCCGTCACTGTCTATCTTTTGATTACTCCTTATGTTTCCTTTACTCGGTACAACATCAAAAGCAAGTTTAGCCATCTATCTACCCCGATTGACCATCTCACATGACTTTGTCGGTGCAAGAGCAAAAAAAAAAAGATGAATATAAAAAAAAAACAAAAATAAAAAAGAAACAGTTCCCAAAGCGCACATAACAAAAATGCTAATAACAATAACAGTAAAAATAATAATAATAATAATAATAACAAAAATCACGATGAATTTTGGCGCATGTCTTCAACCCCCTTCATCTTTTCCCTTGCCCCTGCCAACCAGCTCTTGTTTCGATTATAAAAATTCCATTTATCGCCTTTTTGTGTGCGATTTGCAATTTCCGCGCAAATTACGCGGTGAAAATGCGTTTCAAAAAATACTTCAAAATTCATATTAATTGGCGCGTGCCGTGCGTTCAATGTTTCAGCCAATAGGCCGATAAATTCGATCAAATATATTTTATAATCGGTCACAATTTTATTGCCATAAAATCCTATATGAATTGAACTCACATTGTCATTACGATCTGACGATCGCACTTATCCAAAAGTCATATGCGAAAAACTGGAAATCGGAACCGATTGAACAGAAACACCTTTCAATAGATAGATAGCAGTTAAAAAAAAACAATTAAGAATTAATCCTTTCCAAAATGAACTGAAATAATCGATACTTTAACGATATCGATCGATACAATTAGCAATCTATCTGATGTCAAGAGTGTAATGTTCAGGGGATGTTTTATCCGAAGCCACTGTGGATATATCTTTCGCTTTGATTCGTGCTTACATTGCATCCGAAAAGAATATGAAATTTAATAAAAAGGTAAATAATAATTTCTTCCAGCATCATTCTATTCTACAACTTTTGAAGTTAATATAGGAAATAAAATCAGGGCTTCTATGGCCATCTACTTAGACATAGTCAAATTATGCGTTTAAGTGTTTCCCTTAGGAGGGCGAAATCAACCGTTGATCGGTGGCAACGCTAATGTGCAGAGAAAACTGACAAAGCATATCCTTGCAAATACAAGGGAAATGAATTTCTTTGCAAATTTCAAATAGTTTAGATGACTTACTTACACCGTTTTATTTTCTTTATTAGTTTATCTTAGGTTAGGTTAGGTTCAGACGCATCCGATCTGCATCCTATCAAATAAGCTCCCAGGTACCTATGCTTCGTGCTACCAAGGGTGGACTTTTGCCTTCCCGCAGCTGATGCAATTAGTAGGCTTAACTTGTTCGCGTGAATTGCTGTGAGGCAATTGTCAGGTGAGTATGCCTGTGGGCTTCCTAGAAGGTAAAAGTTGCAACGTTGCTAGTTGCAAGTTCTAGGTGATTGCCGAAATGCTTGTTAATTTTCCTTGTACAGGGACTTTGACATCAATCTCTCACTGGACGTTTTACGACAGAAGTAGGTTTCCGCCGGATCCTGGTATCGCCCAGGCAACGTCTCCAAGGACTAGTAGCAATAAAACTGCTATAGCCAGCTCCTGCTCCGAAAGCGGCGACACCCAGAGGGGTGTCAAATAAACATCTAATTTTAATGGTTATTATTATTATGACAATTATAGGATATATAGTTGTAAACTATCAACCACACTATATGTTACAAGCACTGGCAACTAAGGGCCTTCGTCTTAGATGAAAACTACATCCATACACTAGCTTGGGATTCGAGCCAGAATCGTCGTTGTTCAGTTGCCTAAGTGATTGGTCCACTTAGACAAATCATATACCAAGGACTGCAATTTAAATGATTGAATTGAGTAATTTTATGTATGTTCTGTAAATCCAATTTTATTTATTTTTCTGAAAAATTTGAAAAAGCCTTTGAAAATTGTGAAGCCAACAAAAAACCTCCTACTTCCATTTATTGTACCCATTTATATTCATATCTATATCTGAGCAACCAGTTTTCGTGTTGTTGTTTTTTTTTTAGGTTTAGCTTCTTCAGCGGCGATTCTTTTGCTTATAAGTCAATTTAAAAAATCGTAAGCCACTGAAGGACTTAGTTCCTTCTACAACTCCAACCCCAGCCCCGATGCGTATGCGTAATGCATATAATTTGCAACTCAAAAAACAACGGAAAAACCTTGAGGCATTCAAATAAAGTTGTGAAGTAGCGCATAAAATAAATAACAGACACTTGACTTGACTTGACTTGACTTTACTTAACTTTACTTAACTGAACTGGACTAGAGTGGAGTGAAGTGGCATAGAGTTGGCCTTCCAAGTCTATTGATTAAAATCAAGTTGAAATTTATACATCTCCATGAAAAAGAACCCAGGAGTTCAAACAAAAACAAAAAATTGTATCCAACTAGCCAGAAGCCATTATCTCGGCAGATATGGTAAAGGTATAACTATATGCCAGACCATTTCATTTTTCAACAATTGGCTAAAAACTACGCCTCCAATATAATCCACAAAAGGGGGCGTATGTAAGTATGTGTGGAGTGTACATATGTGTGTAATACCTGAAAGAAAAGTAATGAGCAGTTGGCCACGCGCTGCACAACAGCAACAACTAAAAGCACCTTCAGGCTAAGTAGAAGAATGGGGATGAGGATGTGAATGTGGAGAGTTCCAAGCCTAAACTCGAGTCTATAATTATAATTGAAATCAATTGATTTATTTGCTCGCGAACTCTATGCCAAAACGCATAAAACCATAAAGAAAAATTGGCAACAATACAATTCATGATTTTCCCCTTTTCTTCTTCTCCTTTTAGTTATGGTTGTTATTGTTGTTGTTGTTGTTGTTTGTGTTGCTGTTGTTCTTAGTCGTGTGCTTAATTGTTGTTATTGGTTTTTGGGATTGTGTCTGTACTTACGCCGCTGGCCAAATTGTTTGCCATGTATGAGTCCCAAGCCCAAACGATAAGGTCATGAGCATGTGTCATTGCAGCGCATAAATTATGAAAATGGGTTGGTAAATAAATGTTCCTACAGGTGGGTTAAATAACTTTGCCATGAACACCATGAGCAAGATGCGGCAGTTAAGCTATAAATATTTACTCTGATTACCATTTGCAATCCGATTTCAACTCACCCAAGTCGAAATAAGTTCCTATAATATTATATTTCTATATGCAATCATTCTCCCAAAAATCGAACATTCTGAGGTCATAATTAATACAAATTGTAAATCAAATAATTTTAATTTAGTAAATCGTCTAATCTACTCTACAACGCCCTTGTGGCACATCGGGTGACAAACCTTTTTGCCGTAAGTTAAAAATTGTAGCAGATAATCGGTTCTAATGAACCACCTTCCAAATTAGATGTCCTGAGCTTGTATGTGCGAAAGTATTTTGACAAGAAAGTATACACACATATACATAATGGGTTCGCATAACTTTGCTTCCGCCTGTTGCATACATTTCGGCGACTTATAAAGGAAATGGCTTGATATCATTCACGTCCATTGAATGAAGAAGACGCAGTAAATTGTTGATCGATCATACATACTTCGAAAAACTTCTTTCAATGCCCACTTTAATCCCATGTATTTAACCTTTGCGATAACAGTTAATGAAGCTCAAGGTCAGATGCTTTAAGTGTGTGGTGTGAATTTGACATACTAGCTGATGAATTTAGGACATACCATAACAACTGTCTATATTTCTGATTTCTTTATTATTACATTTGGCAATCTATGTCGATCACTAAAAAACCATTCTTTATAACAGCCGAATTAATACTTTATGTACGAATGCAGGCAAATAATTTTACATATAATTCAATAAACTGTACTTTCATTTATCCCTGTGATTTTTAAACTTAAAGAAGCATTCGACAAAAAAATGTTCTTGCACCTCCATATATAGGTACATATTAATGTTTTGCTCATTTTTTTGTGAAATTAGAATTGAATTTTCTATTTTTTCTCCAATATTTGTACCTTTTTGCCTTCTATTGTCTCTTTCCTTCTGAAGCCAAGACCAAGCTTGGACTAATTTTATTTTTGAATCATTTAAACAGTTTGATTGAATTCTTTCCGCCGAGTCCTTGAAGTTGTGTTACTTTAAATAGCCCTTAATTTGGGAATCGATTTCAGTGGTTAAGAGAAAGAGGAACTTAAATATTTAATTTTCATCGATGATAAGTGAAAACAGTTATAAAATGCGGCAATCACTCTCTCGTTTCAACGTACATACCTATGTAGATAATCAATATATGTACATACATACATGAGTTCTTCCCAATTTCAGCCCGTCAAATGACGCACCAGTTGTATCGCATTAGTTGAGATAAACAGGCAACGATGTATGTTAAACTGGTTCGATCAGGGCAATTTTGCTGCTCTATATTTTCCCCCATAACATTCGTCTTTTCAGAAGAATCAGGAAATCCTTTACTTGCGGTGGAAATCATCTGAAAATAATTATAATACCCTCTGCATTATATAATTGTCTGAAACAGTTGCCGGACCCACTTATAGATGGTCTCTACTAACTTATTCTGATCAGCCCCTTGTTTTCAGCATTCCTTTGTAAGAAGGCAAACTTGACTTGTCAATGAATACTTTAAAGTTATGATTTATAGGTTTTTTCACGGGCTGTCCATCTCAGCTAGTTGGCACAACTTCCTACTGTTCACTTTAACTGTGAATTGAATATGTGAACTCAACTTTTATCTATCTCTGCCCTTTTTCGCGCAATTCAACTGTCGAAAATAGTTTTTTTCACCTGACTGCTCTGCCAACACTCGTCGTGGGTGTGTGTAAGATCGGTCGTATTTTTTGTTGTGTAGGGATTCGAAATGGCTTCGTTATATGCGCCAATTAGACAATAACTAATGAATTTATTGTGTGAGTTTTGTGTGTATGTAGGAATTAGCCACGTTCATACATACATACTTGTTTAGATATATATATCATTTTTAATTGCATGTCAGCTAGGCATGAGTTTTCTCACAACTTCAGCGCCTCCCACTCCCACTCCCACACCCACTGCCACTCTCTCTTCCTCTCCCTATCCGACCACTCCAATTGGGTTGCATGAGCCAAAGCAATTAAACAACAACAGTTGCTGCTCATGTAATTCGAATTTTTTCGTTTCGTTTTTGTTTTTCCTTTAGACCTGATTACTATATTTAAAAACATTTAAAACCATAAAGACCAGCAGCAACAACAACAACATCAAATAACAAGGTATGCGAAAAATTTTGTTTAATCAAATTGCAGTCAGAATTTCTTACTGGATGACCCTGAATCAACTATTTTTTTTTCATTATTTATGTGGCAAATTGCCAAAAAAAAAAAAAAAAAAACACAAAACACCCACACACACAGAGAAAAATATTATTTGTTGACGTAAACAATTAGCACGACTAGAGTTGGAAATTTTTCCCCAATTCTTGCTTTACCCCTTGAATTATTTCATCCTCCCTCCACCTTTCTCACTATCTCTGGCTCTCTTCCTTTATGTCTCTCGAACAATTTGTTGTTTTGATTGTATTGGGCGTTCGTGAGCGGATTTTCTAATTGGCCCCCCCTCCCCTTGCCCAATATACGCAATTCTTCTAGTTTGTTTTTTTGTTTTTTTTTCTGTTCCTCTATGGGTTTTTGATTCAATCACGTGCATTGTTCGACAATAGATTCTTCTGTCGCTCAACTTGTGAGCAGTTAACAATTTCTGTGTGTTTTGTTATTTGTTAGCTGCAGGTGCAAACTGTACACTAAAAAGCCATGTTAATATGGCCGCCCAGCCACGAAAAGCGGCAAGGGAGCAAATGAAAACAAAGCAAACGGCAAATGGCCAGCCAACAAGCAACAGCCAACAATAAATAGCCACAATGTATAAGCCAGGTACAGTGAAGACATGTAATGTAACCAATTTCTAATTGCCGTTATTACAAATAATAATCATAAGGTGTACAACTGTTAATGTTAATTATAGGTATTACAATCTAAAGCTATATTGCCAATCGGAGCTTTTCTTTGTTTCAATTTTTAATTATTTAAATAGTTATTATTTTTAGTTTTGTATATTATTATACATATATATAATTATATCTAGGATATTACATGTTAATTTTTTGATGACTTAAGTACCCAAATATATGTACAAAAACTTAAATTTAATTCTTAAATTAATAATCTTTTGGATACACAGCTCGTAAACTCCCATTAAAGTTATGTTAGATTAAGGACAATTGCTTCCTACACAGTGCTTGGTTTGGTTGTTTATGGCAATTTTCACTGTACGCACTCACACGTTTAAAAGTGGTGGGAGCATACATGCACACACACACACACACACACACACACACACATGGGCGGCACAGTCAGTGAACTCGCATGGCCGGCACGAATAACGTTTCGTGACAATCCAAACTACAGCAACAATTGAAGGTTGAAGTTACATGGGTGGTGCGTGTGCATATGGCCGTGTGTATACATGTGTGTGTGTGTGTGTGTGTGTGAGCATGCAACGTCATTCGGGCGTACCAAAAATAAATACAACAAAACACAATTTATATATATAAAGAAACAAACTTCAACGGAGGCCACGCAGCAATTGCAATTGGTCCCATCCATCCATCCACCCAACCATCCATCGGTCCGTCTTGCCACCTCGCCTCTTACCGTCCTCCACCCACTTTTAAAACCGCATTGTTATTAACATTATTATATATATTTCAAGGGGTACATTTTGAATGCCTTTGTTTTGATTGAGGAAATTCAGTGAAATTTGTGTGTGCGTGTGTGTGTGTGTGTGTGTGTTTGTGTGTTAAAGGCCAATCGACACAACAACGGAAAAAATGGTCATCATTTGTATGCGCCAAAGGTAGTGGCTATATGCTTTCCAGTTGGGCTTTAATTGAAATTGATTTTTGTGGATTAAAATGAAATCGAACGCCAATCGAGACTTAGTCAAACGTAAACTTGTTTCGATATTTCGACTAAAAATATTTAGAGCAATCCGAATTGAATTGGGAAAAAAAGAAACAAAAAAACAAAAGACTTAGGCAACGAACTTGTTTTCAAATATTGTTGATTGGCCTGTTTAGAGAGAGAGATTTAGGGAGGGAGAGCATGATGGGGCCACTCTCAGTTGTAGCTTGATGATCCCGCCGAGATGTCTGTCAACATTGGGGCCATAAAAATTAGTTCCATTTTATGGCAGACTCTGCTTCTTCTCCACTCTTAGTATCCATGGATGGGTCTTTGTCGCTGACGTTGACTCTTTTGTGTAAGCGTTTCCTTGGACAATATTTTCAAATTAACAGCCAAGCGACCTTTTAATTAAGTTTCTCATCTCATGCCGGGCTGCGGAGAGCTAGAGGTAGGTGCGGGGCAGAATGGACTTTATTGATTTGGAGACAAGCAGCATATACACCACACACACACACATACATACATGCGTATGTGAAAGCTCTTTTTCTGTTACTAATCGACTAACATCCACCTGCCTAAATACACTTATATAGCTTTCGCTCGTTATCATTGTGTGACCTCTTCTTTTTCAGTTTTGGTTTTTTTTTTAATTTTTTTTTTATTTTCGTTGATTGTTTTTTCGTATATGTATGTATGTATGTGTGTGTGTGTGTGTGTGTGTTTTTTGTTTCTTGTTTTAATGGCCCAAAGTTGTTCCCATGATTGTCGCCAAAGTGTTTTCGTATCATACATCGAAACGAATGAACGCACCAACTACGTGCCTGCTTGTCGTCTAGTTTTATGTAGTCTCCCTTCCTCTCTCTCTATCTCTCTCTCTCGCTCTCTCCTTCGTTTCGTTGATACTCATCAAGTTATCCATCAAGTATAGCCCCCTCACTTATATATTGTATTATATAGGTAAATATATGTATATATATACATTTGTATAGATTTATATATATATATATATATATAGGAGATATCACTCTTTGTGGGTATGTGTGTCTTAGGCGCTTAAAGCTTTTTAAGGGTTTTTAAGATTTTTATCTAACAAACTCGCTGTGCATACTTAATTATATGTATTTTGAAATGTGAGACAGGTTCGCCAATGGTTTGAATGAATGGGGTTTGGGGTTTGGGGTTTTGGGTCTAAAAAGCTACTGTCGTTGACAATTTTTGGGTTCAGTTTTCGTCTTTTTGTTTTTTGTTTATTTTGTGGGTAGCAGGTGCAGTACAGTTGTGAGATGGAGGCAAATTCGAGTTTAGTTTTCATTTGTTTTTCTGGGGATGTTAAAAAAAAGATAAGAAGAAATACACGTGAAGTTGTTTTGAGATGACCTATTATGTTTTTATCGAAATACCTATTTAAATCAATCTCAAATAATTTCAACATTTGACATTTTAAAAACGAAGCCAAAAGAAATAACATTTAGAGAAAGCTCAAGTGTAAACGACTATTTTATAATTAAATTATACCTGATTATTTCGTTAAAAATTATATGCATTAATAGTTGCTTCGTACGTAATTTGTAGTCTAGTTTTGTGGGCTGGACATTAGCATATTCTTAATTAAGCGACCGTAAATCTTATATAAATTAATCGGACAGCTTAGATTTTTGTTTTCACATTCGCACTATTCATATTTTTGAATAAACTGTTTTTAGTATTCGTAGAAAATGTCTTTGTCTTCTATCTGGATTTGTTTCGATATGATGTCACTTGTTATAATATCATTAAGAAGCACAAATAATTATAATAATAAAATAATAATTTGAGATCGATAAGTTCACAAAACTCACAACTTAAAATACCTCACTGCGGCTCTGCTTACTGCATCAACACACCAAACAATGACTGAAATGACAGACAAATTCAGAAGATATGTCATCAGATTGAAAACTGTAGGGTACCATAAGGTGTGTTTAGTCAATAAATTTAGACACGAAGATAAGCTACGCAAAGAACCCTATCTTGAAATCCTTGCAAAAATGATCTATCAACTTTGGTCAAAAGTGTTCAATGTGTAGAAGAAATCATCTCGAATCATATAAAGTATACATACATATATGTATATTCTTTATCGACACGATGGCAGGCTATGTCCATCCGTCTAAATCAACGCAAACTGCTTCTATATACTGCAAGCATTGTACCTATATCTTACAATTAGACTCACCAGAATTGGACTACTGATACTACTACTACCACTTTCATATAGCTCTGATAAGAACGATCGGTCAAAAATGCGATTGTAATCTAAATTGGTATTCCTCAATTTAATAAACATAGTAATGAGTGTGCCAAGTTTCATCAAACTGTCATAGAAACGATCAGTATACAACACTCACTTTTGTCATTAAATTTCTTATATTTTTTTTCCCCTTGAATTGGATAAAAGCATTTCCTGTTTTCCATGTCTCACATTGTACCGAAATTTAAGTTTAAGCCTTAAAGTTTACAAATTAATTAGATTTTCCTATTGTTAAAAAAAAGTTATAATTTTAAGGATTCAACAAAAGAAAATTTATTAAATCCTATGTCGATTAGGCAATTTTTTTTAACTATGATATTCTTTTCGATTAATAAAAACATGTGAAAATTGTTCGATGGGATGATATTTCCTCTATCCAATACAAACAAATAATGAAAATTGGGTTAGCAGTTTTCAAAATAAGTCTAAATTTTTACTTGAGACTTTAAAAAAAAAGTTGTTTTACTTCAAAAAAGATTTAGGGGTATCCTCATAATTACTTTTATTTTAATTTTACAGCAATTTGAAACAAATTTAGCAATTGGTTCACAAAAAATGTATAATTCTGTCGATTTCGATCAAAACCGAAAAACGAATCTAGGTAGAGTTAGGACGATCTTTTGCGAAAATTCGACTACTAGATAAATTTTTGTTCTCTTGCATAATTATACAAACTTCAACACGACTGCAATTACTCGATTTGTTATGGGAAGTGAATTAAAAACTTGAAATTGTACATAAAATGTTTGGAATGAAAGTTTTTGTAAATTTCTAAAATGTTATTTGCCTATATAATTGATTCACGACTTCCTTTTAGCGATAAACCATCTCTAACTCTCACTCCAAAGTTTATTTTTACCGTCAATGAAACGAAAACAAAAAAAATACCCACACATTCTGGCTCTAGCCATATAATTACTTTACGCCAGAGCCTTCCCATGTAGCCCTTTGCCATAGTTGCCATTTTATGAGGCGTCATTAAAAAAACGAAACAAACGCAGAGAAAAGAATAAAGGAAAAAGAGCTAAGACAGGCTCCCTACCAACCATTTTTTATGACACTTTATCTAGCTTACAGCATTTGATACTGATTTCTTGATTAGGCTTAATTCAAACTGAGGAAGGAGCTGCAACAAATTGAGAGCCCTTTAGGCCCCGTACCCCACCTAGGCAGACAACAAGACAGTTGGAAAGTGTTAATATGGAAACAAACATTGTAGGGGATAATAATTGAATTTTGTTTTAAATTTAAGTTCATTTGTAGACTTGATTTTCAAGCGGAAGTGCCCTTGTCTTCCCGCCACCGCTAATCACTCTTTTAAAGTTTACTTTCTTGGTGAATTTCAAAAGTCCACGCCCTTGACAGACAACATTCCAGAGGCATAAATCAGAGACATTTGTTTCTTTTTTTTTCTACCACTAATAACAGCAATTGTTGTCAATTTGCCATAAAACAGGCGTGAAAAATGCACAAGCTTATACATCCACACACACACACACACACACACTCACACGCATATACTGAACACACCCAGACAATGGCTGGAATTGAAATTGTTATATAAAAATAGAATTTGTCCCAAAACATGCCCAAGTTCGTGTCTTAAGTCTATTGTTGTGCTGCATTTTTGATTTGTTTTTTTTTTTTTTTTGTGTTTGATCGAATATGGCCATGAAAAGTAGTGGCAAACTGCAATTGGGTGTCTTATTTTAAAGCCATAAAACCATTGCCCCAGTAACAGCTATGAACAAGTTCTTATCCATTAAAAAGGATAGCTAAGGAAAAGTCCTCAAGTAAAAGAAAATTATGTACATTGGAGATGTATTTGCAAGGACAAGAAAAGAAATGCAAAAACTATTTTCCGCAAAAATTTAATTATTGTTGTCAATAAACCGAAATATATAAAGAAAAAATGCAGTTGTTCATGTTTTTTGTATTTTTTCTCAATTTATTTGTGTCGGCAATTATTTTATTTTTTTTATTGTCAACAGAAATTGTTGTTGGCTTCTGTTTTGGTAATTTGCATGGTAATTTTGTAGTCAAAATATGTCCCTCAAAAAATATGATGTGACTTTGTTGCTACTCGTTTCGGGTTCGGTTTCGGTGTGGAGTCTACCTTATGGATTGTTGCTACTGCATTTTATTTTCAAGCAATTGTGACATGAAAAATAAAAAACAGGACGCTTGGAGCAGGCACGTAGCTAGTTCAGGGCATAAAGTAGTCGTTCTTTGGTGTATTTTCTCCTACCTCGACGCAATGGTTTTGGTTTTCTTTGTAATTCTGATCTAGCTTAAGGAAAACCCCGTTTTTTACATCCACAACACAAAATTGCAACAATTGGAGACGCCTCCGCAGCAGGCACGCCAAAGTGATCAGCCAAACAAATCGTGGCAACTGTCACCAAATAATGCCTCACCACAAAGCCAAAAGCAACAGCAACACCAACCAACCATCACCAGCATTGCCTTCAACGCCAAAAAAAAAAAGCGAAAAAAATAAAACGAAATAAACAAAACAACAAAAAAAATACTGACGAAAAAACGCATTTCAAATTCAAAACGCGATTTTTGCCGAGGTTAAACTATTTTATCATTGTCACAAACGGAATTTTTCACAAGCCCCAATCGCTTCAGCCGCCTACCGCCTCCTCCGATGCCACGCCTCCAGGTGCGTGCGAAAACGCAGCAAAATTTTACGTTTTAGGGCGTTTTCTTTCGCTCTTTCTTTTTGACATTGTTTTTGTTTGCTGATTTCAAAGACAGGGGCGGTGGGGGAGTGGGGAGTGGGGAGGTCCAAACCAGGGACTTGGTCTTGGTTTATATCTCTTCATTTGACCAGACCATGGCCAGTTATTTATTGTATTTTATGCTGCTGTTGCTGTTGTTGTTGTTTTTTAATTGAAGGCCAAGAGCTGCCGCATTGCTGCATGCATGGCAAACATGTCCTGGTTGGATCCAAACGACAACAACAAAGACAACAACGTCATCGACGCACAGTTGACTTGGTCTTGATGGCCACTCTCTTGACCAGACATGCCCTTATTTGCGCTGCCAACCAGCCAAAACGGCCAAGTGCATAAATTATATATTGGATACAAAATGCAAAAATATTTCGTTGCTAAATACCCCTGAAAGTGAAAAATTATAATAATGACTAACTGCTTATGTTGGATATTTTATATACAAAATTCTTTCAGCAAATTCTTTTAAATTTAACAAAACGAATTTCAAATTCGATAATCAATCTGTAGCTAAGAATTACATATGAAAATTTCTTCTTAAATACTTATATTTGAGTCAAAACATAATTGATGAGTTATCAGATAATAAAATAAATATAATGAAATCAACAAACGAAGGAGTCCATAATATAAATGAATTGAAGAAATTATACATTTGTATAAATTGTCAGATGATAGAGAGAACCAACCCTATAGGATATAGATACATTGGAACCTCGGTTAACGAACTCTGCATATAACGAACCCATTTTTTTTTTTGGGGGAAATCCACTTAAATAGCAACGTTTCGGATAACGACCAACAAAAAAAGGTGAAAACCTCAATTGTACCAAAAGTTTCTGTCTGTGTCAAGCAACGAAACAGGAGAAAACGCGAAGATACCTTATAAAGCCGTCTAGTGTGACCATTTTACGCGTTATAAAAATAGAAAAAATTATTCCAAGCTTTTAGACTTCTTCTTTATTTAAGAAACACACATGTAGTTCCTTAAAAACTGTTATAAGCTTCATTTAACATTAATTCACATAGGAAAAGTGGTTTAAAGTTCATAAGATGCTTGAACGAATTGTATTCGTTAATCGAGGGTCCACTCTAGAGTAGAACCTGCCATGTTCATCTGTTTTAATCACTTTTCTCTCTCTCTCCCAGGGTTTTTGGATAAAAAAAACTTCTCTAATATATTTCAACCACATTTGGTATTTCGAATTTCTTAAAAAGTGCAGATTCATTATTTAAAAGCTTTAAAGAAATGTTTAAACGTAGAGAGAATAAATTGGGCGAAGAAAACGGCAAGGATATAAACCTGGTCCCAGATAGTGAGCTTCTTGATCATTGTTTATAATCATTTTTTGGTTTCCTCAATGTCAATAAGAGTTAACTTCGTCGAAATTCTTGATTTCTGAAATGGTACGAATTTCAACTTTACATCTAAGCAATTTTTTCGAAATTTTTTTCAGATTGAAATTTATTTAGCATATTGTTATATTTCAAGGGCACACCCCATTGGGTTGCTGGCGAAACCTAAAAGAATAATGCAATCAGTCATTCTCTCAATCTAAACCCCATCAGCACAACAATATGTATACATATGTATGTATGTATGTATACCCCACATGATTTTCATTTTGGCATTGGCAGTTTGATTTGAATTTGATTTGGGCCTGATGATTGACGCATTTACTGTGGTTCCACTTACTCCCTCCATATATCATGTACATAGTTTGCGCAATGGGCGATCACTTAGAATATGTAGCAATGTGTGTAGTGAGTATTGTTTTGCTGGTGTTGTTTTGTTGTTACTTTTGACATCCATAAAACATGGGTTCGATTGGCCTCTTTAGGCAAACGTAAGCTCTGCTCTAGTAGATCAATGCAAAACTCATGCAAAAAAGCGAGAAAGATCAATTAAAATGCAACAGAAATAAAATAAGAAATGAGAAGAACAGAGAAACAACTTGGATTGCGGTTCCAAATAAAGTAACAGAATTGTTCCCCTCCCTTGGGATTGCTCGATAGAAGAGAGGTGGCAGAGGTGAAGAGACTACCTCGCTTGATAACAATCTCGGGTCTGGGTCTGAGTTCGAGTCTGAGTCTGAGTCTGAGTCTCAGTCCGACTGAAGAGACTGACTGACAGTTTATATAAGCAGTCAGTTCAGCATCCGTAGAATGCGATCAAAGTGACAGACATCGATCAACGAGAGGCGAGCGACCAACAAGCGACATTAACGCTGCATAAATTGTCATAAATTACATGGCACAAGATAGAAATACGAACTCTACGCATTGTGTGTATCCGTATCTGAGTATCTGTATCTTTTTCTTCGTCTATCTCTATGTCTGTGCGGGAGTGTGTGTGTGTGTTTGATTGAAGCAAAGATATAACCAAACAGCAGTTGTTGTTGTTGTTGCGAGTAAAACGATAAGCCCAAACAAAAATTCAAGCGGCATTTAAACCATTGATGGAGACAGAAACACCCCAAAGACTGGCATCCACATCCACAAATTCTACCCAGACACACCAGGCATCCCAAAGCGCTGTTCGCAGTTGATACGCATCGTCGTTTGGCTAAATACTTGCCCACTTTAGTTTCCTCAATTCTCCGTCGCTCACTCTCTCCCTCTCTCCTTTTATCTATCCCTATCTTTCCCTCTTCGTTACTTTATTAGATCGATATGGTGAAAAATGCGATAAAATTGCGTTGGTGCGAATATTGCAACAAAAACTTTGATTGACATGAAGAAAATTAAACGAGAGTAACTAGAACCAAAAAATAATTCTTTGGCCTTACCGACGCGACCCTGACTCTTTGTCCTTTCAAGTGAGCATCGGGCAGGTTCACTATATCATATAGCTTCGAAAGGAGATTTCCAGTTAGCAAAATGTTTATAGAATTCCTTGTTCCTTTATTAACAGATGTTTTTTCAGTGAAAAAACGAGCTATGGAAGTTAACTTCGGCCTTGCCGAAGTTTATATACCCTTGCAGTTCTTTATTATATTTAATTCGATAAGAAAAGTGAAATTTCATACATCAACAGCATTAGTTGTCGTATTATGAATATGCTCAAATATTTTTCAAACTACTGAATTCAAAACACATTTAATGATTATTTAACAATATATGATATAGTAGTCCGATCCCGATGATTTTCATACTTTATCTCACACAGGTAATAAAGAGTCTCCAAAAAAAATTATCAACCCGATATCTCTTAAGATGGCTGAGTAAAACGCATTTTCAAAACACATTTAATGATTATTTAACAATATATGATATAGTAGTCCGATCCCGATGATTTTCATACTTTATCTCACACAGGTAATAAAGAGTCTCCAAAAAAAATTTCAACCCGATATCTCTTAAGATGGCTGAGTAAAACGCATACTTCAAACTACTGAATTCAAAACACATTTAATGATTATTAAACAATATATGATATAGTAGTCCGATCCCGATGATTTTCATACTTTATCTCACACAGGTAATAAAGAGTCTCCAAAAAAATTTCAACCCGATATCTCTTAAGATGGCTGAGTAAAACGCATACGCACAGACGGACGGACAGACGGACAGACGGACAGACGGACATGGCTATATCGACTCAGCTTCTCAAGCTGATCAAGAATATATATACTTTATGGGGTCGGAAACGTCTCCTTCTGTGCGTTACAAACATCTGATCAATTTTATAATACCCTCTGCAAGGGTATAATAACTATTTTTGAGTTAAATAAAAAAAGTTACAACATACACTCATGGACAAAAAAAAAGGTGTTAGCCTTAGGACTTGACAGTTTTATTATCGTACAACTTGTAATACATTTTTTATATGGACATTTGTCAAATCCTAAGGCTCACACCTATTTTTTTGTCCATGAGTGTAAGTCGGTATTATTATTGATGTTTTAGAAATACCTTATAACAGTTACGTTAAATTTGACTATGCACATCGGTTTTGTTTTCTTCCTCCAATAGTTATTGGCTACTTATTATAATTAGTTATCCCCTAACTTTGTCTAACCAAATTTCCAAATTTCTAATCATAAACTGTAACATTAATAAATCAATAAATATTATGTCAATAAATATTATGTAAAAATTGATCTTGCATATTAAATAGTTTATTTATGTGTTAAAATTATTTCCTGTGGCACGTTCAAGTTCTTAATCCAAGTCTTAAATAGATAAATCTAAACAAAATAAACGTCCAAAATGATCATGATCACAAAATCTACAGAAAGTATATTAAGAAAAAGAAGCTATGAAAATGGGAAGCAGATATGGTAAGAGGGAATACACTCAACATGCATAAAATTCGTGATACTAACAAATTTCATTAATGTTCAACAGCGGCAACAAGTTGCAGCATCAGCAAAAATGTTGCTCGATGCCATCACCAGCATCCTCATCCACATCCACATCCTCATCCTCATCTTCATGCTGCTCAGTGCGATTCCATTCATAAAAGCAAAACGACGCGCACTCAGTAAGGCGCAGACTGAATTTGAACACTAAGCGCATTGCATGATTTTGCATAATTTTATGCAAATTTATCTTTCTCTCCGTCTCTTTCATTCTGGCAGCGTTTGCTTGTCGTTGTCGTCGCGCAAGCGCACAAGGCGGGGGCGTTTAGTCTGGGCATCAGAGGCGTGGCAATTGTCTGTTGTTTTCATACTCGTTCCATAGTCTTAAGCTACGCCTCGTCGGACATGATATATGTCACATAATGACGACAACGTTGACCATGCGACAAACAGTAGCAATTGCTTTTGTTATACAAGGACACGATTATTATGCCCCAAAGGATTCAACCATCGGTTTCCACCCGAATTTATGCAAAGTGCAAAACGTGAAAAACCAAAACAAAACCGAAAGGCCACAAAGAGGCCCAAGCAGGCCACTGACTACTTTAAATAATTTTTGTTACTAACCAACAGATGAAGAAGAAGTAAACAAAAAGTAAAAAAAACAACAAAAAAAACAGACAAACAAATGAATTCAAAATAAAGAAGGGAAACAACATATTATATGATGACAATGACGTGGAATTTATGTTCAGCAAAATATTGATTCTTTTTCTTCAGGGGGAGGCAGAGTGAGAAGACAGTTTCCAAGTAAGAGATGTTGCGCATCCAAACCCAAAAAAAACCACAACGAACAGTGTAATGAAATCAAGACACTTAAGAGATTTGACCTACCAGGCTAAGAAATACACTACCTTTTTATATTAGTTAGGGAAAAGCAACATTTTTATTTTAAATTTTAATTATAGGCAAGTCAAAATTCCTGGTATATAGCAATACGATATGCAATTAAGGCTGCAAACCGATTTACCATAATGCCTTCCATACCACGATTTCAGGCAAACGCTAATATTACCTGTTTGTAGAAAATATTTACAAATACTTATGGAAAATATTTTTAAAATTTTTCAAGAGATGGTGCAAAGGATTATAAATTAAATATGTATATATATATATTTTTTTTTTTTGTACTATTTTATATTTAAGATACTATAGAATATTTTCTCTGAGACACTTTTAACACCGTTAAAGTAACTTAAGATAAATTAAACCACTGTACAAGTGCTAACATGATAGGGATCGATCCACCCTAGTCTCTGACGATATTCTTGTGAATTGCATTGCTGTGGACTGTTGGAGGCTGTTACTGCTGTTGCACACACGTCAACGTCAAACCATGGACGACGAGTTGGCCCTCAAGAAGTTTTCTGTCTCCGGCTCCTAATCAGATTCAGATGTCGTCGAAAAATGCGCGACGCGCTGGCCATTTTAGCCTTGTTGGCGTAACACGGTAGTTGCTGCTACGTACCTGGCCAGCTTACCTTAGAGCTGAATGACGAAGTCATAGCCGCGATGCGTCAATTTTAGATTCAACAAAAATGATTGCAATGCCGAGCAGGCTGACTGGCTGGCTGGCTGGCTGGATGGCTGGATGGCTGGCAGGCAACCAGAAGATGTGGCAGACAACTGGTTTGCTTCTGCAGTTGCCTGTCTGTCAGAAGTAGCAGCAGCACCTTGTGAAATGCCAATTTATTCGTTAGCAAATATTGCATCTGATAGAACAACACAAGTTTCTGTGTATGTGTGTGTGTGTGTATATGGAAGACTTGGACCATTGATTTCAACATAGGCAGAGACATAAGTTTCAGGACTTTTGCAACAGCTTTTTGCCACTGCTTGGGTGTCTTTGGGTCTGCTCGGTTCGGGTCTTCTCTGGTCTCGTCTGGACTGCCCTGCTCTTTTGAATCATGTGTAAAAATCTTAAGTGCAAACAATTGTACGCGTTTATCGTCTCTCTAGGGCGACGACCACCACCATTGAAGACAGAGTTGCCAGGAGACAGGAAGACCCTGAGCGAGCGAGAGAGAAAGAGGCTAAGAGAGCTAAGGAAAGGAAAGGATTCCGTTTAATTAAGCTTCAGCGAGTTTTGAAATTTTCAGTCTTTCGGTTAGCTGTTCTCTCAAATTGGTTTAAGCAGTTTTTGGAAAGCCCTTGAGGTAATGCTACATCCCATTTCATTTCATTCCATCCCCTATACATAAAAATCCATCAAATTCATTTTTGATCAATGCCTCATAAATCATCAAAATGCCAAAAATACCAAAAAAAATGTTAAGCTCGCGCTCATTTTACTGGAAATTGCCCTCAAGAGGCCAGGCAAAGGCAAGTATGTAGAGGCCTGTCTCAAATCGAACAGAAATTAGTTTCTGTCCGTTATGCAGACGAAGAAGAAGAAGAAGACTTCCACAACGACGACGACGACGACGCACGCTGACCCAATAATTATGCCTTTTGCCTTATGCCAAAGATGCCTCCACCGCACACCTCCACCATCTTGTCCATCTGATTGCCAGAAATTGAGAGTGAAGGAATCAATCGAACACAACAGACTGAACGCTTTCAGAATGATCTTTCATTCTTTCTATACAAAATACAAGAATTCGTTTTAGCCTTGGGCAAGAGACTTGAAAGTTTAGCTTATCAGTTGAGAGTTTTCCAAGTCGAGGAAATGCTCTAACCAAAATCAAAATAGAAAACAATATTATACTCTACGCCGAGCGAATTGAAAATTTAAGGAAACCCAATTTTGTATAATTTAAAGATTATTTTAAAGATTATTATTCAACCTTAAGTTTGAAAAAACATTCCATTTAATTACTTTAATCAAAGCTTATGTGCAAAATTTTTAAACTAATTTTCTATTTAGCTTTTAGTTAGTCAATCTTTTGCATAACTGAAGTCCAAAAAGTTAAAACAGCAAAAGCTGCATAAGCCTTGACAATAATGTAATGACCAAAACCCTTGAGAAAAATCGAGACATACAATCAAAAATTGAGAGATAATATATGTAGATATATATATTAAGTACAATCAATTAATATAAGTAACTTGTAAAATAAAACTGATGCCAAAAAATTCTGTTTTCCTGGGATCTTCGTTTCAATTGTGAATCAATTTCATTATTATAGCTAAACCAAATAACTTTATTATATTATATTAAAAATCATATATAATAAATTTTTGAGTAATGCCTTTAATAATCATTCTAAAATTTTATTGAAATGTGTATACTCTTCGTTAGAGTAATATTAAGTTTCTCAATTTCTTTATCGCATTACGTTTTAACTAATATACCAAAATCGTTCGAGCTAAATAAACATAATTTTGTTTATTGCCTTTGTTGTTCCTGTTGCTACTTCGCTTGTTGTAGTTGTTGTTGTTGTTGTTGTTTTGTTTTGATAGCACGCGACACAGAGAAAAGATTGGCTGGGCCTAAGGGCAAATGTCACACCATATCATAGCGAAAGCCCAAGAGTCTAGACAACTTCTATTGACGTGTTGGAGGAGATTTGAAAAATGTTGTTATTTTTATTTTGTTTTGTTTTTTGTGTGTTCAAATTTTGGAGACTTGACCGGGCTAATCAATTTTAAATGTGTTTTTGCGTGTCAATAGCTTGTTTGCGTGTTGTGACGACTTTTATTGATATGTTTTGTTTTAACCCCTTTGGAGAGGGAATCTTTCTTGATTTGTGTTTAGTTAATAATTGTTGTTGTTTGCCTTGAGTTTTCCGAATCAATTTGAAGTGAAATTCGTTTGATTTATTGCACAAATTATGGAGAGTTTCTCTGTGTCTGTCTCTGTCTCAGCCTCAGTCTTAGTGTCAGTCAGCCAGGCAAGGCATTATGCAACAGCAACATAGATGGCTACTTTACACTTGTCACTGGCGCATTTACAAATTTGGCACGCTTGACCATATAAAATGGTTGCAAGCCATGGAAAAGTGTGAAACTGCAAATGGCGTCGCCTTGGTTAGACATGAGCCCAGCTATCGGCCGGGGTTCTTCTTGTCTTTTGGTTTGGTTTCAGCATCGATTAGCATAGTTGTCACCCGAGCTATACACGTTTGTGCATGTATGGACAAGGGCGTGTAACCTAACCTCACAAATGATATACTAATACTAATACTTGATGCCATTAAAAATAATAATTATAATATAATAATCGATAAATATTTCACTATAAACGCTTCTGAACCCGCAAATGTAATAAGGTACTTACATAAAGGATCCTTTCTGTTATATGAAGAATTGGCATATGATTCAAACGATTTGCGATTAAGGATCTCAAATATATGTATGTATATAAATATGTAGATGAAGTATATAGTCGGAACCTCAATTACATAATGCACTTTTGCACTTACGATGTACAAAAATTCATTCATTTTAGAAATCAAAATGTTTGGACCCCTTGACGCAAACATTTTTATCTAAGCTCCTTGGAAAGACACTTAATATATGTATGTACATATGTGTGTGTGTGTTTGAACAAGAAGTAACAACTGCATTAGTAAAAAAATAAAGGGGAAAGAGAACTCAGTGCGGGGCGTGGCATTGGCACACGTGCTACAGCGGAAGTTTAGCTCATTTGGCGAACAAAACGTTTGCAAACGGAAGGGATTTCTTTTTTTAAGAGCATCCTGTACGCACGTTCATCCAAAGCAGGACAACTTCATTGATATATATGTCTGTCTGTCTGTCTGTCTGTCTGTGAGTTTGCCCAGCCGAGAACAATAACAGCAACTATGTTACTTTTCGTCGTTTTCCCCCCTTTTTTTGTGTTTTATGGATCCCCTTCGACTTCCTGTGCGCAATGTGAAAATGTAATAAATTTCCCTTTATTTTTGTTGCTACATAATATACCATGAAGCATCCAAAAAAATAAATAAATAAAAAGGGCTACCAGCTTTCATAACAAAAGCCAAGCACAAAAAGGCAATAAAAGTGATATTTTTTTTTTTCAATAATTAAAAAATCATTGTCCATTAAATATATTGAAAACCAGTCTGAAGAACCCCACGCAGCGCCACCCAATTTCAAATCCAAATCCAATCTCAATACCAATCCCAATCCCAATCCCAATCCATCCATTGATTGGTTAATTTCTTTCATAGTTTTTTAGCATTTTTATGGGGCCACAAAATGCTTGGCTTTCTGTTGTTTGGTGAATGAGAAATATGTTGACGACAATAAACTAATAACAACAAAAAAGTCAAAAACTTTGCTCAACTGTTGAAAGCTTGATGAAGTAAGATTAACTATATTAGACGATAGGAGGGAACTATTAAATACAAATTTATAGACATCATAAAAATGTTCGTTTGAAAAAGAAAAGGCATGAAATCGTTCTATGTATGTGTGTACATACATATAGTTTTGTGATTTCATAATGATGATGATTTTGTTATGGAGAGACTTCCGCTAATTGGAAATGATTGATATGCAGGAGTATCTAAAGAGATGGTATTCCCGCATCAAACATGGCTAACGGGAATCTGTTCTATCACAACACGTTTGGTAGGTAACCCCTACGTGACAAACCTGCCAAAAGTGCCACCCGTTTCGTCACTCGGTCACGTGCATCCTTACACGAAACTGAACCCTCTGTCCGATTCACACTTTGCCACATTTGCTTCCAGTGAAAACGGAAGTAAACTACCTGTCGATAACCAATTGCCACAATAGATAAATTACTTCACCTGTTATTCAGGCTTAGGTTCTTTTCAGGCTAATTGAGTTATGAGCCACAAACAAAGCCAAAGCCAAACCCAAACCAAAAACACACAAGTACCAAGGTCGATTACGATCTACAATGGGAAATATTAATTTCTAAGAAAATTGCAAGTGCCAGTGTCAGGAGTGAGCAGGAAAAATTCTGTAGAATTCTCTCCTACTGAAATCGTATGTTCCATTCCCGTAGAAAGAAAGAGAGAGAGAGAGAGTGAAAGTGTGACTGGGCTAGCTGGTCCCTTATCCTAAGTGGCGCCTAACGGTACAAAAAGGCATAATATTCTCTGTTTTATTTATGGCGTGTAAAATGTGTTGCGATTAGATCAAAACCACAGTAAGGATACACAAATCCTAAAATCCTCTACGA
Source organism: Drosophila paulistorum (assembly GCA_018152135.1). Classification (NCBI taxonomy): domain Eukaryota; kingdom Metazoa; phylum Arthropoda; class Insecta; order Diptera; family Drosophilidae; genus Drosophila; species Drosophila paulistorum. The sequence continues at coordinate 6,558,813 of JAECXG010000606.1, read as the reverse complement.
AACATAGGTTCCCATTATTATTATTTTTTATTTATTTAAGGGTGTATTGTTTCTAACAAGTCAATTATATTGTTAACAGTTGGTGGCGAGGTCATCCCATTTAGTAACCTGTTCTATCAAACCCACTTTTTGTTTTGGCTTAATTTAAAGTTGAAATGAAATATTTGGTGAAAAGAACATAAGAAGTGAAACTTCATTCACAGTCGGATACCTCGAGTCGAATGCCGAACTTCTTTCAAGGTTGGACATAATCCGGCTATCATATCATGCAATTTTATCAAGAAAGGATCTAGAGAAGGATTCGGGGGGTTACTAACACAAAATCCAAATAGGCCATGTTTGAATCCCAATTCTTCTCCACAGTTTTAGCACTCCATAGCGTGCCCAGTCCGTGCCACTGAACAATACGTTCAGTCAAATATACATAATCTTGCCATTATTCGCTTTATCCAGTTGCAATTCCTAACTGGTTTTAACGATGAAGTAGTTGTATGACATTGCAATGTTGAAGCCGATGAGAAAACTTGATAGTTCATGAAACAGGGCTCAAACCTGATCACTTAAATATTTTACCTCTAGTTAAGTTTGTGCTGAAATGAGTTTTCCTAATTATTTCGGGGACACTTTTTAAACACTCTACAGAGTTTTGTTGATTGCCAAAGAAAAAAAGTGTTTGGAAATTGATTGGAAATTGCAGATTGACCGAGAGGGCAAATTATAATTATTAATGACGCCAAAAATGTTTGTAACAGCTTCTCCGACACCATAAAGTATATATATTCTTGGTCAGCATCAACAGTCGCGTCGATCTAGTTAGTGTAAGGAGTCATTTCACATGGTGAGACGACTTACTAACATCATTTCAAATAAAAATTGAATACTTTAAATAATAAGTTCGAATGTCGAATATCGGTTAGACTCTGCCCTAATTGTACGACTTTGATCGAAATAAAACAAAACTAAAATAAATTGCAAAGAAAATAAAACCAAATACTATTAAAATTAATTAGCCAACAAACTTAAAGAACACAGACACAGAAAAATCTGTTGGATACCTGTACACGGAGCCACAATAGTCAATCAATAAGCTTGAAATGCTAGATAATCCATCATTGAAATTTATAGCCTTTAGGACTTTACGAGTTATCCAAAAGCCACGATGAGGTAATTTCACTTAAGGTCGCTTTCTCCCCCACCAAAGAGCCAGAGCCAAAGCCAGCCTACTAGCCAACCACCAAATAACAAGCCAAAGCGCACCCAAATTAAAATAAATATAACAATTTTTCTCTTAATGACAAGCCCCATACTATGTGTGTGTGTATGTATGTGTATTCCCTCCATATAAGCAATGCAAAACACGCAAACATTCTTGTCGTTGTTGTCGGGTTTGTGTGTTTGGGTTTGCATGACTGAAATATGTATTTTATTATATTTCATTTTATTTTTTGGTGTTCTTCCTTTCGAGGAATATTATTGATAGCCAACATTCAGAGCATAAATGACTCTTTAACTCTCTGACAAATGGGCCCGGCAAATGAGGTAAGTGAAACCGTCAGACATTAGACATTGTAATGGCTCCTCCGACAGTGGCTTTGACTCTGACTCTATGACTATATGATTTTGGGTTCTTCTTCTCCCTCTATGTGACACTCTCTAATTTGCATGGTGAGGTGAGTGTGGGGCGAGTGCTTAAAGTGTGTGTGTGTGGAGGTCATGGGGTCGGGATAACAGCAAATCGACCAGCTACACACATGCACACACACACACACCGTAGGCAAAGTGAATAACTTAAAGCAAATAGAAACTGAAATAAAAATAAAAACGCGATCGTCCGATCGTTGAACAACAACAATAACAACAACAATGGGAATGAGAATGAGAAATGAGTATGAACAATATAAAATGTCCGCCGCATCGGAATTGCTAATTTGCTATTGAGCTGCGCGGAGGGATGTATGATGTGTGTGTGTGTGTGTGTGTATGTGTGCGTTGTAGGGCAACAATGCCAAGGGGGAGGTGGAAAGGGGGAGGCTTTGCAGCTTTTGATTTTTGTGCTGTGCGAGGCCCTTTACAACCAGCAGCAACCAAGTTCCTGGTACGTCTGACCCACAAGACGGCCCCTGCACCAAAGCCAGGCCTCAGACCCGACTACATACCCTCCTTCCTTTCCCCTTTCGCCAACTTTTGAGTTGATTGGTTTTGATTTTTCGTACGACATTTTTGACATGCGAATGTTCTTCTCTTCTTTTTTTTCGATCCGATGTCAATGTTAACGAGAAGCTACAGACAACTAAGTACAGCTGCCACAACGAAATGAAAGAATGAACAAAAAAATAAATCCAAATTCGAATTCGAAACTTTATCGTATCCGTATCTTTATTTTTGGCATTTTACAATAAAATGAATTTGCCCAATGCTGTTGCGGTTTGGACCTGAGCCCATTCACCGCCCCGCCCCCACCCCATCGCTCTGGTTGTACTTACCCCTTGCTGGGCTTTTGCAGCCACTTGGAGCAATCAAAGTTGCAACCAAGCGAAATGCTACAAAACCGCAGGAAATTCGTCGAATTTGCCATGCGGTAAGCTACCAAAAGGATGTTGGCCAGCATGTCCTTTGCTCTCACCCAAACTGGCAGGCATTGTCTCTAGTTAACTCTCTGCCTGCCTGCCTATCTACCTACCTCCCCTTTAGCTTCCCATTGTATTGGGCTCTTCTGCATTTCGGTTTTGCTGCCGAGTGCGTTGGCGTATGAATAATTGATGCGAATGTTTGCGGCAGTCCGCTGAGGACTTAGAAAACCCAAACCCAGGCTTCATAATTGAGTCCGAGAACCGAGTGAAAAAGTAGTTTTTGCCTCTGGTTACAGAAACTTAAACAAAATAACCAGAGGGCTGGGGTTAAGTTTGTAAATCCTTGCAAGTTTTTTATTACTCTTTCCCTACCTAAAGACGTTAAATCTGACAAACATATTATCTAAAAAGTTAAAACTTCTCAAAAGACTAGAGACTCAAACTGGAACAACATATCAGGCTATTTTATAGCTCCATTATATACACAGTTTTCCCATTTTGACCAAAATGAACAGAATTACTGAAACATAAAAGTTTTTCTGAACAAAAGTTGTTCAATCGTTAGTTCCTTTATGAACTACATACATAATATAATTATCGATCTTGATAAAACTTGTCTGCCAAATATTGATAAAAGTCACTGAGTTTTTGTAAGGATCGTCCCTTTGGAAGCTGATATATAGAAATATATACATATAAGTCTAAGACTAGATGCAATGTTTCTTTTCTATTTCAGCGGTCTAAAAGGGGTTCGTGTATGGACAGACATATAAACTCGTCTGGTCGAGCTAATCAAGAATATATAAATATACTTTATTTACTTTATTAATACTTCCCTCTATCGGTTGCACAGTTCTGATCCAAGTTTATACACCCTTTTTACAAGGGTATAATAGCCCAAAAAATGTACAAGCTTCGAATGAATGTGCTGAAATTTTCCATACCCTTGCCTCAAAAAAGGAAATCAACAAAATGTACAGAAATTGTCAAAAAAGACTTAATTAACTTTTACATAACCAATAAATTGATTGCTTTACAGTCCATTGATTTCATGGATAAACAAAATATATTGAAAAAGTTTTAATTTTTGGACCGCGTTGTCTATCTACTTAATCCTTTAAATTGAATATGAACATAGATAGATCAAAATAACAATAGATTTCCATGGTGTAAAGATTTAACCGATTTAAATCTGAAAAAGTAAATAAAATTATAACTCATATTAACGCTGTACTGCAAGAGCAATGCAAGTACCTTCAAGACTTCGAATAAAACCAATGGCTTATTTAAATTACGAGTCTTATTTGATATTAATTACTTGTTTAAAATAAAAAGAATTGTGCCATAAAGTAATATACTCTCTATCTCTTGCCAGTGGCATAAAAAGGTATTCTCGTACTACAGTTGAGATGTTTTTTTGTTCTTTTGGTGAGGAAAATGAAATGCGGTTGAGTTGACAAACCGCAATTCTTCAATTACATATTGAGAAAGTGCAGGGATTCCAAATAGAAGCTCTATTTGGGAAATCACAACTACATAAGTATAAGTACTTACCCAAGTAAATTTGGTTCATGTAAATGTTTGACAACTATTTAAGTTGCAACTTTAACTCAAATAAATTGCCTATTTAATTTATTGTATAATTCTTATTTTATTTCTCAATGGCGCCACAAAAACACACACACACACATAGATGCACAACTAAAACCAACTCATAAAAATGAAACCAGTAGAATTGTGTATTTTATTTACTTTTTATGACCCCTTGAAGAAAAAGATCATTTAACTTTCCCTGCAATCTAGCAGCAACCGTAAATTCATCAATTTTCCGAGTAATTATTTTCCTAAGAAAATTGCAGCTCACACCTACACACAAAACACACAAATCCAAAAAGCAAAAAAGAAAAGAAAAAAGAAAACGAAGGGCGAGAAAAATCTGTAAATGATTTGTTTGACACTAAGACAACATCACAACATGGGACAATCTTTCGCAGAAAGGTAGGCCAAATCGTAATCTTCGCAAATGATCATCGAGGCAGTATTTGACCCACAGATACTCAGATAATCGTCGCCAGCGACCGAAGCCCTTCCTTTGCATTTCTGTACCTCCTGAACAAGAGTGTTTTGTGTTTTGGTGTGTATGTGTATGTGTGTGTGTGTGTGTGTGTGGGCAGGGCGTCATTAACCTCTAACAAATGCCAAATGGTTAGAGGAGAGACCTCTACAAATGTCAAATGTCATGGCACTTATTGATGTTTGACTTTTTGGCTAAGCCTATGCGTCGTTCTCTCTCCCGGACTGGAGCCATGTGTGCGATCTTATTGGGATATACAAAAGGGGTACAAAAGGGACACACACACAATTATCACCCTGACTGGACGATAAAGGCAAATGTCATTGTTGACATGCCGAGTCATTGTCCAACTTTGCTATCCAGTTAATGAATAAGCAAAACAATAAAAGGGATGTCCATACTCGACATTGTCTCTCTGACCCTCCATCCTCTTCAACGAAAAACTTTGTTACGCATTCATTTCCGATCAGATTGAATTGACAATAAGATGGGGGAGAGAAAATTAAATGCATTTGATAACGATATTATGAAGGTAATTAAATGCCACGTTCCGTTTAAAGACGAAACTTAAGGCGGATCTGAAAGCGAAACTGATATTTGGCATTGAATGAATAAGCTTGAATTCGGTAAGAACTCGCCAGTCATGGAAGGAAATTTATAAATTAAGGTCTTTAAAATCCATAAATCCGTCAATCCATAGTTACTCTCAAAAAACCTGTACAAGAAAATACAATTGTTTGATTTATACGCTCCAAACTAGATAAACCAAGACCAACTAACTAGAAAAACTAGCTAAAGTTAAAAATGTAATATTTCAATTTGTATTGTAGCCTTTTATAGATTATATGTACATTTCAATTTTTATTCTAAAAATATTCGGTAAAAAACTCGATCGATCGATAAAATAATTTAAAAATACTTTTGAACAAAGCAGTTTATGCAATTTTTCTTTTATTCTCTTTTGGTATAAATAAATAAGTTTAATTGGTTGTAAATGTTGTAAATCCAATAATATTTAAATATTTTTTATTGAGACCTCTTTGGCGTTGTTAATAAATATATTTTACAATTTTAAGTTAAGTTATTGTGGCGGAAAAGCAATTGGAGATCTTTTTGAGAGACCCGATCCTATCAGATAGTCGTTACCGTGTTTGAAGAGAATAAAGTCCACTATTTAGACATTTCTTTTCTGACATGATATTTAAAAACTTGTACAGGATGTTATTGAAAATAGTATTCGATAAGCTAATAAGCTGTGACCTTAAAGTGGACAGAGCAAATTAAAACGACTGTGGATTCACATAATTTTTATTAACTTAGAATAAGTACATATTTGCATGCGATCAAACTAACTATTTAGCCCATAATAGCCCAAACGAACTTTTTTCCTAACTTTGAATAGATTGTAGTTCTGGGAATGTTTTCCAGTAATTTGAACCCATTCCTATTAAACGGTTTTATCTTTATTATGACTTAGTTAATATTATTTATTTAATAGGGCTTACATAAAAATCCTTATGTTCAAATTACTTTCCATCAAAACTGGGTTTAATTTATATAATAAATACTAATTTATACGATTTTTCATCATAGGCACCACAAAAGTTCTAACATCAGCAGACTTCGCCTGAGATTGCAGAGTTGTAATGGCCATACCATGTCTTCATCGCTAAAAGTAGTTGGGAATTCAAACTACATGAAGCGAAAAAAGAACAGCATAGCTTGCAGCTCCAGATTCCGCCCTTGGACGCCATCAGAATTAGTGTAAAGGGCTTAGGCCGGATTTATCAACCCACTATCCCTTTCAGTCATTGACATGTGCTTGGAATGGTATTCTGGGTTTTTTAACTTTAAATGTAGATTCGGGACGCTGACACTTTCTTAAAGACCACCTGAAAAGTTAATGTTCCACGTTTGGTTATGCTTTACTACATTTTCAACTGAATTCCCTAGAATTTTTCGGGTTTGCGTCGAAAGTTCGCCTGTATTAATGAGAACTCCTTCTTGGCCGTTTAAGCTACAGAGCTGATATATATTTTCTATATATGGACAGGGGTTGTATGTCTCGAATTTAGCAGTATCGGACAACTATAACAGAAGGCTCCCATAGAAACGTCTGAGTCACTTACAATACTCAATAGCTTTATTATTGCCATCAATTTATATATTTGTCAAAATATTTTTGTACTTTGGTAATGCAAAAACTAGGTATTTAACTCAGGCACATAATGATTTGCCTTGTTCAGAATCGAATAACTATATTATATTTTATAATACAGCCGTTAGAATTGTAGGCCGTTTTTTTTAAGGGAATTTTTAGATACCGCGCGTTCCCATTTTCCTGTAGGTAAATAAGTACCTAATAAGAAAAACTTTCAGAGCACTCAAACTTCGGCACGGCCGGAGTTAGCACGGCCCTCTGATTTATTATGAACTAAAATGGTTCAATATTCTGAATTCGATCAAGGAATGTCGCTGTTTACGTGCTTTGGGCTTCTGTTCTTATTATTGATGGTAGTTAATATCATTTTGGAAAAGGATGCAACTAGTCTATGAACCATAGAATAGCCAATTGTTTTTTTTTTTAATTTCAGAGATTATTCCTGTAAATAACACTAGTTTACAAATATTAATGACTTTGACTGAACCTCCGTATTGAAGATCTGTCTACAATAACCTTGGGTTGAGGGACGCGACACTAAAATGTTTAGTGTTTTTTTTAATGGCTCCTAACTACACTTTTCGACTTTGCTTACAGCTACATAAAGTTTGCAAATGATTTATCATGTATTGTATCATTGTAAAGACCATTTTATTCCTGACGGAATATTTCAATCATGTGCCTCAGTCCAACAAACATCTCGAAAATGAAGCTTCAAAAAATAAACAGATTTCATCATCGAGTTCCTCAACTTTAGGTTATCGGAGACTCGTCTTTAAATCGAAGGTTTACTTTTGGTGCAAATTAGTGTAATAATTTTAACTAAAATCAAACTTATTATTAACAAATTGGTTGCGTTTTTTGCCATCAAACTAAATGACGTCATTTTTGTAATCATATTTATGAAGTTTTCGGCCAAGTTATGAAAATTAGAGAAACTTGTAAAGTTAATTTCATTGTCTGGGCATTTTTATTTTTATTTTTTTAGCTTAAGGCCTAGTAGCTATAGCTAGTAGAAGATTGGATGTAATTTACAATTACTGCCCAATCACATTATAAATAAATACACTTTTATTTTTCATTTCAGAATGATTAATAATATTTAAGAAAGCCATAAGGCCTTTGAGCGAAATATTATATCTATTTTACATTTTATATTCAGATACTATGTCTTAAAATTGGTTTTTTTTAAGAGGTATGAAGTGGTTTAGATAGTGTCTGTAAGTAATTGTTTTAAATTCGGAAGTTTGATAGTTTTCCAGTGATGCGTTAGGTGATTTTATGTCAATGCGGACAGATTGCAAATGGGGCAAGTAGGATGAGGTTCTATATGAAAGAGATGTTCAATAAAAACCTACAAACATAAGTAGGTATATTTGCTAATTGAAATGCAGTTCCCTTCCCTTTTTTTGATTGGACAATTATATGATTTAATATGATTCTTATATCATGCATCTATAGGTTGAAACGGTGTCTGTCCGTTAAACACCTTTATCACGGAAACAATTGAGATAACGACCTGAAACCAACCCAAAAGCAATTTGAAAATGTCCATTTTCATCCGACATTTTGATAATAGCGAAATATAAATGGAATAAGGATTTGCATTGTTTTGCCCTTTACGTCAATAATAATAATGTTACGTCTATCAATTATGTAAATTTGTATTTTTTTTTTTTTTTGCATATGTGTTGTATTTTTTAGATTTATTTATTTTTCAGATTTCCAAAATGATTTGGCCCAAACTCTCTAGAGATTTCTCTGACACCACAAATAGTTTGATTTGAAGAAAAAACAGATTAACCAAAATAAAGTTTTACAAAAACACTCTGGTCTGTTAGCATGGAAGTGCGCCAAGAAACGTGAAATTCCCATTAATTTGAACTGCAAGCAGTATGCACTGCTTGCACTTAGAGGGTTGCCACATCGAACGAAAAACTATTTCAACGCAAGCAGGCGTTACATGTACAAGAAGGTCGCAAGCAGGCTTGACACTTGCAAGGAAAACAACGCCAAGACAAACAATGTATACCAGTTAAAAAACCCTTGTATACCAACGCAACAGTTCGTTGAATGAAAATTGTAAATAACGCATAAAATATATGTAGATACTTTCTACATCTGAATGAAAATCGAAAGACATATTTAAAAGGACAATTCTAAAGTCTCAACTACCCCTTAATACCCTTTGGAATTCTTACCTTTTTCCTGATTTCAAACAAGATATGAAAAAAAATGAATTCTTGTCTCAAATTTATATATTGATCAAGATCACATTTATATGACGAGTGGGTTTCAATTATCATCTTAGAGTGGTAAAGACAGAACGCCTATCTAATTAAATTCTCATATAATTGAATTTGAAGTAAAATATCTCTATCTAAGAAACCAACAGTAAGGGGAAAGTGACGCAAACAGGAAAGTTGTAAGGCAGTTAGATATATCAATTGGATATTTCTTCGGGCGGGCCCATTAACTACGTCATTAAAGCTCACTTTACTTCCCTCGTCATTTGACTGCCTTTTGAAGGCAACATAAAAATAGATATCTTACTTTAAGGAGCCTACAGTATAGAATAGGAGCTTGAATAAGTTATTAGGCGCTTGGTAGGTAGGAAAGTTGGCAGGCAACTGGTAGAAATCCTTTAACACACTTAATACTGTTAATGTAATAAGCAAATATTTTGTTTTCTGATTGAATGATACACCATATTCGATTGGCATTTGCTCATCCCCACACAGCAACAGTTTAACAATGCCGCCAATAAATTTCCATGGCAACTAAAGAAATTCCCTCGTTGTTGTTTATTTTGGATACAAGTTTTCCAAGCGCCATACAAAAACAAGAAAAATTTTAAAAATAAAACCCAACAATTTAAGTCAAATACTAACAAAAAGAAAAATAGTAATTGGAAATCTTGCAAATTATCTAAGAAGGCTGAGAAAATGTGACATTTCGTAAAAGTGTGTGTGTGCCTATTTTTTTTCTGACTACATTGTATTCCCGACAAAAATTCAGCCACTATCAGACATATCTAACAATATTCAATCTATATATACAAATATATATATTTTTGTTTTTGAAAATTATTAAAAAAGTAGTGCAAACAACAACTCACAACATGCCAACGATACCCAAACGCGATTACAAACCGACCAAGGGCACAGGAATGGACTTCCTTAGCTCTGGCATTACGCGTACCGAAGTCACAGAAATGCAACTCAAATGGCAGGACAATCCCTGCCCAGCGCCGCCCTGTAAACAGGCCTTCTGGTGGGCCAGTCAACCAAAACCGATCAAAATCAAAGGATGTCCCAAGTAAGATTTTACAATATGTTATTCCCATACCATTTCCTTTCTATACCCATGGGTTGAGTGGTCGGGGATTAATTGTGTAGTACGAGAAGTGGTTTCATCCAGAGGTCAATGAATTCGTACCGGCCGGTCAAAGTGAAAGTTGTTGGTAAAGAAAATTGCGTAAATGAATTATTAAAAGCCGGGTCTGGGTCTGGTCAGAGATAGGTAGCTAACTATTGTCGAAGGCACGCAAGCTGACTAAGCTAAACACTAAAATAATAACAGAAGGCCGGGGCCAACTCCTATCGTGTCGAAGTTTGGATACCCTTCTGCTCTTACTCTTCCCTTACCTACGAAAGTCAGGGAAAGTTATAAGAGGCATAGAGTTATCCGATTTTCATCAAATTTTGTAAAAAATTATAAGTTATGTGCGTAAGTTACTAACCTATCTTTCGTGATAATCCCACAGCTTTTCTGACCAAAGTTATTTTTTGACCAATCCTTCTTATAAGATATAGTAGTATATAGTATAGAAATTGGACACAGTCCTTAATAGGTAGATTAACCTGACAAGTGTTAAGAGTGACAATAGCTTAGAAAATATCCAAGCTATTAAGAAAAGTCAGTGACTTAGTCGTTTAAATGGTTTCTGATATAGTTATCCGATCCGACTAAGTCCGAAACACACAATAAACTTATATACATACATATATCCTGTCCAAATATATTAGAGCACTTGAAAAATCTTGACGATGTAGCTTAAACGGGGGACAGGCTTGGCTATATGAATTCATCTCGTCGATCTTATCGAGAATATATATATTATATATGGTCGGAGCTGCTTCCTTGAATGCGTTGCACACTTCTGATCAAAATTAATATACTCGTTTTGGAAGGGTATAGAGAAAAAAAGACACCAAAGGAACATGTGTATATAGAGACTGTCGTGTCCCCACAAATCGAACAATAGAGAGCTGTTCTATGGATACATATTTTGTTTCGTTGTTTTTGTTTTTCATTACCCATTTTTGTCGGTGTAGGTCATTTAAGTCCTTAAAACTGAAATTGACGCACAATCGAAATCAAAAATGAACAAAAAAACAAGTAATAATCATCAATAATATCGATGGGAAGATAAAAATCATGAAACTTTGGGACAGATTAAGGTCAAATATACAGACGGAATTTGAATATATGTAATTTACTGGGTATTTAGAACACACAAGAAATGTTCATACGTTATCCTGCCAATGATCAAATGCTCACCAAATTCTATTTGACGAGTTGGTATGGCCGATTGCTTGTTTCTCCGAATGCTGTTAGATGTACTTTTATAATATGTATAATCAAAAATGTAACCTTCAACTCAAATATGGGAAAGAAGGAACACGGCAAAAACAGTTAGACTAAGTTGTTTTAGGTGATTCATTTTTTGGTCTTATCAGCCAGGCACATGTCAACCATTGACCTTGGACATTGACATTTGTTGAATTCCTAGTAAGACCAATTGCCCACCCAAACCAAATTCAATGTCAACATTAGAAATGCGTGAAGTCATCCCGGTCAGGAAATGTGCAGAACTTGACACAACACAATCGACTCCAAGGACGCCAAGCAGTCAAGAATGAGGAATAGGAAGGCTTTTTTAATTGTGAAACACACAAAAACGCCCCACACACACAACCCAACAGTGGGTGTTGTGGAAACGTACTTATGCAAAAGACTTTCTGAGAACGTTTTTGATTTAACGCCATTTGAACGTTCGCATTATTATTGCAAGCAAACTATAAGCGGGCCGTGCTCCTACCACCCGCTAGTACCCCCGGCTTTTGTTAAACCCCCAGCAGCAACTGCTGCTGCTGCTGCTTCTGGCTGACCCAAAGGCATGCGAGCCAAACGGCACTGCGGTCATTTGGCTTTCGCCTCTCGAACCCTGCGGTACGACAACGACAGCAACTACGCGAGCCCCAAAACGGACGCCATTGGACAAAAGGACCAAACATAGTAAAATATTGATTAACTTTTTGTTCGTGTGTGTGTGTGAGTGTGAGTGTGTGCTAGTCGGTGTATGTTGGTCGCGAGGAGTGAGTGGTGGAGTAGAAACTATATTTATAAAATCCACTAAAATGACCGGGTGATTAAGACGTGGAAATACCATGCCAGAGACGACGACGAGCACAGCAACGAATCCAAACCATGTGAATCCAGATAACTTCCCAGACAATAGAACCGAATCGGAGCAACAGAGTCGAGCACAGAACTTCTCATTTTCAAGCAACTATCCCTATGCACCAGGACGGAGCTCCAATATCAATAATATCAACAACTACACAACTTCTAACAACTCGCAAACAAACTACCACGTGCAGCGCTATCAGAGTCCTTATAACTTTCAGCATATTGTGAGCAACGCATTTTCAATATTGCATCATCCCTCGGTGGAACTGTTTGACTACTCCGCCACCTCGACAAGCAATCCCAGCAAGCCTAATCAAGCCATAGTGCGTCCTCTACCACGAAACGAAACAGCTCAGCCGCAAGAGCAACAGCCACTGCAACCGGAGCGGCAACAACATGTAATTCGAGAGCCACCGACCACAAGATCCTTCTTCTCTCGCAGCACTCAAGAGGTACGAAGTTTCGCTGATGAGTTGAGACAAAAGTTACGATTCCTGGCGCCGGAGGAGAACTTTGCTGGTTCTGGCAATTCCGGCGCCTGGCTACCCAATCGACAATACGCCCTAGACATGCCGCAACGTCCACGCTTCGAGACTACAGTGCCTACGGGCATTTTTCTGCCACCACCGCACGAACTACAGTCGCTGCCAGCATCGATGCTGCGTCGTCATGTCTATGCCTATTCCTCGTACCCCATAATCTTGCAGAGTTACTATCAGAACAAGGAGCCGACTACCGAAAAGGACACAAAAACCCGCTTAAACGGCGTTCGAGCTACTGCTGCAATCGGTGCAGCAGCGCCATTGCCGACCTCCAAAACCTCCGCTGCTGCTGCAGCTACACCTTCTGTAGAGCAGGCAAATTTAGCGGGGGGTCTTCATATAACCAAGGCACAGTTCCAACAGCAATTGCAACAACGTCAACGCGACAAAAGGTAATAAAAAGCTACGAAAATGGGTATAAATTGGACGAAAAAATATTACCATAAATTCTAATGAGACTTTTCCTTGTCCCTTGCTACAACGCTGGCACGTCAATTTATCGATTTGTGCGTTAACAATTCAATTAAAGTAATAATTTTCAATTCAATTGGAATTCTTTAAAATAGAAACAAAACCTCTAGAAATGCTGATTAATTTATTTAGCGCAAGCCGAAGGACATGCGAACGTGTCTGAACGTCGTGTCCATTTGACGTGTGTCATGCAATGTCCTGAGCGTAACCCATTCTACTTGAATTATTAAGAACGAAAAGACAGCTAAAAAAAGAGTATACCTTAAAATTTATTCACTAGGGTCAAAGAGGAAATACTATTGACCGAAATGAAGTGCTGAAGCGCTAATTTAGTAGTCCGATCCGGATGAAATCGTATGATATACATATGTATGTACGTTTGCTTTTTGAACCAATCTCGTTGTTCAAATACCAAAATCCAAAAGAAATGGGTTTGGACGAGGAAAATGCCAATTTTATTCAAATTGATTATAGGTACTTATCAGGCGATTTCTTTTCATTTGTATTAATTATTAATTATGACTGATTGATAGTATTTCATCTGTATTCATCCGATTAATAATTCCACAAATCTATCATTCCATCCTTGTTACACCCAAAGGTCTCTTAAATTGCGCTTGATTTTGTTTTATTTATTGACTTGATAGTTTATGCCTACACTTGGAGAAAAACATTTGAGTTGTTTGCTTTAAAAGTTTTCGATAACGTTTTTCGAGAACCTTCTCAGTGTCTTAATTTTCACGACTTTCGTATTTAACACAGTTAAGAAGTGCGTTCAGGAACATCTGATCCTCGAAAATAAGGATAAATGTATTTTACACTCTGTTTTTCGAGTGTATGTACATACTTTGAAACAAATCAGAAACATTGCAGCACTGCTCGGTTTTGCAGTATTCCGTTTCTTTCAGCATTAGTTGATTGCTTTGTACTTCAGACCCAGACCCAGAGAGAAAGAGGAGGCCTCCATTTAGTACGTAGGAAGAGGGTGCCTTCTTTTTCTGCTTTTGGTATAACAGACATTTGCGGTCGATGCAAGAACTTCAATGTGACTTCCTGTACAAACACAAGAAATTTGCATAGGTCACGAGTTCAGGTTCCTTTCGAAGGAGTACAATGTCTGACAGCAATTTTATATGTGTGTTGAATCAAACGACCAACCGTCTAACCGTTCAACCGTCCAACCGACCGACGTATCGGAAAAAGAGGTTGAGCCAATGCATGCAGGGAAACTAGCAAGTCATAAATAACTGACCAACAAATTAATGTTAAATTTAAAGCCTTAACTTTACTCGGGTGTTAGATTGACCCAAAAGTGTAGTGAACTTAAAAGAAATTGATTTGAATCGGAGATGACTTGACAAGGGGGCCGTTGCATTAACATTCTTGATGCTTATCGCCTTGAAAGTGCAACAGATTTGGGTCTTAGAACAAAATCAACTTATTTACGTATGTAGGTAGGTAGGGGTACATCCACAGTAGCCGAGTTTCATGAACTCCTTTTAAACTGGCAAGTGGCAACTGGTAACTGGGTCGAGGTTTGCTAATTGAAGGACTTTAATTTTCTTTTTAGACCCGTCGTACCGCCTCCGGAGCCCTACAAGAATGTCATGTACGACCGACGTGTGATAAAGGGAAGCAACTTTGGTAACCCCTCCATAGTGGTGAGTAATTAGTATGCATCTGAGATTCTTCCATTTTTGATATACAATTTCTTGTTTCATAGGCGGATGTTGATCCCTTTGACAAGGCTGCCGAATTGAGACGACGCAATATGCTAAGGAAACGTTCAATACAGTGCAGAAATCAGAGAAATGTTTTGGGCACACCCCCTCCAGTCAAGGGACGAAAACATGAGACCATACAAACAGAGAAATATTTAGAGAAATTGGTCCAAAGACCACCAGAGTTTTCGGTTGATACGCAAACGGATTTGTATCTGGAGAAACCGCCAACGCCACCATTTATCCCAGCCAAAGTTGGCATCGATGTTGGCACTGAGATCGCTGACGGAGAGCTCTTTCACTTTGATGCTGAAGCTCAGCCGATCATTGATGTCCTGGTGGACGCCTGCATTGAGCAGAGTATGCTGGAAGTTGCCCATGAAATGGAGCTGGATAGCTTGAGACGCAAGCAAGAAGAGTATGTTAAGCGAGAAGCCCAAACTGTACGGCATTCTTTCTAAGTTTTTGTATATTTTTTTCTATAGATTCCTGGCTCATCGCGAGGCGGAATTGGCCGAGCTGCGCCGTTTGGAGGCCGAGGAAGTGCGATTGCAGGCCGAAAAAGAGCGTCGTCTGCGTCAAGATGCTATTGCCAAGGAATTAGATGAAGAAATGCAGAAGAGTGTGACTGCGGCCAAGTTGCTCCAGGGACACATCGCCAGCCTGGTCCCCGAAGTCCTTGAAAACATTGAACCAGCCAGCGATGCGGTGAAGAAGGAGCAACTGACAAAGAGCATTTGCCCCTGGCTCTCAGCTGAAGTAGCCGAGGAAGTCGGCCACATTGTCGACTCTCGCGAAATTCTCACGGCCATCATTCAGGAGATAATCAAACAGCGCGCCGAGGTCTACATAGGCTATAAGGATGCCGAAGTGGAACCAACACCACAGCTGACAGATGCCGGCGAAGAAGAATGCTGCATGGAGGAAATGGATGGAACATGCCTAAGCGAGTCCGAGCCGGTTGAGTGTCGTGAGCCACCGCCCGAGCAGCCGCGAATGTGAGCGAGTATCGAGTGAGAGAGCGCCAGAGTTTCGTTCTAGTTAAGTTTTGTTTAAATGAACCCATTTTTAGGTCCGCAATCCTTGAGAAGCTCAAGCCCGCTATCTTTCTGCTTGTGCTTGGCAGCTGGGCTTGGTAGCACGGTTTCCCCCTCCTGCCAAGCACAAACAAAAAGCTATGCGCCAACAAAGTTCTCAATATTGTTACAAGGTTTTTGTGTTTTAAAAAGCGCCGTAAATTTTAACAAATAAAAAAAGTTAAACCAGATCAAACCTATTAAAATGTTATACTTTTATGAAATGTATAGTTAATATTCTCTTAAAGAATAAAATTCTCATTTTGCGAACCAATATCACTAGTGATCAGAAGCGGATCCAGAAAGGGGGCAGAAGGTTGCACGGGTGGAAATTTGTAAGTTAATGGACTAAAACATAAACAAGACTAACAATATTTATATATACAGTGAAACCTCGATATAACGAATCTGAGGGGGATCGCAAAATTATTCGTTATATCTATTGATTCGCTATAGGTACTGAAATGTAAAACCTTAGTATAACGAAATTTAAAGAAATCTGAAAAAAAATTCGTTATAAACATTGTTTCCACCAAAATAATGCTAAATTGCACTGAAAGGGGGTAAATATTGGATTTCGTTGTATAGAGGTATTCGAAAAATTTCTTCGCTACATAGAGGCTTTTAAGAAATTCTCAGAGGCTCTTAAGAGGCTCAGAAATTCGTTATACCTATAGTGTTTTTTTGTATGAAAAACTTCGTAAAAACGAGGTTTTTTCAAGGGACTTAACAAAAAATTCGTTATATTGGGTTTTTCGTTATAACGAAGTTCGTTATATCGAGGTTTCACTGTATAATGAATAATAAAAAAGGAATTCTGTCTACTGTTAACAGTGTTTTATACCGATTCTGGAATCGATACTGTTTCCAAAGACAGGCCAAAACAAGCGATTTCTTCAACAATCAAATTTTTGCTCCGCATACCCGTATATTTTATTTAAATGAAATTTGTTAACACTCTTTTTGTTTTATAAATCCAGATAAATCTGCCAGAGCAGCCGCTCTTTCAAAAAGCCCGCATAGGTTTTAATCAACTGTTATCGGGCCCGAACGTTATTTATCGAAAATCGAATTTGTGTCTTTAGGGATATTTTGAGTACTCTGGTATTTTTTCTGGGAAATTTGTTGTCTTATTTTTCCCAAATTGTGAATCATCTTGAAAATTTGTTTTTAGTTTTTTAATTGTTAACACGATCAGCTAATGCAGGTGTAACCATGTTCAGCAGCGGACCAAACTACAACAAACTGAAGACAAATCTTCGGCTGGCCTTGAACCGGCTGAAACTGCTGGAAAAGAAGAAGTCGGAACTAACACAAAAGTCACGCAAGGAAATCGCAGACTACCTGGCTACAGGAAAAACGGAACGGGCTCGCATACGTGTTGAGCATATTATCAGGTATGAGATAGATCACCCATAGTTATATGTATGTATATAGTCCACACCCACTTCTAATATATATTCTGAAAAAAAATCTAGAGAGGATTACCTGGTAGAGGCAATGGAAATAGTGGAAATGTACTGCGACCTGTTGCTGGCCCGCTTTGGACTCATTACCCAAATGAAGGAACTGGATGCGGGCATAGCCGAGCCAGTCTCTAGCTTGGTATGGGTGTGTCCCCGTCTGCAGAGCGACATAGCCGAATTGAAAGTCATCTCGGACATTTTCATCCATAAATATGGACCGCAATTCGCGGAACATTCCCGGACAGCCACTGGGGAGCATTTCGTATCGGAGAAGCTGATGCATAAACTAACATTGCAAGCTCCACCCAAATTGCTGGTGGAGAAGTATTTGATAGCCATTGCCAAGAATTATAATATTGAATACGAACCAGATCCGCAAGTGATGCAGGAGGAACAGAAACCGGATCAACAGCCGCAGGCACATTTGATTGATCTATCAGATAGGAATAATCTCAGTGGAGGTAGTGGTGGCGCAGCTCCACCACAAATGGGTTTTATTGGTTATCCGGCAGTTCCGCCGTTGCCCTCCATGCCAGAGCCCCCGACTAGCAAACCATTCAACTATCCACCCTTCGGCGGAGGTGGAGGAGGCGGTGCAGCCGCAATGAATCCCATGCAGCCGCCACCGCCGTTTGCCTACAATATACCGCCCAATCAGCCGCCGGCTCCAGCTGTGTTGCCCGGCAAGTGTTCAGGAGGTGTTCCGGAGGAAAAGGATTTAAATACGAATTTCATAAATGTAAATATACCCATATAGGATCTAGTTCTTAGGATAGTTTTTGGCATGATTGGTATTTTTTGCATGTTTTTGGCTTCTGTAGCAGGAAACTAAAGAGGCTGAAGCAAGTGGTAGCGGAGGCTCTTGTAGTCCCGATGAAAATATTTTGGTAGGTGTTTTCTTTAAATCCCACAACTAGACTAACTCACGAATGAGCTATACTAACTTGCTATTCGTTTTCGCTCTCTTTCTCTCTCGCTCTCTCTCTGTCTCGCTCGCTCGTTCGTTTGCTATCGTTTTGTCTTTGTCTGTGTGACGCATTCTTGGTCAACGTGTAAGTTTAGTCATCTCCATAGACCATTCTTACCAACATCCCTCCCCCTCCCGCACACACACACACTCGCCCGCTTATCCTCTCATTATGAGTCATACGATCCCGCTTTCCTTTCAACATTTTATTGATAATTGAATGTTTGTATGGGTTTCCGATTTGTTATTATTTTTATTTTGTATACTTTTCATTTTGTTTTGTTTTTTGATTTGCTTCTGACAGCGCCCCAAGCCTGATTATGATCCACCGCCCCGATATACTTCCATTAATCCCGTTAATCTGCAGGTCAGACAATTAAGAAATGGAATGATATTTCATTAATACACTAAACATTCCGATACAACATCAAAATCATATTATTCATACATAAACGACCGATCTGTAAATTCTAACAACTTATCCATAATTTATTTAATTCTTTTAGAATGCCAACAAACCCAAACCACAACCACGTTCAAAGCTGCCGCCTGGCGGACCAGCTCAACCCAGTGCTCCACCAGACATAGACTTGCCATCGCTGCCAAATGTTCCACAGGATTTGCCCGATGTGCCCTCCCCGTCGTCAGGCGGTGGGAAGAACAATGATGACGATGAAATTGATTTCGATGACCTTTCACGACGGTTTGAGAATTTAAAAAAACGGAAATAAGCATCCAGCATTATTATTATTCTTATTGTTCCCCTACTTATACCCACATACCATTATATATATACCTATGTATGTTATCTGCTCCAAAATAAAATCAACGAACAACGATGAATGAGAGCTTTAGAACTTGATTTAATCATTTCACTTTAAAACTCTAAAAGATTTCCTCATTTTCAACAACTTCCTTGAGTTCGAGCAGTTCGAGGAGTCCTTTGCCCTTGGTTTCATTCCTCACCAATTCGTCAATGACACGATATTGCCCCGGATCGATGAGTAGAGTCAAATGCAGGGTGGATTCCTCCCACTCCTCGTGCTCCACTGAGTTGGCCAACTTGACAACCGATTCTTTTAGTTTTCCGCCGCCCTCTTTGCCGGCAAAACTGACGCGCAACTTCATGCGTGATCTTTCAATAGGTAACTGGTGTTCTTTCAATAATTTAATAGCCTCCAGGGTGTTCTGTTTAATATTCTTGTTCATCTTCACCGAAAAATGGGCATCCTTGAGCGATTTCTCTATAATGGTGGCGGAATAGGGGCGACGGGTCTCGGGATTAACGCATAAGGCGGCCACACTGTTTATTATGCCATTGATTTGCGTGTCCAGCACACTCTGGCGCTCCTTCTCGGAGACCTGTAGTTCCCCTTTGCTAAGGATTTCCTTGCAAATTTCTGTTTCATCTGATTTTCCAAATGCCTTTTGGAGCTCATCCTTCTTGGCTGCCTGTCCTTTGGACACATTTGTAAACACTGTGTGTGTTTGCAGAACCTCGTCGATATCCTTTTCGCTGTCAACAGACAAAGAGATTAGTTATGGTCATGGGCAGACATTTAGAACATGGCCAGAGATTTCCACCTGTTATTGCGCCAGGATAACACTTTATTCTTATAGCAGGCAATTTCAAAACGTTTGCCAGCCTTCTTAAGTCTCACAATGGCTACATTTGTGAGACGAATTTGATTTGTGGGCGTGAATATTTTCGACATTACTATTTCTGTTTTTGATGAAATAAAAATAAAAACAAATGTGCACAATTCGAGTCGTGTCAGTGTGGCCAGAGTATCAAAATAAGCTCAAATGAGCAATAGTGGGAGCCTGAAAAATAATGGGAGTTGGATTAAAGATCAAATAGCGGGCCCCTATTCAACGGAATATTGGAAATTTTAGTTTTATCCATTTTTTTAAACTTTTTAATTTACTTTGAGCCTGCTCATTAGACAAATAAAATATTTACTTCAACGTTTTATAACATACTTTGGCGTAGAACTTTTATAAACTGCTTTAAATACATTTCTTTGTTTAGCAATCTACACATCAAGTTAGGCACATGTAATAGAGTTAAAAGTTAGTGGAAGTTCATCTTCAGACTCTTCTGTTAGCAGGGGATGGTCAGCTTGCTCGCTTACTTAAAGCAACTAGTATGGAGGCACGGCTAGTGACTCCTTCGTGTGCTTACGATTTGGATGTTTTTCTAGAGGTATAGTCGCAAATTTGTTCACTTTTTCGTTTTCGCGCTCCATTGTTGTATCGTTTATCGATTGAACCAATACGCATATCGACTTAATTGATACATTTATCGATGTTGCGATAAAAATAAATTATTTGTCGATAACGAGATAAAAGTTTATCTATGGCGCGGTAAACAAAAAACCCGTTATAAAAAGCAACAGATTGTCATTCAATAATTAGTTGGCATTTACAATAGATAAGTACAGACCTTTACGTGGATTTACAAACCAACAACACTTTCCAGCTCTAAAAAATTTCTCTAACGACGAGACTGAAGTTCAATAGTAAACTATATTTTTTAGTTCGCCTTGCACTTGGCCAAAAGTTGGATTCCTTCGCTTAGCAATTTCTTAAATTATTATTTGAGTAAAATGAAAATTTCTTGGCTCAACCAAAGTTTAAACACAGTTTGATTTTCGAGAATTTTTAATATTCGAAAATAAAAAAAAAAATACTAAATAAAACTTTTAAATCATTATTAAATAAAAGTAATCAACTTTTTCAATAATTTGTTTAATATTTTAGCATATTACAATATTCTAAACTTGACATTATTGAAGAATATTAAGGAGAAGCAGAAATTCGGTGGTTAAAAATTGAAGAAATTTAAATTTATTAAATACTAAGAGATGTAGTAAAATATATTTTCAATGAGCTCATCTTCAAAGTGGCCGGAAAAAATAGTGGTATTCGGATAAAAGTAGTGTCATCAGTGATTCGATAATGTATCCCTTAATACAGGGCTGCTATCCGCTAATACCGGGGACAATATCCGAGTTTGTTTCTGGTTATTGTTGTTGTTGCTAATTCGCAAGAGCGGCGCGCTCCCCCTTTGTAAAATCCGTTAAAAGTCAAATTAAGTGAACGCGTTAAATTACGAAAAATTAAATAAAATCCGAATAATTTACCCCAAAAACATTCATCAAAAATGCGTCAAAATCAATTAAACAGTGTAATTCGAATTGCCAACAACCATATTAATCAAACTCCAATGATTCCCAAATTTAGTGGTCCCACAATATTACGTACATGCCAAACAGAGGTACCACTAAACATTAGACGAAAATGTTGTAAAACGAGAGAATCGATAAATCAGTATGTAAAAGAGACGAGACAAAAACAGCTGTGAAAACGGCCAGCGGCTAACTGGTTGCCAAAACAAGCCGTCCAGATGGCGCTGCGTGGAGCGCTAACTCCAGGCATTGCCAGCCTCACATAGATATTGTTGTATGGGAACGCCATATTTGATTCTGCTGTCATCAAAAAGGGGAAAAGCAAAGAAAAAAATTTTTTTTTAGCAAATTTAGTTAAATACCTGCTTGGATCTTAGTCAAAAGTGTGCAACCCAAAGGTGAACATGTTCGCAAGGAAATCAAATTAAAGGATTATATACAGTTAGCAAGCCAATTAAGGTGAGAATGAAACGTGTTTTTGTATGCCCTACCACTCTCTCCCTCTCTCTATGTGTGTGTGCGCGAATATTTATGTGTGCGTGTGTTTGTACATACAACAAAAATGTACATACCATTGCCATGCAATGTTAGAAAATTGTATAAGAAATCTAAATTGAGTTTATTTTGTTAAATCTTCGTCGCCCTTTGCCAGATGGAACCATATGTATTAAAGGAACCGGTCTATTCGGATTTGCAAGTGGTCCAAGTCCCTCAAGAAAATGTAAGTTGACAGTTGACAGTTGACACAAAAAAAAAAAAAAAAATTGAAAAATTGAAAAATGAAAAGAAAATCAAATTCCAAATAATTCTGCATCATATGATTTTCTCCCTATTTAGCTGGTCTTGCAGGATGACACGGCATCGCAATTGCTGTTCAATGATCAGCAGCAAGTTGTCTACCAGACAGCGCAATACCAACAAGCACCTCAACAGGCAGCGGCTGCTGCTCCCTCGCATTATATTATCAACTCCAATACAGCAGACGAACTTGTCCAGCAGCAACAGCAGCAGCAGCAACAAGTCATGCATCATCCCCATTATCAACAACAGCAGGAGCATCACCTTGACCAGCAGCCACAATACGTTCAGCAACCAGTACAGCATGCCCAGCAAATATATTACACATCAGAGCAGGTCCTCCAGCCGAATGCTATTGTACAGCATGCCTCCATGCAGCAGTTGCAACAGCAACAACAACAGCAGCAGCAGCAACAACAGCAACAGCAAAAGAAGCAGCAACAACAAGTACTGCAACAACAGCAATACGCTCCCCATGCCACCTATGTCCAGGCTACTCCACAGCAGCAACAACAGCCAACCCAACTACTTCAAACGCCCGGTCAGCAGCAGGCGCAGCAGCAGCAACAAACACAAACGCTTCAATTGCAAACTGCTGGCGGACAGCAGCAACAACAACAGACTCAGCATCATCAAATTGTATATCGCATGGCAGCCAGTCCCCAGCAACAGCAACGACCGATCAGTGTAAGTGCACATTACCCCAAAAATGTTCAGCTAACTTAACTCTTAGCTTATCAAAAGTTGTTGAAATCGACCATATTTAGCCGAATGGCGAATATGGAACTACATTTCGGGGAATAGATGTACAGTTCGTACGTTTATGTAGGTTCTCACTCAAATAACGAACCGAGTGGCAGCATCTTTTGAATCAGAAATGTTGATAATAGATTTTTTATTGAATTATTCTACTTTTTGCTTATTGTTTTGCCCTCTGCAGATGTTGAACAACGCCCATGTCATTGTGCAGCAACCCAGTGGACAATCGGTGCTCATCCAGGCGCCCCAAGGCCACCAGGAACTGATAATGCGGCAGCAGGGAATCAATATTCATGCCTACAACAATCGTGTGGTGTACACGACATCGGCACAGCAGCAACAGTTGCAACACCAGCAGCTGCAGCAACAGCAGCAGCAACTTCAACTCCAGGCCCAGACGGCGCATCTGGTGCAGACGCGTGTGGTTCCGCAGCAGGGCCCCAACCAGGTGGTTTATCAGCAAGTCCAGATGCAGAAGACGCCATCCCAGCAGCAGCAACAGCAGCAAGCACAGCAGCAACCGCAACTGGTGGCCACTGCGCAGCCACAGGCGGGTGGAGCACCTGGTACCCCACAGTTGGTGAGAACTGGCTTCCGGGGGAAGTCGCCAAGAGGAGGAGTCGGAGGAGCTGTGGCGGCAGGAGGCACAATAGTGCGTCATGCCAGCGGAACACTGATTGCAACCCGTCCCACACTAGCACCCACCATAGTGCGGCATGTACGTCCTCGTGGAGGAGGAACGGCTGGTGGATTGGTGCGTAATATGCGACCAGCTGGAATTCGACCCGCTACACGAGCCCAACTAGTCGTTCAGACAACCTCAACGGGGTCCGAAATGCAGTTGGTGGCCCAGAATCAGCCTGGTAAGCAGATTACCATAACCAATCTAGGACAGCAACAGGATCAGACTATGGCCATGCAACCGCGTCATGTTTATCGCACTCAAATGTTGGCAGAATCCCAGGTGAATCCTCAGCAGCAGCAGCAGCAACAACAACAACATCAGATGCTAATGATGCGGCAAGGACCTATTAGATATCGTGCCCAGACACCGTCGTCTGTCGCTTCCTCACCAGTGGCAGGTGGAGCAGGACCAACTGCAGTGGTTGGACCACTGCCTCCCATGGCCACTCAAACGAATCCTGGAGGCGGTGTCAACCACAATACCATGGATCTGGAAGAGCGCATTGCGGCAGCTGTATTGCCAAAGAAAGAGCAACAGAAACCTCCTACTCCATCCGGTGTGGCCAATGCGATGCAATTGCAGGGAACGAGTACCACATTAACGACATATTATGCTGGCGGCGGAGTAGCAGCAGGAGGAGGAGGAGCACCAGTGGGGACTAATAACAACGGCGAGGAGGAACAACAGCAGCAGCAGCAGCAACAACAACAACAACAGCAGCAGCAGCAGCATCTACCTCCCCAAACAGTACGCCCAGCGGGTGGACCCAGTATGAGTTTGGCTGAGTTCAAGAAGCGTCAAACAACACTCACCAATACCAATACACCTAATCCCGCCTCTGCAGTTGGCGCCACCACCTCACCACTGCCGCCCACAGCCAGGCCACCTTTGGTGCGTCCTAAGATTCCCCCTACACCTGGAATACTGCCTGCCGGCATTCGAATTATACATCCTCCAAGGATCCAGCCTACCATTCAGCCGGCACCCAATCCAACACCACCTGCCCCTCCCCAACCAATTATTGCCTCTTCGGTGCAGCAGACCTCGCACAATAACTACGAAATCCACTCGCAGCATGTACTCAACAATCGTGCTGGCCAGGACATCGCCGATCGAGATCGGAATAGTGCCAAAATGTTGGTTATCCTCGCATCCGGCGAGCAACGTTTGATCACCTTTACCCTCCCCAGGGAATCGTGCACTGTGCAAGATCTTTTAGAGCAAGTTGGTGTCCAATTCGACAATACGACAACCATACAATGTGTCGAGCATCGTGGGGCCAATGTCGACTTTGTTGTCACCGTGGGGTTCTCTGTGAATGAATCGGCTAGTGAGCTCATATCTCGAGCAGAGGAAAGCCTTCAAATGAATAGACAACAAGAGCAACAGCAACAGCAGCAGCAACAACAACAACAACAACAAAGTGGAGGAACCACGTCTTCCTCGGCTGGTGTATCTACCTCCACATCGAATGCTACTACCAGCAACGCTGCTCCATCCTCCAGCACTACGAATTATAATCAAGCGAATGCCGCAGCAGAGCAAGCGAAACGGGAGGCAGCCGCCACATCATCACCCGCATCATCCTCATCGACGGTGGTCACAGCAGGCGAAGGACGCAAACTCATTGATGGCTACTATGCTGTCTGCCAATTGTGCGGTTTCACAGGCATGGATCATGCTAAATGTGAACGCTGTAAGCGTGTCTTTCAGGAGCCGCCGAAGCGAAAATCCTACATGACCAAATCGAATGCCTCCTCACCAGCCTCGGCCAGCTCCTCCAACTCCTCGAATTCGGCTAGTGAGCTGCCGGTTGCGGGCGATAAGAAACGCGAATTGGCCTCAACCGCTGGTCAGGTGGCTCGTTTTGGCAAGGTTCTCGGTGTAAACTATCCCGGTGGTGCTTCAACTGGAACTGTTGGTGGCAGGGGACGTGGTAGTTTCGGAATGCGTGGCAATCGGACGAGGGGAGGTCGGCGAGTAGCTGCTGTGCCAGAAGTTGATCCTGTCGTTCTCCTAAGCAGCGAAGATGAGGCAGATAACGAGGATGCTGGAACTAATGACTCCGAAACAGTAAATTTATTAAAGCCCCAATGTCTGAATAGTATATTTATAATTATAGTTCCGTTTCTCTCCATCTCTCTTGTCCAGCTATGCGCCAATCAAAGTAAACGCGTCTCAAGTGCCAGCGAATGGCCCGCATCCTTTGGCTGTGATTCCATGTTGCCTGAAATTGATGAGGAACCCCTGTATAAAGGTAAGATAAACATAAAAAGAGTATTTCTCCCACGACCCGACATAGTAGTTTGCTTATTGTTTTTGTTGTGTTTCTTTGTGTGTGTTTGTATTCGTGTGTGTGTGTTGAAATTCTATGCTGGCAATGCCGCAACGTTTACCACACGCTCAATAGTTCGAAAATATACCATCAGATGGCGCTTTTCTCTTCAACACACGCCATATTGAGCGAGAAGAAGAAGAGCCAAAGGCATAGGTAGAAAGAGCACTACAAAGCAAAGACGTGAAAATATTTTTAGCAAGAGAATTTTTAATATTATTTTGAAATTAGCGAAAAAAAAAAAATATAGCACGCGCGGAAAACAAACGATACATATTTATTTTTTTAAAGTTTACATTTTAAAAGCCGCACGACATGATTAACGATGGTAAGAGAGGAGAGAAAGACAAAACGATGAACAATAAAGTGAGGGCACGCAAACCACATGTGCAAAGCAAACGATGCGGAGAGCGGGCGGAAAGGTATCAGTAGCAGTATCAGAAAATGAGAGCGGCAGGGAAGAAGAGTGTGATAAAAATATGAAATATTTTCAAAATCAATTCTCTCCAAGCCCTTAATATATTGCTGGCTCCAAGTCTAAAAATATAAACGATGTATTTCGGACTTATTCAGAGACCGCTCTCTGAGAGACTACAAAGAAAATTACATAAATTAGCACACAAACAAACAATAACAATTAACCATATTTTGCAAATTAAAGTGTGTCAAAAAAGTGTGTGTTATTGTTACTACTCTCTACACAAGATGCATAGTAATCAATAGTGAGTCGTATTTTTGTGGGTGTATTTCATTCCATTTCGTTTCTTAGTGTACTCTTCAATTTTATATGTATTTCTAACAATATGGAAACAAACATAGGAAGTGCAATAAAATAGACAATAAAGGACAGAAAATGATATATAGACCCCCAACAAGAAAGGGGGGCCACAGGGCAGACAAGACATGGTAAAATGAGAGTATTCACAAGATTTAATTTATTCCTTATTCTTGACCCAGATTTTGTTCGTGGTGATGTGACGGATTTGACGGATATAGATGAACCAGAACAATTTTCCACCTCTTTGACATGCAGTTGTGTGCGGTTTATGTCCATGCGATTCGAAGTTATTGAGCCGGTAAGTAACAGCAGGAGCCGCAAGAGATGATGGGAACAGAAGGATGTTAACTTGGTCCACATTGTTTCGCCATAGATCACGTTTACGTCAAAGGGTTTGCATATTGTGGGCATAATGTCTGATAAGGATCGTGATCAAAAATTCACATTGAATATTTACAAGCACGAAGTGATCAAGGTGATAGCACATTTGTCCAGCAATGAGCAAGCGCAGCCATTGGTCACGCTCTTTTTGCTACGCAATTGTGCACAATATGTGAAAACGCAATTGCAAATAACTGACGACAACCAGCAACAACAACAAAGTGAACGTAAGTAGCAAAAATATAGACCCAGTTGCCTCTGTAATCGATTTTAATGTGACATTCGTATATTTGTCTGCCCACAGAGACTGAATTCAAATCGAAAAACTCGGTGCATGCGCGTCGTCTAATTCTACTTTTTGATGGAGCCATCTCAGCAAGTGATAGAGAGATGATTAAATCAATGTTTAACTGTGTGGATGACATCTCATCACTGGATGCTGCACAAATATTTAAGGGCATAGCCGAATCCGATCGCAAGGCAGCCGCCGAGAAGCTAAACAGTCGCCAATTGAGACAGAATGAGCAAATCAATTTGCTCATGTATCCACCCAAGGGAACGGGCAGTCTATGCATACGCATGGAGGATTACATGTGCCTAACCAAGGAATCTTATTTGAATGATATAATCATTGATTTCTATCTACTCTGGCTGCGGAACACCCAATTCACCGAACAGCAACGCGAGAGGACCCACATTTTCAGCACATTCTTTTACAAGCGTCTCACGACTCTGACGCGACCCGCAGATATGAAACAAACAGCGGCCCAGAAGCGTCATGCCCGTGTTCAGAAGTGGACCAAAGTTGTCGATATATTCGATAAGGATTTCATAATTGTTCCCATTAATGAGCAATCGCATTGGTTTCTGGCCATCATTTGTTTCCCCTGTCTAAAGGGGCCAGTCACCTATGACACCAATCAGCCGGTGGAGCCACAACAATTGAAACGAGGCAATAGAGGGAAAAAGACTTTGCAAATCGGTAATACCACCATTACACCTCTATCCAAGCGAGGAGATGGCGGACTAACCGCCACACCGGGCACGGAGATATGTTGCATTCCCGGCGACGACGAGAGCGAGCGGGATGAGGCTGAAGGCGACGAAAGCGATATGGCCAGCGATGAGAGTGAGAATTCCCAACCGGCGAAAGAGATGCCCAATCCTATAGCAGCAACGGCAACACCCACAACACCAACTAGTACAAGCAGTACTATTACTAGCACGACTTCAACTCCTTGTTCCATGGGACCAGCTCGCAGCAGGGGGAGTATGAGTGGCGGCGGGGACGAGGTACCAGCGGTTAAGCAGCCGCTTATATTAATTTTTGACTCCCTGGCCGGTGCGTCGCGGAGTCGTGTGGTGGCCACCCTGAGGGATTATCTTACCTGCGAGTATCGGGTGAAGAAGCCGGATGCGCAGGCGCATACCTTCAACAAGGATAATATGCCAGGGCATTGTGTCAAGGTGCCGCAGCAGCAGAATTTCACTGATTGCGGACTATATCTGCTGCAGTATGTTGAGCAATTCTTCTCGCAGCCCATTACGGATTATCGTTTGCCCATTAAACAACTCACAAACTGGTTTGATTTCCTCACGGTGACGAAAAAGCGCGAGGACATTGCCCAACTGATTCAGAAGCTAATGGACGAGGCCAATAAGCAACAGAAGCAACGCCTCATCTTGCCGCTCATCGAGTTTCCCACACTCAATGGACAACTGGTGGAGTACCCCGATGATACGGAGAGTGCTGAATTCGAAGAGGAGGAGGCACTGGGCGGAAGTGGTGAACTAGAGCCAAACGAAGAGCCCGGCAGTGAAGTGGTAAGAGAAACCCACAGAGAAGGCCAGCCTTGTCGCAATATATTAAATACACATCTCTCTTTTTTTCCCAGCACAATGAGAGTAATTCGGAAGCCATGGATGTGGATACAACGCCAGTTCTTGAGGAAGCTGTATTGCCAAAAACAGGAAGCAATTCATCGATTACCACAACGGCAACGAGGCCAAGGGTGGTATTGAAACGTCGTCTCCAAAATGGAGCTGCAGCGGCAGCAGCAGCAGTCACAGGGCCAGCCCCAACCTCGGCAGCAGGAGCAGTCGCCATAATAAGCAGCAATGGCAACACATCCGAATCGCAGACATCCCAGCAGCAAATGACGACAGCACCATCAGTGACGGCAAGTCAATCGCCTCATCAATTAGTCACTAGTGGATTGACACCCTCCTCCGCTGCAGTGGCAACGGCAGCGGCCGTTTCTTCACGGAGTCCTAGCGGCAGTCTTAAAATACGTAAAATTGATCCATAGCTGGACCATCATCAGCCTCAGCGACACCATCTTCAGAATCAACATCCCCCTGGGATACACGCACCACTTCCGTCGCTTTATGGGCTGCATCGATCGCCTCCCCAGCCGCCGCCACCGTTAGAGATGCTGCAGCTCCATCCAACACAACCTGCTTCTTGTGGTCTAATGCAGCTTCATCCAACTCCTACACAGCCGCCGCCGCCACCACCGCCGCTGCAACTACTGCAGATGCACCCGGTTGCCCCACCCCCGTTGGAGTTGTTGCAGATTCACCCGCCACCTCCCCACACTCCACGTGCAATGCAGCACGTACATCAACCTCCTTCCACGCAACCCCCGCCACCACCGCCGCTGCAACTGCTGCAACTAAATCATCCAACACATCCTTCGCCTGCCTCAATGCAACTGCATTCACATCCACCGGCATCGCCGCCGTTGCAACTCTATCCTCCTCCATCTCCGCCGTTGCAGCTGATGCAGCTGCTTCGCAAAATGTAAATAAATCCCAGAATAACAAGAAGAATTGAAATTTTACTATAATAATTGTAATAAATTCCACATATTTGTGTATAAAATACCGAAAGAAACTATGTAATTTCGAAATTTGATTGATTTCCATTAACGTTCATCCACTGCATCGATATGTCGATCAATTACCGCAAAGGATAGGTGATCTCAAAGTACAATTTATTTGGCATATGGGAGTTGCTAAATAACGAGGACTATATGCAGGGAGGAAGGGTGTGTTACATAGATTCGAATCGGATCATCATAGACTTTTGAATGATTTTCAAACGTTTTCTTAGTTTTCGAAAGTTGTCACATTCTATTCTTAACTTTTTGGAAGGGCTTTTCTTCACCTCTTCCTTTCGTCTCTCGTCCATTTTCCTTTATCTTCCCTTTCCCTTGTCTATCCTTGGCCCAAACCAGTTTCGACTCTTTACCTCATACGTTTATTCGCTGATTTTTACCATGTAGTGTAAGAATTGTGTCATGTATTTCGCTCTTTTTGGCATATACATGGAGAGACTTCTATGGGGTCAAGAAGGACCCAACATTGGTTAAGTTTTTTTTATGTGCCCTGAGGTTTAATTTTCTAGTAGATATTTGTAGACTTTCTTTAAAGCATGTAGCTCAGTTCAAAAACAGTTTGGCTTTCTCTTCACATTTCATGTTCTTTACATATGGCCTTTACCATGTAGTTTTAGTATGGAATATACATGGCAACACCAACGGAGCTACATGGCACGATATATGTATGTACATACCTACCCGTGTGGCACAAAACACATATGCGGCACGCACACATACACACTTAACCGAAAAGTGAGGTTATGTTAACGCCGGAGCGAGGGTGGTGAGCGGTATGGCAAACGTTACGAAGCAGAGGGTGAAACAGAATTGTGATAGCGGAATACAAAACCAAAAGAAAATAACAAATTATCCGAGTTGGCAGCTCTATCTAATAATAATATGCAAAAAAAAAAACACAATTTGCACGCAGATTTTTCCCGTTTTTTGTTGAAAACAGTGTAACGATGTAATTTTAAATACAAATACCGGTTACAACGATAAAAGGTTTAAAATAAAAGATACATACATAAATGATTTGAAGTAGCTTATTGACTATATGCAGGGATTTATTTATTAAAATTATTTTTATTTTTTCGCTTAAAATAAAACTAGTTAAAAGCTTATTAAAAATATTTTAAGATATCCATAAAAAAGTATTCAAGGACTTTTAACAACAATAATATTATTTTCATACATAAAACCGCCTTCTGGATACAATATTTTTAAAATATTTTAGCATTTCATTGCAGGACGACCATTGAGTGTTTGTTTTTTAATAATGTCCTGAAACATTTTCATTTTTGCAAGGTCAGATAACTTGTGATTTAAAAAAAATATCAGTTATTATTTACGGTAATTTTATATTTATGAATTTGTGAATATGTACGAGTTTAAGGAATTTAATTGTTGTGTTTTGAAAAAGTATTTTCTTTAAATTTTAAAATAATAATTTTGTTAATCTAACTCTTCTCATTATCTTTATTTCACCGATTCGAAAATGTCTCCTTCGAACCCGCGCTCGCTTGGATTTTTTTTTAAGTTTTCTAATCCTTAGTATTAACACTTGTATATTTGAATAGACCGTAATTTCTCGCTCGAATTGGATAATATTTCTTCATTCATTTCTCATCAAATTATTCGACCCGGCTATGGGTGCTGATCAAGAATATATACATATGTACATGTAGTTTATTAGATCCGAAACACTTCGGTGGCCTATATATACTATATATATATGTACATAAACCAGATTTTAAAGAAATTGCCTTCTACAGCTCAAAAATACAATACACAATTGTGCATGCCGTTGAAAGCACACAAACTTTGCCACGATAAATTGCAGAAGCTATTTTAAAAACTAAAATCTAAAATGTCCTAATTATACAATAATAGTTAATGTTTATCGTTTTATTAAAAATGATTAATATATCAACGCAATCGATAAGAATCGTAAGTGCAAAAAGATAAGAAATCGATGGTGATGACACACATCGATGATTTGTCGAAAATGTAAACCATCGACATTATCGACTTCTTGTCCAGCTCTAATCGCTGAATTTGTTTCGCTCGGTAAGGCTGGCTCTCTGCTTTCTATTTAATTAAAGAAAAAAAAATACGTAGAGTATAAAAAACTAAAAAACGTTCAAGAAAATTGTACGGAGCCGCTGATTCGTGAGTGTTTTTGTATGTGTGTGGCCGTGCGATAACGGAATGTGGAATGCCAATGTGCCTGTCCCATGTGTGTGTGTGTGTATGTGTTTGTGTTGCGTTGTTGTTGTGAAATAATTAACAATATTTTTAATGCCGCGGCTTGATGAAAACGGGGAAGCAGCAGGCAGGCAGTCAGGCAATGTGACGTCGAATTAAACAACGAAAATTAAATGCAAAGAGAAATTGGAAAAATTTCCGCAACACCAAATGGGCGTCTTTTGCTCTCCCAAAAGTTAAATGACATTTTCGCACGTAACGTGAAAAATATATATACACATGTATTAATAAAAATAAATACACACAGGGCATAGAGAGAGGCGCAGAGCAGCAGCAGGCCGAAGCAGAAGAAGAAAAGACAAAAAAAAAAAAAAACGAAAAAAGGTGAACGAAAAAGGCGCATCTCTGCGCGCATGCCCCAAAGCAAAAAAAGTGATGAATTTCATTTCAATCCAAGCGCAAAACCCATATTGCTTCTGACAAGTTTGAGCAACAAATAAGAAAAAAACAAAAAATACTCAAACAAACGTCGTATACCATTTGTAAAATATAAATTATAAATTAATTGAAAAGAGCGTAGGCAACAACAGCAACAATGTGAAATGTGAAAAACCGACAGAGACAGCTGATGATAATGACACTATAGTGTTGTCTCGCTCTCCCTTGGGCAAATGCTGCCCACTTGGTTGTCTGTTTTGATTTTCTCTTCTTCGGGCAAAATAAGCGCGCGAAAGGGTGCTCGTGTACTTTCTACCGTCGCCCCGCTCCCGCTTCCCCTCCCCACATCCCCCCACTCGGTACACCACAATCGCAACCTTTCTCTCTTTAAACCGCCCATTTACTACCACCACCGCCACCCTCACCCCCATACCCCTGCCCAACGTTACAGTCGTCGTTTGCCGCTGCTTCTGTTTTTGTGCATTGCAATGCGTTTGATAAGTGATAAAAGCAAATGCCAAATGGCAAATCAGTGCTAAAAACCGCCGAATAATTTAACAACACAAAACACTAATATCGTCACAAGTTCACTCAACATACATGCATCTATACTTGTGTACACACACACACACACACATGTTGCACACATTTAATTTGATTGCCTTTTTCTTCTTCCTCTGTAATTTGACACTAATTTGTCCTTTCCTCCTTCTCTCTACTTTCTTTAGGCCTGTTAAAAAAAACAAAAACACAAAAAGCAAAGATACCTCAACAAATAACATAATATTAAAAAAGTAACCAAACAGCCGAAGGAATTGTGCCTGTGTGCGTGCGTGCGTGCCTGTGTGTTGTTTGTGTGTTGTTTTCATCTCGCAGAGGAGCAACGTTTCCAATCAGCAAGCAAATATAAATGGTTTCTACTTTCATTGGCCTATTGGGTGAGTTTCTGCGATCAATGCTCACAAGCACGAAGAAAGAGAATGAGAGCGAACGAGAGACGGAGTAAATGGTAAAAAGGAGAGCAAAACAATGAAAATTTAAGTCTAGTTTGCATTAACGGGCCAACAATTGCCCATTTGAAGAATTAAAAGAAAAAAGAAATACCCCTAATAGCTATACTAGCCAAAAATTGCTCAACAGTTTAGAGAGAGAGAGAAAGCAACTCTCTTAAAGTTAAACCAGATGGGCATACATACTCATACATGCTCATACTAATCTCAGATCACTAACAACTTTGATTAAATAGATTTTAGTTAGGAATGATAAACCAATTGAGGCACTAGCCGTTGCTTTTGACCAAACTCTCACCTTGAGTATCGTTTTTTGAGAATAATTCTTCCTTTTGTTTTGTTTATTATGTGGATGTTTATTCTCCTAGGGTTTACAGAATTAATTTAAGGATTTTACTAATCTCGATAATATAGAGGTTTTGTCATGCAGCGACTTTAATATAATATCTTTAGTCTTGCCCTTTACCTAGTTTCATAGAAATGGAATTATCTACATAAACGGTGTGGATCCCGGATTATTGGGTCATTAAAAAGGAATCCAGTTTAATTTTCAATTATAGTCGGACCCCGGTTATACGGACAATCGCTGTTTCCATATCTCTGTTCGCGCGATTACCCCTATTATCCGGGATATCTAACCAAATTTCGGGAATTCCCCGTCTTAGTCAGACCTGTCCAAGACCTGTCCGTCCTTTATCTAATTATATGTACATATATCTTTTGATCATTTTATTAACATTTTTTAGGGTATTACACAGAAGAAGACGTATTCGACCCACAAACTATAAAACTAGACAAAACTTATTCAAGAAAATTTATTGAAAAAGATTGACGATTTTGAAATGGCCAGCACCTTAAGATGATACGAACTTTGACCCAGCCAATGTTAGCTTCTTCTCGACTTATAAATAAATGAAATTAATATAGAATTTTCAAAGGGCGGTTTTAAAACATAGGCAAGGAAGCGGCATCAAGTTGATTGTTTGTTTTAAAGTTTAAGGAATTCCGTCCTCGCCTTAAACAACAACTCGAACTCAATCATTAGAACAGAGAACCGAATCAACTGAGTAAGTTAGTTTTGGTCTTCCAATCTTCCTTCACGATATTCAATATAGACTCATTCATTCGATTTCGTTTGAAAATAGTTTTTCAGTACATAAGTTACTTAGATAACTAAGAAATTCTCAAATTCTCAGAGTAAAGAAAGGTTTTGAGTGTATTCATGTGACCCCCCAGAGATTACAAGAGTCCACAAAGATAGGGAGGGAAAAAATGTACAGTGGATAAACCAATAACAGAGCTATTGATCTAATAAATAAAATATTACATACATATGTATATTAAACTTTTAATAAAAATAAACAGCCCAAATCAAAATTGAATAATCTCTCCTCTTGCTCCTTAGATATTCAATCATGGTGGGAGATACCGTGTATTTCGCATTTTTGTTCATTGTTTAGTTCCGCATTTGATCTACCCGATATAGACATTGAGGTAAGTGGATGCTATATTCATTTGTGTTGTATGTTTGAAATGTTGTTGACGTTCTGCCCTTTTAGGATCTTGAATCGGCGCTGCTTTCCGATGGTACCAGCGATGAAGATCAAGTTGCCCTAGTGCCCGAATTAATTGTGCGCCTGCTCAAGGGCTGCGATGCGCTGCAATCGGTAGCCAAGGAAATTACACATAGCAACTATCAGATGTTCTTGCGTCGCTTTCTGCGCCAACAGTGTCGCCTGCATCAGACCGAGAATCACTTTGATACCGATATTGATTTTCAATCCCTGCCAGTGCGCAAACGATTGCACATTCTGCACGATTTGTGTCACTTTCGGTTGGACTCTGTCGATGTGCAGGTCATCCTTAGTAATCTAGAGGCGGATAGCCTGCGTGTTGAGCCATTGGGCTACGATTCGAAGAATTCTGGCTATTGGTATTTCTATGGGACTCGATTGTATCGCGAGGATAAAGTAACAGCTGCTGCAAGTGGAGGAGGTGGAGCAGCAGCCATAGCTGCATCAGCAGCATCAGCAGCTACCTCATCGTTGGCCTCAAATCGTGGCAGTGGTGGTGGCTATATAGGCAGCAACGGTACCATCTGGCAAGTCATTTGCTTCACCGAGGAGGATTGGCAGAATTTGGCTGCTAAATTCAAGACCTCAACAAATGCCAAAGAGCGCGAACTTTTCCAGATACTCGATGAGAATTTTCTACCCAAATTGCCGCAATTATTTCGCGAACGGGAACGTCTAAGACGAAGAAAGTGAGTTCAATTGCTCTATATATGCATTAATTGATTTCAATATTATCGAGACTACTCCATACAGATTACTGCAAGTGCGCAACTCAAGTCGCATTCGCAATCTTGTCGAGCTCAAGGCTCGACAGGAGGAGGAGCGTCAACAGCGCGAACGTGAGCACGAGCGGGAACGCCAGCGACGCGAACGCGAACATCATCATCAGCAACAACAGCAACGTACTCGCAGACGGTTAGAACGCCCAGTATTATAAAACAAATCAAACTAAATACAAAAAACAAAACGGAGGCAAACAATAATATAAACAAAACAAAGATATATTCATTCACATTCAGCACATTGTTTTGTTCTGTTTTGTTGTCATATTTCTTTTCTGTTTATTCGTTAAGTTCGATTTGAGTTTCGATTATCCGATTATTTGCTCAAACCAAAAAGAAAACGACAAAAGAAAAGAAGAACAAAACAAATCTTATTCACTTTTCATTGACAAATTACAAAAAAATTTACAATTAACCATCGACGCGAAGGATAATATCAGCAAATGCTGTGTTCCCACAATCAAAAGCAACTATAGCAACGGAGATCAGCAACACTACTCCCTTCTCCTACTCCTAATCCTCCATACAACACAACAGATACAGGATCGATTGATCTATTGATTTGAGATCAACGCGCGTGACTACTCCCCGCACTTTGATTTGAGTTTTGACCATAAGATTTAATTTTGTATATGGATGAGAAATTGATTGGATTTCGTTTTGCAAAAAATCAACTCTGTAAGCATGCTTTTTTCAAATATCTTATTACTATGATTGTCTCACAACATACATACATATATGTATATATATATGTGTATATATGTATATGTATGTATATATGTATATGTTTAAGTTTTTCATTTATAATAAGTTTAGTTTTAACTTTCATCCATAAACACCATCCATCACCCATCACCTAGTCATTCCCATTCATTCACATAAATTCCTCAGGGGGTCATTGATCAAAAAGAATTTACACATAATATTGCTTTTAAATGGGATTGCCGATCCTAACTATCGACAATCCTTTTGATAAGCCCTGAATGTTGGTCAGAAAGCGAGGGAGTGAGAAGAAACGCTTCTGTTTAAAGTAAGGTGAATCCATTACTGCACACTATTAATTTCCCCAATTTCCCTCTTTCTGTTTTTGTTTTTTTTGTATTTTTCCCTCTTTCTGTTTTCTTCGTCTTTACCTCTTCACCATCTCATGATCTGCAGTTCCCAATCAACATCAACTGCTAGCGGTATATCAACTTACGCAAGCTCCCTTCGACGTACAACAACAACTAATTCGAGCGAATTTCTGTGCCACAGGGAAACGTTTTGTCTATCACCAGAAGACGACGATTTGAACGAAGAAGAAGAAGACCAACAATATCATCATCAACAACAACAACAGCAGCAACAGCAACAACATCGTCAACATTTATCACCACCGCCGCCGCAGCAGCAACAATTAATCGCTGCCTCAGCATCAGCAGCACCATCGGCAACAACAACAACAACGCCAGAAGCAATAGCAACAACAGCAACTTCGGCGGCGGTTAACAACAAATTTCGTTCGCCTCAAACTCCTCCGAAATCGCAAACGCCAGCAGAATTTAAGAGCAAGAATCATCATCATCATCATCACCACCATCACCATCATCATCATCACAAGAAAAAAAAGTCGGGAAAAAAGCAAAAGAAACGTAGAGATCGAGAACGGGAACGGGAACGAGAACGAGATCGTGATCATCATCATCGTAGGAGACATAAGCATGCTAACTCTGAGGCAGTTCAAATTGGCGAAGATAATAATAACAATACCAATACAACAACGGCAGGAGCAGGAGCAACTGCATCAGCAGCACTAGCAGACGAAGAGTCCACCTCATCCTCACCAGGTCCAATACATTCTTCTCATGCCACCTCACTAAGTCCAGAGGATAAAGAGAACTTTTGCCGTCAACTACAATTGTTAGATACCAATTCAGCAGCAATTGCAGTGGCCACCAGCATAGCGAATTTAAGCTTGCCCTCACCAGTGCCGACACAAGACGAGGAGGAGTTTGACTCCGCATCAGCAGCAGTTACGGAAACA
The DNA here is from genome assembly GCA_018152135.1 of Drosophila paulistorum. NCBI lineage: Eukaryota > Metazoa > Arthropoda > Insecta > Diptera > Drosophilidae > Drosophila > Drosophila paulistorum. Next base: position 6,520,446 of record JAECXG010000606.1, on the reverse strand, counting down.
ACACACAGAACAAATAACGTTCACGTGGTAACCAAGTGTGAAGATATCCAGCAGCAGCACCACCACCAGCAGCAGATGGCGCCAGCGGCAAATGTGAAATTGCCCGGACGGCAGACAAATAATTCCCTCAGTTCCCTAACGGGAAATATTTTTATACCAGGCGGCAGTACAACGGGCAATGGCAATGGATCCTCTGCAACATCCTCCATTTCCAATCAGCAGCAAAGTGGCAACACAGCATCGGGTTCGGGTCGATCCAAAAAGCAAAGCAAAGCTGACAGGGCAGACCGTAGTTCAGGCAACAATAACAACAATAACAGCAGCAGCAGCAACAGCAATAGCAACAAATCGACTGGAGGAGATGGTGTTTCTGCAGCAAGAACTAAAAAGTCCACAACAATTTCATCAGCGTCCTCATCCTCTTCACCGGTTAGCAAAACGGAAAGGCACAGCAGCATTGCCTATTCAGACAAAAGTGCCGATGAGTAAGTTGGATTTTTGATATTGACATTTTGTACTTATTATTTCCATTGAAAACGTTCATCATCATCAGTCATAAAACACTATCTAACACATATTTTATAAAATAATCTAGTTTGTTCTATGCTTTTTGTAGAGATTTTAAGTTTTTCCATGATGATTGTCCAAGATATGAGCCAGAAATTACTATGAACTATTATCAATTATACCCTTTTGCTGGGACTTTCAAATGCTCTTCTTTGGAATTCAAAATATTTGAAAGACGACATTGAAAATTTGCGATAATATTAGAAAGATGCATAGATTAGACTTCTTCTCAAGTGGAAGATGACAATGTGGGACGAGAAAGGAATTGGAGGACAAAAGGCGACAGAAAGGAAAGGTGATTTAGAGAGAGATAGCACAAGATAGAGTAAGGCATCAATCCAAGCATTTGGAGAAATCCAACTGGAATGAATGAGAACATATTTAAGGCTGGCTTAAATATATGATTTTAAGGCAACTCATTATATACTTTATAAAGAAATACGATTTGAAAATTGGTTCATTTTAAAATGTGGCTCATCTCTTGGTCAATCTCTTGCCAATTAATTGTGCTGTATTTGTTTTATACCAAATATTGATACATTTTGTGTTTTACGTGTTACACATTGTTCTTGTAAGAGGGGTCGTTCAAGTATTACGTAACGCAAATTTGGAAGATTTCGAAGATAAAGTTCGTAATACTTGAATAGGGGCCCCTTAAATGATGTATCTATGTACATATATTCGTTGCATGATTCCTTGATCTACTCCCACACATCCACCTCCTTCATCTTTCTTCCACCATTACCATCTCTTCATTAAATCTGTATATAATAAACAAAAAAAAAAAAAACAAAAAAATTTGATTAACATATATTTATCATTGTCTGTTGTATAAACTCTTATACCTACCCAAAAAAAAAAAAACCCAACAACAAAAAATCGAAAATAAAAAATGTAGCCATGTAAATAGTAGCAACCACCGTAGCACCACCATCACAACCACCACTACCAACAACAGCAGCCTTAACAACAACAACAACCATAAGCACAACAATAATAACAATAATAATAATAATAATTCAACGACGGCTGCCCCAACAACTATATCATCAACAACAACAACAACAACAACGCCGCATGGAGTCGTCCAAAATTATAGTCACCATCATTCAAATCATAATCACTATCGCCCAGCATCCAGTTCTTCCACCTCCCATCATCATCATAATTACCATCATCATAATCAACATCATCATAATTCCCACTCTCACAGCAATACTCACCATTCCCATTATCATCACAAACATAAAACTAAAACGCATAATTCCATAACAACAACAACATCAAATACAAATACAAACACAAATACAAATTCAACATCATCATCAACAACAACAACAACAACAACAAAATCAATCAACAACTCCTCCTCCTCCAATCATGCAAATATTCTTAGTTTCACCGAAACGGAGGAAGTTCTACAAATTGGAATGCACAAGGTTCTGGTCTATGTAAAAAATCACCGTGATGCCTGGCCCTTTATGGATCCCGTTGAAGAGGATATAGCGCCGCGATATTATTCAATTATAAGGCGGTATGTTATCAATTAATATATATTTACTAACTCAAAATGCATTAATCTACTATTTCCATTTCCCACCGTAGACCTATGGACCTGCTAAAAATGGAAGATAAACTAGACAGCGGCGAATATCATAAATTCAGTGAATTTCGTAACGATTTTCGTTTGATTGTCAATAATTGCAGATTGTACAATGGGCACAATAATGGTTATTACAGTTGTTATTAATATACATATATATATATATATACGTGTGTGAATGCCTTCCATAAGAATGGCCTCTAGTTTAGTTCTAGTTAATGTATTTTAGAAAGAAACTCTAATTAATCTCCCTATAACTAAGAAACTGTTTCAGTGAACAGAAATTTGCCAATGTCAAAACATGTTAAAATTTAGACTCATGTTTAGGGCTGTTCACAAGGAAAAGCTGTAGCAGAAGGAGATCTTTAGTCTCTTCTTGTCGTTATTAATAATTATTGTATTATAAAAAAGTACTCTGCTGTTTTTACAGTTTTCAAACTAGGAATAAATAGAATTGTAAATGTTAAGACTGTTTCATCACAAAAATCTAACCTAAATTGAGTTTTAGCTGTAAAGAAAACTTTTACAGGATTGATGAAACATTTCTTGGCAGTTTATTTTTTCAATTTAACTGCATCCATTAAAATAAAATTTGTCATTTAAGAAGGAATGACATTTTCCTTTATAAATTATACACTAAAACGCCATCACACTAAAACTTGGAGCATTATCACACATTTGTATATATATTTGTATATTTGTCTTCATATTGATCAATTAATATACTCTCTGTTACAGAATATACGGAAATGGTGAATAATCTGCAGGATGCCTTTGAAAAGGCAACTAAAAAATATTTTGATAATCTTTCCGATGATGAAGACGACGATCCTAATTTAAGTTATCCAGCTGCCGATTCAAAAATGAATGTTTTTAGAGAGAAATATTTTAGTAAGAAGGAAACCAAGGAAAAAGATGAGGCGGCATCGTCATTGACAGCATTAGCAGCCGCCGATGAACATCAACAAATTAAATCAAAGGACACTAGTGGAGTGGAAGAAGACCAAAGCGACTTGGAGGATCAGCAGCGTACACAAAAACGTAAGCGTAAAGAGAAGGATAAACGACGCAAAAAGAAAACAAAAAGCAAAGCTGTCACAGAACGCGAAGATGAAGTAGCCACAGATGATGAACTGCAGCCGGTAGAGGAAGAGGAAGATCTAATGCCACTTTCTCCTCCGCTTCCAATTAGCAAAAAAATGAAAGCTTGCAAAGCGGCAGCTGCCATGAAGGAAAAAGAGAAAGAAAAGGATAAAGATAAGGATAGAGATAGAGATAGAGATAGAGATATGGATAAGGTAAAGGAGCCGTCTAAGCGTGGACGCAAGGCCAAAGCCGAAAAATCAAAGATCCTTAAAACGGCACAACAAAAAACCAAAAAATCAAGCAAGAAATCGGAATCGGAACTAAGTGAGCTAAGTGAAGAAGATGAGAAAAGTCCGCCAGCTGACGTCCGACTCGATTCCAGTAACGATGATGATGATGAGGAAATGACACAGGCCATCAGCAGGCCGAATAATGCAAAGGCCAAGGCTAAGCCTCCAACTGCGCGGACGATTGCGGCCCAAAAGAAGAAATCAGTGTTAACTGAATCCAGAGTCAAAACTTCCACACCTACTAAACGAGGCAGGAAACCGGGACGAAAACCCAAGGAAGAACAAGATTTGGCCGAAGAGGAGACAGAGAGTGAGCCATTTGATTTGCAGCTACCGCCGACAGCGGCAGCAGCTTTGGCTGAATCCGAAGATGACCGCGAGGATGACAAAGATGATGCTGAGGAGGGTGATGAACACGGTGGCAATGATGACGATTACGATGAGCGTAGCATGTCACCATTTAAGGTTGATCTCCATAAGAAATACTCTAAAAGTGCCCTTAACGATGATCTCTCTGAGTTATTGACTACAGTTAAAAAGGTAACTACAGCAGAAACCAATAAATTGACTGCCAGACATGAAGACGAAGACGAGGACGACGACGTGGAAGACGCTGATGAGGAAGTGTTATCTATCGAGGAGCAGGCGTTAAAGTCTTCCAGTAATAGTAGTAGAGGCCGTGGCAGAGCCTCGAAAGCCGAATCTAAAAAGGATAAGGTGAAAAAAAACAAAGACAAAAAGGATAAATCAAAATCAAAATCATCTTCCTCCTCCTCCAAGCACCATCACAAGAAAAGCAAAGAAGACTTAGCAGCAGCCGCAGCTGCTGCCGAATTGGAAATGCTTTTGCCATTCATGGACAAATATGATGTGATAAAATATCGACGCAGTCGAGGCGCAGCCCAAAGTGGCCAGTCGAGTGCCTCCAATTCCGTTGCGCCTTCCGAGGCCAGCACTAAGAGTAGCAGTCGTGAAGGCAAACAAAAGTCAAGCGCTTCAAGGAGAGATAAAACACCAGAGTCTAAATCGACACCTCCTCCACCGCCACCCCCAGCGCAGGAGCAGCATAAACGTGGTAGAAAAGGCAAAGATCAGAAGCGAGCAAAGGATGCAGGTGCTGTAGCAGTGACAATTGCAACAGCCGCAACAGACAAAGTGGAAAAGCTAGAAAAGCCAAGCAAAGTGGAGAATAAAACGCAAACGTCGGAGAAGTCCAGAGAGAAGCGAGTGGAAATGCCAAAAATTATGGAGAAATCCAAAGAAGAAAAAACAACACAGCAGACATCGGCTCCCCCAGTTCCAGCGGAGGTATCTTCGTTTGTCAAAATGGAGGAATCGACGACGACATCGACGACGACGTCAACGTTATCTAGCAAAGTCAAGGAACCCTCAAAGAAACGTCTTGATAAGCAAATGCCTCCACCACCCGCCAAGCCAGCGAAATCGAACACAGCAAATGCTGCGAAATCAACAGCAGAGAAGTCAGCACATAAGAAATTAAATCACAAGAGAGGTGGTCAAAAAGGAGCTGCTGCAGTAGCAGCTGGTTCCCAGAACAACACGACTAATCTGGAGGCGCTGGATGTGGAAACAGAGCAGACTTTGAAGGACATCAATCGCTGGCTGGAACACACGCCACGGTTCTCCGAATTCAGTTCAGCTAGCAATTCTCCGTCCAGGTACAATCTGCTTGACGACTTCGATTCGGGCATTAGCAGCAAAATGGATTCCGCCGATTTTCGGAGACCAGCAACCAAGTCCTCTGAACTAGTACCCACCAAGTTGGCCGAAGCGCTGAATGAGCTGGTCGGTAGCGATGTTGCAAATCCTAAAACGGAAGCCAATCGCAGTGTTGTTAGCAGTAGTGTGTGTGGCACTCCCCCGCATTCCATACATTCAGGCAATTCCATTGGTAGCACTTCGGCTACAGCGGCTAGTAGTGTCAATTCGCCATGTTCCATTAACTCAGCTCCAGCCACAACAGCTTCTGCACCTGTGATGCCTGCGACAGCGCCAGTGCCTGCTCCAGCAGCAGCAGCAACAGCGACAGCGCCAGTTACGCCTGCGAAACCAAAGGAACCAAGCACTACTCAGTTAATACTTAATCCTCCTCCGCCCCCGCATATCAAGCAACAGATGGCTAAAGAAGCCAAAAGAAAATCGCTTAAAGAGAAACAGACGGCAGCTGCCACGGCCCTGGCGCAGATGCAACAGGCCAAGGTGAAGGCGAATTCTGTAATGCGGACCATTGAGCGACTTCAGCCCGGCAAAGCCAAAGGCAATCTAATTCAAAATGTAACAAATGCTGTGAACAACAACAAGGCGGAGTCTGATCACGAACTTACAACCAGCAGTCATGGGGACCGCCTCACCGGTGGTCAAACGACGAGGAATGAAGTGAAGAACGCCCTTATCACAGAAAGCACCGAAGGAGCACCCAAGCTAAGTCTGGGAACTGTCATAAAGACCCAAGATTTTGCTTTGGGGAAAACTCTGGAAGAGTTGGCGGGCAAAAAGTCTCTGGAAGATGATGAAACTCCCATCGAGGATAACAAATCCGAGGAGGACACTAATCTGACGCCCACGTCGGCAAAGGAGGCACCATTCGAAGCTCTTCTAGAGCTAAGCAAAGTGGTTAAATCCAATCCGGGCGCAGATCAGTTGCGTACGGAAGCTGGTCAAAAAGAGAAACCTAATTTAAGTGCCTGGCTAAAGGCTTTCGGTGGGCCCAAAGTGCAAAACAAAAAGTCCGAGGAGGAGGCCGAGAAAGAAAAGCATCAACAACAGCAGCAGGTGATTAGATTGGCTGCTCCTTCGCCTCATTCACCCGTTGGGGCTGGTTCTTCTGGTGGGGATAACAATAGTTTCTCTTTGCCGCCCATGATACGTCCAAGGAAACCCAGCACTGGTAGCACCACATCTGAACGGAGTTCATTTAGCCAAGATCCAGACTCTCCGCGAATTGCCATCGATGAGCGATATGGTTCTTATGCTGCGGGCTCTTATACCTCACCCATTGGGGCATCTCCAATTGGCGCTTCACCCATAATGGTCTCCCCTAAGCCCAATGATGAAATGACTGGCGCCAGCAAACCCGACGCTTCGCCCTATCCCCTTAATGGAGCCATCAAAGTGGGTTTCTATCAGGATACAACTACAAAGAGTAGCCCCGACAAGAGCTGCAGCCCCAGAGAGATGCAGAATTCGCCGTATCCGCAGTATTCTCAGCATATTTACTCGACATCGACCGCCTCATCGCCGAATATCTCAACGCCAGAGTTAAGCGGAACGTCGCCATATGGAGGAGGAAACAGCTATAATCCATCGGGCTCTGAGGCCTCCAAGACACCTGCCTACTCATCAACGTCTCCGTTGCCCATTTACGATCATCAGTATAAGCAGCCACGTTCCCAGGAGTCCGATTACAACTCATCGATGAGTCCGAGTACCCCCAATCCACATTCTCCATACAGTCAGCAGCCACAGGCGCAACCCTCCCCCTATCACGGCCAGTCGCCGTATCATCAGCCCCAACATTCGCCATATCAACAACCCACACAGCAGCAACAGCAACCCTCGCACAGCCCTGCGGCGGCACCCCATAGTCCTATGCCCAGTAGTGTAGACTCACCGGCTTCATCGGCTGCCACACAACCTCCCACACCATTAGCTCAATCTCCGGCAGAGCAGCAGCACTCTCCGTATCAGCAACCAGTGCTTTCGCCTTACCAGCAGCAGGCTCCCTCAGTTGGCCAACCCGTGCAATCAGCGGCAAGTGCTGTAGGAGCAGGCACAACAACAGGTAAGTCTCCAATGGATGTATTTAGTTATACATAGACAGCATTCTTGACACAATCTTTGATTTGCTTTCAGCATTGGGCAGTAATGGATATGCATCCACGAGTCACGAAAACAACACGTATCAGCAACAACAGCAGCGATCCTTGTATAATCCAGCCACACTAATTAACCCTTTGCCTACTCCTACGGCCACAGCTGTCCCCACAGCGGCGATTGCTTCTAAAGCAGTCAACAATGATTGGAGCTTGAATCGCAGCATATTGCCGCCAAGCATTACGAATGCCACAGCGAGTAGCCAGGCAGCCAGTCAACATCAACATCTGCAGCAGCAACAGCAACAGGCACCCAAATATCCAACATATGCGCAATATCAGTCGACGAATGCAGCGGCCAATGCAGCAGCAGCTGCTGATGCCGTAGACAGCAACCAACAGCAGCAGCAGCAACAGATTGTTCCGCCAAGTTATGGTAGTGATATGGCTAGCTTTATGCAACATCAAATGCAGCAGCCACCAAAGACAGAAACACTGATCAATCCACTAAAGCGTACGGCCGAAGAGCTGGGTATGGACTACAGTGGCAATGCTACAGTGGTGGCAGCGGCCAGCAGTAAAATACCCAAACTAGAGGAACAACAGAACCAGCAAACTCTGTTTAATAAGCAACAGCAAATGTTTAATAGTTTTTTGGGCTCAATGGCCTTTGCCAAGCCTTTGGGTAATATTGCACCAGATAAAGCCTTTGAGATGTATAATCGTGCAGCAGCCATGGGTTTCTCTAAAGAGGCACAGCAGTCGCAACAGCAGCAGCAACAGACCAATACTAAGTCTGCACAGCAGCAACAGCAACAGGCTCCTCATATTACCCAGCTGCAATCGGCCCATAACCAAAACTATCAGCAACAACAAAAGTTACCACTGTCATTGCCACAACAACAACAACAACAACAGCAGCAACAACAACAGCAACATCAGCAACACAACTCCTACCAGCAACAGCAGCAAACGCAACTAAATCATAGCTATACAGCAGCACAACAACAACAACAACAACAAGGCTCAACTGTTGATAAGCCGGCAGCAGTAACAGAATCTTCGGCGCCATCATCGGCATCTTCTGGACCTGCAAGTGATACCGCCTCCATGGTACTTCCATCAACGGCACATCAGCAACATCATTTGAGTCAAACGCACCATTTGTCCGCCTACAATAAGCCGACGCCTCCGCCACCGCCGCAAACATACAACAATCCGTTGATGCATTCGCTTACCGAATCAATGCTGGGTTATTCTGGGAATTACTTTGACAAAACCATGCCGCCGGCGGCCCATATGTATAGTGCCTCAAGCAGTGCAGCCGCAGCGGCATCGGCGGCGGCCGCGTATGGTAATCCGGCACAGCAACTGCCTGGCAACTATGTGCCTGGCAGCAACACAACACCGCAGCAGCCGCAAGCCGCTGCGGTAGCACCGCCACCTGAGGTGAAAGTGCCAGCAAAGCGTGGAAGAAAGAAAAAACCATCCACCATAGCAGCAGAGACGGCCAAAGCTCAACAACAACAACAACAGCAGCAACAACAACAGCAACAGCAGCAACACCACCAACAACATCCTGTTGCGCAACAGCAACAGGTCGTCGCCACCCAACAGCAGCAGCAACATCAACAACAACAGCAGCAGCAGCAACATTATAACAGCTCATCATCTGTTGGGTCGACCAACAATCAGTTACAAGCCCATGCTCAGGCACTTCATCAGGGCTTCCAGCTTTATGCAGGCCTTAAATCCGGAGGCGTATCTGCCTCAGTATCATCAGCTGGTGCAGTGTCAGGAGCAACGCCTGCCGGTTCTAGTAGTCAACAGCAATCCTCGGCAGATGCCGCCGCCATCTCCTTGAAAACTTCGGCGGCTGGGGGCGGGATGGTACCGGGCAGTGCCTTTAATTTTGCACACACCACTCCGGGCGCATTAGGACTTTATGGCGATCAGACGACTGCAAGCAGTTATTTGGATCAGTTTCGAGAAGCTCCGAATCCATATTACTTGCCACCAGCGCCGGCGCATAGTGGGGCAACAGCTGTCAATCCATCGGGTGCCGGTGTCAATGGTGCAGCTGATAAGAGCCAACAGAATCCTCTCAATACAGCCGCCGGATCGTATCCCTCTTTCCTTGCAGCTGCCGCTCATCCATCGACCCGAGCAGCAGCCGCTGTGGCTGCAGCTGGTTATCCATTCGATCCCAACTCGCAGCTATATCAGCAATACTTGCGACGCGACGACTTTCATACGCGGATGATCTTTAACCAAAGTCTGCTAAGTGGTCCGGCAGCGGCGGCGGCAGCAGCAAGCTATCATACAGGTCACCACCAAGCTCCGCCACCGCCGCCGCCTGCTGCATATCGCCCATCAGCCTTGGGTATGCCAAAGCCATACGATATTAATCGTCAGTCATGGTTTTAGCAGTACGCCAGTGCCGCTAACGTGGATCTCCAGGGAGACGATCTGACGGGGGCGGCAACTGGTCAAGCAGCAGCAGCAGTTGCCGCAGCGGCAGTAGCAGCAGCAGCTTCTTCATCATCATCAGCCACAGCGACAACGGCTGCGGCGGCATCAGCACCACCAGCAGCAACACAGCGATGATTGGATTCGAAAGTTAGAGCAGGCAAGGTTTCAAATCGAGGACAATGGGAAAGGGGATTGTGTGATAGACTAGATTTGATTTAGATTTCATTCAAATGAATTCTGAATGGTATGGGATTCAATTTAATTTAATTAAAACTGCCATTTTGATTAAACTTGCAGCACTTGGAGCCCTTGTAATGGGTAATGGGTGGCTAACTCTCTTCCCCAGAGAGAGAGAGAGAGAGAGAGAGAGTGCTCTGGATTAGGGATGGGCTGAATAGAGGGAACATTGCAATTTCACTCCATTTAGTTTATTATTTTTATTATTATTTTTTTTTTGTTTGTACTGATTTTTAAAGCGAGGACTCGAATTCTATTTTTAGATTATCATTTTTTTAAGCCTGCAACTTTTTATTGCTCTCCCACCCCTCCTATTTGCAAGTTTCGTAGCTGTTCTATGTAATCAAGCTTATTGTTTAATGACAATTAATTTGTCGACATAGTAGCTTAAATCTAAATCTTTAATTTAATTGTGAAACAGCAAAGCCAACCAAGAGAAGTAAAAACAAAAAGGACAACAAAAAAAGAAAGAACTAATGAAGCAAAGATACAGAGAAAAATTCAAAGAATTTTAGCCGACTATAAATAGATTTTAGTTTTCATCTTCTGCAGAGTTTAGTTTGTAATTATTTTAGTGTACCTTTAATTACAATCATAATTATGTTTACGATTACCTTAATGCTTATTATAACTATTAGTTCTTATTGTTGAAAGTATAAACAATTTATTTTTATTTATACAGTATGTAGAAAGCCAAGCAAATTCATAATGTATAAACTTTAATTTGTTAATTATTATGCTAAGTCGAAACAACCGTAGAAAATAAATCATCAAAATAAACCATAAATTCACACACACACACACACACACACACACACACACAGACGCAAACATATATAGGTATGCAACATTCCTTTTTCCTTTCCCCCCAACATTTTAGTACTACAAACACATATGTACAGACTGTTGCTGACACACACACACACAACCACACCCACACACACACATATATACATCTCAAAATGTAGCTTTAAACGGTGTAATAAACGAAAAACGATAGAGAGAAGAGGAGAAATAGGAAAAGTAAACGATGGATGGAAAAGAAGAAAACAAGTTCAGATTTATTAAAAAGTGTCTTAGTCTTATAAAACGAAAAACGAAAAAAAAAAACAAAAACACAAAACAGAAACAAGAAATGCAAAAGAAACCTTTAACTAAGTAGTATACAAAAAGAGACAAAAAATATAAAATTAACAGATGGAAACAAACCAACAAACACTAAATTAAGTTGTTAATGCTTATGTTTTTAGAATTTGATAAACTAAAATAGAAGAAAACAAAATAATCAGTACCTAGAGCATAAAGAGAAATGGTAAAACAAAAAACGCATAACAAGTAAAAGTTAAAGGGAGGACAAAACACAAAGAAAACAGCAACAAGAAACATATTGAAGGGAGTAAAGAAATGAACCACAATGCTAATTATATTATATTATATTAATAATGATGATTATTATATATATACATAATGAAATATAAATAAAATCGATAAATATATGTATAAATATATATATTATATACATACATACATATATATTATATTGTATGCTGTATGTGCAGCTGGCACCCCCCTCCTGCACAGTAAATAAACATCAAACTAAATTACAATAAAGAATTACATTGCATATTGTCATAATTTTTGTTCTTACATTGATTATTATGCAATTTGTATTATTAAATGAAATTTACATACAATCGGGCCCCTTCCCATACCCTCCAGATGAGATTTCAGCGCTGCCCTTCACCAAGCACCAACTAAAGGCAATGGCTTGGCTGATGATAATAATGATGATGATGACTATGGCGATAGCTGCACGCGCCAAAGCTTACTTCACCTGCCAGTCGGTCTATCTAACTATCCATCTATCCAACTCTGTCTCTGTCCCTGTCTCTCTGCTGGCTATCTTCTAGAATCTAGAACCTGAGTCTCATTAATTGAAATGCTTTCAAAACGCCTGTTACCTGTTGTTCAAAAGCAACCTGAAAGCAATTGATCAGTTATAATTATCAACCAAACAGTATACCACTACCACGACTAACTATCTACATACAAACACACACTTTATTCAGTTGTACTAAGTTTGAAAGTCAACGCTCTAGAGTCTAGAATATGCTAGGAATCTTTGGCATGCCCCCTCCACGATCCACTCGGGGCTATTGCAATTTGAGGCAATTGCATTGAAATGTGCCAAGTATCTGGAATCATTAATTTCAGAAATGAAATATGTATTTTGAAAGTGCTACTTGTATCGTAAGCACATAGGTTAATACCTTTAATGAATGCATGGCTCAGAGTAAAGCGTCTGGCCTGCAAATTAAGGAAATCTGATTTTATGTTCATAAATATGCTATAAGTATATACCGCCTATACGTACCTATGTATGTATGTACATGTATTGTAGGTGAACCCATAAGCGAAGGATCAGCTATACCCATCGTCCATTTGTTCAGATGTAAAGTAACGTGCAAAATTTTGGATATTTCTATCTTGGTAAGAATAAATTTATTATCAGAAAGATGACCTCACTGATCTTCTATCAGGAGATAGTTGTTCAAACCGGCTAACAATAACTCAAAAAAGAAACGATATCTCCACTTGGCGTCAGTCAATGACCCAACGAATAGGAAAGGGAATGAATAAATCACTGATTCATTATTTTAAATAAGTGAATAGGTAACTAACTAAACGGATATAAACAAATGTTGCTCTTGGCTTAGAAGATTCGGGTTCTTTAATGAGTAGTATTCATAAGTTGCCCAAAAATTTGAGTCCCCAATTCAAAAGTGTTTTTTTTTAATACAAATTATATGGTATTCTATTCAAGTGGGGGCATCCCTTAACTTGACTATATCTTAAAGATATAGAAAACTTATAAATCGACAAAGTTCACGTACCGCAATTAATTTACTAAAATGTTTGAGTGTCTATTACGAAAAATCTCTCACTAAGCATACTTTAATAAGATTTATCTATATTTTGTATCGGTGGTTTCTATGGCAGATATATGTAATAGTGGACCGATCCGATAAAATGTTAAACTTCTTCTCAATTGGACAATAAAAAGATTAATTGCTAAGCTTTATTCCATTCGCTTTCTAGCTGAGCACAAACAAATGTCTAGATTGACTCGTACATGGCTTATGGAGTAGCAAATGTCTCCTTGTGACAAAATTTTATATAACCGTCTTTAAGGATCTAAGATTTAAGGTTTAAGATTTATTGTTAAATAAAAACTTTTGTGAATGGAAAAAATTTGAAATTTACTCGATGTAAATGACATTTTTAAAATTTGAAAAGAAGATTCAACTCAAATTTTTTTTGACAGTTTTGTGAGTTTGAATCCGATTCGATTGGCGAAAAAGCTTCCCTAAATGGCTTCTAGATCAGTGGCAATAAATTTATTTAGTGTATAATTTAAAGAACATACATATGTATATGTATTTATGTGATTCTATTATTTAATAGATTTCCGAGTCTATTTTTGTAATTGTCAATTCCCAATTTTATTTTTTAGTTCTTTGTGGCAGATTTAATCTACATATAATTGTCATTTATACTATTATTTTTTACTTTGTGATCAATTAACATTATTATTGTTTAAAAATGGAAGTTTGAGCTTTTCTCAATAAAATGGTGTCAAGTGGCGAAATAGACCAACCTCAGTTAGTAACTAGGGTTAACCTATTGGTAGAAGAGCTAGACATCCAACTTTTTTTAATCTGCTCAGAGTCTTCTCGTCCCCTATCTAAACTATCTAAACGTTCACTTTAGCTCATAGATAGTTGTAGTTTATATTTAAGTAGTTTATATACGTCCACTAAGAAGAACATGTTTTTTTTTTTTTGTAGCTTATACTATGTTTTGGAGTATTGAGAATATAGTCCTAAACGGTTTTTTTTAGAATGGGTACTTTAGGAGTTAGGACGTTTTATGTGGGGTAATGTTTTCGTCGGGTGAGGCAAACTTCACACTTTAAACGTGTTTATGTCGAAACTCCTTTTTTGGGCATTGTCAGCAAAGATACAGACGGTAATTCTGAGCCGATTTTAATGAAACGAAGTACAATCAACGAAGAATGGCCACCAACCTTTTTATAAATCTGTAAATACAGACTAACAAAAATTGTTAAGCAAAAAAAATCCCAAGTTCTGAATTACTTTCTTGCCGAATCTAAAGACGGCTTAATATTATTTTTTTAACGATCCTGCATTGAGTTATCCTTGCCGCCTTTCTGTTTAATTAGTTCTAAATTCGATAAAGAAAACATAATTCTAAAAAGTTTTTTCGTTCTCCAATGATAATTTGTTTACCATGGGCCCTACAAAGATGCTCACAACCAAGAAGACGCCCTTAAACCGATTTCAATTAGATTGAGATTCTCAAATTATTTTCTACTTACCTAAGTTTTAGAATGAAGTTGTAGATATGGATGGAGTTGTGGATATGGATTTCAATTAACTATTTGAATACCAAAGTTTTATAATTATTTAGTTATTTCCTTCGTTCGTATACTTCATTTGGGTAATCAATTAGTGTGAATGCAAATGACGTAAATAAATAAGGCAGACGAAATATATTTACATTTAAATCTTAATGAGATGTTAATCATTTTCTTTTGTTTTTACATTTAAACAGAGGTAAACAGAGCTAATAACTCCTCTTGAAAATGAACAGAAATTGAGAATAAACCCAGCATGACTCAAAATCAGTTGTTCGGCAGGTGGTCCCCATCCATCGAAAAATCTTTTCACACTTTTCAACTATAACTAATCGAAGTCTAGATACATACATGGATCAAAGAACAGTTCTCTGAGTCATCGTTAAATTCAGTTCCAATTTAATTTCCAGCACCAGCTTCAGTAATGATTAATGGCCTTTCTCTGTGTTGGTAGATTAAAATCAAAATTTCATCCGGTTAGCATTTAACTTGATTTGAATTTGTTGTTGTTGTTGCTGGTGCTGGTGCTGTTGCATGTTAATTAGTTTATTCACTTCGAAAACGATAACAAATACATATTTATATTGAAATTTATGCAATCAACTGAAAACCGGCAAGTGAAATTATTTAAATTCAAAAGTTAATCATAAATTTTGAATTGTTAATTGATAATTGAAATGCCGGCAGTTGCGTAATGTCAGCGGTTTGAGATTCTCGCCATGTTATTGACACGCAAAGTCAATGAAAATTGAATAATTCGATTAAATTGAGAACAGAAAATGCAAAATGATGATAGTTAGCAGCAGCGGCAAAGGTGGCTCAAAACAGCTGTTCGAAGTGTGGTGGGCGTGACACACGGACAATTTTCACGTGGCAGCATTCTAAAATAGCCTCCGGCTAAGATTTATGTATAGCAATATTGCATTATTTACGAGTTCGACTAAAAACAAAAACTATTAACGAACGAGCAATCACGTAATAAAAAGTTAAGCTGCAACAACAACAACAACAACAACAACAACAACAATATTGTGCGTCGTCGTTACCAACGATTGACCAAAAAGGTCATACAATTTATGAAGTTGGTACTGGTTGTTGTTGCCATGCCATATGCTTTAAGGTGTTTGATTCTCTCGCTTTCAATATCAATTCTGATCATAGAAATGAATATAATATATAAGCTATGTTGCTTTTCCTTTACTTTATCATAATGCTGAACATTGCTAAATCCTCGAAAGAAATATTCTCTGCACTTATCATACGTTTCCATAAATGATAAATATTGTTTTTGAAAAATACAAATATATAAAAGAATATTGGAAAAATATCAGATAAAAGAAGAAATATTTCGTTGTCAAGTTATATACGATATGAATCTTTTGTGTGTTTTTAGAGAACACCGAATTTCTGCTTAAGCTCAAATATATACATACGTATATTTAAAATCAGTTGTTAAACGGGTTAATTGGTTAAAGATTGGCTATTGATCTTAGGATTTGTTAGACTAACTAGTAAAATTTATGATTGACATATGTACCTGTATGTCTGCCTTGAATGAATGATTGCATTCCAAAAATCCTATAGAGTCTGAAGAAATCTTTTCAATTTGTTGATCGAGCAAATGATTTCAAAAACGTATTTAAGTTGCTTGTGGATCTGTTTAATGCTCCAAATTCTACATCACTAGTTTTGATATAGGTCAAGCTCTGCTCGTCTTTAAGCCATTTAGTTAGAGAGAGAATTTACAAAAACTTTATTATGCATTTTTCCTTTTTTGATGGACATTGGAATACGTCGATCTTTAATTTAAGGTTTATTAAATAATTTATGAGATCTTAACTTGAAATCCATCATATTGTTAATTTTTAATTTCTTTTGGTGGTGTTTTGTTTGTACTTATTTTCAACAATAAAATGCTGCAATTTAATGCTGCAATTAAGCAAATCTCTCACGACTAGGTAGAACAACCGCCTTGTCATTAGAATTTGTACAAACTATTTATAGTATATCCTTTTACATAGTTAAAAGTTAGTTAGTTAGAGCATTTCAGTAATCACCATAAATGGGGTTTTGTATAATTATCATTGTACTCGTATTGTAATATTGACTTTTATTGATATTCGTGTTGTAAATCAAGGAAAATGTGCACATAACATGCAATAATCGTATCCATACATACATATAGACGGACGGACGGACGGATGGACGGACGGACGGAGATACAGACACACAGTTTGGTGGTGGTGAATTGCGATTAGTCAGAGAGTCGATCAAACAAAATATGAATCTGAAATCCAAGTTCGAGTACACGAGTTCGAGTCAGAAATGAATGCGTGCTTTTACTTTCTAAATTTAAATTACACAAGAATTTTCCTGTATTTGTGTGTGTGAATGTGTGTGTGGGGTTAGACTTCCGTTTTGAGAAAAAAATAAGTAATAATAATGTGATTCATGTTTTTTGTCTTGCCTTAAAGAAAGATATTGATATCGGTAACAAAAATAAAATTTGGTCGTTCATTGAACTTTTTGTTTTAACAGTGCGTATTTCGCTCATTTTTATTTATTTTCAAATTTGTGGTGATTTTTGCGGCCTTAGTTGTCAATAATTCGTTGTTGTTGTTGCTTATTTGTGGTTAAATAAGTTTATAACGGGTGCGGCGGTGGTTTGAACTTGGCCTTTGTTTATAATGGGTTTTCAATTTGTATGGTAGTTTGTTTAATCTTAATGTTTGTTTTTGTTACTATTGTTGTATTGTTGTGTTTTTTGTGTCATAATGTAACATACATACATATGTACATACATACCTGATGCCAAAATTCGCCTTGTCATCTCTCTCCCACCCCGCCCCTTAAGCTCGCCCCTTAATCGCTAACGCTCCATATTCTTAGATAATAATCAACAGCATCAACTAAACTCAACTAAACAAAACTACATAACTAAACTATGCTTGGTTTTTGATTAATGAGAAGAAGGCATTAGAAGAGGTATTTGATCATTAGATGTTTAGCCATTTCGTCACGTAGCCCACTCTGACTGACTGATTTACATTTACATAATTATTATAACATAATTCATATATATACAATATATTATAGGCAGTCATACATATATTCAGATGTATCTTTATTAAAGACCTAGGAAGGTATACCCTTTATCTAATATTAAGTAACTTATATCTAAATAGTTAGTTCTCATAAATATTTGATATTTCCACAAGTAAAAAAAGTAAATCTTTTCCATTAGGTGGAAACTTGTAATTGAACGATGATTATTAGTTTTGTATGGAAATTTTCGATTGATTGAAGTAACTTTAAAGCAGTTGAAACCCACTGGATCAGCAGTAAGTTATAGACAAAACAATTCTAAATCAGGAATACTCCGTTTGGCAAGAGTATAAGTATATATAAATATTCTCTTCTGCTACATAATCAAAAGACTTAAGCAACAAACTTTATTGACTTCCTGCATTTTAAGCCCCCCTACCCCACCCAAAACCACACACACACACACACACACACACAGGTTGAACGGAATTTTCAATGTGTACACGTGCCGAGATTGAAATGTTAAATTTAGAACTTTTGCATCAAAATGCAATTGTTGTTTTAATTATTACACAAATGCTTAATTCTTCATAATGAGTAACTGGCTTGAGAAAGGGGAAAATGACGAAGGGGTTCTGGCACAAAGAGTTTATAGAAAGTATTGTATACTCGCTTGACCTTCGTTTGACACACATATTGACATAGAATTTCCATAGAATAACAAATGTGAATCACAGTAGCCCCCGTTTCATAATGCTTATTATTAATGTTATTATTGTCATTATGATTATGCTAAAATTGGGAAACCAACAGGTGAGGTAAAACCAGTTCTTGTCGCTCTTCTTTTATTTTTGTGGTGAACCAAAATTATGTAGAACATTTCCTGGTACCTGAACAAATGCAAACCAGTATACATAGACGTCTTAAATTCTTTTTCTGCTCCCATTGTTCTGGCTCCACGTAAAGGTGTGGTATTTCCGATAGAAAAGAGAAGCTATACACACGGGAACTGAAGCCGAAAACCAAGAAATTAACACTCAAAACAGATGCTGAATGTCGTTCAGAATGCAAAAAACAAAACAAAAAAACCCCATGTAAGTGGGAAAATTTTCGTTTTATTTTTTGAAAGTATCAGAACTTGCTGCTGAGGCAACAGCAGCAAAACCAACGGCCCTGACTCAGTTAGTCATACACACAGGTTGCAAATCTCGTCGTAGGCCAACCTCTTGACGCATTAGTGCGTCGGGGAAGACCAGAGAGACCAGCCATCAATTGCACACACACACACACACACACAAAGAAAAACACAAACATCTACATTTACAAAATGGACTGCAAGAAGCGTTTATATGGGGAATATCCAGACATACACACACACACAAAGAAGCTCATACCGATTTTGAATATGCGTTTTGTGATTTACTTACCCATACAGACTCACATTCACACACACACACACTCACACACAGAAATCACGCTCTTTTGATATCCATCAAAAACAGAAACAAATACTTGAAAAATGAAAAGCCTGTAACAGGTGTCTCGGGTGTAGCTTTGATTTTTCTACAAGGGGAAAACCGATGACAATTGGCTTAGAAATCAAAATTGTTTGATTCAAATTGTTTAACATATTTACACAGAGAGTAAAATTGTATATTAAAGTTGTCCAAATATATGTTACAATCAGAAGAAAGCTTAAGTTTATTTATTTTATATTTAGATTTAATCACTAGTCCTTTTTTTGTCAGACTTTTGGAGTGTGTACGAAATAATTAGAACATAGTTTTCAATATATTTGTTGAACTTTTTGCTATAAACATAAAACGATTAAAAAGAAAATGAGAAAAAGAAAAAACTTTTATTTGAACAAACAATTTTTCTATGAGACCAATCCGATCGCAATATAAAACAAACTCTGAATCCCATCTTAGCCCTTTTAGAAATAAAGGTATCAGTCAAAAAAGAATTTGAGAAATTCCCAAGTCATTTAAAGTCAAGTGGAGTTTATTTATTTTTGAAAATATATAAAAATTGATTTGTTAATGTACTTCATTTGGATGATATTCGTAGGAAAAGTATTCAGATAAAAATTTGAATTCCTTTTCATTGAACCCCTTGAAAAACGATGAACAGTCTGCTATTGAGTTTAAAATTGTCAGCTATGTGTTTTTGTTTTCCCAATCTGTCATTTGCAGTCTGGGCTATTGATTTTTGAATAGGCCTCGCGCACACACACACACACACGAACACACACAAAGACAAACGAACAGAACACACCCCCTTATGGATTGGCTAATCGGGTCAATTGGTGGGAGAGAAAAACGGTTATCAAGTGGCCATGATGGGCTTTTGCGGCATCATCATAATTATCATTAACATTGATAAAATCATCATTAGCACCTGAATAGGGCCCAACCTCTTAAATAGGAATTAAATTTCATTAAATGCATTTGTCAACAAATTTATAGGAATTGCAAAAAATAAAAAAAGATGAAAGAAAAAAAAAACAACATGTAATTTTAATTTTAACTTTCTTTGTGTTAACTGGTTTAGTTTTGAGCCCTTTCCTTTTGCTTTGTGCAGCCGATTTGTGCGATTTTAACGACATTATATATTTGTACACATACTTATAAACATATGAATATATACATATATTTGAGAGCAGATTGTTAACAGTTTTGTTGTACAATTTTGGGGGCTCGTTCGCATCGTCTGTAAAGGTGATTAAGAGACATTTATTTTTGGTCGACACGCCTCGGAAATGCATTTCTGCAAAAAGGAAAAAAACCTGCAAACTAAAGTACAAAAACGACGAATGAAAAGACGTTTAAGTAAGGCAAAGTCATAAAATAAAAGCTGAGCTAAATATATAAGGTAATCATTTGCGCAAGAAGTATCCTGAATTGAGCTGAATGAAAGGTGGTCGGTGGACAGGTGTAAAGTCCCCACTTTAATGGAATGGAATGCGAGCAATCCATTTATAAAGATGACCTGGGGGAGTGTTTCTTAATGAAGAAGAAGAAGACGACGACGCCACCCGCTGGTTATGGTTAAGGGGTTCTGCTCTGGATTAGAACAGCTTCAATCTAATATACATACATACATATATGTACATTGTTGACGTCACCTAACGACGGTATTCGAACTCGAGAATTATAGAATTAGTTGGTCTCCACTGAGTCAACGTCATTAATTGATATGAATGTGCATCCCTTTGCTATTATATGATTAACTACATTTTTCGATTTAGTGCTATAAAATTCCCCCCTTAATTATACACTTTTGTACGAATTTACAAGTATCTAATATTTCTACTTAAATCATGCCCCATTACTTGCCTCATGCTTATGTAAGTGGTCCGAATGACTGCTAACGATCAATCGAGAATAGTTTGTTTCTAGATATTCAAAGCAAAGTCTTTAACATTTCTTACTATTTACACAAATAAATTTCCTAAAAAGTAAAATAAAAGTAAATTAAAATATTTGTAAGTTTGCTCTTAAAATCTAGTAATATTTATATATTTTTTATTTCTATTTAAAATATGATATGTAATATTTACATTTAATATAATAACCATATATTGTACCTAATGTTATAAGTTTCACTGTCATACCGGGCGTATACGTTATAATTATTCGCGTCAAAAAGGAGCGGCTAATGCTGCATGACATGGGGCAGTCAATCCACGATCTGTAAGTCCTCCACGGGGGCAAATGGTGTTCAAAAGACGACTAAATGCATGTAACAGGTATAAAAAAGTCTGCTTATTCATTTTGAACCCATTACCGATTTAAAACTTTAGCCACCAAACTTGAAAGTTGGACTCGTGTTATAAGTAATCGAATCATTTTTCCCCTTTAATGAGTACAAGTGATTTTCTCACTCAATAAATATAAGAAGTATGGTAATCAAATATGTATTTGTTATTAAGTTCTATTGTATAAAACGATAATAATAGTATAATTTTGCGCCATAAATGTGGAATACATTCCCCCTCAAACAAAAAATCAATGTATTACCAGATCATTTCACTTTGTGTTTTAACGTTTATGGATGAGGTGAAACGTGTAAATATTTGTTTTAATTACAATTTTAGTCCAGTACTATCTTATAGAGATTGTCATAAATTTAATGTTTCTTACAAAGATCGGGTCAAAAGAATTTCCAGGCAGAAAAAGTTGTGTGATTATCACCAAACTAGATACATCACATATGGAACTATATACCTTTGATCAGAATCAAATTACAAAACGTTCTTATCTCTTTGACATGTGCTAGCCATTAATAGCCCCGTTTCGTATATAATTTATGATGTAAGTCATGATATTTTAAGTGATTCTTGATATTTTAAGTGATTTTAGAAGAAGGGTACTAAATTTTGATCAATTTTATATATGTACATATATTATCATAGATGCAACTCATATATCGGTGGCTTCTTTCAATTTCGTTTAATTCAGTATTTTTTGAATTCATGCAACTTACAGTGGCCTACAAGTAATTGGATTAATGTATGTAATTGTATTACAGTGAGTCTTCCCTACTTTATACACCTGCTATATCAGATAGATTCTGTAAGCTTGTCATCATTTTGTACGCACTCAATTATATATTTCCATGAAAAAGAAAAAGTTCCACAGACATAAATTATATAGACCACATTGTAATTCCCCATAACTCAGATTAACGAATCGTTTATTCCCATTTGGGTCGCTCAAACCTCATGAGTGGGGCCTGATTCATCAGAAAATCAACGTCATTATTAAGGATTATCATCAGCATATCCATAGTAAATCCCCTGGCCAATAATTTGGTTATGTTTCCACTGCAATGACGTTAAAAGATTT
Organism: Drosophila paulistorum; assembly: GCA_018152135.1. NCBI lineage: Eukaryota > Metazoa > Arthropoda > Insecta > Diptera > Drosophilidae > Drosophila > Drosophila paulistorum. The sequence goes on along the minus strand of JAECXG010000606.1, from coordinate 6,498,025 downwards.
GTTTAACTGTTTCTCTTTTTTGGGAGTTTTTATTCATTTGTTTTTTGTTTGAGCTCGTGTTTGTCTCACGTGACGCAGACGCAGAAGAAAAAAAACCACAACCACAACCAAAATCAAAACAAAAACAAAATACAAACGAGACGACCGACCGGCTATTTTGCATATTCAAATGAACAATTTTTACGAGTTATATGTATACAAATATAAAAACAAAGCAAGACAAATTATCACCATCATCATCATTATGATCAACACTAAGCCAAGTTCCAAGTGCCAAGTGAATCAGATGGCAAACTAAAAACGAGTTCAATGCGGCGCGAGGCCCAAAGCGTCTTATTTAGAAAGGAGGGTACGTAGGGGGAGTGGCACGTGATTGATACATCACCATGTAGTGTAAATCCCCCCCCTCCTCACACACAAACACACCTGATATATATGTATACATATATTTTTTGCACCGACAACTCATCGACAACGATTTGGGAAAGCAAAACCTCAATAATTAGCTTCGACACAAAATGATTGCCATTTTTGTAATTAATGCACATAATTGTTTCGATTATCCATAGTAGAATGGAAAAAATTGTATAAAACTAAAATGTTTAAAATGAATTTGTAATTGTGTTTTATTAATTGCACTTAATTGAATTATGAATAATATTTTTCGATCGCCTGCCATTGCTATTCATAGGAAGTCCAGCAAATTAGGTACTAGAAATGTGTCAGAGCTGCAGATTTCCTCCTCCCATTGTCCACTGCCCACTGCCCACTGCCCACTGATATTCGAATAGGAAGTTCCCCAACTTCACCATGAGGTTAGCAGAAATTTTGAGTACATCTATTTAGGGATTTGCCACAATTCTCCAACAGGAACTGAATAATTTCTATAAGCGAATTTGTGTGCCCATTCTAAATATGATTAATCACCAAAATCTCAAAAACAAATAAAATAATATACAACAAGAACAAAAACAAGAGGTCAGTCTAACTTTGGGCGTTCCAAAGTTTGGATACCCTTTTAAGTTTTTTGTTATACTTTCCTCATCTAGTCGAGAATATGCCAAAATTTAGACTACAGACTTTAGCTGGAATCGTGTAGCCTATATAGTCATCTGATTTGGAAATAGTTCCCTAATTTCGTTGAAATTGTGTGCAGTTATTAATGAGTATATTGTACTTACTGTTCTTTATATTCATCAATCTATTCTCGTCAAAATGAATATACCTTTTTGCGAGGGTATACAAAAAGACATAAAACTGTGTTACCTCCTCTCTTTTTGGACTACGTGACTGACAATAAAAAAGGAATTCTCTTTAACTGTGTAAAGTTTTAATTATAGAATCTAATTTACTTATCTGAATGATTGATCATTAGGTCTAAAAAAAAAAAGAGACACACACAAAAATAAAAACCAACCAAACGAATCAAATAGGAATTCCGAAATTCTTAAAAGAAGAAATAAACGAAAAAAGTAATAGATAGACCAATTCCGTCTTATGTAACAAAAGTAAAAATTGCAAAAGCTAACCAAAAACCAATGACCTTCGGCCCCTGAAATAAGCCAAAATCAATTCTCAAAGGAACAATTAAACAAGATTAAAGGTTTGATCATGAAACTTCAATAAAACAAACAAACAAAACAAAACAAAATAAAATGAAACAAATGGACAAAACAAACAAGCAAACATACAAATACAATTGATTGACCAAGTTAGAAAGATCAGCAGCAGCAGCAGCAGCAGATGATGGATGGATAGATGGATGGTGGATAGCGGTGAGGGGAGTGGGTGGAGTTTTAGAGCTAGTATTGAAGTTAGCCAGCCGTTAAAGGTTCACGGCCAAGGACAAGGAAATCCCAATGAATGTGGTTACGTGCCAAATGGATGCCATGAATCACGACTCCAATCCCAATACCGACATCAATCGACATCGACATCGACATCGACATCGACTCTGAATCTAAATCTGAAACTGACTTAGACTTAGGCACTGATTCCAATTCCACCGATTCCCATTCCCAAGTCTACAACTTTGTATTTTAAAAAAACCTTGGGCGTGTGTATAATTGAATAACTTTAGAATTGCCATGCACAATTAAAAAATTTTAATATTTAATAAAAAATATATATATATATATATTTAACACAAACAAAAAAAACATAACAATTATGCAGCCACAAAGAACAATGAATAGAAAACTCATGTCGGAAATTCACCGAAAACAACAACAAATGAAATAAAAAAACCAACAACAACAAAAAATTAAATAAAATAAAAACAAAATCGGAAGTAAAAGGTTTTTAGCTGCAAAGTTATCTTGGCAATTATATAGGCAAATGAGGTTATTATTCCGTCATTTAGAAAGTGCCAAATGTTAATCAATTGAATTGAAATTGACTCAGAAAAAGGATGACAGATTTCAATTCTATATAATATATGGAACTATGATCTCAACCTAAATACTGTGCAATTATTTATTGGGTTTTTTCCTTATTTGTAATTGATATGTGTTCCTATATTGTATATGTAGATACTGATACAGATACAGATACATATAGATATAGACGTCTAACAGATCTGTCATTAAATTTTTAATAACTTAATAATATTGCTTAGAATCTGATCTAAACAGTAAATGGATATTATGGCTCATTATATGGTCGTTAGTGTAACAAATTTGAACATTCATTTTCGATTTCATTTGTGTGTTTAGATGTTAGTATTTTGTGTGTGTTTAAATGCTCTACAAGGATGACCAGACCAGATTTTTTGCAAGTACAAGTGCAACACATTATGTAGATCAATGGCAAATTGCGAAGCTTTCTGAATTTGGTTAGAAAAAACTCACATCAAATTGTAACGAGACAACAAAATATCATACTAACTAAACTATATGAGTGTGTGTGTGTGTGTGTGTGTGTGTGTGACAGCGAAGACCAATTTGAGTATTAAGCAGCAATGGTTAGCCTTGGCAATAGGCAACAGGCTAATGTCAACTAAAACTTAAACCAAGTCCAAGTCTAAATACATATGTGTAATATGTTTGTTGTTGTTTCGTTTTCAATTTTTACAGGAATAACTTGAGATATAGAGCCCCAACAGCTGGCACCTGGCAGCTGCCATATGCAAATCTGCCTATCTCTAGGTGTACATATATTCTATATAGATATATAGACGATAGTGTATGATAGGTAGGTATGCGCATGCAATTTGCCAGATGTGTTTTGACGGCTTTTAATTATGCCATATTCATATGGTTATAAGTATGTATACTTAGGTAGTTAGTTCAAATCTAATACCTGGCAACGAGACGCTAAGTTAATGTGCTACATTTACGCATGCAAATTAGTTTACACTAAATGTGCTTTTAAAAACTTAATTGATATGACCTGTCGATATGGTCGATTGGACGCCTATTTAATAATTATAAATATTATCTATTAATAAGACTATGACACACACACACACAAACTTCCACCTAGTCGGTGGCTCAGTGGAGGAGACCTAATAAATCTACACAAACTTCCTGTTGTTCTTGTTCACATTTGTTTATATAAATATTATCTACTTATAGCCCTGTTTATGTTGCTGCTGGATTGACTTTCACTTTGTTCTTCGCTCTTACCAACATCCCTAAAATGACACACTCAAACTCTGTTGACATCCGCATAGATATCCGCATATATAGAATGTCTTTGATTTAATACATATATGAGCCCCAAGTAGCGTGAATAATTTCCTATTTGCCATTGATCTATAAATACAAATGAATGCTTGGAAAATCTAGTTCGAAAGTAATAACCCAATTTAATAAGTAAAAATTTCTTAATTTTCTACCTATCAAAATAAAATTGATTACCTCTATATACTACATATGTATAATACTTACTAACACATCAAATATTTTGAATTTGAATAACAAAAATTTGTTCTTTAACCAAAACATAAATGATTAACGCATTTTCCATTCTTAAACTAATCAGACACATTGTTAAATATATTCCCCAAAAAAATGTATGTTGAATTCTGGGATATTGGCTTTATTCAGAAAATAAAAAAGTCTAAAAAATATATAAGTTGTTTCTGTATTATATTATATGTATTAGGTTAAGTACAATAGAAATGGTCGAAAAAGTGTTTTGACAAAGCTGTACCAAATCTTTGAAAAATGTCACTAGATGTGCGAGAATTTTCTTACTGATTCCTCCGTTCGTTTTGATTCTAAATTAATAAAGTATTTTGATTAAGTGTAATAATAATATTTGGATCAAAGACCTTTATGTATTTATAGTAAGGCCAACAAATGTCTTGATTTAGTATTTTGTTTTCAAAATAGTTAGCACACTGCCTTAGTATAAATAAGTAGATAAACAATTCTGTTAATTGACTTTTACACATTTATTTGGTTTAGTTGCCCATCGTAAGCTAGTGCACACATTTTTCAAGAGGGAATCAAATAATATGGGGAGTTTCTGCCTTTATTATGGGTTTTACTCATTCTATGGCTTTCTTTTTCCATATTATTTGTTAGATGAGTTTGGTTATGCTTTTCTAATGATGCTCTAATGTTTATTTATTTATACATATATTGGATTTTATCTTTTTTGCAGCTGATTGACGCGCACGCGTTTATGGCTAACCCCGCTCCAACAGCAGCAACAACAAAAATGCCAAACAGCCATTGAGCCATGTTCTAGGAGTAACAGCAACAGCAACAGCAGCAGCAGCAGCAGCAGCAGGTTGCCGCACTTGAACTTGGTCGACTCGACCCACTGCCAAAGCAGCTTACTAAATGTGGTGAGAGGAAACCCCACAGTAAAAACCCAGCAACAACTTGCGGCTAACTCTCTGAATATCTACGTCACAGCGCCGAGTCATGCGAAAACCTGTCGTCGTCGTCGTCGATGTTGTTGTTGCTGTTGCTGTTGCTGTTGTCGTCTCTGTCGTTTGGGGCGTTTCGGGCCCGTTTCGGGTCGCTGTCGTTGCTGGCGGGTCTCTACACGGCAGCTGCTGCTGGGGGTATTTAAGCGCGAGCTCCACAACCTGAAGCATGCATTGATTCGCTATCATTCGCTCCAAAAAGACTTGTGGTGTTTTAATATATCTCAAGTAGTTTGCTGACTCTGTTTTGTTGTAATACAAATTAGCTGAAAGAAGAAGATAACTCATATCATCGCCAATATCGACATCGACATCAGGATCTTAACGTTGAAGTTTCGAAAAGTTTTCAAGTCAGAAAGTTTCGAAATCGCGTGTGTGATACGATACGAGAAAGTTCTTCAGCTAAATTCTAGACGCAAGCAAGTCAGTTCCAAAGGAGCAGCCAGTCAGTTCTCAATTCCAATAAGCAGTGAAAGTGTTTACTTTGAAAAAAACCTTTTCGAGTGCTTATTGCAAATCAAACAAAATAAAAAACAAAAACACAAATAAACAAATAGTATTCACAAGTGTTTAGCAACACTTTGCATAAATTTTTGTTAATACAACCAACTAATTAAAAACACAAAGAAAATCCAACAAAATGATGGCCGTTGCAGCTGCCCAAAAGAATCGCGAAATGTTCGCCATTAAGAAATCCTACAGTATTGAGGTGAGTATCATATGATACGATGATCAAAGCACAGAAGAAAAAAAAATATCGAGAGATGGGGAAATTATGTGAATATGTTTTCTTTTTTTTTTTTTTTTTTGTTGTTTACTCTGGTCTACGTGACTAAAAAAAGGTGGTCAAGATATATAAAAGATTCATTCAGTCAGTTTTCAAATGTTGCCTTTCAAATTGTTCGGTTATTATTATTTTTTGCAATATCACACCCAAGAACCGCCGCTTTCGGAATTTCCTCCGCCCACCTAACTCAAAATCGAACCGATCGAGCCAACCCAACGACAACATAAATATATCGCGTATGATAGCAAACTTGTCAACTTTAAGTTATTATTTAACAAACAAGTGAAAGTGGTTATGGGGGCCCTTGCACTTATCCACCAGCATCAACAGCCGCAGACAGACACTCTTCATTGTTGACGGACGGTGGCAGGCCTCTCTCCGTCGCCTCCCTGTCCCTGCCTCTGCCTGTCCCTGCCACTGTCGCCACTGAAAAATATGAAATCAATAAAGAAATGATTCAATATCTTCGAACATCTTTCATCAGCCAAAAAAACCCAAAACACATGCGCACACTCAGGTGTCCACATACAGCAAAGACCCGCAAAAGGGCCAGTGAAAACTGCAATCCGTTAAAATGCCGTGCTGCATTTCTTTCTCTAGTTCCACAATTGACAAGTCATGGGTTTCTTCTTCTATCAGAATTTCATTGAAACGAAATTGTTTATGATTTATTTATTTATTTTTTTGTGACTTTTGATTTTCAATGAAAATTAACATTTAAATACATAAATAAATTGATTGACAAATGGACTGAGATTTTGAACGAAAGAAGAAAATGAAAAGATTTCATAGAGTTCATAGAGATTTCTCTATTTCTTTTCTTTGTGTGTGTGTGTGTGTGTGTGTGTGTGTGTGTGTGTGTGTGTCTGTGTCTTATATAAGCTCTAAAGTATTACGCAAGTGGGCGTGGCATATGTTAAAGAAAATTAAACATATTAAATCAGAAAGCCAAACAAAGAGTTTAATAAGTGATAAAGCGAGATATACCAAAGAAAGTGCGACAGAGAAAAAAAACCAAATATTTTGAATGGGGAAAAAGAGAGCGAGAGCGAGAGAGAGAACGAGAACGAGAACGAGAAAGGTCAAGGCTAAAAAACTAATTTCCGTTTGCATATCCTGTATTTTGTCATTTCCAGAATGGTTATCCATCCCGTCGCCGCAGCTTGGTGGATGATGCTCGCTTTGAGACTCTGGTGACCAAACAGACCAAACAAAGTGTCCTGGAGGAGGCACGTAACAAGGCAAATGGTAAGCATCGCCACACATAAAAAATAAAAATATGTTGAAGATGAGAAAAGCTAGAATGTGCATTCATTTTCATTTGTTTATTTTGTTAAAATTTTGATTTTATTAGCCCCTTATAATTTTTGTTGTTATTATTTCTTTCCTCCCTACCCCCCTTCCAATGGAAACTATAGATGCTTCCCTTGAGGAATGCATTCTACAGGCTAAGGGCGAGCACGTTCCCAACTGTGAGCAAAATGTCGAATTTAAGGACGAACAAGCCAATTTGGAGTTGCCAATGGAAAATGAATATGTTCAAGGTGCTTATACCTCCCACACGACTTTTTAGCCTTATGATTTCTTATTTGATTTTTATTTACATTATTATTTTTTCCTTCTTCTTTTTATATTCATTTCATTTTTCGTTCCGTTGATGCTCAGAATCTGAGCCAGAACCACATTCAGAGACAGAGCAAACGCAGGAAATGCAGGGCGAGGGCGGTTATGTGCCCATGAATGGTAAGTAGGCGTGGCAAGCCCACTTAAGTAGTACTTAACTTCTAAGAAAGAACGGGAGTAAAAGAGAGCGAGAGCCGGAGACGGCGACTGCAAAGACGACGACGAAGGCAACGAAGAGCTTTTGCCATGCGACATTTGATTTAAGTGCTTAATATGATAAAGTGCCAGAGCACTCAACGACAATAGATGGTGGGAGAGGAGGAAGAAAGAGATGGAAAGGGATGTACTATGCCGCAAGGAAATGTGGCATTTCCCTTTTTCATTTTTCACGCTTGGCAACCCAACTTCCCCCTTCTCTGACTGCTGCTTATCGTTTACGTGACCCTAAGCCGATTGCTGATTGCTTCTACAATATTTCTTTTGCTTTTTATTTTTGTTGCAGATTATGGCCTAACTGAGGATGAGATCCTATTGGCCAATGCTGCCTCTGAATCTGCGGAGGCTGAGGCGGCTATGCAGAGTGCCGCATTGGTGGTCCGTCTTAAGGAGGGCATCTCTTCGCTGGGACGCATTCTTAAGGCTATTGAGACCTTCCATGGCTCCGTTCAGCATGTTGAGTCGCGTCAATCTCGCGTCGAGGGTGTTGATCATGATGTCCTCATTAAACTGGACATGACCCGTGGCAATCTATTGCAATTGATTCGCTCGCTGCGTCAATCGGGCTCATTCAGCAGCATGAATCTCCTTGCCGAGAACAACATCAGTGTTAAGGCACCATGGTTCCCCAAGCATGCCTCTGAGCTGGATAACTGCAACCATTTGATGACCAAATATGAGCCCGATTTGGACATGAACCATCCTGGATTCGCCGACAAGGTCTATCGCCAGCGTCGCAAGGAAATTGCTGAAATTGCTTTCGCCTACAAGTACGGTGATCCAATTCCATACATCAGCTACACTGATGTTGAGGTCAAGACCTGGCGCTCAGTTTTCAAGACCGTCCAAGATCTGGCCCCCAAGCATGCCTGCGCTGAATATCGTGCCGCATTCCAGAAACTCCAGGACGAGCAAATCTTTGTGGATCATCGTCTGCCCCAATTGCAGGAAATGTCTGACTTTTTGCGCAAAAACACTGGCTTCTCGCTGCGTCCTGCCGCCGGACTGCTAACAGCTCGCGACTTCCTGGCCTCGCTCGCATTCCGCATCTTCCAGAGCACACAATATGTGCGTCATGTCAACTCGCCTTACCACACTCCCGAACCGTAAGTGTTGAAACAAAAAACAAAAATTCAAAAGTAGAAAAGCTTTTTGTGCCCCATGAAGCTAGCTTCACTCGCTTCCCTAATTGCATTTGAAGCTGCAAAAAGGAAAGAGATGCGGATGCTGGTTGGGCCTTGATGTAGTTAGTTAGAATGGGGGAGAACAAAGTTCAAGCAGGAAAATTGCTTTGAGCTCATTTGCCACGTTAATTGCTTTATATGCTAACAATGGACCGATTTTTTCCCTCCTTTTCCTCTATTTTGCAGCGATTCTATTCATGAACTGCTGGGACACATGCCATTGCTGGCCGACCCCAGTTTCGCCCAGTTCTCCCAGGAAATTGGCCTGGCCTCGTTGGGTGCTTCGGATGAAGAAATTGAGAAATTGTCTACGGTAAGTTAATTAATAGTTAAATTACTATTAGTCACTTCCACTATCCTCGTCCATATTCTAGTTTCTAACTTTGGCCTTTTTGTGTTTCTTTTTTTTTTTTTGTAATTAATTATTTCCAGGTCTATTGGTTCACCGTTGAGTTCGGTCTCTGCAAGGAGCATGGTCAGATCAAGGCCTACGGTGCTGGTCTCTTGAGTTCATATGGCGAACTCTTGCATGCCATTAGCGACAAGTGTGAGCATCGCGCTTTCGAGCCAGCCTCCACTGCCGTGCAACCCTATCAGGATCAGGAATACCAACCAATTTACTATGTAGCCGAGAGCTTCGAGGATGCCAAGGACAAATTCCGTCGCTGGGTCAGCACCATGTCCCGTCCATTCGAGGTCCGCTTCAATCCCCATACCGAGCGTGTTGAGGTTCTTGATTCTGTGGACAAATTGGAGACTTTGGTCCATCAAATGAATACAGAGATTTTGCATCTCACCAATGCTATACAAAAGCTTCGACGCCCTTTCTAAAATGATGGAGCAACCAACGACGGGAAGGTATATTGAATCAGTGTGAGAAAGAGAGAGAGAGAGAGAGAAAGAGGGATAAGGTGCAACGGTCTCATTTCGATAGAAATTTATCATATTAAATTGACATACCGCCCACATACATTACATAAATATCATAATCCCAATCAAAATCCGCACACATTAAATCCTCGAAATATCCCTATTATTGTATTATTACATGTATTATTATTTTTTATATATATGATTTTTTTTTGTGTTATTCAACCTTTTTCAACTTCCCCCCCCCATTCCCTTACCTACCCACCCCCTCCATGAACTATTATTGGACCAAATTTAGTTAGAATTTTAAGTGATGATAAAGCAAACAGTCGAAGTAAAAAATGTAAAGGAAAAGTTAAGTGCTGGCAAAAATAATGTGAAAGAAACCGCTTATATACTCTGCCACAAATTGTTTTTTTTTTTTTATTTTTTTTATAAATATTATTATTGTATTTGTATTATTTGTATTCTTGATTTTTTTTAAATATTTACACTCGCACACATTTACATACACACCAAACACTCACATAAACACACATACTCACATATGACAAAAAAACAAATAGAAAAACAAAAAAGAAACGCACGGCACATCACATAAAGCTCTCAAGATTTTCTTCTACCATTGTCCAATAACTGTAAACGACAATTGAACTATTATTATTATTATTATTATTATTACCTATTGTCTATTATTATCTATTATTAGTATTGTATTGTATAGGTATGTAGAGTTTAAATTTTGATTATTTGTGTTTAAGTTTTGTGTATTAAATAAAATTATAAAATGCAATTGAAAAACAAAATTACATACAATTATCACATTTAATTTAATTTAATTTTTTAGGTTTTGTATACTTTTCATTTTTTTTTATCAAACTTCTCTACACTACAAGTCTGATTGCGTTTAGGGAAACTAATTTCAGCTTAAAAACAAAATTATCTATATCTAGATTTACATATATATTTGAAAAGGTTGAAAATATATATTTTCGACAATTTTTAAAAAATCAAAATTTTACACAATTACAAAAAGGTTTTTTTTTTAAAGAAGCAGACTACACTGGAGATAATTAAACCATGCACCGATAGGATGAAATGGTATATCAAAGTGGCCAAAAGTATATATATTCTTGATCAGCATCAACAGCCGAGTGGATCTAGCCATATTGATCTAGATCTGGGAACTTAAAAGAGCTACAACGTTCAATAATTTAGATAAAGATATCATTTCTTGCAATGAAAGTAAAAAGAATCATTTGGCCGTATAAATTTGAAATATTTGTTTCATCTGGTGCATGGTAAAGTCGGAAGAAGACGACTTGCTTAATATATTAAAATATTAAAAATATAAACAATAATATATGAATATCCTGATTGAAACCGCTTGGACCATATAAACAATGATGAGAAAATCGAATAGTTTTTGTCTCATCGATTATTGAAATTTAATTTTATATGAATACGAAAATATATATAAAAAAATATATGATGCTAATATTTATGAAATTATCTATTTATACAAAGCTAACAGTTTCAATCTATAAAATAATTACACACAATACATAAATATATAGCTATGTACTTACTATCTATAAAATATATCGGCAAAATTCAATTATATTCTTGTTCCATATTAAACACATGTTAAACTATTTGATCTTGCATATATAGTTGTGAACAGAATGTTGATTCATACTTATATCTACATATATTAATCGATCTATGTATGTGTGTTAATCATTAAGGCAATGCAGTTGGTTCCCCCTTTTTGATCCGAGGTTATATTTTGCTTTTCGTGTTCGTTGGCGTTCATATCAAATGTTGCCTGCAAGAGAAACAACAACAGCAACAACAATAATAATTATAATAACCATAACTTTAACAATAACAATCAGAACAATGTCGTTAACGATTTAAGAACTTGCGAATAATCATAGATGCATAAATCTATGAACAGCATTAAAGTTTGTGTGTAAATCTTATAAACATACATACTTATATACATACATAAATATATATTTTTTTCTGCAATAAATATATTCAATATCGTTACAACACTCAACGAATCGGACATTGGACATTATTGGGTGTGTGAAACCATGTGGGAGATCCTTTGGCCCTGATTAAATACACGAGAAACCGCTGGGAATTTGAAAGTTTTAATTTTTATCTAAATTTTTTATTTTGTTTTTGTTTTATGTGCATTTTGTATTTTATATCTATTCTATGGCAATTAGTATTTTTTTAATTAGTAAGCTGGTTTAATTAGACTTAATTATATGGTAGCTGCTGCACTGTAATTAGATTCATAGAATCAGAAATAGAATTTGAAATTTTGGTTTGACTACTAGCAGAGATTTTAGTTTCAATATTTCGACGATTTTGATTAATAATATTTCGTTTGTGGATTTGATTAAATATTAAATGCGACAACTGATAAACCTGACCTACCTCATTCAGCATATTGAATATAGTGATACCATGCACCCATATTATAAAAACGTATATTAAAGTCGCCAAAGTGTATGTAACAGGCAGCCCATAGCCGACTCTATCTAAATATCTAGACCTCTGAGACCATTAGAAATTTGGCATTTAGACTTGTGATTAAGTGGACCATAAGGGCGAACAGGTGTTGAAAGAGATTTCCAATTCCACAAGCTCTATGGGATTCTGAATTAATCGCTTTATTTAAGAGCAATTCTTTCAATATGTTTCAGTAGAATCATAGCTCCTGCAACAATACTTGCAGGTCGATGGGAGGAACTTCACAATCGTATAAGACCGAATTGGTATCGAAAGAGTTCCTGTTGAGTCAGGACCAGGTGTGCATTAATTTGGTCTTAGTTGTTTCAACTGGTGCATGGTATAGCGAAGGCGGCGAGACGACTTACTTTATTTTTTATTTACATACATATATGTATATATATGTTTATATATATGTAGACATTGTACACCTGAACGGATTTATCATATGCCAATCTAATACAAGTTCGAGCGCTAAGTAACTATGTTGTGACATAATAATTGTCTGACCGTGCACAGTGGCCAATTGCGCTCAAGTTGCGGTCAAAAAAGTGATACAAAAGAAGAAGAAGTATTGAGTGGTAGAAAAAAGAGCACATCTTAATGGTTAATGCGGCCCGTGATAGCTACATATATGTCATACGATTTATAGGTTATTATGCAACTGTTAAATATCTAACGAGACGAACAACTACTCTGACCTTTGAAAGCTATAAAACATAATGAAATACATCAGACGTTACATAAGGATATAATATGATTAAGTGTAAAATGTTAGGATCAATGTTCAATTGAAACGATTGAATAATTCGATGAAATGGAAGAATTTCAAAGTATATTTTTTGGTCAGCAACATCAAATCAAATCGACCACTGTGCAGCGACGGCGACGGCGACGATTGTGTGAAAATCGAGAATGTGTTAATTGTTCTCCAGCTCCAGCTGATCGGATGTAGGCGATATCAAGAGTTGGATCCGACTCGTGGGAACGCCTACATTGCAGCTCAATTAAAATGAAATTAATATCAAAAACGCTCGGCATTATCAAATGCATGTGTATTCGAATTTGCATCTAAATACGAATCTTTAATTCCCTTTTCATCACAAATTCAAACAGTAGATCGAATTTCAAGTGCAAATGGATGACTAACTAAACAGTTAATTGATTCACTTCTATTTCCCACTTGATAATTATTAATTTCAATTTGTTTCAAATTAATGCAATTGGTTTAGGCTTCCAAGTATTAAAGTTGTTGACTTTATAATAACAAAAAACTATAATAAAAAAAAAAATAACTACAATTTCCAATTGATTGGATATTTGTTTAAGTTGTATTCAAATTTCCAAAAAATAAATCTGGAAATTTTGATGTTAATCGTTTATCCTTTGAGGAGTTTTCATACATTTCAAATAAAATAAACATAATTTCACTATTATATTATCGAATGTTAAACAAAATTGAACGTAAACGGGATATTCAAAATCAAGAACTAAAATTTATATTTGTATTGAATGCTTTTTAACGAGAAATGTAGTTTGAATTTTTAAGTGATGCAGTTTGTTATTAATTTCTTGTCGAATGTCTTGTATTAGTGTGTAGACTCATAGAAAAGATATTATATATAAACGATTCTATAATGTGTATGTATGTTTTATGTATGTATGTATTACATAAGTCACTCTATCCTCAATATACAAACAATGTGTTTTTAACGAAGTTCAATAACAGCTGAGCAGGGGCTGGGCTACAACATTTATCACATTTGCTATGTTCAGCTCCGGTTTATTTTTTCATTTGGCTAATTGTTTGAATGATTTGGGTCAGGTCTTTATTTGCCGCAGGCCACTTACTTTGTATACACGGATATTTAGATGTATTTGGAAAATGTACGCCCATGATTTAAGTTGGAATAAAGCCGGAACCGGAGCCAGAGTCAGAGCCAGAGCCAGAGCCAGAGCCAGAGCCAGAGCCAGAGTTGGAGCCATCAAGCAAAAATTCTTTTGATGGCTCACTAGTTTGTCAAGGCCATTGAGCATATGGGTTAGGGTTGCAGGAAATGCTCTGGGTTAAGCAAAGTTCCAAGTCAAGTTTGTTGAACTGCTAGCAACTAATTGCCGGAAGCCCGAACCAATGCACTTTGCAATTAAACACTTTTCATTAATTGTTTTCTCGGCTCTTGTTTTTTTTTTTTCCTTTTTTTGCACTATGTACATTATCCATACACACACACACGCACAGTAAACGAAAAAAAAAGAAATACTTATACAGCCGAGACATAAGCGAAACACGTTTCATTTTACAGCCGCCGCAGCATTTTAAATTTGGCTAATTAAAATAGAAATATAAAATAAAAGCCAAGGTTAGGCATGAAGTTTTTGTTTTGGCGTTGGCTTTGACAGTAGCCAAAGAGAATTAACTAGAACATGTCTACTACATACTAGTATAAGGCCATTTGGTATTTGGCTTTGGTCTAATCGAATAGTCAAAGTCAATGACTTACAGCTGGTTGGTTTGCATGGCCAATTGGTTGCCGCTGCCGTTGCCGTTGCCATTTTTGTGCCAATTAATTGCAATTTAAACTTGTGTCTTGAACTTTTCATATTGAATAGAAATAGCAATTTGCTTAGCCACTCGGGGTAGGTGAGAATATATGTACATATGTATATGCTTTATATTGTACATATGTATGCATATGTGTACATATGTATGTATGTATATTATCTATACCGTTAGCCAGTTCAGTCCAATCTATACTAGGTATTAAATGAACTGCAGTCCGTCTACTTGACTTTAGATTAACATGCGACAGAGTCTTTGGATTGGGGGCTGGAGCTGCGCACCTGTTACAAAATTCTAATTTTAATGATCGAATACGATTATTATATGCAATCACTTAAATACTAATTAGAGCACAAACTGGTTAAGCTTTAATGCGAATGGTGGTAAGCGTTTGGGTAACAAGGGTGCTAGGAGTTGACAGAAGCCATTTACAGGTCTATTTCCATCAACAGCTGATCTAATGAATATGCAACAAATCTCTACAGATACAGTAAACACTTGGCAGTCATACATACACATAGTAGTTGCAAACTATAGTTCAGAAAGTGCATTATATATTTAAGATTGCTCATATATATTTAACACTGAATTTTGTCGTCAAGAACAGCTTTGAATAAGAAATTAACCTTATCTTCTAGTTCAGACCACTTCATATAGGCCAGGAAGAATTAATTTTAACAAAAATGAATTACATTTAACGTAAATTTTAAATTTCTCACAAAATCAATCACAAAACCAGAGGGCCGGAGCTAACTTCGACCGTGTCGAAGTTCGTATACCCTTGCAAGTTGATTGGTACTCTTTCCTCACTTATAGCCGTCAAAGTGGAAAAACGTTTTATCAAAAAATAGTAATGTTTGCAAATAAATGGCCCACAATCTTAACACAGGGAAAACGAAGGTATTGATAAAAGTCACTGTTTTCCACCGATCGTTCCTATGGAAGCTTTATGATATAGTCACCCAATCTTAATCATATTTGGTACAGTCATTAACAGATATATTAAACTAACAAATGTTTATTTTGAAAGCAATCGCGTCAAAAGTAACGAAGTTATTGAGAAAAGTCACTTTTCGTGACTTTGCCGTTTGTATGGGAGCTACATGATATAGTGATCCGATCCGGCTGAATCCGTGATACACAACGCCTTCAGTATATTCAAGCCTACGCTTCAGCTCTGTAGCTCTTACGGTCTAGGAGGAGTTTGCGTTAATCCAGACGGACGGATCAAGAATATATATACTTTATATGGTCGGAGATGCTTCCTTCTATGCGTTGCACACTTCTGACCAAAATGAATATACCCTTTTTGCAAGGGTATAAAAAGTAAAGTAAAAGTAATTTTTTGATCAAGTTACCACAGGATCTGGAAAAGTTAGCGTATATAATCAAGACTATAAACAATTCGATATCTGCATTTATTTTGTTAGCAGAACTAGTGATTTAACTACATATAATCAACTTGAGTTTTTTGTCTATACTTTATACATAAAGTGTGTAGAATGAAATTAACATATGCATATGCAAGTTTTTAATTCCAATTATAAACAATTTGAATACATACTAACTATAAATATACTTAAATATTATGCATTATTTGAAAATGTGAAATTTTGTTTTCAAAAAATATTTAATAACACAGGCCGACATGATATTTGGTGACGTTAACTTGTGAGGTCTTCTTCTACTGATTCGGATACGCTCATTCTGACTACATACTTGGTTTTTGTCTATCACCTACTGATTTTGTGAAATCAGAGGATCTGGGGAGAAGTATACTAAAGAAAGTTTTGAAAAATTTTTTAAACATAGAAAGAAAAAATCGTGTTTGCAAATATTGCTATTAATCAATTTGTTAGACGCATAAGATTCCCATAATTCTTTAAAATTAAAAAGTAGACAATTCTTGGAATCCCTTTAGCATACATTTTGGTTCAAATTTTAATCATTATATTTAGTACCAAGCAATTAACAAAGAAATAACTCTTTGGTATTTCGTACATTTCTTTGAAATCTTTTAAATCTTTGAAAATTTGGTTATTTTGAATAATTTCAACGCATTCAACGGGATGTACAAAAACTAAGTACAGGGCCGTGATCAGCACCCCTCAATTACTATAGGAGACCTATTGAACTTATATGTCGACTATAATGTCGACTTGTGTAATGGAAATATATATACATAGTTGTGTCGCTTGACGTTTATGTCAGCATTTGTATGCAAATTCATTATTTTATAATAAACAATAATTGAACATATCAATAAGTAGAAAATTAGAAACTGTTAAAGATTGTCGAATTTACTTCTTAATACTTAATATAAACACATTTTTTGTTTGCCCTTTTCACCCATTTAATGCACATCGAAATTCCCTACTATATTTAACCTTGAATGAAAATGAGCTATATGCTGGACATGCGAACGTTTTTTGCTCTTTCTAGAAAGCTATTTAATGTTGATCGGTCCATAATTAAAAGTTATTACAGCACCAATTGGCTAAGAGCAATTACGACACATGCCGAGAGACTGTTGACCAGCTGCCAGCTAAATAACTAACTAAATAACTTCTGATCAAACACCTGGCCCAGATTGGTAGCTAAGGGCTACAAAGATAACTACACCAGCGACAACCACTTTCAATCATAAATTAAAATTAGAATTTTAAATGTGCAACTAATTAAAATTATAAATAAATAGAAAACTTGTGAGATTTCATGCCCCAAGCTGTTACTGTTGGCGTGGCTTGTTGCTGTGCAGTTAAACAATTGCAAGATTATTATGTCCCACTACATACAACTACATACATATATACATATGTATATATTTATAAATTCCCATTGATATATGCCAAGTCCAAGTCTGGCTACTGCTTGCTGCTCGCAGTCAGCTGGCCAAAGGGGCGTATGAGCAATCACATTGCACAATGGCCACCAAAAAAAAAAGCCCGACACGCGATCAAGCCATATCTTGTTTTCTTCGATCTGATTTTGCGCATCATTCATTCAATGATAGTGACTGAATGTCGGTGTCAATATTTTGATTTTAGTTAAACAAACAAAGAGTGGTGGGCAGAAAGAGATAGGATGGGAAGGGGAGCCGGCAACCGTAACACAGGGCTCAGCGAAACGCGAGCTGATGCAATGTCAACAAAACAAAAAAAAAAAAAAACGGCAACAAACAGCATCTTCGACTTACGTCGAAGCAAAGTCTGGTCTGATTCCATCGTAGTTAGCCTTTGTTTTGAATGTATTGCCAGAAAGTTAAACAGAGATACATATGTATATAGATACAGATTCATATACAGATAGATACGAGAGCAGTTCCAGAAATACCCCACACACTTTATAGAACAGTGAAAAGTGTCTCCGTCTATTTTAAACTAGTCGAGCGGATAACCAGAAAGTAGGGCAAAACTCGGCCGTTTCGAGTTTATCATTTTATCAATGCTTTTTAATAGTCGCTATAGAATAAACCCATATATAATACAGTCACCCGATCGTGATAAAATTTCGCACAGTCAATAACTAGTATATTGACTGAGTATATAGGAACTGACAATTTCTAAGACACTATTTTGAAATCTTTCTAGTTTTGATAAGTAATATTGTAGGTAGATATCCTAAACAAAAAACATCAATAAAAAAATGTTTTCTTTGCAGCCCAGGGCTGTATAAGGAGCTTTAATTCAAACAATTTGTTAACACTTTTTAAGTTGTGCAATGTGAAAAAACACAAACGGTTGAATCTAAAATTATACAAAAATATTGTAAATAAAAATAAAGGTACGCAGTTTGAAGTGTGTGTAGTTTATTTTTGGTAGAGATTCAGAATCAAAACGTTGTGTCACGTTAAAAAAATGTCAAAACGACAAAAGTAATTGCATCAGTTTGCACTAGTAAGTACATATACATATGTATGTCTTTCATCGCGCACTATCAAATTTACCCCGTTCGTCCGTATTTTTCACTGATTTGAAACTATTTAGGCAAGTTCGAGAATTGCTGCACAACTGCATCTTGGCAAAGATTTGATAGATAAATATATTACAAGTATAAAGAAATCCATTCAAATATTAGGTCATCTATTATATATTTTATATGTACATGATATTAATTGACTTTTTCAGTTCAATTTTAGTTACAAAATATAAATTTATTAAATTTATTATTTCAACTCTGTAGCATTTGAATTGTAGTTAATGTTATCGTTCCTATGCGGGGTTGTATAACATAAAGGTAGGTTCCGGTTGAATCCTCATCTAGATTCTAGAAGGAGCTTGCCTTGATCTGAACGAATGGACGCGGAGATAAGTGCCTTGTCATTGCTAGATGAGGTATTTGTGAAACTACCCTCGAACATAATATTTGGGGCGGAGAGAGAACACACAGACCAAAAGCGTTTCACTTCACTGCTGGCAGTACTATTGACATAAGCTAATTATTAAGTCGTGTGGGGGAAGTTTGTTTTGCGAGATTTGTATAATGACAGAGAACCCAAAGGTTATAGCGTCTTTTTATGAATGATCCAAATTTACAGCTCAAATCACCTATAGACTATAGCTGATTTCCTGTCATTAACTATAATTTTCATGCAGGGAAGAAGGAAATAATGTCCTGCATTGTGGAAAATGAAGTAAGTAAGTCGTCTCGCCGACTTAATTATACCATACACCAGTAAAACAAATATTTCAAATTTATAATAACAAATGCATTTAAGTTTTTTTTCTTTTAAATTCCGATTACATGATTTTTAGAAGCATATCTCAGTATCTCGCTGACGCAAGCTTACGAGCACACTAGCGCCCCCACCAGCCAACGGCCTACTGGGAAAATGTTTATATGCTAAACTTGGCTATTTTTAGTCCGATTTTGATCTAATTTGGTACTTTGCTGGGTATTAGTATCAAATTCAAGTGTGCCAAATTTTATTACAAAAGTTAGAAAATTACGTGAGATAATCGAGTTTTTCCAAATTACGGGGGCGGAGAGGGGCGTCGCAAAATCTTTGCATATATATCTTTGCAAAATATGCGCATTTATTAAGCAAATATACATACCAAATTCGGCGTCTTTCTATAGTCTTTAAGAAAATCAAATTTGTTTAAATTTCGTGGGAGGAGGGGGGCGTGGCAAAAATTTGAAATAAACCGTAGGTAATACACTAGTCTACGTATCAAATTTGGTGACTCTAGCTCTTATAGTTTCTGAGATCTACGTGTTCATACGGACATGTCTAGATTGACTCGGCTGTTGATCCTGATCAAGAATATATATACTTTATGGGGTCGGAAAAGCTTCCTTCTGCCTGTTACATACATTTTGGCGACTTTAATATACCATTTCACCCTATGGGTGTATGGTATAAAAAGTCGATTTCCTAGAAACTATTGAAAAACGGCACAAAAAAAAAAGATGAAGAAACAAAAGTAGCTGCAATAATTAAATGTTATGCAAGAGTTTGAAAATATGATTGTAATTTATCAAATCTTCTGTTGAAATATAATTACAAACTGTTCTCGGCACTGCTAAATACTTTCCAAGACTCTATAAGACAGCGTAGGAATCAGAGCTGGCCACCTCCCACTTGAACGACCGTATAACGCACGGCACGAACCGCGTGGACAAATACACGTGGAAAAGAAACAGACAAACAGATCATAATAGTACGGAAAAAGGAATAGAAGACTGAGCAGATAACATGGAATACAAAGAAAGGTTAATCAAAAGAAGTAGGCAAATTGCCATAGCAATCTCAGCTTAATCCACAAAGAGCAAATATGTAGAAAAAACTGCCCTTAAACGGATTAATGCCTAGTCTGATGGAACTCATATTAAGGTGACCAATCGCAAGATAGGACGGACAAGTGAAGTAAAAAGAACTTTAGTTCTGTAAGGATCATCAAATCCTTTCTTCAATGAAACTGACATTAGCCATGGCCTCTGCCACATGCGGAAATATGAGAGTTCACAGTTATTTTATGTTCCATGAGTAGTATGATTATTATGATTATTACGCCAAGTGTTAAAAACCACAATCTTTTTTACAGGTTGTATGTAAAATTAAAAAAATAAAGAGTAAGTGGACTCGCCGACTTCGGTATACCATGCATCAAGTGAAACAACCGTTTTTTAATTTAAAAATTGTTAAAAAAAAATTTAATTTGTTCTATTATGTTTCCACAATATCTTATTTCAAAGTTAGAAAGTTTCGGACATTTTTGTCCGAAAACCTGACTGATGGACAAAAGCTAAGTACAAGGTCGTGACCAGCACACCCCAATTAAAAATTTCCAATTTCCTTAAAAAATATTTAATCAACTGCGAGTTAAGCTACAGAGACCCTTTTATTATACCCTTGCAAAAAGGGTATATTAATTTTGGTCAGAAGTGTGCAACGCATAGAAGGAAGCATGTAAAGTATATATATAAAGTATACCATATACCGACCATATAAAGTATATATATTCTTAATCAGCACGACGAGACGAGTTCAAATAGCCATGTCCGTCCGTCCGGATCATGTCTGGATCAACGCAAACTCCTAGACCGTAAGAGCTACAGAGATGAAATTTTACACGTAGGCTTGTATATACTGCAGGCGTTGTATATCTCGGATTCAGCCAGATCGGATCACTATATCATATAGCTCCCATACAAACGACAAAGTCACAAACAGTGACTTTTCTCAATAACTTTGTTATTTTCTGAGCTATTGTCGTGAAATTTATTATTGGTGAGTTTATTACATCTATCAACGACTGTGCCAAATTTATTTGGGTGAGTATATCATATAGCTCCCAAAGGAACGATCGGTGGAAAACAGTGACTTTGATCATTAACTTCGTAGGCCGTTCTTTCGCCTTTTTAGATAAAACGTTTTTCCACTTTGATGGCTCTAGGTAAGGAAAGAGTTACCCAAAAAGTTGCAAGGGTATACAAACTTTGACTTGGTCAATGTTAGCCCCGGCCCTCTGGTTTTTAATTTGAGCGAGCATTTATTAATACTTACATATTGCCTAAAAGTATGCAACTTGGGCATTTTTTATTACGTTTACTCGAGTAAGGGTTAAAAAAAGCCGAAGTTGTTTTTTAATATTAATACAATATTTTAAAAGCATTAGATGCACAATAATGGATAAAATCATTTTTATTTTGAATTAAACTAAAATTTAAATAAAATATGATAGAAAAACATTAATTACAGAGAATTTAGGTTTTTTATTTTTACAGTCAGATCTCAGGTTTTTTCGATTATCTAAAAACTATAAAACTTAAAATTTTTGCATACTTTAAAGTAGGAAAATTAAATATTTTAAAACTGATTGATAAAAAAAGCATCAAAAATTGCGTTGTTCTTTCAGCTTATATTGAGCTAAGCATTTAACGGGACAGAATTTTACGCCTAAAAGTAACTTTTCATGTGGGAAATTGGGCAAAAAGTGTTAATAACCGGTTTTTAAATAAAATCTTGCAACTTTGAAATTTTGTGCTGTGTAGTTTTAAGAAATTTGCTTTTAAAAGCATCTATTAAATATTATAATTTACACACACACACACACACACACGTTTACCATGTATGTATGTATGTATGTGTTGCGTCTAAATAATAATGGTTGCTGTCTAAACAATAAAATGAAGATTAAGTTTAATTAATCAGAGCTTTTATGAAAGCTCGTCATCGATTTTTAAGTTTATCGAATTTCAAAACCAGAGTGACGGGCCCCAAAGCCTGAGGGAGTCCGCTTTGATGAACCTACCAGGTTTAAGTCGAAGAACAGCCTATACACTCAATCATCTAATTTGAATCCGCTTTTGATAAAAAATGCATCATTTAAACGAAAATTTCATACACTATCTATAGTAGTTCAAGAGTAAAAAAGGGTCAAGCACGCCTTGGCTCCAAACTGGATATAGGGGCCAACTTGAAAAATTGTGGTATATAGTTTATATTGGTTTTACTAGACCTACAACTTTTCCTTATGTTAATAATATGCCCACAAAACTTACTATACATTATCTCAATAGAATATCCAAGATAACGCTATAAATTAAGACATTAAAACGCTCCACCAACATTATATAAAAATCGAATGAAATCAGAATTTAGGATTAACAAATTTATGGTTCAAATTTTTTGGCGCCACTGTATATCATAGTATTCAATTCAATACGCATAATACAGCTGACTTTAATTAATAACTTAGTTAGTTAATATTTGGAGCGGATTACTATATATTTAATGGCTCGTATTTCTTATAGTATCCGGTGTTAGGTCTATATAAAAATAATTTTTATACATATTACAGTTATTTGTATCTACTGCTTTCGCTGCTTAATGTAATTTGCTATATAATCGATGTACAAAACATTTTCCAAGTACAAGGTTTAACCGGTGGAGCATTGCTTGGAGGTAGACCTCGTCTCGTCCGTAATGGAGCTGTATTAGTTGAAATATCTGAAGGATGATACTGTAATGATAATGCTTGCCAATTACATTGGAGGTCCCTAAGCGTCCTGCTTTGGGACGTCCATCTCCATGCATCTGCTGCACTTGGTACAGCATTGCGAAGTTGTGCACATGTTTTGCCGTAGGGAATGTCCAATGGTTAGGCCTGTGAGCGTGCTATATAATTTGTGTGTTGCAGCCACAAAATCTGTGTCCATAGTTTATGGTTGTGTGCATTGTACACAATTAGCTACGGTGCAGGTGGTGATGGCTTTTCATCGGGGGTTGCTTTTCGTTCCCATCGAATTGGAATGCTCTCACAGCTCCTCATTGCCGACAATGCCCTGGTAACTTGGTTCCCAGTTGACTATCTACAAAGAGGTTCCTGCACAACCTTCACATACGTCATTTTTGTAAGTGCGCCTGCAGAGGTTGGCTAGTTAAAACAAGAGTTGATTTGCCGGATCTTAATACATCGCTACTCCCACTTAATTAATCCATTTTGGATCCGTTAGTGTGTATATTGACAGTGGAGTGGTTCAAACTTTGGCCAGACACCAGGCCAATGCCTCAATATACATATTAATAATAGCTGAATTCCGTCTGTTGCAAGAGGTAGCCCATAGCCCACGACTTGGTGAGAATCACCATGTGCAAAAGTCCCTGCAAATTGCTTGGTGAAGTCGATGACCAGAATGACAGCAAAGAATTAGCTTTCGAAGTCTGGCTGTTTCCGAAATTTTCGCCATGTTCGAGGAGTTTTTTTTCGATACATATATCCTTTCCATTTCGATTTTACAGTCGACCTGCTGTTTCTATCGAGGACCTCTCTATTCTGTTAGAATAGAAAGTACTGCCGAAAAAAGAAAATGATAAAGAAAGAAAACATTTTGAATGAAAAACATATTTGGGTTTTGAAAACCCAAAGTGGTAAGCCACAATCTATGTAGAAATTTCCCAGATAAGGTGCCTTGGGAGCCATTTAAACCATATGTTTATTTATTTCTTCGATGTCCCCAAAGTATAGAAACTTTTAAGTTAGATTCTTAACACATTTTACAAGATTTCTCGTCTTTACGAAGGTAGAGAATAAAGTATTTAATGTAATGGATGTCCCCAAAGTATAGAAACTTTTAAGTTAGATTCTTAACACATTTTACAAGATTTCTCGTCTTTACGAAGGTAGAGAATAAAGTATTTAATGTAATGTAATGTAATCTTTATTGGATTTCTTAAGAAAACTTTTTGAAGCAAAGAAAGGTTTTGAAATGTCTATTAGTCCTTATGCGATGAATCGGAAACACAATGTCTTATTTTTCGTATTGTTTTATTAAACATTTTACAGGATTTTCGATTGGATATACATAGTAGTTCTATCAATAAAAGTCTTAATCGATGTACTGATAGATTAAATCATTTCAAACAAACAATTGTCTATTATCTTAGTGAAACGTGAGAGAGATTCGCAACAATTAATAAATTACGGAATAAATTGCTCCGATATAGTCAGCAAACCTTGTATTTCTTTTTTTGTTTGTTTTTTTATTCTTTTTTGTTTTTTTTTTTTTTTTTAGAAAAAACTGTACAATTTATTTACATTAAAAAAGGTATCTACCACTACCACTGTGAAATGACATTTGGCATTTGCAACAGTCAGTCTTTTGGCAAATTACTGTCACTCTTTCCCCTGCTGTAGGGTCGTGCCCCGCCCAGCATTCGTTCGAGAAGACTCTGCTTGGATTTGCGCTTGGAGGCGAGAACCTCTTTGCAGAGTTCGTTGAAGACTTCAGCCACTTGATCGACGTGATCCGCTGCAGAAACTTCACTGAATTTGCATTCAAAGTCTTTGGCTAGAATTTCACCCTCGTCGCGGGACACTTGCCGCAGATGGACCATATCGACTTTATTGGCACACAATTGAACAGGTGTATCGGACTGAAGATCGGATTTGGCTCGGCGTATATAATTGAAACTTTTACGATCGGTTATCGAGTAGACAAGGAGGAGGCCATCGGCCCATTGCACCAGTTCGGCGGCATTTGGATATTCGTCTTCAGCCTAAGAGAAAATCATATTGAAAATTAAATTCGAAGAAATGTAAATTCAAATTGTAAATTACATGTATTCAGTAACTTACCTTTGGACAGGTGTCTAGAATCTCAAAGAGAACCGGCTCGCCATCCACCATCGCTTCGTGTTTATAGCGATTCTCTGTCTGATGATCATACTCCCCGATATAACGTTTTGTCAAAAAACGCACAATTAAAGCTGCAATCAGAATTAAATAACATCGTTTTATTTCAAGTAAGTTTCGTTTATCCATCGGTCAGGTGTAAGTGTTGCCAACGCCCCCTCTCAACCGTGAATTCGGGTCAAAAACTTAAGCATGCGTGACGTCCTGGCCAGGTGAATATGGACTGGAATGAAATGCAGTCAGCCTCTTCTAAGGTGGTTAATAAACCCAAGCCCTAACGTTGCGTGTTTTATACAAACAAAGCAACAACAGCAGAGAACAAAAAACAACAACAAAACTAAATTAAAGTCTTAATGGTGACAATTTTGGCATACCCTTTAATAATCATAAAACTCTCAAACTTTGCTCTTAAAGAATTAGTTGATAGTTAAATGATTTATTTTTTGTGGAAAAAAAATTATGCTAATATGCTAAATATTGTCTATAACCTTAATTTATATTTCTTGATCAGCTGGAAAGCCGTTTTAAGTAAGATCTCTGAATAATCTTTGTTCTAAATGTTTCTACCAAATACTTTTTATTTTGCACAAAACTTTTTTCTCGTTTTTCCTTTAATAACAACCAAGTTGGAATTTATTATAAGTATGGACAAATTTAGGGTGTTATTATAGATATAATAATTATTATTATAATTATATTTAATAAGGACAAACAAAGTAGTTTAGCAATTCTACTCAATCAAGTAACTTCTGGTTCACTCAAGCAATCAAGCAATCATTGGACGCGAAAGTTAAATACTTATGTATGTATATCCTTTTCTATAACAACGAACAGGGTATTTTAAAAAACTGTTGGCTAGGCCCTACCTAGGACTTTGGTCATTTGGTATGCAAGTGCTTTGAACTCGTCAGGATGCCGTTGTCCTTAAAAAGGATAGGCACAGCCCCGCGGCTGTCCTCCACTTCCTCCTCGGTCAGGCGAGCGTGTGTGTGTGGCCCTCGACGTTGCCTTGGCTGCCACGCTTTTTCTTTTGCTTTGTTTTTAACTACTACATTTCCCTCATCAACATCATCGTCATATATGTATGTATTTTCCTTGCGCTTTTAATTTATGTATTTCGATTTTTGGTTTTCTTATTTCGTTTGAGATTTTCTTTTTTTTTCCGCGAGGCCAACGCTTTAAAATTGTTTTCTCGATGGCGTCTTTTGCGTTTTCTTGGACAAGCAATGGCAAAAGATATTTCCCACTTTTTTTTTTTGGTTTTTTGCCGGGCGGTGGGCGCCTTAATTGCCCCACACACATAGAAACAAACACACACCCATACAGCGAGAAAGAGACAGGGAGAGACGAAGAGAAAGAGAGTGAGATAAACAAAAACAGCATTAAATATTTGTGCTTTTCATATGGCCAAAGATATATTGTGGCTGAATGACACTAAAATATGTAGCAACAAATTTATTAAATGTATATATATAAATGTATATATACGTATATCATTAGTGATTATGATTGCATATAAGTAAATAAGTTGGAAATAAACATTCAAGAGCTTTTTACAAGGTTTAATTTGTCAATATCAGTATATAGAGACAGTATATAGATTTCGTTTGAAACCCACTAAAAATATATACAAGCAACCCGATCTACTACATATTAAATGATTGTATTAGCTCTATTTACTTAAGGCAAGTAAATTCCTTCAAAATCCTCTAATTGTATTTAAAATAATGGATTTTATATAATGGCTCACGAAATTATATTCAAATTGTACAACGTTTCTTTTTTTTTCGTTAAGATATTAGTTTTCATTATTTTTTGAAATGCGTTTTGCATTGAATCCATTTCTTTTGATTCGATCTGTATCAGACTGTTTCGAGTCCTCATGGATATTTGACGTTCGATGGTATGTGCTCTAATGGGTTTCAAATAGAAAGGCTATTGGATACCAAAATTAATCTGGATCGTTGATCCCACAAATGTAGATCATTGGCACGTTCACCTCGGGGCATATTTCTTGTAGATTACACTTATTTATTAGCCAAACATACATATTCTTCTAGCCATATTTCAAGACGACGATCTATCCCTGTCTGGTCCCAGTATCTTCCCCCTTGAGATGCTGCTATTCGAAACATATAGCACGCAGGTGTAACCTAAAGTTGACAGTTGACAGAATCTGTAAGTTTCCGATGCCCCCGTTCTCCCACAAAGAGTCAATGGGTTACATATAAAAATTGAGTGTGTCTACCAGGGGGCTGGGCCTGACAGAATGAACATCAATTTATGGCCGCATCGTAGAAATATGCAATGCGTCTCGTCGTTCTTTGCCAATGATCCGTTGGAATATTCGTTTCCTTCACCCTCACCGCCCCACTTCCCGCCCCCAAGCATTCTGCCTTCTCCCCATCATCATAAATTAGAGCAAGAGCCATGACTGGCTGGCTGGTTGGCTGGCTGGCTGGCTGGCTGGCTGGCTGGCTGGCTTGTCAAATCAAGAGGAGGGAGAACGATTAAAAGCGGCAGGGCAATGCCAAAGTGCGAGGAGCCACCACACACATTTGTGAAACCATACAGATACAGATACAGATACAGCTGCAGATGTATGTATGCATACTTTTATGTATGCATATAGGCTTGTCGATATAGGGTATGTACATATGTATGATGCTGCCACTTTGTAAACAAAACAAACAAAGTCTAAATATACATGAACAATCGGCGATTGCTCAACTAATTTGCTGTTGTTGCTGCTGATACTGCTGCTCCTCTAACCCAAAAACACACACACACAAAAGATACTTCAGTTGTTATCCAATCTTACCACTCTTTCCCACACTGGGCGCCCCAATTACGGCAATCTTTAACTCCGTCAGTGTGGACTTTTTACGCCGTATACCTCGACTGGTCATTCTCCTGGTGAATCTGCTTTACTTATGTGTGTAAATATACCTATACGTGTATCTGTTCAATATTTGCAGTATCTACGTATATCCGTTCTGCGTTTATAGTATATACACAATATGTATGAATGTATGCATGAGTGGTATATATCTTTCACTTTTCATTATCCGATGCTTATTGCATTTCAATGTCAAAACAAACAAAAGAAATGGGTTTAAAATTACACCCAAAATATCACAAAAAAAAAAAAAAAATAAATAATAAAAATAAAGAAATAGACCAAAACCGAAACCGAAATAGAGGGCACTGAAGATTTTTCGTCTTGGTCGTGGAAAATAAATGAGTTTTGTGTTTGTCTTTACGGTTGAAGCATTATAATTATTTTTCTTCCTTTATTCTTATTTTTTTTTTTTGCTTTTTGGCTTTGTTATTGTTGGTAGGTATCTCAGATATAAATCGCGCACTGCACTTTGACCATGTGTTCTGCTTTCCGCCAAATGTTGTTGGTGTGTTCGAGAAGCACGTTGTGGAAATAATATTCGAAAATTTTCAATTTCAAATTTTCAATTTATTTATTTATTTAAACTTTTGCGTTGGCTTGTTTCGGTTGTTTTGTCTTAATTTTTGATTTAATCTATTCGGTTCTTTCGGTTTTTGGGCGACCGGCCGCATTCGCATCCATGCGATTTCAATGGCCAACGAATTTGTACTAAAAGGCAAAGCCAAGAAGGAAAAAAAGTGAAGCAAAAGACAAATTAATGAAACAAATAGAATGAAAAGAAAATCACTGAGAGTGTGAGAGAGAGAGAGAGATTGTCTATGGGAGAGATGGAAGAGAGATCCACCGACGATCGCGCAATCGTGCTTCGCCTTTTCTTTTTGGCGAGCCAAAAATAGCCCCCCGAGCAGAGAGAAATGGTTGGATTGATTCAAATGGATATGGACGAGCAGGAGCAATCCCACAAGACATCCATTGGCCTCTTTCAAAGGGTTAAAATTGTGCACAGTTATAGGCTAATCGCATAAATACATTAGTAAGCGAGAGGAAGAGAATGAAGAGAGAGGGGTGTAGTCGTGGGTAGAAAGTTGGGGTATGTGCAACATCATCAATGGCATCAACAAAATTTTCAGTAAGTGGTTGCTCAGCAAATGCCGTCAATAATTTTGATCTTTTATTTTTTGTTTCTTTTTTTAATTAGGCTAAAAGCAGCTGCCCGATCGGTTAAGCAGCAACTGTTTCTCGATTTTCCGGGCGCTAACACCCTTTCCTTCTCCTAGCCACAATCATTGTTCCCCATCCACCCACCTGGATGACAGCTGTTTTCCTACGTTGAGCTATTAAAGTGGAATCACTCTAACCTATCCCTTTGCCGCAACACCCGGCTGGAAATCATGGGAATCAAGTGATTGAGTGTATAGCAAAAGGAGGTTAGAAAGTCGTCTCAGAGACTTTGGTATACCATGCAACAAAATGGGAAAAAATATTTTAAATCCAATAGCCAAAAGCTTATCGTGCCACCTGCCAAAGGCCAACTCTGCCTCTAAGGCCTAGCTAATAATTCAACTTTTGGGTCCAAAACTGGGCTGCAATTAGCCAGTATATAGCAATCAGGCAACTGAATAACGAGGATCTGGGTTCATATTCCATATTCCCATATAGTTCACCTAACTTTACAATTATATCGTATGCCTCTTACGCTCAATTTGGCGACTTTTATATACTTTTACACTTTTTGGGTGCATGGTTTTATTGGTTTAGATATACAGTGGTAACCACGAATTTATGTCATTTTGAACTTCAGACTTTAGTTCTGTTTTTCTCGGCTCGCAAGTAAGTCAATGAAGATATTTGTTCAGTAATTTCTTGGTTACTGTATTAAGATTATGAACCGTAAGTGTGATCATCTTACAGATAGAAGTATGAATTCTTTGAAGAAGTTTTAGATCTAACAACACTTAGGCATTCTGCATACCACATTCGTTTTGGGGCCAATTGATATGTAATTTTAGGGTTCTTTGGTCGATGTCCTTTATCGACACTAATTTATACTAAAGTACTCTTTCCTTTGAACTACGAAATAAAGCGAATTGAATTTTCCGTCGAATGATATATCAAAAATCAAAACGTCGTAAATTCGTGGTCACCACTGTAAGTAGTAAAATTAAAGTCTTAAAATAAAAATAAATGATTTTATAATTGGCTAATCTATCTGGAATCATTTATAAATATTTGAAACTTTCATCTGAACAGGCATACAAACGCGGCTTTTTGAGTTCGTCTTGTTTAGGGGTTGGAAGGGTCACAGAAATCTGATTTGAATTTCGATTCTATTTTCATAAGAATGGAATAAAGTACTGTTAACTGTTTTTGCCCAAAACGCCAATGGTAGAAAAAGATACATACATACATGAACAGCTGCAAATAATTGAATTTTATAATAATTGAAATCCAAACACAATTTTATTTATTGGTAAGTTTAATAGGTATCCTAAGGTAATTGGGGCATGCTGATCATGACCTATGTGATCGTGGTTTATTCCATTACGTCAGATTTTTGAAAAAAATGTTTTCGGGGTTCGATAAATTAAGATTCCTAAAGAAATAAGTAAAATGCAATTTACAATATATCAAAAAGATACTTCTTTTCTCTAATTGGCAGATCTTTCATAGTAAAATGTGGCAAACTTACACTCAAAAGTATGCTATAAAGAGCCGAAGGGTCACTATTTTTTTGCCACAAGCTACAATTTAAATGACAGAGGTCTAACATTTTATAAGCAGATTAGTAGGATTGAAATAGAGTTTTATTTTTGGATCGGATCACTGTTTTATTTTGATTTGCTCAAAATGTATTTTTGCATTCTTTTAGGCTTAATTTTTATTTGTTTTCAAGAATTTCTGAAAGTTTTTTATAAAATATATATAATAATTAAATTTTTTTCGGTATTTCAGACTGAAAGTCAACAGTTGCGCACTGGGCCAAATCACCAAATATTTGGCATAAAGTTAAGCCGCAAAGAGCCACTAACGGAATTGTTACTATCATATTGTTCATACTTTCGATCTTATTTGACATTTATTACGATTCACGGAAACACAAGAATCCCTTTTTTTTTTGGGAGATACAAAATAGTTCACATTTACGACATAAAACAAACTTTACTGCAAAATGTCTATTTTTAATTCATTTAATTCTGTTTAAAATTGCCAAGCGCACAAAGTAAATAGAAAATTCTCGCCAATTTTCTCACAAAAAAAAAAAAAAAAAAAAAAACGCTGATTAATCACCAGACTTTGAAAAGCGATTGAAACTTCAGGAATACATTTAACAATATACATATTAAGTATTGATTTATTAGGACTCTCTACTTTAAATCCCTTCAACTAAAATTAAAATTTGCTTCCATGGAATTTTTGACTTTATGCCAATCCGGTTCACTATGCAGGTGTAGGGAATTTGTTGAGTCTGTTGAACAAATTGTTTATAGGTAATATATGCAACATCTTTATAGTTTGTTAAATGTAATATCAAAAATTTGAGACTTTGTGTAGTATAATTTTGGGTGCATATCTTACAACAGATTTTGTGGAAAAAACTGGAAGATTAC
Organism: Drosophila paulistorum; assembly: GCA_018152135.1. NCBI lineage: Eukaryota > Metazoa > Arthropoda > Insecta > Diptera > Drosophilidae > Drosophila > Drosophila paulistorum. The sequence continues at coordinate 6,466,224 of JAECXG010000606.1, read as the reverse complement.
AAAAACAAACTGCAGAAAATCTCTATCTGGATTACACTTGTCATTTAAGGTTTTTAATCCCAAAGGTACATATATATACAGTTTGCAGTGTTTCCCACAACACAGTGAATATTAGTCCATCAAAACTGTGGGGCTTGCTACACTGCAGTACAAAAATGTATAGCAAACTCAAATTAAACAATAAACTTAAAACTAGAACTACTAAAGTATACAGATTTATATCTTGCCTCTTTAGGTAGAATGAAGCCTTTTCGGCCCCATAAAGGATGTATATTATTGATGAACAGCCGAGTCGATCTGGCGATGTTAAAAACATAGGAACGTCTTGGGTTATGTGTCCGATATCTTCACCCTTTCGGTCTATAGCTGTTCGGTCTGTTCTTGAAAGTGATTTCTAAAGCCGATGTCATTTGTTCTATGTCCAATATCATGACTCCTATGCAACCTGCAGAAAGTGCTTCAATCTTGGGTCCTGTGTCCGATATCTTTGCTCCTACGAATGTGAAAGCAGCTGGATGTCGGTCGAGTCCAGAATACCAAGTTTTGCGGTTTAAGATAGTAAAGAGTCTATGATCTTGGTGTCGAAACATCTAAGCCAACCCGGCTGTTGTTGCTGATAAACAATTTTAGGTTTTATTCTTTATTCATTTCTTTCTGATGCGGACTAATTTCAGAAGTGTCTATCTATGATCCAACCAGATGAACATGGATAAACTATGCTTCACATGCAGCGTAAGCAAATTTCAAAAATCAAGATCAGATGTGTAATAATCTCTAATCATACCTTGGATTTCGGGTCACCGTAAATTAAATAATTACAAAAACCCCCACAAAATTCTTAATTCTATTTTGTGAATATATGTAAATGTAATTGTAAATTGTCGCAATTGGATGGACACTTGGTAAAGTTATCATTCAATCATTGGAAAATAGACATTTTGGTCAGATGGTTTTCCATTTTCAAAATTTTTTCAGTTTTACAGCTATGGCAGGAAGAGTCGAGTAAACAGAATATTAAAGATTTCTTGTTATTTATATTGGTTAAATATTTCCAGTTCATTAAGGAAATTGTATATGGCCGATCAATCATTTAGCATAGCGTATAACCATTATGTGTGTATATGTACATAAACATGCATTTAAATATGTATATTTGTATGTACCTAGTGACGATTCTGGGACAAAAACACCCTAAAGTGTTGCCATTGCACGTGTATATTCCGCGTGTGTGTACATTTTCCTGCTATCACGGGGACCATCGAGGGGGTGTGTCTGGCCTAAGGGTTGGAAATGCCAGACAGGCAGGCTGGCAGTTGGGAAAAGCCATATAGACCAACACGCACAGTTTTCATTATTGGCGGAAAATCTTTGATGTCTCTGTGGTAATGCCAAGTGGATACAACTTGTACGAATTAAAGTCATGCGAAAATGCAAGCAATATCAATAAAACTAAAGTTATTTCGTCCTACTGCGTTTTCAATGATGACCTGTCCAGCCATGCCTATGCCTTTGCAATTTATGGCAACCATTTCCAAGAACTAATTTCCTATACAAAAGGTAAGTGTAATTTCTTCTTGTAAAATGAAAGACAGCAAGGAGTTTTCCAAGATGGATCATTGCGCCGTCATTTTCGCAGTAGAACAACATTTGTTTTATATAAAAAGAGTTTATATTTAATATTCTAGAAGAGTTAATCGAACTTCACTTAGCTAGAAATCTCAAATCAGTGTCTTTTTTTTTAATATACATTTTTCAAAAATATTTTGACCAAGAAAACTCTTTAGAACAATTGCCCCATGTTGCATGCAATGAATTGTTGTTTCACCCCAAAGGTATGCAACAGAAAATGTCCAACTCGATGTATGTAAGTCACCCTGCCAGCAAACGGGCAGAACTTGCTGCTGCTTTGACTTTTGTTTCGTTTAGTTTTCTTTCGAACGGCAAAGTGTACGGACGCGCGCACGGCGTAACCGAGGGACCAAACACAAAATCCTAAAGCCGAAACATAAACCGAATCTGAATCCGAATCCGAATTGAGGTAGTCGCCCACGCCGAAGCAAATTTGTTGGCCGTCACTTCTTTGCCACTGTTTCTTCTTCATCGGCGGGTTGCCAGCAGCTGCCGCCAAAAACCAAAATAAAACAAAAAAAAAAAAAAAAACCAAATAAAACAGTCAACAACAAAATTGAAATCAAATAGAAAACAAAAAGTTTTTGAAGCAGACGCGATCTTTTCGGTGCGTAACTATTTCCAACCTCTTTTTTTTTTTTAATATATCTTGTTTTAAACAATTATTTATGTAGGTTTTTTTTTTTAGTTTTATTGGTGCTTAAAACATTTTTCTCTTCTTGGCGACAAGTGCGTGTTTGTGTGAGTGTGTGTGTGTGTGTGTGAAAGTGTATATGAATGTGAAAGAATAGAAATAGATTTTTTTCCATTTTTTTTTTTTGTTGCTAGTGGTAAATAAAGAATGGAGAAGTCCATTCTGCCAAAAAAAAAACGCATTTCGTTAAAAACAAATACACAATATTAGAAACTGTTGATGGAAATTATAGAAATCGCTTTTAATTCGCTTAAAGACGCTTTAAATCGGAAAAACGTTTTGAAAGTTTCTAAATATCCTTCGGTTATATGTATTAGTGTTTAATTGAACAAAGTGTCAACTGGAGTAATTAATGTCTGAATCTGAAAGCCAGAATCTACATTGAAATAAATCATATATGTATATGCATGTCTGGTTCGCGTTTTGTCCCTGTTTCGTTTCCTGTCGGCGCCATTTTTTTTTTGGGTTATTCATCATCAATATTTTTTATTTCTACTCTGCAAATGTTGTGATGTCATCGCTGGTTGTGTTTGGCCTCAAAACAAGAAAGCAAATTAAAAGCGTCTACTACTAACTTACTTTGGACTGGTTTCACGAGAGCTTGCTTCGGTTTCCCCGACACGGTTTCGTCTTGTCTTGTGGTCACATGTTGCATTTTGAAGGATATATCCTAATGACAGAGCAAGATGAAATCATCGGGCCAAAAGCAAAAACAAACATCAAAGGAAAATGTAGGGGACAAGGTTTTTTCCCCTTTTCTTTATTTCGTTTTCGGGTTAAAAAATGCAATTTCCACTGGCGACACAGTGACGCTCAGATTGCCTGGCGACGAGATAAACTGTGGAGAACTGTTCAATGCAGTATAACTTTTCCGTCCTCCACCTCCTCTCACTCAGCGCTGAACTGCTCAACCTTGATATGCATTGTCCTGTGTCCTGTGACCACTCGCTGGTAATTTAATCAGTCAGTTAAATAGTGTGGATAGTAACCTTGGTTACACTAAATTGCGCACACAGCCGGGCATGGGAAATATTAAACGCTGCGTGTCACACCCACAAACACACACACTTAGCGGGGCGTATTTGTAATAAGTGTGGTGGGGAGGTGGAAAATTGTCCCTTAGCATTTATTGACATTTTTATTTCCTTTTCCTTCGATGACGTTCTAGCAACTGCTGACTATGCCCAAGTCACATTGTTTGCTCTGCCGCTGATGCTAGTTCAACTGCAACTGCAACTGTATCTACGATTTGCATATTTTGCCCATTTTGGGGCGAGCCTCTCTTCTTTGCCTAAATGGGCTTCTGGGTCTTCAGCAATGTGTGACAGTTCTTTAATAAGGCCAAAGCAGTAGATGAAGCTTGAAATATTCGAATAATAGTTAGACTTCTCAACCATCTGAATAAATTAATTGAATTAATCAAAGGCTATTTTGAACTCTGAGATAGGCAAATAAAGAAACATCGAGAGAACTTAATGAAATATCACAAAAATAAAAGGAGAATTCTTCAATCAACCCTCCGTTTCTTTTAAAACAGTTTAAGTTTTTCCAAATGTTTCTTGAAATTTTGAATAAGCTAATATTTTTATACAATTTTATTAATTGCTTAGCTTAATATTGCTCTTTTGAATTGAAAAATGTATCATTGAAAGTCCATATATTTTTGTGGTCTTTCTGTATGTACATATGTACATACATACATATAACAATTGACAGACGAATTTTTTATTAGCTGCCATTGTAATGTCCATTGTCCATTAAAGAGCGATAGAAACACCGAAAATGATCATCATTTTGGGTATGGGCATGGGTATGGCGAGAACCGAGGATGTCAGAGTTATTATAATGGTACATTATTCGGTAGCTTCCTTTAATATTCTCTTTCGCTTCCGTTATTTATTTAGATTAAACAGAGATTTTGAGACTTGGTTGGTTCTGTTTATTTGCCCACATGCCAACAAGTCGTTGAAATAAAAACACACAGTATAAAAAAAGACAGAAGACCGAAGCCATCTTCGGCCAAGCCAAAGTTTGCATACCCTTACAAGTTTTTTTTTCTTACTCTCTCGCTACCTACAGGATAAGTTTTCCAAACCAAAACTATTTTTTTGCAGTAGATCGTTTCTATAAGGGCTATATGATATAGTCATCCGATCTTTATGAAATTGATTGATCATTTAAATCTTTTGCAAACAAAAATTAATTAACGAAGTGATTTTTAAAAGATCGTTCCAACAAGAGCTTTACTTATGATAAATTCGCCCTAATTTATACATTTATTTAACTGACGAATATTAATTTCTATGATCAATCATATCAATACTAATATACCCTTTTTGCAAGGGCATTCAGATGAAGGGGATGAAATGTATATAAAGAAAAAAACTCATTTACATATAAAAAAAAATCCATAGCAGATGTGCGGACAAATGAGTTCAAAATTTCGACTAGTCAAAATATACATAGATATCTATAACTAAATATGTACATATGTATACATATATACACATGTATGTACACAAGTTTCATTAAAGCCAATGTTAATTGTTGGAAAATCGAATCAGTATATGTATGAACAGCATTTAATGTTTATATATATTTACATATGTACCTACAAATTGCGAAAGGAAACGTCAACTCGCAGATCATGACGATAACGGTGAACATAACTCGACTCGTTGATCATGACGATGACGATCATCATCATCGTCATGATCATGATTAATCATGATGTGGTTCCATGAGGTTATCATCATCATCGTTTTTTTGAGATGACTTCATACTGTGAGAGAGCAGACACACTCCACTGCTTTGTGTGTGTCTAAATCTTGTTTCAAATTTCATTTTATGTATTTCAGTTTATATATATTGCCCATTCCGCCGATTCTCTATCTGTCGTCTCTCTCTCTCTCTCTCTCTCTCTCTCTGCCCTGCACATTGGGTCCAATCCATGATAATTTGGCATCAACTCAGTCTTAATGTTACAAAGTAAACTGCCTATTTATGTATAAGGAATCAATCAATAATATCAATATTGTTTCATTTTTTAAGACAACTGTTTTATCAGCGGTCTGTTTTGATAAAGCTTTGTAATTACGTATACGCAGTGTGCTCCTATATGGGAAGTAGTCGTAGATGTGGCAAATTTTGTTCTAAAGTTTTGTATTCACAAAATTGGACTTCAAAATCGGCGATTGGGCCCAATGTGCTCAGGCTCAATCGATCTTCAGCTCCATTGTTTGCCAGTTTTTAAGCTTTAAAGTTGTTTGTCTGGTTCTTGTTTTTTCTCTATGTAGGTTTTTTTTTTTGGCTGTGCTTCTCACTTTTTTTTGCAAAATTCAAGTTCATGATGCAGACATTGCGGGTGTTTTTTACTCGAAATATAAAGAATGAAGAACACAAAGAGAACGATAAACAATTTCTAACCCAAATGTCTTCAGGTTTTCTATGTATATACTTATGCTTTCATTCGTTTAGGGTGGTTGTCTAATGCTTCTTCTAAGGGTGGTTTGTTTCCACCTTTAGTCCCATTTCTTGTGAGGGTTGATTGCTTCTCTAGGTTTCTTCTAGAAGTCTCATTTCTTAACCGTCTTTTTGCGGATTGTTCTATTATAGTTGTTCGTCTTCGGAGGGGGGAGGGTGATTTGATTGATGGCAACGCCTGGCGTGTTTTAATTTCAATTTCCTCTTTTTATTACTCCAGAGGTACAAAAGGACAAAGGGGTTGGTATTGTATTATATAGAAGTGTAGCGGCATTTGATGTTGCCACCCTAGTTGGTAGTAGCATTTCAGTAGCAAATCTGGAATAGAAATGGCTTAGCATAAGTACATATTTTTCGTTGTTTGCTTTTTGGCCTACTCATTCTGGCTTCTGATACATTGCCTAATTTGCTTCACATCGTATTATAGAAGATGGGAAATATGTTAATCGAAAAATATTATAAGGGATTTGTACATTTCTGAAGGAAATAAATGGAAAGAACCTATTTTTCACATACACACTATTAGCTTATAATTTGTTAAAGCTAAAGGGACTGACTAGTCTAGTCTTTGTATTTTGCTACTTAAAGAGAAAAACCCAAGACTTGATTTTTAATTGTTGTTTATTTTAACTATTGATAAACTTAATACTTATGCTAGACGCTCAAATTAAGCTTTGTTACTTCGATCTAATATAACAAACTGTTTTTTAAAAACGCAATATCAAAAGGGTTTAAATTTCTATAGGAAGGTAGAACTTAAAAATATATAAAAACCATAAAATATTAGCTCTTGAGTACAACTTCAACTTTTGAGATGGTTGATTTTGAATATTCAAGACTGATTCTTTCCTAAAATGATAGATCTATGTAATTCTGAAAACTTACGTCTACATACATACATATACATATTTGCCATTTGAAATGTAGTAATTGTTGGTTGTCATATCTGTAAATCGAACTACTTAATCAGAGGTTCTCGTTAGATGCTTTCCCAACTGCATATGTTGTAATAAATACATTTATTTTTTGCCCACATTCCTTTGCTTTCGACGAATATTTTCATTCACAATGTGTGTCAAAGATGTTCTCAGTTTATTTTTTATTTTTTTGTTTTCGTTGGTATTTATTTATTTCGATGAGTCAGAGTCGCGACGCCATTTACAGGCTGTATCACAGTCTGCACAATGAGAAGAAAATATACTTTTAGGCTATTTTTGGTAACTGTCATGGACCCCATTTGAACCAGCTGTTTGTATGTGCACATAGTAGCCCCGAAATGAAACTGGGGCAAAGTTTTCTGGGTTTTGTTTTGATTTTTTTTAAGTAATTGCTGTTGTTGTAGTTAAAGTTTTGGCTAGGCCTGAAAAATTCAATGTCAGCCATGGCCCACGCCACGATTTTCATGAGAATTTCTTAGATTTTCTCAGATCTAAGACCCAGCAAAATGCGGGCAAACAATATGAACAACGTTGACAGGCTAACATGAACTTGTAGATACAAATGTATCTGTATCTCTGTGTATCTGATGCTGGAGTTTTTTTGCTTTTGTGAAGTTTTTAGCGTCACATAGTTCTTGACTCGCTCTTGGGGGCCGGTTTAAGATAGATGCATTTGTCGTTGTTTATTTTTATTTATTTTATGTTTTTTTTTGAATTGAAAATCAAGTTTTGAGGAAATGAATGCAATGCGTGACTTGCCTTTCAGTAAGACAAACTATCAACATGGCAAAGTCATTGCAAAAGTGTTGTCTTTCTTTTTTTGTCTTGTTGCCCCAGGCCAGTTTGCGTATGTGAGTGTGTGTGCCTTGACTTTGTGATATCGAAAAACAATGAAACGACCAAGGAATATCGACAATGTCTCAATTGTCGGTCTTTTTGACTCTCATACTATTTTTGGATCCAATGGCCAATTAACGATTTTGGCTAATTAAATGCCTGCCAATTGAATAATTAACATTACAATTCAATTAAACACGAAAAGAATGTTGCAATTGAAACTGAAATTACTTTCGTCTGTTTTGTGACAATGTAAAAACACATCAAGGTTGGACACGAAATCCTACTCGTGTATGTAAATGGTGTGTAAGAGACAAAAATGATATCATAATTTATATTTATAGATTCCATGTCGTCGGAATGAACAAGTCAAAGTAACACAGTACTGAAATTGAGTTTACTTTATTTTGAATCATTGCAGCTCTAATTTTATTCAATCTTCACCTTTTGCCCCACCCCCATAGGAGCGGTTTTGCTTCTGTCGAAAAAAAAATGGCCCTGTCCCCCAACAGTTGTCTTGCTAAAAAGCTTTCGGGTTTCTTTTTGTTGGTTTTTAAATATAGACAAAATATATATCGTCAAAAATACCCAACACACACACACACACAGTGAAATGATGTCATCGACGCAATGCTCTACATTTATTCTATAGATACAAGATACGTCTTGGTTGTGTGGGGTCACGACACTAACAAATTGAAGCTGAAATAAATTTTCGGATAGTTTAATGGCATCATGTTGTTGAGGAAGGGGATGGTGGTGCAGGGTGAAACGAAAAAAAACAAAATTGTTGTTGTATTTTTCTTCTATTATGCGCCTGGAAAAAGAGTATATTAATTTTGGTTAGAAGTGTGCAACACATACATAGATGGAAGCATCTTCGTCCAGATAAAATATACATGTACATACATATATTGTTGATCAGGAGGTACAGTTGATATGGCCATGTCTCTCCGTCTGTCTGCAAACTTGTCCAAGACCGATAAATTTGGCATGGGATCTCCTACTTACTGCAGCGGTTGTATGTATGTATATCTCGGATTCCGGATCGAAGCACTGTATATGTAGCTTCCATGGGAACGATAGGTGACAAGGAAAAATAATGGAAAAACTTGCAAGGGTATACAAACTTCGTCATGGCCAAAGTTAGCACGGCCCTCTGGTTAGATATTTTCTTCTTACACTTTTCTAATGCAACAAGTTGCAGCCTGTTGGTGCGGCAAGTGCCATAATCCCCACAAGATCTAAACAAAATTTGGTATCAAAGTAGCTTAGCGAAGAGAACTTAAGTAAACAATTGTTAATAAACAATTTATGGAGTTTTGTTTGTATTCAAAGAACTTTTGGAAAATACAGTTGATAAATCCACTTTTCATTAGCTAAAGTATATTGTTTTTTTTAGTGTTTTGTTTTCTTAGATCTTTTAATAGTCTACTCAATAGAATGCTCTCGCATAAGAGTATATAGATTTTAGTTTTTTACACATGATAATTTCAAAAAAGAACGATTTATATTTTACGAATAATTTTTAAATTAAGTTCTGTAAAAGATTTCACTTTGAAGCCATCGATTTTCCCCTTTCGCCTCTTTATTGTTGGTATCTAATTCGGTTTTCTTTTTCTTTTCCTTTATGTAACACATTTATTGAACTCTTTTTTCTTTTCTTTTATTTCAAATAATCTTTGGCCATGATATATTGTTAGAGCATATAAGTTTCGGTGCACAGAAAGCGATATTTTTTACACATGTATGCATATACATACATATTTTAATTTCAAATTATGAAAGTCGAAAATGGTGTCTCCTATATATAGTTTTGGCATAAACTATTTGAAATTTGTCTACACTGGATTTGTAGATGTTTAAATAAATTCTTGTCGCCCTCCTTTTCCATTTTGATGACTTTTGCTCCCCACCCTTTAAAAGGGGGAAGGGAGGATTTCTTAGTAAGTTGCGTGTTTTTTCTCTATAAATTGCTCAATCATGAGCTACACTTTTACATTTGCACATAAATTGTTGTTCTTTTCTTCTCTTCTTGTTTGGGTATAGAAATTTTGTTGAATTCTCCAACGGTGGCCAACGAGAACTTTTCCCATGCACTTGCCTATGGTTGTAAGTTGTTTTTATTGTTGTTGCTCTGACCCAATTTTGTGGCGGAGTCTAATTAATTAACCGGCACGAGCTAAAAACAAATTTCTTGGTTTTCTCTTCTCCCTTGAACCGAATTACGGTTATAGGATTGCGTGTGATATGTGTGTTCCGTGTCGACTGGTTCCCAAGGGGGTGTGCCTTCTCCACAGGGTGTCGGCCTTATAATGCACATTTGAGTGCACTTATGTATGTACAGTGAAACAATGAACCAAGTGCAGAGGGAAGGGTCAACCTAAATGCTGCTAAGTTGTTTTTAATTTGACGCAAAAGTCGCTTTCTCAGTGCATTTACCTTGTAATTGGTTTTACTACATAAATCCACGAGTTATACAACAATATTTCTAATAGCCAATTCGAATGAGTATTAATATCGAAAAGGAAAGTATCATTCCATACTCTAAATGATATCTTGAGTCTTTAAAGTTACAAAAGCAACTCTATGCTATTATGATCTTACTTTATAGAACAGCAACCTGTTGTGGCCACATTCCTGACAAGTTGTCAACAACACGAACTGCATGATTCAATGAGAATATATTTTATTCTCATTTGTTTGACGGTATTTGCATATAAAAATAAATTAGGTAAGTCGCCTTGCCGACTTGGGTATACCATGCACCATGGGATACAAATGCTTATACTATTTTTTTCGATCATTCTTACGAGCCACGAGTCAAAGGCTAAATCAGTTCAAAATGTTTATGTACCCATTGTATATGTATATGTATTCATAGATATGATATAGAATATCATATCTTGATTTTAATATTCGATCACTAAATCGATTGTTTTGAATTCTAGGAGCATAATCAATAAATTAAATCACCGTGCAGAACGCACAAGTCTATATACTAAATTGAGTGGGTCTAGCTTCTATAGTCTCCGAGATCTAGGTGTTCATACGGACTGACAGACGAACTACTGATGCTGATCCAAAGTATATATACTTTCATCTGCTTTCATATGTCTGTTACATATAATTTAAAGACTTTAATATGCCATTTCACTCTATGGCTGCATGGTAAAGTTTACCGATGTACGTGTATATATAAACCTGATGCAAAACTATTTAGCATACACCATAAATGATTATACAATATCCATAACGGAAATGGGCTTCTTCTCATTGTTACCTAGCCCAAAGTAATAATGTGTCGCCTCACCTCAATACACATACACACATACATACATATGCACATAGGAAACCCGCCGACACAATGATCAATAACTAGAGTCACTCTCTGGGCCTCATAGTCGCCAGCCTACAACTCGCATTGAGTGTGTGATTGGCCCTACGGTATATCAGCTCGTAATTTCTGTGTGGGCTGCCGCTTGACTGCAACTGTAGTAAAAATAAACCAAAATCAGTCTACGTGCTGACAGTGTAAACAATCCAGCAACAATTGGCCATCATGCATTTGTACAGTGTGGAAAATGAAAGCCCAATTAAACGTACAAATTTATGAGGCGAATGAAGAATGAATTGTTTATCGATTGCCGGCTAGTTCGAAGAGGACACGTTCGGAAATTTTTCGAGAAAAATTAATAATAAATATAATAAACCCCATGCAATATTTATCCGTCATTTCAAAGTCTTTTGCATTTATCTAAACAAATGAGATGAGCCAAAACGAAATGCAGTGATGCAAGCCTTTCTTATCGTAGCGAATGTCAAACGATGAAGTCATCACTTTGAAAAAACAATGTATTTTAAAAGAAAATGTTGCATTAACTTTGCTTTTTATGTTATTAGCGGTAAAATGATTTAAACATCATACTTACCTCCCCAATGAAGGTTGCCAAATAGATTACATCAGGTCAAATGTTAAATAGGAAGTGAAATTTTCATACATACTTGAGGCAAATGTTATCGAAGTTTGATAAAAAACTTAATTTTTTGTTTCGTTATTATCTTGTGAGCTACATATATAGTAACCGAAAAAGAAATTCGTAAGAGACATATAATAAAAATCATATATATTTATTTAAACGCAAGGAAATTTAAAGTTTCTAGTACAAACATGGTGTTTACTTGGCTGGCTGAACCATCGAATCTCTGTCTTGGACCCCAAACACTTGTTGCCGCCATCAACCCACGTAGCCATGCAGTCTTTTGTCTGTTTTCGGCTTTAACCAAAGTCAAATTGCTAACACATTTCGAACGGCTGCACAATTTATGCATTTTAAATGTTGATTAAGAGAAAGAAAGAGGGAGACAAAGATAGTCAAGCTCACAGTGGGCAAATGCATTCCATTCATAAATTTGACTAAACTTTGTTCATTCTTTATTGCTGTTGATGTTGCTAACGTTGTGGTTGTTGTTATTGTTGTTGCCGTGTTACGCATAATTAAGCGTCGTTCAGTCTGGCTCTCCTCCAAACAAAAAAAAAAACCAATTGACCTACTGTTAGTTTTCCACAGAGGCTGCCATTGGCGTAGTCCGGATGTTGTTCAGGGGGGTTTATGTATAACATTTTCCTTCATTTCTCGTAAAAGGAAATATTGTTGCTATTAAATCAAATGTTTGAAAAGAAAGACTAAGAGGGTTGAGCCAACAAAATGTACATCATTAGGAGAAAAGAAAATTAACACTTTTTCATAAATCGCACAACTCTAGTTCAGCAAGGTCTTAAGATGAAAGATTATTCTCTAATGAACATTTAACATACATATTTGCCGGATAGAGAAAAGATAGAGATGTCAAGTGTGTTCTTCTATGGCAACCTGGTTAATTACAATTTAGAGATTCAGAATTTTCCAATCCAATTTTCCGAGTGTCAGGGATATTTGCTATTTTGTGCTACGCCCATGAAGGCGACCATAGGGGAGAGACTATGACACTCGAAAAAAAAACCAATGGACTGTTTTCAAAATGAAGTATATTACCAAGAACTTGTTGAAAGTATATATTTTCTGATTTAATTCACAAATGTCCTTACTTTTCACTAAACATTTACTTATATGGATTCGCTATGAATTATAATTTATTTTAATTATTCTTCAATTAACTTTTTTAGCTGGTAAAAAAAAATACATAGCTTTTAAATTTTTTGATTACAGTTTTATGCAATTTAAGCATTTTTTTGAAACAAACACGAAAGAGTTTGGATATTTTCACTATGCACATGGACTCATAGGATAAAGTCACTGAAATCTGCCGATATTAGATCGCTAACTTCCTCACAGTTCGAAATATAAAAGAATACAAGTATTTTAACGTTTGAATTGAAATTGTTCGCAATTGTTTTTGTTCAAGTGTACGCTCAGGTGTTGAAAGATATTTGACAACCAAGGCCTGCCAGGGCAAACAGAAATCCGACTAAGTCAAACACATTGAATTTGCATAAGACATTCGCCAATAAACAAATACAGAAACAGATATGGGTACATACCATCACATACATATATGTACACATATCTGTACAAATAATTACATTTTGGCTATAGGCTTTATCAACTAATTGACTTTTACAAAATGATTTACAAAGAAACAAAACTTTAACTCACTTTTCGGTTGCTCATGACAATTGTCGTTGTTGTCATTGTTGGTTGGTATCTACGCATACATATATGTATGTATTTTCATTTGTGTATACCTAATTAAATTTCTATTTTCGGCCCCTTCCTCTTTTATGACCCACGTCCCCTTCTTCCTGCCTTCTTGTAATTACTGCCAGCACTATTGCATGCCGTGGAGTTCTCACACAGTGCCTCCAATTCCCCAAATGAAACAGCAACAGAAACCGAACGAGACACACAACATCAACAGCAACTGCAACATTAACTCAGACAGGCAGTGGGGCAGCGAAGCGGAAAAGTTGCAACCGTTTGGCGAAAATGAAAACAGAGAAAAGAAGAAACAAATTAAAGAGAAAGAAAAATCAAAACAATAAAAATGAAATGTAGTAACAATTTCGTCGCGAAGACTTTGATATACCCTGTATCTGACCAGTATATACTTTGGCAAAGTCATATTTTATATACGATTTTTATAAAATTCGCAGAAATCGATACTTACAACAAATAACAAGCTTTGTCAAAGAAAATCTAAAAAAAAAAGAGTATGGGAAAAGTTAAAGCCGAAAGATATTCGCAGGCCCACAAATAGGGTGAAATCACAGTCTGATTGATGGAGCTTTCTTCTCTCTCTTAAATACATTTTGGGTGATATTAATAAAACATTTCGCTTTTGGGCGCTTGTTATACAAATGATAGGAAATTGAGCAACATATGTATAAAGTGCATTACAGGCAGTAAAAGTTCAAAAATGTTCCCCCATTCATTGGATTAATATTTGTTTTCATCCACGGAATTGTAAAATTGTCTTCAAGTTGAAGTTTGTATACCCTTGCTGGTTTTTTTTCATTTCTAGCTCACAGAAATGCGGAAAAACGTTATAAGAAACGATGGTTCTGATTGTATAATATCTTATAGCATAGTAATCCGATCTTTTTGAAATTCGGCATAGTCATTAGCAGCCATAATAAACCGACAAATATTAACTTTTATAACAATCGCGGAAACATTAAAATAGTTATTGATAAAATCATTGTTTTTGACCGATAGTACCTATGGGAGATACACAAGTATATAGCTTATTATTGTGTTATTGAGAAAAGTCACTATTAGTGACTTAGTCGTTCCTATGGGAAATATAGTAGGCCGCTCTGGCTGAGTCCGAATAATCCGATGCCTGAAGAAAATGGAAGATTACACTCAAAAATTCAGCCATACGAATATCGATTTAGGAGGAATGACCATATGAACTCATCTCGTTGTGTTAATTAAGAATATACATATATACGTATCCCATATGGTAGTATATGCATCTGTCTATGCGTTGCACAATTCTGACCAAAATTAATATAACCTTTTTGCAGGGTATAAAAATCAGAAATTCTTTCATTTGCCAATTAATAATGAAGCTTTCATTTCTATTGGAAGTTGGTGTAGCCATATTGGCACTGGGCACTGGGAGTGATGCAAGAAGAAGAATAGAAAGTCTAGTTAGAAGAATTGGATTCGATGCATTTCTAATTAAAAGAGTACAAAACCCCAGATATGTTCATACATACGAATTCAAAATGTAATATGCAAGTTGATGTGTGTGATTTTTTTGCTGTTTCATAGTCAACATTGCTTGCTCATTAACTCCTTCAATTAAATTTAATTTCAATGCGTTTCCGTTTTGTGGCAACTTCTGTCGCCTGCACTCATCATCTAATTATCAAGTTCCGTTGGACCCTTGCGTAGTCTTTGCCATTTTCTATTTCTTTCCACGTTTTTGGTTTGCTTTTTCTAATTTTCCATAGTCGAGCTGCCGCACGCAATAGAAAATGTCAGCCATTTTGTTGATACGTTTCTAGCGCCGGCAAAAGTTTACCTTAGGTCATAAATAAGCTCACCGGGGGTATAGATACATACATTCAAAAGTGTGTGTGTCATAGACATTGCCCATGTGGGGCAACCATTGGTATGGGATATACATATGAATATAGGGTGTGCTGGCTCCATCGGCTCCGGCTTGGCTTGGATTTTTTTTTGGGCTATGGGTGTGCGTGCTAGGCATTTTGTCATTAGGCTTGAACTAAATCTACTCTGCCTGTGGATGGGTATGTGTGTTGCTCTTTTTTAAGTTTTTTGTTTTGTGGGTTGGCAACTAATTTGAATTTTGGACTCGCAACAGAGCCCAACTAAAATTGATAGCTGCCTCTGCTCTTCTATTGCTATTGTTTCAGTTGTTTGTCAGCTTACGTCATGTTTGGTCTTTTTGACCTTTTTTTTGTGTTTTTATTTTCGTTTTTGTTTGTGTATGTTTAATTTCAATGCTGATGCTGATGAGATAAGCTTTTAGTCATAAAATAACTTGTAGTGTTGTAGTAATTTTTTTGCAGTTGACGAATAACGATAACCCCATCCCCATCAATTGGCGTTGATATTAGTTGGTCTTATCATCTATTAGCCTTTAGGAGGCGTATTCCTCAGATTCTCACATCTTTGTGTTTTAAAAATGATTCATTCGGTTTCGTGGCTCTCCCTCTCCTCTTGATTATGTTTCTATGTTTGTTTGACCTTTGAAAAAAGCCATTTGGGATTTTTTTCTTTTATTGGTTTGTTGTAGTTAGCTACTTAAGTTTATGTAAATAAGACCTTGAAAATGTTCATTTTCCGCTGTGGATTTATATATGTATATAATTAACTAGATGACGATTTAGCGTCTTAGTATGTAACATAGTTTAGAAATATTGCAGATGCTTTTTCTACATCGTGGTGCTATCTGTTGGAGGGTGTGAAGAATGGGAGAAGCTTCATTTGCTAGTTTTAATTGCCTTGGTTTTATTTTTATTTAGTGATACACTTACAAAAATGTATATCCACTATTTAAGCATATAGACACAGGGGAAGGTGGGCTTATTCGATACGATTGCCCCACCCTCCCTTAATTTATTTACAAATATCTGATATGTTGCTTCAAATGTAAGATATTTTTATATAGTCTCTTTAGTATATTATTATACGAAATTGAAGTAATTTCATAAAGGCAATTCATACCATGTTTGAATTAAAAAATTTTTTTTCCATTTTGCCTCAGTTGGCCAGTATAAAACGGTAGACCGTTATATGGTTAAACGAAATGATATTCAAATTACAATCTGTTTGTTCAATCAAAGAGTATAGAGACATCAGCAAGTCCAATATTAACTCGGCACGCTGGTTGATTTTCTGCCGCCGTTTGCGGTGATGTAATTTGTTTAGCTGACAACTCAAACAACCGGTTTGCGAGCAGCGGCCACAAAGCCAAATATCTTAAATCTTGTTTTCTTGTTACTATTCTGCTCTGGCTAGGAAAAATCTCACCGCATCATCATTATCATCAACACCACAGCAACCACACTGTACTATGCCTCACCACGCCAGAAGCGCTCCAACAGAGAATCACAATTTGAGTCGTCTCACTTTCGTTTTCAGCGGCTTCTGCCCCAGCTTCTGTGGGTTTTCATTGTCAAAGTTGCATCTGCCACTTGAAGTGATATTCATTTTGCAAATTGAGAGTGGGTGCAGTCCATCAAGTTAATGCCTCAAGTGGGTTTAATGCCCTAAATAGTATGCAGATACAATATAACAATGAAAATACTTTAATTTGCAACTAAACTCCATCTCCATCCCTCAGCAGTCGTCCCTCCCATGCTAAGTATGTGTCAGTGATTAAAAACATTTTCGTTGACATTTTATTTAAATTTATGTCTAGGGCAATTGCAATATATATTTCATTATAATTGTTTGTTATTTGCTGTTGTCATTGTTCAATTATTGTCCGAGCTTACATTCAATATGTGTGTGCCTCTGTGTGTGTGTGTGAAGAATAAAATTCTGTAAAACCTATTGTCTATTGACACTTGTTTACTATATTGACACCATATTTTAAATTATTTTAACCAGTTTTGATGTAAATCTATCAATCTCACGCCCTTTATTAAAATTTATTGGAATGGAAGTTGGCATTTAAGCTTTTATATTCCATAGTTCGCGAGTTGTTCAGATCGGACCACTGTCAAATACATTTATTTACCATTTGAAATTTCGTGGGTAATGCTGAATTTTCAGCTCTATTTTAATATTCAGATTATTTTTCTCACGGTAGGAAGCTTAAATTCTGAAATTGAGGATGTGAATAATATTTATGCATATGGCCATGAGTAGATCGACTTCCACTACGAGATGAAGAATATATGTAACTAAATTTATACTTAATAGGTTCGGAAACGCACCTATATGCTATATACTTTCTACTACTACTACTTTCTACATATACCAATATTTGTAGTCATTTGTCAAACGATTTCCCAGTTTTTACAGAGTCTCTCCTTGCCCAGAAGTAGTAGATTCCGCATGTGGCACTGTAGAGCTTCGTGAGACAAAAGCCCGAATATGATTTGGTTGTTAGGTTAATTTTAAATATTGATTTATTTTGAATTAAATTTAGATTACGAAAGGATTCGTTCTTCCTTAAGTAGTTATCATTGGGTTTATTAATATAAATTATTTCCTTCTTTTAGTTGCAGAGACAAAAACGAAGTTAACATGAGCAACTAAGTTCCGATTGAACTAACGACTGAAGAATTGAATCAAGTATTAGCAAACTCCAGTAAACGATATTAAACGGCAGAATGGGTTTTTTGGTCGATAAAAAACCGCGAATCAATAGAACACTAATATCACTTAAATTTGTGGTGTTTTTTGTAATCAGCGGTATGTTAAATTGAACCAATTTTATATTGTTTCTTGTGTATGTGATTTTGATTTCTCTCTGTAGGTCTAACTGCTCTGCATGTTTTGCATGCCACCAAACCTCTTCTGTTGGGTCTAAATTTTTCGGAGTATCGCACAATCAGCATTTTGGCTCCGTTCATATCGATCCTTGGACCTTTAATAGCCGGCCCCTGGGCTGATCGTTTGGCTGCCAAGAATCCAAATACATTTGGACGAACATTGCGGCTGCTCACGGCTCTTTTCCTACTAATTACGGCTCTTATCTATGCCTGTCTCTTTGCCATACCCGATGTCGATCGCCGATCCGTGCACGAGTCCAAAGTGAGTTTCGGTTGCGATGCGAGTGGTGCCATTTTATTCCAGGAGCGTTGCGACAATAGCCCAAATGGCACTTGCAAGAGCTGGGATCAGAAGATGGGCAAGATAAATTTGACTGGCTGTACATACAGTTGCCAGAATCCAAATACCCATGAGAATATGTATCAAGCTTGGGTCAAAGAAGTACCCACACCCGGCCCATCTACCGAACAGAGCTCCGAATTTGAATACGACGATGATACGGCCAGCGCGGTAACCGAAAGTCTGAGGACCAAGCGGGACAAAGAGTTCGATCCTCTAGATCCCATGGCTGATTTGGCAGCAGATAGTGCCGGGGTAGAGACGCTCAGCTCTGAGGATCATCTCACACGGTTGGCCCGACAGATTAAGAATGCGGCAGCTGTTGCCAAGGTTTATGTGGAACCACCACATCTGTGCATCACCGAGCGCAATGAGGAAGGCCAGAATGAAGTTAAACAATGCCATGTTTACACTGAGGATACCGAAAATATTTTGGTGCAGGCAACCTTGGGCTCACCCCTACCAACACAAGTGAAGTCCGTTGAGATTGTGCAAATCCGAAACCCAATAGGAGACAACATCACTCTTGCTTCAGAGAGTGAAGAACAGAAAAAGATCAGTTCCACACTAGCAGAACATTACAATCTAACTAGAATCGTTGAGTTTTGTCAATATCCTTTGGGTGAGTCACATGGTTAAAGGTGCAATCTGTTTCCCATTGATTTACACGATTCTACTCCGATTTTCTAGATGGTTTCCAGTGTCATATACCCGACGACCAGGTGCTCTACATGCAGGGTAAGAAGAATAGCAGCAATTGCAAGCCAATGATCAAATGCCAGGTTATCAATCCATACCATGACGAGAGTGTGCTTGCCGACAGTGAATGCAGGAACGTGAGTATGAGTCAAACAACAAAGATCATCATTGATCTTGAACATGGATAAATCTTCAATTTTTGTAATCCGATTTAAATGATTTTAGTCGCTGAAAATTCTTTGGCTAGCCTTTCCTCTAGGAAAGAAAAACCAAAATTGTTTTGTGCAGTAAATCATCCTCTTAAATGTTCCACACTACCATTAAACTCTCTCTCTGTATCCCTTTTTATTTTGCTAGACCTGCTAATTCTATTTTCGCCTTGTCCCATAGACATTTGGATAATGTTGCACTTTTGCACTTGCCAATCGGTACCAGTGGGTCCAAAAATACATCCACAACAAAATGTCGGAGATTTCTATAAGAACAACATTTCATTTGGGAGTCTTAAAAAAGAAATCACTTTAAAATCATTTACATCTGAAAGATTTCTGCATCCTTAGTCTATTTCAATAATTTATATGCTAATTACATTCTTCTCTTTTCTTATAGTCCACGGGCACTGTAAGGGAGACTCTGGTGAGTTATACTGTCATTCGGCTGCTTGGCGACATATTTCCCATGGCCGCACTGACCCTGCTGAACACCGCCATTGTGATTGCCGTCCGTGAGACTTCTGAGGGACGCGGAGAGGTTTGCCGCCAGTATGTATGGGGTGCCATTGGTTATGTGGTGCTCTTTTCGCCTCTGGATCTGTTCTTCATCCATAATGCACCCAACCAGGATGCCGCACTGGCTGCCTTAATAATATTAATTGTGTGCTTTGTCATTGGTGCTCTAATTCTAATCTCTGCCTCACAAATGCCCTTGAGCCCACCGGAGTGGTGGTGGCATACCAAGACTGGCATGCTGGTGGTCCCCATGTCCGCCATTCGCCGCTACAGCCCGGAGATCCTCGTGCTCACTCTTGTCTCTATACTTTTCGGTACCTTCTGGAGCAGTATTCATAGTTTCCTGAATTGGACATTCACCGATGTAAATGCCATCTGTTATTCGGGTTTGCTTTTGGTCCTTCTCCTGTTCTTCAATGTGGACAAGTTCATTGAGTATTGTGGTCATTCGAATATATTCATTGCTGGCTTTGCCATATTCGTCATACGATTCACGGCTCTAAGTGACGTGGACTGCCAGTGGTTGACTGTAGTGATGGAATCCATTGAGCCTGCTGTAATTGGTTTAATTTGGATTACAATAATTCTTTATATGCGTCATGCAATGCCCAGGAAACTGACGGCCACCGGACAGGCCATTGCTGTACTGGCCTTCTTTGGATTGGGTGAGTTTGAATTGTGAAAACAGCTGAAGCTAACTTTGACTCTTGCGGTATTTTTGCAGGCAAAGGTTTTGGCGCCTTGATTGGTTTGGCACGCGAGGAGAAGAACCCTAAACTGGAGGTCTGGCACTGCACCTACCAATGGCTGGCCATTATAGCCTGCATTGTGGCCCTTGTTTACTTCATAATTTACAATTTGATTCTGGCCCCACGTTGCACTGCCAAGGCGCAGCATTCGGAGGAGCTAATCTCGGGGTCGGCCTCCCAGAACTTCGGACAATCAGCCGCTGGTGGGGGAGGAGTTGGGGCCAGTAATGGCAATGGAGCCGGCAACGGCGCTGGAGCTTCGCTTAATGGCAATGGCAATGGCAGCTACTCACCTCTGCGCGTCTATCACAATGAGAGGGGAAAGAAGGGACAATTTAGATACTAAGATGTGACATTATCCATCTTGCGATTGTACTATTGTCTTAGGTTTTAAATATATACATACTTGTGTGTATGCATGTACACGCCACGCCCTCCCCGCCGCCCCGTTGACGGGCAAACACTGCTAATAGTTTTTAATGCATATTTTTGCTAAGTGTATACAAAACATAAAAACATAAAAAAAAACAACAAAAAAAGGAAAATACAAAAACAGAAAATTTAAATAAATGAAACGGATTTTTTTTACTCGCATATAGAATTTATTTTAATTTGTTATTTAATGCATAATTTTAATTACAAAATACTACAGCATAACAAAAAGAATGGCACGTCACATAGCGTCGACTCGTTCTCGTCAAATGGAGGCATCAATTTTTAATGAAACATTTGCGTGATTTTTACTAAGCACTATGAATATACATACATACATTACAATAAACCGTGCAACAATGTAACAGGGGTTTGAACGAGAGTAAAAACATAAACACTCAAGCCTACAATATAACATATTAAATAAATAAAATATAAATAAAACCAGAAAATGTAATTATACGTGCAACAAATATAATACATGGTAATTAAATGTTTTCAAATTAAGCATAGTATTCGTTAGAGAATCATTTATGTTCAACTAAACACAGCAGTGGTAAATGTTATTACTAATTATCGAATTCTGGATGAATTGTCCATATGGATGGGGTCAATGGGCAAAGGGATAAGTTGGGAACTTTCACTCACCATCACAAGCCTTTTCTGGATACCTTATGCCTTCTTTTTGACTTTGGTGTATTTTTATACCCTTGCAGATGGTATTATAAAATTGAGACATAATTGAGATTGAAATGGAGACGTTTCCGACCCCTTAAAGTATATATATTCTTGGTCAGCATGAGAAGCTGAGTCGATACAGCCGTGTCCGTCCGTCGGTGCGTTCGCGTTTTACACTAGCCATCTTAAGAACTACCGGGATGAAATTTTTTTGGGAGCTTTTTATTACCCGGGTTTTTATCATCGGGTTCGGACTACTACATCATATAGTTCTAGAAGAAACATTTTTGCTGAAATTTACCAATATGATAGTATTTGATATAAAATCTCAGATCTCAAAATCTGATCGGATAAATAGAACACAAGTTACAGTCAATATAAATCGGTTCAAGCGCTGCCTACTACGTCATCATCAAATAAACAGAGCACATGCATACACACACAGACGCAACGCTACATGAACTGTATGTATATGCGTGCCGTGCTTTGCTTAGGAAATGATGGAAGAAGAAGAACAAATTGTAGTAAAAAGAGTAATAATGATTTGTTAGTGTATCGATGAAAAGAAAGAATTTTCAAAATGTAAAAATATTATTGCCAAGGACTGCAAGGGTATAAAAACTTCGACATTGTCGAAGTTAGCTTCTTTGATGTTTTCTTGTCCTTTGATGGTCAACTCGAGTTGTTCAAGTTGTGGCTAACAGTATTTAGGCCTGTTCTCATTTTAAAATTCAAAACATTTTGTTGTAATCTTAATTTCAGATTTAATATCGATCCAATTTCTCGAATTTAAATTATTTATCTTTTGCAAGGGAAGTGACCATGGTAATAACCATGCTGTAACCCTGCTGCTTATTTCGCATGGCTGCTTGATACTGTTGTCAATGCTTGACATTCACCAGGTTGACCACCGCCGGAGAATGAACAGCGATTCCTTATGTAATACCTGATATGCCAGTATTTGTATTAGAATCTAAATGATATTTTTTTCGATAGCTCAATGAAGGCCCGATTGATATCCTGGCTATAGGATTTTGTTGGTATTTTCAGGACATCATAGTAGTTCTCTTTGTAGAGTGGTCCATGGCGCATATGGGCAAGCCATACTGAACAAAAGGCGAAGAAATTCGTTCCAAAAGTCGTCAGCTGTACGTCTGCCATACTTGCTGCTAAATAACAAAGGAGTCGTAAAAATACTGACATTATATACTGATGAACTGATTGCCGAAAATTAAAAGAAATGACCATCCATTTCGATGGGAAGGAAACCGTTTAACAGGGTCCACCGAATGTATGTATGTATGTATGTAGTTGTAAAATTTCAAGTACGAAATACGTGGAAATTTTGCTGTCGATTTACCGGTGTCACCACACAGTTTATAAATATACTGATTCAGCCCTGGGCGAGCGACGTTATGCCCTACCCCTTGGTGTTATCGATAAGTAAAAAAAAGAGTTGTTAACAAAACGTTGACGAGAAAGGGTGCGAACGAATAAGCTCCTACGATCGGTGGTAACGAACGGCCATAACGAACGAATTTAACGGCATCGCTTTGCAAACGTCCTTTTATTGTTAATTCTCAATTAGTTAATAAACTTATATTAATTATCTACCTAAACGTACGAGGCATTTCTATTATTCCCGTAAGCCGCACTCCCCGCCGAAGCCTTCCTGACAGCTTTTCTATTTACAATCTTCTACTGGGTAATGTGAATTACAACCGACATTCTCAGAAGTTGGTTTTAGTTGTGACACCGGGTAAGCCGTAAGCCGCACTCCCCGCCGAAGCCTTCCTGACAGCTTTTCTATTTACAATCTTCTACTGCGTAATGTGAACTACAACCGACATTCTCAGAAGTGGGTTTTAGTTGTGACACCGGGTTTTTCGATTTTCCGTGATGGCTCTGGTTCCGACCGTTCCGGATAATCGAGACCCAACTGTATGTACATACATACATATGTAAAACGATAACGGCTCTTCTCAGAAGAAGCAAAGTTGAAAGGGGAAGGCAAACTAACACCGTAAAAAAAATAACACCAAGCACAAGCAAATTAAAAAAGAATCTGCGAGAAAATTGTCATTGGAAAACCCTAGTGTTTGTTAGAAAAAGTCCAAACATTCCAGAGTGCGTCACAAAAGATTAAATCGCTCGATAATTTCTTTTTAACCATCATTATTGTAAGCTCACATCTAAGTATCTCCTCTCTCATATGCGTCATATTGTATTTAAAAAAAAAACAAATTTTTATTAATTTACCAATTAAAAATGGGGTATATAATTAAAGAAAAATATGTGATAAACGGAATTATGGATAGATATGTTTATGTAGATATATTGCGAAATACAATGCTACCATGTGCCAATTGGGGAGTTGTTTAACTTGCCACAACTGAAACTCACGCAGGATGTGCCCACAAGGTGGAATTCCACCATCAAAATGTTTCAACGGCTGTCGATGTTGAAAGAGGCAGTCGTGGCAGCCCTCTCCACACGGACAGACCTTATTTTGCCCCCAGCAAACTGGAGTTTGCTAGAACTTGTACTTCCAATTTTGCAGCCCTTCTATCAATGGATGGCAGATTCAGATAGGTGGAAATAAATGTTTTGTACGCAGAAAGCACCATTCTAAATCCAAGATTAAAAGGACGAGTATTTAAATCATATTAAATACTGACAAAAATGGGCACCGTTGTCGCACGGAATGAAGATGTCCCAGCTGAAGAACTGAAAAAGAAGACGTTTGGAACAAGTACGACAATAAGTTCCAACAAGTAAGCCACCCCACAAACACAATTGCTGCTGGTATTAGAGAAATGGATAAATATTTAGCTGAGGAGTATATATGTATCTCGGAAGGCTGATCCATTGGAATGGTGGAATCAGCGAAAAATGCAATACCCGCATTTATATACATATATATTAAAACGCCTATGCATAGTGGCAACATCTGTGCCATGCGAGCACATATTTTCCAGTGCTGGTGAAACAGTAACCAAAAGACGTTCCCTGTTGAAGCCAACCAACGTGGAAAATCTTATGATTTTACATAATAACATGCAAATTTTAGGTAAGTAATTTCTTTTAAACCATCATTATTGTAAGCTCATATTTAAGTAACTCTTCTCTCATATGCGTCATATTGTATTTAAAAAAAAAAAAAAAAAGTTTTATTAATTTACCAATTAAAAATGGGATATATAATTAAAGAAAAAAACTTCATATAATAACTACAGAAAAATGTCATGCGCAAAAGTAAAGCGCTTCAAAGGCACCCTTTAAAATCCTATCATCCGCGGTTAAAACTGACTAAACTGTTAAGCCAATTTTAATGTTAATATGGTCTGAATTTAAAAACGTTGTGAGTATTGTCGGCAGCGCGTTGCTCTTTTATTTGACAGCTCAGTTCGATGCGGTTGTTCAGATATGTTGCGCAAGGTTTGACTGAGGCTTGAAGGAAGAGTTAAGCAATAGTTTTTCGTTGTGCGTGTTGTAATGAATGTTATTAGGTTAAGTATGAGGAACCTAATAAGTGCGAGTGAAACGAATAGTATACTGAGTGTTGTATTGAGTGTGAGTGAGATAGTGATGTGAGTGCGCAAGCGTGCACTGAAGTTAGGTGTATGCATGATGAAATAACATGGATGGAATATATCGCGGGCTACATACAATGTCATTAAAAAATTGAGAATCAGTGACAAAGTAAAAGAAAATTTGACATTTACATTATTTTTTCGCAGTATACAAATAATAATTTTGAAATTACAAATAATGTAAAGGAAAAATTAATATTATTAATCTTTTTATTTTAAAATTAGAATATATTTTAGAATTAAGTACTTAAACCAAAAAATTGAAATTAAAAATAAAAAACAAAAGTTAATTGGAAACTCCAAATTATTCAAAATAAAACGGGCCGACTAAACTGATTAATACTAATTAATATTATGAGTTAATTCAAACCCCACGGACATGCTAAAGCTGTGTATCCATACTCAAATCAGTTTCTGTCAAACACGTCGAAGATAGAACCATTTCTATTTTCGTCAAACGCGCACTTCAAACACGAAAATTACTGCAAACAACACTATCCACGTTCAAATTTGCTTCAAACGCAACACGTTTGTCATACAAATTTGAGTGTGGATACACAGCTAAAGGGTTAATCCATGATGAAATAACATAAGGTGGTCTCGTCGGAAGCCGACGCTTACCGAAGTATACACTTAACTTCACTGCGCGGCAGTGTAGTCACATCACCATCTCACTCACACTCAATATAACACTCAGTATTCTATTCCTTTCACTCGCACTTATTTCAAGCATACGTTAAGTGTATGTCTCTTGCCGACGGGACCACTTTATGTTATTTCATCATCGCTTGTTTCTGTTAGCGACAACAACCGAAAAAATAAATACACTTCGTGCTCTGCGCAACAGACTTCGTATCTTGGGTGGTCGCATCGGCAGCCGAAGCTTTCCGAAGTGTACATCTAACTTCAGTCACCGTTTGATTGCTGACGAGAATTAATCAAACATCACATCACCATCTCGCTCACACTCAATTCGACACTCATTATACTATGTTTCTTTCACTTGCACTTATTGCAAGCATACATTAAGCGGTGGGAATGGTTTTTTTGCTTAATTTTTTTTTGCGATTTTTTTCACTTAAAAGTTTTTTATTGAAGTCTAAAGTAAAAACTTCAATTTTTCGCGAAAAATGAAGTAAAAAACAACAGTTAGACATCGTGGCATGAGCATAATGATATTTGCATGCTTTTCTTACAACTTCTTTGGCCCTATCTATGATAGATATGTTTATGTAGATAAATTGCGAAATACAATAGTTCAGGAGGCATGGTCGCAAATCCCCTTGAAGCGTTGTCAGGACCTCATTCATTCGATGATCCGCCGATGCGATGTCGGTATTTGAAAAAAAGGCTATACAACAAAGTATTAAACATTATTAAGTAAGAAGAACTAAAAAAATCACTTTTAAATTAAATTAAACAGTTTTTTTTTTTGCCTCCACCACTACTATAATTATGAACAGGCACTTTTTGGTGTATTTCGCAAGTCATTAAAAAATTATAAAAACCAATGGAAAACAAACGGAATCTAATCACTATTCTCATCTTTATATTCCATTCTTTAAAAAATATGAAATAAAAATTTAATTTTTAATGTTTAACATGTCGAAAAATTAATATAAATGTTGTAAGGTGATGCGCTACTATATTTTTTCTAGATTTCAGTGTTGGAAATTTTTATGGATTGTGGTGTTGCCAGTCTATAGTTTAATTTGGCGCGTTGTTTGACTGCCTTGGCAAGGAGAACGTGAAGTCGTGCTGTGGAATTTTTTTCCTTCGCTTAATACTAAATTTATGTAGTTTAAGCGCGTTTTGGGCCCGAGTAGCTTAAGTAAATATTTACCGTTTAAATAAAAAACTATCATAGTGTTGGGTTGCCCATGAGTGAGTGAACAAAAAAGAGTTGTTCACTAAACTGAGCAACTGAACATGTTTCTCTCGAATTGTTCTTTATTGTTCACTTGTTCTTTTTTGCTCACTTGCTCACTATTGTTCACTTGCTCTTTTTGCCCAGCTGTTTTTTAACACTCACATTTGTTGGCTTTGCTCATTTTTGCGTACTGTTAGCTCATTTTTGTCTTCAAACTCACATTTTCGTGTTAGCGCCAAATTTTGTTTCGCTTTTAAAAATACATTATGTCGCTAATCCGGAAACACAGTGAGATTTGGAATCATTTTGGGGACAAAGGGAGTCAACAGGCCGAATGCAAATATTGCAAATGCACCCTTAGCTGGGATTGCAGAGCAATTTGAGTCAGCACCTTAAAAGCAAACACCCTGCAGCTATGAAGCCCGTTGTTCGACAGAGCGAGGAGATAACGGTTGTTGTATAAAATCCTCAACCAAAAATTACTACTTTTGTACATAAACCGTTGTCAGATGCAAAAGCAGCACAAATTGACCGCCAGCTTGTGAAAATGATCGCCAAGAGTCATTACGCTTTAGGATTGGTTGAAGGGCCGGAATTCAAAAAGTTTTTTATGATGTCTCGCACGCTCCACGGTACAAGCTTCCCACAAGAAAGACGTTAACCACCTCTTTAATACCCAAAGTTCATGATGAACATTTGGGACAAATTTTGGACAATTTGCGAATGGCCACTGCGGTGTGTCTAACAACAGATGGTTGGACATCACTCAGCAATAAGAGCTATATTGCAGTGACTGTGCACTACATAAATCAGAATACAACAGTGCTATAATCACACACCATTGCTTGCGAGGCCTTTGAAGAGTCACACACTTCAAAGACACCCTTTTGGGTTTTGTCAAAAAAATTGTTGGCAAGTGGGAGTTACAAAATAAAGTAACGGCTATAGCTTTTGACAATGCCCACAACATTGTTGGTGCTATAAAATTGGGCAATTGGAGACAGGTGAGGTGTTTTGCGCACTTTCTAAGCATCATTGTTCAAAAGGCTTTGGAGAAAATCAGCAGTCTGCGCACGAAAGCAAAAGCTATAGCAGAGTACTTTAACCGTAGCCCATCAGGGCTAAAAAAGTTAAAGGACATGCAAGCTATGTTTAAGTTGCCACAACTGAAACTCACGCAGGATGTGCCCACAAGGTGGAATTCCACCATCAAAATGTTTCAACGGCTGTCGATGTTGAAAGAGGCAGTCGTGGCAGCCTTCTCCACACGGACAGACCTTATTTTGCCCCCAGAAAACTGGAGTTTGCTAGAACTTGTACTTCCAATTTTGCAGCCCTTCTATCAATGGATGGCAGATTCAGATAGGTGGAAATAAATGTTTTGTACGCAGAAAGCACCATTCTAAATCTAAGATTAAAAGGACGAGTATTTAAATCATCAAAAAAATACTGACGAAAATGGGCACCGTTGTCGCACGGAATGAAGATGTCCCAGCTAAAGAATTGGGTTCAACTGAAGAAGAAGACGTCTGGAACGAATACGACAATAAGTTCCAACAAGTAAGCCACCCCACAAATACATTTGCCGCTGGTATTAGAGAAATGGATAAATATTTAGCTGAGGAGTATATATGTATCTCGGAAGGCTGATCCATTGGAATGGTGGAGTCAGCGAAAAAAGCAATACCCGCATTTACACACATACATATATATTAAAACGCCTATGCATAGTGGCAACATCTGTGCCATGCGAGCGCATATTTTCCAGTGCTAGTGAAACAGTAAGCAAAAGACGTTCCCTATTGAAGCCAACCAAGGTGGAAAATCTTATGATTTTACATAATATCATGCAAATTTTAGGTAAGAAATTTTTTTTAAACCATCATTATTGTAAGCTCATATCTAAGTAACTCTTCTCTCATATGCGTCATATTGTATTTAAAAAAAAAAAGTTTTATTAATTTACCAATTAAAAATGGGATATATAATTAAAGAAAAAAACTTCATATAATAACTACAGGAAGATGTCATGCGCAAAAGTAAAGTGCTTCAAAGACACCCTTTAAAATCCTATCATCCTCGGTTAAATCGGCTAAGACTGACTAAACTATTAAACTGTTCCAATTGTCATTGGAAAACCCTAATGTTTGTTAGAAAAAGTAATTTTTTAAAAGAAGTAATACGTATTTTTTAACTATGGGCCGAGGAGAGCACTGCAGTCAGTGAAAAAAGTACCAAAAAGTGTGTGAAGATGGCAAAATGTTTACCAAATTTATAAGTTGTGCAAAGAAATTGGTTCCAAAAGTCGACAGCTGTACGTCTGACATACCTGCTGCTAAATAACAAAGGAGTCGTAAAAATACTGACATTATATACTGATGAACTGATTGCCGAAAATTAAAAGAAATGACCATCCATTTCGATGGGAAGGAAACCGTTTAACAGGGTCCACCGAATGTATGTATGTATGTATGTAGTTGTAAAATTTCAAGTACGAAATACGTGGAAATTTTGCTGTCGATTTACCGGTGTCACCACACAGTTTATAAATATACTGATTCAGCCCTGGGCGAGCGACGTTATGCCCTACCCCTTGGTGTTATCGATAAGTAAAACCAGAGGGCCGGGGCTAACTTCGACCGCGTCAAAGTTTGTATACCCTTGCAAGTTTGTTAGTAACTCTTTTATCTAAACTAACTGTTTTATCTAAAAAGGGTAATGTTTGCGAAAGAACGGCCTTCAATCTTAGCATAGGATATAACGAACTTTCTGATGAAAGTCACTGTTTTCCACCGATCCTTCCTATGGGAGCTATATGATATAGTTACCCGATCTTTACCAAATTCGGCACAGTCATTAACAGATATATTAAACTAACAAATGTTAAATTTGCAATCGCATCAAAAGTAACGAAGTTATTGACAAAAGTCACTGTTTTTGACCGATCGTTCCTATGGGAGCTATATGATATAGTCACCCGCTCTTGATCAAATTTGGCACAGTGGTTTATAGTTACAATAAACTTACTTATATTAAATTTCACGACAATAGCTTAAAAAGTAACGAAGTTATTGAGAAAAGTCACTGTTCGTGACTTTGCCGTTTGTATGGGAGCTATATGATATAGTCACCCGATCTTGATCAAATTTGGCACAATTATTAATAAGAACACAAAACTGACCAATACCAACTTGTATGGCAATTGTTGATAAAATAATGAAGTTATTGAGAAAAGTCACTGTTCGTGACTTTATCGTTTGTATGGGAGCTATATGATATAGTGGTCCGATCCGACTGAATCCGAGATATACAAACCCTGCAGTATATACAAGCCTACGTGCAAAATTTCAGCTCTGTAGCTCTTACGGTCTAGGAGGAGTTCGCATCGATCCAGACGGACGGACGGACGGACGGACATGGTTATTTGAACTCGTCTCGTCGTGCTGATCAAGAATATATATACTTTATATGGTCGGAGATGCTTCCTTCTATGCGTTGCACACTTCTGACCCAAATTAATATACCCTTTTTGCAAGGGTATAAAAAGAGTTGTTAACAAAGCGTTGACGAGAAAGGGTGCGAACGAATAAGCTCCTACGATCGGTGGTAACGAACGGCCATCACGAACGAATTTAACGGCATCGCTTTGCAAACGTCCTTTTATTGTTAATTCTCAATTAGTTAATAAACTTATATTAATTATCTACCTAAACGTACGAGGCATTTCTATTATTCCCGTAAGCCGCACTCCCCGCCGAAGCCTTCCTGACAGCTTTTCTATTTACAATCTTCTACTGGGTAATGTGAATTACAACCGACATTCTCAGAAGTTGGTTTTAGTTGTGACACCGGGTAAGCCGTAAGCCGCACTCCCCGCCGAAGCCTTCCTGACAGCTTTTCTATTTACAATCTTCTACTGCGTAATGTGAACTACAACCGACATTCTCAGAAGTGGGTTTTAGTTGTGACACCGGGTTTGTCGATTTTCCGTGATGGCTCTGGTTCCGACCGTTCCGGATAATCGAGACCCAACTGTATGTACATACATACATATGTAAAACGATAACGGCTCTTCTCAGAAGAAGCAAAGTTGAAAGGGGAAGGCAAACTAACACCGTAAAAAAAATAACACCAAGCACAAGCAAATTAAAAAATAATCTGCGAGAAAATTGTCATTGGAAAACCCTAGTGTTTGTTAGAAAAAGTCCAAACATTCCAGAGTGCGTCACAAAAGATTAAATCGCTCGATAATTTCTTTTTAACCATCATTATTGTAAGCTCACATCTAAGTATCTCCTCTCTCATATGCGTCATATTGTATTTAAAAAAAAAACAAATTTTTATTAATTTACCAATTAAAAATGGGGTATATAATTAAAGAAAAATATGTGATAAACGGAATTATGGATAGATATGTTTATGTAGATATATTGCGAAATACAATGCTACCATGTGCCAATTGGGGAGTTGTTTAACTTGCCACAACTGAAACTCACGCAGGATGTGCCCACAAGGTGGAATTCCACCATCAAAATGTTTCAACGGCTGTCGATGTTGAAAGAGGCAGTCGTGGCAGCCCTCTCCACACGGACAGACCTTATTTTGCCCCCAGCAAACTGGAGTTTGCTAGAACTTGTACTTCCAATTTTGCAGCCCTTCTATCAATGGATGGCAGATTCAGATAGGTGGAAATAAATGTTTTGTACGCAGAAAGCACCATTCTAAATCCAAGATTAAAAGGACGAGTATTTAAATCATATTAAATACTGACAAAAATGGGCACCGTTGTCGCACGGAATGAAGATGTCCCAGCTGAAGAACTGAAAAAGAAGACGTTTGGAACAAGTACGACAATAAGTTCCAACAAGTAAGCCACCCCACAAACACAATTGCTGCTGGTATTAGAGAAATGGATAAATATTTAGCTGAGGAGTATATATGTATCTCGGAAGGCTGATCCATTGGAATGGTGGAATCAGCGAAAAATGCAATACCCGCATTTATATACATATATATTAAAACGCCTATGCATAGTGGCAACATCTGTGCCATGCGAGCACATATTTTCCAGTGCTGGTGAAACAGTAACCAAAAGACGTTCCCTGTTGAAGCCAACCAACGTGGAAAATCTTATGATTTTACATAATAACATGCAAATTTTAGGTAAGTAATTTCTTTTAAACCATCATTATTGTAAGCTCATATTTAAGTAACTCTTCTCTCATATGCGTCATATTGTATTTAAAAAAAAAAAAAAAGTTTTATTAATTTACCAATTAAAAATGGGATATATAATTAAAGAAAAAAACTTCATATAATAACTACAGAAAAATGTCATGCGCAAAAGTAAAGCGCTTCAAAGGCACCCTTTAAAATCCTATCATCCGCGGTTAAATCGGTTAAAACTGACTAAACTGTTAAGCCAATTTTAATGTTAATATGGTCTGAATTTAAAAACGTTGTGAGTATTGTCGGCAGCGCGTTGCTCTTTTATTTGACAGCTCAGTTCGATGCGGTTGTTCAGATATGTTGCGCAAGGTTTGACTGAGGCTTGAAGGAAGAGTTAAGCAATAGTTTTTCGTTGTGCGTGTTGTAATGAATGTTATTAGGTTAAGTATGAGGAACCTAATAAGTGCGAGTGAAACGAATAGTATACTGAGTGTTGTATTGAGTGTGAGTGAGATAGTGATGTGAGTGCGCAAGCGTGCACTGAAGTTAGGTGTATGCATGATGAAATAACATGGATGGAATATATCGCGGGCTACATATGTCATTAAAAAATTGAGAATCAGTGACAAAGTAAAAGAAAATTTGACATTTACATTATTTTTTCGCAGTATACAAATAATAATTTTGAAATTACAAATAATGTAAAGGAAAAATTAATATTATTAATCTTTTTATTTTAAAATTAGAATATATTTTAGAATTAAGTACTTAAACCAAAAAATTGAAATTAAAAATAAAAAACAAAAGTTAATTGGAAACTCCAAATTATTCAAAATAAAACGGGCCGACTAAACTGATTAATACTAATTAATATTATGAGTTAATTCAAACCCCACGGACATGCTAAAGCTGTGTATCCATACTCAAATCAGTTTCTGTCAAACACGTCGAAGATAGAACCATTTCTATTTTCGTCAAACGCGCACTTCAAACACGAAAATTACTGCAAACAACACTATCCACGTTCAAATTTGCTTCAAACGCAACACGTTTGTCATACAAATTTGAGTGTGGATACACAGCTAAAGGGTTAATCCATGATGAAATAACATAAGGTGGTCTCGTCGGAAGCCGACGCTTACCGAAGTATACACTTAACTTCACTGCGCGGCAGTGTAGTCACATCACCATCTCACTCACACTCAATATAACACTCAGTATTCTATTCCTTTCACTCGCACTTATTTCAAGCATACGTTAAGTGTATGTCTCTTGCCGACGGGACCACTTTATGTTATTTCATCATCGCTTGTTTCTGTTAGCGACAACAACCGAAAAAATAAATACACTTCGTGCTCTGCGCAACAGACTTCGTATCTTGGGTGGTCGCATCGGCAGCCGAAGCTTTCCGAAGTGTACATCTAACTTCAGTCACCGTTTGATTGCTGACGAGAATTAATCAAACATCACATCACCATCTCGCTCACACTCAATTCGACACTCATTATACTATGTTTCTTTCACTTGCACTTATTGCAAGCATACATTAAGCGGTGGGAATGGTTTTTTTTGCTTAATTTTTTTTTGCGATTTTTTTCACTTAAAAGTTTTTTATTGAAGTCTAAAGTAAAAACTTCAATTTTTCGCGAAAAATGAAGTAAAAAACAACAGTTAGACATCGTGGCATGAGCATAATGATATTTGCATGCTTTTCTTACAACTTCTTTGGCCCTATCTATGATAGATATGTTTATGTAGATAAATTGCGAAATACAATAGTTCAGGAGGCATGGTCGCAAATCCCCTTGAAGCGTTGTCAGGACCTCATTCATTCGATGATCCGCCGATGCGATGTCGGTATTTGAAAAAAAGGCTATACAACAAAGTATTAAACATTATTAAGTAAGAAGAACTAAAAAAATCACTTTTAAATTAAATTAAACAGTTTTTTTTTTTTGCCTCCACCACTACTATAATTATGAACAGGCACTTTTTGGTGTATTTCGCAAGTCATTAAAAAATTATAAAAACCAATGGAAAACAAACGGAATCTAATCACTATTCTCATCTTTATATTCCATTCTTTGAAAAATATGAAATAAAAATTTAATTTTTAATGTTTAACATGTCGAAAAATTAATATAAATGTTGTAAGGTGATACGCTACTATATTTTTTAACACAGCTGTATATTGGGTTGTTATTATAGCTCGCAAATAAGTGCGGTCGCAGAATCAGTGTGCTTTACTGAGAACAGGATGAAATAGCATAAGTTTCAAGAATGTTGTGTGCAAATTTGAAGTAAATCGTAAAAAATCAGACATTTTCCTCAAAACGACTTTTTCAAAGTCTGTGTTCGCTGTCATTTAAAAACTACTTGACCGATAATTTCCGGCCAAGATACAGTGAACACCGCAAGTTGATTTTTTTCTGCCACGTTCTGGGAAAAGCTCTGTAACCGTCTGGTTTTCCAAAAATTTTCTCATAAAAATTTTTAAAATATTGTTAAAAGTATACTAAATAATGTACAAAAGGTTCCAAAAAATTTTCACAAAAAAAGTGTTTTTTTTTTTTTTGCACAAAAAAAACCATTCCCACCCCTTAATGTATGCTTGCAATAAGTGCAAGTGAAAGAAACATAGTATAATGAGTGTGATGTGATGTTTGATTAATTCTCGTCAGCAATCAAACGGTGACTGAAGTTAGATGTACACTTCGGAAAGCTTCGGCTGCCGATGCGACCACCCAAGATACGAAGTCTGTTGCGCAGAGCACGAAGTGTATTTATTTTTTCGGTTGTTGTCGCTAACAGAAACAAGCGATGATGAAATAACATAAAGTGGTCCCGTCGGCAAGAGACATACACTTAACGTATGCTTGAAATAAGTGCGAGTGAAAGGAATAGAATACTGAGTGTTATATTGAGTGTGAGTGAGATGGTGATGTGACTACACTGCCGCGCAGTGAAGTTAAGTGTATACTTCGGTAAGCGTCGGCTTCCGACGAGACCACCTTATGTTATTTCATCATGGATTAACCCTTTAGCTGTGTATCCACACTCAAATTTGTATGACAAACGTGTTGCGTTTGAAGCAAATTTGAACGTGGATAGTGTTGTTTGCAGTAATTTTCGTGTTTGAAGTGCGCGTTTGACGAAAATAGAAATGGTTCTATCTTCGACGTGTTTGACAGAAACTGATTTGAGTATGGATACACAGCTTTAGCATGTCCGTGGGGTTTGAATTAACTCATAATATTAATTAGTATTAATCAGTTTAGTCGGCCCGTTTTATTTTGAATAATTTGGAGTTTCCAATTAACTTTTGTTTTTTATTTTTAATTTCAATTTTTTGGTTTAAGTACTTAATTCTAAAATATATTCTAATTTTAAAATAAAAAGATTAATAATATTAATTTTTCCTTTACATTATTTGTAATTTCAAAATTATTATTTGTATACTGCGAAAAAATAATGTAAATGTCAAATTTTCTTTTACTTTGTCACTGATTCTCAATTTTTTAATGACATATGTAGCCCGCGATATATTCCATCCATGTTATTTCATCATGCATACACCTAACTTCAGTGCACGCTTGCGCACTCACATCACTATCTCACTCACACTCAATACAACACTCAGTATACTATTCGTTTCACTCGCACTTATTAGGTTCCTCATACTTAACCTAATAACATTCATTACAACACGCACAACGAAAAACTATTGCTTAACTCTTCCTTCAAGCCTCAGTCAAACCTTGCGCAACATATCTGAACAACCGCATCGAACTGAGCTGTCAAATAAAAGAGCAACGCGCTGCCGACAATACTCACAACGTTTTTAAATTCAGACCATATTAACATTAAAATTGGCTTAACAGTTTAGTCAGTTTTAACCGATTTAACCGCGGATGATAGGATTTTAAAGGGTGCCTTTGAAGCGCTTTACTTTTGCGCATGACATTTTTCTGTAGTTATTATATGAAGTTTTTTTCTTTAATTATATATCCCATTTTTAATTGGTAAATTAATAAAACTTTTTTTTTTTTTTAAATACAATATGACGCATATGAGAGAAGAGTTACTTAAATATGAGCTTACAATAATGATGGTTTAAAAGAAATTACTTACCTAAAATTTGCATGTTATTATGTAAAATCATAAGATTTTCCACGTTGGTTGGCTTCAACAGGGAACGTCTTTTGGTTACTGTTTCACCAGCACTGGAAAATATGTGCTCGCATGGCACAGATGTTGCCACTATGCATAGGCGTTTTAATATATATGTATATAAATGCGGGTATTGCATTTTTCGCTGATTCCACCATTCCAATGGATCAGCCTTCCGAGATACATATATACTCCTCAGCTAAATATTTATCCATTTCTCTAATACCAGCAGCAATTGTGTTTGTGGGGTGGCTTACTTGTTGGAACTTATTGTCGTACTTGTTCCAAACGTCTTCTTTTTCAGTTCTTCAGCTGGGACATCTTCATTCCGTGCGACAACGGTGCCCATTTTTGTCAGTATTTTTTTGATGATTTAAATACTCGTCCTTTTGATCTTGGATTTAGAATGGTGCTTTCTGCGTACAAAACATTTATTTCCACCTATCTGAATCTGCCATCCATTGATAGAAGGGCTGCAAAATTGGAAGTACAAGTTCTAGCAAACTCCAGTTTTCTGGGGGCAAAATAAGGTCTGTCCGTGTGGAGAAGGCTGCCACGACTGCCTCTTTCAACATCGACAGCCGTTGAAACATTTTGATGGTGGAATTCCACCTTGTGGGCACATCCTGCGTGAGTTTCAGTTGTGGCAACTTAAACATAGCTTGCATGTCCTTTAACTTTTTAGCCCTGATGGGCTACGGTTAAAGTACTCTGCTATAGCTTTTGCTTTCGTGCGCAGACTGCTGATTTTCTCCAAAGCCTTTTGAACAATGATGCTTAGAAAGTGCGCAAAACACCTCATCTGTCTCCAATTGCCCAATTTTATAGCACCAACAATGTTGTGGGCATTGTCAAAAGCTATAGCCGTTACTTTATTTTGTAACTCCCACTTGCCAACAATTTTTTTGACAAAACCCAAAAGGGTGTCTTTGAAGTGTGTGACTCTTCAAAGGCCTCGCAAGCAATGGTGTGTGATTATAGCACTGTTGTATTCTGATTTATGTAGTGCACAGTCACTGCAATATAGCTCTTATTGCTGAGTGATGTCCAACCATCTGTTGTTAGACACACCGCAGTGGCCATTCGCAAATTGTCCAAAATTTGTCCCAAATGTTCATCATGAACTTTGGGTATTAAAGAGGTGGTTAACGTCTTTCTTGTGGGAAGCTTGTACCGTGGAGCGTGCGAGACATCATAAAAAACTTTTTGAATTCCGGCCCTTCAACCAATCCTAAAGCGTAATGACTCTTGGCGATCATTTTCACAAGCTGGCGGTCAATTTGTGCTGCTTTTGCATCTGACAACGGTTTATGTACAAAAGTAGTAATTTTTGGTTGAGGATTTTATACAACAACCGTTATCTCCTCGCTCTGTCGAACAACGGGCTTCATAGCTGCAGGGTGTTTGCTTTTAAGGTGCTGACTCAAATTGCTCTGCAATCCCAGCTAAGGGTGCATTTGCAATATTTGCATTCGGCCTGTTGACTCCCTTTGTCCCCAAAATGATTCCAAATCTCACTGTGTTTCCGGATTAGCGACATAATGTATTTTTAAAAGCGAAACAAAATTTGGCGCTAACACGAAAATGTGAGTTTGAAGACAAAAATGAGCTAACAGTACGCAAAAATGAGCAAAGCCAACAAATGTGAGTGTTAAAAAACAGCTGGGCAAAAAGAGCAAGTGAACAATAGTGAGCAAGTGAGCAAAAAAGAACAAGTGAGCAATAAAGAACAATTCGAGAGAAACATGTTCAGTTGCTCAGTTTAGTGAACAACTCTTTTTTGTTCACTCACTCATGGGCAACCCAACACTATGATAGTTTTTTATTTAAACGGTAAATATTTACTTAAGCTACTCGGGCCCAAAACGCGCTTAAACTACATAAATTTAGTATTAAGCGAAGGAAAAAAATTCCACAGCACGACTTCACGTTCTCCTTGCCAAGGCAGTCAAACAACGCGCCAAATTAAACTATATACTGGCAACACCATAATCCATAAAAATTGCCAACACTGAAATCTAGCCTTCCACTTTTCAGCACTGAAAATTCGAGTAGCTTAAAATTACAAAAACCTATTAACGGTTGATCACAACCCATCAAAGCTAAAATGTTATTAATTTTAATTACATTAATGCAGAGGTTTCTTTTATGCCTTGCCAAAACAAAAAAAAAAATAAATGCATATTACTTCCAAATTTCGTTTGTATTAGTTTTTATACTTTATTGAATGGTTGACATTTCGATATTTTATATTCGATATTCCGATATTCGAATTTTTATGTATTTCAACGCTAAACTTAAACTTTCCTTATTTCTGACATCATTATAATAATTATTCGAAATGTTATTAGTTTTTACTAATCATATTTTAAAATAAACGATATGGAATGAGACTAAACAGAATATATACATAGAAGACAAATCTTATAGACCAATAATAAAAGCCAAAGAGCATTCTTAAATGATATCGAAAATAAAAACAATTAACGTAGAGAATGAAGAAGTAAAGAGATTGAGAAAATAGTGGAAATCAAATAAAGATTTCAGAATTATTATGTATTTGAAAAGCTTTCTTCTCTAAAATCTCTTAATCTGTTACAATCTTGTCTTCGTGTTGACAACAATTGTTAGTTACTTATCATAATTCACCTTGTTGATGACGACTATGCCTCGTCTTGATAATGTAATTATCTAATAAACACATATTCACCGTTACTTTCCGATACGTAGCCAAACACCAAAATGCGGCACCCGCTTGCTGTATACCCCCTCGTTAGATTCAACCCTTTGTCTATCATCTCGCTTGGTGGACAACTGCCTGGTCCGATTAGTTGTTGTAGATAAGGTGCTGTCGCACTACTTATCGTATTCTTGCAATGATTACTCAAAAACCCAGGGCGCACTTGCTCCACGTTGTTGTTGCAGCAGCAATTGTTTCCCACTCTCTCCCTCTATGTGTGTGCGTGTGTGTTGCTTCTCTATTTTTAGTGAGCCACAAGAGCTTTTGTTTTTACCCTATTCATACATATACATTTGTGTGTGGAAAGGTATGGGGGTGCGCCGGGTTCTTGCCTAGACAGATCGGACCTCCATCATATGTAGGCATTTTAGTTCGTACTCTTATCGTAACTTGTGTGGCTTCGAATGTACCTAGTTGAGGAAAAATTCAATGTTGGATTTTGTTACCTCTGGTATTCGAGCCAATAAGTTCGGCCACGAATTCGCATTTTATCTTTTGAATTTTTTTATTATTATTATTATTTTTTTTTTTTTTATGTTTTTTTATTATTATTTTTGAATTTTTATTTGCAACTGCAGAGGTCATCAGTAAACATTTCATCATTGGCTTTAGTTCACTGATAGCAGCCCAAAAAATATGAAAAAAAACCCCAAAATGTTTGATAGTCACAATGGTATGACTAAGCAAACGGGAGGGACTAAAAAATAATTTGACCTAATTAACATTGAATTTAGAAAGGAATTTTCTAGAATTTTCATTTGATCTCATCACTAGAAGCCTATATATCTACATGTAGTTCATATGAAATCGTAGACATTTTATTTACTCTCTAAAAGTTAAAAAAATGTATAATTTGTTGTCAAGGGAGGGAAATGTAAAGAGAAAACTATCTCTCCCATTCATTTACATAATTCAAGATCATTAAGAAAACTAATTTTTATTTTTTTTTGCCAGTCTCGATTTGAACCCATAATTCTGTTTCCTTAGTCTGCCCATACAAGAGTTTTAACCACTAGGCCAAAGGCAGAAAGATAAGGCTTACTATGAGATATCTATTTCAATGTTTTATTGTATTTTGTGTTGAACAAAAAAAAAAAAAATTTCTTCTTTTGGCCTGAAACTGGAAATAACATTTGGCCAAGTCGACAGTAAGATACTCTCCAATATATTCTTAATTAAACGCTAGCAAAATGGAAATTTCCCAATTGAAATTTTGTTAAATTAACCAAAATAGGAACAATGCAAAATATATAGAAATTGGCTAGAACTATGGCAAAAACTTGCATTAATTTGCATATTGTGAAAAATGTGGCAATGGATTAGAGTGGTCTCGAAACTACACCTCTTAGTGTTATGTTCGAGGAGCCTGGCCAAACTGCACATTTCGATTTGATGGCAAATTGCATTTTCATTTTTCTGTTTTGTTTTTGGCTCAATCGCCCCAAGCACTTGTTCATCCGTTAGCTAACGAGACCATTCCAAACACGATAACGATCAGAATAATTGCACATATCAAGCTTGACATAGCCGTCAGCGTCAAATGCGATCAGCGCCCTTAAAAAATTTTGGGGGCGTAACTGCATTGCAGTGACTAATCAGTGGGCTTATCTTTTCACTGCACTGAAAGCTCGTTTGGACTAATGCTAGATGAGCTGAGGTAAGGTAAGGTAAGGGGTAGGCCCAAAACCCATAGCAATCTTTGTAATTGGAAAAAAAAAACTAAACCTTATTAAAACATTCCAGAACTATCATGCGGCTTTGCTAGTTCATCCTCACGCTGCAAACGATTGCCATAGGTGCGTGCCACCAGATCCCAAACATCCATGAAACGATCCACACACTGGGAAATGCAACGTTGCTCCGATGCATTTAGCGAGGTGCCCGGGTGGGCGATGCATGCCTTAAAGCACTTTCCAGTCATCTTGGAGAGCTGACCCTGGGCATTGGCCAAAGCCATTTGCTGCTTCATTTGAGTTATTATCTCTTCATTGCTTACATCAGCCATCGTACAAGCAGAAACCGTTGAAAACTTCTAAAAAACAACCAAATTGAATATATTTTTTAAATTCTTACTTAAAAGAGAAATTGGTTTTTATACATATATGGAAGCAAATTTAACTTAACAAATAAGTTGACATCAAATTTAAAGGCCATCTACGATGAGTAAAATAATCAAAATAAACCAAAATAATAGATGGCTTGTCCAAATATTCAACGGAAAATATCCTTATACAATTTTTTTTCGCAAAGAAAGTATATTGACTTGACCATGTTCTAAAGGACATTTTGTTGAGGGTTTCGAAGAAAAAATGGGCGCGAAAGAAGAAAAAAAACTTCAAAATTATATAAAATTCTTTCCTTCGCAAGGGTTTTCTGACAAAATAATTAGAAATTGCTGCCTTTGCCAGCTTTTAATAATAACGATATAATTTTTCTTTAACGTTTTATTCAGTGTTTTTCAGAGAAAACTCTTAATTAAAATTTCCATTGGTCTTTTATTTTTGTTGACTTTTTACAATATACAAAGGCTGGTCCTTTTCCTTATCTTTAAGCTTTATTTATACAAGAACATTTTTATATTAAAAAAATGAAACACCTTTTTCAGAAAGCGTATCACATCAGAGCTAACAATGTTGGAAATATCCATGAAACAAAAAATGCATCTTGGGAAATAGTTGGGGACTTTTGCATACATATGTTATAGTCACCAAAATATTCCTGCGCTTGTTTGAACTTCGAGATCCTAAAAACTTTAAAAGAGAGAGAATATTACCAAATGTTATATGTTTATTTTTGGCCCCGTTAACTGGCAAAAATAACAAATTGCAGAGACTGTAAATAAGAGCGAGTCAGAGATAGCCTGTGTATTTGCAATAATAACTGGGCTATCATTTCTAAACATATCAAGTACATATATAAGAGAGAACTGCAATGAGTAATAAATTTTAAGATGCACTCAATTTTTGAGTTTAATTTTGTTCGATGCGGTTTTTCGTATTGAGTGATTGAACTGTATCGGGTTGAATCGAACGCTCACAAAAGTCTTGATTGTACTGTATTCTGTATGACCGCATATTTTCCTTCATCTTGATTGAGAGGAACGAATCTTTTGCTTCGGCAAATGGGGGGGGGACCGAAGATTTTTGTTTGGTGCGAAGGAGTTGTCGTCTGTTTGCTCACAATCACACTTTTCGATTGTGTCTGTTTGAGTGGCTTGTGCCAACTTATCGAACTTTTGTCATCACCAGAACAAAAAATTATAAATTTTATAAGTTCTTGGAAAAAATGG
Source organism: Drosophila paulistorum (assembly GCA_018152135.1). NCBI lineage: Eukaryota > Metazoa > Arthropoda > Insecta > Diptera > Drosophilidae > Drosophila > Drosophila paulistorum. The sequence goes on along the minus strand of JAECXG010000606.1, from coordinate 6,423,706 downwards.
ATGAGAATAATTCAAAATTTATAGCAGAGCAAATTGAAAATCGTACCTTTACCTTCTCCAGCAAACGGAAAGGACGCAGTGCGATTTGGTCGATATTGTCATGAAACATAATATTGCCAAATTTCGAATCTTGCGGCACATAGTTAAACTTATTTTAATTATAATTAATAAATTATATAACTTTTAAGCACATTGTTTTTTAATACAATGCATTTCGAAACCGTGAAGGGGGAGTGCGGTACACAGTCATGTCGCAATTCATATCGATTTTGAATGTCAAACGCTACTCAAATCAAGTGCAAGAAATTCGAAGTTAGTTCGGGTTTATTCATTTGTCTTGAATCGTATTTTACGAACGATCAATTCGGATGAGCGTTCATGCTACAACAATCAAGGTTGCGACTTGTTCGAGAAGCTAATACCATAGCAATTGATTCAAACCAATTGGTTACGATACCCTGAATTAGAGGTCTGCATGGGTTTTTGGCTGGGTTTTTGCCGGGTACTTGCGGGTACGGTTACCCGTTTCGCTCAACCCGAAAAAATTAGAAAATAAGGCAATGAAACTTGTTGCGAAATTACACTACACTGATTCACATCTTTTAGTATTCTCCAAACCCACAACCGCCCGCACACCACCCTAAACGGGTAACCCTTGGGTTTCGGGTTAGTCGGGTACCCGTGCCCATCTCTACCCTGAATGATTTTTTCGTTTTAAGTGAGTGAACGGAGTAAACATGTTGTAACATACGTAGGTATTAAGCGGAATGATTGGATTTTTTGAGGTTTGATTGATATATATAATTGTCATTAAATTTTCCACTCCTTATTTTAAATTTCAGTAACTAATTTCATCAAGATCTGGTGATAATATCATATGGTTCCCGTAGAAACTATCAGATAAATTTTGGATAATTAAGAGATGTATAGTATTTCGGCTAAATTAAATCAATATTGGATAACTAAATACAAGAAAATTTCAGGGGTTGTATATCTCGGATTCAGCCGGATCGGACCACTATATCATATATGTAGCTCCCATACAAACGGCAGTCACGAACAGTGACTTTTCTCAATAACTTCGGTTTTTTCTCAGCTATATTGGTCAATCTATTAAACCTATAAACCACTGTGCCAAATTTGATCAAGATCAGGTGACTATATCATAAAGCTCCCATAGGAACGATCGGTCAAAAACAGTGACTTTTGTCAATAACTTCGTTACTTTTGATGCGATTGTTTTGAAAATAAATATTTGTCAGTTTAATATATCTGTGAATGCCTGTGCCGAATTTGATAAGGATCGGGTGACTATATCATATAGCTCCCATAGGAACGATGGGTGGAAAACAGTGACTTTGATCAATTTCTTCGTTATTTCCTATGCTAAGATTGTAGGCCGTTCTTTCGGGATCATTACTCTTCTTAGATAAAACGTTTTTCCACTTTGACGGCTATAAGTGAGGAAAGATTACCAAACAATTTGCAAGGGTATACAGACTTCGGCGCGGTCGAAGTTAGCCCCGGCCCTTTGGTTTACCTATTTAATAATAAGATTTTGGGCTTAGCAATATGAAGTTGAAAAACAAAATCTAATACTCAAAATCAAATCTTAGTTTTTAAATGCTAGAAACGTGCTTGTCGTCCACAATACGCTTTTCTCTTGTATTGTTTCAATTTAAGAACATTTTAAGTAGAGTTCAAATTAATAGAACATCTTTACCATATTTAACCATCAGCAAACCCGAATGTCTCCAAAAAAGAATGTCAAGTGTAAGTACTTAAGAAATTACTTTATAGTAGTCAATAGAATAGAATCAAAATTGATATAGATTACATATGGATTAATCACTCTGCGATCTAAATGTTATATGACTCATATAGAAAGTTGTATTATTTTTGCAACACTTTTTATTTGTTAGAAAAATAAAAGGATAGGTACCCAAAATTATTGTTATTAGACATTGTAATTTTCTTATTTTTTTTTTTTTTTTGTAAAACATGTTTTTTTTTTTTGTAATTAATCTTAGATTAACATACACACACGTACACACATGCACATACATTTATATATAAGACATATACATATAATATATTCAATATTCATTGATATAAAAATAGAATCTTGTTCATAGCAATATTTCATTGAATTCTTAGAATCTAAAGTACATTTTGTAATTTGTAAAGACACTTTTCGTTTTAGTTTTCTTCTGTTTTTAGTATTTCTGTTCTCATTGATAGTTATTATTTGATTTGCATAGGTAAAGAGAAAGAGTTGAGTGTAAGAGTCAATTCAAAGTTGAGTATTTCAATGAATACCAAAATTGTTCCTTTCAAATACATATGTTTGCATTCACGTAATATAAGTAGTTTATATATTCATACTTTCAATGTGCGTTCCGTATATATATATATATATGTTGTGGTTTTTCTTTTATTTTTTGGTTTTTTGTTTTTTAATTTAAAACGAATTCAAGCACTTTGACCCCAGCTAATAATTTCATTCAAAATTCAATGAGATAACACATACACAATTTACAACATTTAAATCCCCATAATGAATGAATTTTGTATAATTTATAGATGTTTGTAGAATCACTTTTACATTAACATAAATATATAACATAAATAAATAATAGTAAGCAATAAATGCTTGTAAATTGCAGCCTATTAATATTGTTTTTGCCAAAATCTGAAATATTTTATACCAGATTCAAAACACATTTATGTATTTAGTACTCATATTCAATTGGTTATCTAAATATCTATTGTTGTATGCAGTTTAAATATGTTTTTGTGTGTGTGTGTGTGTGTGTGAGTTGTGTGTAGAGAGAAAATATAACTCTGGGAATGCACTCGAGAACACCTTTTAGGAAGGATCTTCACATTGTTATAATACTGTATTAAACTGAGTACGAAATATCGTTAAACGAAGAGTAGAAGACATATTTCTTTGATTGATGTGCAAAAGACACTAAATAATGTTTTTGTTGTTTTCAATAATTAATATTTATGGTTTATTTAAAAGCCAATAACTGTTATTATTGCATATATATGTAGTTTCGAGTAAAAAAGACTCCTCTAAAACGCATTCAAAATTTTGTGCGCCAAACAGAGAAAAAAAAAATTAAATAATAATAATAATAATATTGCATATGAATGAAACGACGAAATGTATATAGTATTTACAATATGAATAGCTACAATAATTTTCTATCAGGTGCGTGAGGGGGGGGATGTGGTTTAGGATTTAGGAAGGGTGTCAATTAAATTTGAAGTATACATAGATGCAAGTAATAAATATCATATGCATATATCTATATCTATCTATATATATACATACCTATAAGATTTATATATATATGTCCATATAGAAATATGCATATGTGGAATGTACAATCACTTTTAAAATAAGTAAGTATTATTGCGTTGAGACGACAACAGGCACAAAGATATTATAATAAGTTGTTCTTTTCTTTTGGGTGAGGAAGGGGGAGGAGATGTTATTATATATTTCTATAGCTAGACCTAGGCCACATTGTTAGTTTTAGTTTCTGGCCACCGATCCTAGACGATGCCAATCGCAAAGCTCCTGACGTAAATCATGTTTCGATAGATCCAATTCAAAGCCTCCAAGAAGTTCATTCTCTTGCAGTGTATCATGCGACCAGACGGTGACTTGTAGACGTCGCTCCTGAATAATATTCAATGGCATGCGATATTCAAGCTAAATCAAAAAAAAAAAAAAGAATACACATTAAAAGTTTTCAATAGTTTCATTGGATCTGGAAGTTATCTTAACTATGCTTACCGTTTCCATAAAACTGGGTACACAAGTTTTGCGCACAACTTTGGTCTTGCGTTTGGTTTCTTTTTTGGGATCCGGTTTCAGGTAGCACTTGACATAGGTGTTTGGCTCCTGACCACCCTGTAGCATGGGCAGCCCTTTGGCGTGGTGTATCTAAACAAAATAAGAAATGCCATACAAATAATATTCAATACATTTCTCGTTTTACTCACCATCACAGTAAGTACGCCGCGCTGATATTGCAGCGATAAACGTATTTGGCCAATTTCATTGGGATTATCGCGTGATGGTTGACGTTTGACCTCTGCCAAAATAAAATGCATACCATTTAATTCCATTCAGTTTGTGTGTGTGTGTGATTTTTTTGGGCTTACCTTTAATCTTTGGCATTTCCAATTTGGCCTCCTGCTGATCTCGCAGCAGTGGATGAAAGAATGTATAGACTAAATCGGAATGGGCTATCTCTTCGGATGCATCGAAAAGTGATTTTAGGAAACGTTGTATAAGAGGTAGACGTTTTTCGGCCACTGACTTGATATTCGAACGACCCACATGCACACCAGCTGGAAGGCTATAAAGAACAATCAAAATACACATAAGTCAACTAATTAGTGTCTCTAGAGCTTTGATTTGAACTGCTTGTCATAATAAATCCATGTCTAAAGTGATACACTTTATGGCTAAATGTGTTTCTTTTCAACTTTATTGTAACAATTGTTTTTAATGCGATTTGTCTCTCAGGATCGTCTAAGAAAACTACTAATGTTTGTTTACAATTGACAACTTAAAAATCAATTTCTTTTATTAATCATTCTCTTCTTAGTCAAATCCATAACGACTAAGTCAATACCCTTGCCTGGCTACAGGGTATACAAAAAGAAATGTATTTTTGATATTTGTAAGAGTAAAATATAACTATTACATATCTACATACATCTAGACAACATATATAATTTGTATGTGCGTGATTCTGATTTCGATTCGTTTATAGCGATTGCTTATCAGTTGACCGCGAATCGTTGTCGTCGTCTAGTACAAGCCCATGGGTAACACCGTTAATAGCTGATAATTTGCCTGACTGAATACAGAGTGATTTCATTGTTGTAGAGACTTGCAGAGTTTTAAGAGCGCACAGAGCTTGAAAGAAGAGTACAAGAATCGAGCTTGCGTATGATGTCAATGGATGGGCGAAGCGAGGGGGCTGGGGTATACCACCGCTCACGATATCGGGCCCGATAAGCGACAACGTGTTGTCGTTAGCTCTCAATCAGTTAACGAACGAGCTGGCGTACGGTCGAGCCAAGTAGCTAGCCAGACCCAGCCAGCCAAGTCGTTCGATCAACCAGCGACGACGTGGTGAAGTTTTTTTCTTTTTGTTATTATTTTTTTGTGCTTTTTATTTCTTTCTTTTTTTTTGGCAACAAAAAAAAACACACACACAGATAATAAAATCAACTGTAAAAATTGCAAAATGCCAGCCAAAGTGATTTAGTTTTTTAAAGATATCAAAAAGAAATCCCAAAACAAGCAGCAAGACATGGCTCAATTGAGGAATGTGGGCCAAGGTAAATTTTGCAAAAACCCATCCCTCCACCCTTTGCGGCCCTTTTGTAAATCTTATCAGAGCACTATATACAAGGATTACCCCCCACTCATTTGCCAGGTCAACAATTTGCTGTCATCATTGGTCCCATAAGCGCCTCAATTATGTTATTAATGGGCTTAATTTTTGCATTATTTGGCATTAAGATTTGGGGATTCCGGCGTCGTTTGACATTCGATAGAGGCCAACAGCAGCAGCAGCAGCAACAGCAACAACGGCAGACAGCGCCACGTTATGCCGCCTATGAATCGCAGGTGAACAAAACATTATTTTCTTTATATTTCGTTGTTTGGGGCGGGAAAAAACAAAAACTGCGAATATTGTTGCAATTCATAAAGGTTAATATGATACTCCGATACCGAGAACCACAACTGGGAACTGATAAGGCACTACAAATAGCACCACCAAACCGACTGAGGCCGATCAAAACGAGAGAGAGATTGTATGTAAGAGGGAGAGAGAAAGTTCACCCGCGCGTGAGTAATTTGAATTGTAAATGAGATAAGGAGCAAATACCACAGAAATTTATACAATTTGTACAAGGCATTTCAATTTACAATTTCTAAAAGGACAAATTCGTCATCAGTTTGAACAAATTTAATGATCTCATTTTGATTTTTCTCTCACCTACATACATATGTATATGGCTCATCACTAATTAAGTAAGTCCATGCCATGTGTGACTGTCTGTGGTCAGGTGTTTGCCCATTCGACACCTTTGCAATTCACATTTGTGAAGCATTCAAGCGTTTTAAACAGCTGAGTCTACAGCTGTGTGAAGCCAAATGAATATATGTACATACATACATACATGTAAAGCTCTTAAAACATTGAGAAAATAAATATATAAAACAAATTTTTTGGGGTTTGTTGCAGATAAATGGCACAGATAATGCAGTCCATGGTGTATTTCGACAACGAAATATTGAGGAATTTGAAAGCACACGGCCATCATCAGCGGCAGGTAATAAACAAACAAACAACAAAAACCATAATGTAAAACCTTTGATCAAATCAATTCGTTATATTGGTGAATTGGAACGAAGCGTATATATGTATTTCTTTACAAAATCATCAACTAGAAAACTTATAAAGGAAAAGATGATTGAAATCATTAGTTACTTAAATTTTGATAAGATTTCATTAGTTTTCCTAAGCAGCATAAACAGACAAGTTAATAGAATCATCTTTCTTTAGATACATTTAAATACAAAGACTACAGAGACTTAGAAAAGACTTTAAAGTAGTAATTACTTGCGCAGTGTTTAAAAAACTTTTCAAAATTTAATACACCTAATCAGATGATTCATATCTACCGATCAACTAAATTTCATGAAAATTTAGGTAAAAATCTACAAAATACATGCAAAATTGTATTTAACTAAATGAGGATGCGCCAAAATGGGCTTATAAGAGCGAGTGAGATGGCATGCACTTGTTGTCGTTTTGAATTTTAAGTAATTTTTTGTATTAAACTATTTTTTATACCATTTAAGGGAACCGTTTTATTACTGGCAGTGTGCCCAATTTACGTTTACATGGAATGTCTTCGCCGGATGAGTCAACAATTGGAAGGGGAGTAAGCACAGTTGTCTATCGACCAGAAGCGCCTCAGGCTTCCCAACGCCGAAGACGCAGGGAAGTGAACAGTGCTAATTATGAGTTTCATGAAGTGCCACCACCACCCACACGACAACCACCAGCACCGCCTATTTTGGAAGTAGCTTCAGCAACAACATCAACAACAACAACAACAACAGCTCTTCCAATTGAAGCAACAGTGCAACAAACTGTGGAACCTGCCCTCGAACTGGGCATACCGAATTTCGATCATTTTGCTGAGAAATATGAATTGATTAGTGCCCATGCCTCGTCATCATCATCATCTGCTCCAACGAGACAGAATCAATTGGGGAACAAGGATAGTGGAAGGTATGTGAAATTCGATGCAGTCGATGATGTACCCGAACTATTGACACCCGACGATGATCATGTGGGAACAGCTATTGCTGTAACAGCTGTCGTACATCATCCACAGAAACCAGAGGAGCCAGCGGTGGATTCCGTCCCGGAACCTGAAACTACAGAGAGCAGTCAAGCAGCCGAGCAAGCTAGCGAACAGAATGACAGGGCATTTGTGATGGAGGTTATTGCTGGAACTCCATCACCGGGCCTGGAAACGACATTGGAAAGTAATCTATTCACTGATTTGGAACTACCAACTGCCGATGATGGTGTGTTTCAACGAATTCGTTCGACATTTGAATTGAATGAGGCGGATATACTTGATTTTGATCAATTGCAGTTACCCACTGCAAGTAGCCCTCCCGGTTTTGGCAAAAATATTGAAGAGGATTGGGAAAACTTTGAAAATCTAGATGAAGTGATACCACCTGCTGTAACTAATGAGCCAGTGCCAGAGCCTAATTGGGCAGAGCATCCGAATCTGGAGAATGTTGAAGTCGAACAGGTAGAAGATCTATTTCATGAAATAGAGCTAATAGAGCCACCGGAGAAGCCTCAACCGCCACCCTATGAGGCTGGTATGCCTCCTTTTCTACCCGATTACGAGTTCCTAATGCACATGGAGAACGGCAAAGCCAATAAGGATAGTTTGCCCAATTACTCCGATGTCGTGGCCAAGCAAGAAGTAACTAATATAGATGATCTGTATGCCGAACTAGATGTTACCAATGGTGAAACACACACCTTTGACGAACTCTGCCAGGCGATGGAAATAGTTCCCGCACTAGTTCCACCAGAGCCAACCAGAAGGGCGCCACCGCAACCTGCACCACGTATCTCAAGACCACCAGTCACCCTTAATGTGCGTGGTGGCAATGCCCCGCCATTGGTTTGCTATCAAGCGGATGAGTTACCCGGCTCCAGTGAAGACGAGGCGGCAATGGCTTCAGCCCCTCCTGCCGTTGCACCACAACCTGCCAAACGAAAAGTTCGTTTCGACACTGAAAATTTGCAATATTATCAATCGGCTGAGATGCCAAGTTCAAGTGAATCCGAAGATATGGAATTATCGTCGAGCATGCCAAAACTTTTTGGTAGCCAAGTATCCAAAACGCAAACAGACAGCGACGACGATGACGATGAGGATGATGATGATGATGAAGACGATGATGACGATGACTCCTTTGTACGGGCCATAAGTGAACATCGTTCCATGACACAATCATTGCGTCTTCCAGTCATTGCAGTGCCAGTCAGCAATGACACAGAGGCTTAGGACTTTTTTCAAATGTAATATTTAATGTTATGTACATAATTTTGCCTTAGCGAATACAGTATTTTAATTGTTTTAATTAATACCGATTCTAAACGGTATTATCCTGAATATTGCCATACAGTTAAAATAATAGCACAAAACAGAATAAACCAAAAGAGAAATCAAATAACAATCAGATGTTGAAATATCAAAAACAAAACCGGAAACAGATAAAACTGATGAATTTTACGACCAGATTAAATTACTATAACTAGCCAAATAAATATGCCTGATTAGAATCAAGTAAGATTAGATCCGAAGGTTCTCTCTTTGTAGTTTCGAGATTAGATTCTCCTACGTCAAGAGATTGCATTTTTAAACAAAATTTGAAGCGAATGTTTGTTCAAATATCAAAACTCACTGATCGATATGTTCCCCTGCAGGGGAAAGTATATAATTAACCATACATTTTGTAAGTCAGAGAATGAGAAGTAGCAGAAGGAGAAGATAGGGGCTGACCCAATAAATTATATACACTCTTAATCAGCATGAGAAGTCGAGACGATACTCGAACAAACTCTTTCTAAAATCAATCTCACATAAATCTCTCTCAAATCTAAGAGCTTCCCAAGCAAAAAGAACGTAAGCCGAAGACAAGGACATTAAGGGCCTAGCAGTTCCACAATAAATAGGAATGAATAACATAAATAGGCACAAATGCTGAGTTAGTAGTGGAAATCATTCATTCAATACTCGACTGTAACGAATGAATTAGACGACGACGATGAGTCGACAGACAAAGAGGTTTTTGAGAAATTGGCGACCAATTTTAGTCGAAGTTTAGAGACTACATACTACAGTAACAATGAGCATCTAGTGCCTTAGTAATCTCTTCTTGGCCTACCCTAATACTAGAAATAATATATTTACTCACCTGTGCAGTTTGACCAGGGGAAAATGCATGCATAGCTTCTGATGGAACTCGACGAATTCGCGATATGATCGGAATAGATGTGTTGGATCTAGTTGGCCATGACGCGTCACTTGGAGTATATACATATAGTACTTTTCCATGCTATAATGCTTTTGGAATCTAACCACGACTACAATTTTTAATCGGCCATCCTGTTGCATACTGAAAATCGAAGAAGAAATAAGAAGGCATAAGTCCATTCAGTTGGCACGATAATAACAAAATCGAACACTTACGTATATTTCCGGGGAACGAATGAGAGAAGCTCGCCGGTTCCCTCGTCGGCAGTGAAACGCATTTGGGCTAAATTGTGTAGAAAGAAATTGAATTGGGTGAACCAACTCTTAAGCGAGGATTGTATCATTTTAGCAAAAGTAGCTGCTGCCTCGGGATTCGATTGCGATGGCAATAGGGCGCGTCGCACATAGGTCACGGCATTGGAATTGACACCAGGCATGCCAGCGGTGGCCATGTGAGCCAGTGTATGAAGTAAAAGATCAGCATTTTTGCGTACTATATTAAAGGCACGACAGCAAAGATCAACGAAATAATGGAAATCTGTAGATGGCTTATCGCCACCATTTATCACATATGCCATATCCGAGGTGAGGACAAATGGTGTGCGATCTCTGCAAAGTTATATAGTAATTTGTATACATGATTAAATATATATCTCTCTATCTCTCTCTGTCTGAGTGTGTTACCTTTTAAAATTGCCAAACATTTGGGCATCGCCTAGAAATTTGCCAAAATCTATGTGAAATAGATGGCCCGAAGTCTTAAGCATTATGTTGTCATTGTGACGATCACAGATACCAAGAACATATGTGGCCACACTATAGCCAGCGCAGGATAATGTAAAATTTCGTACAGCACTCTGATATTCCAAGGGACTGGGATTTTGTTTTCCCAACCATTCGGCAATGGGTCGATCCTTAAAGGAGCCAGTCAGACCGCATTCAACTTGGATTTTACGCAAAGTCTCTGCCTCAGAGACTAACTCAATCATGCCACTCTTATGACCAGTGGGCACACAATTGAATGTCACCATTTTGAGATCCAAACGTTCGGCTAACCACATTTTGTTCATTATGCGTATCAATTGAATAGTCAATTGATCTTGTTGCAAATCATCACCGCACTGCAACGACCATAAAAATAAATTAATCAATAATATGAGATGAATATGGATTAAAGACTTACCTTAAATATGGCTGGCAGAGGCTCTGCATCAGGACCCACAAATGTGATTTTTAGGGGTAAAGTATTTGAATTGAAGTAACTGCAATTGCGTACTTGTATCCCCGTGACCTCTAGCTCGGGTCCCAGGGGTAAACAAGTGGGCTGCTCTATCAAATCCTGATGTACTTCATCCATGCCGGCGGCTAAACTCTTTTGGCGCATTGACTCTTTGGCATCCTTTACCGACTCGGCCACTTTGGTTAATTTTTGACACATGCGATGCTGATACATAAAACGCTGAAGCATTTTCTCACCACAGATGGCCATCAGGGCGCGCAGCATCATTTTGTTACGACGGTAGTAACGGGCCTGTGTTATTTGACTCTCGTCATATTCCTGATCGACCATGGCCGTGCCAATTGAGTTGAGTGGATCGTCGGGCAGACTGTGGACGAGTAGCCAATACATGTGATGCGCGAAACGTGGCGATTCCAGGCATTTGGCCAGTAGAAAACGGGCCAATGCCGAACCCTCATATGTATCATGCTTTAGCGATTGTACCAGTTGAGGCAGAAAATCAACTAGCTGATCATTTGGCATTTGTGATATCCATTCCACAGCTTTTTCACGCACTTTGGCATCAGGATATCGGGGCAATAGCAATTCCAAGGCCTGCAGCGGCGACAATGGTGACCAAGAATGTAGCAGGGCATGCAAATCGATTAAATTGGCATAGTCCCAACTGTGGGCGGCATGAAGAACTTTGGGCAGAGCATTGGGATAGTTTTGTAAATACAAACGCTTTTCCCAGAAGACTTCACGTCGTTCTGTGGCCCCCGTATAACCCAATTCTGCAGTATCCAACAGCTCCTCCTGCAAATTGGCATCCAGCGAGGCGAAATCGTAACTACAAAGGGAAAAATGAATTTAGAGCAAAAAGGTAAGAATTTAATTAACTTCTACTCACTGTGGAGCAGGCTTGGGAGCCTCCTGATGTTCGGGAAATTGTATATGCCCACCATAGTGGGGCACTTCGATGCTTAACACAGGACAAAAGTCCGGATGCGGATGACAGCCGCGAGCTGGAGCCGGTCCCAGCATTTTGTCTGTAGTAGGTGGCCATACCGACAGTAAATAAGGACCACAGATCATGGTGCGTTTGAAGTCGAACAATTGTATGGAACACCAGCCCAATTCGGTAGTCACCTGTCTGCGTTCTCCATTCGTGTCCGCATTCGTGGCCGATGCTGCCTCATTCTCGCTGGCCGCCTGTTTGCCATAGAGCACAAATGTAATGCGAGCCTCGCGCGGCAATGTGCAAATTTGATGCTGATCGAAAGACAGCCAAGCACTGAAATTCAAGCGAGCAAAGAGGCCACCACTCATGTCATTTGAACAGTTTAATACATGGGGTTTGGATAGCAAGCGAGTGCCATACACCAACTGGACGCAGAGTGAATAATCTTCGTATTTCCAGTGAGGTGGCGGCCGATGCAAGCAATTGATGCTAACCACAATGGGTTTCGATACACATGATATGGGAATGGGAGTTGTTGCATAGTCCTGCGTCTTAACCGAAAAAGCAACGCGAAACACATTGGCATAGAGCTCGACTAGCTCTTGGACTGCATCGCGTAGACCATTGCACTTGAGTTTAATCTGTTCGAGAAGAGATCGCGGTCGTAGCGTAACCTGGGCATAATCACCATAGTCACTGACTATTTCCGGATTGCTGGCTCCCGTCTGAGAAGCATATTTGGTTGTTTGTGCGTCCTCGCAGATCTTCTTCAGATCGGCTATACAGCTTGCAATCTCCAGAGTATCGATCGAGCCGAGTAGAGCACATATAGCCTTGACCGCTTGCACCACACCCGAGCAACTAAATACACTGCGACCAGGTGTAGACCAACTGTCGGCCACTGATTCCAGTTTATCGATTTCCATTTCCAGGGTCTCAATCAGTATCATCATGTTGTCGTAGGTTACAATGGGAACCACTTCGTTGGGCAACAATTGTTCGGGCTGCAGACCAGCGTCGTGCTCATCATCTCGCTCTGTCCTAGCTATGGCCTGCATGTTGGAAGCACTGCTCAGACAGAGACCCAAATGAACATCCTTCTCCAGTTGAAAACTATTGTGCACACACTCTAGTTGGCTCAGCTTGGAGCTGGGAGCCAGCCATTCGAGCAAACCTATTGGTTTGACCACATAATCGGTAACAGTGCCCTTAACTTGACCCTCCAGCGACGCTAATGCCTGCGCTACCACCTGAGCCACAACCGAATCAACTGAAATCGAAATTATTTTTATTACATTAATCAATCTGCACCAAGTTGGGGCATCACTTACTGTCACAGGTAAAGGTCACCGGCGTGCCATAGCCCTTAACTTGTTCCCCAGCCGCCGAAGTGGCCAAAGCGTGCTGCTGCAGGGTATTGAGAGCTGGATGTACAATGATCTTGATGCTGGTATCCATCATGTAATGATAGTTGAACTCCGCAGCCACCACATGGCCGGCATTTGAGGGTGCATCGTCGTGCGGATATCGGGTGCGCAATTGCCGAACCATATGATAGAACTCAAGGAGCTCTAAGTCTTCAGACGGCTGGTCTACAATCATTTCATAAAGACGTTTACACGTTTTCCGACGATCGAGCACCACATTGGCTGGTATGCTAGATGTATAGCTATCCGTTAAGCCCGATGCTCCTGCCTCAGGAAACGATGATGGTCCAGGTTTCGATCCAGTGGGCGGCGCTGAATCATAGAGCTGTTGATTTCGTGGCGGTAATGGTGGGGGTGCTGCAATTGTTGATCCACCATCACCTTCCAGTTGTTCTCGGTCAGCCACCCCAACGCCAGATAAATAGTCTTGCCGCCAGCCAATTAAACTGGCATGTGGACTGGCTGATGATGCCGCCGACGCCGCCGCCGTTGCCGCGCTCTTGTCCCACCTGTTGACTGCCTCGTACATGGGATCCGAATATTGGGTGCAAGCATCGCCGCTATATAGAAAATCGAAGGGATCGTATTCGGCATAGTAGGATGTGCAATCCGAGGCGCTGTCATTTCCTGCAAGTAGCGAATGCATGGTTAATATGGCGAGATTACACAATTATGGTGATGATGATGATAATATAGATGGTGGTGGTGGTGCTGGTGGTGGTGGGAGCCCATCTACATACAAAATACAACCGACTGGCAATGTACACGTTATAATCAAGGGGAGAGAGAGATACATACATAAATACGACAATCCAAAAATAACAAATTCAACTCTCATCGTGAGAACATTTCACAAATCTATGCTAACAAATTGCCTTTTGGCGTCTGTCACTCTCTCTCTCTCTCTCTGTCTCTAGAACTTTCTCTCTCACTCTCTCTTTCTGTATTAGCCAATTGTCTGACTGTCGTCCAGCTAATGACCTTTGATGGTCATCTCACGAAAAAGGGCAAGGACAAACTAAAACTAAATCCTCTATAAAAGAATAGATTTGTATATATAATTCCACAACCACACCATATAGAACCCAACTTACAACTAAATGGAACTAAAACTCAAGATCTGTGATAAAGCAATTGAAACAATTACGGAATTGAGGCATATAATTGGCCTCGAATGCATTTCCATATGTAGTATATAATGAATTGCATTAGTTTGATTAAAAAGTTTTGCTCATTTCAACAGATTTCAGATTAGTTTTGAGCGAATATTAAAAACGCAATTTAGGCATTGGATTGGCACGTCTGTGTCCAAGCTTATCATAAACAAAAACAAAAACAAGTACTATATTCTTTATGGGGTCTCATAAATTGCATCGATCTGCATTTTGTATACATTTATTACGGAATTTGGTGGCACAAATCGATAAAATTGTTCTATATCGTAACTCGATACGATAAACAAAGTATTATAAATATATATAAACATTATATAGATTCCATAAAAGATTTCGATCAAAAGAAGAAACAATTAACTATGCCAAAAGATATTGTAATCTCAAATTCTAGAATTGAAAACGAAGGATTTGGCGGACGAATTGGATTAGTTTTGGGGTAAACACATACATATGCTTAATTGGAGATTGGCATTTGCTTAATAAAACAACAATAGACATATTAATTATTAAAAATAATGGTTTATTATCGAACTCAAATATGGTAATTTTTTGTTTCTTTGTTTATATAAACTTTAGTATTAAACATATGTATGTATTTTTATAAAGATATTTATGTATTTAATATGTTGTATGTATAAAGTTTTGTAGTAAATATATATATATATATATATTGGCAAATCACAATTGCACGTTAAAGCAAAACAAATCTTGGATTTTGTCAGTTAAATCAATTTGGAAAACTATCTAAGTTTTATTTTCTCTTCTTTTTTTGTTGTTGTTAATACTCATTGTCTGTCTCTGTCTGTGTCTCTTTATGTCTGGTTCTTTAGTTCCGGAAAGGCACAAATTTTGACCATTACTTTCTTTTGGAATAGATATACATACATATATATATATATATTTTTTGTTAATGTGTATGCTTGTGGTTTTTTCTTTTTTAGTTTAGAAATTGTTAAGTAATAGTTATAGTAGAAGTAGGTGGGTCTAGAGGGTGGTGCTTCATCTAAAACGTGTATTGTTTATATATATTGTTTTTTTTTTTGGAGGGGATTGGGGTTATCCAGAGACCAAAGCCCGGTTAGATGGCGGCGTGTTTGTTGTTGTTGTTGTGGTGTGAAGGTATTTATTTCATTCTTTTTCTTTTGTAAATTAGTTTCTCTGTTTTTTCTTTTTGTTAAATTTGTATTTATTGATCTGTAATTTATTTTTGCGACACTGCAAAATAGAGAAACAAAATCAAATTTTAATTTGTAACTATAGAAACGAGAAGGAAATGTTGAAAGCGAAATTCTATTGGATCTGGATTATAATTTCTGAACAAATAAATTTTGGTTTAATGAATAGGAAAGTCGATGAGCCGACTTTAGGATGAACAATAATATGGAATTTGAATAATTACTTCATGTAAGTTTGACCTTAATAACGAATCCCATTTGATTTCAGTCTATATATAGTAAAAGTGTTTAAACGGACGGATAGAAGGACAAGCTCATCCAATTATTTAAGTCATTATCTTACTGGTTTTCTTCTCAAAAACTCTATAACTTATCGGTTGAAATAGTTTAGTAAATTGCTTTAATTAAACCCCATAGCGGATATAGTTAATCTTATGCTGATGTGATAAAGTAGTGATACTTACCGGTATTCTCATTCAACAAAGGATCAAAAGCCTCCAAAACACTGACACGGGAACTGAAACAGAGAAGCCATCAGATGAGTTTTTAGACTAATCGTAGTAGACATTAGATCTACTTACTAGTCCTCCTGATTGAGGTCAATCAAATCGTTTCCAGTACGATGGACGACCCCAGTAGATGACATCTGTCCGCCGCTGGTAGACGCCACACGTCGTGGCGGCAGGGACACGCCATTTGCTTCTGGAATCTTCGGTTGGCTGGGCAATTGGCCATTGTTCGTCGCTGGAGGATGTGTAAGAGGTGGGTTTGGACGCGAGAAATCCATATGGGTGGATGCAATTGATGCAGGAGGTGCCGCAGCCGATCCGGGCGGGTGCTGAGCATAACCGTATCCATGGCTAACATACTGAGGCGGCATAAAGGCAGCCGAGCCGGGCACTATGGGCACAGCGCCAGGGTAATAGAGGTAGGCGGTTGGTTGAACTACAGGTTGGACCACAGCCAATTGATTATGATTGGGCAGGCTGTAGAGACGTTGCAATTCCTCGTTGTTCAAAGGACGTTGCTGCTGCTGCTGTTGGGGTTGATAGGGGACCAATTGCATGCCAGCACCGGCAGCTCCGCCATACGGCATGGCGGCGGGAGGCGGTGCAAAACCGTAATGCGGTCCAGGTGTTTGTTGTGGAGCAAGTGGGACTAGAGCCGTTTGTGGATTTGTTGTCTGTAGACGCTGTAAATCCTCGATTAGTTTACCAAACGGTGTTCCTCCACCCTCCGGATGTTTGCTAGTTGGACTGGCAAAGCTTATCAAATCATTCTCTGGTGTCTGAGCGGCTGGCGGAGTCCGCGATCTTTCCACATTGCTACTGGGTCGGGCTTCCGTCGTCAATGCTGCCATTGACTGCTGATGGATCTCAGAATGCCTACGCTGGGTAAGATGAGTGCCACCACCCCGCTGCTGCTGTCCATAACCATAGGCCGGGCCATATTTCTTATGTCGCCTATAATCATCTAGCGCCTGTTGCTCCAAACTGAGAGCCGTTGCCTTGGCCAAGTCATCCTGGAATTGTTTGTCATAATCAATATCGGCTTGGTTTGACATTCTAGCGCCACTGCAGAGTCCAACAGTTTTCTTCTTGTCGTCGTCTCCTTAGTCTGCAATTATACAAAATATTAGCTCGACAAAAATAATATTTCTTTATACTTTTGTTATTGCCTTTTCTGACTCTCTCGAAACAAAGCCGTGTGTACTTTTTTGTTTCTACAGATATGTACATATGTATATGTATATAGTATGTACATATAATAATTTCCTTATCTGGCAAGCGATAACACGAAATCGGACGATAAAAGTGATTAGAGGTATTGCAAACGGTTTTCTGGAATGGCCAAAGAGGAGTGCGGCAAACGTAATTTCGTTTGATTTGAGTTGATAAACAAAATAAAAAGGACAAAGACTTTAGGATCTCCCTTTTTTGTTTTAGGAAGGGGGAGCCAACTGGAAAGAAACTGACCCAACTCTGACTGGAATGAAAGAAACCCAAAAATGAATCACCAAAATGAATCCCCCAGTCGTGGTCATAACAAAATCGATAACATAATCCCGTGATAACATGCAGTTCCCATATGAAACTAAAAACACATAAATAATAATAGATTCCCGCAAATTAGAATGTTGTAACATTCTGAATTATTGTTTCGAAAAACTTTGTTAAAATCCAACATCAAATACTAAGAAACTTTTGTTTTACCAAAATTCGAAGTATTCCGGTAAGAATTACAGCTAATTAAATTATAAACTTTTGTCGCCGATCATTGCGAAACACTCGAACTTATTTAAAAATGACCTTTGGATATCCTGCAATCCTGGCCATGCCCCTTTGGGGCAATATACATATTTTCTATTTTGTGTTTTTATGGCATGTTCTTGAATATCTTTATCGTTTCAATATAATTTTTAGAGCACCGGATATCAAAATTCCAAACAAATGTCTATAATATTGTGATACGCGTTTTATAAAGTTTTTGCGAACTTATTTTAATACTCTTTGGCAGATCTTAGGGAGTTTGGAGCAATAGAATCAACAAGTTATTCGATTGTCACGATATTTTGAAACGAAGTTTTCGATTAGTTAGCAACGTTCTATCGAGAATTAAATGGGCGCCTATGTACATTATGGATTATCATACTGATCTGATATTGAATAAATGATTTATATAAAAAAAAAAATTGGAATAGGGTATTCGAACAAACGGTGGAGGCAGCTGGTCTTTTCTTATTGTTAAAATAGATGATAGGAAACAGCTGTTCAGCATGAATGCCCAAACAACCACAGATGCTGTTACATACACTCACACACACACACACAACATATCTATATATGCAGATACACATACAGGCTAGGGAGGGAGAGAAAGATGTGGCTTTGTTAGTAAAGAAAAGAGATCGTAAACCGGCATTGAAAGAGAGAGAGGGAAAGCCAATGCCTCTCTCGATAGAGGTTAGAGTCAATTAATTGAAAATTTATGCACAATATTCAATAAACAACAATCAAAACTAAATTGAATATCAATTTTGAATATTATTTTCTTTTTGCAATACACAGACACAAACACACACAGACACTCGCTCCCGCTTTTACACACACACACAATGGTTAGGCGGGCAGTGGGAAGACGAAACGATAATGGCGTTTGTCATTAATATGCATTCATGTGTATGTATGCATGTAAGTATGTACATTTGTATGGCTACGCGGCTCTTCTTTTTATTTGCTGTCTTTTTCGCATTTTCAGCCAACTTACATTTCCTTTGTCAGTTTCGGTTTTTCTTCAGGTAATTGAATTCTCTTTTAATTCTCTGCTGCTTGCCGATGACGCCTCGTCCAATTTCAGATATTGTACTGTAGATTTCGTTATACTGTTACTACAGCGTTTCCTCTCCCACACTCCATTAAACTCCTACTATAGTACACTAACACAAAAGCACAGACACACACACAACAGATGTACACCCATACAGTGAAACGTTATGGGGAAATACTGATCAAACTTGCACTTTAGTTAACCATTAACTTTAGTAGCTTCAAACACTTCTATTTACATACAAATGCATAACAAAAAAAAAAACAAAAAAACTAAAAAGAAAACTGTGTGTGTGTGTGTGTGTGCGTGTGTATATTGCCTCGTCACACTTGCACTTGTCGTTTTGTTCGTTTGTTTTGGTCGACTTTCGCGTCTCGCAGGTCAATCTGTGCTAGCTGATTTTTTGGACTTTGCTACGAAATAATAAACTGTGCTAGCCGATTTTAAGGACTGTGCTACGAAAAAAAAAAACTGTGCTAGCCAATTTTCGGAACTGTGCTACTAGGGTTTTTACACCTTATCGTCAATCGAAAACTAGTGTTTGAAAATATTATCGCCTACCTATCGAACTATCGAATCTCCGAGTTCCCATCACAATTAACTTGTTGATTGTGGTACGTTTGAATTACAGCCGGCCGGGCTGTATACCTTATCCAGTATCGCGCGAATTGTTAAAAATGTCGAAAATGCTACATCCGAAATACAAAATCCAAAGTTATTCTCGCCCTAAAGCCTTCTCTCCATTTCTTTTATAGTATAGAATGTTCATGATTTTCAATACTTTGGAATGAAAACTTTACAAATTTAAAAAAAACTGGAAAAAATTTAATTTTAAATCATTAAAAAACAATTATTTTCTGTTCGCAACTCTGCTATTGCATAATCATTTTAATCCATTTGTTAAATATTGTGCTTAACATTAAAATTTCTTTATAGAATATTTGAGTGCTGAATTTATTTCGTAAATTTTATTATTTATTGTTATATTTACATATCTGAGACAAATATTAAAATTAAATGATAGCTAATGTTGATTTTTTTGCAAACGAGCCACAATACAAATATTCAGAGCGAATAATTATTTGTTTTGTAAATTAGCTTAATTCGCCTCGTTGCAGACTTTTTTTTTATTATTATTATGAAGTAATCGAATAAATAAACAATAAACCTAAAAAGTGACAAGATTGTATTTTGTTTTTAACATTAATGGAATGTTTTAGCTTTTTACAAATAAATTTAGTTTCCGGCCTGCAGTTTTAGGCAAACTTCTATGCTCATGTTAAGATCAGGCTTAAATCTATTAATCAAGCGCAATAAATTGAGTTTTTTTGATTTCGAATTATTGGACTCCAGCTCATACAAGGTAGAGAGATTAACCAATAGACTCTCATTCAGTGATTTCTGTGGATTTAAATTAATTGCCCTTTCATACAGATTAATCGCATCCTTCAGTTTGCCGGCATATAACAAGCAAACGCCCATATTGTTCAAAATCATGGTATTACCCGAATCCAAATGCAAGGCCTTTTGAAAGATTAAGTAGGCCTCAGGAAAATCATTTTTGGCCACAGCAATTAGACCCTTATCCACTAGATCCCGTAGATCTGGATTAGAGTTCCTACAAACAACAATAATGAATTTATATTTATAACATTTTCAAATTAAAAACTTACATTTCCCTTAATCTTCGGGAAACAGCAAACTTTTGTTCAGCTCCAAAAATATCACCAATTTGCAAATAAATGCGACCCCACGCTGAATATAACGATCGTTGTTCTTCTTTAGTGAGGCTCGGGCGAGTTAACAAGATGCCGCTGATTATGTCATCGATCATACTGAATTTTTTCATCTGAAATGATTAGTTGATTATTAAAAGGAGTTTTAAAGTTAGATAGTCTCAGTTACTGACCAATAAGGCACAATTAACAATTGAGTGGAGAACCATTTCTCCTCGTAATAACCAAAATTCTTCGGCTGGACTGTTCTTTAATGCAATAAAATGTTCCCGAATTTCTTTACACGTCACATATAGCTCTGAGAGTCTGTCCAAGGCCAGATGAGGCTTGCCCAAATGCGTGGGCAACTCGGCGATGAGCAATCGGAAAGAGAAACAGGCTATGGATCCCGTCTTACCATTATACATTTCGGGATAGTGTTCGAAAAAGACATCTGGTCCATTTAATTGACTGCCAAAGGGTTCTGCTTCCGCTTGAAGCAGCTCACATTCTCCCAATTTGGCCAACAGGGCAAGTCGAGTGAACCAAAGCTGTAGAGAGTGCGGTGAGTGCTTAGCTGGTTGTCCAGAACGTCCATACCCCTGTCCATATATCGTGAGCAATCGTCCAGTTAAATTCACAGCCGAACGAAAACAACTGGCTTGGATAAGCATCCTTAGGCCTCGTTCATCTTGAGTAACGTCATCGGCACAGAGAATTTTTCGCTGTTGTTGCTCAGCTTCATCCAGATGTTGGCTCACAGCTATTGTTATTGGATCGGGCTGGAAAATATATGTATATATTCTATAAATCTCGTTGATGATGCAATTTCCCTTTGTCCTACCAAGTCGCCTTGTATGTGAATGCCGGGCATAATCAATTTGTTTTGTTCGGACGGCAGCTCCCACAAATTTCGAACATCTTCGCTGACCTTGATGCCTCCGTCATCTGTCTCTGTAATTTCCACATACTCGGGGGGTTGAAAACCACCTGTGAAGCCGCTGGCCAACATGCTGCTACCTCCACTTGGTCTCGGCTCTGGTTCTTGCTCTTTTGTCTTCGGTTTTGCATGAGTTAACTCATCAAAAAAACTGGGCGGATCGTTAGCAAAATATTCACTAAGATTTGACATTTGGCCCCAACCAATAATATAGACATATGTCTCGATTACACTACAGAGTTGCCACCTCCTTCGATATTATTAAGCATTTCTATATTGATAATGTATCGGTGTTTATATTGATTTATCGATAATGTTAAATTTGAAAATATATCGAAACTGCTAAATGGCTGCAAAGCGGAATACACGTTGCAGACAAATTATTTGTCATATAATTTGCGTTTGGGGACTAAATATTTAGAATTTATGTCCTAGGTAAAAAATGTATGTACATATAATCCTTGGCCAGCGTAATTTAATATTTAAAAATTAGTAAACATTATAAAAATTGATCCATAATCTGAATATTCTGCAGGAAATTCAAATTTTGTGTGTTTGTTTTAATTCTACGACGTATTAAATTAATCGCAAATTTTTAAATTTTTTTTTTTGTTTTGCTTATTTGTTGGTATTTTTATGGTTCATATAAAATATCATTGAAAAGAGGAAGAATTTTTAGAAATATCGGTCAATGAACTTTCTAGTCAAAAATCATGAATATATTTATAGGCGGGAACTCCAGGAACTGCAATGATATTTTGCATTTGACTTTGAAATATTATTTCTTCATTTTTGTCTACTTTCGTAATAAATCTTTAAATAAATAATCTTTGAATATAGTGAATTATATTTAGTAATTTATAAAAATATAGTATTATTATTTCTACAATGAAAATGTAGGGTTTTATTTAAACTACATATATAAACAGAAGTATAAATGGAATTTAACCATTAAAAGAAAAAAGTTAGCAGCTTTTACTTGATAAATTAGGTACAGAAAAATTATTTGTTCATCATTTAATTTGCATTATTAGTCAACAAATTTCTGTTGAGTAGTCAAATGACAAACGAAAATCTGTGCAAACAATCCAAACTATTTGAAATTTTGTATTGAATCCCCAATCTTCAACTTGTAAGTCCTAGTTTTTCTTTCAGGTGGAACTCAGATGAGGGATTTATAGGCTGGGATCGTACCATGGAACACTTTGGGTATCATCGGTATAAAGACATGAAGACTATGGATATTTATAGTAAGCTAAGTAATTTCCCATTTACTAAAAACAGCTTAAAAAGTCCTTATCATTTCAGTCACTGCATTACATGCAGAACTTCTCTTCTCATAGATTCATAAGAGAGAAATTTGGCCACAAATCATAACTTTGGTATGTACAAATTATGTTTGTTTCTTATGGTAAGATGAGCCAACAGTTGCACATCTTGATTTGTCTTTTCGTTAAGAATTTGTATAAATTCTTATAAAAATAAAAACGGAATAGCCGAATGCTAAAAGAATGCACAAGTAGGGATATCGATATAAAAGGAATACATTTTCTTCACTTGATTATTTGTTATTTAATTGTCATTTAAAGCGAATTTGAATGTGTTAATTTATCAATGTATCGTCAGTCTTTCCGTTTTTTCAGTTGAAAAATTGGCCAAATAAAAGAAAACACATTCAAAATTTCTAAACTCTTTCAAAGACCTTTGAGTCTTGATCAAATTATAGCTCAGATTACCCACTGTATAGCTTAAACTTTCCATTTAGACCTACAACTCGTTTTGAAATTAGAAGAGAGTCCTTAATTTATTTCCAAGTATTATTTCCCTAAAGTTTAAAAGACAATGCGTTAAATTCAGAGTCGAATGAGATATATTTGCAATTGTATGGCCAATAAAAAAATGTCTAAGAATTCAATTATTTAATTTATTTATTATTGTACAATACAATTCGTTATTTTGTCATTTGATGACATACATACATTTCTTTCTTTATTAATTTATTATTTACAACAGATGAAGAGGAGAAAAAGAGAACAAAAAAAAAAAAAAAAAAAAAAATAAAAGAAAAAACAACAGCCTCTGCCTGTACTTAATGTTTATTGCCCATTGAAAATGGTTTCGGGATAATAGCTTGGAGCATTGAACATGCGCGGAAAACAACCATTGGCATCCAATTGACCCACAGGCAAAACGGACATTATATCACTGCAAAGAGAGAGAGAGAGAGAAACAAAAATTAAAAATAAATAAAATTAACATTAAAACAAAAAGACGTGTGTGGGTGTGCGTGTGTGTGTGTGTGTGGTGCAATTTGACACTCGGAAAGTGAATCGAACCGAACCGAAGAACCAGCGGGATGCGGCATATGCTACACGCATGCGCTCGATGCTGTGGCACGTCCCCTTTTCTTTTTTTTGTGTGTGTTAGCCTCTAAAAATATGCTTAGAGAGGGCCAAGGAATTGCTGCAAAATTGGAAATAAAACACGCTCAAGTGGATATGCAAGTGAAAGATGTGGAACTGGACGCAAGTGTTTTACGGTCACTTACAAAACGATTTTTAATGCCAATTCCAAAACAATAGAAATCTTTTTTTCTTTCCATTTGAAGTGAAGTGAAGTCGTTCAATGAGTATTTTTCTTTTTTTACGAGTTATATGGAACTGAGCAATGTGACAAGAGAATTGGGTTGACAAAATGAATTGGTAATATGGTAATAATATAAAATGACGTTTTATGATGGAGCCTCTGAATGGCAATCTATGATCCTGACATAAAGTTTGGAACTTGCCAAGAACGAACACAATTGTGTGGGAAACAAGAAACAAAACAATGAGAGTTTTTATTATTAGCTAGTTAGCATATTAGTTGATGGGAACAAATATCAATAGGTCTGTTTAATAATTTTGAATTCTTCTTACGGTCTTTGCTGTGGCGTACGATCCCTTTGTCGGCGATTTTTAAACCAATTTGAAACCTGGGTTAGTGTCAATCCTGTCTTTTTGGCCAGGGTCTTTTTCTCATCGGGAGTGGGATAACGATTGGTCAAGTAGCAATCCTTTAAAGCATTTCGTGATTTCTCCTTGAAGCAATAGACTGTCTCCTCACCATCCCAAATGGTTTTGGGTAATGGATATTTTTTGCGTAGACGATATTTATCCACAGCCCCCAATGGACGTCCACGGACCTTTTCGGCCTCTTTGTAGTGGGCCTTGAACCAGAGATTCTGCAAATCGACATGATATTTGATGGAGAAACAATGTGTCTCTAGCAGATTGTATAATTCATGAAATTGCCCCAAATTATAGGCAACCAGGGCGCGTGCGCGAAGTACAGTTTCATTGGTGCGAAAGAATTCGCTTGGTGGCAGGCTGCAAAGAAATGTGGTAAGCTTCTCAATGTCCCCTTTTTGTTGCAAGGCCTCGCACATGCATTGAATCTATAGAGACAAAGTGAGAGAGAGAGGGGGAAAGATATGATTTATAAACAACAAATTCCAGAACAGATATGAAAGAAATCTCTACCTGATCAGTTGAGAATTGTAACATTTTGGCATCGATGGGAAAGTTGCCCACAGCGGACATATTATGGACAGTTGTTAGATTCGAAATCAAATGGCCACTACTATTGCTTGAATTGCCAAGATTTGCGGTGCCGGCGACTCCAACCACACCGACACGTTGTAGGCCAAGTGTATCTGTTGTTGTTTTTGTATTGCCATTGACATCGTTCTCAAACATAATACTATTCAGATTTGGATATAATCTGGGCGTGGTTGAGGCAATGGGCGGTGGCGTTTTAGTATCATCATAGCCACCATTTGTGATATCCTGAAAACGTCGTTCAAGCAAATGTTGTTGATGTTGTTGTTGTTGCTGCTGCTGTTGTTGTTGTTGTTGCTGTTGATGATGATGATGATCCTTTTCTGTGGCCTCATACACCTCATCCAATTGGAGTACGGTTTTGCATGATATATTACCGCGATAACCTAAAAGGGTACAAATTACACATACATATACACATACATATAGAATTTCTTTTCTTTTTTTTTTGCTTTTGATTCTATTTTGTCTGTGACTAATAAAGTTTTCTGCCTGTTGTCTTTCGACACCTTCTTCGAAGACGGCGTATGCAAATAAATTAAAACGTCATTTGAGACACACACACACACACACACACACAAATAAATATAAATACATACATATATGTATATTCATATATAAACATAACTTTTTGCATAAGTAAATATTTAAAAGCATTATGCATTGACTGACTGACTGGCTGCATTGTTTTGGCTATATGAAATGCTAAACCCTTTAGCCGAAGTGTCATATACCCTTTCTTTACCTTATATCTATATAAGGGTTAGACAATATCCTTTGAAATAACCCAATTTCATCTACCCTAAGGATATTCCCTTAAATTTGTAATCTTTAACTGATATTTACTTCGATCAACTAAAATACAAATTACTTAAGATTTTTAATCAATTTTTGGGGTATTAGCATTCATCGATAACTAAAAAAAACTTCTATAATATTTTCATTAAATGAATTCTTCTATTTTATATGAATATGATGGAATTTATAGCAAAATTTGATGAAATTTAAATGTATAATTTGTTTGTTTTGATAATTATGTGTTGATTTTTTACACATACAGATACATAAATCTAAATAATGCAATTATGGTTCCAGACTGTTCAGATTTTTTCAGTATTTCGATTAATTCATTTCACTTCTTTTTTTTGGATTTTTATATCCTTATACTGACAAAATGCATTCAGTCCCTTTCCAAAAACATTTTCTAGATTCCGAAACTCATTTAACAAAAAAGGGATTAATAAAGGATCATAATATTGAAAAGGAGATTTTCAAAGTAAATTCTGAAACAAAAATAGTTTTTCGTAATGTGAAATTTTTTTGATAAAATTTTCCCTGTATATAAATTCTTATTACTCGAACCAAATTCTGCAGTCCTCCAAAAAAATGTGTAATTCTCAGCAAAAAAAAAAAAAAAAAAAAACATAATAATACATGGCAAAGGCTTTAATTGTTTATGTAGCGCGTCTCATTGACGCCTCGGTCTGATCAACTGTCTCTTTCTCTCTCTATCTCTCTCTGTCTTTGGGCCAAGATGTAATATAAAACCAAATGGTCAAGATAGAAGAGATTCATGGTGTCCTTGCACTTACCAGCATGGGGCAAAAATAGTGAGCCGTAGGCCATGGGTGAACTAAGATTATCCTGTTGGATGGCCGAGTGATCCGACGATGTGCCCCCTGACGAGGTTGAGTCCAAATCACCGCTAATTGATACTGATAAATTTGTTGAATTCATATTTTTTTCAAACATTTTTCGTTTGATTTCTATTGATTAATGAAACGAAACAAAACAAACAAGCACACATAAAAAAAAAACACTTGATTTGGCCTGCTGGGTTTTGTTTTGTTCAACTTGTCATTTTTGTAACGGTTTTTAGGCACTTGAACAAAACCAAATAGAAAAAACAACCGGGATATATATTTTTTGATATCTTTGGGATTCAGTTGAATGTGTTTTGCCGTCTAAACGCTTTGACTTTTCAAACTCAACTGCAAGTGGAAGTGGCAAGAACGCAATGCTACCGCCAAAGGCAACGTTGACGTCGACAGCGCTGCCAGCAGCAACAGCCGCAGCAGCAGCAGAAGGGAAATTGCATTGGCTCTGGCCCAGCCAGGCTATGGGAACATTTGGGAATTGGAACAAGAGAACCGTTAACACACACTCTGACTGTCTACTACTGGCTGCTGCGTATATTGAGCCAGCCAATTTAGGGGTTGTTATCCTTTGTAATGGGCGTGACTTGTGTCGGCCATTTTGCTTTGCTTTGTTTTGAATATTGTGCAATTTGCTATTGTATTTGTGTGTTCTTTGTTATCTAACCTGTTTTTTTTTTGTTTTTCGCTGGTTTTTGTCAACTATGACCTTATTATGGCTGTGATTTTTGCTTCTTCTTTTTTTTTTTTTTTGGAGTAAAGATATCTAATGAATGCCCGTGTGCAGTTTCTAGGAATTTTATGTTAAACTTCTTATGACATTGCTTAATATATGTACATATGTACATATATGTGTGTATATTTGTTGCATTTTGTTGTCAGAGTTGAAATGAAAATATAATATGCAATTTGATGCCCAACTCCCTTCAATGGAAAAACGCCAATGGAGGAAGCTGACAATGAGAATGAAGAAGAACAAGAAGATGATGATAATGATGATGACGATGATGATGATGATGATGAAGAAGAATTCATCTAATGGCATCAAATTTCAATTACACAAAATGTGTGACATGGCAAAGGTGACAAATCCACAAAAAGGCTAAACAGAAGGAGCAGCAGCAAATGCAGGAGACGATTATAAAGGGGGGAGGGGGAGGGTAGACAGTAGCAGCAGCAGCAGCAGCATTTTTCAATTTTCCTCTTGTTGTTGTTGTTTTTGTTTATTATTGAAAAGAATTCATTAGGAGGGTTGTGACAATTATTTTGTTGTCACCCTTGAATTTTGTTCTATTCCGAGATTTGTCACAGGCAACAGATTTGAGATCACATTGGGAATTATTTGATTCTGTTGCGTGAAGAATGTGAATGAAAATATAAAGCAAAAGAAGTCTCAAGAGAGAGAGAGATTGAAGGGAGCGGGGATAACAGGTGTATTCTATTCCTACCCCCCCAACCACTCCACCCTTAGCAACGCCCTTTTTTAAAAAAAAAACAAGGTGTTCCCTCTAATTGACCGCTATCGAAAGGCTTATGTAATCGCATCATCCTCATTGTATCAGCGGCTAATTCCCTTCATTTGGGGGAATCACGTGTCAGGACTTAGACAGCTTGAAGCTGGTTGTAGCCTGTCATCGGGACTGGCAAGTGAATTAAATAATAAAGCTTTTGCCTTGTGCCTCATCCCCCACTCCCTTCTCCTTCTCCTTCAGTGAGTAACGGTAAAGTTTCGTCTCGACGCGTTTTTGGTTCCCACAGTGTTTCATATTTAGTTGCTGATTTAAGCAGATTTTTTTTGCCTTTGTTTTCCTCACTCCTCCCCTTCTGCACTATGGCTAGAGTTGGGGTTTGCTTTGGTTGTCTGATATTACAAATAATGCAATTCGGCGACCGGACAGTGTGTGTGTGTGTGTGTGTGTGTGTGTGTGTGTGGGGGAAGTGCATGAATGCAACACATAAAAGGCAAGGGCATTAGAAACTTCTTTAGTCCGATTCATAAAGAATTTGATATATGCAGTAGCGGATCCTCGGAGGAAAAATGCGGCTAATTTTCACTCCTAAAATCGACATTTAAACTCCGAAACTCTATATACAAGAATGATTCTTACTCCAACAATATCAATATTCTTTCCGCCAACTGCCAATTGCCCCTACCAATAATATACACATATGTATATATATATATATATATATATGTATATGGAGACTAAATGATTACTAAATTTAAATTCATTGAAAATTTTGAATAGCTAAGAATCGCGATTTATCGTGACCTGCTATCTGTACGGAGACAAAATATTTGGATGCAATCGGTGGGTAGCATCTTGGCCATCTGGTCATGAATGGCTTGACTGAGCAACACTAAGCTGGCTGGGTCCAGTTCACGAATCAGCCAATGGATCGCCGACAATTTATTAGCATTGGAACGCACTGCACAAAGGCGCCCAATATAATGCTCACGATGATTGACAGAAACAGCATTGGGAACATTCGATTGGCAACTTGATAGTGCATTTTCCCCATTTCTTCCTGGCGGCGTCTTCCCATAAAAGTCGATGAACGTTGACAATTCATATGCTCCATATAGCGATTGTTTTGCAAAAAGTCTGGCCCCAGCGATCCAGACCAGAAGCTGCGCGATTGCTGCATCGGTGGCATCAGCTGGGCCATTGACCCCTGATGTACATGAATTGTCTGCGGTACTTGTACCGCTTGTGACATCGGCTGCATTGTTATGGTCTGCTCAATTTGCTCCTTTATAAGAATGCCAACACCTTGGTCGGCAATAGGTTGACGTTCCTGGACTACTGGACGGCTCATATCTTGCGGTGCTGAGGGACTAGCAACTTCGTCGTCCATGTTTTTCTCTTGCTTACGTGCCCTTTTAGAAGCAATTTTAGGTTTTGGGTTTGGTCTTCCAGGTGGAGGATCTTGTGGCGGTAATTACGACACCATCCAGGAGTCTCAACTGCGGCAAATGGCGTATCACAGAGCGGCAATAGTTATGACCAAGGGCATCTGCACAAGGATTGTCCAAGAACCAGAGGGTCTTAAGATTCTTGGCATCCTTTTGATAATTCAATTCACTAATATCTTCGATCAGATTTTTGCGTAAATACAATTCCTTCAGATTGTGGCAGTTCTTGAGGCCCTGCAATGTGGTCACTTGGTTCAGGCTCAACGAGAGAATTTCCAGTAAAGGCATCTCCGTAAAGATGTTGATATCGTCAAGATCAGTTCCCCCATACGTTCAAATTATGCATTCGCCGATAGTCCCAGCCCTTGCAACGGGTTTCAATTAGTTGTCGGGTTAGTTTAACCATCTTGAAACGCTGACCCTTACTATTCCGACGTTTGGTTACACTAGATGGAAAATTGATCACAATTAGCTTTGTTTTGGATATCTTCTTCCCTTGTTCGTGTGGTCTTGCTTTACTTAACCAGGTTCCTGGACACGAATAAATTTATTTCAAACTCAAAACCAAAATGCACCGTTCGTATTAATATTGTAGAAATATGTACTAAGTAGTGTAATAGGAATAGAGTACAAACATGCCTGATGTAACTTTTTTACTATAAAACCTATGGGAAATCTCTAGGTACCTTGATTTTTAAGGCAAGTTATAAATTGGCGTAGCCCACTTGATCGGCCGAAACAGTGACCCTACTACTAAGTACAATGGGCGAAAATTCGTTTCTTGTGTCATAAATAGATTTCTGTTGTTTTAAATAATATATAGCAATTTCTTTGAGCCTTTTCAAGCATAACATTTATGCATTTTTATACCCTGGCAAAAAGGGTATATTAATTTTGGTCAGAAGTGTGCAACGCATAGAAGGAAGCATCTCCGACCATATAAAGTATATATATTCTTGATCAGCACGACGAGACGAGTTCATATAGCCATGTCCGTCCGTCCGTCTGGATCAACGCAAACTCCTCCTAGACCGTAAGAGCTACATAGTTGAAGTTTTGCATATAGGCTTGAATATACTGCAGGGATTGTATATCTCGGATTTAGCCTGATCGGACCACTATATCATATAGCTCCCATACAAACGGCAAAGTCACGAACAGTGACTTTTCTCAATAACTTCGTTATTTTCTGAGCAATTGTAGAGAAATGTAATATTGGTAAGTTACACATATAAACAACTATGCCAAATTTTGTTAAGATCGAGTGACTATATCATATAGCGCCCATAGGAACGATCGGTGGAAAACAGTGATTTTAATCAATATTTTCGCTATTTCCTATGCTAAGATTGTAGGCCATTCTTTCGCAGACATTAGACTTTTTAGATAAAACTTATTTCACTTTGATGGCTATAGGAAAGAGTTACCAAAAAAGTTGCAAGGGTATACAAACTGTGACGCGGTCGAAGTTAGCCCGGCCCTCTGGTTTTTATCGCCTCTCAATACTAGACATTTTTAACAATCTGCCCTGTCCTTCTTTCCCATGGAGGTAAAAGCCTTTTTTTAATAATGTAAACCCAAAGAAAAAAATTTCAATTTCTCTCAATATTAACTTAAAAAGTATTATCAATATTAACGTAAAGAATAGGATGATTCTTTAGATAGTCGATCAAGTTTCCAAGTCAACAAAATGCAGGGTATTGGAAATTTTCATATAAGGAAAAATATAGTTGACAAAATTGTATTTAATGTAGGTACATATGTAAGCGAATATTGTACTGGATATATATTCTTGATTAAATTGGGGCTGAATCTAAATAGTCCAAGTCATCAATTCTTTTAAAATGACATTTTTTCAAGACTTTGGTCTTAATAGAGAAAATACATTAATAGCATTTTACAGATGATTCAGAAATTTGTTTTATTTCTTTTTGTTGCCCTTAAGATCTATCACTGAACCTAACTGTGTACGAATATTTGATATATCAAATATCATATTCTAGCAATTTGCCTATATTCTGAATATTTGCTTTATAACAACGAGAGACTCGAGTCTGAGTTTATTAAGAAATAAGAGAGATAAACAGAATTGAATATCAAACCAGAAACCGTTGAATGAATAAACGGCTCATTCACTGAACTGAACATCCATATTACATTTTTCATGAGTAGTTATGCAAAATGACTCCAGTTAGACAGGGACTATATACACTATTTCAGTTCCTCATTTCAATGGGAAAGAAATGGTTTAAACAAGTTAATACGGCTAACTGTAATGATAAGATGAAACTCGTTATCATTACAGTTACTTCCTGTTAACAAAAATTGTGTAAGATCAAATTTGCAAGCATTTACTGTTCCGTTTTTCGCACTGGTGATGCGATTCCAGGTATTTTCTTATATAAGTTTGTTCAGAGAATGTCCTTTTTTTCGGGAAAAAAATAAAAACACTTAAGAATGCACAAGAGTTTTTAATCTCGTCTCGCTTGTCTCATACCTTTAACTCTCACCCTAGCCAAAAGTTTTGTCTTTCTTTTGCCCTTTTTGGAAACGTTGATTTACACATAACTTCTTACATAATCACTTGTCGTCTACTCGACATGGCCCATTGTCTGGGTCGATGAGACGCGACTGCCCACAAATTGCAGTCAGGAACAATCGGGAGCAGCAAGCAACCTGCTTAGATAATCCTTGTGTTTTTGGTTTGAAAGCAAACAGCTTATAAGATTGAAAGAGAGAGAGAGAGAGGGAGAGAGAGAGAGAGAGAGAGAGAGGGAGTTAGAGCTAAGTGTATAATCGCAGAATTCTGAACAAAAAAGGTTTGTAAACTGTCTCCCTGTCGATCGAGCGAGCATTCTATTCATTCATTCATTCATGAATGCCCAAGATTACAATGGCTGAGAGTTTTCATTATCCTCCCCTGATGATCGTCGCACAATAATGGGCAAACACTCTGGAATTGAGGGATTATGAGAGAAGGTAAAAGACCATATCCATACATACACATTCTTGTGGGAGTAACAGATTGTGTCTACTGATTTTTCGCACCTTTGAAACAATTTGAGTTATTTATAAATCACAGCAGGAAAAAACCAACAACCAAATATGTATGTGGTACCCAATTAATATACTTCAGCAATTAGTTAACAAAAAGAAGAAATACCAAAATAAATGATGGAAAACAATGTTTTTGAGAAAATGGAAACATATGTCATTATATATAGCATTTTTACAGCTAATTGGGATAATGTTCATTCCCTTTCGCTTTTCTCAATGTTTATTCAAGGGGGTGAACTCAAATTGAAAGACGAGAACCTCATTAATGAAAGCTTCGGATGACCAAAAAAAAAAAAGATAAATAAGTCGAAGCGAAAAGTTTCTCTTACTATGTAAAATGAACTATTTATTTATTCATTTCTATTTTCAATTTGTTTTCTCTAGCAGTTGTCCAGAGATTTGAATATGATAATTGAGTTCGTCTTTAAGGGAAATTCTTTCTAAGAATTCAAAGCCTAATCCCCATGATAAATATCATGGATACCCTTACAAAGTGTAAGGTATTTATAATTTGTTCTACATTTAACCTACATGCGAATACATGTGACTTTTTTTGTCTTGATTCTTTAGGTCCAAAATGTTTGGTTAGAATTAATTTTAATTTATAGTTTTCGATATTTTCAGAATGAAAGACAGAGAATGTAAGAGTGGAAAAGGGTATGCGAAATTCGGTCCGGCTAATGTTTTGTATATTCATCTATTTATCTAGATCAGATTGATTGATTTCTGCATAAAATTTTGCAGAGGAAATGAAAGGATTTTGAGAACTGCAAATGCCTTTCTTCCTACTTTTGTTCTCCTTTCAACACCTTGGCCCTCTTGTTGACCAGAGATCCTGCAGAACAAGAGATTTTTAAGCCAAATACTTCAGTCAATACTCTCTGCTATTAGTAAACTTCTAACTGGAGTCAACTAAAACAGACAGACTTAAGTAATGGAGAGTTAGGCAGTTAGATTCAAAGCTCAAAGTTTAATTTGTCAATGTACATACTTCTCTTTTCAAATACTTTGACTTCAAACTATTTAATTAGTCGATTGAATGAAGGGATCACTAACTATTCAACTACTTAATTGAATAGACTAATTAATAGTTAAAACTCCAAACATGATATTAGAAAGATTTCCTGAAACAATCTTCTTTCAGCCACAATTTCAAAATAGATTTTCTATTTATAATTTTAAACTAAGGTTGGTCTAATTTTTAAATTTAAGCCTTCTCCACAACTTTTATTCGAATCTCAACAAACAAAAAACAACAACCAAAAAGAATTGTTTTTAACCGCTTCATTAAATGAAATTGTGGCCAATGAATATTCTCGCGGGATGCAATTAGCTGATTTTATTTGAATTTTTGTGGACATATGCTGAAAATCTGTTCCCCGTTGCCACACCACAAAATGAGCAAATAAATCATAAATGTTTCGCTATCGTTTTATTCAATGTAATTGAGCTAACACACCCTTAAATCTCACCAAGAGCCAGACCATTAGCGAGGAACAGGACCAAGACCAAGACCAGGACCAGGACCAGGACCAGAGACCAGGTCGTTATGGCTACACATTTCTCTGAACACACAAAAAAAGAAAACACTGTGTAATCCGATACGGAGCTGGTTTTTGTTACCTTTGTTTTCCACCTCCTCCCTCTCCTCCCTTTCTCTCTCCCCCTGTTGTTATGCGTAAGATTGTGTGTTGCCGAGCAATTTGATGAACTGCTCCCGGATAGGGATAGAGGGAAATTTCACATTTAAGGGTTGCCCGCGCAAGCTCCTCCCACATTGGAACGTATTGGGAAATGGAACAGGCAAGTTGAATTTTTATTAAAAGGTCAAAAGAAATTTGAAACAGAAACAAGAACAGAAATCAGTTAATTAAATAACAACTTAAAAAGAATTGAGATATTTGAGAACAATAATAAGTGTGTGACGTAAGTCATACTTTGTTAGAATGTCCTTTCTCTTGGCGATAATTGACATTAATCAGACGAAGACTTCCGCCCACAGTGGCCAATGGTTTCATAAAGCTATTCAAAGTCTCGGCAACTGGTTCCAATATATCGCGCATGGAGCATAGAATATTATAAAGGAATATCATCGGTGGCTGCAGATAACCATTAAAAATCACTGTCAATATCGGTTTTATCATATAATCCGACGTCATATGCAGCAGGCCCACGACTAAAGAATTGACCAAAGAATATAATATAAAGCGATAGCATTGCAATATAAAAGCCACAATAAAGGCAACCCCAATGTGTAGCAGACCAAAGAGTTCGGCCCAGAAATGAGTGGCATAGGTTGTTGCCCGATCGGCAATTATAATGGAATTGATTTTTGGATGTGTATCGGTGGTGCTTAAATAGTCGGCACAGCCATGCTCAAAGGGATAAATGCCAATGCAAGTGTGACGCACTGCCTCCTTTTTGTTCCAATGCGGTTCGGGCAGATCATCGATGATATTCATATGCCCCTTTGTTTTCGGTGGAGTGCATTTGCACATGTTGTCCAAGGTAGCCACCAGACGTGCCCAGTAGCCAGCTGTTTGTCCTGAGGCTACCTTCTCCGATGCTTTGTTCGATTTTAGCTTGCTATGCGATTTTCTTCTAGGCGGTATATGTGGTAGCTTCTTCCTGTGATAACGTTGAAATTCTATGCGATGTGGCTGACATTTAAATGGACGTTCCTTGGGGGCAGCATGAGCCTGCATCTCGTAGAGAACATGCTGAGAATTACTGGAAACTGTGGTGCATTCCGTACTCCGTTCACCGCATTCACCCTCGTTTTCGAATACGTGATAATTCCTCATTTTCGCTTGAGCCGGAAAAATTTCCGAATCACTGGATGTGCTCTGTCTCGGCAAGGGCAGAAAATTCTTCAATGGAGATTGCAATTTGGCCGTTACACCAACATGATGAACTTCAATTAGATGTGACTGCGAATTGGTTATATTTATATCAGTTGATTCGGACATTTTTATAAAACAAATTTCTTTCGATTTAAAGTGTAATTATTATCACAAACAGAACAGACTGAAAACAGCTCTGACAAAAACTCCTTATTGTTTGAAAAAAGTTTGGAAAATTTCGACGTTTACTTCGTTACGTACTTATATAATATCAAAAGACAGCTGATTGTAGATTGATACCCAGTTCGAAACATTGGCCAATATTTATCTAAGGCAGCTAAAAAAAACAATAAACATTTTATAAATTTGAATTGCCCGCTAAACATTGCACATGCCAGAATTTTCAATGTGTGCACTTCTGGCAACTCTTTGGTGAAGTGCTATTTAAATATCGATAGTGGGCACCATCGAGCATAAAATTAATAACGATCTATTAAATTAAATTGTATTTTAAATGATTTTCTAGAAAATTAGTAAAGCATTTCTAACTGTGCTTTTTCTTTTCTTTACAAATTTGTTCCCTCCGATAAAATTATCTAAGGAAAACTAATCGATAATCGAAAAAATGTTCACCACTGAAAGGGCTATCGATTTTTTGACCAACACTAATTTTGAGCTTTTTCCGGCATTTTAGACGAAAAAAAAAATCAAGTAAATAATTTTAAGTCACCCGTCCCTTTTAAATAAATTCATTTTCGCTTTAGCCAAATTTTGCAACGAATCTCTCTTCAATGTTATCATCCGCTTGGCGAAGTGTTGCAAATAGCGTCGAGTCACAATTAACGGCCGCATATTTTCGAGGTTCGATACGGAGCAGTCGAACTCCGATTTGCTCATTTGGTGCTGGGATAAGCATAAGCAAACGATTTCTGGTTTTGCAAATCTGTTCAAGTCCAAGTCGCAGAAGTCTCGTCAATTGTAATATTATATATATGTGTATATGTGTTTGTGTCATAATCTTATCTAGTTTAGTTGATGTTGTTGTTGTTGGTTACCTGTATATCTGTCATAATTTGCAATATTGTTTTCCGTTCATTTTTTTGTTGGCAGTTCAAAAGTTACGCACTGTTGGTTTAAGAGGCATGCATAGCACTTTGGAGGATGTGGCATTGGTGGGCATGCAGGTGAAAATCTTGCCTGCCCTTCAGGATAACTACATGTACTTGATTATCGACAACAAAACAAAAGAGGCCGCTGTTGTGGACCCCGTGGATCCCGATCTAGTGATTAAGACAGTCAAGGAGGAAAAGGTGACCTTGAAAAAGGTGCTAACTACACATCATCATTGGGATCATGCAGGTGGCAATGAGAAACTGGTTAAACTGTGGACTTCTGGCGAATTGAAGGTCTATGGCGGAGATGATCGCATTGGAGCTCTAAATGAAAGAGTGCGCCAGAACGACACCTTCAATATAGGGTCACTGAATGTAATGTGCCTAGCGACGCCATGTCATACCACTGGACATATTTGCTATCACGTCACAGCAACGGATGATGGAGCTGACGAATCTGGCGCTGTTTTCACCGGCGACACCCTCTTCCAAGGTGGTTGCGGTCGCTTCTTTGAGGGAACACCCGAGGAGATGTATGAGGCGTTGTGCACCAAACTGTCAGCCCTGCCCGATGACACCAAAGTGTTTTGCGGTCATGAATACACACTCCAGAACATGAGCTTTGCTCGTCACGTTGAGCCCGACAATCAGCTCATTCAGCAGCGTATCGAGTGGGCCAAATTGCGTCGTGCCTCACAGGATCCAACTGTTCCATCAACCATAGCAGAGGAGAAGTCCTGGAATCCATTTATGCGCGTTCACGAGTCCACCGTACAGAAGCATACAGGAAACACTACAAATCCGATAGAAACCATGGGCAAGTTGCGCAAAGAGAAGGATAATTTTAAGGCCTAAGATGCTTTGGCAACGCTAATAGTTAATTTTCTTAAATCGTTTCATAAATTGTGATTAGAATGTAACAGGAAAAAATAAATATGGTTGGAATTTTAAAATATTGCAAAGGAATATGAACAAGCTTCTCTAAACTGGCCCCCAAAACAGGTCTTGATAATGAAACGATTCAAATATTAATGACTTTTTGCGATCATAATTAATTTCTGTATACGAAAATTTCTAATATGAAAAAATTGAAGATGTTTAGGTTTCTCAAGTGGCGATATATTTCCAATATCTGAAGCTTAATTCAATTCCAATTAAACTTTTGACCTAAAAAATTTGCCTCTACCTTCAGGGCATGCAAATCGTTTTGGAGAACAGAAATTTGTTTTGGTATAAAGCATTTAGCTGGTATATAGTATGATATATGACATTTGTTGATCTTTAGGCTTTGGCTGCAATATCTAGAGCTAGTTGAAGATCACTTATTAAGTCCTCAGAGTCCTCCAGGCCGACTGATAAACGTATTAGGGTATCAGTTATGCCCAATTTGATTCTATCCTCAAGTGGAACGGATGCATGCGTCATGAGAGATCTAAAAAGGGAAATATTAATAGAAAATATTTGGGGGAATTCTACTCGAACATACGGTAATTCTGCCAAACTCTCATAGCCACCGAGACTCTCAGCTAAGGTGAATAACTTGAGAGCTCTCAAAAATGCCGTGGACTGTTTTAAGTCGCCTTTGATATAGAAAGAGAACACTCCGCTATAGCCATACGTCTGTTGCAATGCAATCTCATGCTGTGGATGTGAGACTAAACCTGGATGCAGAACTTTATCCACGAACGCATGGGATTCTAGGAACTTGGCGATTGCCAGTGCATTGCTCTGATGCTTCTCCATGCGAAGTGAAAGTGTCTTAAGGCTGCGATTCACTTGATAGCAATCAAAGGGCGAGGGAACAATGCCACAGGCTGAAATCAAAATGGGGATAGTTTAACTAAATCATCCAAAGCATCTCAATCAAATTTAAATACAAACAATTCTGTAAAAACTTCAGAGTCTGATGAAGTTTATCCGAATTCATTGTAAGGCCACCCATGACCACATCCGTGTGGCCATTCATATACTTGGTCAACGAATAGCAAACCAAATCGGCTCCCAACTCGAGGGGTCTTTGGAAATACGATGTCAAGAATGTATTATCCACGGCAAGAGTTATATGATCACCGATCCCATGACAAATAACGCTTATTGCCTTTATGTCTACAATTGTGATCAAAGGATTTGTAGGCGATTCGATCCATACAAGCTGCAAACAGACATGTGATCCCATATTAGAGTAAAACATTTCAAGTGACCATATCCCATAGCCCTCAGAAGATGTCCTATCAAGATCTTATACTTATTTACGAATATTTTACCTTGGTTTCGGGCTTAAATGCAGCTTTAAATGCCTCCAAGTTAGTTGGATCAACAAACGTGGCAGATATTCCAAAACGAGATGTAATCTGCCTAATATATAATATTTGCATATATAACATATTACTCAAGTGTTTAGTCTGCTCTTACCGTATTAGCCTATTGGTTCCACCATAGATATCATCTCCAACTACTATGTGATCTCCAGCGCTTAGCATGGACAGAACTGCAGTTGTCGCTCCCAATCCAGATGAGAAAGTTAATCCATATTTTGCATTGTCCAGAGCAGCTAAACATGTTTCCAGAACCTTTCGCGTGGGATTGCCACCTCTTGAGTACTTAAAGCCCTATAAACAAAATAACAAATATATGTAGATTTCCCAAGATCTTCAATTTTTACAAATTATTTTAGTTTTCAAATCTCAATTAGAGACAGTCAAACGAATCAGAATCATTATCATTGTTTAACAAGTGTCTATATACGACTCTTTAAATGTCGTGTGGATCGTTTAAGGTTCTTTAATTACAACCAATTAAATTATTATTACACACTTAATTTAATTTTGTCTGAATTAAAGAAGCGGGAAATAATGAACTATTTCCTATGACTAGTCCAAATCAGTCTTTATTCTCAAAACTTTAGCAGTTTGAAATGTATCTTTATGTAAGACAACTATTTATTTATTTATGTAAATGTAAAATTATATAGCTAACTAAATTATAGAGTGCTGGCTGCTGGGGCCTTCGACTTTGTTAGTGGAGGGGGTCATAATTGAAGTCATAATTGGAAATTTCCCCTTTTCACCCCCCGTAGATCCGCCACTGTATGAAATACTAATACAAACAAATGTGATAATGATAATTGCAAAAGTTTGTGAAATTCACCTACCAAATGTTTGATAATATTGCAAAAAAGAAGTTTGTTTGTATGTGTAATTACCTCCTGGGGAAAATTAACTGCCAGGTGTTGGCTAAACGTGACAACCATATAGATAAAGCTCTTAAGAGCGATTAAACTCAAGCACTTTAGACGTGAACATCTGTTTGCCATAGTAGGGTATATATTTAGGGATTTATATTTAAGTATCTATATATTGATGATATTGGATATTGACTAATGAAATAAAAATATCCAACGAAATGTTTAAGCACTTTAAGTTTCACTTTTTACAAACTTTGTTTATATGTTATTTGAGTCTTGTTCTTAGTTACACACATATTTTTTATGTAAATAAGATGATACGTATGTACATATAAATATTTGGACAACGGAGCGATTTATATTTAAACTTCAGAATAATACCAAGGGGAGGCTAGTGTAGAATATTCTCTCAAGATGATCAAGTTTAGACGTTTTAAATATATTACATTCCCAAAAACGTGTATTATGATTCATTCATATAAACAAAAAATAAAAATGTTATTTTTAGAATGGTTTCGAGTCACTCAAAGAACACTAAAACGACAAAGAACAAAAAAGCTATCATTTTTGAATATCTTCGTATGTATATGGTATCACAAAATCACTTAGACTGTATATTTACTTTATTTGATCAATTTATTTTGCACTTACATCTTTTTCCGGGGGAAAATTCTGTTTAAAATTTGTGCTTAATGATATCGGAGGAATGACAGCATGGCTATTCCATTGCTCTGGTTCTTGACCCGCATGAATGGATTTGGTGGCAAATCCTTTGGGTTGGACTCTGAAAGACATTTTGATAAAACGAATTACAGTGTGTGACGGTCAGCGATCGGATAATAGTTTAACAATTACAAAATTATATAATAAGAAGAAGTACTACGCCGGCAGAACCGTTTCACCGATGGATCTATCGATAATTCTTAGAGAGAGAAGATCGGATGAGTTATCTACATTTATGTGTAAAATTATTACACACATACATATGTACATGAGGTTAGCGACGCTGTAATTAGCAATGTTGATCGATGGATTTTATCGAAATCTCTGTCCTCACTAAAATTGTTGTTTGGAATAGGGCGTAGCAAAAGGGATTATTATGCTCTCAAAAGGGGATTTATAGGCAAACGTTTACTTCACCCGTGAATTAAATATAATAATATACATATCTTCTATACAAATTTAAATAAATAAATAATCTAACAACTTAGCAAGCCCGCCAATAAAAAGCAGCACTACATACATTTGTATGTACATACATATGTATGTACATATACATATATGAATTATTTCGTACCTTTTTTTATTGTCTATACAGGTACATACAAATATCTAAATATTTAATATATTATTCATGTTTAATTTATGCGGTTTCCCCATAAATCCCCTGTGGCGAGTACACTTAAAAATCCCCTTCACTACGCCATATTGCAAGCAACCTTTTAGTGAGGGCAAATATTTTGATGAAATCTATCGATCACCATTTTTAATATATATCGATACTAACATCGTCGTTACGGACATGACATTTTGGTCGGCGCTGAGATGATTGTCAAAAACGTTACAGCAAGAAGTTCGTTAATAATCGTTCATCTCTAGGATTTCAGCTGTTCTGTACGAAACAAAACAACTTTTTTATATAATTTTAAACAAATTGAAATGCCTCGCAATCTAAATGCAGAGCGGGATAATCCCTGTCTCAAGGTAAACTATCAGTTCAAAAAAGATAAAACGCTAATGATTATTATTTACATTCGTATAGGAGCAAGAGCTGTCGTTCAAATGTTTAAATAAAAACAATTTTGACCGGGACAAGTGCGAAGTTTATTTTGCCAATTATAATAATTGCAAAGAGTTTTGGGCAAGTTTGATAAATTAAACCCCAATGGTTATTGAATATATTCACATTTCTACAATAGAATAAAATTCGAGCTGATCGCCGGGGCAAGGGCATTGCACCATATTTGCCGCCCATTGAGGAGCGTGAAGCAATCAAGGCGGAATACATGAAGGCGAAACCTCCAAAGACCTCATAACAAAAATGTAAAAAATAAATATTTATGTGATTATATTTGCCATGTTAAGGAAACATTTAATTCTCGTATTCTTGATGTATAACATTAGATGCGACAATTTTAAGTGGGGCAAGTGCGACTTCCAGCATAGCAGTCGCCAATTCCATTTCCAGATTTTCTTTGGGATCATTGAGAATTAGCAATTTCAACGAAGGCAGACGATAAAGGCAGGATAGGCCCTCGGCCGTGATGCTGGTGCCTGAGAGATCCAATACCTCGAGGCGTGGATATTCACTGCCCGAAACACGGTCCAGGCAGAAATCATCAAAGGTGGAAACATTGTGAAAGGACAAAAACTTCAAGTGATCGAGGCATCTCAGATTTTCCAAGCCTTCAAAGTATAGGATCATATTATCGCATCGTAAGGCTTCCACCTTAAAATCGGGACTAAATTTATTGGGTAAACTGAATTCGCCATCCTCTGTGGCTCGGTGCCAGCGCCGTCCCTCAGTAAATTTGACTGCACCACCGCGATAAAGTATGAAGTGGGCAGCCGCCAATTCTGGTCCCAGAATCTTGTGCCTTTCTGGGATGAACTGTTGCATGTGCCGTTCAATTCGTTCCTTTCGCTTGTCCCACCAGTTTCGCAGATTTGAGGGGCTTAG
Source organism: Drosophila paulistorum (assembly GCA_018152135.1). Taxonomy (NCBI): domain Eukaryota; kingdom Metazoa; phylum Arthropoda; class Insecta; order Diptera; family Drosophilidae; genus Drosophila; species Drosophila paulistorum. The sequence continues at coordinate 6,381,096 of JAECXG010000606.1, read as the reverse complement.
GTTAATAGGTTGCTGCATCATTACTATAAAATCGGAAGTCTGCTCCGAATCGGAGAAGAGTTTCAGTTTGCTATTCCAGTCCTCTGGCCGGTCGCCAATTGGCTTACGCCAGTTTAGTTTCTGTTTGTCAGCAGATATTTCCTCACGAATCCGTTTGACGGTGCTACTCAGCTCATCTTGACTAGAACTACTGGGCTGCTGATGGGTTGATAGGAGTCGGCAGGCTCTATTTGCCAGGTATCGCGGCCGCGGTATTAATTTTAACATATTTGCTGACCAAATTTCTTATTTAATAATAAATTTTCGACTACTTTAACAGCAGCCCTAGTGTGACCATATTATTATAGAGAGAAAGAGAGATGGGTATGTTGATTTAACAGTCTCAAAATGAGTTTTTACAACAGCTGTTAAATAAAATGAAAACAAGTTGGCATCCCCAAGCTGGTTGTCGCCATTTTTTTTCCTTGCGTCAAAACGTTTTAATTTAAGAAAGAGAGAAACAAAAAAAAACAAATTAAAACGTCCAATTCCACCGAAAATCGTATACTAAATATTTTCAAACATCACAACAAGCATTTGCCAGCAACCGCAGCAACAGGACAGCAAAAATAACAGGATTCGATTATTACATGTGACTCATTTGTTGACTGGCAGTGTGAGAGCCCTAGAGATAAATTGGAGTGCAGTTCTACCCATATCAATATCATCACAGCATGGTCAATTCGTCAGGCAGCGAGGATGGACAATGGCGTAGCCCCCAAATTGGCCATTATCTCAGGTGTGTACAGTAAATTGTGTTGAAAACAACAATTGTAAGGCAACTACTTTACATACATACATATATACTACATGCGAGTCATTGAAAAATTGTTGCTGCATACACACGCACACACACACACACGCACAGCCGAATTCACATGCATGGAGCTAGCGACGGCATACCAGAGGTGCCCAGTTGGCGGATTTGCCGCCAAAACGAAAGAACAAAGGCCTTTATGGCAAACTATTCGAATTCCTAGCTCAAAGTAAAGAAACTTGGCTAATTCCCTTTTCTTTTCTGCCTCCATTCTTTGTCTATAGTGTATTTAGCTTTTCCACAAAGGTGACAACACTAATGTTTTATCCTTTTGTCCTTCTCTGTGCGTGTGTATGAGTCTGTCTGTCTGTGTGTATGTGTGTGTGTGTGTGTGTGTAGGTGGCTGAAACAATTTCTTTTCTCGCTCTCATTCCGTTCTCATTATTCGACGACAGAAGCTAAAAACAAATTGTAATTGTAAATAAAACAAAAAATCAATTCTCCCCCTTGTACTTACATTCCATCCTTCTGCTCCTCCTGCACCCATACATATATACAACTCCTTTCCTCTTTCTCCTTCTTCCACTTTCATTTCGTGTGCTTGCTTTTTCCCCCCCTTTTCCCATTGTCTCTCATACGTTTGCCAATAACAAAATAAAAACCGAAACAAAAAGAAAAAAAATGTACTAAAAGCAAAAGAAAAAAGAAAGAAACAAAAACCAATTTACTGAGAATTTATTATTGCAAATTGCATTTGTTATTGTGCTTTTTAATTTACTTGAGTTTTTTCATTGCAAATAGGCCAAAAAGTGTGTACTTGTCCCATGACCGAGGCGCGCGATGGCCAAAAACAACAAAAACTAATAATCATATAAAAACAAAAACAAGAAAAAAGAAAAAACCAAAACCAAATCAATCCAAATAAACAATTAAATCATCTACAAAGAACAAAAACAAAACAAAATGAATAAATGAATAAGAGAAAAACGAAAAATGTGCTCTCGCATCAGCTGCTGCAGTGTCTGGTCCTGGTCCTGGTCTGGTCTGGTCTGGTCGACGAATCTTCTCAAGCCAAGCCACGTTAACATCAATTAACGGTGAACTCTGTCTCTCTCACTCTGTCGCCTGGCGGTAAATTATCAACAATTCAAATCCAACAACAACAACAACCCAAAAAATCAACAGAAATATTTCCAATTTGATTCTTCTAATAAATACAATTAATTACTCTTATTTTTTACAAACAAAACACACACACACACAAAAATCGCGAAAAAAAAGAACTCAAATCCTTTCAGCAGGTTGCGCAGTCTTTCCAGTAAGTCTTTAACATTTTACAGCCCTTGAGATGATGATTGAGATTGTGTGTATATTGTATGAGAAACTTATGTAAAATTGCTTCCATTTATGAATTGAGGAAAGCCCCCCCCACAAGTGGTTCTTGTATGACAAGGATATATGCCACCTTCTTCTTCTTCCCACTTGCGTAAGTCTCAGGTAAGTATCAAATGTGATATTCGCTTTCAGTTGCTTCTTTCTCTCTCTATCTCTCTCTCTCTTTCTCTCTCTCTCTCTCACAAAGAGCAGTCAAACGAACGAGGCGGAGAACATGAAATTGCGGATTTCCATGCACTGAGCAAGCGAAGGAACTCCAGATTGGGATTGCAGGCCAACTGATGAATATCGGGGCCCAGTAAATTATTTGCTATCCATTATTGTGTCTCATATTAGCCAGGATAACGAGCATTTCCTTTGAATATCTATATAAGAAGTACATGATACGCATGATGCAATCCGTTTTGGATTAATGTAAATTGTTCTCGAAAAATTGTTAACTTTCCTCGCTATTTTTCCTAGTCTATATTGCATTTTTTTTTCCTTTTTCTTACAAATCTTTTGGCAATATTTATTCTTTTTTTTCATAATTATTAGCATGTTCAAAAATGGCCAAAGATTTAAACTTTAACTCTCTTTTGTTAGATGAACTTGATAGACTTTGTTAAAACTCGATTTCTGAGCCATATATAATTGCTTTTAATTCCTTGTGAATTCCATTTGATTTTCATTGCTATAAACTATAGAAAAATATGATGGATAATAATTTATTGAGTCTCCTTTAGTTGACCAATCCACAAGGACAGTCTAAGCCAATCTGGGGACTCTTTCTGCTTGTGGAGACATATATTCATTTGTAATTGGAAGGATCGTTTCCCATATTGTACAGATTTTCGTTAGAATTAACTAATTCCATAGCACAACTACTTCGATGCATGCAACAACAACAACGACACTCAAATGAATTCCAATCAGTTTCCAATTAGCACAAAAACTAATCCAACTTCTAAATCAATCCTAAATGAATCAATTTTGTTGTTTTCTTTTGTTTTTTTTTCTTATAATGATTTCACGATATTTTCCTTTACATTTGTGCTTTTGATCTTTCTCTCTCTCTACCCCCCACCATTCTCACCAACACCAACGCCCAACGCCCTCCGCCTCACCCCTGAATTTTGTTTACCCAGTAATAATGGAAAAATGACAATTTATATTTTCTCTGCTTCTTGTTGTTCAAGGGAAAAGAATCAACAAATTAGTTAAATAAAAGGGTCTCTCTTTCTCATTCTACGCAACTTCTTCCTTCTCAAGGGCACAATGTAAAATGTAAACTACTTGCAACAAGACTGCAGCAACCCATCATATATAATAGCCAAGACGGCCTGGCTAAATCGCGATCCTCGGTCAACAACAACGACAACAACAACAACTTCCGCAATGAAATGAAAAACTTTTAGTGAAAAGTTTTCCACAAATTTAGGGATTTACTTAATTTACCTTGTTTTTAATTTTTCTTTTAGTGCCGGCGATGACGAGGAGCATGAAGGAGATGGAGATGCCCTGTATATACAACCGCCGCAGGCTAGCCGGGATTTGTCGGCAACACGGCGTGAGAAGAAGAAACATTCCCGCGAGCGACGAAGACACAAGGATAGAGGAGAAGATGTAGGAGGAGGAGGAGGTGGAGGTGAACATCGTTATGGAGATTATCGTGGTGCACGAGAGGAGCAACACTATCATCATCACCATCATCGGCGAGAGCGTTCTGGAGGTGCAGCCGAGCCCTCTAGACATCATCATCATCATTTACAAGCTCATCCACAAAGTTATCATTATGTAGTATCGAATGCTTTGCCACCGCCGCCGCCACCATCGCATCATCATCACCAGCATCAGCATCACCATCATGGCATTTCTCGTATCCAGAATCCACGAGGAGGAGATTCTTATCATCATTCCTATGCAGCAGCAGCAGCAGCAGCAGCTGCCTATCATGGCACCAGTGGCCGGCATGCTGACTATCCAATGGAAGAGCCACCGCTATCATCCTCAGCTGCAGCACCAAGACGGACCAAAGATGCAGAAAGTCTTGAACAAGATTTGCGATCTCGCTTGCTTAGTAAACGCCATAAATATGTCAAGGACTATGAGGGCAGAGGAGAGATACGCAGCAGCAGCAGCAGTAAGGAGGGTCGCGGCGACAGAGAACGTGGTGGCAGGAGCAGCCATAAGCAAAGACATGAGCGTGTTATCGAATTACTCGATAGCCCTGAGTCAGTGCATCCGCCCAAAGGAGGCAGAAGAGGAGTGATGGAACAACAGCAATTAAGCAGCAGTAGTAGAAGAAATTTACACGAGGATCCCGAATTGGTGGCACGACGAGAGAAACTTTTAGCTGCCGAACGCGAAAATCGGCAGAGGAAACAAACGGCCAGAGAGGAATTGGAGGCCAGGCGAGAGCTTCTGTTGCGGGAAAGGAATGAACATCAGATGACTTCGGGTGATGCTCTCAGTCCCTCCAAAGTGGCGGCCAGTGTGACGGCTGGCTTGAATATTTTCAAGCGAAAGAGCTACGAAAAGGATCAAGAGAAACATAGGAAGCGAAGAAAAGCCGGCGCACAAATGCCACAACATGGGGATAAAGAAGAGGATGACGACGACGACGAGGATGATGATGATGATGACGATGATGGTGATAGTAGGGCTCATGCCGTGGGTGCAGAGGACGATGGGGAGAGCGAGAAAAGTGATTCCGAGGACGATGAAGAGGATGAGGACGACGATGATGATAGCAATGACAGTGCCAGCGATTCGAATAGCGCGAAAAGCTATGAACATAAAAAGAAAAGCAAACGGAAAATCAAATCACAGCCGCAGCCTCAGCAGGACAACCAAGAAGACAATGAATTACCCGATCTGCCAGACAGTCCGTTGAGCGTGGGTGAACTATACAAGTCACCGCCCAAACCAAAAACTAAAACCAAACCCAAGCATCAGCACAAACAGCGCTCTGATTCGGTTAGCTCCTCCAGTTCCAGTTCTTCCTCCTCCTCGAAATCCAGTCGTCGCAGCAGTCGTTCCCGCACCTCGAGAAGCCCATCCCGCTCTAGCATAGAGGAGGGTAATGCACGATCGCCTAGTTCGAGCACCCGTAGTGAGGAACGTGGCATGTCACAGCAGGAGGATAACAAGCCATTGCCTGTCAGCGAGACAAAAGCATTGAAATCCTTGGAAGATCTGCCGCCATGTGATGACAAAGGTGTCCCCTTGCCTAACTATTATCCTGGCGTCCAGGGTTGCCGATCTGTTGAGGAGTTCCAATGTCTCAATCGGATCGAAGAGGGTACCTATGGCGTTGTCTATCGCGCCAAAGATAAACGAACCAACGAAATTGTTGCCCTCAAACGTCTCAAAATGGAAAAGGAAAAGGAGGGATTCCCCATCACATCGTTGCGTGAGATTAACACTCTGCTTAAGGGCCAACATCCAAATATTGTCACTGTACGGGAAATAGTCGTGGGCTCCAATATGGATAAGATATTTATTGTTATGGATTATGTTGAGCACGATTTGAAATCACTAATGGAAACGATGAAGAATCGCAAGCAGAGCTTCTTTCCCGGTGAAGTGAAATGTTTGACTCAACAACTGCTCCTGGCCGTTGCCCATTTGCATGACAATTGGATCTTGCATCGCGATTTGAAGACATCCAATCTGTTGCTCTCCCACAAGGGTATCCTGAAAGTGGGCGATTTCGGTTTGGCCCGCGAATATGGTTCGCCCTTAAAGAAATATACCTCTCTGGTGGTCACATTGTGGTATAGGGCACCGGAATTGTTACTCTGCTCCCCAGAGTACTCCACGCCGATTGATGTTTGGTCAGTGGGCTGCATATTTGCCGAATTTCTGCAAATGTTACCCCTGTTCCCGGGCAAATCCGAGATAGATGAACTGAATCGCATTTATAAGGTGAGTCTCTCAAGGCATCAAAGACCATTCCACATTCCACTTATCTAACTCATTGGTCTCACTCTCTTTTGCAGGAACTGGGCACACCGAACGAGAAAATCTGGCCTGGATACAATGAGCTGCCTGCTGTCAAGAATATGCTTAGCCAGAACTCACAATTTACCGAGTATCCTGTCTCACAGTTGCGTAAACATTTCCATGATAAAACATCGGAGGCGGGTCTGGCTTTGCTTCAGGGTCTATTAACCTATGATCCGAAACAAAGACTGACCGCTGATGCGGCCCTCAAGCATGGCTATTTCAAAGAGCTACCCCTACCCATCGATCCATCCATGTTTCCCACCTGGCCGGCAAAAAGTGAGCTGGGGGCGCGCAAGGCTCAATCTGCATCGTCACCGAAGCCACCATCGGGTGGTTCCCAATTCAAGCAATTGGGTAAGGATGAGCCTATTGCCACACAAAGTGGAGCAGCAGGCGGTGGTGGAGGCGGCATGGGCTCCATCAATACCGGCAATAAACTATCCTCGGGCATTATAACAGGCAATAAGAAAAGTGGCATTACGGCTGGAGCAACGGGAGCAGCCAATACAGGATTCGTTCTGAATGCGGGTTTGACACAACGCCAATTGGCCATGGGCCCCGGTTTCAGTTTGAAATTCTGATTCCGGCTGGGATTTTGTGTTTGGATTGGATTTCACTCAAACCTCATCCCGCCGCCACCGCCGTTTCTCCTCTGTCCCCGTCCCCACACATAATTTTTTTAGCCAATTTTCAATTAATTGTTATGTATAGAACACTTAGCGATGTAAGCCAAAAATTTCGTTTAGTTGTATGTAAAAATATTGTTCCAACAACAAAAACTAATTTAAAAACAACAAAAAAAATCAAATAGATCGCCAATGTGAAACAAAAAACAATGTAAATTGTAAATGTTTTGTATTCTTGTAAGTCATCGATGTATATAGCTATCTCATTCATTCTTGTGATCTTAGCTGTGGATCTACATGGAATGAAATATGGAAAGGTTCAACATCAAAGAAGACAATGAATTTCTGCCAGTTCTGGCTCACCAGACTTCTTTTTCTGCCAAAGATTGGCGCAGAAGCAATTCACATGGGACTTATTTCATTTATCACATCGATCCTCACTTTCCAATCTCAAGCTAATCCTTTTCTGATTAGTTATAAATCTAATCTTAAATGACTCCTTAGTTGGGAGAATGAGATACCCTAGCAAGGATTGCTCTTGACTCCTTTTTGAAGGAGTCCTAGTCATAAAGGACTAGTTTTAGCAATTAATCACACGCTCCTCGATTTGGAAACATATTTTGTATGATTTCATATGCTTTAGGCTGATATAGAAAAGATCAAGACGACATTTTTTGTTAAAATGCAAATGTGTTTTATATATAATCAAATATAAGTTATATATATATATATAAACAATTTATTTTTCAATTAAAAAAATACATTTTCACCATCCATCATCCATTCATGCCATGTCAACTTTACAACTTAGACTAAAGAAAATACTCGCTGCTATTTATCCTGCTCCTGTTTATTATCAGTTATTGGACATTTCTATGTGGACCACAAATAGAAATATATATTTTGCCACGTCGGAATGTAGTCACGGAGGGGTCCAGCTACTACTTTGGCAATGGGGACGCTTTCGGCCACAAAACCCAAAATTCTATTTATCTTTGACTCGGTGTAGTTCTCATAGAATGGAGAGCGCACCAAGTAATATAGAAGATTGATGCAGCGACGGCTCAGTTCCAGTTTCTGTTGCTGTGACATCAAATGGCGATGCTGACGATACAGATGCACACTGTAGAGATCAAGGCTGAGGGCAATGGCATATTGTTTCCAGCTGCGACGACCGAACACGCCCATGGAGAGCAAATGAATTAAAGGTTTTGATATATACAAATATTCGGCTTGCATCAGTTCTCGAGGTATTTGAGTCCTAGCCGCCTCGGCGTTGTCTACATGAAGCTGAAAGTCGCGATATTGAATGGGTGGAGCGCCCTCCACTTTGCGTATTACACGTCCAGATCTCTTCAATTGGAAGGTAATGGAATGCTGAGAGTTAACAGAATTCATCGCCTGATTTTCGTCTGTCACCACTGTTTTTTGCTTCTTGAGGGCCCTACGGTTGAGTGCGGCAATCGGTGGTGATGTTATTATATCCGATGTTGAATGCCGCAGAATGAAGAATCTTCCGGCTGCCTTGAAGACTTGAATTAGGGCAATAACCAGCCATCGGCCAGTCTGGCCAAACAAACGTCTAGCCGATATCTCAATGAACACCTCACTGTACTCAAGTGTGGTCAGAGTGACCTTTAGTCGATAGCAAAGTTTAGATTGCCGCTGGAGTACAGAGTCGGTGCTATTCCGGCGACGCGATTTCTCAATGATGCGATCATTGTAAAAGACCAGCATGTTGGACAACGTGTAGACGAGCTCGGATACAACATTTGAGGATGATATGCGACCTATGGGAATTACATCAGAGAGGGAATAGGCTTTAGCACATAAGGGCTTTCAATTTGTTTAATAAACTTTTTGTTCTTATCTCTGACCTGCTACGAAATATGAGACCCATTTGGCTGTGGTCTCAAAATCGCCAACCATGTCGGGATTCTTGGCTACCCAGGATTCATAAGATTTCAGTATATCCTTTAAACTGTCCATGTTTTATTCTGTTTTTATCGTTCGATTCGTAATACAAATATACAAAAAAATGGGAATAACTAAAATTGACTTCCGCGTAAGCGAAATCCAACCTGCTGTTTCAGAGTTGCCACCTAATTCGCTACTGGCTTCACCGTGATGCAACCAGGGCTGACAAACTAGTTCATCACTAATAAAAATTCCTTTCGTGTTCAAATTTAGTTCTCAATATTCTGGTTATATTCCTAATTTGTTTATGGGCTAACAATAATATGATGATTATTGAATTAAACAATTTTAATATCCGATTAAGTTCAGCATAAATAATCAGTTTAGTCTGTACATTTTCCATACTATTCAATTTAGTCGCCCATATTCAATTTTTAAATAAACAACTTGTGATTAGTTAGTTTAATAATTAAGCGTAATTTAATTTAATGTACAATTTATTTAATAAGAAAACTTAACAATTTATATTCGAAGTCAAACGTTTCAGACTGATTTTAAAATTCTCACTCACAGTATAGTCCTCTTTAAAAACTACAATTAAATTGAGTTCAAACTCTGAAAAAGAAGACACAACAATTAATAGACAATTCATCTTTAATTTGCAATAACAAACCAATTTTAAAGTTCTTTGTTATCAATGTAGGGCATGTGAACAGTCGAGGTAATACCATATATATAGGTAATTCCAATTTCGGCATGATATTTCCATCGCTAATCTGTATGGTTTGAATTTCTGTGGCATCTTTGGAATATCCTTCGTCGCATCCACAAGTTTCCACCCGTACCAGCTGAAGGTCTATGGATTTGATGGCTGCCTCTGTATGCTGGACGATTATGTGTCCTGTAAGTGGTTCGGTGACACAAGATTCGAGTCGATCTATACTGCCCGTAATAAGAAATCGGGGCATGGACAAACGCTCCTTAGCCGTCGATGTGGCATTCTTTTGCAGCGAATCGGGACTCAAACTAAATGGCACCGCTTTGCGGGCTTCGATATCACTTTCATTCAGTTCTCGGGGCTTGTATTGCACACAAAATTGTTGAATTTTCTGCAAAGATTTGCCAAGAAAATTCCTCTTCACGTCACATCTGAGTTGATAGTTGATGCTAATGAAGACACCGTGATATGTTTCATATAGCATCTTGGGCTCTTTGCGGCAAACCAAAGGCAACTCGAAATGAAACTCAGAACGTCCAGGACTTAGTTTGCCTGGCGCCGCCAACTCCAGGCTGGACTGTAGCAAATTGATGGGTTTCACCGAGTTATAGAAGGTATCGAAAACACCCACAGTTTTACTGCTCAGCTGAAGATTGACGACCCCCTCGAGAGTTAGGAAAATGCCTTCGTGTTTGGTTTCTGTTTCCTGAGGACACTGAAATTGAACGCAGCCCAGCAGCATGTCCTAAAATAGAAAAACAAAACAAAAATCAGAAAGGATTCACTTGGTGATAGAATCGTATGTTTACATTCTCATGGTACACTTTATTTTCTCTGTTTTTTAATTTAATTTCAAAATTTATTGCATTCATCTCTCTTTGGTTGTTTGGCCGTCGAGCGCAGCTGATTTCTTCGTATCAGGTGGCAGCTCTGTTAAATGCAAGCAATTTGTATTAGTGATGGGCGCGTGGTAAGCAGAGACAAATTTGGTTTGATAAATTATCATAATTTCATTATGATGAAAATTATTATTATTATTAAATCTTTTTATACCCTTGCAGAGGGTATTATAAAATTGGTCAGATGTTTGTAACGCACAGAAGGAGACGTTTCCGACCCCATAAAGTATATATATTCTTGATCAGCTTGAGAAGCTGAGTCGATATAGCCATGTCCGTCTGTCCGTCTGTCCGTCCGTCTGTGCGTATGCGTTTTACTCAGCCATCTTAAGAGATATCGGGTTGAAATTTTTTTTGGAGACTCTTTATTACCTGTGTGAGATAAAGTATGAAAATCATCGGGATCGGACTACTATATCATATATTGTTTAATAATCATTAAATGTGTTTTGAATTCAGTAGTTTGAAAAATATTTGAGCATATTCATAATACGACAACTAATGCTGTTGATGTATGAAATTTCACTTTTCTTATCGAATTAAATATAATAAAGAACTGCAAGGGTATATAAACTTCGGCAAGGCCGAAGTTAACTTCCATAGCTCGTTAATTTTATAATCTTAGGTAAGTAATTCGATATATATCGCATAACTATAAACACTTAACTTACAAGAACGAAGAAAAAACTTAAGTAAAACAAACGATCAACAAGTTTACTTACTTACGTAAAACTTAAACTATTAAACTGATCGTTTAATAGATGGGTTTAACTGATATTCATTGTCACTGTTTATTACTAGTTCCCCTCCGGTGGTCCAACGGGGCGGTGTGTATATTAGTAACTAGCTGTTTAATTCCGACAAATGTGTGATCCAAACAGTTATAAAGAGTTGCATTTATGTATGCATGTATTCATAATTAAAACAAATTAAAATTAACCGTCGCACCGACTTTGCTATACCATGCACAATTATAAATTTGTATTCGTCTAACAATTGATAACCGAACTTAAGTTCAAGCTGGTCTTCAGACGGATGAACTTGGCTATTTATGCTGATCAAGAATATACATATATTCTTTATGGGATCGGAAAAAGCTTCTGCCTATTATGTAGTTTATGGAGGTATTATTTTACCCTATGGATGCAGGGTACAAAAATTACAGGGTCTCAGATAATGATTAACTTTTGTGGGGCCCATGTGAGGTCATGTCCGCTCATTAGTCCATTTGGCTGCCTTCTATCTACTCTAACCATTGTACGTGAATAGCTTATGGCGCTAGATCAATCATTTTGTTATATTTCAGGCAGGTGAGAATTTTCCCTTTATATAAAAGCATTGAAATAGTATAAAGAACACATTGGAAAAAACCTAGGCGAGATTAGGCAACATTTATATCGAAATTCTTATTAGATCAAAGTGTTTTTTGATTGGCTTTGTTTTTGTCCCAAGTAAACCATAAAAACTAGGCTAAATTTTGGTAGATAAGTACAAGGGATCTCCTACAACCACTTGATGTGATCAATGAACTATAAAAGCCTCTACATGAGTATACGCCTAGGATAACTCTTTGTACTTACAACATATTTGCTCCACTTGCACCATTTCTTCCTCTTCCTTTTGCCTATAACTCAATAATTGATTGTTTTGTTGATATTTAATATTATGAAATTGACCAACTAATAATATTGGCTTTACTATTATTAAATAGTTTAATTTTTTTTGGCTACTTTGATACAAATTTATTTAATGGCAAGATGCTAAAAACAGTTATTATATATATAGAACATAGAGATACGTATGTATATAAAGAGCTCCGACTGTCTTTCTTTAAATCTTATAAACATTCCAACGGGTCATATCATAAGAACAGGCACAGAACATGGAGGCACAGTGGGTCGTTTTTACAAACTTAAGTGAGTAATCTTGGAATCTACATTGGTTTGTCACATAAAATCTATATTGGCCACCAAAATCTTTATGTTTAATTAACTAAAGTAACATGATTTGTGCGATTCGCAATTTAATATTTTATATTTTTAAACCAAAAAACATGTAATAGCACAAAAAAACTCGAAAATAAAGGTTTATATAAACAGGACAATCCAAATGTTTGATACGAGTTTTCTAAAAACGAACCACTGTGTAGAATTTCTCTCTTTGGTGAGTAAATATCCCATAAAGGGAAAATTTTAAAATAACCCAATATAGGATTTGCCGCTTTGTAAGAAAATTGACTGAGAAATGTAGGGAAACTTTGTAAACAGTCGGGAATCGGCCCCCCATAAATGCTCAGAGGAAACCTGACCTTAAATTAAAAGGAGGAGAGACATTTCTACGACTGTTTATTAATTATGAGGTGTATTAGTTAAAGAACTCTTCAAGAAAATCAGAAGAAAGTGTTCACCTGGCTCTAAATTGGTAAGTTGCTAACTAACTAATCAAACTGTTGATATGTGTTAATTATAATTATTTTAGCAATAAGTTTAACAACGTTAAATCTCCATTTTAACAACTAAACTAGTTAAGATCAAAACTAAACAGAGATAACTCTACTTTAGAGATCAAAAAACTTCAGATAAAAAACTTTGAAAAACTTTGGAATAAGTTTCTATAATAGAACTGCGATGGAAATAATTTGTTAGCAAACCCTGTTGAATTTTATCATTAGACATTTAATAATTCCCGATTTCATTATGTTGCTTTCCATCAATTTGCTATAGCTTATTGAACTTGTCGAGTAACTCCCTTCCCTCCTTCCAACACTTTGGATTTCCTCTTTTTATGAAGGGGCAGTTTTGGATAAAGTTGTAATTTTTTTTTTATGATTAAATTCAAAGTTTATGTACCATAAGGCGTGTGTTTGATAAGTGTCATAAAATGAAATTGGTTTTAGTTAGTTGAATGTGTAGTGCACTGTCATACGTACATACATATGTACATATACATAAAACGGTTCAGTAAGGGATGTGGGGCAAGGAATTTGTATGCGGTTTACTTGCCCCATAGAACAGACATTCCACTCGTATGTATATAAACGTATTTCTGTGTGTGTGTGTTGGTTGCGTACCCGCAAATGGACAAAACAGGTATCTGTAAGTGAATGGACTTCAACAAATGTCATCCCATTAAACGCATATGTAACCTTAGATATCAAGTTGAACTCTAGTATGAGCTCTGTCGATCTTTCTATGCATATCCTTGCACGAAAAGGGTATAAATATTATGATTAGCAGCATTTCTGATATTCTTGATCAGCATGACAGGTCAAATAATTGTTGTCAGGTCTATCCTATCAGCATTACTCCTATTTTAATTTATCGGCTTTTTCTACATAAATCGTTTTTGGCTTTGACTCCTTAACGTTAAGAGTTAGCCAAAGGTATACAAACTCTCGCCCTTTTTGATTTTGATTTAGTTTTAGCGTTTAGGATATGAAACATAGTCAAAAGGCAACACTGAAGTCGTTCGCTAAGGTCTGCTGAAGATAGATAGAATGTTGATGGTTTTTGAGCTAGCCGTACTGGTTCTTCTCACCTCTGAAAACTACATACTACATTGATAGACATATAAATATCCGCATTAACTTTCCAAATGATGAATTAAGGCACAACAAAAGTTCAATATTTTAGCTTTAGAATGGTCAACATGAAAAACATCTTAAATATATTGATTTTATGTAGTCATTAAATGCCCTTTGAGATACATGGTCAATTTTTTCAGCTCTTTTGTTTGACATGGCCTAATATTTTTAAACCCAAAACTTCAATCTCTCAAACTAGATCAAAATTATTCATTTTAGACCCAATGGGCTAATTGTGGACCTAAATAAGAAAAATGGTTTTCAAAGCTTACCATTAACCTATTGTCATGTATTAGAAAAAAAGAGAAAGAAGGATCGAGAGAAGGATTCGCCAATAATAAGACTACATCAGATTCGTTTTCCTCTTTCACTCTATGGAAAATTGATCAATCATCTCTCAATTACTTGAAAGAAGATACAAATTATGCTCAAAAAGACTAAGACTGACCTAAGCTCACCAGTCTCTTTTCTTTTATTTAACTTATAGATATAGATATATTGTAAATCAAATAGAATAGAAACTGAATTAGATTCAATTGAAAAAATAAATAAATCAACATAAACTAAGATTCATCGAAATTTGCACATATTTCCATGTGTTGCGACGAATTAGTATTTTTCTTACATGTAAGAATATGAAATTTACATAGTTTTTGTGTCTTTTTGGGAAAGTTATCAACCATGTTCTCTTTAATAAGTATAACCACAGTAGAAACTAACCCACTGTGCAAGAAGATATACAATCAATTTTGTATTTTTCTTTTTAAGTTTTTGATAGCCATCAAATTTATTCACTTGTTTTAACGTTTTGTTTTTTGGTTGAAAAAAAAAGATAATTGTTATTTTCTTTGAATCGAGAAACAATAATAAACAAGGAATGAAAGAATAATACATATTAAGTATTTGTGGTTTTAATTAATATTGGATGACTTTTAAAAACAATAATCAGAAACGGGAAGAAGCTTGATACAGAAAACCGACTAATCTACGATTCGTGTCCACCTTCTGAGACCACAAAGTGTAGAGTCCTCGTCCTCTTTTGTTTCTTTTTATACCATCACTGATTATGCTTAGGAAAAATATTTAACTGCAAACTTCACTCAATTTTAAATTGCTCAAAATTATGCTTATTAATTAAATATGTATGTATAATTTAAATTTGAACAATTATCAACGTTGGCAGCGAGAAAAAGCGAAAGCAACTGCAATGCTTTATGCATAGGGAAACGACTTTGCTGAAGAAAGTTTAAGAGTTGTTCAAGTTAATCAAAAAGTTTATGTTTTGTATAATGATTTCCTCGAATCAAATTTCCGTTTGATACTAAAAAGCAAAAACAGAATAAGAAAAAGAAAAGAACCAAAGGTGAATGAAGCAAATTGATTTCAAGTCATAATTCAAAATTCCTTTCATTTACCTTTTGCAACTCTCTGTTATTATCTTTCAATTTGCCAAAACAGCTGGCAAAACAGCAGAAATTTCATCTTCACTCACTCACACTGCCACCACGACCGACACACACACACACACACACGCACACCTTGAACAATTCCTTTTGTATTAAAAAAGAATGAAAAGAAAAGAGCAGCAAAATATACTTAATATACAGAAACAAGTACAATCGTATGTATGTATGTATGTATGTACATAGGTGGCTATATATATACAAATATATATATATACATGTATGTATATATGTTCACAATATTTAGAGTTTACGGGTAGCAAAGCATCCAACTTTATTATTCTTAGCATACTTTTCTGCTGGCTGGCATCCTTGCCGCTTGCCTTATGAACGGACCTGGGGACCGGTAAGTGCATATCAATTTCCTATGTCCCGTCTCTTTACCCATTCCACCATCTCTCTCGTTATCTCTCTATCTCACTCTCTCTCCATCTCGCAACTTCGCACAATCTATTGCTCCTTGCATTGCACAAAAAACTTTAAATCTTTAATAAGCTTGTTGTTGTTATTATTGTGTGTATTGGTGTGCGTGTCCCACCTACACATATGCACTGCTTTTTATGTTTGCTATATAAATTACTTAGCATAAAATTTGTTCTCGGTCTCCCTCTGCCTCTGCTGATGCTTCTTTCGATATACATGCATATAAATATTGCTGCCTACATGCGACCAAAAACCAAAGCACTAAACCTAAATCTTAATTGAACCGACATTTTAATACC
Source organism: Drosophila paulistorum (assembly GCA_018152135.1). NCBI lineage: Eukaryota > Metazoa > Arthropoda > Insecta > Diptera > Drosophilidae > Drosophila > Drosophila paulistorum. The sequence goes on along the minus strand of JAECXG010000606.1, from coordinate 6,364,987 downwards.
CTCAAGTGCAATATAATCGAGCTGCAATTGTAAGGGACAGACAACAATATGTTCACAGTCGATTCTTTTTGGGCAAGTTCATGTACTTTTTACTTTATCAGGGTATACAAAAATAAACGAAGCAAGTTTCAAGTTCACTAAATTATGTACATACATACATATATAGAGGTTACTTGCAAGTGCTGTCTCTGTGTATGTGTGTTCAGTATGTATATTTACTCGTCTCGACTCGACTCTACTCGACTTTGACTCGTAACTTTCTTCCATAAAGAAAGTCTCTTTCCCTCGCCTATAAACACCAAACACTCACAAAGAGTAGGAAGGTGGGAAGGACATGCAAGGGATGGAGTAAAAAATGTATTTATTTAAGGCATATATTGTTAATAAATGCAAGGAATGAGTAAGAAATTTCAGTTTACTTTTATTAAAAATTGTGATACTCCTCCAGCTGAAAGCTATTTAGAATGAGAATGCATGAAATTCAAGTAATACGGTAGGGTGCCACTGATAACTCATCCAATCTAATCATATCTTTACTAAAGAAAGTCTTGAAATAACGTATACGCAGGGAGCGCCAGTACATTTAAAATAATTACAAAAACATTGAGATGAATAAAACGAAAACTTAATCTAAAGCAGCAGTCAGGTCATTGAATAAAAGCTTAATAAATAATATTTTTAATATTAATATTGGCAACCAATTTCTTTTTGATGGAAATATTAAAGAACATTGTATTTTCTCAAAGAAATTTGTAGAGCAATTTTTGATAATTGCCAAAAATGACAATTGAGTAAGAAATTAAAATGTTTTTGTCAATTTAGTAAGAATTCAAACTTCCCATTCGTACATATGTATGTTTACATATGGTAAGTTTAATATATATATTCTATTCTAAACTTATTAATAACTATGCCGAGTTTCATAAAGATTGTTCGACTATAATATTTAGCCTAAACTAGAGGCTGAAGTAGTGTATTAAGTTCACCAAAATGTATGTACTAGGCAGAAAAAAGACAGAGGATCATATAACATGACTTGGTATCTAATAGATACACATATGTACATATATGATTCTATTGGTTCTACAGAATAGATTCTTCGCAAGTTATTTGTTGTGGCTGCAAATTCTACTACTTTCTATCTATAGTTAGCGAGCATTTCCGCTTATAGAATATTGATAACGTCAGAAAGAATTAAAATATCAAGAAATTCACTAACCCTCTAAAATTTACATAATCTCAACCCAATGTTAATATTCATAGATAGCTTTGGACCAATTAATTTCTTTTTTATTTTATTTTAGTTCTTGTCTACATTGTAAAACATAAATAAATTATCTAACTAGGTTTTTTGCATTTTTGTACAAAACATGAGTATTCTCCAAGCAACTTTTTCAAAACACACATAAAAGTTGAGAGCTTACAAGTTTAGAGAAGTCAATTAGAAGAGTATGCAAGAGGTGAAAAACTAAGGAAAATTCGATCAATAACAACAAAATCCATAGGGAGGATCTAAAATTTTGTTGCTCAAGTTTACTATGCACTTAGGATTATATGTTACATACCTAGCAGCACACTTTGCACCTTTTTGAATCGAAGTGAAGCGCATTGAAAGAAAAGAAAAATAAATTGATAGATGTGACCTTTACCCAAGATTCCTTTAGATATTTAGGCCGAAAATATAAATATTATGACTGGCCGAATAAACAATTTGAAAAGAAATTTGCATGCAGATGTCGTTTATAAGGTAATAAAAATTACTAGTAATTATTTGTATATTCTTCATATTCAACTCACCTTTTTTTGCGGCAGTATCGGAGTTTGCCTTTGGTAAAAATAAATGACAATTTTTTATATCAGCAATTGTTATAAACTTTTTCAGAATATTCTTAGTCAAGCTAGCACAAGCTATGTACTTATCTATTATTGCTGATGAAATCTTCATATTAATACTTACTGAATTGAATAGTTCTAAATACTTTTTCTTTTTATTATTATTTTAAATTTTCGACTTTTTCGGTTTGGAGTGTTAAAAAAATGGTCAAAAAATTCAATCAGAAAATCGTTTCTTTACTTGTTTTTATATGAATTCGTTTGTCGCTCGTATGAATTGAATATTTTAAGATAAAATTTGCAGTCCTTGATCCCAATAAGTATGCTACGCCTTGTTATACTTACTATACAATTTGCAGTGTAAATAATGTATGGATGCAACCGTATCAGAATCTCAAAAGTTTAAAAGCATTAATGTTAAGATTTTGTTAAGAAATTTTTGAGAAAACTTGAAACTAAGCATAGTAACAATACATATTTAAATATTAACTTTTTCAATATGAATTTAAACAATGTTTAAAAGGGTTTCGTATCCACACAAAACGCAACTCATTCAAATTGAATTTTTCAATGACAACTGAACAAACAAATTAGAAAGTGTTAGACAAATAAGATTCATCTGTTATCAGTTATGGTTGATTTGACTAATTGTCTTCAGTATCAATATACCTCAATTTCATATATTTATAACTATATCTCTCAAATCTGTAGCTTTGGCAATTTGATGTACATTTTTCGTTCTAATATACTTTCATTTTCCAGGGTAGAAAAACTGTTGCTTTTTTCTTTTATTGTCATCTCAAATGTGAAGACAATTTCGTTTCTGCTCAACCAAACCGAAATTGAGTTGAAAAGATGGTAGAAGAACCATAGCAAAGTTAAGTCTAACCACTCTCAGTTTTCGTCCTTTCTATAAATGGGCCTGTGTATAAGTATATGTGTGTGTGTGAGTTTGTTTGGCACTAAGCGAAACTTTTCTTTGCAGACGTCTTGTATGTACGTGCTATGTATGCTTGTATTGCTTTTAGCTTACATTTTTTTCCTTTTGGGTTTGAAACATTTTACATTTTGACTACAGTATATAGTATACATTCTATAGAATAGAGCATGGACAAATTCAGAGTTTAAATCACAAAAAATAACAACAACAAATGGCAATAAGAATTTATATATTCTTTTGCGTAAGTGTGTAATGTAAAGAGAGAAACTTTTCACACCAAATGTTGCCAAAGCAACTGATGCTACCATTTTCACTACTAAATTTGCCTATTCCAGTCATCGCCCACGAACCGTCGATGGATAACACTGGCGGGAAATGGCAGGAAAAGTCCCGTTTGTCAAGACGTGTAATTGATTTAAAATTAGCACATCGCTTGACAAAATTTTAAATTGTTTACATGGGCGCCTTGGGAGCCAGCTGGCAATGTTTCTATCTATGTGTGACTCCATGTCTTGTGTGTGTGTGTGTGTGTGTGAGTGGGTGGGTGGCTGTATGTGTTTATGCATGTTTAATGAACATCATGACTGTACCAAAAACAAAAACCCTGGTGGCGGAGGAGTAGCGGAAGAGGAGAAAAAAAACAAGCCTGGGCTGCTGTAATAGCATTTCAATATGCTGCCATATCCCGTTGCGCTTGTTCCTTGGGCGAAACGGCAATTTAGTTCGTTTGCTGCAGAGAGCAGTAGTAGTAGGGCCAAAAAACTTTTTCCATAGCCCACCAACACCATCACTCTGACCCGTAAACGAGGTCAACACAAAAAAACATTTTGAAAAATTCATATGCAAACGTATTTTCAGTAGCAGTTGCAGTGGCAGCATTTTCCAGGTGGCAATGGCATTGCCATCACAAGCAGAAGCAGCAGGTATGCAAAATTTTCCCTTTTCTCTTACCATATCCAGGGAGTGACGGGTTTCAAGAGGAGAAACTTTTTAATGGCCGCACCAATTTTAATAGGTTCGAGTCCAAAGTGATGTTGTTTGCTATCTCTCATAGCAGGGCAAGTTAAAGAGGCTGAGAGACTGAGAGACCAAGGGAAAGCGGCGAGTCTAACTCAAATGTTTTTCCAAGTTGAGCATAAAGTGCAACCGTTTTGCTGCTTTATTAAGTGTTAGTAAATAATAAAAAAAAACATAAAAACAAAACCATAAAATTCATTCAGTTTCCATTTGAAAATTTAATAAAGCAATTACAGTGTATGGCACAAATTTACGATATTGCAGCTAATTGCGTTTCCATATTCAATTAAAAGGAAGAAAGTTGAATAAATCTCACTTTCTAACTCTTAGTCATAATTTAAAAACTTATTATAAGGCATTTGATAGACCTGAAAAAAATCAAAACTTCTACTTAAGAGTAAATTACAAATCTACCATGGCTGAAATGGCGACACGATGGTGGTCAAAGGGCCTTATGTATAATCATCAATTGACACCGATTAATATTAAATAAATGAGGTTTAAATAACTTCAACGCATATAAGGAATACACATATATTTATTAATTTAAGTAAACGCGAGCAATTTAGGAAACTAATTTGTGAAACTACACATAAATCTTTGAAAACGAAGATTAAACTTAATAATAAACCTATTAATAAAGGACGACATGTGTTGAGTTCGAAGAGTCTAAAGGCTTGCGTGGCTTTTCAGATGCAATGTTCAGTCAGATTTCTGAAGACCACTTCATATTCCATCACTCAATTCAGGTACCGCCTCGTCTTCAATGTCGACGGTCTTGATTATCAGTCAGAATGCTCTGCAGCGCCTTCGGGTCCCTAGCCGGCTAGAGAATGAAAGGCTTTGCTATTATTCGATATTCGTTGCCCATATGAAGAAAGGAGCCATTGCCACATGTTTTAGATCCTCGAATAGACCATCTCTGGTATGGCTACAGAAGAAGCGCTCAGTTAGTTTACTCCAATATAAGTTCTTTTCGGTATCTATTTCTTACCTCTTCAATATCCTCAAAGTGGGCATCCTGGTCTTCATTATCCATTTGATTGGCTCTTTCTATAAAGGCAAGACGTCCAGTGCCAGCTGCTAACGTCGCCAGGAATTCTAAGCATTGAACATTGCTGGAGGTTACAAGAAGTCAACTCTTTAATTATACCCTTGCAAAAAGGGTAAAGGACATGACTATTTGAACTCGTCTCGTCGTGCAGATCAAGAATATATACACTTTATATGGTCAATAAGTTTCCTAAAACCTAAAACGAAACTAAACTAAATGTCCCGAATTCGTATTGATTGCCTTTTGTTCAAACTGGCAGAATAACAAGGCATTATTTTCAAATTTTTCGCAGAGAAAAATAATTGAAGGCACAGTCAAGTGTCGATTCATCAAGATCGAACCACTATTTGCATATAGCGTCTATAGAAACAATCGGTGAAAAAGAGTATTTAATTGATTGTCGCTTTGCTCAGCGTGAGAATTCGAATCGATATAGTCATGTCCATCTGCAAGCTACTGGAATAAAACTTGGTGATTAAGCATTCTTTTAACTCATTGAGATCAAGTTTGACAATTTGTCAGATCGGACCACTATATAACCATCCATTAAAATGCCTACTTCTTTTCAGAAATATATCAATAGAAATTGAGAAAACTCTTCTTAAGGTAGGCTTGGCATGAAATTTATTGTATGAAATAAAAAAAAAAAACATTCAGGGACATTTTTTTTTGTTTTTTTTTAAGTAATTAACGATTTGATGTTAGCTTCTTCCATGTTATTTATGAAGAACATTAACAGAACATTGGTTCTCTGATTCTTTATTCAATATGGAATGAAAATTTTACATTTTAGTTCCTTTGAAATTTAAAGATTCTTTTCCGAAGAGAAATTCAAACTGCTTGCAGGCTTTGCTGTTATGTCGTCTGCAAGTGGGAATCATTGTTTTTTAGATTAAGTATTTCTTAAATGTATGTATTTTGAAAGTGTGAAAGACCTACAACTGAATCAAAATGTTTCTGGTGGCTTTGACTTCATTTTAATGATAACATTTCTGACAGTTTTGCAGAGCTCTTTGAAATCCTGGCCGTATGTTTTCTTTTCAATTTGCCATCAACTTATCTTTACTTATGTTTAAGCGCTATTTTTTGATGAAAAGTGTACAAAAATTAGGCCCGAACTCAAGTGGAAATTCTTTACTTCAAAAGATGGGTTGGCGAAACGGAAAAACGCAACGTAAAGTGAAACATTTTCCGCTTTGTGTGATAAGCTCTTTGACTCCTTCAAGAGTGGGTGGGTGGGTCAAACTGTACCAATAAGCAGTAACCAGCGGTCACAATGGAAAGGAAGGCCCATTGCCCGTGTTAGTAATTGTTACACGGGTGTCCAGACAGCATGGAGGATGCCGCTACTATTGCTCTGAGCTGAGCCGCTTTTTCGTGAGTAATTAGGGTCTGGGATTAGGTACAGTCTCGCCTACGCTCCAATAAATTTGTTGTTCTTTTTTCCTTTTAGGTGAAAGAGATGAACCCACAGCTTGGGGCGTCGGCACATTATGCCATCTCGCGTCCGTTTCCATATACTCACTGGCATGCCGTTATCCTTTCTCTCTTCCTCGCTCACTCTCCGTCTCTTTCTCCCTGTCTCACTCTCTCTCCGTGTGATGTACGTGTTTCGGCTTTGCTTCCGTGATAATTTTCAAACTTTTGCACCAATTATGTGCACGCCAGCAACGCGAGCGAGCGATATTCTCTTACTTCTTAGCCCTAGCCGGAGAGGACTTTTTTTAAGTGTGTGTGTGTGTGTGTGTGTGTTTTAGTGTGTAGGTGTGGGTGTGGGTGTGGGTGTATGAATCCGCCTTCGTCTGTAGTTTATGCTCATTACGTGAGTGCTGCAAACTCACAAATTGTTGTACAAGAAATTGCCGCCAACGGCGCTACACGGCGCTACACACAAACACACGCAGCTCTCACTCACACCTAAACGTTGGAAAAGCAAAGGAATTATTTTGCTTTTGCAGCTAAAAATTTTTCAAATTTAATTTTCAGTTAAACTGTAAGCTCTCCGCAATGCTCACTAATAAAAAACTTACTTAGCTTAGTTTCTGCTCTCCACCTTTTATATTATTTTCACTTTGTGTTCGCATTCGCCCTGCGCCCTGTAACGATAACGCTGCAAGGGTATATCAAAGTCGCTACAAAAAATAAGCATATTGAAAAATGATAACGAAAGTAAACTGAAGTTATTGCAAACTTAGAACAAATTTGACGCCCTGGGCCCTACAGAGAATGCTGCTTTTATGCATATTTTCATGCAAAATTCAAACGAAATCAAACCAAAACCGTGTATGAAATTAGAAACACTAAAAAACGAGCTATGGAAGTTAACTTCGGCCTTGCCGAAGTTTATATACCCTTGCAGTTCTTTATTATATTTAATTCGATAAGAAAAGTGAAATTTCATACATCAACAGCATTAGTTGTCGTATTATGAATATGCTCAAATATTTTTCAAACTACTGAATTCAAAACACATTTAATGAATATTAAACAATATATGATATAGTAGTCCGATCCCGATGATTTTCATACTTTATCTCACACAGGTAATAAAGAGTCTCCAAAAAAAAATTTCAACCCGATATCTCTTAAGATGGCTGAGTAAAACGCATACGCACAGACGGACGGACAGACGGACAGACGGACATGGCTATATCGACTCAGCTTCTCAAGCTGATCAAGAATATATATACTTTATGGGGTCGGAAACGTCTCCTTCTGTGCGTTACAAACATCTGACCAATTTTATAATACCCTCTGCAAGGGTATAATAAAAAGGAAATTTAGAAACCTGTTTCAATTTGGTTAATTTGACGTTACTGTAGCCTCGACCACCCCCTAACCTAGTTAGATTTCGGAATGAGCGGTATAAATGGCAACAATTTTACAATTATAAGTACTACATAAGAACTTTAAAAAATTGCTCCAAATATTAAGTTATATTTAAAGTTTATTATCTAATTCATTATTTATTTTCAATGCCAAATAATCAAAGAAAATCATAATTAAATGTGAATTCGAATTTGGGCTCGTATTAATCAAAAATTCAAATTTCGAGTTTTTCAAATACGCGAAAAATTGCCTAAATTATAGCTTAATGATATTAAGGTTTGTTGGCATATGTTGGTGATTTCCTAAAGTTAAAACTAAAAAAGGCTATTTCAATTCAATTGACATCCATTGTAAAGAGTTTTGCCAACTTTGAGTGTTGATTGTAAGAGCGCTACATTTTTCAGTGGAAGGAAACGATTTCCTATTTCCTTTTTGTTTTTCTTCTTTAAACTCGATTAGACAGTTTCTGTTCAATTGATGTAAAAAAACATTTTGTTTATTTGTTACCTTTGTTATTGTAATTTGAAATGAACGAGAAGGAAAATCACTATTTTGTCTTTCCATCCGTTTTGATCGGTAATGTTGGATTTGCCGTGCAAACATCTTGGGGGCATTTACAGGAAGAACTTAAAAAAGGAACATTTGAACAAATTTCTTTTATAAGTAAGTGCCTACCTATGTATATATATGTATGTATGTACGGGTATACATAAATATATTTATTTTGTCTTTTTTTGAAGCAATGTTTGTTGGACATTTTGTTAAAGTGCTTCTGATTTGGACATAGTGGCTGAACAGGAGAGAGCAAGAGAGCGGGAGAAAGAAACCAGAGATAGAAACAAAACCAGAGAATTGAAACTTCTTCTGTGTCTGGACTGTCTTCTTTGTCTATTTTGGGCAATTTCCTTCCTACCTACGTACAGTTGTCACCACTGGGTGCTGATGCTTCTGGCGAAAACAACTATCTTTGGGTAAAGTTTCGGAGGCATCACCAGGATTGTGAATTGGGGATTGACGCTGCCGTTGAAAGTTTCCATTGCATTTTGCAAAACTGAGACGAACTTCGCTTTGCTTGACTGCTGAGCAGGATATATGTACGTATACATATATGTATACATACATATTGTTTGTTTACTTTGGAAATTGTAAATGGATTAGCCACACACTCTTGCAGCACTCTTGGCCGAGTGGAGGAGAGCGTAGTGTGGGGGGTGGGCGGTTTAGCCAACATGGGGAAGCGTTAGGGACTTGGTGTAAGGCGCGCGCCAAGCCCTGACAAATTGAATTTGTTAGGCGACTCTCGGCGAGAAGTTTTTGAGAGAAACTTTTCAACGTGCATGAATGTGAATCTCTCTCTCTCTCTATATATATACATATATATATATATATATATATATATATATATGTGTGTGTGTTTTGTTGGTGAACCAACCGAACCATTGCCATAAACTTTTGGGCCTGGTCGAAAGTGTTGGAAAATAAATTGCCATGCCCAGGGACACAAGCCATCGACCACCCATTCCATCACCCATCAGTTTTCACAAGAATCCTACATTTTCTTTCTCTTCTTCTACTACTTTTCACTGACTGATGAAAAACTACTGTATATTGCCAGCAGGCATTGATCAATAGAGGCGTTTGCGTTTAACAAGAGGGGTAAATCATTCAAACAAATGCCAGATTAAGCTTGCAACTTCCTTCACAATGACAGCTATACGACCAACTAGACGTATGCACAATGTTCAAACATACATCCACACACATACATATACATATATAAATGATTGTACTTTCAACGAATTATTCCAAAAGCAAAACGAAAATCTACACAAAAAGGATAAAGAACTCACACAAGTGTTTGATTACAGTGATTTGCTTTAAGGAAATTATTGACATTTAGGAAAATTTATCTTATTCGCAAGTCATTCAGGCAAAATATATACATACATAGGTACATATGTATGAGAAAATATTCATTTAAATTATTTCAATGCCAAGTATGTAAGTAATATATCCTTTCCTTGCTTAATCGGAAGGTAAATGCCACCTACTTTGGTATTCAAACTCGAGAAACTCAGATTCACATTCAGATATCAATGTTTGTTTATTATACTTGCCAAAATGAAACAAAATAAAAAATCTATTACCATACTATCGAAGTTAAATCTCTTTTATCACCAAGATAACATTTAATAATTTTTTATTTGCTGTTTGTTTATTATTGGACTTAGAAAAAGAAATATATACATATTTATTATCAAATAGTGAGCTTTGATTCTCTCAATAAATCTAATGCGTCTTTTGATGACTAGACAAAGTCGTTTATTGATGCTGATAAAATCAGAAAAAAAAAATTTAGTTGAAAAAGTAGTTCTAGCAAATGCCAAACAGATGTCTCTAATATAACAATTTGCATACTGGCATAAGAGTCCATAAAAAATAATGGGAAATTTAATGTACATGCTGGCCAACTTTTGATGACATTCAACAATTGAGAAGTGTGTTGGTGGCAAGGGTTGGGGTGGGGCAAAAGTGTTTAGTATTACAAGTTAAAGTTTAATCGCCTCAGTCATACCTTGACTGTTGCTTAGGCTAATTGAAATTATTTTGAATGGTTGTAAGGGTTAAAGTCGGTCGCTTAGCTGGATTTAGGTGGTTGGTTGGCAAGTTAAATGGCTCATTTCGATATGTAATCCAATGTAATGTGCATCAAGTCCTTCGTTGCCTTCGTAATCTCCGCTGTCTGTCTGTCTGGCTGGCGGGCTGGCTGGCTGTCTCTGCCTCATCGTTTTGGCGTAATAGAAAACCCTTTAGCCAAGTTGCCGTTGTTGTTGTGTTAAATCCATGTTAGTGCTAGCCAAAATTGTTATCCTCACATTGTATGCCCCTTCCACTTTGTCCCGCAACCCTATATTCATTTTTGCCAACACGCCCCGCTCGTTGCTCCTTCCATAGACTGCATATAAATACATATATACGTATATATAGCTATGGGTACGTCATTTACATTATTATGATGAGATGCAAATCTCGTTAAAGGACACTTCAGCCACGGTTCGGCCCTGCCCTGCCCAGCCCAGCTCAGCCCTCTGTTAGTCAGTCAGGCTGCTATAGTAATCGCAGTGGCAGCAGTGGCTGTCGTTGTCCTTTCATGCCATATAGACTACACTTCAATATGTGTGCCATATGCCCCGCTTCACCGACATCTCTGTAGTACATTGCTTCTTTTGCCTTTTCTCTTGCCTTTTCCTCTGTCTGTGTTATTCTTATGCAAATTACATTTCCTGTGTTTGAGCTACAGCTTGTAGATACATGTGTATGGACACACACACACACACACACACAAACACACATGCTGTCACAGAGACATATACATTCTATATATCCCAACATATTTGTATGTATGTACATACATACATACATAGATAAAATATATATTTCATACAATTCTTTTCGTAAAAGTCACCAACGAACGAAGCAAGCAAAAGCGCTCATAAATGTTTTCCCTCTGCCTTAGTGCCCTGATTTGCATTTGTAAACTTTAGTGTCCTTATTTCTTGCATCATTTTTTTCTTCTCTTCATTTTTAGCTCTCTCAACAGATTTTCCCCACATATTTTGTTTGTTACACACACATACACCCACGCCTACAACGAAATTTTCAATATCTAGATTATAAGTTTTTTGTTTTGCTATTTTTTTTTCGTGGTAATTTTAAAAACTCATTAGCTATACATATTAAGGTCAATTTTAGTAGTCACTCGATGGATGCCGCATTAGCACATTATACACTATACAAAGAAAGTTACTATGTTTTACTATCAAGAGTTTTAATTAAAGAAAAGTTTTTCGATAAATTATTGAAACTTTGATTATTAAAGCATACATTGGGGCAATAATTTGTAGAAATGTTCGTTAAGCAAATTAACTCATGATCATAAATCTGTCAAAAGCAATGAGTGTAGCATACTTATTGGGGCATAGCTTGTGCCAATGAACTCTCTAAGAGTATAAATAATCCGACCATTTTACATTCAATACAACTACTACTCACATCCCAGCTAGAAACTGTGATAGCACTTTCACTCTACTTAATTTTGTGTGTGTGTGTGTGTGTGGGTTTTTTTTTGCTGTTGTCATCTCTGCGAGGTCTGGTTAATGGTCGCCCAGGCAGCAACCACGTCTGACAATTGGAAAATTGGAAGTTAAAACCATTAAATAAATGAGCGTCATACAAGAGCTGGGCAGAAGGAGGAGGCGGAGGAGGAGCAAGAATGAGAGTATATGTATATTGAGTAGAAAGAGTGAACGAGAATGGAATCACAGTTGAGTTGCTATTTGGCATTTTTATCTCTTTCGATTTGCACAGTCATTCAATATAACCCGGCCCCTGACAAATGAACATAGAAAGAGGGAGAAACGAGGGGAAAGACAGACTTACAGAGAGACAAACAAACCGGAAGGGATATATATATATATATATATATATATATATATATATATATATGTGTGTGTGTGGGTGTTTTTGTATGTGTTGTAAGCTCTCAATGTTATTTATCTCTAGATTAAATGGATTTGTGTGTAGAAATTGTCTATTTAGACTAAAGTAAAAGAGCCCAGTTAGCAGTAAGAGCAAAGTTACCACCCATAGAAAGAAATGGAAATGGAGAAAAGGTTGTGCCGTAAGTTCATTGTTTGAAACAAGGCTTTTCAGTTCGTAGATTAAGGGCGTTATTTTTTTTTTTGTCTGCCCCACAGGCAAAATGGGAGGAAGTGCAGCTTAACGCTTTTACAATTTTGTTCTAGGTTTTATTGTCAATTAGAAACTGACAAGTGGCTGACGATAGACGATATAGTATACTATATCCATGAACATTTTTCCCTTTCTCTATGGTTCTTTGTCTCTTTTTTTCCCCCGATGTGTTTTTACTTTTTTGTTATATTGTTGCCGTTGAAGTGCAATTGCCTAACGATTGCTCTCATTCCATATACATACATACATATGTATGTGTGCGTGTGTGTGTATATTGCTGTAAGGATACTTGGGGCAATCTCTTGTATTTGTTGAATACAGAAAACAGAGTGCCTGGCAGCGTTTGGAAGTGTTTGTCAGCCAATTAATGACTAGAATGACTGCCATGACTTTGAACTATTTCCATGAAAGATGAAAAAACAAAAAAAAGAAAGAAAAATGGTAACAACACGCTATAACACGGACAACGAAAAAAAAAAAAAAATAAAACAACCTGAAAAACGTGGTCAAAACTGTCATCTGTCAATTTGCCGAAGCCATTTTGCTCCTTCACGTTTCATTTGAACACTTTTATTGGCTTCACATTGGTTGTGTGTGTGTGTGTGTGTGAGTCTGTGTGTGTGCACCAAATGTCGAAATGTGAGCCACATAAATGTCACTATCGAGAGTTGTTTCTTTTTTCTCTCTCTATCTCCCTCTCTCTTTCTCTTTTTACTCTTGCTGTCCGTTTACAAAACATCTGCAGTTGAAATGCGCGTTTCAATGCTAAAAAGTTTATATTCCATGGAGAGCATCTGTAATAAAATCAATTTCCATTAGAAATGGCAACAGTTTCATTGGCTCGAATGAAATATTATTGAGTGCTAAAAGTGATGCAAGTTATAATCAAAACAAAAATGAATTGTGTTTTTTTTATTTTCTGAATGGCAATAAAGATTTGTATTAACCAAAGTATTTTAAAGAATTATATCTAAACAAAACGTTGACCTAAATTATGTGACTCTGTGATAAAATATTGGATGGCAGAATAGTTGGCCTAACTTACATAAGTTCTCCAAATCGAAGTAATCTTTTGATAATTCACTAATTTATGTTTGCTCTTCAAAATTCAAGTACACAAAATAGTAGTAAAAGCATTTTTTAATCGGGGTTCTTTTGCGTACCCTATAAACAATTTGTTGGACTCTAGCTCTTATGATCTTCGGAATCTAGATGTTTATAAAGCGAACGGGCTGATTGACTTGGGTAGATCGACTTGTTATTTAATATAATATTACGTTTTAATCTTCATTCTGCCTCTCACATAGAATTAGTTGACTTTAAATTATCATTTATATCTATAATTATACCTTACACCCATAGGGTGAAATGGTATATTAAAGTCGCCAAAATGTATGTAACAGGCAGAAGGAAGCTTTTCCGACCCCATAAAGTATATATATTCTTGATAAGTATCAACAGCCGAGTCGATATAGCCATGTCCGTCTGTCCGTCCGCCCGCCCGTCCGTCCGTCTGGATCAACGCAAAATTTACAATTACAAATGTAGTTATAATGACATTAGGAGCAAGACTGTTTACCAATAGAAAAGTTAACATTATAGCTTTCATTCTTGACATCGGAATCTGGTTTCGATTTTGGTTCACAAGAATTTCCAATTTTTTTTCGCTAAAAGGTTCTTTCAGTAGAATTAAGCTCATCGGACTTGAAAATGTTGAATAGCTAAGAATCACGATTTATCGTGACCTGCTATCTGTACGGAGACAAAATATTTGGATGCAATCGGTGGGTAGCATCTTGGCCATCTGGTCATGAATGGCTTGACTGAGCAACACTAAGCTGGCTGGGTCCAGTTCACGGATCGGGCAATGGATCGCCGACAATATATTAGCATTGGAATATAATGCTCACGATGATTGAGAGAAGCAGCATGGTTCATTGGGACAATACGATTGGCAACTTGATAGTGCATTTTCCCCATTTCTTCCTGGCGGCGTCTTCCCATAAAAGTCGATGAACGTTGATAATTCATCTGCTCCAAATAGCGAAAAGCCTGGCCCAAGAGATCCAGACCAGAAGCTGCGCGATTGCTGCATCGGTGGCATCAGCTGGGCCATTGACCCCTGATGTAAATGAATTGTCTGCGGTACTTGTACCGCTTGTGACATCGGCTGCATTGTTATGGTCTGCTCAATTTGCTCCTTTATAAGAATGCCAACACCTTGGTCGGCAATAGGTTGACGGTTCTGGAACACTGGACGGCTCATATCTAGCGGTGCTGAGGGACTAGCAACTTCGTCGTCTGTTTTTCTCTTGCTTACGTGACCTTTTAGAAGCAATTTTAGTTTTTGGGTTTGGTCTTCCAGGTGGAGGATCTTGTGGCGGTAATTACGACACCATCCAGGAGTCTCAACTGCGGCAAATGGCGTATCACAGAGCAGCGATAGTTATGACCAAGGGCATCTGCACAAGGATTGTCCAAGAACCAGAGGGTCTTTAGATTCTTGGCATCCTTTACATAATTCAATTCACTAATAAGTATCTTTGATCAGATTTTTGCGAAAAATACAATTCCTTCAGATTGTGGCAGTTCTTGAGGCCCTGCAATGTGGTCACTTGGTTCAGGCTCAACGAGAGAATTTCCAGTAAAGGCATCTCCGTAAAGATGTTGATATCGTCAAGATCAGTTCCCCCATACGTTCAAATTATGCATTCGCCGATAGTCCCAGCCCTTGCAACGGGTTTCAATTAGTTGTCGGGTTAGTTTAACCATCTTGAAACGCTGACCCTTACTATTCCGACGTTTGGTTACACTAGATGGAAAATTGATCACAATTAGCTTTGTTTTGGATATCTTCTTCCCTTGTTCGTGTGGTCTTGCTTTACTTACCCAGGTTTGAATATTTCCTGCTGCAATATTCAGGTTCCTGGACACGAATGAATTTATTTTAAACTCAAAACCAAAATGGACCGTTTGTATTAATATTGTAGAAATATGTTCTAAGTAGTGTAATAGGAATAGAGTACAAACATGTCACTTTTTTACTATAAAACCTATGGGAAATCTCTAGGTACCTTGATTTTTAAGGCAAGTTATAAATTGGCGTAGCCC
Source organism: Drosophila paulistorum (assembly GCA_018152135.1). NCBI lineage: Eukaryota > Metazoa > Arthropoda > Insecta > Diptera > Drosophilidae > Drosophila > Drosophila paulistorum. Next base: position 6,349,451 of record JAECXG010000606.1, on the reverse strand, counting down.
ACTTGATCGGCCAAAACAGTGACCCTACTACTAAGTACAATGGGCGAAAATTCGTTTTTTGTGTCATAAGTAGTTTTTTTTTTAAATATTATTTAGCAATTTCTTTGAACCTTTTCAAGGATAACATTTATGCAATTTTATTCCCTTGCAAAAAGGTATGTTAAGATTGTGGGCTGTTCTTTCGCAAACTTTTTTTTTTTAGATAAAACGTTTTTCCACTTTTAGGAAAGAGTACCAAACAACTTGCAAGGGTATACAAACTTCGGCGCGGTCGAAGTTAGCCTCGGCCCTCTGGTTATTTAAGAGTTTTGTATACAATCTGTAAAATTTGGATGATTTTAAGTAGCTATAGTAAGGCCATCACTGAAAAATCTTAAAAAGGCACTCAAAATCATCAAAAAAGTTAATTTCAAAGAGTTATTTATAGACCATGAAAACTTGAGATAACTCCATGGGGATTTCCAATACAGTGTGACATATATTAGAATATCATTAATTAGTAAACAAAATATGCAATATTTATTTTGTAATTAGTATACCAAATGCCTGTCGAAGAAAGTACAGATAGACGTAATTCGAAAAGGATGAAACTATGAGAAATCGTTTGGATGTTGGTATGAACTTCGATATCTAGAAAAATTAAGCCAATAATTTTGATAATAGTGTAGACAAATGCGAAATATTTTGAATTTGTATGTTTTTAATGGCAGTTGACTCCTCAGTTGAGAGAAGCTGAGTCGTCTGTTTTAGTGTAAGGTTACGAGCTATTAGGATAAAACATGATACTTAAAATTTTCATTACCTTTATCGGTCTACTATAACTTATTGCTGATATAGAAACGATTGTTCAATGTAGAAATAACAAACTGTTATATTCGTTAAAAAAAATACTGACCCGAAGCAAATGTTTATTGTTTTGCTTTACAGTTACAAAATTAGCCATGATTAACCCAAAATATATTTCGAAAATGATTTAACAAGAGCAAATCGATTTAACTTCCTATGTTTTTTCACCTTTTGAGTAAGATCAATCAGTTTAGCTCAAATATTGCGAATATAATTTACAGAGTTCGAAGGTTTTTATATTGCGAATACAAAAGTAATACTTTTTGTTGTTGTTTCTTTTAACAAACTGTAGACAACAAAGTATAACGTAAAATGATGGGCAACACATTGCATTGACCAAATCAAGTCCTACATAAAAAACGGATTACCGGCTGTAATTGTAACACCATCTGTGATGGATACCAATTTTCTTCAAAAGAAAAAACAAAAACAAGTATAAATTAAATTGCAACAATTGTAGCTTATTTTGTTTTTGGTTTAACTTTATTGATTGTTGACTGAATCAGGCTTTTGGATGGATTGAAGCAATTAAAATGAAGTGTTTATCGTAAATGGCATCGATTGGATCAGACTTAATGCCATTTTAGCCAAACATACCAAGCAAAACGATATGCGATGAAAATACTAACGATTTGTCTAAATAGGTAACAAAAAGCAATAAAACAGCAAAGATGCCTATCTATTGATAACCACAAATGACTCTGGGCATATACTATATATATATATATGTTTATATATATTATATAAGCGTAAACCTCATTCATATATCAAAAGCACATTAGCCTAAATTTGAATTGCCAATGCACACACACACAAGCAAACAAAAGAGACAGATGGACAGACAGAGTGAGCCAGAGAGAGATGGACGGACGGACAGATGGACGAACTGAGAACGAACAGAACAGATGACAAAACCCCAAGCACATGTCAAAATTAAATAATGTACCGCACGATTTCTGCTTTCGTCCTGCATCCTCCCACAACAATCTCTATCCATCTCGCTCATTTGTTCGTGATTCTTCTTCTACTCAACCGACATTGGCATTGGCTTTTATTTGAATTTGGTGCGTGCGGCTGTCACTTGTCTGTTACATTCGCCATGTAAACACAACCGCAGGCAATTTTGGCAATTTGCGTCAACAGGCAAAACACGGAACCAACAGAGAAATACAAGAAAATACTAGGTACATACATACATACAGACAGAGATTCACACACACACACACAGCAATATACACATACAAACATTTATATATGTATATGTACATATATATAAAAGGCAAAAATAAAAATCCAGGGATTCAATAGAAAGAGAGGGGGGTGAAACAAGGCGCAAAACTCAAACTAAACCCAAGCCGAAGCCAGGCCAAAGGAGACAAACGGCTCGTCCTTGGTTGAGGGGAGGTAAACACAAAAACCATGCGGGGCATTTGCCTAGACTGAACCCGGCAACACACAGTCAGACAGGCCCTCAGACAATGAAAGCTAAGTAAAGTCGCTTGCACCCAAAAGATACCAACAACAGAGAAAAAAAAAACAAACAATCAAAAAGCAAAAAAATAAAATATACAAGAAAAAGAACGCAGGGAAAGAAAAGTGTTTGCTTTTGCGCTAAGACACAAGACAAAAGAAAAGGAACAAAAAAGAAAAAAAAAAAACGAAAAATGGTTAAAAATTTCAAAATACACGGCAAATAAAGTTCAACACAATCCAAACATTGCGTAGCCGACTTGGCCATATCCTCTAAAGATTTTCAAAATGCACTTCACTTAACTTAATCAACCAACAATCACCCACTGAAAGATACTTTGATTTGAACCAAAGCCTTCTAGCCAACTGTGATGCTTTCACTTCTCCACTCGACTATGACAGATTTCTATGTGGATGTGATGATTGATGGAATGAGAAATACGAAATATGCTTGCCAAAATCAATGACATTGTGAGAGAGAGCGAGAAAGACAGAAAGTAAGGACAAGACAGCAACAAACCTTTCAGTTTCGAATTTGATCAATTTACAAGTGTAAATTTTAAGTTATAGTCAATTCAAAGCAATTAATATTCAAGATTTTACTCAAGTAAAGATTTCTTATAAGAAAACTTGATGAAAATGCAGACAATCTGATCATATTTTGTGCAGTCTTCTCTAAAGTGACATTCACACTTTTGTAAACACTGTCACTTTATGTGAAAGTAGATCTCTAGAAACCTAAACGCCATAATAAACTATGTCCTTGCGTATCAAGGTATAAATTTGAAAACATGGAGTTCTAGATTTTGGGGCTAAAGTAACTTGTTATAAACACATTTCGATTTTTGTTAAATATATATAATACAACAAAATATTTCACATTAATTGTGTAGATTGAATTTAAGCAATGCAGAATGGATAACTTTTATACTAGAATGAAAAACAAGATAATGTAAAATATTTTCAAAATAAAAAAATAGTTGTCATGTTTTAAAAAGACATAATTTCCAAACCAAAAGCAGACAAACAACGCCAGTTTATATTTCAATATACCTTTTGAACATTACAAGTGATGGAAAACGTATGTAAAACAGTATCTGTCATGATCCTTTATGATCGTCAGCATTAAAGCATTTTCTGTAGATAACTTGTGTGTATGTGTGTGTGTGTGTGTGCATACCCCTCAAGTACCCCACTTTGTTCGGACAGGTGGAAAGAAAACTGAGACATACCTACAATAAAATACCAGAGCTACATAAAAATTTGCTATGCCAAATCTCAAAACACACAAAGACAGACAGAGAGACAAACAGACAGGGAGACAGAGAGAGAGAGAGAGAGTCACACGGTAATTTTGTATACAAAATGTACATATGTGGGCGTATGTACATTATGTATGTACAGATGTACATACATATAAGTATACCTTATACAATATATAAATATTTGTGCAAGGTAAGCAAAATTTTTTATACTTATTCATTTGTTGTCGCCGTTGCCGTTGCCGTTGCCGTAGCCAGCCGTTCGTTTGCAAAAGAATTTTTCTTGCTCTCATCATCTACGTACATACATACATACCTACATATATGAAGAAAAACAGAAACCTTAAAATCGGTGTCGTAAGCATCTGCATGCATCGCCAAAATAAATCAAGAAATAACATTTACACGTTCGTTTTATGTTGTATTTGCCACGTAACAATAAAAAGAGACTATACGGTCCCCCACCCCTCGCAACCACCGCAGCACCACTCTCAGCCCCATCCACCACAACCCACATAGACCAATTTTCGCTTTTGCCCCCAAACGTATAAAAGGCAAAATCCAGTACGGTAAACATGGGACAAAAGGACGCAAAGGCAAGCGGTGGCATTGATGCTAAAGCTGAAAGCCGAAAGCCAACCAAGACAATGCCACAAAGGAATTATTTACTACGTGATACAACATTGAAGTCATTCCCGTATAAATGTGCTTTGGTGCTCTGTTGCCTGGTTGTCCGTTAACATTAACGTTAGCGATGCGATCGTGACTCCCCTCCGAATTCACAGAAAGTCCCATTTAAATGATTTCAGTAAAAATTCATAGTTCAAGGAACTGATTACCCTATGTTTATGTTTATTCGCAATCAATCATTAAAAAATATTCACAACAATTGCGATTTTCAACGAATAAGCAATAAGATTATCAATTCTTAGAAAGAATTTCCTTTTGTAGTATCTCCTCCTTCCCCTACCGATAAACCGACAATCTCACATGATCGGACTTGAGATTGTGACCCTTTCTACCATATAAAAACGTTCACATTAATATTTATTTAAATATTTCAAGTTGGACATCAAAAGAAATTCTTATTTGTACAAAGTCAATGAGACAACCAACAGCTGTTTTGTTAATATTTGTTGATAAAATTACAACATTTTCCAACCTGTTAACACTATATTATATGGCTCTTATATCAATATCTTCAATATCATTATTATCTATGACTGATGAGGTTTTATATAATTCTTATGTTAAAGAAAATACCAAAGAGAGCTACTGCTATTAATTATTGCAAATATCTACAAAGATGTGCCATATACATGTATGCATAAAAGATTCCTCTAAGAGAGTATTTACATTAGTTAACATTAACTTAGTGACATTTTTTTTACACATACGGAAATCGAGCATAATTGTTAACAGGCGGCAAACTCTTGAAGTACACCTCGCCATAAACGTATTAAACATTGAGAATTGTTGTGGTTCTTTGATCAGCAAGTTCAAAATTTCAATAGCATCTCAAATTGGAGCATTATTATCATTTTTATAGTTATATTCTACATGTCGCGATTATTGCAAAATGCACGCTCATCTCTAGGATATTTCAGTTGAGTGCTAAAGGGAGTAGAAAGTACTATTAATATATAAAGAAAGCATTTCTCACCCATAAGCACAAAAAGGCCATCGCCATCGAGCATTACGCAAACGACCGCATCAGCAGCCAAGACCAAAAGCTGCAAAAAGCGCAATAATAAAATTGGGAAATTGGCTTTAAGATGAGAATGTTGGTAATACTGCTTCATCACCCACCCACTCACACTGTTACCGCCACACTCCCCCCTCCCCACTCTTTATACCTTCTTCTGACCAAAACCAAGCAACAAGAAGCGACCCGGCTAATCAGCTGTGCGCACGCTAAGTAAGTTTAGTAGACTATTATTTTGAATTGCCTTCTTCTTCGTTTCGTTACGTTTCGTTTCTTTTCTTCTTTTCTCTATCCTATTGTCTGTTTTGTGTGCAATTTCTTCTTTCGTTCTATTGTGCAGAAGCACATGAAAAAATGCTGCCAATTCAGCTGCGTGGTGAGTGCAATTCCAACAACTTGCTGGAATGGAGTGTGCTGGGAATACCAAAATGTATACATAAATTTGATTGTTTTAGTGTGCCCCTTAAAACAGAGCCAGAGCCAATGATTATCAAATAAAATAATATAACCAAGAACTACCTTTACGCTTTATATAAACAACTTCTTCGTTTATCAATTTGTTTTTGTTAAAATTTTCCGTTTAAGTCGGTCATTTATGTTAATTTTTTGATAGATGTCAAAAATATATGTAAATGCATACATGTTCCATTTTGCCTGTTATAAAATAGGCGTACAGTTTTTTGGCTTAAAAACTTTGTGGATAACTGGAAAGACATCAATATTATTGCATCTAGTTTTGGCAGATTTCAATATTCTATAATTCAAATTGAGATACATTTGCATAACTGTTTCTCTGTCCAGATTCTGACCTCTCGACATAGACATAGATCATTTTATTGGTAAGTAACTTGGCTTTATTCTCTCCCAAAACTTTCCAGAATCGCAATGATCATATTATCCATATATTCATTACTAAAATTAGTTGATATATAGCGTAAAAGATTGTCAAAGTTTACAAAACCATGGTTCATCTTTTGAAGTATACCACCGAAATTAGTCTACAAGTTTCGCCCTTAATCTATATACTATATTAGTATATTATACTATTAAAAATGTGTTTATTTATATGAATGTGTGTCCATTACACTGATCTTTTTTGCCCCACCCGTTTTATAGATCTGCCTAAAATCTTATTTATCGAAACATACAAATGTTTATCTGATATTTTAAGGTAAATCGTAAATATTTAACGCTGATTTTGAGTTCTTTAAACTCAAATGAACTCATAATAAGCAAAAAAAATAAATAAATTTATAAACAAATTCGTAATAATAGGTACATTTTTGTTAATGCTTTTATTTGTGTATTATTAGATAAATTGAACAAGTTTTTGTTTGTTTTCTTCAATACAATTTTATACAAATCATTTAGTACTTAAAAGTAGACATTAACTCATTTCTATTTTTTTTGTTCTTTAAATCAAATGAAACTGTTTCAACTATAAATCTTGTTTGAGTTTTACCTCAAATCCAATTTGCTGGCAAGTGCCGTAAAAGTCTTAAGTTTGGCAAAAATTAAGGTAAATCATATTTACAAATACATATATGTACAATGTACATTGCTAAATAAGAAAAGCCAATCATTGGCACAAAAATTAAGTCAATATTTTTGCAAAATATGCTTAGGCTACGACCTCTTTGAAATTTAAATTCAATGCAAGATGTGAAAGCTAAATAACAGCTTAGAAATTTAAGAAAAGTTAGTTTAGTTGAAATCGTTCAAGCTAATAAAAGTGATGAGGATTATGTGTACATACGATCGGCTTAGTTCTTGATTTATGAAAAGAATTTTCTATAATCTCACTAATGAGCATTCAAGTTGGAATAGAATATGACAGGTTTCTGGTCCAGTTGACTTGCATAACATTATAGTAGACAGTCTGGTCCATATAGTTTGACATCCATTGCAAAAGTGCTGACAGCATTTTAACTTTAAACAGATTTAAGTATTGTTTCTGTGTCCTTGTTCTTCTGCTTTTGGCTTTATTATCTCTTGCCCTTTGCCATTCCTCTTTTGTTGTTTGATATTGATTTTTCTTTAGTTTCCTCTTGTGCGGAACCTTATAGCTTTTTGTGGACATGGATTTCGATTGCACTTCACTGCCGCTTCCTTTGCAATGTTTGCTGTGTTTTTCTTTTTGTTCTTCTAGCCTGACGATTGCTCTGTAGAGTTGAATGATTGTAGATCTTGCGATATAAATTTCATGGGTTTTTCTTCTGACTTTTTTTTTTAAAGAATTTTCTATATTTTTTTTCATTCCTTGTTTCCTTTCTCGGTCCTTTTTCTCTCTTTTCCGTTTGTGTAATAAATCTACTCGTCGCTTACTATCCTTCTCATACTGAGAGGTTTTTTCAGTGTCTTCTTCTTTTTCTTCTTCTTCAGTGTCATCATCCTTGAAACTTCTTAAAAGTCTATTGTTATTTTTTGTTTGTATACATGTTGTTGTTGTTGTTGTTGTTATTACTCCTCTTTGCGTTGCTGTTTGCTATGCCTTACTGTATTTGCCTTTAGCCTTAACAAAACGTTTGACGGTTGCAATCGTCGTTAGATTTTACACGTGTAGCCCAGGACAATGGTTTGGCTTGGCTTTCAGCAAAAAAATTTAGAACGATTGGTTTCTAGAGGGTCCCACTTATGTTTAGGCACACACTCAAACACACACATACGCACCCACGCACATTTTTTATTAGGTGTGCTTTGGCTTTTCTTCATCTCCCTGCCGTTCAATATAAAAAATACTTGTATATATATTTTATTCATGGCATTTTAGCATTTGATAACAATCTAAGCAAAATGTATGACATTGCTAGGACGAGACAGAGAGAAAGAGAAAGAGGGAGTGTGAGAGAGAGAGAAAATCAGAGGGCCGGGGCTAACTTCCACCGCGCCGAAGTTTGTATACCCTTGCAAGTTGTTTGGTGCTCTTTCCTCAAATTAGAAAAACGTTTTATCTAAAAAAAATAATGTTTGCGAAAGAACGGCCCACAATCTTAACATACCTTTTTGCAAGGGTATAAAATTGCATAAATGTTATGCTTGAAAAGGTTCAAAGAAATTGCTAAATAATATTTAAAAAAAAAAAACTACTTATGACACAAAAAACGAATTTTCGCCCATTGTACTTAGTAGTAGGGTCACTGTTTTGGCCGATCAAGTGGGCTACGCCAATTTATAACTTGCCTTAAAAATCAAGGTACCTAGAGATTTCCCATAGGTTTTATAGTAAAAAAGTTACATCAGACATGTTTGTACTCTATTCCTATTACACCATTTTGGTTTTGAGTTTAAAATAAATTCATTCGTGTCCAGGAACCTGAATATTGCAGCAGGAAATATTCAAACCTGGGTAAGTAAAGCAAGACCACACGAACAAGGGAAGAAGATATCCAAAACAAAGCTAATTGTGATCAATTTTCCATCTAGTGTAACCAAACGTCGGAATAGTAAGGGTCAGCGTTTCAAGATGGTTAAACTAACCCGACACCTAATTGAAACCCGTTGCAGGGGCTGGGACTATCGGCGAATGCATAATCTCAACATATGGGGAACTGATCTTGATGATATCAACATCTTTACGGAGATGCCTTTACTGGAAATTCTCTCGTTGAGCCTGAACCAAGTGACCACATTGCAGGGCCTCAAGAACTGCCACAATCTGAAGGAATTGTATTTACGCAAAAATCTGATCAAAGATACTTATTAGTGAATTGAATTATGTAAAGGATGCCAAGAATCTAAAGACCCTCTGGTTCTTGGACAATCCTTGTGCAGATGCCCTTGGTCATAACTATCGCTGCTCTGTGATACGCCATTTGCCGCAGTTAAGACTCCTGGATGGTGTTGCAAATACCGACGCAGAATTGCGATTTGCCCTGAACGATGAGACACAAGATCCTCCACCTGGAAGACCAAACCCAAAAACTAAAATTGCTTCTAAAAGGTCACGTAAGCAAGAGAAAAACAGACGACGAAGTTGCTAGTCCCTCAGCACCGCTAGATATGAGCCGTCCAGTGTTCCAGAACCGTCAACCTATTGCCGACCAAGGTGTTGGCATTCTTATAAAGGAGCAAATTGAGCAGACCATAACAATGCAGCCGATGTCACAAGCGGTACAAGTACCGCAGACAATTCATGTACATCAGGGGTCAATGGCCCAGCTGATGCCACCGATGCAGCAATCGCGCAGCTTCTGGTCTGGATCTCTTGGGCCAGGCTTTTCGCTATTTGGAGCAGATGAATTATCAACGTTCATCGACTTTTATGGGAAGACGCCGCCAGGAAAAAATGGGGAAAATGCACTATCAAGTTGCCAATCGTATGTTCCCAATGACCCATGCTGTTTCTCTCAATCATCGTGAGCATTATATTGGGCGCCTTTGTGCAGTGCGTTCCAATGCTAATAAATTGTCGGCGATCCATTGGCTGATCCGTGAACTGGACCCAGCCATCTTAGTGTTGCTCAGTCAAGCCATTCATGACCAGATGGCCAAGATGCTACCCACCGATTAAATCCAAATATTTTGTCTCTGTATTCAAAATTTTCAAGTCCGATGAGTTTAATGCTACTAGACTGAAAGAACCTTTTAGCGAAGAAAAATTTGAAATTCTTGTGAACCAAAATCGGAACCAGATTCCGATGTCAAGAATGAAAGCTATAATGTTAACTTTTCTATTGGTAAACAGTCTTGCTCCTAATGTCATTATAACTACATTTGTAATTGTAAATTTTGCTCTTTAGCTCTTGCGGTCTAGGAGGAGTTTGCGTTGATCCAGACGGACGGACGGACATGGCTATATGAACTCGTCTCGTCGTGCTGATCGAGAATATATATACTTTATATGGTCGGAGATGCTTCCTTCTATGCGTTGCACACTTCTGACCAAAATTAATATACCCTTTGTGCAAGGGTATAAAAGAGACCGCTCTACCTACCAACATACCACCCCAACCAATCTACTTTCACTGCAAAGCCTTACTTTGCGTTTCGAATACCTTGTAATCATTTAGGGATCGACTTGTCTCCTAAATGTAGGCTATAATAAATACAACATTTTTAAATTTAAGATGAACATGATTTTTTTCAATAATAGGCAAAAATAGGCAATACAATTTTACAAAACATCAAAAGTAAAATCAGAGTTTCACTCGATTTGTGCGATCGAAGTTTGGTTTGCTTATACTATAATTTAGTTTGTTTTATTGTTTTTAATTTTGTTTTGTTTCAGAAAGTTGCTCCAAGTTACATTTGCAATATTCAACTTTCCTATTGGTGAACAGTCTTGCTTCTCATGTCATACAATTCAAATATTCTTCCAAATAAACAAGTGAAAACGAGAATTCAAGTTTCTTGTAGGGTATTTTGAAGTAGGGTGAGACACAGAATCGACTTGTAACTTTTCGAAAAAAAACGTCAGCAGTCAACAGTCAATAGATGTGGGTCGGGACGCCAACGCACAAAACACAAAGCTCAAAACACACAATTCCCATGCATATTCTCATCCTTCTTCCCATTTCATTCTTTTTCCATCTTCCCCTTTGCTTCTCTCTCTGTTTTACCTTGATGTATTTTACGAGGGGCCTGTATGCTTTGCCAATGTGTAGAACTTATTACATATTATAAATCATATCATGGCCTGACATTATGCTTAGGAACGACCTTTTTTCTTTTTTTGTTTTGGCACAAACAAATTTAAAAATTTTGTTGTTATCTTGTTGTTGGCCCGCTCTGAACGAGACGTAGTTTTGATTCTTTTTTCCAGCTTTAAGGAGAGTTGTCCATTGATGCCGAAATAATGTTATATTGAATTTTCTCTTCAAAGTTTAAATCGGCTGTGGCTATAGAAATTGGTCTTATAGAAATGCTGAACTTACCATTAAAATCATTTGAAAGTATGTCTATAGATTTGCAAAAAACGACATAATATTAGCATAAAGTTGCTCCCAAAGGTGGGCAATACAGTTGAAAAAAACTCTTTAGATATTCATTTCATTGGTATTATTCGCTTTTTATTTCAATCTATTGATATATAATGTATATATTTATATATATATGTATGTACATATATGATTATATACAATTTATGGTATACATATATCGGCAAGCGGTAACCTCTATCATCCGATTCTCATCCTTTGCAATACTTTGATTTTTGTTGCATTTAATGTTTTATTCTTTCTTTCTGTTATTCATTTGTTTGTTTCTTTCTTTTTCTTTTTGTTTTTTACTTATTAACAAATATCACATAGATATTAGCTTAAGATCTACACATTTTTTTTTTGTTTTATTTGATTTATTTTTTTGTTTTTATTAATGAATTTTCTATTAACTATGGCGAAATATTCGTTTACGGTGTTTGTATTCGTTTTTTCTCCTCATTCATTTTTTTATAACATGAATATATATTTGATTTGGCATTTTAGGTAATAAACAAAAAAAAATATATATATATATATTTATGTAAACATTGGTAATGCTTAATACTATATGTACCTACTATAGCATAGTATCACACATATGCACATATATAAACATATATGTGTTGTATGATTTCGTATCAAAAATTGTTGTAAGAAGTTTTTGAATTTCGCTTTTGCAATAATAGTAACTTTCATTTCTGTAATTTTTTTCATATATTTTGTTGTGTTTTTTCTTTCATAATTTCATAAAAATACTTTCTTTTTTTCGTGTGCGGAAGTTCGTGAAAATTGAAATGAAAATGAGATCTTTTAGATACCAGAAAAAAATAGGATAGATATACACAAAATTTAAATTAAGAAAAAAAAAAAAAAAAAAAAAAACAAATTGAGGGTTGTACTTAAAGCGAGAATTGTTTGCTTCAACCAAACCCTTTGTTAGTATGTTGTTGAAGTTACCAGTGTTAAGTAGTTATAAAGTTTCTTTTTGTTTTCTTTTTTTTTGCAGTTTAGTTTAGTTTTTGTGTGTTTAGTTTAAACCTTATCTTCGAAAATGGGAACCGGTCGATAGGAACGCTGTTTGATATGCAAATGCCGTATATAGACTAATAAGCAGATAACCAAAACTATTAGAAAAGCAATTATGATTACATATATATATATATATGTATCGTCATTGAATGCAGATTCTGTCACCGAAACGATATTGGGTAAGTCCCTTGCTGCGGCTGGGCAAGGAGACGCTGTTGTTGTCGTTGTGGTTGTCGTTGTTGTTGATGATGATGATGATGGCAAGATAACCAATTCCGCATTGGTAGCACTTGAAGTCATAGTGTTCGGCTGAGTTGTGATTAGGTCTGTCTTACCATAGCCAATCTCATGGGGCATTGGAGCACCTTGGGGCCAGCATACAGGACAACAGGTATCTTTTAGTGCCACCTGACGCTCAACTGGACAATTGACATTGCCACACAAGGGTGTCACACACTCCTGTTCCCCCTTTTCACATTTGCATTCGTAGCAGCCGTCCTTCCAAGTTTCACCATCCCTGTAGAAGGCAGTCGAATGCTTTGATTGACAGAACGCAGCCTCCTCAGCCTCCGCGCCGGCGAGTGTGTCACAACTCTGATGGCATAGCCTTTTGCCTCCAGTGCAATGACAACGCGCACAATTCTCCAGCCAATAGTAAGTGGTGTCCACTTCTTCGGTGCAATTGGGCTTAAGCTTGCATTCGTGTTGGCCACAACATTGACCCGGAGAATTCATAGACTCGGGCATTAGTTCAACAATAACTTCACCCATATCCGTATTACAATCGGGTATATAGCATGTCTTGCACATACATTTCTCCGATAGACAGCACTGGGCATATAACTCATCTTGTTCGACCGTCCAATTACTTTCCACTGGCTTAAGCATATCATCCATAATTAGTGACTCTGTGGTAAGTGGCACGCCAGCATTCGAGCTAAACAGATCCACAGGTTTCAGTATTTCACGTACGTAACTGTCTTCGGGACATTGCAACTCCGCATCGGGTGGACAAATAATTGAGGCACATAGATTTGGGATAGGTGGCAAGTCAACTGAAAGAACATAAAGAGAAAGTAATGGAATATATTATTCAGCTTTACTCTCTAAAGAATAAGTCGCATGAAATCAATGGGAAATGATTTTCAAACCAGTAAATCATATAAAAGGTATATATAAAATCGTATAAAACCATATTGCACTGGTCCATTACATTTTTAACTACTTATTACTTTCCCCTCAGTTGTTTTACTTTCACTTTCATAGTTTCTTTGATCAAAAATGGTTATTTATCTCGTTAATAAGCATTTAACAGGCAATAGATGGTTATTTGGGTTGATTAGTTTGATCTAACAGCGTTGAGTATCAGGTAAGAATGTAGCATACTTTAGGGAACTCTTTGACTTGGCGAAATAATCCCCCCAATTGGAACAAAAAACACAGCAGTTACTTCTTTAACTATCTTCTGAGTAGTTTGGTATCTGTAGCATACTTTATGGAACTACATAATACAAATGCTCACAAAAAAAACTCAGGTGTCGAAGGTGAAAAGAGATGCTCATGATACACTCATTTTTTCTTATTCTTACTTTGAAATTTTAAAATTCTCTACCTTATATATACTCTTTGTATACCTGTATGTAGCTTTAGTTAATTGAATATTGACTACCTGTCAGTTTTTCTTTCACTTTCTCTTTATCAATCTAACTGTGTGCTTTCTTTGCCCTTTCTCTATGTGTTTCTGTGTGTGTGTGTGTGTGTGTGTGTGTGTGTGTGTGTGTGTGTGTGTGTGTGGGGGGGGGGTGGATGTTTTCTGATTAGGAAAGCAGTGCGGGTTCATTCCATCTTCCAAGTTGTTCAAGTTAATTTGTCATTTTCACTCGCCCATATAATGGGATATTTCCCCCCTTTTATTTTCTTGTTTTTTTGCACTCTTCAAATGACGAGACTCTCTCGTCTTGGGTAAACAATCAACTTTTGGGAAAATTTTCGGGTTCAAAGACAAAGTAAATATCTTGATTTAAGAATAAGAATCTCTCCAGTGAATGACAGAATATTAAAAACTAAACTTTTTTTTCTCTCTCAGGATGTTTCCTGTGGGAAGACGTTGACTGCTTGGATGGATGGTTGGTTGGTTGGGTGGTTTAGTGAGGTGGGCTGTGTAGGTTGCACTTTGATGTAGAAAATTTTGTCATGTTTGGGGTCGGCATGCTTTGAGCTCAACAAACTTCTTACACTTTATTTAATTAAAGTTTGTTGTTGTTCCCTCTGCCTGTCGTCTGTTATCAGCGTCAGCGACAGCAGCGGGGACAGTTGTTTATGTATAAGTAATATTGAGTGCGCGTAGCAGCATTTTGACTTTGAAGTTTAGCGACGACAAGAGGTTAGACAAGATTTATATATAAATAAGTATATAAACATGTATATATATTGTCGAAAAAAAAAAAACAAATGCCATACAAAACAATTTAAATGCTGCTCAAAGTTGAGAATGAATTAGCCGTCAGACGACGCTGAAGACGTTTCTTTTCTGCTCTCTCTCTCTCTATCTGTCCCTCTAGTTTGTTATTCTTCTTATTCAGTTTCTGTTGCTGTGTCTATCTCTCGAAAGAGGCCACCTAACCTAGATAAAACCGAAACCGCACACTTGGCTGTCTATTCAGAGCGTGGAAGACAGGCCACAGATAGCACCAGCAGCAACAGCAAATCCAAGAGGATGATAGGGAGGGGCCTAGTGATGAGAGGTGAGGCAGGGGCCGAGTGACAGGCAATAACAGGAACAACAGGACAAAAGCGTTGCACAAACTTGTAGCTACATGCTTTTTTTTCCTATACCCTTCCTTTAATGATGGGTATATCCATTCTCAGTGGAAATATATTAGCAAAAACGAAATTGCTCTTATATTTTCCTCTTTTTCATTTATAGTTTAAATATTATTTACCAAATATACGTAAAAATATTATTTTTTTATAAAATTTTTGAAAAATTCTTGTGACTTTTCTTTGTCTTAATACTCATATTACTCGTTATATACATGGATCAAACTGGACTTGGGTTAGCTTGGTTCTTGCTTTCTTTTATAAAACTGTGATAACAGATTTAACTAAAACTTCAAACTAAAATTTTTCATTAGATCAAAGCTCTTCCATTATCCATCAAAACGTCTTGATTATGATGAGTTTTTAGATAAGAATGTTTCCCTTTCGTAATATCATCATCATCAATTGAGTTTAAAACGAATAATTTTTGTAGTAATGCTTGATTACTAAAACTAAAATTATGTTTATGAGTAAGAACATTTTGTTAAGGCTTATACAAATTTCACAAAATGTTGTATTTTTTAGCTTAAAAGAAATCAATGTTTGACTCACTAGTACATTGGGAATATAGGAATAGGGTATTAGGATAAACCTTTGTCTCTTTTATCCCCCCTTTGGTTTTTTGGCCCGTGGAAAAACTTATAAACAGCCGTTGAAAAGTTTTCATAAAGGCTAGCAAACTACCAACTCGAGGGTTTTGCATTTTATGTTACCAAAGAACAGAGGAAAAAATATATATGTATGTATGTATGTATACATATACATATACATATACATATACATATACATATAAAAAAGACAACGAGAATAAGGCGAAAAACTCTTCTTTAAAGTGAAAACTTTTTTAATAATCCAACGACAACGACACACAACAACAACAGAGCAGAAAAAAAAAACAACAACAACAGCACGTAAAAAAGAGGAAAAACTAAAGAAAAGTGGGGTCAGAATAGGGGAGAAGAGGGGGAAAAACTGTGTCAGGGAATTTAAATTGTTAGTTTATCTCTTGACACTGATTGGTATCCAGTTTATCCTCCACCATATGTGCTGAGTCAGGTGAGAACTTCCACCGAGGTTGAGGAGGAAAGTCGTCAGAAAATAAAGGAGAAGAAGTACTCGAAACGATGGGAAAGGCTGCTATGTAATAAGACAATCATGATTTTCTGTTTGTAAAAAAAATGGGACAAGGTCTGAGAACAGGCAAATGGAAATGTTAATCTACTTGAAAACGAAAGACTTTTTTGAAGGAGGGTATCCCTTCTTGAAGATAAGATAAAGCCTTTGGCAAAGGCTTGATACAAAAAAAGAGAGAATGAGAGAAAGTAAAGTCTGGAAAATGATTGCATGTCTGTTTAGGAACTACATTTCGGTTTGATAGTAATCGCACCACAAATTCCTTTCCATTCTTTAGTTTCCCGTTCTGTTCGCCCTTCACCAAAAAGAAGAAAAAACAATTCCTTTCGCTTGCCATACTCATTCATTTGTCACTCTCTTATCTGGTTTTGGCCATCTCAGCTGAATGAACGCCTTGGCTAAATGAAATTCAATCAGGCTAATAGTCATTGGGCGTGGGACAGGCAAAAAGGGGATATCGTGATTCAATTATGAATTATATTCCACTGCGCCACTGTTTGCCAGTTACCATTCCGCAGTCATTCAAAATACAATGCCATTGCCGCATTTCCGCACTTGTTTTCTGATTCCCCAGGCTCGTTGGATTATGCAACAACTGATGAAACGCTTGTTGCAAGGTCTTTACTGGATGGCCAAGGTGTTTGGCTTGCTAGCAGCCACTTCAACGCCTACGAAGCAGACAGAAGCGACAACAACAACGACAGCAGCGTCGACAAAGAGGTGTGGCAAGGGCAAAAGACGACAGCCAAGTGGAAGGATGGAATGGAAGCTGCATTATTCACGTTACTGGCGACTACATGGCTATCTGGTGATGATGTTTGTTGGCTGCTATTCACCGTATGCCTTCTGGACAATATTTTGTCGCATGTCGTTTTTGCGCCAGAATCGTTTACTACTCATTATTGGTTTCAATCGTTATGTCTTGGTGTTATTCTGTGCCTTTTTTACCCTTTACATACATACGAGCAAGCAAAAGAAAATGCTTAAATGCCTCAATGGTCTCTTGAAGAACCAACGCGAATTGAAACGCCTAATGATGCCAGTGAGCGAGAATTGTAGAACAACTTCCGCAGCATATCTACATACATGGAATCATTCCATTGCCTTGGGAGTCTTTCTAATTTGTTTCGTTTGTTCGTCAAGTCACACAGTGCAATTGCTATCAATCGATCCGGAAGTTCCACGAAATATTGCCTATGCTTTTAGTTTGTTTTTCGTTTTTCTTTGTCAATTGTGTTTGGAATTATCACTGGGCATGTATTTCTTGGCTTTGCTATTGATCACCCATTTGGTGCATCAATGTAATGTGCTGCTGAAGCAACTTCTCAACGATGTCAACGATATACATCGGCGGCATACTCAAACGCTGCACCGACGAACCTTCTATTCGGCCCAACAATATTGGCTATCATTGGAATTGTGGCAACTTTTGCGCGTCCATTTCGATCTAATGCGTTTGAGTCGCTGCATTTCTTCATTACATGGCGTTCAAATGCTATGTTTCATGGCTTTTGTACCCATGGAGTGTATGGTCCATTTGTTCATCAGTTACTTTGTATACTATAGTCGAGCATTTATACGTAGATTTCACCGCCGTTTGCCTCTTAATATGTATGCAATGGTTTTCATTGGCTCTCTGTTTATCAATCTTTCACTCGTCATTCTCTATACGCATCGGATGAGGCGAAAATTTTCTGAGACACGCAACACACTGAGTTGGGGTGTTACGGCTTTACCATCTGGTAATTGGATGACCAAACAATTGAGGGAGACGGTAAGTTATCACAAAAAAAAATAGAGAGAAATGCATTTAAAAGAGTGAAATTTATAACACTTTTGGTGTACATTTCATAAAAGTCTAGGCGATGAAACATAAAACAGTTAACTTATTCTTAAACTGGTTTTCGAACTAATGGACAAGAATCAAAGACAAATGCATGACTCAATCTGCAACAGGTTGCTAGCAAGCAGACTTAGAACAATTTTTCAAAGGTTTGCTCATAAGACTTTTAATAAGTAAGAATTAGTGTGTAAAGGCCTTAGGAACGTTAGGATTTTTATTTTAATTCTAAAGGTTTACATGTAAGACTTTCAATAAGTGTAAAATAAGTGTATAAAGGCTTAATGCTACGACTCTGAAAGGTGATTTGATCTTTCCCTATTTGCAGATCCAATACTGGGGCTTATATCTGAAGCAGGGTAAACAGATATTTCGGATCACCGCTTGCGGATTATTTAAACTGAATAATGCGATACTCTTTTGTATTGTGCAGGGCATGTTAATCTATATGATGATACTTATACAGTTTGATAAAGTCATTAACAAATAAGCTAACAAGCAATGATAAATGGCCATGTCAAGAATAATATAGCTTCATTTATGTACTATGATGATATCTTGAATAAACTTACGTGTCGTTGCACTCGAAATGGGCGCTATGGTAAATATTAGTCCATATATTATTAGCATATGGTGCAAGCACCTCCGACTTCGTAGCGACATGTTGCTTGGCTGTTCTCCTTCTCACTCTATATGGCTGGATATGACAATCAATATGACCTTGAAAGTTTTGCTGCTGTTGCTGCTTCTGTTGCTGTTGCTGATGCTGCTTTCTTTTTCGAATCACAAAATTTCTTGTTATAATCAACAAAAATCAAAATCAATTTGGCAAATTGTGCAAAACTGCAAAGAAAAAGAAAGAAAGCATGATATTTTAAAAAAGTGTGCAAGACAGAGAGAGAGAGAGAGAGAGAAAGAGATATATACGTACACACATACATATGTATGTGTATGAGAATTGAAACTTTTACTTTTTTTGTCATTGGCGAAAATTTAATTTTCATTTAATTGCATTGCTAAACAAAGCAGTAAACACATTGCCTGAGTGTCTGTTTGGTTGGTTAGCTTTTGTTCTCAGTGTTACTAAGTCATCATCGTCATCATCATCATCATCATTAGCAGCAGCAGCAAGATGATGTGTATGATGGCTGGAGGGGATGCGGTAGGGTGGCGTTGAGGTGGGGCGCAAAGGGGGAAGGCTATGCTTTCGATTTGCTTTGGGTATTCTCAATGCTTGTATCACTGCTAAAAATAGCAACCTTTTTTCTTTTTTTTTTCTTTTTTTTTTGCGCGCGCTGTGCGAGTAGTTTTAATGGACCAAAGTGGAGGACAGAGCAGCAGCCCAGGGGTCACCTCGCCTTTGTCCCCCTCCCTCTCCACCCCTTCCCAATGCTCCACCAAAACCGTGTTTGTGTATGTACATATGTATGTGTGATACGTAAGGGAAAAATGTTTGAATGAATCCCGGCACACACACACACAAACAAACAACTGATAAAGCCTATGGACGAGCATGAGCAACGTTTTAGTTCTGCTCTCCAGGTAGCAGCAGAGATATGTATGTATGTATGTATGTGTATCCGTGTGTGTACTCGTCTTTGCACAAATTTGTCTGCAGTGTCTCTCACTCTCTCGTGTACCTTGTGGAGTCTGATGATTTGCTTTTCATATTCATTCAATCAAATTTTAAGCCCTGACTAACGTAACTCAGCTTAACGTTTACATATACATACATGCATGTGTGTGTGTGTTTGTACGCGAAATAGAGAGAGAGAGAGAGAGAGGCAGAGAGAGAGAGAGAGGACAGAGACTCTGAAACACTTGCAAACAGTTTTGGTTTCAGTATTTCTAAATGAAATGTCTGAAATTTAGTTTGGCATAAAATCATTTTTAAGGAAATTTGCCGTTGCTCTGTGTCTGTGTCTCCTGTTTCCCCTTTATTTAAATTACACGCATACATATATACGTAAATGGGTATGCATACATACATACATACCTACATATACCCTTCTCATACTTTATATTCAGCTGTAAGCCCTGAATGTTATATTTAACCTATAAATTATCATATATGTATATAATTATGTAAACTTCTGATTCATTTCGCTGCTACGCAATTTCACAAATTTCTGACTTAGTAATATGATTTAAAAGGGTTTAGATAACTTGAAGACAAAGCGAATTGTTTTTTTTTTTCGCTTAGTTTGTGCTATGCGATAACTGCAACTGGATCGAGCACCCGGCGTATGCGTTAATCGCATTACGCATACGACAAGTATTACTCAGACTATTCGAAAATGTAGAAACAGAGTCAACCATATTCGTGTCTCTCTCCTGCCAAAAGATAACCCGACCAAGGCTTTCAATGGCATTTCGGCTAACCATTCAGTAGTTTAACTCAAGTCCCGTTGAAGAAATTTGGGGAACGTGAGGCCATTAAAATCCCACGGGCCTTGCTACAACGTATTAATATTTGGAGCGTTTCCAATGCGTTCAACAGGCAGCACAGGCAAAATGTATTCATTATTCATTTTGGAAATAAGTTGCCAATTTTGTTTGATGATTCTTCCTATTAACATACACAAGGATTATTAACCAATGAAATGACTGCCATCAATTTGAAATTGTCTTCTTTTATCACTTTGTTTATCTTATCAAATTAATATGTAAAAACAAAAACAACTTTTTAACAAAATTTTATGCTCATTTTTAAAATTGTGTTTTTTTAGTCGTTGCAAGGACAAAGAAAAAGAAGAAAAAAACTAAATACATGATAAAAGGCAAAGTTTTTCTGAGAACTTTTTCGATTTTCATGCACTTTGTTTGTCCTGTTCTTATTTGATAGAGTAAAATTGATACATCTTTGGAATAAGAAATGTTTAGCTTTAAATTTAAAATATATTTTATATAGAAGGCTATGTAAAATAACAACTAAATATAGTGAGTTGTTTAATGCCTTTCAAGTTTCTAGATAAAAGAACTTAATTTCGGAAAACGAGTTTAGTGCCGATTGTTTTTAATTATAATTACTCCTTTTAATTAGCAATTTGCAGCAGTTAGTTAAGGTTTTATTGGGTTAATAAGTCAAGACTGATTAAATATTTACATAATGTGTTATGGAATATGCAATACCAAAAGTAAAACATACTACAATCTATTGTTTAAGCTTCTATTCGTTATTGGAAGCTGAAAATATTGTAAATACTTTTATATGTAGTCATTTTCTATTACTAAAGACAACAAACATCTGCAAGAAGTGTATATAATTGTGGTCAAGTTATTTTATTAGCTCTTTCGGTGCATTTACTACTTTTTAGACTCTAACCAGAGGGCCGGGGCTAACTTCGACCGCGTCAAAGTTTGTATACCCTTGCAACTTTTTTAGTAACTCTTTCCTTACCTAAACCCATCAAAGGAAAAAACGTTTTATCTAAAAAGGCTAATGTTTGCGAAATAACGGCCTACAATCTTCGGAAATAACGAAGATATTGATCAGTCACTGTTTTCCACCGATCGTTCCTATGAGAGCTATATGATATAGTCATATTATAGGTGTAATAGACTGACCAATATTCAATTTCACGACAATAGCTGAGAAAATAACGAAGTTATTGAGAAGTCACTGTTCGTGACTTTGCCGTTTGTATGGGAGCTATACGATATAGTGGTCCAATCCGGCTGAATCCGAGATATAACGGGTGTTTTTTTAAGCATTTGGTTTTTAAAATTGAAATGAAACACACAAAATTTGAATATTATTGTTAAATTTTTATTTGAGATGATAAAACAATCTCTGCCAATTACTTTTTAAAATGACTTCATTTAAATGTTGGCCGCTACTGCGTTTCAAGTGATCAACACGGAACATCAACATTGCGCAAAATCTTCCACGTAGTCGAAGGACACAGTCCCAATTGCTGAGAACGCCGACGAATGGACAATTCACGATCTTCATTGACACTGGCCGCTACAGCTGCAATATTCTCTTCTGTGCGCAATCTCCGTACACGATTCGATGGTTGAATGTCCAATAAAGTAAAATGTGTGCGAAATTTGTCCACAATTGCCTTTATGGCTTGCTCGGTTGGTCGGTTGTGTCGACCATAATATGGACGTAATTTGCGAAACACATTTTTCACAGAACACGAATTTTGATAATAAGTTTCAAAGATTTGTAAACGTTGTTCGGGCGTAAGTCTTTCCATGATGAAATGGCAAACTAAACTGAGCATTTTTCACTTTCACAGCTGTCATGAACATCATGCGGTATGTCAGTGTTGCCAACGGGAAAAACCAAAAGCGTAAAAAAACACCCGTTACAAACTGTGCAGTATATTCAAGCCTACAAATTTCAGCTCTGTAGCTCTAACGGTCTAGGAGGAGTTTGCGTTGATCCAGACGGACGGACGGACGGACGGACGGACGGACGGACATGGCTAGTTGAACTCGTCTCGTCGTGCTGATCAAGAATATATATACTTTACATGGTCGGAGATGCTTCCTTCTATGCATTGCACACTTCTGACCAAAATTAATATACCCTTTTTGTAAGGGTATAAAAACTTAAGTTTTCGTATTTGACAAATTGAAATTGGAACCATTATATAAGATCACGATAATTTCAATCGGTTTACGAGAATTTCCGATACAGCTCTGTTCTATTTGACAATGAACAGGTCACATATGTATGTATAATTTGTAATACGTATGTGTGATATCTTAGAAAGAATTTGTTATTCACCATCTTCTATGTATATGCCTTTGCTTGGCCCTCATTGTCATAGTGGCATCTAATCTTTTGGGTCTTTACTTATCTAACTTTCGCTGGCTTTAAAGTAGATATGCCATCTGTGTATGTGTATGTATGTATAATTGGTATGTATATGTTGTGTAAATGTTTGCTTAGAGTATATATATATATAGATACATACTATATGTACATATGTCTGTGTGCGTATGTAGGTATGTACTTATGTGTTTTCCAGTTAAAAAGAGGTTTCTAAACAACCTCTATGCCAATGTAGTCATTCTCGACTCTAGTAGCTTATACATATCTTTGTCGCATATTTGTTTAGATGACTAAACTTTGATATGGGCATTAATGTTATAGTAGTAGTAGTTGTTGTTGCTGCTGCTGATCGTGGGGCATGATAAAAACAAAAACAAAAACAGAGAAAGAAAACACAAAACAAAACAAGACACTTGCTCGATCGAGTAAACTTGCTGACGGATGCGAAAAAATTCTTTGGCTTAACTGTAAGTTTTTCGCGTATGAATATTATTTTTCTTTCTTTTGCTTCTGCTTCTTCATTTTACCTCGAAAGCAAGATAAGCTTTATTATTGTCATAAATTTCACTTGAATGCGAAATCTGATGCATCTATTTCATGCCTTCTTGTTGTTGTAGTTGTTGGTATTTTTTTATTTATTTATCTTGAAAGACGGCAGAAAACGCCAAATACACACACACACACACACAGACTCACACACAAACCCATACACATATGTAGATATGCAAAAAGAACTCAACTCACTTATGCATATATGTTGTGTGTATGTGTGTGTGTGTGTGTTGCTATGTCTGTATGTATTTACTCGTGTTCGCGTACAATAATTTCACGTTCAACAACTTTTGGCTTTATTTTTTTTATTTTGATGAGCAGCAACAGCAGCCCGCACTTGAAAGGTATAATGCTGAAAGGGGTCTGAGGAGGGGGTGGTGTTACCGAGAAGGGGGAGGTTGGGAAATTTGCGGTAGTGTTGCTATAGCTACCGCCTGAAAATCAAGCTACTCGTCGTTGCCGTCGTCATCTCTTTTCAACGCATTGCACATTTTCAAAGTTGGGCTTCACATAGCACAGCAGCAGCAACAACAACATCAGCATAAGCGGTTATATAGTAGGTATGCTCTGACCCGATGTCGATTGCCGTTCGCTTTATTTTGCATATTCTTGAAAGTTGTACAAGAGAGAACGAGAACGAGTGTACAAGAGCGAGCGGGAGAGAGAGAGAGAGCAAGCCGGGTCTTTAACATTTTCTATGAATGAGGCTTAAATATGGAAAGTTTAATTCAGGCTTTTCCACGTTTTTCCCCAATGCTCATGCAACCAAAATGTAAAGTCAGCTTGTGCAAAATGTTCACTTTAATCCAAGATGACAAATGAAAACAAGAAAGAATTTATTTAAACAAAGAAGTTTCAAGAACTTGTAGAAAAACTGACTGAGGCCTTCCTCTAACTCTTTGTAGAGACAGTTCCAATTTATATAAATATTTAAGTGTGTTGGCTAAACAACAAATACTGAGGATTTAATTAGAGTTCTAAATCGTGGAATTGGAGTCTATATATATATTTTTTTAGAACCCAAAACAAAATATGCCTAGATTGAAGTATATAAACAGCAATGATCGCTCAAAAGGATTTCAATGAGAAAGAAGTTTGTTAGAAATAAAAACACATCAATTTGACTGAATTAGAGTTTTGAAACATTACAAAACTCACAAAATATTAAAATTTGCAGATTCTTAATAGTTTATTTTGCAAGTTCCAAGTTCCCGCTGATCAGATAGAATCAAAATCGCGTTCAACTGGAAAATTGTTTCAAAAAAGGGTTTTCCGATTCTTTAGATAGTTTTTTTTTTATGTTTTTGAAAAAGGTTATCAACGGTTCATTGGAATTGAAATAAATCAAACGAAAATTGAATTAAACACGTGCTCAATAGCATAGAGAGTAGTAAAAAGTGAGTACGGTTTGTCTATGATGTCATGAATGAAACGCCATTAATCAAAAGATAAGGAATCCATTAACACAGCACTTATTTAGCCGAAAAGGCACAGAGCCACAGACCCAGAAACAGTCTAAGTAATTTATTAAGTAATAATTTATTTTAACTTTTAATCAGTCTCTTTATTTATGCCCATAGGGTAAAAGTCAAAATGGCCTCATACACATGTACATATGTACCTAACTAATCTTGGCCAAGTTTTGAAATAACTTGACCATATCTAAATATGTTTAGAGGGGATATGGGAAAACCGTACATAAGAGTATTAAATTGTTGGTTTAGGAAATACTCAAATATGAATTCTCTTCTCACTTCGATTGGTGATTGGTGACTCCAAATGTTTTTACTTTTATGGCTAATTAAATGTGTGAGAACATAAATAGAAAGTTTACAAATTCTCAAGCGACACTACGAGTGAAATTAGTCTACAAGAATTGCTTATCACAGCTTTGGATGGGCCATTTGACCCAGTGGCACATCGTCGCGGAGAATAGAGGAAAATTACCCACACAAAACAGAGATTTTACCTTTGAAATTGTTCAAATTTGAATATTTAAGAACGATATTGCCTTTAAAATGACAGAGTTTCTTCCCCAAATGTTCCCCGATGTCTGTCAAAATGAAGTAAGTAAAACAAATGTTTTCAATTTATAATAACAAGTGCATTTACGTATTTTAAAAGCTTTTTACGAGCATATCTTAGTATCTCGCACACTAGCGCCGCCAGCAGCCAACGGCCAACTCCGGCGTTATGGAAAAACTTTCATATATGCAGAACTTGGCTATTTTTAGTCCGATTTTGTTCAAATTTGATATTTTGCTGGATATTGATATTAAATTTAAGATTTATTGCTCCTGCTTAAAGTTGTGGGTGTTTTTTTTTTTCATTTCAGATAAAAGGTTTTTCCATTTGACTGATACAATACCAAAAAAAATGCCAAAATATACATTGTAATTTGCTCTAAGACACTAAAACATTTCTTGATAAGAAATTTGATTAAAAACCAACATCAAGTCGAAAACAAAGTAAAGTTTTGATGTCAAAAAGTTTGCTAAAAACTGAATAATCAGGTTAGGGTGAGATAAAAGAGGAAGTAGTCGTCTAACAGGAATCTCTAATTCTGAGATGATCCATAAAAATTGTTGAAATTATCCAAACAAAAAAGTTTCAAGTTTTGGTTAACTTTTAGTTGAACAAATTTTGATTTCTATTTCTAATCTATTAACTTTAATCGGTTTTAAAATCTGCTTGAAAAAATCAAGTAATTTTTTTTGTGAAGAAGATTAATTCTTGGTAATTGTGAAGGTATCTGCAATTCGGTTTTCCCGTCATAACTCATGTTCATATCTAATTTGTCTTGATATCAGTGTAGCTCAGTGTGTGTGCGTGTGTGTGTGTGTGCGTGTGTAGGTATGCCTCTTGTTTCTCTTTCTAACTAGTGTCTCGCCTTGGTTACTTTCAGTGTAATGTATTTTTTGTTTTTTGTTAACCCTCCACCCTCTTCCCCTCTGAAAAAAAGTTCGATCTTTTTCTTCCTCTACTTTTTTTGGTTTTTTTTGTTCATTTACGCATGTCGCTTGACGCTTTTAACCTTGATTTTTGTGTAAACAAAATACAAAAAAAAAAAAAAAAGCTTTCAGCATTTTTGTCAGTCTATACAGTGGTTGTTTGTGTGTGTGTGTGTGTGTGTTTGTGTCTTTTTGATCAGTTTGTAGATTTATTAAGTTACCTCTATTTATAATTTGTTTATTATTTAGCACAAAATGCCCGTGAATAATGTTTAAATTTAGTGCAAAAGCATCTGGAGCCAAATACAATCTGCAAAAGCAAACGGCAAACGGCAAAAGGCAAACGACAAAACGGCAACAAAGTGCTCGGACATATTTCATAAATGACGTTATTGGGCCTGCGCTACTATTAGTTGGTTTTTTTCTTTTTATTATTAGATACGCCGCTATCTTATCTCAATACGATTTCTCTCTTAGTCGCTTTGTGTGTGTGTGTGTGTGTGTGTGTGTGTGTCTGTCTATTTGTTTGTTTCTCTGGTTGGTTGGCTGGTTAGTTGGTTCGTTGGTTGGTGTTTGCATATAACTACATATAACCAAGGCCCCAAGGTACAGAGTTTTTTTTTGTGCTTTATGCTGGGCTTATATAATCACTTTTTCCATGCACTATATAGATTATGTTTGTATGTGTCTATCTATATGTTTGCGTGTATGTGTGTATGTTTGTGTCTGTGTGTCTGTACAATCTGCGGAATGGAAAATGGAATGCTGTTGTCACACACCTGCCACGTAAAATAATTTAAGCATCAATTTTATTCACATGATACACTTGATTTCTCATCATCATCATCATTATGATCATCATCAGCATCGTTATCTTCCTCTTCTCGGTGGTTTTTTCGTTTTTTTTGGTTTTGGCTACGGATTTTGTGATTTGTATTCAGTTATATTTTCAATTTGACTTCACTTCACTTGTTTGTTTGTTTTACTTTCTCGGAAAGTTTTGAACACTCGAATGAGCGTTTTTGGTTTTTCTCTCTTATTTTCAGTTGTTGAAGTATTTTGTTGCCATTCTAGTATTTACTCTCATTTCACAACATTTTCAGTGAATAATAAATATTATTTACTGTATATTGTCTACTTGTTTGTACCGCTATTCCAACAAAAAAAAAGCTTGCGCGCGTTCACTGCTCAAAGACGCAGACGACTAACTAAAGCATTCAAGTTTGCTACACACAAATTTAAAGCTCGTTAGAGATCGGTCGGCTACACACACATACACATACACATACACATACACACACGCACACACACACACTGGCACATATACCGCCGATGACCGGTTTTTGCGGTACTCATTCTCTCCCTGTCTCTCGCTTTAGCTCTTGGTAATTGTAGTGGGCCAAAGGGGGTGGGGTAATGCTAGTGGCTAGCGGCACTCTCTCTCTCTCTCTGTCTCTCTCGCTATCTCTCTCAACTCTCTTGTCAACCCGGCTAGCCGGCTTTTTTTCTATACAAACAACAACAACCAAATGCATGGATCTCTTTCTCGATCTCTTTGCACTCTTTTTTTTTTTGTAGCAAAGCTTTTGAGGGGCTCTCATTAAGCTTTTTTTTTTTTGGTTCATTTTTTATTTTTGCGATAAAAAACAACAACGAAAATTTATTAACGAGCAGGTCGTAAATTTTGCAAAAAAAAAGAAACCAAAACAACAACAAGAACAGCTGAGGGGGCAAGGGAACGTGGGGGATGAGGAAAGCAAAAGAAAAAGGAATTTCGTGGATTTGTGCATCTCACGCACTCAATGATCGATCGATCAAGCAGCAGATCGGACCATTCCGCATTTTTCCAGGCCAAGGCGTGTGTGAAATGTGAAATGCAAATTCACGACAACACCCCCACAACAACCACAACAACAACAACAGCAACAGCAACAATCACAACGGATTAAATTGTACAAAATGCACACAATATGTAATTTATGCAGAAATATTTTTAAGTACAAAATGTGTGTACGAAAAATATGCAAAAACTCTTGTCGATTGTTGATCGCATGCCAGAAGCACTCTTCCAGGTGACTAATTGCATATAACCGAGTTACACACACACACACAATGAGTAATATTTCTGAAAATATATATGAGTCTTCTATGGACTTGATGGCTAAATGGCAAATGTTTAATTTATTAGATTAGATTAGGTAATTGCTTGCCTCGCGGCTATAATTCTTAACCCAGATCACACTCACAAGGCCCAAGGCAAAAGATGACAATATCTCGATCTTGTCTAGATAATAAATTGTCAAAGTTGTCTAATGAATTCAACTCCGAAGAGTTATCAATACCAGGAAATCATTTTTACATACCCTTTCAAAATAAATATTCTGGAGTTCAATTTTTATGGACATGTCTATCATTCTGGACAAAATGGTGGTGTAGAGAATATGTGCATAGAACACCTCACCTTCGTTCCCTTTGGGCTATTTTTAAAGCCAACGAATGCGTTCGTTATATGCATTATATATATATGTACATATGCATTATACAATGAAATTCGTCAAATAAGCAAACAGCATAATTGTGACATATGTATATCCAAGCTACCGAAATGTCCGGGAGGCTAAATTGCAATTGACACCAACGGCTATAACAGTTACAGAAACTATGGCAAAAATTACCTTGCACGATTTGTTAAATCACACTGCTAGCCGCATCGTATTGTTAAAGCAGGAGTTATTTGCTAACTTCGGAATCGTTGCAAGTTTAAAATTAATTGCGAGTTACGGATACGATGGATCAACTGGACAAAGTACAGGTATCCTTCAAAAAAAACTTTCACTTTTCTTTAACTTTTAAACTCATTATCGGTTTAATTTTAACATTCGAATTGCATTTTCATTCCGTGATTTCTTTCTGTCACTTTTGTGCTTTTTGTTTCAATATACATACATATGTACATAAATTTAACTTACAACAATTACTTGCATTAGCGGTGTTGTTGTTTTGCTAATCTCTTTTGCTTTTGTGTCTTTACCGTTGTAACTAACTATCGCGCTCTTGCGTACAAATTGTTGTTGCATGAGTTCAATTTGACGCGCTCTCCCGCTCTTTCCCATTCTTGTTTGATTTGCGCTCTCGTCTTTTGCCTACCCGCGACTCTGTGATACGTGTTTTTGTTTTTGTGTATTTTGGTAATTTCTTTTCTTTAGTTGTGAAGGCTTCCTCTGCACATTAACCCTTGTGTCAGAACTGGTCAGTATATTCTCATACACAGATTTTTAACCTTTAGAATTTTTATTTTTTTGTATTTCCTTTTTTAATTAAATTAAACTTTTTGATAAAAATGGTTGTCTGCAAAAAAAATAATTGCATAGTTGCCACTAATGCGGTTGACTCCCATGATTATATTCTTTGTTGGCTGTGTGACAATGCGGTTCACGTTAAGTGTGCAGGTTACACAGGCAGAATCAAGGAGTCTATTGCTAAAGGCGGTGGCTTAAAATATGGATGTGATGCTTGCCGGGAGGTCGAGAATGAGATGCGCTCTTTCATGAGGCGGACTAGAGATAGTTTTGACACTTTAAGGGCAGGTTTTAATAAACTCCATGCTATTAGTAAGGAATTACCGGTATCACCTGGGAATGATCTCTTTAAAACGATGCCTATTGTAGTGTCCGATATGTCCGGGCAATTACCCATTCCAATGGAAATTGCCGATAGTTCTAAAAGTATCGAGAGCCCCGTAAACAAGTTGACTGACTCGTCCAACGTTACTGCTACGGCTGACGCTTCGGATCCGCGACCTCTCGTTGGCATACCACCAAAAGAAACATATATTTGTTTCTAGGCTAGACCCTGTTGTCACATCTGATGATGTAATAGCCTATATTCGGAAGAAAGTTAACGTCTCGAATATTGCGGTGGAGAAGTTTAAATTTTCTTATTCTCGGGACATTTCGTCCTTTAAAATTAGTGTTTCTGCCAATATCTTCGACACTATATGTCGAGATGATTTTTGGACGAAACATATAATAGTTAAGGAATATACTGTAA
This sequence comes from Drosophila paulistorum, assembly GCA_018152135.1. Taxonomy (NCBI): domain Eukaryota; kingdom Metazoa; phylum Arthropoda; class Insecta; order Diptera; family Drosophilidae; genus Drosophila; species Drosophila paulistorum. The sequence continues at coordinate 6,319,085 of JAECXG010000606.1, read as the reverse complement.
GAAAGAAACATCGGCAACCGATTCGCTTGCCAACAACAACAACTAATACCATTCCTGCCACATCAGCATCTGCTGGTGTGTCAAAAAACTAGCTTCGTTCCTTAACCTGGGTTACCAGAACGTTAGAGGACTGAAATCCAAACTTCCTAATCTCTATGTAGATAGTCTTTCTTTTGAGCATAACATTCTAGCTTTTACAGAGACGTGGCTAAAACCCTGATATTGCTGATGCATCGGTGTTTTCCACAAACTTTTCCATATTCAGACGTGACCGGATTTCTCGCATAGGTGGTGGTGTTCTGATAGCTGTTGATGCTGCTTTATCATCTGAAATGATTCAATTTTCTAGTACCCAGGAGATTGAGTTTGTCGGTGTTAAAGTAAATTTTAAATCTTTTAATGCTTTCATGACTTGTTCCTATATTCCACCATTGTCAGACATGGTGGTATATTTAAATCATTTAGAGGCAATTCAGTTTGTCTCCTCTTTAGTTTCCAGTCAAGACATGCTCATAGTTGTAGGTGATTTTAATTTACCCGCTTTAGCATGGTCACTAACAGATGAATCTACCATGTTGCTGCCCTCTTTGTCACATGACTTTATTGATGGCCTTCTAGGCTTATCTTTATCCCAAGTCAATCCTGTCTTAAATTCTAATGGAAAATCGTTAGATCTTATTTTTGTATTGGATTCTTCTTATTGTGAGGTTTCTAGGATCGAACCATTTGTTCTTCCAGAAGACAAATTTCATCCTACATTGAATTTAAAAATTGATCTGCCCTTGCTTTCACCATTACTTGGTTCAAATCAGTTACCTCTAACTAGGTGCTTTCGTAAGACTGACTTTGTCAGCCTTAATGAAAACATTACTACTACCGATTGGTCTTATCTGTACAATTGTAGAGATATGAACTCAGCCATTCGCTTCTTTTATGATACTCTGAATTCACTCTTTGATATTTGTGTGCCTCTTGGTAGGCAGGAGCGGCTTAACAAACCTCCCTGGTTCTCTCGTGAGTTATCCAATTTGAAAAATGTGAAGACACGATATTATAAGAAGTTTTAAAAAACACGTCGTTCATCAGATTATGCTCTGTATACAGTCGCTCGTTCAAGCTTCATGATGCTTAATACACAATGCTATAAGATTATCTTCAGCGGTGTAAGCTTCAGTTTTCTTCTGACCCTAAACAATTTTATAATTTTGTCAATTCTAAACGTAAGACCTCTGTGCACCCATCTTTTTTGTCTTTTCAAATAAACAAGCGAGCACTGATCAGGCAATTGCCGATATGTTTGCGAGTTTTTTCAAGACAACTTATTTCTCAACGGAATACCGAGCAAGTCCATATCCTTATCATTTAGAAAAGGCTAATTGCATTTTCAATCCAGTGTTTGATGAAAGTTTTATTCTTAGCGAACTTAAATTAGTTAAACCTGTTTATTCTCCGGGGCCAGATGGTCTTCCTGGATGTGTACTCAGGTTCTGTGCAAACGCATTATGTAAACCCATTTTAAAATTGTTCCTACTGTCTGTCGAATCTTCCTCTTTTCCATCTATTTGGATCGTATATCATCGTATATCATTCGTATATCATTCCTCTGCATAAAAATGGCAAAAAGTCCGAAGCCTCTAACTATAGGGGTATCTCAAAATTGTCCGCTATTCCGAAAGCTTTTGAGAAAATTATAACTTCTCAATTGCAACATTTTTGCAGCTCTATTATTTCGCCATCCCAACATGGGTTTGTGAAACGTAGATCTACAACCACTAACCTTTTAGAATTTACATCAATAATTATCAAGGGGTTCAAAAATGGTAAACAAACTGATGTCATATACACTAACTTCAGCAAAGCCTTTGATTCCGTTAATCATACCCTATTACTTTCTAAGCTGAGCGACATTGGGTTTCCACCCCTTTTCCTTTCTTGGGTTCGAGAATATTTAACAAATAGAAAACAGAAGGTACTTTTTAAGTCTTCTTTTTCAGATTCCATTCCTGGGACTTCTGGTGTACCTCAAGGTAGTCATCTTGGCCCTCTGCTTTTCACACTGTTCATTAACGATCTTCTCTCAGTCATTGTTCATTCGCGTGTGCTTATGTATGCTGACGATGTCAAGCTTTGTCTTACTTATAAAGATATAGATTCATTTAGTCGGCTACAAGCTGATCTTAAAAACTTTCAATCCTGGTGCCAGTTTAATTTACTAAATCTTAACACTACCAAATGTAAGGTAATGACTTTTTTTCGTAACTCTCCTCAACTGGTCACTTATTTTCTAAACAACAGTCCTTTAGAACGTCTAAATAATATGAATGATTTGGGCGTACTTATGGACCATAAGTTAAATTTTAACACCCATATTTCCACCACGGTCGCAAAGGCCATGAGTGTTCTGGGTTTCATTAAAAGATGGTCAAAAGAATTTCATGACCCCTATACAACTAAAGTTCTTTTTACTTCGCTTGTCCGTCCTATTTTAGAGTATGGATCTTGCATTTGGTCACCTCAATATGAGTCGCACCAGATTCGACTTCAATCCGTTCAAAAGCAGTTCTTGCTATTTGCTCTTCGTGGCTTAAGCTGGGATCGCAATGTCAATTTGCCTTCGTATTCTAGTAAACTTCTCTTGATTAACCTTCCTTCCCTAACTAACCGTAGAATTATGCTTGGTGTTATTTTTATGCACAAGCTCCTAATTGGTGATATCGACTCGCCTGAGTTATTAGCTCAGGTAAATCTGTCGGTACCATGTAGACGGAGTAGACATCCTTTGATTCCTTTATCCCTAAGTCGTTGTTCTTCTAACTATGCCCTGCATGAACCTTTTAGGGTCCTCTGCTCTGATTACAACCTTCTATTCCCTGTAATCGGTTCAGAGTTTTCTATTAACATGATTAAAACTTCTATCCTATCCCATTTAGTTAATAGATAGCTATAGTATTATTTAGTTATTTGTTTGTCTGTTTTTTCTATTGTGTATTTGTCCACGCGATTCGTGCCGTGCGTTATACGGCTGCACCCCTCGGTCGGTCGGGTGGGAGGTGGGCAGTCATCTGCTTGGGCTCGCGCGTAACAGGCTTTGTCCTGGTGTCGTAGGGGCCACTTGAACGTACTGCGCATAGTATCGTCAACGTCCGCTATAACACATGTCGTATACGTTATTATAATTATGCATACGCCACATATACCACATTTGGTTTACCTTTGTAGAAACATCTAAAACAAAAAACTATGTAAATTAAGTCTCATATCTGGTTTAAAGATCGAATTTCATTGCATTGACCTTTCGAATGTTTCATTTATTAATAAGTAAATTTTAAATTGGCTTTTCATATTTAAACGGATTTCATTCCATCTTCATTTGATCTGCTACTTAGGATGTGTGCGTGTGCCTCTAATGTCTACGCAAACCCAATTCTAATTTAACTTTCTTAAACTCGAGTAAATGGTTTATCATTAGCTTATCTCGACCTTACTAAATATCGTCGTTGTGCTCCTCTCTCTCTCTCTCTCTCGGTTGGTGCACTTCACTTGGGAGTTTTCATGGTCAGTTGGCAGTTCCGTTTCTTTTGGCAGCTTCTTTTTTCTTTCTTTTGCCTTGGCAGGGAACATAAACTTTAGCCGCAAAGATAAGAAGCAACAACAAGAGCAAAAGCAAAGGCAACAGCAAAGAGGCAGCCGAAAATCCATATAATGAAATAAAAATACATGGCTAAATAAAGTGAATGAACAGCATCAACTACTTGTAAAGAGTGGGAGAATGGATGCTATGAAGACACGAATGACTGGGAGGGGCGGTGGCGACCGAGATGGGAAAGTGTGAGAATGAAAATGAGAATGGTATGGGAATGTGAATGTGAATGGGTGTGGGGGTATGCGAAGAGAAAAAGTAACAACAACATTGATTTCACTTTAACGAGCTTGTAATGTCTTTGAGCCGCCTCAAAGGCGAAAGTATATAAACACACGCAGACACACACTCACACGCATATGTATCTAATATATGTATGTGTGTGTGTGTGTGTGTGTGTGTGTGTGTGTGAATGAAAACTTTGTGTGCTGCTGCTGTCACATCCTAATAGGATAATAACGAGCCAAAAGGCAAAGCGAAACGAAACAAAACGAAACGAAAGTTGTTGCGCCTTGCAACCAGCAATTCCTACCAAGTAAAAACCATTTTCCGAAAAAAGGCGGGGAGTCGTGCGGGGATAAGTGAGGAAAAAATAAAAATAAAATATGTAGCACAACAATAAACGATGATAAGGGGCCAAAGAACGTGTCGTCTCAAGCTTCAACTTGGCCATGAAGACTGGCTTTCGGTGTTGCTCTTGGTCCTTGTCCTTGGTGTTGGTGCCGTTGGTTCTGGTCCCGTTTTCTTGTCATTATCCATTTTCAGTCTGCGGGCTTGGCCACCGGATAAACTGATAAGGAAAACGACTTGCGGCAAATGTAAGGCCATACGATATATATATATATATATGTATACGGTATAATGCGATGCATATCCTTTTCTCTTACCCAAACAGCAGCACCAACAACAGCCAAAGAACAGAAGGAATCATTTCGAAGCAGAGAGAGAGAGAGAGAGAGAGAGAGAGAGTGATGAGAGGCTTGGAATCTTGTTTCACAAACTGCCAAATGATAATTTATGGGCGGAACCACTATGAAAAACTTTGAGGCGTTGCCAAATAATCTCCTCTTTTGCTGCGTTGCTTTTTATATTAAAGTCATTTAACATTTCACACGAAAGGGGTGGCAACTCTGACGCAAAAGGTAAAGTAAATGGAAAAATGAGTCAAGTAATCAAAAGAAGCCACCAAAAAGAACACGCACAATCAAGTGGTAACAAAAATACAAAAGTAATTGCGCAGCAGCAACAAAAAGTTGCAAAAGTTGGCCATAAGATAGGCAGCTTAAAAGGTTTCCTTCAAGCCAAAAGAATACCTTAAATTTACCGTCTTTAACTTTAGCTGATTAAGTTCTTTGCAAATTTTCAAGTTTTCGGGCACCTGAAATAGGCAAAAACTTTAAAAATTTGAATATCGTGAAGGTTTCAACTTCGAAAGCCACTTTTAAATTGTTTTCCAAATTTACGGCAATATTGCTATTCGTACAACTTGTAGATCACAACTTTAAATATTTCAAAAAATGCTGAGAAGTAGGCTATGTTTTTATTGTAACTAAGTTATACTTTTTTCTACACCGTTTCCTTTCCAAGCGTTATTAATATTTCGAGAGCTTATGATTTTCTTCTCAAGATCATCTGGCGGAATACTATATCATAGTGTTTTTATAGCTTGGTTTTTCACAGAACATGAGACTTATTTACGATGCATTTTCGAGGCGTCCGTCTGGATGGACGCGAACTCCTCCTAGACCGTTAGAGCTACAGAGCTGAAATTTGTAGGCTTGAATATACTGCACAGTTTGTAACGGGTGTTTTTTTACGCTTTTGGTTTTTCCCGTTGGCAACACTGACATACCGCATGATGTTCATGACAGCTGTGAAAGTGAAAAATGCTCAGTTTAGTTTGCCATTTCATCATGGAAAGACTTACGCCCGAACAACGTTTACAAATCTTTGAAACTTATTATCAAAATTGGTGTTCTGTGAAAAATGTGTTTCACAAATTACGTCCATATTATGGTCGACACAACCGACCAACCGAGCAAGCCATAAAGGCAATTGTGGACAAATTTCGCACACATTTTACTTTATTGGACATTCAACCATCGAATCGTGTACGGAGATTGCGCACAGAAGAGAATATTGCAGCTGTAGCGGCCAGTGTCAATGAAGATCGTGAATTGTCCATTCGTCGGCGTTCTCAGCAATTGGGACTGTGTCCTTCGACTACGTGGAAGATTTTGCGCAATGTTGATGTTCCGTGTTGATCACTTGAAACGCAGTAGCGGCCAACATTTAAATGAAGTCATTTTAAAAAGTAATTGGCAGAGATTGTTTTATCATCTCAAATAAAAATTTAACAATAATATTCAAATTTTGTGTGTTTCATTTCAATTTTAAAAACCAAATGCTTAAAAAAACACCCGTTATATCTCGGATTCAGCCGGATTGGACCAATATATCATATAGCTCCCATACAAACGGCAATCAGTGAACAGTGACTTTTCACAATAAGTTCGTTGTTTTCTAAGCTATTGTCGTGAAATTAAATATCGGCTATGCCAAATTTGATCAAGATCGGGTGGCTATATCATATAGCTCCCATAGGAACGATCGGTCTAAAACAGTGACTTTTGTCAATAACTTCGTTATTTCCTATGCTAAGATTGTAGGCCGTTCTTTCGCAGACATTTGCCTTTTTAGATAAAACGTTTTTCCACTTTGATGGCTATAGGTAAGGAAAGAGTTATTCAAAAAGTTGCAAGGGTATACAAACTTTGACGCGGTTTTATACAGCAATCCATGTAAAAGTAAGAAAATATGCCCTAATTGCATACTTTTAGGCATTATATATGATTAAGAGAAAAAATAAACAATACTTGAACTTGTCTTAAGAAGGGCCAAAAATGGGCAATGGGAATTCATTATTGTTAACAAGTAGTAAGTTATAGTCATCAAAAGTTAAAAGTCTGTCATATACATATGTATAAGGCAAATATTTAGAAATGTTCGACTTTATGCCAAAAAAGACTTGCCTCTTTGGCCCACTGTACAATTGTTGGCCGTTTCTTCTTATCAAACCAAATGTGGGCTAAGTAAACTAAACTAAAACATTCTCTTCTATAGAAGACAATTTTAAAATGTTCTAATGACTAGAAAATTTTTCAATTTTCTTGACTCTAATGTGAAAGAACACAATGCTTGTCTTTTGTTGAGGAAATTATTGAAAAGAAACACATTTGATCAAAAAAGAATCATTTTAAGCCATTTTGAATAAGTTTTGTATGCGATTACAGTTTCTGTTTCTAAAGTCATGGACTTACATTTTGTTTGTAAAGTTTCCTGTAAGTTATTTCTTATTGTAATTGACGCATTTTGTTTACTATATGCTTAGTTGTAGATGAATTGCCATTTCATTCACTCGTCAAGTAAGCACTCTCTCATAAAGTCCCCTTCTAGCCGACAATTGTTCAGTTGAACGATTCACGTTTCCTGTTTCCTGTTGCTGTTGCCGTTGCCGTTACCGTTTCGCGGGAATGATTATGGTACCTCTTGACACCTTAACATAAGAGATGACAAACAAGTCTTTCATAATTTTCAAGTGAAATCGCTGTCATCTTTTCGTCTGTCTGGTTAAACTCCTTGAAAACATGACGGCCGAGAGAGTGCCTTTGGTTCTGTTGTTTTCCTTTTTCTGTGTCGTTTGTTGGTCTTGTAATTTTCTTACTACCTTCCTTTAGCTAACGCATCTGCCATTCATTCATTCCAGCAACCATTTCAGACTAACGAGTTATTTTTGCGGTTCTGCTTCCCCACACTCCTCCCTCCCCATCCCATCGAAATCGCCATTTCTCTGTTTTTTTTTTGGTTGGCTTTTAGCTTAACAAAACGTCGCTCATTTATTTTGATTACCTTTTCAAAAAAAAAAAAAAATAGGAGAAGGACTAATGCCAACAACAGATTTTTTCTTTTGCCATCCCTTTCTCGTTTCGTTTCATTTCTTTTTTCTATTTGTATTAAAAACCATTAAAAGACCAAGAACAGAAAGAAAGGGAGAGAAGAGAGAGAAAGGATAGTCTCAACAGTCTCTCTAGTATTATGATTATTATTTCTTTTATATTTCTCTCGTTTCTCTCGCATTTCTCGCATTTCGTTGAATTTTAGTTACGACGTTGGAAATGAATCATGGGGCCATCAGCGTTGATGAGCTTAATTCCCTGGCGACACTTTTGTCCGAACAAATTTAGTGTAGCAAATTTTACACACACACACATAGAGACAGTAAGATAGACAGACAGACAGACAGACAGAGCATGCAATAATAAAGTTGTGATATCTTTGCTCTCCCTCTTTCTCTCTCTGTCTCTCTTTGCCAGCTCTCAGTGCCATTTCCTCGTTATCTGCCATCTTTTTCCTTTGGCTTGTCTAACCGTTTCCGGAGCAAGCTTCCGTTACGCCTTGACTTTTTGGTCGACCTCTTTTGCGGGTGTGTCGTGTGTAGTAGGGCGGGGTGGCAATACTCCTCCTTCTCCTTCTGCTTACTTTGGGGGTTACCACCGAAATTCCATTATGGGAATCCTTCTGCATTGTTTTGCCGTTGTCCCCTAGCTTTCTCCCTTTTTTTTTTGCTCTAGCTTCTTCGGCTCCCTTACTCTGCTTTTCGTACAACAAAATTAATATTACAATTTTTGTCCTTCTTTTGTTTTTTTGGTCTCTGGTCTGGGTCTGGGTCTGGGTCTGGGTTTGGAGTCGTAGTCCTTGGTCCTGGGTTTCTCTGCTTGTCATATAAGAGCGAAATAATTTGGGAAAGCATATTTCAAAATGAAATTTTCTTGCGGCTTGCTGTGTTGTTCTCTTCTCTTTCTTCCTTCTTCATTTTTTCCTTTTTGTTATATATAAATATACCATTTTGCTTTTTTTTTTGTTTTTTGTGTTTCTGTTGGTTAGATGATTGGGTGGGTAGAAGCTAAAACAAATGTTTGTGGAGAAGAGTGGCCTGTTTTATAATGAAATAAATTTCATTTGCTCATTGACTCGATGACGTTGATGACGACAAGGAGTGCCCCTCCCCCACTCCCCTTTGATGTAGAGAGGGAGTGAGTGGTACAAGTAGGAGTAGGTAGGTCATATAAAAGGGAAGGAAGGAGCTGACGAAGCTGACGGAGCTTGGCCGACATGTGTGGCCAGGCATGGAATTTGCATGCCTGGCAAAACTGGAGCAAGCAAGCAACCCAAACCAGACCAACCCAAACCAACCAAACCAACCAAACAACCAACCAACCAAACCTCTCCTGCCAAGTGGCCGGAACATGGCTCGAGACATTAAGTGTGCCTTGCTTCATTCGACTCTTCCCTTCTCCTACTCTTTATTCTGCTGTGCATGTGTGTGTGTTCATGTGTGTTTGCATTTAAGGTATTAAGACTTGTGTGTGAAATGAAATATGACATAAAGTTGACAAAGGAGCGAAAGCAAGTTGGTTGGGTCGTTGGAGGCATCTCTATATAGATTGCACACACATGTCGTCTGCCAGTTGCAAGGACACACATAAATATACTGCAAACACATTGACACACAAATACACATACATAGACACACACATGGACACACACTCATGCACAAGAGCATCATATATGTATGAACCAAAAAACCCTTCAGCAAATATTGATACCGAGTCTCGTATATCAGTGGAAAAAGTAAAGGTATGATCAATTTTTCACGTTTTTCATACACGAATACAAATATATATTATACCTATATATAATTGTTGAAAATTTGAACCTAGATTACTAATGTCATATTAAGTATCCTATTAAATTTAGGAATGGCTCTGCTTGAATGTGTTAGAAATATGTATTTCAAAATATTTTATACAAAATTCGCAACAATTGTCTCTCTATCTCTCACTCAAGTGAAAGAATTATGAATTTATAAATTATTCTACTATTGATATGACCAATTCTAGATAAAAACAAAAAACGTTTTGCCTTTTTAATGAAACGTAATAGCCAAATTTTATGGCAATTTTTTATGTAAATTTTTGTATCTGCAACGCATGAAAAAACAAATGTTAAATTAGAAATGCAAATGGCCACTTTCAAAATGGCTTCAACTGATAGTCGTAGGAAAAATTGCAAAAAATTACAAAAAAGAAAGGTTTCTACATGGCATTTGCCAATAAGCAAAACAATTTCCATTTCGTTTAGATTGTGTTAATCGTTGTCAGATAGATTTAGCAGTTTACCTACCGATTATCCTAAGGGCTCAGTATTTTATTTATTAAATAAAAATACCTACACTTATAAAGAAACATATGTATGGACAAATGAAGTATAAACTATATTCTGTTCTTTATTGTTCATGCTCTTGCTCTTTACAAAACTTGGATAAGTGAAATAGTAGGACAATCACAAAATGGATCTTGACATTTACATTTATTTTTTAACGCAATGCACTTAGAACAATCAATAAAAAATGATTGATATTTATTGTCTTACACAATGGCAATCTTTATCTATTCCTGATTATAGTAACTATTTTTGAGAGTTGTTTTAAGCAACTATTTCAATAATTCAATATTTTAACTCTTATATTATTTATAGCGAAGTTTTTTTCCTGCAATTTTCTCTATTTGTTTTGCTTTCTTTCTAAATGCAAGTATTTCGTTTTTTTTCTTTTTGCTTCACTCTTTCCGGGCCTGGATACTTCTGCCATTTCTTTTAGTTTTGTCATCAATTGCTTAGCTTCGTTTTCTTTTTGTTGCTTCTTTGGAATAAGCTTACTTAGTTTTTAGATATTTCTTTTTGCATTTTAGGGTATTCCTGAGGCGTTCCACTCCATATCACGGTAAAGTTTCACATAAATATTTGTTAACTTCTATGCTTCAGCATGACTATCTTTCTGGTCATATCTCCGGCTGTCTGGCTGCAGCATTAAATGCCACTCATGCACCAGGCGGATGGACGGATGGACAGTTGGTAGAATGGTTGGATAAAAGGGCTGGCCATACGGTGATGCGGGCGAAGGGAAGGGTTCTGTAGTCAAGCTTCAGCTTTTGTTTCACTCATTTTCATTTTCCTGGCAAACCGCAGGGGGGCGTGTTGTGTTGCACATTGCATACTTTTCAGCGTTCACGTTGTTTTCCCGAGCTGCGCCATGTAACACAATGTGTGTGTGTGTGTGCACACTCATACGCAAAAGGATACAAAAAAGATAAGCAAGTCGACATTTTGACAACCTAAAAAACCAAAAACCAAAACGAGAAAAATATTTTTTAAAAACCAAAAACAAAAAAAAATAACGTCAGCATCAGTGAAGAAGGCAAAAAGGAAAAATTTGCCATCAAATAATCGAAATCAACTTTCAACTTCCCCTAGAACTTTTGGCCCCTGCAATTTATATGCAAATTTGATTAAGATGGAATGACGGAATGGCGACGCCTGATGTCGCCCGCGAACAGAGAGACAGAGAGAGAGGGAGAGAGACTTGTTCGAGGAGGTTCGCGCTATATTTTTTGCCCGCGGATCTACCAGCTTCATCTTAGTAATTGAAACACAAAAAACAAAAAACGAAACGAAAAAAATAAATATGCATTTGACCAGAACAATCTTCGCCCCGCCCCGCTAATGTAATTTAAAATGGACGAGTGGCAAATTACTTGGACATTGCCAAAACCCCAAAAACCCTCAAAACAACAACAACGCAAACACCGAAAAAAAATGAGGAAAACTCGCAAATTGCCCCAACGCAAATCCCAGGGAAAAGAAGAAAAAAAAAACAACATAAAATTGGTTCAAATAAATTGGATGGGTGGTGCGTAAAATACTTTTTTTCTGTTTTCTTTTTTTTTTTGTATCTTTCCTTGGGAAGGAATAGAAATTTTGGCTTGGATTAATTTGTAAGTTAAATTTATTTTTATTTTCATGAAGGATATTGGCGTAATTGGAGGCTCTAACCCTGATGATTAGCAATTGATTTATTGCTCGGCCTTAATTGTTGAAAGATAGCCTTCCAGATTAATAACTATGTATATAAATTTATATGATTTTTATTGCAACATTTTGTCTCTTACAAAATTATAATCGACACATTTTTATGCGCTTAAAAAAAGCATAGCAACATATTTTTTTTAACTGCCAATAAAAGTGTCATCAAAAAGTTGTAAAATAATGAAACATTGAAAATATACTCTGTGCTTGGCTTGGCTTTTCTCTGCTCTTGCCGCTTTTCCGCCTTTTCGTTCTCAGTCTTAAGGAAAAACTTTTGCCTGCCAGCAATTGTTCAAGAATTAATAGCTGAAATGCACAATTCCACAAAAAAATAAGAAAAAAACCAACACGAAAGAATGAAGAACAGAGGGATTTACATACATTTTAAGTGAGGTTCCTCCCTCCCCCTCACTTTCCCACTCCCCCTCCACCAGCCACTTCATCCATTTTTGTTCACATTGTTGCACATTTATTTTGCCTGCCATATTTTCATATTCAGTTCAGTTCAGTTCAGTTCAGCTCAGTTTTTTGTTGTTTTGTTCTGCTCGGTTTTTTCTTTTCGTTTCCAAAAACAGAAAAAAAGCAAAGAAACCGAAAACGAAAACGAAAAGTTTGCCCCACTCATAATTCCCGATTGCTCTTTTGTTCAATTGTTGCCCATGAGGGTGAGGGTGAGGAGGAATAGACCAACCAACTGACCGGCCAACTGAACTGACTGACTCACTGTATCCTCCTCAGTTTTTACGCAACATTTACTGGTAAGGGAATTCGACTTTGGCTCCGACTTGGTCCTCGTCTTGGTCTTGAATGTGCCGTCGAATTGACTTGTTCGTCTGTTTTTACGCTAATTGGAAAAGTTGCAAGTTTTTCTTCATTCTTGGTTTTGTTTCTTTGTTAGGTGGGTTCTTGTATTTCTTTTTTTAGGCCATGCGGTGTATGGCTTTTATTGGAGGCAAATTGCTTAGAGCGATGCTTATTAGCAGCTGACAGCATTCAGAGAGCAAAACTTTTATATAAAACGAAATAATAATATAAAAAAAAAAAACAAAAAAACAAAAAGAAAATAAAAGTATGGGACTTTAAAATTGCCCATTAGCCTGTTAGCCATGTTATAAATGTAGCCAAGAATCTCATCTCACTTTGCCTCTTTGCCTCTTAATGACATCGTCTTCCTGGGCTTTATATTGTAATTATAATGAACAAAATGTCTTTATTTATGTACATCTTATGTTGTTGTTGTTGTTCCTTGCTAGTAAGAAGAATGTTTTGCATCCGGTGCTTGATGATAAAGTTTATGCGGCAGCTTAAATGATGATTTGCTTTGAAAGGGCTATAACAAATATGAAATGTGCAGGTTTTTACCATCAAATTGGGTTTATACTCTGACGTGCCATTCAGACAACATGGGTGACATATCATTATTGTTGCCTAGATCACGATTTATAATCACGAATATATATAACACAAAAGTCTATATAACAACTTACAGATTTCTTTATCGTCGAATTAAATGAATACTTAAGTTTAGATCGCGTTTACCTCAATAATCATTAGAATTATTACTAATTTTACATTTACTTTTAATTCTTTACTTTGTAAGTTTTAACCAAGAAAATTTTCTTAGATAAAACTTAACAATTAGTGTGTTAAATTAACTCAAAACAATTTTCTGCTTAGGTTTGCTTTCTTAAAACAAACGTAATACTTTTTTTTTGTTTTGTAAATTTATAAATAGAAAAGAATGAATAAACTTTTAATTATGGGCAATATTTAAGCTTTATTTTAACAGCTTTTAATAAACTTTCAGTAAGTTACTCAGTAAGTTTTTTAACAATTTAGCCCACTGAAAGCAGTCGAAAAGCAGAATGTGTGATATTGACAATGAAATTTAAAAACAATATATTGACTTGAGACTTTGTAACTTTTAACATATGTTTTCAACTATTTTTATTTTACAATGTAGAAGGAAATTATTCAGTGACTGTTTGCCTGTTAATATGCAAACTAGTCTCTTAGTTTTTCAGCTTTGTTTAGGAAACTTTTAGTCGGCTTCTACACATTTGTCCAAATTGGACTTATCGAACTACTATGACATATAGAAATCGGCCAATAGTCTTACATACTCTTGAATGCCATGCATGTGAGAGAGACACCTAGAATCTGAGTTCTTTAATTGGCTATGTGTGTATACAAGATCAACTGCCTAGAATGAAAAGAGAAAGCTTGAAACTAAAAGTAAAAAAGTGATGAGCCAATGAGATTGACTATTAAATTTTTAGTGAGTCTACTACAAAAAATATAGATAGTTCAACTGAGATTGACACCTGGACTCTTTGTGTGTGTCCAAGAAGAAGAACAAATCTTGAACATAGATGTAGTTAAGTATTTCAATATCTTGTAAATGTTTTTTATAGATGAGTATGTATTCGACTGCCCATTGCATACTTTAGTGCGTAAATCTCTCCCATTATAATTCCCTAGATTATTTGTATTAAACTCTTTTGGCTCTATTGTGATCTTAAGTCTTTCAAAGTAAATAAGGTAGTGAATAATCCTTGCATTTCAACAAGTCCTGGCCCAACAACGCAAGAACTATATTAAGACTAAGTGGAAAATAGTGGAGATTTCATAGAATAGAATCTTCTTACAAATGTCACCAAAAATGATAATGTATAAACGTTAGAAAACTGTCGTTGTAGTGAATATATTGTGTCTGATAACTTTGCCTTCCAGGCTCAATGTGTTGGGCGCATGCGTTACCTCTCTCTCTGTCCTTTATCTGCTCTCACGAGTTGTTGTCAAATATTGGGATATTTACTCTCCCATTGGTGAAATATCCTTAAAAAACAACAACAAGAAAACTGGTCGGTCTAACTGGCAAAAGGTCTTAGCCATGCCAAATGGTTGGAACTTAGTTTTTAGTCTCTTGCCTTAAATGGCCGCGTGCGGCAGACAAAAGCGCATGAAAAATTCATAAACAATTTGATTTTGTTTTTTTTTTTGCCAACACTAGCAAAATCGAGAGAACGATATCCGACAACCGACAACAGCAACAAAAAGAACAACAACCACAGCTAAAATATCAACCGAATCCTAGAAGCCTTTTAAACGTCCATCGTCGAAGTGTAACAAGGTGTGTGCGTGTGTGTGTGTGTGTGCATTGATGTGTTAGAGTGTATCTCTGTGTATGTGTTTTAGCTTGATGTTCATTTTTGTGTGTGGTTTTACAACAACAACAACAACAACTACGACATCAACAACAACTACAACACTATCGAACAAATGTTTTTACTTTCTGTTGTTTTTTTTTTTTTGGGTTTGTTTTTTAAATAAATTTGCCAAGTGAAAGTAAAACTAAAAAGAAACAAAACCAACACAAAAAACAAACAAATGACAAAATATTGGCCAAAAACAAAAAAGTTTATTATTTCTCCATTGATTGTGTCAGAGTATATAAACTGCGCAACAATTTGTGGCATTTCGGATGTGTGGGTGGGGTGGGGTGGTTTGGGGCAGAAGGTGGGTGAGGGGGAGTGGGAGGGGGCTACCATAAAACACTTCAATCGTTAAATACAAATTAGTTGGGCATGTGTTTCCACAAATTTGATTTTCTCTCTTTGCTCGTTTCAGTTGACGCAACTTTTTTTGTGGCATACTTTTCGGATGTTTTTTCTTTCTTGATTTTATTTTTCTTGCCCTTGCCTGTTGTTTTTGTTGTTATTTTGTATTGTCGTTGTTATTTTTGCTTCTCCCCTAGTTTTTTTCTTTTCACTTTTTTTTTTTAATTAAGACAAAGTTTCGTTGTTTTTTGATTTCGTTATGAATGTTAATTAAGTTGCCCAAAAATATCTGTGCATGTGTTTATGTGTGACTATGAGTGTGAGTAGGTGGGAATTTCGAAAGGATATCGAATTTCTTCACCAATCAAAATCACCATTTCAATTTCTATTCATATCTGTAGATTCCCCATTTTAATGATAGTCAAGTAAAAGCACACAGTGTGTGTTCTTTGCTTGGGGGAAATGTTTCTCCCTATTTGTCTAGCTCGAAATGGAAAAACACCAAGTGTAACTTAAATCCAATTAAAACTTACTTCCTTTGCTCAATAATTTAGTTTGAAGTGCGAATTTTCACCAATTAAATATATCAAGTTCACTTCACTACAACTAATTAATTACCTCTCTGCCCCCATAAGTATGCTATGGTAGCGATTTCGCTTTAAATTTGTTCAGCTTGCCAATTAGATATTTTGGACAAGATTTAGTTGGTTTTAAATTGCACTCTTAGGATTTTAATTTCTCCTTTTTTTTTTAATTCTTAAGTTTGTTCGTTTGTTTAGAATTTTATAGTAGTTGGTTTTATAAAGGGCTAAAAATTTAAGTATTTAGATCCAATATGTAAATTACTACTCGATAAATAACTTTATAAGCTAAACTTTGATTATCCTGATGGACTTGAATTTTATTGAAAGTAGTTCAAAAATAAATTTAACCAGTTTTGATCCAATTTGATTGAGTTTAAATATTGTTCCCTTCATTAAATTCAACCATATGACTATCAATGATTGAAAATAGCAACCCCACATTATAATGTTCGTATTCCAATGAGTTTTTCCAAGATTAAAAAACCTGAATTGAACGAAGAATCTTCCAAGACGACAATATGCAATTATGATTAGTTTTATCTATAAATTTAGGTAAGTTTCCTACTTGATGTTGCCTTGTCACGAAGTTTAAACAGATTTCGCTGGGACTTAGGATGGATTCACTTGTTTTCATTACAAAGCAGCAATTTTTCCCCGTGAATTAAAGTTTCCGTAAGATCTCAGTTTTGACCTAACTTTTACCATAGAATGCAAGAAAGTTTAATTTAACTTTTTCCCTAATCGGATAAATGAAATCTACAAATGAATTAAAATAGGAAATCGGAATAGATCTCATTTCTGAAGTGTGAGTGAGTTTCTTTTGTTTGTTTAAGATTAATTTCGTATAAATTGTTGTTTTGTCCTTTCATTTTGTTGTTGTCAATGTCTCCATAAAAGACAATTTTATGCTTATAATAATAATTATTTATGTTACACACACACATATATAGATAAAAGCATACACACACATGCATATACATACAAAATTTGACAGACAAACAGAGCGATTTCCGCCACAAATCAATTTCAATTGTAAAAATCTCATTAAAATCGAATGGGAGCGGCCGCTTGTCATTCATACTGGGGGAAGAACGGTGGATGGACGGTGGCCGTTGTTGGTCGTTTGTTGATGGTGTTTGTTGGATGGGCGGAATTCTATAGTACACTAGTTTATAGCTTTTTAATCATTTAACAATAACAAGAGCAAACAGCAACAACAATGTCTACAATATTACCGCCTCCTTTTTACAGACAGTTCAACATGCAAATTTCCAGGGCAAACTCAAAACAGCCACCAAGTGGAGCAGCACAACAATAAAAATTGCCTATAAATGGGCGGAAGAGCAAAAGGAAGAGCAGCGAATGGTGCTGGTTCTGGTTCTGGGTCTCTGTCTGGTGTCGTGGTGTGGGCAGGGGTAGGGGCAGTGGCAGGAGATTACGGCATCGCCGCTGTTGCTGCTGTTGGTGATGGTGATGATGATGGTAAAAGAGGAGGCCAAAGCATGAATATACGCACAAGGACAACGATAACAACAACAACAACAACAACAAGGCATTGCCATAGCAACAGCAACAACAAAGCCTCACTTCCGCATAGGATGCGCCAGAACGGAAGTTATTTTGGTCGTCGAACATTAAATGTGCGCCACGTCTATCTCATCTACTTGTCTTGCTATGTGCTTCTGATAATGGCAGCAGCTGGTGGCTCTAGCGCCAGCTCAAATACCAATTCCATCTCCATATCCAGCTCCAGCTCCAACTCCAACTCCAACTCCAACTCCAACTCCAACTCCAACTCCAATGTAGTAAATGGCCTCAAATGCTATTGCAATCCCAAGGAATGCGATGTAATCCGCTCACTGGACTGCCCGGGCAAGGGCCTGATGCTGTGGGATCCGTGCAAGTAAGTGCTGAGATGATGAAGATGATTCCTACTAACGACCCCACACACACACACACTCACACACACACACACACAAGTCCACACACAAATATGTAGGTTAATTGATATGGAGATTTGGCAAGCGGATGTTATGGGGGTTGGGGAAAGTGGTGGAATTTGCAGCACTATCGATCAATGGAATGCCAAACCATGCAACTCAATTCATTTCCCGACAATTTCATAAATGAAAATCAACAAAAAAAATAAATACAAACGAAAAATTCTTTTATCTCAACTTGACTTCAAGAGTCGATAAACTCAGCACAATTTAATGATTTTAAAATATTTTAAACACGAATAGTAGTTTATAGTTTATTCGTTTAATCAAACTAACCTGCCGTCCGGAGATGGGATAGTCTAAATAGACGCAAACAAATTTCCATTTAGCTCGGAAGTGAGCTTGCCCAAAATTATCTTCTTAACCGACCGATCATCAGCTATATTTAATTACGAAGTACAAGAAAAATGTTCACTCCAAAATTACCGATTAGCTCCCACAATTGAGATATTTGTCTTATCAAAATAATAACCTAGGTATGCAGATCCGCCAGTGATTATACATGGTAAGCTTTGCATACTTTTACAAAGGGTATGGATATTACGTATCCGCAATGTTGGTAGCATTACGTATTAACAAATTGATTTAAGTATGGAAAGAGCTAAAAAATGGCCGAGTTTCTATTATATATGTATGTATATCTAATAACATCAAAGAATTTAAACAATGATTACATTTACAATCAGTTTCCCATTCAAAACTCTTTCGTAAAACAAAATCAATAATAGTAATAGTTTACAACAAAGTAAGTTTATGCGTTCGGACAAAAGAAATATAAAACTGAAACATATCAATTTCTTATGTAGCTTTTATTGAGTTTGAAGGGCTATCGAACCTTCTTTCTTTTTCTGACCATTCTTCATAAATATTTCCGGCTAATAACCAAAAGCAGAAAGAGCAAAACGTGCTTAGAACTGTATGTTAAATATTTGTTTCACAAAACTAAGCACATTGATGTTTAAAATATTGTCCACCATCAATTCAATTTAAATTATGCATTCGGACAGGCAGGCAATCAGCAGGGGAAAACTGCACTTAGTTTTGTGTGAGTGTTTTTCCTTTTTTTTCTCTCATATATAAACCCCAATTTGAACAACTTTTGCCCTAAATACGCAAGCAACTGAACAATTTTCAGCGCTTAGTTAAGGGTTCGAATCAATTAATTTATGGATAACACACAGAGATATACACACACTAAAACACACAAACAAGTTGAATACACTGGGTATAACGTTTGTATATATATATATTTATTCATTTGCAGATGTTGTCGCATCTGCGCCAAAACTTTGGGTGAATCCTGCGGTGGTCTGGGAGGATTTTCCGGTCAATGTGAGCCTCCATTGCAGTGTGTGACAAAGTTGCCCATTAGCAGCGGATTGGGCGTTTGCATGGGTAAGTGCAGTGGAGTGCAGTGCAGTAGTGTGGACTGATTGCTGATTGTATTTAGTAGATAGAGATAGCAATAGGGATACATAATACCGCGATACCAGAGAGAGGGATAGAGAGAGAGAGAGAGCGAGAAAACGTCTACATCACGTATTATAGACCACAGCTCCCTCGAATAATACATTCGCATATAGTTGCATTTTATGTAGGACTTTCAATCGCATTTGCCATTTAGATTGCGGAGCTCCCGGGGGAAAATCATCCGCAATAATTGTATAGTTGCGTATGCCAAATAATTTTTTCTGCATAATTAGAACAAAATGAATTATCAATGATGATGTCAATAGCAAGGGAAATCAAGCATATTTAATTTTATTTTTATTTTTATTCTTACCGCTTCGATAGGACACGATTTTGGTAATACACTGACGGCCATAATGCGCTTATAAAATTTACCAAAGAATTGTGTTTCATAATACGATGAAAGATATTTGCATCCATCCATCTTAATATCGGCCACATTCAAGCGACTGTTATCCTTTTTGATCAGATCAAAAATTAATTGCATATCAAAGCGTTCGATTGTCTCATTCAGATTAAATCGCACCGAGAGTAATGGCGGCTTACTCTGACGATGTAAAATGCAATTCAATTCATTGACATAAATGCCCTTTGGTGTATCGCACTGAAATTTATTCAAACGGACCTCGTAGTTGTTCTACAACATTTTTAATCAGGGATGAAAAGAGAAACAACCAATTGTAATTACCAAAACTTAATTATGCTTACCTTAGCCAAGACCAATACAAATCCATTTACGAAGAGCAGCAAGATGAGTTCCCCCAAATGAAACATTTCGTTTTTGTTATGCATTTTCTGGTAACATTTGCCCGCCTTTTTATGCAAATCGTTTGATGGTACACAAATATATATTTAATAACTTTATAATCGGTATCAAGTGGTTTGTAGCTTAATGTACATTTAATCTGTATATTAAGCAAACATCAGGCAGCCACAGCTTTGCCTCTCCCACACATTTTGTCCGACTATTAATTTGTTGCTTTTCTGTATTTTGATTTTTAAAATCCATTTAACTGATTTGCATATCCATTTGTATATATGTACATATGTATGTACTGTATTTTTTTTTTCTGTTTTTATGGGGCCGCCCTTCTTTCGCTTCCGGCAGATTTACAACACTTGACCGCACTCACCTATAGCCAGATAAATAATTGCACTGAGGGCGAAAGAATCGTATTGGAGCCGGGCTGTGAGATAACCAACAAACGTTGTCAGTGTTGGCCCATCATGCGGACCTGCCTCACTCAGCTGAGTGAGACTGGCGGCACGGCAGCAGGAGTCGGTGGCAGTGGTGGTTCTTTGCAGGATTCACGCTGGCATTTCAAGAATTTAGAGGTTCGTATTGGAATATCTTGGAAAAGCATCTACGGAAAAAAAATTATCTTTGAAATCTTCTCATCCTGCAGGACTGCCAATTAAATTTGCAAAATCTTATTAAACTCGAATTGGAATTCGATGAAGACTACAAAATCTCACCGAGCAAATTTACATATAAAAAATTACGCAGAAAGCGAAAATCGCTGAGGAAACGCTTGTAAGTGTACATATAGAAAATGTTAAATCATTTTATTTAAATTAAATGTTATTTTTTTGTTTAATGACTGCCAATTCAATAATTTATTATGTGCATACAGTTTAAAATCAACTTGAAATTTCATTCATCTCACGATATTTGAGTAAAAAATTCTTTAAATTCGACATAGAAATTATTATTTGTGAGTTTACAGTTTAAATCATTTAACAAAAATATATTTTTTGGTTTCGTCTGCTTAAATATTGTGAATTAGTTAGTTAAATGGTTGCTGGGCAAATGTAAAGATATTTCAATGCCCTGTGATTTCCATATACAGTGACACCTCAATATAATGAATTTTACGGGACTCACTAAGTTCTCTGTCATGTCTATTGATTCGCTATGGGTAATCTGTTGAATTATTATTATTGAAACAATATTAGATCTGCCGGTTGGTTTACAGTCGATTCGATTCTTTGGATTTAATGTACTAATTGTACCTTAGTATTACACACTTTTTTTTCTGTCATCTAGACTAGTTTTGATATCTCAGATTTTTAAAAATTTATTAAGTGGAAATTGTGTGATAGCTTATTCCAAAATATCACAATTTTTTAACACAAGCAAATAAAAAATATATAATTAAAAATGCATTTATGTTTTTTCTGTTGTTTTTATGTTTTATAGAATATTTAAATTTGGGTAAAAGTATTAAAGAAAATACTATTTGTTAAAGTTTTTTGTTATGGTTTAAGCCGAATATAAATAAAATATAATTGGCTTTTGAAATGTATTAACAAATACTTTCTTTGCCTTACAATTAACAAACTAATTGAAACTTTGTAATTCTAATAAATTATATTTCTCTTTGAATTTGCAGAATCATTTTGGACGATTGAGAAGTCTTCTATCCACCCAATCCTCATCCTGAATTCGTCCCCCTTTAACTCTCTCTCTCTCTCTATATATATATTAAAAGAACTAAGAAACTTTAAGAAAACTAAAAACAAAAAAAAAAAAAAAAACAAATCAAGTCTTGTACAGATAGTAACGCTTATACTTCTATATAAAATATGGCTCTATATTACGAATAAAATCAAATGCAGACAAAGAAAAACAAAAGACAACAACATATACATATACAATACATATATACATATGGAATACACAAGAAAACGAAACTACATAGAGAAGTCGCAACAAAACAAACTCAAATCGCATATGTATATCCTATAAGATATTTGTTACATTATTGGTTTTGAGTTTCAAGTGCGCCATTTGAGTTTGAATTCGATAACAGCTAAATACGAGTACAGAATACAAAATAAAAAAACAGAATAACAATAAAATTGAAAGCATTTTACGAATGTTGTTGCTTTAGAAACATTAACAAAAAACAAAAACAAAACAAAAAAAAACATGTGCAGAATGTTGGTATTAAATATAACAATAATACAAATAAATGACAAATTTTTTGCAAAACTATTTGAATCGACACGAAATTGCATAGATCGTTTGATTTTAGTAGAATGGCTGACCATTCGATTTGAATTTCTAACTGGCAAAAGTTAACAGTTTGCTGTTAACATGCCTATGCAGTTAACAGCACCTTTTGTGAACTTGATGTAGCAATCTATTGCCCTAAAGAGGGCGCTGCTGTGGCACCACAATGTAATTCCTTCATTAACGTTTAGCCTTATTCAACCCAAATTGTTGGAAACTAAATATTTTGCAATTAACGCTAGCCAAACTCTAACCCGTTTTGCGGTTCTGGACCCATCACTGAATGTAGGTGGTTGGTTTTAAATTAAAAAAAAGCATAGCATACTGTTTGGGGCAGTTGGATTTTTGTTGCATAACTTAAAGATTTCTTAAAGAACTTTCTACTTTTGATTTTTACGATGCTTCTTGTAGTGTTCAAAATTCTTATGAATTCAAGAACAAAGTAGAAAAGAAAATTAGTTTGAATTTTCTTTGTGGTAAGGGAATCGAAATATTTACTAAAATCGCTTGTAGTTTTGATTTTCAGGTATTATTGCGTAGTTCTTATTAATACTACAATGGGTTATGAAATCTAATATCGCAGTACTTTTAATCCAAAAAGATATGTCAAAACAAGTTTCATTTGACTTCTTTGCTATGTTTAATTTCTTTTATTCATATTTTTACATTATTCGAAAGATATTTTGTCTATCTATCGGTTGCGCTCTATTTGTGGGTATCAATATTTTTACTTTGGTTTTCAAGTAGTTCAAAAAAGACCCACATTCTTGCTGGCCGCCCAGAAGACAGGGTTTTTTATCATCCTCAAATAAAGTAAGAACCCTCATTTGATAGATAAAGGTAATACTGTTCATATTTCGTAATTAAAAGATATAAAATAAAAGTTTTAGTCTACTAATTTTATTCTTACCCTAAAAGCAATCGTTAGTAATCCTGAAGAAAAACTTGGTAGGTGTCTTGCCCAATTTAAAAAGATTCAATCTATATCACTTCTACTTAAGATCTTCTTTGAATTCTCTGCCATCTTTCATTTGTGTGTTTAAAGCTTATTTAAGGCTTATGTCCATTTCATAAATTTAGATAGTTTAGATAAAATCGTCTCCTGCTCTGCTCTGTGAAGCGGTCGATGTGCTTTATAATAGGCATTATTAATAGGAAACAATTTAAACCAATTCAGCGAAAATCTCAAAAATTCCTCAATGGCTGTCAGTTGAAATAAATGAGCAACCAATACCGATTTTCATATCGAAATCATCGATGCCAACTTAACAGTGCAACGAACCGAAAGGAATTTAATGCCTATGATGCAAATCCAAATGAAATTTCTAAAGTTGAAGCTGCTCTTACCTTGAATAGCAGCCCCTGACGAGAGCCCAATGGAATGGATGGATGAAGCCATTTTCTTTGGTTTTCATAAGGTTTGGTCAGCGATGGAATGTATCCTGCTAACCATGTCTACGCTAGTGGTGGGCCAACATTAAAATAATGATACAGACAAACTTTTGTTTCTTTTAAGTCAATTGAAAATTGCCAAATGAAAAATGCTCTCCAATAATCTCAAGTTTGAATTCACAATGATAACTGATTTAACTTTCCCAGATATTTGGGATAAATTTGCTAAAAGTGTATATTTAAACGATCATAAGATTAAGATTTTACTTTATTCTCTGTTAATAGAACAGTTTATTCATTCAATGTTTAATGAGTTTATGATATTTGGTTGTTGACTTTTGACTTGATCTAGGTGCGTCCTTCTTATGTCAGACAATAGAGATTCTTTGAGTTCTTTTCAATAACAAGCAACTGAACTCGAGAGAGATCTGCTGTGCTCCAAAGCCAACGCCAAAGTTAAGGCCCAGGCCAGCAATCAACATCAACCAACGGCAGTCAAGTGGGGTCAGTTCATAAAAGATCAAAAAGATATACTTTGGCGCTTAAGTGTGTAGTTGTATCCCCTCTCCTCGCTCCTCTTCACCCACCACTCACCACTCGTCATCTTCTTTATTTATTTTTTGACTCATTGAGATGTTATACATATAAGTATCGGGTTGGACGGTTGTCGGCCGTCGGTGCCAGTTGTACTCGAGTTTTTTTAGGCACCTTTAGTAGGGCAAAACAAAAGCAATTAGACGGCGTCATCTGACAGGGAATGACCAAAGAGTTTCTCGTTTATCGATCGAGCTGCCAATGAAGAGTACAAAAAAACACCAAACAAATTTTGTTTTTGTTTTGGGGTGGGGGGCTACTGTACAAAAGAATTGAGTAGAACTCTCAAGTATGTGGAGGAGATGAAGGTGTTATAAAAAAGAATACAAAGAAATACAATACAAAACAAATTCTACTCTTTGGCTTTTGCTCTTATTATGATTTTGATGGACATTTGCGATATGAAAAATGTATTTTATTTCTTTTCTTTTGTTTCTCCATGTTTGACAAGCGATGCGTACAAATCAAAGCAGGAATGAAATCGGGGGAGAGATATTACCTTTACCCCCCCCCCCACAGGTTCCCCTAGCCGCCAGCGCACTCAGTTGGACTTGAATGCCATTGGAGGCTCTCTGTTGTTTGATTAATAGCCGCACAATTGATATGTTAAGTGGTAAATTACGCCATTGGCACGCAAATGTGTCTTGATATAAATTGAAAAAATATATATGTACATACATATATACATAGATATATAAAAATGAGGAAAAAATGCCAGCAAATTGTTGTTTGTTTAAGGCGCCGCAAATGAAACGAAAAATAGATAAAAATCTATCTTAGACCAAGCGAACCGAATGGGTAAAGTGATTTAATTTTGAATAGATCTCGAGTGAGCGAGTGAGAGGTAGAGAGACAGAGAGACAGAGACATGTAGAGAAAGTTTAAGCTTCAATTATTTCAATGTTGAGAGTTTTCCTGAATTAAAGAAAAACCGTTTCAAGTTTTTCGTTTGGCTTTTGCCCTCAATTTATGTAGTTTTGTTTGTTTTTTCTTTTTATTTTGTCTTTGATTTCGGCTTTTGGTTATTGTTTCAAGTTCGATGGCTTGTATTGGAACCATTAGTCTATTTTTAAATACAAATGCCTCGAATGATGACGAACAACAACAAAAACAATATACATATATAAACAAAAATCCATTAAAACAAATAATACAATGGGATCTCTCTCGTGGCTATCGATAAAATGTCATTAAATTTTTGCCACGCCATAAAAACCGTCGTAGAAGTGTTATAAAAATCATTTAAAAGTCCAAATTTTGCTTTAGATTCGTTGTTAATAAGCCAAATGCCAATGCGGGGCCCCAGCTTGGCCAAAAAGGTAGCTTTTGGGTGTCAAAGGGGGCGGGGAGATGGCACTATGGACTTGGCTTAAGCTCAAATTTTTGATTTAATTTCGAAACGTGCCGTGTTAATTTTTACGATCAATTTTCGATGCTTATTGGTATGCCTTTCGGTTTCGCATATCAGGTGACCTGATCGTATGGAAATAAATCCAAAAATAAAGGAGGTTTTTTTTTAATTTTTTTTTTTTATCGTCTGTCTTTTCCATAGTGCTTAAACGAATGTATTTGGATAGTTTCATTCTGTAGAATTTCACCTAAATGCATGATATGTATCTGTAAATATGCAAACCCAGACAAAAAGTGAAGTAAGTAAGTCGTCTCGCCGACTTAGGTATACCATACACCAGTAAAACAAATATTTCAAATATGTAATAACAAAGGCATTTGCCTTTTTTAGTATCTCGCTCACTCATGCATATGAGCACCCTAGCGCCCCCACCCGCCAACGGCCAACTTTGGCCTTATGGAAAAACGTTTATATGAATAACTTGGCTATTTTTAGTCTGATTTTGATCAAATTTGGCATTTTGCTGGGTATTAGTATCAAATTTGATTCTACAAGGTAAAAAATTACGTGAGATAATCAAGTTTTTCAACTTTCGGGGAACGGAAAGGGGCGTGGCAAAATCTTTGAAAAATTTGAAATAAACTTGATCACTCTACATACTACATGAGTCTACATACCAAATTTAATGACTCTATCTCTTATAGTCTCCGAGATCTACGCGTTCATACGGACGGACGGACAGACGGACATGGCTAGGTCGACTCGGCTGTTGATACTGATCAAGAATATACATATATACTTTATGAGGCCTGAAAAGCTTCCTTCTGCCTGTTACATACATTTTGGCGACTTTAATATACCATTTCACCCTATGGGTGTATGGTATAATTATGGAATTTGTAAGTTTATCAACGTTTTTTGTTGAGATTAATATGATTCGTTTGTAAATATATCCAACTATCAATCAAATGAATACCACGCACAAAGGCTAGCAGAAGGACACGCCATAAACGTTATTTCTCTGACACTGAACTCCAGGGGCATATCAATTCGGTGGCTAATCCATAGTTAGTGGCAAAAAAGGGAGGATTCGGTAAACCTAGTGTGTTAAAACGGAGCAAATCTATCTATGCCCAAGTCGCTTGATCAGATACATAGATAACACAATTAGACTCCAATTTGGTCTACTAGACTTAGAAAATTGAGAAGCCCGTCAAGGTCTTTTTGGCTGATGTCCTCAAGCAAAGTGAATCGTTATGAACCTTAAGATTGGAATATGACATTTTTATATGTATGTCTCAACTTGTCGATACAAAATTTATGCAATATTTTTCGATAATTGTCAATTGATGGTAATTGAATTTTCATGGCAAATTATTTTTAACATTCAACAAGTACAAAGTAAATCCTTTTCATATTACATCGTCGATGAGGCCAAAATGCAAAATAATTGATTATTATAGAGATCTTTGGTCATACTATCCATGGGCATAATGGACAGAAGTCTTTTTTTATCGTAATTATTACCCATATGGCATTCAATAGTTTTAATTATTGCACTATTTAGATCTTAAATGAAGGTACACGAAGATCTTTCTGCAAAATCTTCTATATGGCGGGCGGACAGTTATCCTTATAGAAAATTCTAGACCACTTAATGCTCTTAATTCATTATATACCCCTCTCTTTGGAACTGGAATTCACTAGTTTTCAATATTCTTGCTGCGAACTGTCGACTTTGATCTCCTCTCCTCATACACTTGCAGTCATTGTCTCTACTATAACTAGTTAATATAGTTGCCATCCATTTGCTATTGTCAGAGCCATAAATTTCGTTATGGCAAATTCTCGCCTTT
Organism: Drosophila paulistorum; assembly: GCA_018152135.1. Lineage (NCBI taxonomy): Eukaryota > Metazoa > Arthropoda > Insecta > Diptera > Drosophilidae > Drosophila > Drosophila paulistorum. Next base: position 6,291,639 of record JAECXG010000606.1, on the reverse strand, counting down.
CAGAGTTAACCTGTTGAAGTCTCATAAATTAAATAAGTATAAAAACAAAAGGCGAAAAAAAGACAAAAAACGAAATAATAAAAAAAAGAAGCCCAAACAAAACGGTTCAACATTTTGTTGTCATTTCAGCTTGGCACGTTTAATAAACTACACACACTTTATGCGTCGCTGTTGTTGTTGTTGTAATTGTCGATTGCTGCTATATGATTTCATACATCATTTAGAGTGGCAAGAGGGTAGAGGAAAAGAGACAGAGAGCAAGACACCCCAAGGAGGAGCAATGGAACCTTTTGGTCAAGAGCTTGTTCAGCATGCGCAGGCGTGCGGCATTTAGTTCAGCCTGTCGACTGTCCATCGTCGTTGTCTTGCTCCCCCTGCCCCTTATCCTCCTGTTTCCCATCATTCTTCTCCTTCTCCTTATCATCATTCCCTTTGCTGTTGTTGGTGTATTCACTTTTTGGTAACATTTTATTGTCCGCTTTATAAATTATTGGCGTTTGCCTCGATTGGGATCGGAGGAGGGCATTAAGAATCGGTTCAAAAAGTATCCTTTTACGTTGTTGTTGGCCTTTTTTTATACTCTTAACCGAAAAGAGTTGATTTATTCTATCTTATTGTTGACATTTCTTATTAGTCTTTACTTAGATATAGTTTAATTTATCCTTATCCTTCTCTAATCTGAGGCTAAACCAAATTGACTTCCCATAAAAAAAGTAATTTCTGTACCTCAAATCAAAATATAGAAACTACTTCTAAGGGACTAGCTCAAAGTAAGAAATGCAGAGTCGGTTATGGCTAAGAAAGCTTTTCAAGAAAAATTTCCAATAAAATTATTAATCGATTTTATTATCCCATTCGAAATAATATCAATTGATATATTGTAATGATATTGGCTTCAAAAATAGTTATGTTCACTTCCTCTCTAACTGACTGTTCAGAAAACTTTACCATTATTTCAAAACCTTTTAGCAGTTGTCAGAGAAAAGAGAAATATAATGGAATTATACTAATTGCAGCTTTAATGTTCATAACGCAATGCTCAATGGTTCAAAGAAAGGGTATAGAATGACAGCACAGTTAATATTAACTCTTTACACTGGGTTGGGAACACTTTTTGGTATGCAGCATGTGTCCAAATTTGTACACCAATATACCAAAAAATAGGAATACTAAACATTTGTTATAAATACTCTACGTGGATGAGGATAAGTAAATGGAGTTGAATCGACTGTGAGAGCAAATTGAGTGGATAATTTCAAAAATATCAGTTAGATAGATTAATTTAAAAAAAACTCAGTCTGCCTTCAGAAACAAATGGACACAAGACTATGTTTTACGTAAAATTCAATTATAATATATGAAAAGTCGATTTATAGCTCTAGAAACTACTGGTAAAATTTTAATATGGATGAATTCGTTCAATGTGTATATGTTGATTGTTAGTTTGAGGTATAAGTCGACAAAATGTATGTGAAGAGTCCTTAAAGGATGCTTTTCCAGCATATGCACATAGGCCATCAGTTAATGTCAAAACCGTTTGTTACACTTGAATTGATTCTTCTTGCTATTTGTTGTTTTTTTTTTTTTTTGTATTTTGTTGCATTGCACTGCACGTGTTTTGGCCTTTTAGGGTATATTGCCACCAGACCCGACAATTGAGTGTAGTGTGAAAGTTGCTTTAAATACTGGTAACTTGATTCGGTCCATCGTCATCATCGTCATGATCATGGTTTTCGATGAGGCGATGACAATGACGACTTCTGGGGCTCGAAACAGGCGCGCACCATTTAAGTCAGTCGACACATTTATCATCGTCAAAGAGCAGAGGAAGAGACAGACAAAATACTATATAGAATATGGTTTGTCTGTCTTGGTTTCTGACTCCTGCACCTGTCTTAGTAAAAGTGGACTTTAATTATACGTACATACATACATACATACATACATATGTACATACAGCAAGGTAGACAGAAAGGCCAAAGCAGAGAAGATCACCCGCTGTGCTTTATGGGGTCTGATACTTGATCAGTTCTGAGGTAATGAGAGGAGTAATAAACATTGCTAGTTGATCTTTTTGTGCTATCTGGAATGTTACTACATAGCCCACTTAGTTTTCAGAGACTGTGCTGAAGGCATGCCCCATAATACTTACATACATATATCACACACTTAGCTCGTCTGCCTCTGCTCAGGCATTATTAAATCGTATCGAAAATGATATAATTATAGCTATATACACCAAAAAGAAGGCCGCGCGGCTTCTGTAAATTGATATCAACAAATTACGCGAAAATATTTCAAAAATATTAACGAATGTGAAAATGATGTTTAATGATTGCAAAATGATGAATGTGATCACAATTGCACTGAGAGAAATAAAGGAGCAAGAAGACATTTACTGATAGGAATTTTAATCAATTGCTTAATTTGTTTTCTAGTAAATTCCTTCCGGAGTCTTGGAATTGAAACAATTTTGTCTATTTAATAAATAAATTTGACGTGGCTCTTAAAGGCTTCATACATGATTTGTTTTTTACTTACATCATTAGAGGCAGTTTTTTTCAGTAACTCACAAATGGAACTATGTCGATCAAAACTCGCTAAAGTCTAGCTGGGTTTCACATATTGTATCTCGTTTTGAAATATTCTTTAATATAAATTTCGCTTCTCATTCTCTACAAATGATATCTGTTCATAATCACGGTTGTCCAAAAGTCAATAAGGTGGAGTGGTTTGGATCTTTGGAGATACTATCTTGGATTTACATCAAAATGAAATGTGTAAAGATATTGGGTATATATGTATTAAAATGCACTGTTTAGGCGATTAGCAAAAGATTTTTGGCATCGCAATGTGCAAATTTTTCTTAAGTGTACTTTCTGTCCATAATTATGCCCAATTTAAAAAGGGTTAATTAAGGCACGAAATGTGTTTTGTCTGTCCCATTTGTCCCTGCTCCATTGGGGCAGCGAAAAGGCGTTATTAATATGCGACATTTCTGATATCTTTTTGCCAGCCCCAATGACAGTTTTTGTCCTTGCGTTGTGAGTCCAGTTCTTCATCTTCCAATACAATAATTACATACAGCATTTGTCATAACACCCGATATGGACATATTCGCCAAGCGGACGAAAAACCCAAACTATGCCATACAAAAACCAAAAGGAAAATTGTAAATATCATCATTTGTTGTTGCATCAACAATGCTACTGATGATGACGAGATGATGGGATGCTATGGGATGGAATGGGATGGGATGGGGATGGGGATGTACTGTGATTGGGGCAAGCAGCACATTTTATAAATAAAACAAAATCATAAATGCAGACAAGAGCGAACGAGAAGTGCCTTATAATATAATTACAGGGCTACCGAGATGGTCAAGATATCGTTGTTGTTGTTGTTGTTGTTGTTATTGTTGCTGTTCAATGTCCAATGTTCACGACTATGTCAACGTCGTATGTCTAAAATCCTCATTCGCTTTGGAATTCGGAGCATTGTGTCATATTTAATACAGAAATTTTAATTAAACGTAATTTGTAAGGAGGGGCAGAAGCAACAGAAGATGTCACAATTCCAAATTGAAATAGAGTAATTTATTACATTTTCCTGGATATTCCAATCTGAATTGCTTAACTTGTCTAGAAATTGCATTGATCGTGGTTCAAATTAACCGAATTTGTCAAGCTTTTAAATACTATTATTTTCTTTGTTCAACGAAAGAGAGAGACATAGACAGAGCAAATCTAAAGTTAAGACATACATGAGTTAGTTATAAGAGGACCAAGACAAAATTATTATTGCAATAACCGTTTATGGGCTAAAATATGCTGACTTTGTTCCTAATCTCCATCCTTAATATAACAATCAACTATATTTTGGCAGTGGTGTATACTTCCCAGCTCATTAAGAGGTCTATTTTTGGGTCAAAGCAACATATAGAACTATAGGAATAATAAAAGTGAAGACTTGTGATGACTTTACCCTATAGTCCAGTTCACTTTTTACTGCTTTCAAATGGTAAAGTTGATTTTAAGTTTTGTGTTTGTGTTTTTTACACATACATATATAAGATAATGGTATTTCGGTTTTCACTTACAATTTGGCTTTCTCTATTGGCATTTAGCAGGCATACCTTCCACTCAAAACCGCAACAGAATTGCCTTTTAGTTCTCCATTTTGGGGTCACTTATCATGAAAAATATTAAATAAAACTCACACACTCAAACACGACTCAAGTCTAGTTGGCAAAGTGGAGTGCCTTTTGGCCGGGCTCCTTTGTCACACGCTCTCTGAGTGGGGCAAACTGGTCTTGATCTGTAAAATAGACTCCTAAATTATAATAAAAACGTGTAATCGTAATGTGTGCGCTTATGAACATAATCTTTAAGGTGATTTCACATGAATTAGCGATGCTAAATGTCAAAAATTGAAATCGAAATGATATCGAAGAGAGAAGAAAAAAAACCAACCGGTCCCGGCCATCATCATAATAATAACAACAACAACAAGAATACAAATCCAATCCAACGATTGATTCAAATGTGCAGGCGAACGCAATAAACTGCTGGAGATTTTTTTTTTGCATTTGGAATGGTGTAAGCCTCTATTCTGCACTTGTTCTAGCAGCATCTGAACGAAGAAAATTTGCCATGAACATGGCAAGAGCAGCTACAGCCGAAGACCTCCCTCCATCAGCAGCAACTCCTTCTCACGGCCTGGTCTCCAGTCTTTTTTGATGTTCAGACTTGGACTTTTACGACACACTTTGTGGCTATTTATGCGGTTTGTTCACTTGGGTGGTATGTATATCAAGAGCGACTTCTTCGCTTCGACTCATTAGGCATTTTGGTGTGGGGGGGTCATAAATGTTTTGATTTGTGGGTTTTCTTTCACATCTTTCCCAGGCATCCTTCGTCTTTCCCTTTTTGCCACCACACTTGATTGTGAGATTTAAATGCTAAAAGTGGCTGCTGATGCCGCCGCTGCAACAAGGCGATGCTGCTCCTGCTGATACTGATGTTTCTCATCGTTTTTCAGCAAACAATCATTTCAAATGTGGAACAAGTTCAATATCGAAATTGGCCTCCAGTCATAGTCACAGTCAGAGTCAGAGTCAGAGTTGGAGTCGAAGACTCGAAACCGAACCGCACCCGCACACAACACTCTCTAAAAAGGCCCAAACTGACTGCATTGTCGTGATCATCTTGTTTTTTTGTCGTTTTTGGGAGTGGGTAAATGATCATCTATTATTACTACTTTTTTTTTTTGTATCTGCACTTTTCCCAGCTTAGTTTTTGGGGCAGTTTATAGAGCAACAATTAATGGAACGCAACTCAGGGTCCTGGCTAGATCATCTTTTAAAATTCCAAAAGGTTTGTCAGTTTCACACACACACACACACACACACACACATGAGAAACGAAAGTCTCATAAGACGATTGCCAAAGATCGCAGCGATCAAATATGTTATAGAAAATTGTGCACATACCAAAGAAAACAAAGCCACAAAAAGAGAGAAAAAATAGATAGCAAAAACAAAAAGAAACCTCACTTTGATTTGTTTATTTCGATGCCACACGAAGAAGGCAAACTCTGACTCCGACTCCAACTCTAACATTGACTTCGCCCAGCTTTAAAACTGCAGCTCCTTGGCCAGCAGTCAAGATGCCTTATTTTTTTTTTTTTTGGTTTTGGTCTTCAGTGTTTGTGTTTGGCCACAATTTGACCTTTCACTCTCTTGGTAAGTCTGTTGTTGTGCCTCTGCGATTTGCCGGAAGCGCTCAACCCAAAATATATCACCAAGCGAATATCTACAGCAACAAAAAACAATTCCCTACATAAGCAATAAAAGAAATGACTTTCAAATACTCTAACTAAAAGTAAACTAAACTATTGTCTTTAAGTTAATGGACATTGTAGAAAATGAAGAGTTGTTTCACTTGATGTTTGATTAAATCTCTCTACAAATTAATTATGATTTTGTTCTTTTTTTTTATAATTTAGGTAATCCAGCTTGCTTCTATTGTATACTGAACACTTTTGTTGTGTAAGGACTTTTGAGGATTTGAATGAGCATCTATTTTTTATTCAGAGCAGATCTGTTTAATTGTGAGACGTGTCACTAATATCAGTAATCAATATAAGGAGATATATTTCATATATTAAATGAAGTTGAAAATGGGTTTCTTCAATCAATGGATAGGGTAAGAATGATGATTAAAGCAACACATACACAACTCCAACATAACACAATGAGATCTTGAGAGATCGAGAGCGGACAGACACAGACAGAGAGCGAGAGAGAGAGAGAGAGAGAGAGAGAGAGAGAGAAAGAGAAAGAGAAAGAAGAACCTTAGACACTCGATAGAAACTGGCCAAGTTAGCTCTATCTATCTGTCTAGTCCACCAACCTACAAGCATTTGGCAAAAATTGTAAACAATATCTGTAAAAATAAAAACGCCCAACGCCGCCGAAAAAAAAGGCAAACCGAAAAAATTGATAGTAGTTTTTTTTTTCTTGGCCATTGTTGTCTTGGCAGAAATGTATTGCAGTTTGTTGGTTAAAGTCAGTCAGTCAGTTGGTTGGTTGGATTCCTTGCCTAGGTTATTCCTAGCCTTGGGCCTTATACGTAGAGGTTTTGTAGATGTATAAAGGCAACAGCAATGCCCATGAATCGGATCTTTAGATGGATCTGCTGCAACTTGAAAACCATTTGCTGAGGGTCAACATTGGCGTTGAACTAGTTAAATCATTTGAATAATCACTGGGCAAAATATGGGTTTGGTTTTACCAACGATGACTACCAAAAATAGTAGCTTCAAATCAATAAATAGACACATACAGATCAGAAATAAGTGTAGATTGAAAATCTATATGCTAGTTGTTGCTTTTGGTTAAAGCGGAGAACATTACCTCACCAAGAGTATTTCGAATTTCAAATAACCTTTTTGGAACAATATTTTCAATAATCCAAAGAATAATTTAAGCTAAAGAGAAAAAATGTAAAACAAATGAGAATATCCCCTTAAAAGCTTTTAGACATACATACATACATATTTGAAATGTTCATTGTGGTCAAAAATTACCACTTCTATTTGCACAATAGAACTTTTATCGATATGTTTATGTAGTTCCTTGAATATGTACTCCATACAACTGGTTTAAGGAAATTTGATGCATTTCCACCTATGTATGTACATGTAAATTGCTCCATTTCGATTCGAATATTGAAATTTATTGCAATTTTTTCAACATTTGAGTTTAAATTTTACGTTGCTTTTAATTATATTAATAAACATATTTTTTACACATCTCACTATTCTATTCTATTCTCACTATACACTTACATATCTACTATTTCTGCTAAATTTTAAAAGTACTTTTAGGGTGGAAATGGATTTTTAATTAATGGGATGGAATACAATATCCGTCTGAATCAGTGCAAACTCCTCCGTTGGAGCTACAGAGTTTGAAGTTTGCATGTACATACTGCACAGTTTGTATATCTCGAATTCAGCCGGATCGAACCACCATATCATATAGCTCCCATAGAAACAGCAAAGTCACGAACAGTGACTTTCCTGAATGACTTCGTTATTTGCTAAACTGTTGTGAGTGATCAAGATCGGGTGACTATATCATATAGCTCATATAGGAACCATCGGTGGACAACAGTGACTTTGATCAATATGCTCGTTATTTTCTATGCTAAGATTGTAGGCCGTTCTTTCGCAAACATTAGCCCAGGCTGAAACCCAGTTTTGATTAACTACAATAAGCTCAAAATCTAGACATATAAGAAAAAAATTAGCCTTTTTAAAAATTTAAATGCAAAAAACTTGCAAGGGTATACAAACTGTGACGCGGTCGAAGTAAGCCCCGGTCCTGTGGTTCTTTTAATATATCACTTGAGAACGCGATAAAAATTTTCCTAATGCTGAGTCCATATCGAGATTTAAAAGGATTCATTTAGCTAATAATTTTTCAATGTCGACCTCAAATTCATTTTAAAGCCTCGAAACAAGGAGATAGACCACAGTTAATAGTTCAACCACACTTTTTCAGGACTTTGGACTTCTCGCATCATCATGCAAGATTGAATAGAAATTGTTTTATGTACTAATCTTGGTGAAAGTTTTGCATTATTTCGATGCGGCCTAAGCTCTCGAATTAGTTCTTTTTAAATCTAATCTGAATCCATTTTCCTGTTCTCTTTTCTGTGCTTCTCTTTGTGTCTAGAATCAAATTCTTCTAAACGATTGAGTCTCTACTTTTAGCCGAAATGATGAACGCCTCGCTTTTTATATTGTCAAATGTGGGTTAAGGGACCACTTGTATTAAGCTAAAATAAAGCTGTCCAATTTATGTGGGCTAATTTTGAAGGAATTGCGAGACCACGGTAATTCGTGATTTCCGACATTTTTGTTTTATGTTTTTAAAAAAGTCTTTTTTGTAGAGGCAATCGAATTGACTGAGCTACAGTTGTGCCACAATGTTATAGTGTCGGATGATGGCAAAGTCATGCAAAAACTAAATAAATGAATTTCAAACTGGACTTCATTTTCCGAGGTCGTTGAGCTCGTTTGTGACATGCGTGCGGTTCCACCCATCATTGGCATTGGCGGCTTGTTGGCTTGTTGAATTGTCGGCTTGGCTTGTTGTCTTCTTCATCTTTAGAACCAACTGTATCTCCAACTCCTTTTCCATTGGCATTGGCATCTCCCATCCATTTGACGTGCTTGTTGTTGTTGTCGTTGTCGTGGGTTTTGTTGTTGTTGTTGTTGCTGTTGGCTGTCTTCGCACTAATTGAGCATTTAAATGCAACGTAATTACTTTTCTAACACCTTCATCAGAGGCAACCAACCGGCTTTCGGCCCTTTGATGCCCACTGCAAATTAGCATATAAATTGTCCCGTGTGAACATAAAATCAAATGACATGTGAGTTTGTCAAAAAATACAACAAAAACACAAAGAAAACAACAACAAAAACAACGAAAGAAAGAAAATCGCCGCCCGCTCAAAAGTTTTGAACACAGAGAGAAGAAATTGGCGGCGGAAGGACATGATGAGGTGAAAAATCAATGGTCAATGGAAGACTTCAGTGACTTCATAGGAGGCGATTAGCATAGCGAACGTGCATCTAATTGAAAATGGAACAGACAGACCAAACGAAAACCCCATGAATGACTAGTGGAATGGACGAATGAATGAATGAATGAATGAATTCCATTGCAAGACAGTTTTGAATTTGGAATTGGAATTGGAATTGGAAACTGAATACAATGTTGAACCCCTTAAATTGTAAGAAACTGGCGCCAGTCAGACGTCTTTATAGTCGTTCAATTGCGATGCCATGTGATGCATTTGTAAGTGCAATCAAAAAAAGGGTAAATTCAATTAATTAGGCATTATAAACAAAAACAGTTAGACACAAAGTGTGGGCAAGTTTTTTGACCTTCTCTATCTCTGTCTCCGACTCTAACTCTGGCTCTCCGCTCTGACAATGAGTGTGGCGGCAGGAAATGCATCGCGTTCTGAATGCCAAGGCGTAGCCCAACCAGCCTTAACGTCCCAACGTACCAACGATCCAACGTTGTTGGTCGTGGACGATCGTTGGGGCTTAAATGCGTTTTGCATAACTGAATGAATAATGCTCGCACTGATGGCGTTTGCACTTGTTGCCACGGCACACAGTACCCACAGTACCTACACTGGGAGAGATATTGGGTGGGCAAGCGTAGGCCCTCCTCTGCCCTATTGGGCTTGTGGGGGGCAGTGGAGGAGTGGAATGCATCCGGTCAATTTTTATTGTCTTGTTTATAGCTTGATCCATTCAAATTGATAAGCGATATCATATTTATAAGTATTTTATATCATTCATTTTTCGCAGGAAAATCAACAAATCAAAAAATGAATAAAATCTTTTTGGGTGGGGCTCTTTCTTTTCTCTCTCTCTCTCTCTGTCTCTCGCGGAAAGTCCTAAGGACTCCGAACTATAACAGGTGCTTGTTGGCACTTGGCAAATTATGATATCTCAATGCAAATATCTCAATTACAAATATATAAACAGATTGCTGACCATGCTAATATCCTTGCAATTGAACTATTGTATAATGCCAGCAACCAAAGGCCACAATAAAGATTTCAGATCCATAACCAGAGAATTACAAATATATAAAAGCATATCTAGATATTTAGAAGGGTTAAAGTCACTGGAGCTCAAATCATTTTGTTTATTATCGAGTTTCTGTTGATTACTTAATAAAGTTTTTCTGTTCAACATTATTTTTCGATTTTTTAATTTAGCCCCCAACTTTCGATGTGGAGCCAATTGAAAATCTAAATTTTGTATGGAAATTGTTGGTCCTTTGGGGGAGGCTATTTTTTCCCATGAATTACGAAGGAAAGTAAATTGAATTTGCCGTCGAATGACATAATTTTCATTAAAATCGGATAAAAATTAGACAATTTTTTTGCCTATCAAAACTGCCCTTATATTCTCCATCTATTTCTTTTTATGCGTATGACCATTCCGAAGGCCGCTGTTTAGATTGATGTCTGAAATGGCTAAAATGTCCCAAAAAATTTGTGGTCTGGAGTTTATCTTATTTTTGCTAGATCTACAACTTATTCACAGAGTTCATACTTCTATCTGTAATATTTAAAATTTTGGAAAAAACGTCTTAAATATATGCCCCCCAAAACGGATTAAACAATGAGGTCCATTTTTACAGTTCATCATCTGAATACAATAACCAACAAATTACAGAAAAATATTGCATTAAGTTTTTTAGAAGCCGAGAAAATCAGAAAGTAAAAAAAAAAGCCTTAAATTCGTGTCCACCACTGTATATCGCATAGTCACCCAATCGTAATTTGAGTAATTTGGCACACTTTTTAACTGTGGCGGATCTAGCTTATGATTTTTGTATGAAAACTGGTCATTGAGGTCGAATATCGAGCATTTTGAAGGGAAGATCGTTCTGAAATTCGACCAGTTTATGGGTAAAGTCTCGATTTAATCGTAATATAATTTAATAGGTAAATTATATATAAATTTTTAAGCCGATTTTTATAATAATAGCTTGAAAATTTAAAGGGATTCAACCTAATGTGCTTGCCTGTAGTGACAGGCATAAAGCATTATTATGAATTAATTTTATGACTAGGATTAAAAGCTATGTATGTCAAGCCATTAATTGAAATTCTTTCCTGCTGAAATTGAGCTAACTTCATCACTGCCTTTAATTTTGACGGTAGGAAAGTAAAAATAACGTCCAAATTAATGAACATAATCAACATTTAGAGGTTTTATTCGAAAGTTCATTTTACTCCATTTGCGGCATCAACTCTTCCATGAGAATTTGAAACGAAGCAAAAGTCAACTAAAAATTATCCAACCAAAAACCAACAAAATAAAATCAAAAACGGACACAACAAGTTGGCACAATTAAAATAATAAAAACTACAAAAAAAAGTAAAAGGACATGGAACAATCCCAGAAACAGAAATTGCAACCATTGCCGAATAACTCATCACCGAATGTCAAAGAATTAGTCAACAGATTCGAATCCTTATTGAAACTAAATGATCCTCAAGAGGTAATACGGGCAATGGAAAAGAATGCATACACGTTGCAGAATTTGTCTGAAATGACGAGCAATTCAAGACGTAAGAGAATTACTTTCAAGTACTTCAAACTAAAAACTAACCCTTGCGATCACACAATCTACAGCAACTACAAAAACAAGTCAGATTAAACCAGAATGGCAACGTATTATAGACGGCATGATACTTGATCGGCGTCGAATTGAAAAAATAAAAGAGGAACGTCGCCAGCAAATACGTGAAAAGTACACACAACTCAAGTGAACGCAATTTGAAACAAAATTGTTTGAATTTGAAAAAAATGTATTTTGTTATATTCTTTTTTTTCGTTTTTCTAGTTTGCTTAAATATATGGAAGTGAATGTATCATGTTTAAATAGTTGTTTCAACATGCAGAAGTGGACAAAGGTCTTCAAACTTCGGTTATCAGATTCTGTAACTTAGTTATGGCCCAGGTATTATGATTATTATTTTTGAATACTAATTGTCCCCATGTTTTTTAAATCATCAAGCTGATAGCAATCGGAAAATGAAATATTTAAGATAACAACAGGCCAAAAAAATTTTAAATTTATACATACAAACTGGGTTTTTCCGCTCTCCAGGTCTTATTCTACAAGTTTTTTACCACTTAAACAAAAGTAATTAATGGGTTGTATATATAAATGATTTAGGGAAACCAATCAAATTCAATGAAATAATAAATAACCAGTCTCTATCAAAGGTATATGATATAGTTGCTTGATCTTAATGCAATTTACCACTTGATTTATGACAATCGGTTTGGAATATTACAACGTTATTGTTTTAATTCGTTAGTTTCGACTAGTCATTTTTAGAGAAGAAGTTAAATTAAGAAGTTATCTTATCTTGCTGATTAAGCATATATAGATATATATCTTTTGCGTTGGATAGAATTCAAAAGAGACAACAGATTTAATCTAAAAAGTAACTTATATGTATTTTTAAACATATTTATAGAGCTTACTTGATCCATAGCAGATCCTACTCATTTTTAATGGGTCATATTGATATTCCCAAATATTTGAATACCGGATTTAGATTTCTTATAAGAATATGTAGGATACAAGTTAACGATATGCATTAATTCTTTGGGTATAACCAAAGTCAAATCTTTAGATAATCAAGCACTTCGCGCACTCAAGATGTCAGTGAAGAATTTGGATTTTCCCGGCAGCCTGTCCATTGACTACGTTTTTTCCACAGATTGGCTTAACTTGGCTGGCAAACTCTCTCTCTCTCCCTCTCTCTCTTTGTGGAGAGATTAATGAGCATTAGGCCGAGGATTAGTTTGATGCTCATGTCGAGTCAGCAGTAACAACTAGTCCATGCCAGTTGAGTCTCTTGTGCAATCTATGTAATTTCCAAAACCAGGATCTGATCATCAAACAAGTCTCATTGGGAGTGGGAGAGAGAGAGAAAGGTGATCGGATTTAATTGAGATCAGGCAACAGTAGTAAGTGAATCTGTAGAGTGTGTGAAAAACCGCGGTTAATTTTTGGAAAATTTTGCCAACATGCTGGCCGGTGATTGGCAAACCGCAGAAAATGAGTTTCCACTTCCGTTAGTTGGTTTTTCTCAATCCAAGCTTCCAGCTCTTTCCGATTCTAATCTTTAACATGTGGAGATATTAACATATCGTTAGTGATTCATTTGATCCGTGGGAAGTTTTCTTTTCCTATCTCCTATCTGTTCTATGTATCTCTCTCATTCTCTATCGCTGAATTCCATGAGCGGAAACTCCAGCATCAGGGGAAGGATTTGCCCAGTCTGAAATACTGATCTCTTAATTTATTTTCATCACATCGTTCATAAATGTCATAATTGTAGCGTAATTATTATTTATGTGGTCATGCTTTATTTAAGAATACATTTCCCAAAAATTCAAAAAAAAAAATTCAACAAAAATATGTTTTTCATATTTGCCAAAAGTCTTTTCTTCAAAAATTCAATTTTTCAACCCCTTCAACGAAATATTAATCTCATTTACATAATTTCATAATTCCAATACAAAAGATCTCACACACACACGCACACACACACATGCAAAAAAAGAACAGAATTATCAATTGTTTTGGTTAAGTCGAAATCAATATATCATAGAACGAGTTTCAAAAACGTAATGAAGACATTATCGAACATGGAAACATTTGTCACTCCGCAGCAACGATAAAACAAAAACAAAACAAAAAACAAAATTAAATAAATACGTAAGCCAAACAAACCACAAATCAAAAATTCAGAGGGAAAAAACCAAAGAGACGAGAAGTTTGACATGCCGTGATAGATTTACTAAAAAAGAAATACCAAAAAGCAAATTAAACGTGTTTTATTGACTTTTCCTTCCGTTGAATTTCAGAAAATTTACCAATTTTTTGCTAACAATTAACAAAGATCTTGGAGATGAAAAGCGAAACTTCATTCAAGCATATTTGGCACTATAATCAATTTGTTTCTATATCTCTCAAACTGGCCTTATAAACTGGCCAAGTCTCCCTTGATATACATATCATATGTGCATGCTTAGCTGTTGCTAAGGATTTTATAATTCAATCAAATATTTTTTAAATGAAATCATTTATGACTAATTTAATTGATTGCAAAGTACATTGTTTTAGCAGATATATACAAATTCGTTTTGATTAATTTAAATACATCCATCAAAAGAAAATATTCTCTTAAAAAGATGTCCATATTTAAGCGATACATGTTGATCAGAAATGAAAGAAAACAAACGCATTTTATTCGATTACCCAAATCCTAACTACGGTAAATAAACACAGACTATTAATATTTCTTGTTATATACTATAAATTACATATGTAATTGCTTAGTTCTATATATCAGCTTAAGGTAATAACATAATAAAGATTACTTTCTGCTGAAAATAGTTACTAACTGTTTGATTTTTCGAGCAACAAGTTTTGTATTTTTATGTTATTTAGTAGCTAGCAAACTTGACGAACTTCGTTTCGTTCGTTTGGGGAATAAGAGATTAGAATCATATGTTTCTGTGTTATGTTTGAAAAGTCAAACGCAACACACAATTTTCATTGAAGCTCCCTGTGGTAAACGACATTCTTAGTTTTTTGGTCAGGCGAAAGAACAAAAAAGGCGGACCATGAGAAAAACATGAATTTTTTAGTCAAGGATTGGCCCTGCGATTTGTTGATCATCATGGCGAAAGCAATTAAATTCGTTTTCACTCAAAGGGCATATCCGTTGGGATCATCGAAATCCTTGGAATAAGAACTTCCTCATTATTAAATGTTCCTTTAAGTATTGGCCATCAGTTTCATTCATCAATCTTATCACCAAACGCGTTCCATTGCACAGTGTTGTTTGGTTTAAATTTCTAAGCATGATGACTACCGAGCCAAACTTCAGTTGTAAATTGTGCGGTGGTAAGTCCGGCACATCCAAGGAGTTTAAAAATTCCAAACGTTTGAAAAAGGGAAAAGAACTTTGCTGTTTTAAGTGGTTTTTCAGGACGCAGACAAATCCAACGATTCAATAACCATGAAAATTTGTTCAGCAGATCTCGAGTTATAAGTGGTTGAACAAACCCAACTTTATATATATATATCAGTATCTCAGTCCAGGGCTTTAATTTTTCTAGCCAATTCTTAAATAATTACTACTCAGATTACAGAAGTGTCCTAATTAAATCGTTAAACTATTGAACAAGAAGCATTATCCACAAGACATTTGAATTTTTCTTCGAATGCAAACAATTAATTAATAGTCTATAATAAATTTTTGGATTTGTTTTAAATAACTTTAAGCGCTTTAAAAAAAAGGAGAATCTTTGAACAAACGTTTAGCCCAAAACTGAATTTCCACCAATTTTAAGAGGATTCTCTAAAAGCTTAGAGAAATTTAATGTTTAATTGAATGAATTGTAATTTTAAAAAACTTGAGAAATACAACGACCTAAAGGGGAGATTTGCCCATGACAATGCCTTTGATATGATATGGATTATACCTGGTTTATATGTATTACCCAATCATTGCTCAAATTTAAGTATTGAAAACCGAAATATTCCCCTCTCTAAGTGCCAAGTAATTAGATTTTCATTTCAATCCCAACTCCATGTGTATAATAGTTAAAGCAAATCATATATTCAAAATATTGAAAATATCAAGACTATTTATAAAATTGGGAGCCTTATGAACTCATCCATTGCTTTATCATCACAGTCCACATCATTAGCATTAAACCATTCCAAAAGAAAACTTGAAAAGTCATCACATATAATGAACAGGTCAGAATAAAAATAATAATAATAATAAAATGAAAGAAAAAAAAACACAAAATAAATAAAACTGCGATTCTCTTGTTATCCAACACAAAGCTGATTCATTGGTTTAGTCTTTGGCTATTTTATTTATGTTTGTCTAAAAATCTATTTACTAATTGTAATGTGAGCAATAAAAACCTGTACACAATTCATATACAAAATGCCAAAATCTCCAATAGTATTCCCCCGAAAATGAAACATAATGGGAAAATGCAAATATCTCAACAAATTGGTATTGTTGTTGCTGTTGCTTTTAAATATATACAAATTGGTATGTATGCAGATACAGATATATCTTTTTTTTTTCCTAAGTCCGAGCTGTTAAATCAAAAATATGCAAATGAATTTTTTGTTTAACACGAGTCAAGATTTTGCTTTCAGCTGGTTGTTCCAGTGTGTGTGCGTGTGTGTGTGTGTGTGTGTGTGTGAGTGTGTGTTCAGCTTCGTTTTTGGCATCTCAGTTGGCTTGATTGATATGTGCTGGTTATACAGTCATTTTGTTGATCAAAATGATGCAATCGAGCAAAGTATGTAAATATCGACGAAATGTCGAGACAAGTCCCAGCTCCTCCGCGCTCGACACCATCAGGTAGGGTATGATAAGTTCTAGGTGTCATTTGTAGTGGCTAAGTAGAGAAATTATTTTATTTCCGTCTCTCTAATTTTGGTTTTTTAATGTTTTTTTATGACCGTTGAAAAGTCAAAAAGTCATCGCAAAACTTTTTTTTATGCATTTCTTGTTTTTTACTAGGCAATTCTGCATATACAATTTTTTTGTTGTTCTTCTGCTGTTGACCTTGAGTTTTCCTTGGAAAATTTCGATTGCATTTTTTACGCAACCAACCCTCTGGCGAAAGCAATTGACTTTTTTATTGAGCCAAAAACTCAAGGTGACTGCAATGTGCATATATAGTCGCATATGCGAAAATCTATTTTAAACCTTTTCCTCTTAAAAAAAAAAAAAAAGACAGAAGAAAAAACGAAAAGAAGCGAAGCGAAAGCGAGGTGAGGTGAGGTGATCTGTTTCGCTCGGGTTTGTTCTTTGGTTTCTTGGCTCGGGTTAGAAGAAGGTAGGATGCGGCTGCTGTTGCTCGACTTTTTATGACACCTCAGCGGACTGGCAAAGGGAGATGACTTTATGACTTGGTCGGCGAAATCTCGCGGCGATTTTTAGCTCGTTTTTTAGGGCAATTCTTGTGGCTACCTAAGCCATGTGATTTTGTTACCTAATCGCCGGATCAGCTTACCTAAGCTGCAGATTATCCTAGGATCATAATTATGATGAGTCCAGCCCGCCGACGCGACGCGTCCATCTAGGGAAAGTGCCTCAACTCTATGACACTTTTTTTTTTTGGTGGTTCTCTTTCATTTCTTCCTCTACTTCTTTTCTTTTCACTGTTTTTTTTTTTTAGTTTTATGTTGGTGAGGCAAAAAACTTAAGCCGAGGGGATTAAACCGGATTAAAAGTCAAACAATTGTCCTTATTTTTTTGTGTGTCTTTGCCTTCGAGGTAACTAATTACCCCGCCAGGGTGTGTGGGTGAGAGGAAAATTACCCATTTGAGCTCGGCGGAAATTCGCGAAATTTGCCTTTTTTTAGTGTGCGAAAAAAATGAGAAGAAAAACAAATGGGCAAAGTCAGTAAAACTGAATCGATTAGAACAAAAGGGAGCAGCAACTAATAAAAGAGAACCTCAAGAGAAGCGAGAAGGATATAGAATATTCCAACAGATTTTGACTTTTTATTTTTTATTTGCAAGCCTTTTGTTACGGTTTTCCTTTTTTGCTCTTCCACTTTTGGATTTTACTAGGAAAGCTATGAAAAATGCCTTTAAGATGTTCTAAGAAGTTGATAAGTAATGCCAGATACCGAAGTTAATGCAATTGAACTTGCTTATATATGGAGATATTTGCCAATAATCAAATTTCGTTATTTAAGGCAAACTAGAGTCAAGGTCCTTAAGACAATATCGAATCATAAAAGGGTTAAACACACACAGAGACAAAAGAAAATGCATAAAAGGGTTAAAACACACACAAAGGCAACCTTCATAAAAGGGTTAACTTCTAGAATAAGCGAACAGGTAGACTCTGGATGGACTTCCTTTGTTTGGGTGGTTTTTTCAAGACTTGAAGAAATGCGTATAATAAATATTCATAAAAAGAGTTAATTTGAACATTTATGAGGCTTCTGTTTTTGTGGAAGGGGTGAAGGGAGTGACACAACGAGAAAGAGATGGGAATAATATGAGAGGATCGTTGGTTTTTATCTCAGAATAGAACTTTTGATGACTCATTGAATATTAGTTTAATTTACCAATAAACTGTTATACATATCAGTATCCTCCGACGGCATTAAAATGTCCCTTTCTCCCATCTCAAGACGATCTTCGCATCCCCCACCCCCACTCCTACATCGACAGAGTGTACATAGCCACGCCCATGTCAAATGAAATGAGCAACTGCTTTAAAATGAAGTCAATGAGAAATTCAACCGCCCTTAGCCAGGCGCTTTGAGACTCTTTCTTCATTTCGTATTTAATAAATAACCGAATAACGAATAATATCAGAGCAATGCAAATCAATGGGCCAGAGCGAGAGAGCGTGCGATCAGAGAGTTAGAGCGAGAGACGGACAGTTAAAGAGAGAAGGAGAGTACTGCCTTTTGAGCTCGATTTCATTCACAGCTTAACAGAGAGCACCAACAACAGCAGCAGCAGCTTAGCCCTCAGCGATAACAGTAACAGTAGCGCAATAACAGTACCAGCTAGCTTAACAGAGTCACTCCATAGTACATGTAATCTAGGCTTACAGTGGAGAGAGAGAGCGTAAATTCAATTGTGAGCTCGAGTCAGAGTCTAAGTCGTAGCCCAAGTTTGAGTAATTTTGATCGCTCTCTCTCTCTCTTACCACCACCATCATAAGCATCAACATCAACATCAACATCATCAAGGTGGTGATCGGCAACTGGAAATAATTGAGTGCGAGTGTGTGTGTGTGGGTTATATACTGGCAAGAGATTTGCTGCATGGGGCGACCAGTGACGACGACGACGAAACGCTTCTTGCCAGTTACAAGTTTGAGCCAGAAATCAGTCGTCTGCTTGTAGCCGAAGTGTTCAGTTACAGACATCGTCACTTGCCGTGCGTACTAAAAACAAGAATCAAAAGAAGAAAAAAAACAACAAGACAACATCCAAAAACAAGAAAATCAGTTATCACATCTCAAAAGATCGCTCGTAGATCAATATCTCCTCACATAGACAGACATTGTGACTACTCTAGCGCAGAGTAGAAGTGTGCAAAGAAAAACTATCTCGAAAGTGAACGCGCAAATTTTCACGTGCGAAGCCCACAATAAATTGCAAATAATAATAAAAAGTATAAATAGGAAACGAAATAGACACAAAAAACTGTGCAGCAGAGAAAGAGAAAAACCAAAAAAGACAAAAACAAAAAAAGGTAAGTTACGCCCGCTGAAAAGTCAATTCACTTTTTCGATATGTGACCGTCGGCAATATAAACAATCTATATGTATATATTTTTTTATGATCCTCTGTGCACTACTTTGATTTTTTACTATTTCGCAAGAAAAAAATCAACCGAATTTCTGTTCAGTTTTTTTTTGGCAAATTTTTTTTTTTTGGGTGATTGTAGAAATGCATTTTTATGACCTGACGTCAAGGTCTGGTCTAGTGTGTCGCGAGAAGTGCATTTTTTTAAGGGAATGCAGAAATAGAATTCGTAATGACTTTATCTGTATATATAAAAAAAAAAAACACACACACACACACAGACACACAGAAATTCTACCTGAGTTTTATGGGAGACTCGCATAGGGTTGCATAATCCGCCAGCTTAAGTTTTTTCTTACGCTTTTCCTTTTCGTTTTTTCTTTTTTTTTGCCTGCCTGCCAGCAGCAGAATGATCATAAAAAACGCAGATCGCACATTAGTTTCGTTTTTTTTTCCTGTATAAATATTGTGGAATAACTCTGAGAGGACATCAGTTGCTTCACAGGCTTCAAACCGAGCACAACAACCAAAAAAAATAGAAAAGTCTACAAGAATTTCAAATTATTAAAGAAATAACAAACAAATCACTCACTGGACGCTTAACAAAATGGTGTTCAACTTGGTTAGTTCTCCAAAAGGGATTTATAAAAAAACAAAAACCAAAAATACTTAATATTACTATGGATTACCAGTGTTTAAACGAGTGTGTGTGTCAAAAACTAACTATGGATTTCTTACCTTTTCTTGTTATTGCAGATGAATCAGACATGCAAAGTGTGTGGCGAGCCAGCGGCGGGTTTCCACTTTGGCGCCTTCACATGCGAGGGATGCAAGGTAAGTTATTCGAAAAGAGAAAGTTGACAGTCATCAAGAATCATCTTCATAATTTCATTCATCAAACTGTCTGTAACTATGATGAGGATTCTAGTTGAGGCCTTAATTTCAACTGATTGTTAATGTCATTCTCCATTTGTGTTGCTCTCTTTCCATTGTAGTCCTTTTTTGGTCGATCGTACAACAACATAAGCACCATTAGCGAGTGCAAAAACGAGGGCAAGTGCATCATTGATAAAAAGAATCGCACCACCTGCAAAGCATGCCGACTACGCAAATGCTACAATGTGGGCATGTCAAAGGGTGGATCGCGTTATGGTCGACGTTCCAATTGGTTCAAGATCCATTGTCTGTTGCAAGAACACGAACAGGCGGCACAGGCCCAGTCGGTGGGCGGCAAGGCCACATCTCCAGTGGGATCGCCACCAGGTTTCGGGGACATGGCTGCAGCAGCGGCTGCTCATCTCCAGCAGCAACAGCAACAGCAGCAGCAGCAGCATCACCATCAGCAACAGCAGCAACATTCGCATTTGGCACAACAGCAGCAGCAGCGTCATCCACATATGCCACCCACTTTATTGGGCTATCCCAGCTACTTGCCGGAGCATTTGCCTTTCTTCAGCATGGTGGCCACACCACAGTCGCCTTTCCAGTTGCCCCCCCATCTGCTGTTCCCGGGCTATCATGCCAGTGCAGCGGCAGCTGCCGTGGCAGCCGATGCTGCCTATCGCCAGGAGATGTACAAGCATCGTCAGAGTGTGGATTCAGCTGCATCATTGGAGTCGCACAACCGTTTCACACCACCCACAGCTATGGCCACGGAACATGCCATGGCCATGCCAACCACACCCACGCCACCCACACGCCCCACCTCTGCGTGCCGGCAGTCACCCATTGATGTGTGCCTTGAGGATGAGGCTGAGTCTGTCCACAGTCAGTCGCCGCTAATGCACCCCATTGCCATTCGTGCCACACCACCAGCCGCAGCTCCAGCACCACCAACAGTATCAGCACCTGCACCACAGTTAGCAGTTAGCATGCAAAAATCACAGAGATCGAGTCCTTTGAGTTTTGCTGCCAAAATGCAATCCTTGTCCCCAGTATCCGTGTGCTCTATCGGCGGTGAGACCACAACATCGTCCAGCCATCTGCATCCCGCCAAGGCCGATCAAGACGGTCCCATGGACCTGAGCATGAAGACATCCCGCAATTCGGTGCACAGTTTCAATGACAGCGATGCCTGCAGTCTTCAGGATGAGCAAGAGTCCACGGCCTTGTCTTTGGCGCCTCGACGCAAATTCTATCAACTGGAAGCGGAAGCCTTCTCCTCCTCCTCATCATCGGCATCGTCGTCCGCCTCCTCAGGCGATCACGATATGGTTAAGCGACAGAAATTGGGTGAATCGCCAACGCCTTTCGGTGCGGCGGCTGCGGTTCGTGGCGGATTTGCTGCGGCTAGTGCCATGCGCGGCATCTTCGTGTGCGTTTAAAACAAAAACAAAAAAAGTTAAACAAAAATCAAAGTGGGTGGAGTCTCGACACCTCCTCCTCCCCCTCCCCTGCTTTGCCACACTACCCCACCCCCACCTCACACCCATCGTTCACAATTTGTTGTTGCTTGTTTTCGTTTAGTTTAATGGTATTTTTTTTTCTCTCCTTACGTTGGCCGACCAATTGGCGGAGACGTTGGGACAGACAGGTTTGTTAGAGAATGCGAGAAAGAGTATGAGATAGAGAGATAGAGAGTGTTGTCTGTGTGTATGAGAGGGAGAGGTAGCTTCATAACACCCACACCCACACCCACACCCGCACACACACACATACACACGCACATTGAGCTCACATCCAAAAATTATTTTTATAACAAAAAAAAAAGTGAAGACGAAAAAACAAAACACACAATAATCACTAAACAAAAAATTGTATATATATTTTGGAAATCTTAGTTTTCATTTAATTTTAAAACCACCAAATCAACCAACCACCAAGCCACTCACCCACCTTATATCCCCCCCCATATTGTATATATTATTTGAGTATTTCAAGAAAATATTTCTTTTCTATTTTTTTTTTTTTTTGCTAATCATAAGTTTTGATTGTAATCATAAAATGTAGAATAAGTGATTTTTTTTTATCCCAAAAAATTGATTTACAAATGAAAATAAAAAGAAAACTATAAATAAAATATAAAAACAAATAATTGAATTCAATTTAAATGGCATTTCAATCTCTTTACAGATTTGATAATCAAATCATCAGGCCAATGAAAATCAATGACTGAAGAATCTAATAGTGAAGTATATATATTTATATATATATAATATCGTTAGCAGATCCAAGAATTCGAATCAGTTTCAATCGTTTTCCCTCACATGCTATACATATGTATATGCCATCGCTCTTTGATATCAGAAGTACAATATTGCTAATGCAGAATCTAGATTTTAGATAAAAGTATGTACAATGTACATATATATGTACATGTATATATATACATATACATATACATATGTATTGTTGGTTGGCTCTTTAAGTATTCCATTGTCATTCGTCAATTGAAAATCAGAGTTATTTTAATCTTTCATCCAAATCGCCAAGCGGTGCTTTTATGTGCCCCTTTTGGGCGTGGTCTGTCACTGGCCAATACCAAGGCAACAACAACAATAACCAAATGTGATTAAAACAAGAGAGAAATAGCAAGAGCGAGGGAGAAAGGGACAGTGAGGTGTGGGGGTAAGAAATGTAAAATGCTTTTGGCATAAATTCAATGAACAAACATTTTTTGTTGCAAGTGCTAAGCGATTCAATATGATACAATCCGATTCGATTCAATCCGTTGTGATAATAAAACCAATATAGGCAACCGTTAAGACTGTGTGTGTGTGTGTGTGTGTGTGTGTGTGTGAGTGTGTCTGGCCTGCAATCAGATTGTTGTAAATTAAAAATGCCACAAATGTTACGCTCAGATATTTATTTTTTGTTAGCAATTGTTATGCTATGGTCATGAGCATTAGGCCTAAGTCGTCTCCTCTATTCATACATACATATGTACATATATGGGTCGCTAGTTGCTGGATGTTGGATACACCCCAAATGAAGCACAGACAAACGATCCAACAACCACGTGCTGCTTCAAATAATAAACTTTATATTAACACATACAAAAGTCATACGCCATGCCGTTGAACAGAATTTTAATCACTTAATTAGGCAGTTGTCCGACGAGTTGACATTTGGATTGTATGTAGAGAGGATCCCAAGACCCACATCCCCCCCCTCCCCAAGACACACACACACACACACACACATACAATCATGATGAATGAGCCAAATGACAAGTGTCAGAACTACTGTAAATAAGTATGCAGGAATATTGGATGCAAAATATATATATCTCTTCATTTTCCATTGTCCACGATCGTTGTAAATAAAATAAACTTTTTGACGCCTATAAACAATGGAAAATTGCTTGACAAGGGGCTTAAATTTTTTTTTATTTTTGGATACGAAGGTGTAACAGAATTAAAGTTTATAGTACTTATATATATTCGTTTGCCATCAATATGCATGATGAGATTCATGCAGCAAAAAAGGATGGTAAAAGGGGAGTAAGGGGGTTCATGGTGGCAGGCAGCGCACGCCATTGTGCGTTTTGTATTTGAAAAGAAAAAAAAGAAAAAACAAATTGTTAACTGCCTCAGCGCGTTGGCATTCCAAAGTGTTTTGTGTCGTCATTGTTTCTAAATTTATTTTTATAGTTTATTAAACAGTCATACAAAACACAAAACCAAACCAAAAAAAAAAAAACACCTACTCCTATTCAACAAAAGAACTGCTCTTCAAATATCTAGAGAATATATGTGTATGTATAATGTACCTATATATAAAAGTAGAGTTGAAAGTTTGTCTTTAACATTTGCTGCTGGTCGTCTTCCAATCAATTGGCAATAATAATGATCTTGTCTCTTTAAATCTTGGCAAACTCGTAAATACTTTCAACTAAAGACACATTCTAACTGACAGACTGAGCTGACTGTCTGGCTGTCTGACTGTCTGACTGACTGAATGGCCGTCTGTCCGACCACTTGACATTCTGGCTGCAACGATGGCAATAAAACGAGATATGACATACCCCCAACCACATATACACACATAGTTTGTTTTGACTAACCAACTTCCATTTCAACAGCGACTCCTCCTCCCAAGCATATTATACTTTATGTATGTATACGTTGAGCCTTCTTTTTGGTCGACCGTACATACATACATACGTACGTAATTAAGGTCGCTACCGGACTTCAGATGCTTGTTAAAACTGCTGACTTTGCCATTTAGCAAAAAAACGAACACTTAAATATACATATAAAGAAACTAAGAATTTGTTGCTGTTTTTTATTTTTGTTTGTTTCTGATTTATGCAAATTTTTGCATAATTTCTTATTAAAACATGTTTCCCCTTTTTTCTATAATGTGTCAATAATATTGTTTTCTACACACACACACACACAGTTAAACACACACTGAAGAACACACTCTGCCATTGCCATTGTCAATTTCAATATCAATTTCAATTTCAAATGCAAAATGTAAATTTGTTTCTATTTTTTTTTTTTTTTTTTTGCATATTGCAATTATTTAATTTAATAAACATGTTCTCAAGTATTATTATATATGCTTTGCCTGCATTAATTTGAAAGCTACAAAAGCATTAGCATTAGCATAATGAAGATTTTTGCTGTGCAGGTGCCATATGAACTATTTTTAAAGATGTGCTCAGTCGGAGTCGGAGTGCTTGACTTGACTTGGTCTGGCTTGGGCTGCTGCGATTAATGGGTATATAAATCTTTTTTTCTTATTCTTTCTGATGACGATAATAAAGCAGGTACACTAACACCAACACACGCACACACACACACACACACACACACACACAAACGGTCTGGAATAGGTGCCCCAAACACCCCACACACCTGGCCATGGATGGCGCCAGTCTATGGTAACCTGATCGACCCGCTTGTCTACAATTTCAATTGGTTTCTCTCCCCAGTTTCCCCTAAGCAGTGCCCAATTCCTCCAATTCCCCTCCCGCGATTGGCGCCTGCATTTTGACAGTCAATAAAATTTTGAAATGTTATACTTTTTTTTGTTGTTGTCGTTTTTCCTTTTTCCATCTTTGTGTGTGTGTGTGTGTGTTTGCCTAAATGGCTTTTTGATTGGCAGAGAGATATACAAATGAACCACTTTTTCAGTTTGACAGCCCCAAAGTGAAACAAAAGACTTTGGCAACGAACTTGACTTGACTTGAGTAAAGAATTTATTGGTATTGGTGTTTTAGTTTGATATACCCTTGAAAAAGGGTATATTAACTTTGTTATGAAGTGTGCAACGTATAGAAGGTAGCATCTCCGATCATATATGTATATGTATAGCAAAACAAGACGAGGCTATATACCCAGTTCGGTCCGTCTGGATTAACGTTCACTTCTTCTAAAACGCCCAGTGCTTAAATGTTGTACATAGTTAGCGATTTTATAGATCAGATTCAGACGGATCGAAACACCATATCATATAGCTTTCGCGGACAGTTCGTGAATCTTCGTTATTTTCTAAGCTATTGTCAAAAAATGTGTCTATATTCGTCATTTCATCTAAGATATGCTGACTATGCCAAATTTCATCAAGATCGGACAACTATATCGTATAGCTCTCCTCAACACGATCGGCAACATAATAATTAGCTTTTTATGCGACTGTCCCAAAACTAGGATATTAACTTACGCACATAATAATGCATAATTCTGGTAGTTATATTTTACGTTCACAAAAAGGTCCGTAGGAATTGCTTCAGGCATTGGCAAGAAAGTCCTTTGAAATTCCCGCGGACATTTTCAAAGAAGTCCGTAACAAAACAAAAAATTGTAAGGGTATACAAACTTATTTAGCTCCGAAACTTTGGTTTTAAAGTAAAACTAAAGTATTTAAAATAGTTTCACACAAAACAAAGGCAGTGTATGAGCTGCTATTGTTCGCAAAGGCAAAAGGTAAACATTAACCCACTTAAAGGAATCCAGAGTTCAATCTGGAGCTCATCTTTATTGATTTCAATTCTCATGCCACCTTTAACCCATCTCTCGCTGGTTTTTCGATCTGCTCTGGAGGCGCTTCGCATGCTCTCTCACTCGCTTGTCGAGATTTTGCCCGTTTTCCGGGGCTCCATAGCTGGCGCTGGTAATTAGTGATCTGGTGCACTTGATATGCACCTTAATTTAAACATTTTGTACACACCCAGCCGGGGCACGCATTTGTTGTTGTCCGCAACTCAGAGCGAAAGAAACAGGAGGCGAGAGAGAGAGAGACAGATATAGAGACAGAGAGAGAGAGAGCGAGAGATACCTCAACTCATCCTCATGGCAATGCCAATGCCTACCTCATCCACTCTTCCAGTTCTTTTTCGTTATTGTTGGACGACTGCTGCGTGTAGCGCATGCCATTTGCTTGTTCTTCAGTTTCCTCCGTCCCATGCCCATGCCCATGCCCATGCCCATGCCCATGCCCATGCCCACTCCCTTGGCTCGTTTGTGTTCTCGTTTAAACGTTTATTTAACTTAAACGAACTTTGCGTGTCGATTAAAGTGCTGCGATTAAGGTACAAACTGATCCGGTCCGACTTTTTGTGGTATCTGTTTCTTTTCTTTGGCGTTTTTTTTTTTTTGCTTTGCTTCTCCTGCCTGGTTCTTACCCCGTACATATGGGGTATATATCGGTTTCATTTGGATGCAAAAAATAATACAAGTTAATCGAACAGTTGGGTCATTTTAATGGGGAATCTGGCGATCGATCAGTCACTTTGCATTTTTGTTTAGTAACTTTGGTTTTGTTTTGTCTCTGTCTTATTGCATTTTCGACTTATGCGTGTCCAGTGAACTTACAGGTCAAAGCATACGCATGCCAATGCATAAAGTTGAGTCTCTGGGCAACATCACCATCATCATCATCATCATTATGATCATCTGCATCATGATGACCCACCAAAACCTGAGACAGAGTCTGCAGTTACAGCTGCATAAATCCTTTTCCATGGACTTTCTCTCCAAATAGCATTCGGCGGTGTCTGCCTTCTGCTTTACGACAAATTTGCCCATTGTTCTCACTGGCCTCTTGATGATGTCCTTTTGTCTTCCTCTGATGTCCGAATGTGTGTGTTTGTGTGTCTGAGAGAGTTTTTGGTATCCAACAGCGTCGAGGTTCGAGATACGAGGTAAGCGTCCGAACTGGGACCGCACACCGACCGCAATTCCACAATATTAATTTGTGCTAGCATCACCTCAAACATTTACGAGGACAAAACGCCTAACGAACCGCTGTTTCTGGTGGTTGTGCTGCTGCTGCTCCGCGTTGATGCTTATCTTTGCGTCTCAGGTGATTCCTCTGGTTATTGCTTGTTTTTTAGGGCCTGTGCTTCTATTCTTCTTCTTGATCTTCTGCAACATCATCTTCGTTTTTCACTGTCTCTCTCTCTCTTTCTCTCACTCTCTCATTTACTCTCTGTTGGTTCCTTATCTGGTTACCCTTATTTATTTTGGAAACGAAATTAGATTTAAGGTTCAAGTGATTTTGATAGCTCGTAAAGCAGTCAAAAATGTATTTTCAACGTAGGTTATTTCAGTTTTTTTGTTTTTTAGTGGGAAAACACACACGATCATCATGATCGCAGCGACAAGCAACGACCACCACAGCAGGGAGCTCTCCGTCGAAAGAGAATTTATGTTACAGCTCGTTAAATTAGTCTAATGGGGCTTAGGCCAGCTGTCCCAAGTCAATGCAGTGCACTGCACTACTATACTACAGTGCACCCAAAAGGGTTGACATCATTAGGACAGATCGCTCGCTAGCCACTCTACGACCTGATGCTTCTCAGTTCAAGTGAAACAGAGGACCGAGGACAGAGAACGGAGAACGGGAACCAGTGGTCCCCATCCCTATGAATTCGACTCCCAGTCTCAGTACTGGGACTCTACTGCGACTTCGACTCGAAGCAATCACCTGAGCTGACACTTAAAGCTTCTTCAGCAGCTCGCAACACTTATGCGAACGATCTTTCGGGTTATTGTCTGGTTAACTGATATGCTTAGTGCACGTATTAACCCACGAAAAGAGACTCCGCACTCCACACTCTACACTCGAAGGTTGCTTCTGCTGAAGCTGGAGCAGTGTCACTGTCAATGTCATTTTACTTGTGCAGAGAGACCCCCAGACTCAGAGTCGAAGCTGCAGTCGGACTTGGAGTTGGAGTCAGGCCATGCACTTGGCTGCTTTTTGGTCTCTCAAGCCTTTGAGGCTCGAGACGTTTTTTTACTTTTTGTATTCTTTGCCTGCAGAAGATCGTGTGATCCATTACCAAACGTGCGCGATCGTTTGCGCCTGTGTTTTGTGATATTTATTTATTTTTTCTTTCCTTGGTGTTTGGTATACCCTTTTAAAGTGCTGGCTGGCTGTTTGCCAATGACACAACTAACTGTTAATACATCCAAACCGCAACCAAGGTGCTAGATCGTTTGCGGTACAGTTTTTAACACCATTCCTTACAGTTCTAGTTACAAGGATGAAAGTTAAAATATAAATCAACTTGCTTTTAGTAATTATCTAAAGTCACAATTTAAAATCACTTCATATCTTAATTTTTCCTATATGTTGGGGGGACTATGTGGGCAAGAAAAGGTTTAATCGATCAATTTGCCATAAACTGTTTTCATATCTCTATTCTTCATCAAAACGTATCATATATGAAAAAGAACTGTATATCGTTGATTTCAGATTTAAAGCACCGGAACTAAATTGTTTTCAGTGACCAGTTCAAGTACATACATACATGTATGTACATATATTTATAAGGATAAGAGTATTACATGGTCGTTGCGATAACATTTAACTTTTTTCCTTTATTGAAGGTTTATTTTTTCGTAGATTTTGTTGTTGTTGTGTTGTTCAGTTTGTCGTATTTTTGCATTGCACCTTCTACATTTTTCGCATTGACATTTGGTAAATATTGCCAAGGCTTCGAGAGCAGAGTCGTTGTTGTTGTTGCCTAGTAGTGTTGCTGCTGGTGGTGCTGATGGTTGACGTGACTCCATAACTGCACTCGGTGTATGGTTCATGGTTTGGATGTGGCTATGACTTGATTTGATTTTTCATAAACAAAGTTTGCCTCCTTTGCAAGCCACTCAATCAAGCCGCCTTTTGGCTATGGAATGGGTTCAGATTGTTTGTCTAGCGTGCACTTTGCGGCCTCATCGATGGATGGGCCAGATGACTAGATGGATGGATGGCTGGATAGATGGATGGATGGATGGTACGTCATCGACTCCAACTTCAACTACAGCTACAACTTCAACTCCATTCCATCACCAGCTCCACCTTCACCTCCACCTCCACCTCCATTCACGATCCTCATCCACATTCTAATTAACTGCTCTAGCTGAACAACACAAAATGCGAGCAGCGTTTTGTTTGCAGGCTTTTAAAAGTTTTTCTTCTCTTCTGTTTCTGATTTTTTTCTTCTTTTTCTTTTTATGACACTCAAAGTGACCGACGGGCGATGGCGATGCAAACCAAACCAAACGCACAATGAACTCCTTTCATGGCCTTGTTAGGCGGAATGCCTTTTTGGTCTCAGTCGTTCTCTGTCTCTCATTCACTCGATCTCACCTAGGCGTGTGTCTGTCGGTGTGTCTCGCTGTCGATAGTCCGCTGTTTGCACAACATGATCAGGTTAAGAGTGCGGCTTATTAGAACAATTCTAAAGGGTGACTCCGACTCTCTGGGATTGAGACTTTGGCTTTGTTTGCTGACCATTTGAAAAAAACAAAAAATAAAAGGATGCCATCAGCTTAGAGATGAGGTCGTGAGTTACTTGAGAGAGTGTCCGGTGTTGTTTTAACCCTTTTGTCCCATCACCAAGGCGGTCAGTTGAAAAAGAGGAAACTTTTTTTCGGATTGCCCATCTATTTGACAAATGCAAACAATTTCCATTTCCCGCTCTACCCCCCTCCCGTCATCCACACACTCACACACCGACACCATCTTAATATATTTTCCAGTTAAAAGTGTTTTCCCGTTTTCTTTTTTTGGCTTGTTATTAGAACACTTTTTTTCTCCCTAAAGGCCACTTAGGCACGAAATCTTCATCTCTGCAGTTTGGTGGAACCTCAGCCTTTAGCCTGCGGCAGAGGTTATGATGTAATATGGCTTTTTGACTTTTGTAGACATGATAAAATACAATACAAAACGCGTTGCGTGGCTGTTATATTGGCTAATGGCCTTTTAGAGACTGAGAAGGTGTCAGTAACTCTTTCCCCTAGTCCCCCTCCCACTCCTTCGACAACGACGACTTCAATGAATGGGCAATGGGGGCTCAGTCGGTTCTTTGGCTCTTGGCGGTTACAGATCAAAGCCCGTTCAGGCTCTTGTTCTTGGTGTTCTGGTTTGTTTTCGTTGTGGTCGTTTATTGACCAGAGAGCTCCGAAGTAAAAAGAGAAGTAGAAGGAATGGACAGTGCATGATGATGTGTCTGTGCATTTATTGTTGCTGTTAGTGATGGAGTAAAAGAAATGATCATCACTGTAATGCTCATTATCCCTGTCATAATGATATGCATTTCAAATCTAATTTCAAATTGAACTGTATGAAAAAAATCCCTATAAAATTAAATTACATTTAAAAATATGAAATTCGATTCATGCGAAATCTTTTATTTCACCCTTTTTGCTATATTAATTATGTAGCCTTTTGTATATCGACTTAGTTTCATGGCATACTCTTCAACTTAGAAGACACTTCAGGGTTCAGTTCATCCTCATAAACGATTGAGATCTCAAATCTCATCATCATGGAGTATTTTAAGTTGAGGACTAAAAATTGTCAATAATTCCAAAGTATGTAGTAATTAGACCATTACAGCTATAAATCCAAAGGATATAAATCCAAATTGATATTAACAACAAAAAGATAAACTTCCATCGAACATTTTACTGCTACAATTCATATGAATCTAACATTTTCATAAAATAATTTTCAGAAATTTTTACATACAAACATAATGAGTCGGCTAAATATCATCGGTGCAGAAGTTTTCACTTTTAATACATCGGAAATGGATTTAACTATTTGGTCGATATAAAAGTGGATTTACTTCCATCTAAAATTAATATGTTTAGTGAACTCTTCAGAAACTTCATAGAAGCATGTGGTGGCAATAGGGACTAAGATGATAGGGATAAGATGAAATATATAAGGATAATTCAGATTCAACAAGGATTGCAGAAGAATTGAATTGACAATATATAAGCATAAATATAAAATAGATTTTATTTTTGAAATAAACTTACCAAATTCTCGTTTAACAAAGATATTGGTTGGGCTTCCGAAGAGTGTTAGATAAGGAAGGATTCCAAATCGGAATAGCTTCCAGATATTTTAGATAAATGTTTTAATTTTATTTTGTTATTATAACTGATTTGGAATCCTTCCTTATCTAACACTCTTCTGAAGCCCAATCAAAAATTTGTTTGACCAAGTAAAATTTCTTAATCAAACTCTGATTTCTATCACACTCGGAGTTTTGGGGAGGGAAATTTACCCTATGTCACCCCCCGTAGATCCGCTACTGGCCTTATGTATTTGATTTACCACATCAGGCCTACCTTGATCTGATATGAATAATTGTCTTTCGTCTCACAGCCTGCTTGTTTACTAGAGGTGACATATTCTTTAAGAGATTTGACTTGCCCATTTCTTTCGAGATTTCGTAAAGTTGTACCCTTAAAAGTAGGTTTAAGTTTTTCTCATTGATTGAGGTTAAAAATGTTTTAATTTCTGACTGTTATTTCATACTCTATGCCATGACTTTGTAACACAAATTGCTTGCCACCAAAATAAATGACATAATATCATATGGATAGAACTTTCTAGAGATTTTTATTTTTTGTTATGACTCTTTGTATAGATGGTTGAAATTTAGACATTTTGTGTGGCAGAAGTTGATGGTATTCAAGGCAGTTTCAGTTGACAATATGTTGTTACCCCACATGAAATCGCAGAGCCGCACCCTTAACTTTAAATTTTGTTAACTATAATTTTATAGTTCTAAAGTTCCCTACCATGATGCATACGAGTATAATCGCATTTGGCTATAATTTGTATGCACGGATGTGCCCAATGACATGTGCTTTATATATAATTTAGAGTTCGCTGCCTCATGCTGCCTGTTGCCAGTTGCCAGTTGCTACCGTTGCAACTGCGTTCTTATATCGTATTGTATCGTTTCGTGTCTTGGTCTTGCGCCAAAAGTTTAGTGGTTTTGCCTTTGTTATTCACTGGAATTGTCGTTTCACGCATATGCGTTTCCTGAGCCAAATGCATACAGCGAGCGAGTGGGAGAGAGGGGGAGAGGAGGGCGGAAAATGCTAGTATTATGTATCCCTCTTGTGCTCCCGCTCCCACCGTATTCCCCATCTATTTGAAGATAAAAGGAATGGTATTATCAATGGAGATCAGAAATATCGGTAGGCATTTAAACAGGTGCAAAACAGAAGAAATCATGCCAAGTCGATACTTGATATCTTTTATATCGAGACTTTAGATGGCTAAAAGTATTTGTGTTTATGTTAACTCTACTACCTACAATGTCTTCTTCTTATTTTTCGCTGGCGAGAAATGCGTGCAACGCGCCTAAAAGGCGTGGGGCGGGGGATCAAGAAGGAGACCTCAAACAGCAACAATGTGGAGAAACAATGAGAAGCTGCTACCGGTAGCCGGTGCTCCACTCACTTACAAGGCAATTAAATGCCAGGCATAACAATCTTCTTATTTTTTTTTCTTTCTTGCTTATTTTATGGGTTTTAACCCTTGAGAGATTTTGTGTTTGTTTTTTTTTTTATTTTCTCCTCCTTTTTTGCGCTGCTGCAAAGATGGAAACGAAACGAATACTTTTCTCTTTTTAGTTTTTACTTAGTTTTTTGGGTCTCTTATCAAATGCGGTCTATCGGTTTCACATTGCCATTTGACAAACAATTAAAAACGATTTAAGAAAGTAAATAGTTAAGTCGAGTGTGAATGGGAACGAAACAGAGTCTTCCCCCGTTTTTCCTCTTTACCACCATTACCACCTCCATTCATCTCCATCTCCACCTTCTCCTGCCTGCTTTGCCTGCCTCACATTAATTAGTTGCCTAGGCGCCAGTCTACAGTCGAACAGTAGCAGCAACAAAAGCAAAACCAAAAACCAAAAACCAAAATAAACATTTTGTTGTCGTCGCTTTTGTACAATTAAAACGTGATCAGACCTAAGTCAGTGGCAGAGGTTTCAGAGTTGGAATTGGAGGAGTTGGAGTAGCAGATGGAGTCGGAGTCGGAGTTGGATTCAGATTCAGCGGCAGCTACAAATTTGTCGAACACGCAAAATAGTCGCTCCGTGTAAATGCGTGCCCTGGTGCTTCTCTCCTCGGTCTTTGGTCGGTTTCAAATCTAAACTGTGTTGAATTGCATTTGGAATTGGAGTCGATTTCCATTCCAATTCCAATTCCCAGACATGGCCCTAAAAATAAAAACTAGTTTTGCATACATAAACATGGCCATGTCTGCACTACTTCCCCTTTGGGATACGACGTCTCGGGATCAGTACAACAACAACAACAACAACAAAACTATACCAGACAATGCTAGACAAAGATTGGAAAGGGACGGTAGCAAGACGTTCCTCTAAAGGGTGTAGGAGTCAGAGACGCAGACAGAGACAATGCGAGGACGAGTGGCGACACTCGCATGAGCCATGCTTATGAATTGTTAAACGCGAACGCACTAAAACTTCAAACAAAAGGCTAAAAAGCAAGTGCATGTCCAGGGCTGCTCCATCAATTCTATAAAGTATCTAAAGACATAATTTCTTAAAAGATTATAAAGCTTATGCATACAAAATAGACGCTCCAAAAATATCAATCATATATGTATGTATGTATATAATAAATGTTATGTATCATGTCTATAATATATGTATCACACTTTCTTTAATTGCAATTACTTATATTGGCAACTATCTCGTCTCTCTCTCTCTCTTTGATATTGGATAAAAATGTAAACAAGAATATATAAATATTTATATCGATTCTAATTTTGACATCTTTAGATGAATCCAATAGATCTTGTTCTTAGCTTTTCATCCTGCTAAAAATACATAGATGTAAAATTTGATAAAATTTAAGTACATAAAAAACTAGTGAAACTATGGAAAAAAATTGAAATAATTATAAGCATGAATTATAAGAGTAGGTATATAATTTGTTGACCAAAAAGAAAAATAATATTGCCTTTTCGGAACCTTCGAAATTTTTATATTGATAAGTTTCTACCAGTTAATGAAGCCATCAACTATAGGAAATAGTTTACAAAAAATTTAATAGAATCAACTTATATTAAATTGGTTCAAGACGAGTTGTAAATTGAGTTTGAGTTTGATATTTTCGACAAATTTCATTTCAAAAATCATATATTGTAATAGTCATTCATAATTTCTATGCATCCCTGCAGTTCAGTCGTTATATAGGCGTAAGTACTGTACAGTCTACACATTTGTCGTGACTCCACACACTGATGCACTCAGTCACTCATTCCATGTGATGACATTTGCCTGTCCATATTCTTTATTAGCTTTTTATTGCCACCAATATTTGTTAGGCTAGCCAGAAGAAGTAGAAGAACTCGAAGCAGCAGCAGCAACAGTAGAAGACGAAGAAGACAAAGTCAAAGAGCTACCTTTCGACCAAATGTCACCACATCCGGCCCAAACGAACTGAAATTAGTATTCTAAGTCAACAGCAGGCTGCAGTTGATGATGGTTAAGACGACGACAACAGCAACTACTTGACCATGCCCATTGCTTATAACCACGGGCATGTGTCTATTGGCCATGTCTATGATGGAGGGGAATAACAACAGACTGCATTCCCTGAACAGAAAGACATACAGCCAAACGGACAGACGGGGCGGACGAGTAAAAAGTGCCAACAGTTGTTCAACCTAAAAAAAAAAAGAAAAAACCTACAGCAAATGTTGTTGCTGCACTTGCCTTGATTTCATCGCTTTGAAGCATTTCGTATGCATATGTGTGCGTTATCATTAATATTTCTATTTGTTTCACTCACTCACTTGCTTGCCCACCGATTCATTCATTCATTCATAGCCAATGAATTTATGGCTATTGACAATCAGTTAAGACAATCGGATATCTAGGGTAATAATTTCTAATTATGTTCAGCTGTTCGAAGTTCTAGCCCCTTTTTCTTGAGGATGCATCCGAGAGTTTTTATTGGGTTCGCGACCCGATGTAGAGGCAAAACAAAACCAAACTGGAAGGAAGTTCAAGTTGGCCATTTGTTTCCGTTCTTCCGTCATGGGGCCATTTACACATTTACATTTACAATAAGCAGCACATGTTATGACAAAAAAAGGGTCAACAATTAAAGGAACTAGAAAAAAGTAAAAAACATATCTTGGGAATAGGAGCTAAATATTGCTAACGAGCTTAGTAAACAAAGCGAAAAGAGATAGAAATGAAGAGAAGAAC
Organism: Drosophila paulistorum; assembly: GCA_018152135.1. Classification (NCBI taxonomy): domain Eukaryota; kingdom Metazoa; phylum Arthropoda; class Insecta; order Diptera; family Drosophilidae; genus Drosophila; species Drosophila paulistorum. The sequence continues at coordinate 6,255,742 of JAECXG010000606.1, read as the reverse complement.
AGAGAAATGATGGCAATTTTTTATAGAAGCAGGACATATCTGGTCGAAAGGATTAGATTGCACCCCAGCCTCCAATGTTTTCATAAATTTGAACTACTTAACACAATAGGGAGTGAGAGAGAGAGAGAGAGAGAGAGAGGAAGAGAGAGGGAGAGAGTGGGAGGGTAAGGAAAATAAGTGCATTGTGTGTAAATTTCCACACAAAAATCAGTCAGCTGTATACAATTTGTCATTTAGTGTTAATTTTACAAGGTTTTCCCTGAAATTTGCTTAGTTATTTTCTGTTACTGATGCGTGTGTTTTTTAGTTTTTCAGTTAAATTTTTTTCTTATGTTCATTATTAATTTAACGCCAAAAGACTTGGAAAATTATTCCAACCTTGACAGCAAAAAGAAAAACAAAAAAAAAAAAAAAAAAATAACAATCCGAAAATGTTGTATTGAAAAAGCATGGAAAATTAACCCAGAAAAGTGTGCCGATGTGTGTGTGTGTGTGTGTATTTATTTGTTTGTTATATCTGCATAAACAATAAGACAAAAGAATGAATATGGAAGCTCATGTGCTTTAAGTTCAATGAGTCGAACAATAACTCCGTCCCCCACCGACCCGATGACAATGTGATGCAACTTGGGGCAAGGTTTTTCCTGCTGCATTTATTAAAAAATTGAAAAACAAAAAAAAAAAAAACAAAAAATAGAAAAAACAAACAACAAACATCTGCAATCTGTACAATTTTTATAATGCTGCTGTGCTGCTGGAGGAGAGAAGGTCAAATCTAAAGATACAAGCAATTTCACCAACTAAACTCAGGCACACGACCAACTTGACAATCTTTTGACAATTGACAGAGCTCTACTGTCTGCCTCCTCCCCCCACCCCCAGCCTTTTTAGCCCTGCCAAGCCAACCCGGTTAGGCCAATTACAATCCAAGTTTCGGGCCATACTTGGTTGACTTGGCTGAGTTGGCTGAGTTGTGTGATTTTTCAGTGACACAGAAAACTGAAACTGAAATTGTTCATTGTTTGCGATCGTTAATGACTTGACTACTTGCTCTCCATACACAATATACAACATATACATACATACATAGACATAGATAAAAATATATTTCAGGGTCAAGTTGGGGAAGTTATTATTATTATTATTGTCGACGCTTCAGTAACTTTTGTGCCAAAAAGCTCTACATTGAAAAATTATTATTGCAATTAATTGACTCCCCCCAAGTTTAAGTATAGATATTGTCATGAAAACTTGTTGGAGCGTTTATAAATGTATTAAGTGGGGGAATCAATTGGCTAAAAGACCTCTAAACTAATGGTATGAAAAACCACAAAAATTTCCCCTCCCCCCACTTGACAAAGTAGCTTCAGTCTATAGAAAATTAACCCTAATCATTTCTTCCAATATTTTTTTACAAATTAGTTCATATCTATTTGTTGATTTATGATTCATTTGCCTCAAACGCCACATACTCTTTTAAATAGCTGTAGGTATAAATTCAAGTACAAATTGAAAAAATTTAATCCTTTGAATGTTGTTAACACACTTTCAGGATATAGGATATACTTAACACAAAATAGAACAAAGAATTTACAAAGTTACTATGCCTAATTAAAATAATTTATTTGCATATTTATTTCTAAGCCGTCTTGGCTATCTTTACTGGGGAATAAGGAATATAATTTTACAAATGGATGATGGATTAATGGATAATGGATATTGTAACAAAAGATTGTACTAAAAATTGTTTTCCAACATAATATAAGTATTTCTTAAAAGTCTTTGACCATTTCTCTTCAAGGCCCACGAATGACTATTTGCAATTAAATTAGTTCAAGAGCTTGGTTATACTTTCAGTCTTACTTACGATATTTTGAAAAGAAAATTAATAGGCATTAATTTAATTTTCCTTGTGTATTCCAATTAAATAGTATGGAACTAAAATTATAGTCAAGTGTATTGAAACTTCGATATATACATACATATATGTAGTTGATGTTGGGCAGCTGGGTTTTTTTTTCTTGTTTGCTTTGTTTTTGTTTTCTCGGTCAACTTGAAGGCAAATTTGAAGGGTTTTGACTTTTGCTTTGATTTTGTTTACCCAAGTATTTGGCAAAAGAATTTTTTTTATCCACATTTTTGGGTTTTTGAGTCACTTATGCGTAAACGCGGTGGCTCTGGGGCAAGCTTAAGCACTTTGGATAAATATTGCGGTCGCCTAAGAATAATATTTTTCTTTCTTATTGAGATTTCTTGACGGTTTTGGTTTTGGTTATGGTTTTTTTTTTTTTTTGCTTATTTCTCAATAAGTCTTTTTCTTGGTTTTGTGTGCATATATTTGAGCTAATTTTTCGTTGGACTCATTTGTTTGCCAGCGCGCCAAGCAGGCGCTTTCAATTAGGCTTGAGACTTGGGACTTGAGACTTGGAGACCTGAGACAGAGTCTCTCTGTTGAGTGTGGACTGGACAATGAACTGACGGCAATGACAATGCCAATGATGATGACGATGATGATGATGATAAAGACGATGAATCAGTAAACGGAATCAGAATCAATTGCAGGCTTGGCAGCTCGTGCTCTGAATTGCTTTTCATAATTCCGGATAAATGATATTAATACCCTATATGCAAATTGGCCAAAGGGAGTATCAAATGCAGAAGACAGAAACAAACATTAAAGAGATTGTGCGAATATGGAAAATCAAGAGTTTTAGAAGAGTTTTAGTTAAAGTGAGATTAATGTCAGAACCCGTGTTAGCAACTTTCCATTACTCTTTGATTTGAAATGTAACCGAGATACATGTTTTTACTATTATTGCAGGGTATATGTTGGTCAGCATCTTGGCTTGCCTGCAGGACTTTCAACTTTTGTTGCTACCTTGCTTTTGTTTGCTTTCGAAACAATCGAAACTTTTGAATCACAAAATACTTATAAAGCAAACCCCAGCCAGCCTCTATTGATGTAGCCAATGAGAATTCCTAGGAAAATTCCCGTAAACTGACCACAAAAAAAGGAGAATACAAAAAATATAGGTATATTTGTGTCAAACTGGCGCCAGTCTGAACTGAATAAAAAAAAGGAAAAAATACGAAGGACTCTGTGTGGTCTGGTTCAGGTGGAAACCTGAAGTAGGTGTGAGTCGAACAAGTGATCTATTTAGGTTATTATGTCTTTATGTTTAAGGACAAACAACAGCGAGCAGTTAGATAGATAGAAGAAAATTGGTAACAAATGGGTAACAAAGGACAGCTGCCAGCGTCCTTTTATTCTTGTGTTTTTTCTTTTCTAGTTTTTCTTGTGTGTTGGTAGTGAAACAGTAGGTGGCATAGACAAGGAGAGAGAAAGAGGGAGCTGGAGTGAGAGATCTTTGAGACATAAATCAAATAATAAGCTGATTGAAATAAATCTCAAAAAATGTTTGCAATTTCTTGGATTTGGTTCTGTGTTCTTGTTGTTTTGTCATATTTTTCATATTTAGCCGAGCGGAAATTGCTCATAATTCAAAAAAGGAAATGCTCATATCCTTTCGTTTTGACATTTCTTCTTCTCTCTGTCTTTCTCTCTCTCTCTCTCTCTCGCGTTGGATACAACGATTAATCTAACTTAAAGTTTGCTCACGCCGCGTACGTGAGGCGATTTTTAAAAATTGTTCGATCAAATCGAACCAGAACCAGAACCATAAAATGCTCATGAAAATGAGGAAGATCCCAGAAATACGACGACAGCCACAATTACAGAGAGAGAGAGAGAGTGAGAGAGGGAGTAAAAGAAAGATCCTTTTCCTGTCTTACCCAAATACATTATGTTTATCTTTATTAAGAATTTGTTTGGTTTTCGAATTTTGCCTTTTTTATTTTTTGTTTTACCAGTAGCATACATTTATTTGATATCTTGATTTTGTTCAACGGGCGGGGCATTAATCATATATATGATTATTATTATAATTTATATACCAATACGAGTGGGTATAAAATTTTGATTTGCCTTGTGTGGCTTTGATTTTTTTGTCAGGGCAATGAGTTGCATGCTAATTATTCCTGACTTCTTAAGATTAGGGCAGACAAGTTTCAATGGCTATAAAGAAATATATTTATAACGGGATGAAGAAATCATAATCTCATCCTTAGATGGAAGCAAATCCATTTTGAAGTCTTAGATTGAATGCGGTGCAAACATTAAGATCTAATCTTGATTATAGTTATAGTTTAAAATGCCTTTGAATCTTTGCCATGAATTGTCTGGAGACATTTGTCCTTAGAAGAATTCATTTAATAAATTCAAGTACGTATGTATGTCTAAATGAAGTAAGTAAGTCGTCTCGCCGACTTAGGTATACCATACACCAGTAAAACAAATATTTCGAATTTGTAATAACAAATGCATTTGCCTATTTTAATAAAGTTCTGTTCACATGCTTTTTACAAGCATATCTTAGTATCTCGCTCACTCATGCATTTGAGCACCCTAGCGCCCCACCCGGCAACGGCCAACTCCGGCCTTATGGAAAAACGGTTTTATGCATAACTTGGCTATTTTTTGTCCGATTTTGATCAAATTTAGTATTTTGCTGGATATTAGTATCAATTTCAAGTGTGCCAAATTTGATTCCACAAGGTGAAAAATTACGGGAGATAATCGAGTTTTTCAAATTTCGGGGGCGGAAAGGGGCGTGGCAAAATCTTTATAATTACAAAATGAGCGTATTTACTAAGCAAATATACATACCAAATATGGTGTCTCTAGCTGCAATAGTTTTTGAGATAAACGTTTTTTTTGAATTCCGGGGGCGGAAAGGGGCGTGGCAAAATCTTTATAATTACAAAATGTGCGCATTTACTAAGCAAATATACATACCAAATATGGTGTCTCTAGCTGCAATAGTTTTTGAGATAAACGTTTTTTTTGAATTGCGGGGGCGGAAAGGGGCGTGGCAAAAATTTGAAACAAACTCGATCACTCTACATACCACACGAGCCTACATTTCAAATTTGGTGGCTCTATCTCTTATAGTCTCCGAGAACTAGGCGTTCATACGGACGGACAGACGGACAGACGGACAGACGGACGGACGGACAGACGGACGGACAGACGGACATGGCTAAATCGACTCGGCTGTTGATACTGATCAAGAATATATATACTTTATGGGGTCGGAAAAGCTTCCTTCTGCCTGTTACATACATTTTGGCGACTTTAATATACCATTTCACCCTATGGGTGTATGGTATAAAAAGTGACTGATTCACTATCATCTAGAGTTAAAATATATGAATTTCTGTTTATATCTGTTATGATTAATATCTGAAAATCAACTTATTGGCCATTGACAGATTGTAAATAAAATTGGTGTAAATTGTTAAAAAAATTGATGTTCCTTTAATTTGCAGAATTTAATATTGATTGATGGTTAAGTACCAGTAAAGACGCCAAATATAATGCTAAAATTAAAAAGAAAAAATCACAATTAATGGTAAACATTGTGAATCATAGAAGATTCAAGTAGTTGAGTCGGTATTTCTGTTCGAGATACGAAACGTTTCCAATAATCTATTAAAAAAAGTGATTTAAAGAAGAAAAAAAGAATCATTTGATAAATAAAGAAATTATAGCTCACAGATATATAATTCCTAATTTTCTCCCATTAAAGAAAATTTCTCTTCAATCCCTGAACTCTGACCATGAATGCACTAAGCATGCAGGCAAATTTGTCAAAACGGATTATCAACCATTTTCACTCGACTCGACTCCAGTTGACTTGACTTAACTTGACTTGGCCGAACGATCGAACCACCAAACTAACAAACCACCGAACAAGTTTGCTGCTTTGGCCCAAAGTATTTAGGCGAACCCATTATACATACCAGTATACTTTACTATATGATGATGTTGAAGAAGAAGCAGCAATAGCAAAACAACAACAACAAGATGAAGAAGAAGAAGGCACACGGGGCAACGTCAATGTAGACGACGCCGACACACCTGATATGGCAGCAGAATGCTCATCTCATGAAAAATTGTCTTCGACACCCAAAAGGCCTGACCACAATCGTCCCCATACCCGTACCCGTCCCCCGCATTCATGAATCTCGCCTGACTGGGATGTTGATAATTTGAGTATACGAATGGCAACAACACATTGCCTAGTCTATGGCTAGTTCACTGGCTAACTGGCTGGCTGGCTAGCTGGCTAGCTGGTGGGCTTAAGATGACATACAATCATATTAAAAATGGTTGCCGTTTTTATTTGCAACGTTTTCGAGGTGACCTCTTGTTGCCTCTACCCCGAGAGTTGCATTATTAATAATGCCTAAGCCCGGGCAAGGCGAACCGAACTGAACCAAACCAAACCAAACCGAACGTAGCCGAGCCGACTTGAGTTAAGTTGAGAGTTTGTTTCTGACCACCGCCAAAGTTGTTTCAAATGCAAGCAGACTCAATGCAATTTTATTAACGCAACGACAAATGATCGTTGGAAATACTTTCAATGTGTGTGGGAGCTTGAGAACTTGCAGCAGCCGGCTGAGGAGCTGGAGCTGGAGCTGGAGCTGGATGGTGAGGAGATGCTCCAGAGATCCTATTAAAATGGGAAATGTCGCGAGATCACTTATCAGACGGTCATAAAAATGGGTTTTTGGCGGTAGAGTAGCGAATGGCGACAGGCGGGCAGTCGGGCGGGGGAGTGGTGGGTATAAATGCTTTTAAAAAACAATTTTGGTTTAGTACTTTGTAAGATGTAGATGTAGGTTGGCATTGTAATTTATATGTACATTTATACATATGTATGTATGTATATATCCGCTTTATGATCCAATCGAACGAGCAAATAATTTTCGTAAATTGTTTTTTGTTTTGTGGGAGGAAACTTTCCTATGTGAATCGGATAACTATATTAAATTGTTCAGGTCTCAAAAAACAATAACAAAAAAACAGTATAAAAGGTGCTAACTACCCTCCCCTTGTTGTGCACACACTCACACTTACGAATAAACTTGTCAAAAAGAGAAACAAAATGTTTTCCTCTGTCTCTCCCATTCGAATTCCCACAGTGGAGCTTGCAAGCCTCCACCTCCTTCTTAGCCTTCTCCACCTCCCGCTTCGCCGCCACCTCCATTGTTTATAGTTTAATAAACGTCTAAATCATACTTTTGTGATGCATGTGCTAAAGACAAACGAATATCAAAAGATAAAAATAAAAACTGCCATTTGGAGTATGTTTCCTCGTCTCCATTATCTATGAGCTGGGAGCGGTCATTGGGTCTCTCCTCTAATGGCTCTAATGTGCGTCTATTTCTGCCTTTCCGTTCTGCCTTCCTCCCTTACTCAATGTGTGTGTGTGGTCTAGACAGTTAAAGGGTTGACAGAGAAAGGGGGGCGGCATGGTATTGTGACTGCGACTGGAACTATGCAATCAAACTGTGTCAATGAAAAGTATAGAAATTAATACAATATGAAATGAATCGTGTGTGGAATATGAATACAACAACAACCAAATAATTGTCAAATGAAAGCATTTCTATGGCTCGATAGATGGAAGCTCGTTGGAGTCAGGTGTCCGGCCAGACATGCTTTGGAAAATGAGTAGGCTTGGTGGGAGGTAAGTAAATGAAAATGGGAAGTGTTAGAGCCAAATTAACCTATTTCTAATTCTAAAGCCAGACAGTTGATGGCCGAGCAATGCACCCAAGAGCTAGTGAGGATCGGATGGGTGTTTAACTTTAGACTCAACTGGAAATATTTAAGTAAACGATTCCAAAATTTGTTCTGTCTTGTACTTAAAATAATACAAAAGAAATGTTTTGCAATACATATAAATCTAATTAAAAGGATTCGCAATTTTGTCCAAAGATGTTGAATGACATTTCCATTCATAGCCATATAGCAGAGTTAGCACATGCTAAAAGATTTTTGATCACTGAAAAATTGTTTAATGTTTACACATTTACCAAAATATAGTTTTCAGCAAATTAATTAAGTTGTCAAAAATTTTCTTAAAATTCTTTTAAACTCTTTGCAAATCTGTAATCTTTGCCTAATTTTAACCCATTTTTATACCATTGCAAAAAGGGTATATGAATTTTGGTCATAAGTGTGCAACGCATAGAAGGAAGTATCTCCGACCATATAAAGTATATATATTCTTGATCAGCACGACGAGACGAGTTTATATAGCCATGTCCGTCCGTCCGTCTGGATCAACGCAAACTCCTCCTAGACCGTAAGAGCTACAGAGATGAAATTTTGCACGTACGCTTGTATATACTGCAGGTTGTATATCTCGGATTCAGCCGGATCAGACCACTATATCATATAGCTCCCATACAAACGGCAAAGTCACGAATAGTAACTTTTCAATAACTTTGTTATTTTCTGAGCTATTGTCGTTTCATATTGATGAGTTCATTATAGCTATAAACGACTGAGCCAAATTTGGTCAAGATCGGGTGACTATATCATATAGCTCCCATAGGAGCTGACGATCGGTCAAAAACAGTGACTTTTGTCAATAACTTCGTTACTTTTGACGCGATTGCTTTCAAAATAATCATTTGTTAGTTTAATATATCTGTTAATGACTGTGCCGAATTTCATAAACATTGGGTGACTATATCATATAGCTCCCATAAGAATGATCGGTCGTTTTTCGTTTTTTCATATGTTAAGATTGTGGGCCGTTCTTTCGCAAAGCATAGATAAAACGTTTTTCCACTTTGTTGGTAAGGAGAGAGTTACCAAAACAGTTTCAAGGGTATACAAACTTCGGCGCAGTTAGCACCGGCCCTCTGGTTAAAAGTGACATCTCTTTTAAATTCAATTTCAAAATGAATGTAAATCATGCTAATAATCAATCGAGACAAGAATTATGCCAATGATGATCAAATTATTCCAACAAACCTTTATTTCATGAAGCTCTAATTCAGTCAATTTTTTAAATATTTTGAGAATTCATGATTTTATTCTGAAGTTAGAACAATGTCATTCAATTTACATTAAAAATGTTTGTAATTTTTCGCAAAAAGTTGTAATGTATCATGATTTTTAGGAGCGTGAGTAAAATAGTAGTATCCAATTGTTTTATGCCGTTATAAAATAATACGAGTTTCAATTCGATTGAGATATAAATTTTCCAAATCGGTTGGAAATTAGCAAAAATACAGTCTGAAAAAAGACAACAATTTTTTTTTTCCAAAATTCGGATTACAATGTCTCTGCAAATCGTTTTTGAACGATTGTCAATCATGCTTCAACTTTTACACTGGAAAGTGATCTTCTAATTTGTATAATGACCCAAAAGATGATATTTTTGACTTAATCCGGCACTGTAATAAGCAATATATATATTGAGTATTACAATATAAAAATAAATTGGGGTTAAACTCATCCCTTTTTTGTTTTTGTTAATTTCTTTACTTCTTATTCTTATTGTCTTTTGTAGGAGATATTTTCTAGTTAAGAGTGAGTATAATTGAATTACTATTCGAACTTGAAATGAGGTGTATGTATTTGTATTTGCAACAGGTCAGCACCTTCGGTACTTAAAAAGCCATCAACGCTGAGAGTTGATGAATAAAAGCAATCTTGCAACTGATTGTACTTTTCTTCATAAACTAACTACTATATCGGCTCCTGAAAATAGCCGCAAGGTTGGGTAATAAATCTTTAACCAACTCCTCCCAAGGCTTGGAGATAGTGTTGTTGTTGTTTTTTCTTCTTTATGCTGTTTTTGCTTGCCAATATAGGTGAACAGATTTTGCTATATAAATCAATCTCATTTTCATCTGATCAATTTCGGAGGATAGTTGCAGAAATTATTTCAACAAATTTTAGGTGAAAACTTAATTTAAAACAGATATTTGTATTTATCTAGACAGTTTAACTAACCTTTCGAATGTAAAATATAAATCACTCAGTTGAAATTACTTTTAAGTTTATGCTAAAGCGAATTACTTTAAGAAGTTATTCGGATGGTAAGTGTTAATTGATGTAGTTCAATTTTGACTTTAACGTTTGGTTCATCCCTCAGTTAAACACTTCATGGAATTGAGTTGCTTATCTCGGGCATAGTTGGCATTTCATTTGAATAACTCAATGAATGAATGATTCGTCGTTTGCTTGCGCATTCAATTAGTAATTAGCAATTGTCCGAATCACCGATACGTTACCGATGCATTGGAAGAGTGGAGAGATCCGGCTTATAGCAAAGTTCACTTTTAATATTAGATTAGATTAAGTATTATTTTTTTTATACCCTTGCAGAGGGTATTATAAAATTGGTCAGATGTTTGTAACGCACAGAAGGAGACGTTTCCGACCCCATAAAGTATATATATTCTTGATCAGCTTGAGAAGCTGAGTCGATATAGCCATGTCCGTCTGTCCGTCTGTCCGTATGTCCGTCTGTCCGTCTGTCCGTCCGTCTGTGCGTATGCGTTTTACTCAGCCATCTTAAGAGATATCGGGTTGAAATTTTTTTTGGAGACTCTTTATTACCTGTGTGAGATAAAGTATGAAAATCATCGGGATCGGACTACTATATCATATATTGTTTAATAATCATTAAATGTGTTTTGAATTCAGTAGTTTGAAGTATGCGTTTTACTCAGCCATCTTAAGAGATATCGGGTTGAAATTTTTTTTGGAGACTCTTTATTACCTGTGTGAGATAAAGTATGAAAATCATCGGGATCGGACTACTATATCATATATTGTTTAATAATCATTAAATGTGTTTTGAATTCAGTAGTTTGAAAAATATTTGAGCATATTCATAATACGACAACTAATGCTGTTGATGTTTGAAATTTCACTTTTCTTATCGAATTAAATATAATAAAGAACTGCAAGGGTATATAAACTTCGGCAAGGCCGAAGTTAACTTCCATAGCTCGTTTTTTTTGCTATTGTTTCCCTTATTGTAGTTTAGTATTTGGAATTCCCCCATTGGGAAATTGCTAAGTAAGGGGCTAAACTAGTTTAGCAAAATCACTTGGCCATGACTAAGTGCCATAAATGCATACAAAATTCCAATACCCATGCCAATTCCGATTCCCAAAGGTGTTGTAAGTAATTCGTAATTTAGCGAAGATGTTTTTTTTAAATATATATATATATACATGTGTATGTATGTATGTGTATCTCTCTCTGTAATTACATATCAGTCGGTAGCATAGAGGAGCATTCAACGTTTCAGCAGGTGTGAAAGTTGCAAAAATGTTTCAACCAAATCATGCAAATCATTTTAGTAATTCTTTTTTTTTTTTTTGTGGTTGTTTATTGTTGTTTTTGTTCTGTTCCAATAAACATATTAGTTGAGCCAAGCTCCAGAGTCTCTCGTATATGTAACTTATTAATATTTTTCTCGCACGTAATTTCTAAACTCGTCGCTGCTTGATTTCCGGCCCCTTAATTCCCCCCCGCCTCCTCTCTATCACAGACTCTATATGTGTGTGTGTGTGTGTCATATGGATGTAAGCTGCACCTCGCCAACGTGTTGCACACATTGTTCAAACGTCATTCAGTGGCTGAAATATCAAGCGTGAGAAAATCTATTATTATCTATCGCAGCAGCTAGGCAAAAGCTTCTAGCCTCTGGGTAGCTGAAAGCGGAACTAGAGACAGATGCATGGGAGAGGATGAGAGAGGACGGACCGAAAGGGAGTGGGTGATGATGACGACGATGGCGGCGACGACGACGTAATCTTGGTAATGGGCTCGACTTAAAGCAGTTCTCTGCGCATGTGTGTGGGGTAGGTTTAATCTAATTGAGTATGAAAGTCAAGTTTGTGTCTTAAGTCTTTTGATTAAGTATAAGAGTCAAGTTCGTATCTTAAATCTGTTGATATTCTATGCATTTATCTTGCAGCGTAAGATGTGACAAATGTCAAATAAGTCAAATGTTTGGACAATTTGAATTAAGGGAAATCCATAATTAACCACTCCTAAGTCAAGACGAAACCGTTTAATACCCCTTAATGGCCAGTCGGAGGGGGTATATTTCCACGAATTGCAAGTTGGACATATCTTTCCGACTAGCTCAGGTGGTGACTTTGATCTTTGATATCCAGATTATGTCTGTAATTATTTTTTCAAGCTCAAGAATTGTCCATGAGAATAAGAAATTTCAGCAAAAATCTTCTTATTTACAGAAAGTAGATAGATAAATTAGCTCATCTTAGTCATAGTCAATTATTCTGGCTTAGAACCAACTATAAAGTTTTTTATCCATTTAAAATCTCAGGGAACGTAAATGAAGATTAAATTTGTTGTTTTTCTGTTTGTAATTAAAATCATTTTAAATTCTAATTGATTCATTTTTTGCTATTTAAATAAGTTATACTGATTAAGGTCATCAAAAAAATTAAAGATGTTTCACTCTGTAGTCAATTTGCAAAATTTTAAAATAAAACGAGAGAAATTGTCGACTCTTTTGTATAAGAAAAATGTTCCAAGGCTACCCATACTAATAAAGGACATACTAAGCACATAAATTCTATGATTTTTCGATGTCTTATTTTATAAACACTCAAGTTAGTTCAGTTAGCTTATCACCATAATCTTTGTGTAGCATTTTTAGAATTGTCCTCTCGTGCTCCTATGACATTGATAATACATCGACCTTTTTTTTTTAGGAAAAAATATTGGATTACTTTAATTAAATGCTTAATTTTTATAAAAGTAAGTGGGAAAACGAAACATTTTTTATACAGTAGGCTTTTTGTATGGTTTATGTAGGTTAATACCAGGGTATAGAATTGTCTGTGCAGCAAAAGTTGGGCAAGCCCTCGGCATTTGCCTGAAAGTTCATAGTTATAAATAGACATGTGAGCACAAAAGTTATGTAGAATAAACAATGCATGTATTTATTAAATTAGCAATGATCTCATTACAATTAAATGGCACAAAGTGCGAAAGAGGCAGAACGTGTGGTGGGGCGGGCATAAAAAGAATGAAATGACAAACGCAACAAAATTTAAATTAATTTCATTTAAAAACCACTTAGACCCACCCCCAAAAGTGGTTCCAGCCCATATTGCCCACGAGTAGCCGCAGTTTGGAGCACTTTTGTGGAGAGCTTGTGCTGCAGCTCTCTTGGAAATGGAAGTGACAAAGTGCGGCATGGCCAACTTGTTAGCATATGTTAATTAAAGCGGGCGACTTGAAAATGGAATTGAGATGGAGCCCGAAGACCGAGATGGCGGGAAGTACAAGGAGATGCTAGGGGGACCCGTTGGCTGCCTGAATTATGGGTTTGGGGTCTTGAACTGGGGCTGTAACGTCATATATAAAACATTAATATGTATGTATGTACATATGTGTATTGTGGTGTGTGTGTGTGTGTGTGTGGAAGTATTGGTTGTGCATTGCTTTGCCATCGATAGAGTTGCCAATAGAGTTTGTGTGTGGCACTAGTGATGCGATTGCCAAACGAATGTGAACAGCATTCAATTGCTGGTGGAAATTGGCTCAAGAAGTCACTGTGATCATTGTGATCACGGCGATCGATCACCATGTCTTCACTATTTCCATATGGCAAATTTGATTTGCGCCCAATTTCAACGCCTCAACTACTTTGTGCATAGATAAATCAAATTCAACTGACTCTGAGTGAGTCATTGACTGGCTACATGTGTATTTTTATTTATTTATTTGTATCTGTCCTGCATCTTGCATCTTGGTGTCTCTTAGTTGGGCAGTTTGTTTGGTTTTCCATAATAATTTTTCAATATCGATTACGTTTGGCTTTGACTTCGACTTCAGCTTATTGGGTTGGTTTACATTTTGATTTATTTTGTTTGCATAAATTTTGCTTGATTTGTTGCTTTGTGCTTGGTGGGTTCTCATTCTTTTGTTGTTGTCATATCTGTTGTTGGTGACTTGTCAGCGCCTCAAGATTTCAATGAAAATCGACCTAATTATTACATTGCGTGAGAGGTTGCCACAAAAATACAAAAAATAATTCTATTTATCTTTTAAATTAACTAACTCATCTTCTATCTTTACCCTTATTGAAATTTAGAGCAGGAAGACCCAAAAGACGTATTAGATACATATAAAAATATGAATTGGATGTAGTTTTCATTGTTTTTCCATGAGAAAAGCCAAAAGATTGTCAGTATAATTTACTAGTATCTGGCCTTTGGGCAAAAAGGTTCTTCATCTATCCCTCTCTGTGTCTCTGTCTCGAATCTCTTCGATTGCAGGAGCTGGAGCTGGAGCTGCTACCGTGGGAGCTAAAACCTAGGTGAGCTGCTTCCGTTTTGCTACAATTTCGTTTGGTTTTTGTTTTAGTTTCGGTTTCGGTTTTGTTCTTGTGGCGTGACCACAAAAACTAAGGCACTTAACGAAAGGTTTGGAGTTTGCTCGCAAAAGATGAATGAATGTGTGTGTGTCTGTGTTTTTGTTGAACGAGTGTTAACGACGATCATTTTCCCCATTGAATCATTGAAAATGTTGGCCTTAACAATTTTCTAGTCCCCCATGATTCTTTAATACACTTTAATTATGACACCATTTAGCCCGCATTCTTGTTCGATGCAAATTAATAAATATTATTTTAAATGCCTGTTACCTACTCTCAGTGTAATCACATTCTGAAATATGGAATATGTATATACATATATTTCCAACCACATATTCAATTTCGATTTCGAGTTTACTATTGGTTATTAATGGTCTTGTCTAATTAGCAAAAACTAGAGGCATCTTGGCTCAAATATTTCTTTAAAATATTAACATTTATATTTAGTAATTTCAATAGTTTATAATAGACTTTATAAAAACTGTCGTTTCTAGTAATTGTTTATTATTCATTATCTGAAAAAGGGTTCCAAGTTTATTATTCATTGAGTGACAGAAGTGAAGTTTAATAGACAATTTCAATTGCTTTCTTGAACACATTTCGTTTTATCCGGTTGAAACCCAGTTCAATTTAAAAATGTCGCTTTAATATTTATAGATTTATTGGAGAATTAATTAAAGTTTCTTTATGTATAAAGAAGTCTGTCTCTTTAGAAGAGAGTTAGAGCTTTTATTGGGTTAAGAACTGAATACTATTTTAATAGGATTCAGGGTAAAAAGTTTCCTCTAAAATGAAGAAGTTGTAGGGGGAAGTAATTTACTCAATCGAAATAAAGAATGGAATTAAATGATCTCCCATGTACTGGAATTCAGTAAAGTTACTTTAGTCTTAATCTAACATTAGAACCTGCATAAGACACAATATGATGATAAGGATATACAATTTTCGGCCAAGAGTGTGCAACACATTGAAAGAAGCAACTGCGACCACACAAACAATATATATTCTTGATCAATATATTAAAGCTGCACTGGTGAACTTAGATGTTGGCTCTGATATAGAGTAAAACTCGAACTCAGTCGGAAAGAGTTGAGCTATTCGTTAAACGATTGTTGTAATATTTGTTAGTTTACTACACGCGATTATCCTTAAACTATGTATTAAATACATTAAAGTCCGCAAAATACTACAAAAGTCGTATAAAGGTACCACATATGTACATAGAAGAGCTATAATAAGATGCGAAGGACTCAATTATAAATTCAAAGTTTTTAATCATATATGTAAGGATATACACCATATTGTTTCCTAAAATTCTTTTTGACACGTCATTTTTGTAAGCTTTCTTTGTCTTTCTGTCAGTCTTGAAAAGAAAACTGTCATCAAGGGATTCACTGGTCAGTTGACATAAACACTCAGGAGCTGAGGGGGGTTGAATATCGTCTTTTTGTTAAGAAAATGATTTGCCCTTTGTAATATTTTTAATTTTTCCTTCATTTGCATGCTCGTCACGCACCTCTCTCTCTCTCTCTCTCTCTGTCTCTGTCTCAATGTCTCGTTTTCCCTTACTCGCTTTTGTCTATCTCTGTGTCTCTATGGATATGGCCCACTATCTTGCTTTCTCGCTCTTGCAACTAAATATCCGAGTAGGTACATAAAATATGCTTTTAATCACATTTCCGTTCATCGTTCGTCGAATAATTCCACATGAAACTAAAGTAAATCATTTGGAAATTTATGGGCCACCAGTCCATATATATATAGTTGAAGAAGAAGATGGAGAGAAGAAAACAAACAACAAACAAAAAGTGGAAACGAACAAAAAAAATGAGAAATGAAACGATTTCGAACTGAATATCTCATCAATATGCAAGACGCATTTGTTTTATAAAATCCATAATTGGTTCTACTGTACTTACGCACTCGAAAATAAAGGGGTAAGCTGTATGAAATGGGGAGGGGACGGTGGGACGTAGTTGATATTATGATACACAAACAATCAGACACTTATGGTCAACACTTTAGAGCCAGATTTGGTTACCCCGCGCCAAAGAGTGAATGACCCAACTGGAAGTGATTGCTGCCTGCTGGCGACTCCCTTTCAGGCACCCTCCCGCTCCCCATTCCCATCATTCGATGACATGCGTTTTGCTATGT
This sequence comes from Drosophila paulistorum, assembly GCA_018152135.1. Classification (NCBI taxonomy): domain Eukaryota; kingdom Metazoa; phylum Arthropoda; class Insecta; order Diptera; family Drosophilidae; genus Drosophila; species Drosophila paulistorum. The sequence continues at coordinate 6,239,288 of JAECXG010000606.1, read as the reverse complement.
ATTTGCTTAGGTCGCCAAAAAAGGGGACTCTGGGCATACGCATAAATATATCGCGTATCACAAAAGTAAGACATAGATATATGATTTCTTACCATAAGATCGACTTTGTCGTCGGCCACCATATTTCTGTCTCTCTCTCTCTCTCACACACACACACACACACACACACACTTGGTATATTTGCCAGACGTGTCTGTTTTACTCAATTAGCCTTTTAAGACATTTTTGGTTTGAAAATTGCGAAAAAGGTTTTCGAGCGCGCTCAATTCGGCTGATCGGTTGAGTTGAGTTTGAGGCTTTTGGGATCGTTTTGGGGCACCTTTATTCGGTTATTCGGTACGATTATGAAGTTTTAATAGACGCCGGGTGTTATTGTTGTAAATCAAAGCACATTGTGACACTTATGACAAGTAAAGTAGCTCACATAACCGTTCACGGTTCATTTGGGCCATCAATGGCAGGCAATTGAAGTCACGTAGCCAAATCGTTAGCCAAACTTAAATACTTATATCAATAAAAATACCTCTCAAACAATTTTCTATGTAGTTACAAATATTATCAGAAGATACGACGGCGCTAAGCATCTGTACATTCATCCATCACGGCTCATTTGTCAAAGGTTAGTTCCAGGCCACACACACAGAGAGAGGGAGAGAGGCAGAGAAGTAATCGAAGGATCCTGAAGGTTGAACGGTTACCTGTCCGACACACCTTGCCAAAACTGCCAAATTGATGTCTTAATTTTCAATTTGAAATTGAGCGTGCGAATTCAGGACTTGTGAACTGAACTCCAAACCTGAACCCGAAAACCCTAATTATGGGATAAATGGCAAAAGTTGAGGTCTTCTTTTAACATTTCCGCCGGAATTAAATGGTCAGTTTTCTTCTCTTTTTCTTTTTTCTTGGTGTGTGTGTTCTCCTTTTTTTTTGCACTTGCCGTTGTTCACGTCACACATTAAATGATTGTAATCCTCTTAAAAGATCAAGCATTGAGGGCGTCAACGGAAGTGAAAGAAGTCAGCTAGAGAGAGAGATAGAGGCCACCCAAAATAGAATTAATGAAGTTATAATGTGAAACCAATCACTTAAATGTGGTATAGATCTATATGCCTTTCGTCTGCAGACCACTGATTTTTCTCCAAGTGTACTCACGATTAAGCAGTTTTCCACTGTCGTTTTTTAAAAACAAAACAAAGGAAAAAAAGGGGGATTGGAGTATTAAAAGGTATTCCAGTAGCAAATTGTTGCGTGCGAGCCACATTTAAACACAAAACAATATCTTTCTATCTATAGACAACAACAACAACAACAGCAACAACAACAATTGCCAACTGCCACCTGACCATTTAGCTCGAGCGGGGGATCTTTGGGCATCAATTGTCTTTCTTTCTTTCCACGATATTGTTGTCTTTTTGGGCTAGTGGCTTTTGCTAAATTTTCTTGCGCAAAACAAACCAAAAAAAATACTCAAATTAAATTCCAATTCATTGAGGGGCACTCACAGCAACAGCAGCAGCAGCAGCAGCAATAACAGCAACAACAATTGCATCCAACAAGAGAATGCAGAAAAGAAAAAGTAGCCTTTTTTTGATGTTTGCTTTTCTGTTTTTGTTTTGAGAATTTCAATGCGCCCATGCTCAACATTACCATAAAACAAATTATTCCAACGTGACTTAGCCATAAATGAATGAAACAAAACCAAAAAACAAAGCAAAAACTGATACCGAAACTAAAACCAAAACTCAAACGAAACAAAGACAAAAAAAAAGCCATAAGACCTAAAAGAAAATTGAAAACTTCTTACTATATTTACTTGAAGTCTTCTTGAATGAAATAATCGTTCTCTATTTGCAGTATTTTATTATTAAATGAAGTGAACTAATTTTGTGTCCTTCATTTAAACGGAAGTGGCATTCTTCTTAAAAGATATGGCGTGATCCTTTGTCTGATTGTTAATTTAGCATCTTTTTAGGCAATTTGTATACATTTCTTATAAAATAAATAAATAACTAGACAATATAGAGACTAGCAACAAGTTTATCAAATCTGAAACAAAATTGTTACATATATTGTACATTTTTATAAATGAAATTTAATGAAATGAATCTCGAATCTTGTATTCAGCAGCGTATTTATCAAATGAATTAAATTATTTCTATATAGTTTTTTGCTTTAACCAATCATTAGATCAATTAAAGCCGCATTCTATATTGTGGGAGCATGTCATTAAGTTATTAGGAGCACGATTTTAATACAAAACATTTTACATAGTTATTGCAGTATTTTAGCCTTTTGTAATTCAGATTGTTTGCAAAAAATACGTAATTAAGCAATTAAAAATTTATTGCATAATTGAGATTATAAATTTCTCGTTTAGTATAGATGATATTGAAGTATTGAGCGAAAAATCGATGAATAGCCAAAAACCAAACAAGTTTTTGAACCATTTGAACCATTCTCAAAAAGTTTAATAGTAGTCCTAAAACCTAACTAATGAAAGATTAAGTTTTCATATCATAGATAAAATCAGACATTCCAGATATTTATAGAGACACCGTTTTGGTAGGCACTGTTTCTTAGTTTCAATAGCTTCTGTTTGCACTTATGTAGTTATGTTTTCTCTATGCCTTTGCCTGATTTAACAAATGTTTAATAACTGCAGTCGTGTTATATCACCTTCTGACATGACATCATTGACATAGACATTGGAGATAGAGACGGAAATGAAAGAGAGTCAGACTCATAGTCATGGAGAAGGAGTTGAAGATTAAGCTAAAGTCGAAGTTTAGCCTGGGCACGTACGTCACGATGTTATGGGAAAGAGGAGAAATACATATATATACATATGTAGATACATAGATATGTGCAGCATTCGGCATTAATCGCTGAGGCTGAACCGTTTTTTGATCGTTTTTTGCCAAATCGTATAACTGTTTGCCGCACAATATCGGTCATGTTCCAGTTGCCTCCAACTCTCGGACTCCACCTCTGACTTGGCAAGCATCTGTTTGACTACCTACGTGCCTTCTCCTTCTCCTTTTGTAACTTCAACTTCAACTCCCACTCCCACTCTAACTGCAATACTCTGTTTAATAATTTATAAATTTTAAAGTACTCTGAACCTCCACGTTTGTTTCTTTCCTCTGTGTTGGTTTTTCTTCTCCTTCTTCTTCTTTACTTCATATATTTATTTATTTAGTTTTTGTTTTTGGTTTTCAGCTGGTCCAGGTCCAGCAGGTCCCAGGACTTTGACACAATTGCATTGCATTAGCATACACAATTAGCCAAAGAGGAAGAATAAGTAAAGGCGATCGCGGTGGAATTGCAGATGGAGAGAGGGGGAAATTGTCGTGAATTGTTTTTCCGTTTTTTGCTTTTTGAGGAATTGGTTATGTCAAACAATTTATGAGTTTTTTTTTTTTTTTTTTGGTTTTTGTGTTTGCTTTGGTTTTGGTAAATCAATTTACCATATTGCACAGATTTGTTATTCTTTCATCACAAATTGAATAAACACAAAAAGAGCCAACGAACAACAAGACAAAAATTTAGAGACCTAAGGATATGGATTACGAAATTGAAGGATCCAAAATAGACGTGCCTTATTCTCAGGCAGGTGCTAAACTGTCTTATTACGTGACAGAACAATAACAGAACAGAACTCTGACAATGGGCAGAAGCCAAAGGGTTTCCATTAGCACTAGAATAACGACTATAAAATACCCTATTGTCATCCCTATATTTAGATAATAAGTTTTGAGCTGTAATTGAAGGGAAATCCGAATCTCTTAGGGAATATCTGCAATCCGGAATGACAAGATATTCATCAGTTATAAAGTATTTTTCCGAATTTTTTTAACTATATATATTTTCCACTGACTACCTGTTATTCTATAATATTTAGTTACTACGTTCAAAATATAGTCATTTAAGCAGTTAAAAAGCAAGTGAGAAACGTTGATGAGTCCGCTTAGGTTGTAGGATCGATATCTACCCGTCCTAAACTCTGCAGCGTTGTCTCTTAATGTTAAATAGAATTGACTTCAAGTTACTTAGTTTGATTGACCGCCTACACATTGATATGCCCAATATACCCGTTCTATATTGTCTAGTGTATAAGCCGCTGGGCATGGTTCGATCTTTAAAATCAAAGTCGGCATTTTGGAGCTATTTAACCAGCCCAGGCCAGTGGCTGTCTAAGATAAACAGTAAAAAGCCATCTCCCAGCCTACCTCGGACTGGTCTGTGGCAGTAGGCACTAGGCCCGGGTGTCGATCGGCGGCTTGTTGTCCTAATAATTGTGTAAACAACAATGACGCGTTCCCAACTCCTAAAAGGAGGCAAACACCCCGAAAGAAGCCAAAGAGAGTTTCGTCGGCTTGCTTTCAACTTAAAGGCGGCGGTCTTCGTCTTGTTTTTTTTGTCGGATTGCTCTCGGTTTGGTCGAAGTCTTGGTCTTGCTCTTGGTCTTGGTATTGGTTCGATCTTGGCTGTGGTCTCTAAGAACAAAATGCATTTGTCTGTCAGTTAGAGTTTGGCTAATTTTTAAGCAGCTGCCGCCTCTTGGCTGCGGCTTTCGTCTTGAGCAATTCAAATACATAGTAATAACAATAATAACAAATACTAATGGTGAACAAATATACGTACGGGAGTACCAAAGAGCAAGACCAAGACCAATAAAGAGACTGGGATAATCCTGGTCAACCAACTTTCAATGGCCTATGATCATTAAAAGTGTTGGTCATTCGGTTTTCGTTGGACAAATAAGACAGATTAAGAAAACGAACAAGGAGAGGAAGGGAAGGAGCGATAGAATGGTACCAAAGTGTTACCGACTCTGGTACTCTTTTCTTGTCAACTAACATAACTGTTCCCCTTGCGAATCTCTGTGAGGTCTTCGAGTCTAGTTCTTTTCACCAACCCCACCTTTCCTCCATCGTCTTTCCACAACTATCAGTCCTTTGCTTTGGGTTTACTCATCAATCAGTTAGCTTGCAATTGCAATTGAACTTTGCCAGCATTGTCATTGTTCAGTTGCTGCCTCAAGTATTCAGTATGTATCAGTATATTATGGTAATGATTAAGTTATTACGTTCAATTTGTGCAACTTCCGTTTTACTCGAAATCTCATCAAGTGTTTCATGAGAAAATTAACTAATCATATGAACTATGTGAGTCTGTCTGTGTTTGCTTGTATGTGTGTCGCGTTATCTTGATCTTGTTAGACACGGTTTTAGCCAACAAAAAAAAAAAAAAAAACCACAAATATTTTAATGAGATTTATGCAAAACAAAATTGTGCAAATATACAGAAGGAGAGAGAAAAAAAAACTACACGTTGATTAATGTAAAATTCTATTTGATGCCGGAACAAGGGTTTAACTCATTTGATTTATCATAGTTCAATTTTAACGTGACTCCTCAATTCCTATGCGAAAATTACTAGAGACCAGGAATTCGTTATGGTACTAAAGATCTGGGAATAACCTTCATCCTCAGCATATATTTAGGTGGCAAATATAATAATAAATTAATTACTATCGATCCGAAAGACTTTTATGAGCATGTCTTATGCCACACACAGATTAATAAATATATGAAAATAGGTTTCCTCATGGATGAGTTTATTAAATATTAATTAACAGTAAAATTAAGTTTCAATTGCATTAGTCCACTAACTAAACTTTACTATTCAATTATATAAATTGCAAGTGCCGTTTACTTAAATTAATTTAAAAGAAAAAAAATAAAGAACAATAATAATAATAATGAATACAAATTTCTATAGAGTAGAGAAGAGAACCTCAATTTGTTCAATTGTTTGGGCCCTGTCAATTCAGTTTGGCAGATGGAACTTTTGCCGAGTGATCGACTGCAAAAATGATTTAACAATTTTAGTTGGGTGAACTAATTTGACCATAAATAAAATATAAATCGTCACGCAGACTTAATAAAGTGCAACAACTAGGTACTTTAACTTCCAAATTGAAATGTGTATTAAATTCTTAGAGTCATTTGGAAACTTCAATTATATTTGTATGTACAAATGCTGAAGTTAGTTCAGCTTAGAATAAAGAAATTTCAAATTAATATGATTTACTTACATAGACCTAACAGATTACATAGATTAATATCAAAACCCTCAATCCCTAGGCAATGTAAAGATACAGAAAATTGAAAAAAAAAACTTGTAGTGTATGTAAAGAAATTACAATTATATGCGATAGTTAACCCAATTACGGCTGCCTATAATTTGAATTCAAAATTATTTCCCATGTCTTTGGAGCAAACCTAATTTAAAAACCATTAAAACATTGAAATTTAAATAGAAAACAAATGAAAACTTTTCAAATTCAAAGCGCAATTTCCTGTCGTAAATATTGAAAATTATTGGATAAGAAGTTAGTACCAAGACCAAGACCAAGCCCAACTCAATCCTCCGCCCCCACAAGGCGAAGACGAAGAAGAAGGAGAAGAAGTGCAGGGCGAGCGTGTGGGCATTACCAAATAACTTAATGGCTTCATTACCACTTCATAAAGTCACGTTATGATTATGTTCGATATTGACTGGAACTCCAAAGTTTCATTCACGGGCAGTCGATCACTCGGCAAAAGTTCCATCTGCCAAACTGAATTGACAGGGCCCAAACAATTGAACAAATTGAGGTTCTCTTCTCTACTCTATAGAAATTTGTATTCATTATTATTATTATTGTTCTTTATTTTTTTTCTTTCGGTTTTTTGTTTTGGTTTATATGCAAAACTTGTTCAAAGACATTTATCAAAATCGTTAAAGTTATTGAACTTCACCGACTGCAGGCCGACTTTTTGGACATGTGTCAGCCAATGGCAATGGAAAGCTTTTCGACATGATACTCCCTCCCCTCCCCATCACTTCGTTTGCTGTCTATAACTGTAAACATCTCCTTTAGTTTTTTGTTAATGAAAATATTGAGAATAAAATTATGTTAATTTGCCTGCTGCCAGTCTGTTCTGTCTTTGCTCGTTTCAATTAAATGCACATTTCGTATGGCCGCCATGCACTTTGCGCCCATTTGGAGACCTCTAAAGACGAAATTAATATGCACTGAAGAGGAGCTTTTCACTTCTTTGGAGTAGGTAGCAAAGCGAATCAAACACACTCATACACAGGAAATGAAGGAAAATAAGCAAAAGAGTAGAAAATCCATAAATGTACATACATACATACATATGTATTTATATATTGGTAATTGCAATTGTAATTGTAATTACTTGTATGCACACCGCTTTTTTTTTTTGTTATACTGTCTTACAGATACTTTGATTTTAATAGCAACAAAAATAAAGAAAAAAATTAAAAAAACTAAAGCCTTAGGGCACAGCCATCCAATCTGTTTGTACATTGATTCATTCATTCATTGAAAAAGCAGACACAGAAAGAGCGACGGAGAGAGGGGTAGCGAGGGAACGATTGGCATTTTCCCACATTAGCCGATTTTGCAAAAAGCCTGGCATTCTGTGATCCAAAGCAATAACTTCAAGTTAATGACTAATTCGAGATATATGATAGACTTATAGACTACCCATCAAAAGTTGCCTCCGAATTGAAATTTCAGACCGTAAATTCAAGCCAACTAAACACTAAAGCTCAATAGATTAGAAATTGGTTATACTTGCAGGTAATATTCTATATCAAAGTAGATAATCAAGATATAAAACTCTTTTTTGTAAATATTATTTTATACATTCAATTACAACTGCTTTAATTTATTATAATATACAATTAAAGAGAATAATCCACTGGAAATATTAATTGATATATTCCAAATCTTATTTTGCTTCTTAGTGCAATTTAAGTGATATTTTATATATATATATATTTATATTAAGACATTTCGTTTGACTATTAAATAGCTAATAATATTTAGCAAAAAAATATTATTTTATTTAATGAAAAATTCTATGGAGTCTCTTTTTGATTTGCTATATATGTACTTATTATAGAATTAATGTTATTACTATCCCTTGATACCCTCGAATCGATCGACAATTGTTTTTGCATAAGAGCAGCATCTTTTAATCACGTTTTTATTGTGTACTATTGCACAGATATCGAAAACGAATCGAAAACATTAACACTTGAATCTTAGGTCTGGGTCTGGGCCTGGGCAATTACAGCCATTGACCAAGATTTGTATTTGAATCTTGTGTTGCTGTTGTTGTTGATTGGCCTTACATGCCGTTGCCAACGGTTTGCAGATGGCCCCAAAGTTACAGAGTTACTTATTTAGCTAGTTATTTGTGGGTGGTGTTACAACAACAGCAACAACAACAACAACAACAACAACAACAATGGTGATTGAATGTTTGTTTGAGGTCACCACAATCGATATATTTATATGTACGTATGCTGAGGATGTGAAAGATGATGGATCGGTGGGAATAATTCCGACTTAATGCGATGTGCTGGGGCGTGTGAATCTATCCATTTTTTAAATCGTGGTCAACGTGTATGGACCACCCACCCAAAACCAAAAAAAAAACAAAAACAAAAACTAAAAGGGTGAATCAGATGGGCAGACATTTCACTTGAACGTTAAATGAAACTATCAACACACAACAAATTAACTTAACATAATTAAGAGTAAAACAAAACGAGATAGGAAGCATGAGTGGAAAGTGGTTTGGGGGTTACAATTTAAACGGTCTGAAACTCTGCTTTTTTGTTGGCAAGAGACATTTGCTATGCTAGGTGAAGGCTTTTTATCGATGAAACAACGGACAACACATAACAAAACACAAAAATTATCAAGCAAACATTGCCGGAGTGTGAGCCGGGGGAGAAGGTTAAAGAGAAACACATATACTTAACACTTTTTGGATCCCAACAAACAAGGCTCCAAGTGGCATCTCCCGGTTGGGTGAGAGGGGGCTTAGCTTCGATAATGATCATGATGATGATAGTTGCTGTATGTGTGTGTGTGTGTCTTTGAGGGGGGGCTCAAGGGTTCATACTTATTGGCATTTTGTTTCAGCAACGCACGAGTTGACTTTGCCGCTTCAACAAGACATTGCGCATTGATTTAAATCAACTTTGTCTTAGGTGTTAATTTCTAACGACAATAAAACAGAAAACAAAAAACAAAATCCAAAAAAAAAGAAAAAAAAAACAACATAAAAAGAAGATTCCAAACAAAGACCACAAAACTTACTCCCTTCTCGACCACCAAAATCATCTCGGAAAACAAGACACAACTTAAGTTGCTTGAACTGATTTTCACATATGGTTGACATTCTTTCAAAAAAAAAAAAAAAAAACTTTTTTCTTGTCAACTGAATTTGTTGACATTTTCGATAAGAACAATAGACCTAGGCAAGAAACCTTTTTTAGTTTCAAGGGGAGATGAAGGGAGGCGGTCTTTATTTTAGCTAGAACTCATATTTTATGGATGACAAAATGATCAAGAAGCTTATTGCCAATATTATCTTTTTTTTATTCGCCCAAAAGAAACAAAAAATGCTGCACACCGTTCGGGATATACACTTTCCATATATTTCGCAAGACTTTGCATACGAAATTTCGTTTCTATTCACATTTTGTATAATACCCTAGTGCCTAGTGGCTTTGGTTAGCGTAGAAAGCTCCGCTACGTTATGCTACCTAAAGCCATAAAGCCATAAACAACAAAATTCGTTTAAATGCAATCAATTAACTAAATTCTGAAACGCCACAGGTGGTCGACATTATTATTTCTGATTCGTTTGCCTCGTTTCGGCGTATCAACAGCACAGCCCCCCTTTGTCCGTCTCCAGCCCTCTTGAGAGTTCCCCTCCTTCTTCACGTCTTTTGCCTTATTCGTTGTTCACATCTAACTATACAACAATTTCATTTTGGGCAAATAAAGTTATTTATCTCAAAATGCTAAATCGGCGTAAGTCAGTCTACAACAACAGCGAAAAAAAACGACTTGAGGTGTGAATTAGTCGGTAATGACATCATTGAACTTTAACTTGGCAACGGGTGAGAGAGTCTCGACTATATCTCCGGTAATAACTGTAGCCTGACTGTACCACACCTCAAAAGCCGAACAACAGCAACAATAGCAACAAATGTGCAAATATTATTAAAATTCTATCAAGAGGGGAGCAGTCGATCGATCCAACGCTCGATCGATCTATCGAATGAACATTTGAACGTTGCAAAAAGTCAATAATATCTGAATGGGGGCAATGAATAATTATTTAACTTTTAGTCATACCCATAACCACATCGATTCCGATTCCCATAAATTGTGCATATGTGCGATATTCACAGTTAAATTTCTATGAATTAAGTTAAATCAGAGAGCATCTATACACACACACACACACACACACACACACACACCAAATTGTATAGATTTTGCTCTGATTGATTCTGTAATTATCTAGAAATTAAAAGGGAATAACTTGGGCACTTGGGCTGGGTGCAAATGCTAGATAGCGTGTGAGAAGGTCATAATAAGTATCTATTAAAACCACAACTTAATCAAATCTAAATCGAAGTCCGTCAAAAATGTGACTACTAATAACTTGAGAAAAATGTTCAACCAAATAAAAAAATTGTCTCAATAAAAATAGAGTTCCAACTCCACCAAAGGAGAAAGGAGATAAGCAAATTGCTTAACAAAGGGGAGTTGGATTTTAAAATGATGTGCAATTATTAGTCAACAACTAAACTAAATGTTTCCTTAAAGTTAGTTCAGTTAATTAATTGCTTAAACTCTAACATTTTGCTTTAAATTTCATTTTAGAAAGTTGATGACTGCTTAAGAATGGTTGATATATGTGACAATTCCTTAATATGGGATTGAAAATTCCAAAAGGTCGGCATATCAAAACCGAAACGATATAACAAAGCCTTTTTAGAGCTCAAGAGCTACTGCTACTCTGACTCTAAAGGAACTAAGAATAAGAAGAACAAATCAATATATATATACATATGTACACGCTGAATGTTCTGGAAAAGCGAGACAGAAGAAGGTGACAAAGAATTTTTGGGTCATCCTTTTATGATGCAAATCTTCCCCCAACTCCCAACCCAAGAGATAATATTAATATTAATATTGTCGCCAGTTTCTAAGTCCCCGTCTAAGAGTCATATGCGACGATTTATGGCGGAGACTGTTACAATTAAAAGATAAACGGCCGCTTTGCATTGGATACGCACCGCTAACTAGAGTCTTAGACAATGGGTCCAAAGAGAGATATACATACTTATGTGTAGATATGGGGGAAGAGAGTTCGAGGTGGAGGAAGGAAACCAAAATAGAAACCGGTTAAATGCATTTTGTGTAACAATGTGTCAACTAATAATACCTTTAGAAACAAAAAACAACAACACTACAAAAAAATAATAATAAAGAAAACGAAAAATCTTCAAAAAGTTGGAAAAAGGAGTTGGAGATTTAGATGCTGTATGCTGACACATAGAGAAGGGGGAAAGGGAAAAGCGGACAGGAGAAGAAGTCAGCCAGCCAAACATTTCAATTTTAATTAAGCATGATAAATGATTTCACTTGGACGCATAAATCTTTTTTACAGTCGCGATGAAACAATGATGTTCTTTTGTGTCCATGGCCAATGCTGAAGATCGAGCTAGACCAAGAGACCTCATGGATGGAGCCTAGACTTGGTCTCTATATTTTCCCCGCTCAATGGATAGGAAGAGCCCACAAAAAAAAACACAAAAAAACACAAAACCAAAAACAAAAAAACACAATCAAAACGAAACGAAAAAAAAAGCTGTGAAGAAAATTGATTTGAAATTAATGCAAGAATTTGTTATAGAAAAAATAAACAAGCTTGCGTTTGAATCGATCGTGAAAGAAGTGAGTTGAATTGATTTCGTTTAGGAAATGGTCGCTGATGGGGTGATATCAATCGGGTGGCGGGGTGGGAAGGGTTGGAGAGGGAGGCTGTAAACAAGTCTTTAATAAATATGCATAGGGCTCCAAAAACCTGCTCTACAAAAGAGATCTTGTCTCAATTGTTTTAAATATTTACAAGTTATTTGATGGGCATTTTTTTTTTTGGCTCTTTCTCTGCGTCTCCTTAGATAAGATATCTCTCTTTATAGCACTTACCGATAGTTTTGCTTCAGCTAATGATGATACTGAAATGTATAACACATACAACCCAAAACCTAACGGATTTAGCTAAATCAATAGGCGATGGGTGTGTGTGAGAGAAGAATAAGTATATTTATGTGTATTTACGATTATGTGGAGTATACTTATGTTGAAACTATAATCGTCTTTTTCGCATAATGATCAGTTAGTAGCCTCTGCCACCTCTTCCTGGCCACCAACATACATACATACATACATGTCATTCTTGGCTTTCTTCATCTGCTGCGTCTCTGCCTCTTGCTAATAAATTGTAATACAAATGCATTAAAAGTAAAGACTAATTAAATGACTGTACTTAAGTGGCAAGGCCTGACTGGCTGACTTCGGGGCAACCAACTTAATCGCTGCTGGAGACTGCAACTCCAGCTCCATCCTCAACAAATCTCTGGTGACTCTTTGCGATGTTGCTGTGGCTGCTGCTGTTGCTGTTGGGTAATCTTTTTCCAGAGCAAACAGCAGAAAACAGGCAAAAAACAACACAACAGTAAATGCCTTTTGTGGTCATTAATTCGCACTTAATATGCTTTTTATGGTTCGCGACTTTATTTCATTTTTAGTATACACTTACAAAAAAGGTATATAAATTTTGTTTATCAAATAGCACCTCATAGAAATATCAGAAATATTGTTAATCCTTGATCAAAGAAAGTTCTTAAGAGTTAAAAATTGGAGTCTTTTGTCTTTTTGAATTGTAAGATTTTAAATTCTTTAGCTCAAATAAATTGGACATACAAATTGATTTCATTTCAAGTCCTTCTGCGAATGTTTTAGAGATAATAGCCAAATGAATTGAAGTAAAGGAATTTGACGGAATCAGGAACAGGATATTGTTCTAGCGATTTCCTTAAATACTTATGCTAAGAAGCAAAGCTAAGGGTGCAAGGGTATATGAACTTCGGACTTATTGCTGATAAGTTTTGATCCGTGAGTTTTTTGTTTTGCTTTTTGGAACGATGGTGCGAGGTTATGTATGTATGTACGGGATATGTGCAAAACAATTATTCCGCAATTAAACAGTTTACACTTTATAGACAGGGACAGGGGAGTCGGGGGAGAGGGGGACAGAGAGCTAGTGAGATGGTGTCCAGTTCATACATATTAATGAAGACCATCACACACTGACACTAGGGATGGCCTTTTCTTCTACTTTCATCATTGCAACTTTGTGAGGGTTACATGAGGTTCAATGTGTGGCAAGTTGCATTGTGCTTGGCACAATGATGCAAGGCAAATCAATTAACTGTCACGCTGCCATCTCCAACTGGGTGGTGGGGGGTGAGGGGGAATGGAATCGAATGGAATGGAATTGTGTGTGGAGTACAAATCACTTAAGCGGCACCGCAGGCAAATGACCACCAACAGAAAAACGGCGACAATGCGTCGACAATGCATTTGGCCCGAAGTGCCCGATCTTCTGTCATTGCCATCTCATTGTATGTATGCACGTTTTCTTTTTTGTTTTTGTTTTTCGTTTGTTTCTGTTTTCCTTCTTCTGTTTTCTTCTAGTTCGCCATTATGATTGAACAGAAAAGGGAGTGTTAAATATGTTGCAAGCATATTACTTGCTCATCCTCATCCTCATTCGCAATCGCATCATTGTGCAGCTCATCCTTTGAGCTGGTTGTTGCCGTTGTCGTCGTCAGCCTCATCCATTTCCATTTTCATTTTTATTTCGGATTCCATCCGTTCTAATTGCCGTTTTGTCCTGGTTGTGGCCTAAGCTTGACGGTCTTTTAACGGCCTGGTCATCATTGCTGCTTCTGCTGCTGCTGCTGCACATCATTTGGCTTTGTTTTTATTTCATTATGTCGTTTTTGTTGTTGTTTCTTATTTATTTATTTTTTGTGGCAATTATTCACTTAAATCATAAGTGGCAAAAAGTCTGAGATCAAGAGACTGAGACTGTGGCAGGGGCCGGGGTCTGTCTTCTTTAGGAAGGTGTCATGCTGAGTTGCAAGCTCAGGTGAGTGAGCTGCACAGAGCATAAAACATGTCAAGATGTTAAGCTGATGTTAAGCGAGGTTAGTTGCGGGTTAAATTGACCAATGAAATACCCTGTCAGCCAATGATTTCACCAATTTTCATATATTTTACACAAAAAAAAAAAACAAAATACAAAAGAGAATCTTGTACAATACATTGCAAAGTGTAAAGTTTTCTTTGCGTTGTCATTGGAACTAATATACCGCCAAAGTAAATCACAAGGAATGGGTAGATTGATTCACTACTCTCCTTTGCCCTTCTGCGTTTTTGTTGCTTTGACTTCGGCCTTTAATTCCGACAATTGTTCTATTAATAAAGCAATTCCAAAACGATTAAGAGCACCAACAACAAAGTGACCACAAAACATCAAAGTTAACCAAAAAAAAAAAAAAAAAAAAACAGCCCAGAAAATGAAACTCATTTGAACACACTTTAAAGCCCGACGACTTGGCTCGACAAGATGAGTTGCGTATAGTCCATCTCCATCTTCATCTGCAACTCCTTGAGTTATAAATCACTCGGTTGCGGTTCACAAGGCGATGGCCATGCCAATGGCGACGCTTTCCTTTCCTGACGGCGCCATAAATTTAATTTGAAATTAATTTTTTGCTGCTACCAGAAATGGGGAGGGCAAAAGGAGAAGGAACTGCCACGAAGACTAGCTTTTGCTTCTAGAAAACCACCAAACGCCCCACCATCACAACTGCCACTAGTAGCAGGAGCAACAGCAGCAGCAGCAGCGGGTCATCAAAAATGCAAAGCTATGTAAATGATAAGCACAATGCATGAACATTTTGTCGTCGAGTCTCAAACACAGAATTGGCCAAAACAACGCCAACTAAATATGGTAAGGCACGCATTTGTTGTAAAATGCAAAATTGAATATTGAGTGCAAGCTGAATAGCTAAAGACTAAACGAAACTGAAGCTCTCAGACTCTAACTCAGTTGGAGGTAACTCGACCCAACCCGCCATCACTCCCGCTTCCAACCCCTTCACCCTCACCCCTCCAGCATCTTGTGTAATTATGAGCAATGGTAAATGCCTGCGCACTCGATCGAAAAATTGAAGTTTTCATTTCGAGAAAAGTTTTCTCTACTTCCCTTCTCGCTGTTCATCTCTAGCCTGTTTCTTTTCTTCTTTTTTTTTTTGGTAAGTGGCCTGGTAACGGCTGGTTGAGAAAGGGGGAGAGGGCATTTATTGTTCTCCCGTTAAGGCAAAAAGCGAAGCGCAGAGGCCTGAAAAGCCACCCGAAAAGGTGCTCTGAAGCCACCGCAAGGGCATGCGAACTAAATTTCGTACAATTATGAGACCAAAACAAGAATGAATGCTCGATGAGGGCCCAAAGGCAAAAGGATACGACTTGTAAGTTACCTTACGAGCACAATTCCACTGGAAAGCATAAGAAAGACATGAGATTAAGCCAAGCTTAAGAATTGATATTTCTATTTGTTAAATTTTATAAACAATATACAATATCTAAAGTTCATTTTCTGTCTGGGAAAACCTAACCACTTACAGAACTCTAATATTTACGAGACTTACCTATGAAAGAAGACTATAAACGATTAAATTAAGTCAAAATTACAAATACCTTTTGCCATTGAAACAAGTGCTGCTGTCGAGCAAACCTTTATGAAAGAATTGGTATGGTATTTGGCTTCCTAAAACCGACAAACGAAACCTCATAAAACGATTTCAACATTTACAGCAAACGGTAGCAGAAAAACCGCAACAAAACAATTGAGCTGCATGTGGGAGGTCCTGTGTTTTGTTTTGCCCAATAATGACAACCGCAATGGAGACCACCAAGAGAGTTGCATGCAAATTTCCCTGCCGACCCCTCAACCGCTCGATCCCCGCATCCCTGGATAGTTTTCCCCTACTGTCCCGTGACCACCTTCAATTGTCCCCGCATCCGTCGATCCCATCCGAAGCATGGAAAAAAAAAAGAAAAAAAATAAGCAGGCGACAAACTTACGAATTGGTCATGTTAGGAGGAGGGAGTTGGAGCAGGAGAAGATGTATGAGTATGATGGTACCAGTGGGTGGGTGGGTTTGGCTTGGTTCACTTACTTTCGGGTTGGCTTGGGGTTGGGTTGAAGCGCCAGGTAGCCATCATAATGTTAGGGGGAGGGGAAAGCTGGTGCTACTGCAGGAAGTGATCGAGGAGAGTTTGGCTTCGATGTTTTACTGGTTATTTTGGTCTTTGGCTTCGTTTTTGTTGTTGTTTTTGCGTTTTTTGTTTATATGCTGATTGGCATTAATAATGGATTATCACGATCATTGAAGGTGATGGTTGTGATGGGGAGGTGGGGCAGACGCAGATGCGGAAATTTAGCTCTGCTTTTGGCTTTCTGTTCTTTTTTTCTTGTTGGTCTTTTTTTTTTTTGGCAATGCTTCTCATATCGTGCGATCATCAAATAATGTGAACGTGTGATCAACGCTTGTGAGTTGGGAGTAGGGAGTAAGGAGTAGGGAGTAGCATCGTGTGTTACACTAACTTATTTATGCGAAATATTTTGAAATCGTGTTTGGAGTGCAGGAGCGTGCGCTCTCGGACAGAGGGCAGCAATGGAAGCAGCAGCAGCATCAACCCAAACTCTCATACGTGGATCGTGTCTGTCCCATTGGTCCTTGGTCCAGGGGCAACCAACCCGAAGCATCGTCTTCGCCTTCATCCACACACAACGTGACCCTCTTTTTGCGCCTGTACATCACGAATTATTCAGAATTTCTTTTCTGCTTTTTTTTTTCTTTACTTCTTTTTTAGGTCTTTTTTGTGTGTTAAATTTTTTTTCTCAACTCTGGACATGGCAACTTTGTTGTGAAGTGTGAACTATAAAGGATCTAAGACATCAAGGATATTCTGAATATAATGTTTATGAAAGGAAAGTGTTTTATTTTGCCGCTATTTTAATTGAAAGTTGACAAGTTTTTGCAATCATTTAAGGTAAATTCCAATATTTTATTATTATAGATAAAAAGGTCAATGCGATTAATATATTTCGTATAATAGTTTTTCCTCCTTTTTTGACATATATAATCCCTTATGGGATCCATCATCAGTGTAGATAATATGGTCCAATTAAATAACACCAATAACATAACTTAGCTCCTTTTAAATCATAAACAACTAAGTTCAAATGCTTCAATCTATTTTCTAAGCTTTTATTTTGAGGATATATTGCTAATTATTTCATTTCAATTTCTACAGAGCATACAAATATCGACTTTACAAGATATAAATTCTGATCGGTTTTTTTTCTTCTTATTGTTTTTGTTGTTGCTGGGCGAACGCGATTTCGATATTTGTTGGTTAAGCTTCTGCTTTGGCTTTTTGCATTTTAAGCGTTGCTTACAAAATGCTTTTGGCTTGTTATGAGTCATGTGAAAGCGCCTTGAAACGCTCAAGACCATTGGGATGGGGTGGAGTTGGAGAAAGAGTAGGAGGAACAGGGTGAAGATGAAGAAGGCGAGCGAGATTCCGCCTGATTGCGAAAATTATGTTTGCTCTGAGCGAGGACAGACCGAAACTGCGACCGAAATACTGTGACTGAGATGGAGATGAAGACTGAGGCCGACTTAAGACTTAAGACCGAAGACCGAATCGACTTGAGGTACGGCAGGTTCATGTGGCGTCGGTGAAAGGCTACCATCATCAGCATTCAGCACTGAACACTGAACACACTGAACACTCTGAACACTCTGAGTACTCTTCAGCCTAATCATCATTGGCCATTGTTATTAACATGATTATCTGCATTATGTTTGGGCCCCCAAGAGCAACAAGTTGAAAGTTCAGACGGCGTTTAAGCATGATTATGAATTGGGTCAACATGTGGACGTCGTCGTCGTCGTCGTTGTAGTTGATGCTGATGCTGCCATCTCCTTTTCCATCTTCATTTTACCTTCCAATAATGTTCAATTATGCCAAGTCAAGCGTTTTGCAAATGCGTTTTAGGCTTGAAAATTGCTGGAGAAGCAAAACGTTAAGAAGACCTACCATGGCCAAGCCAAAGTTGAAAGAAAATGAGACATATCGCAGAAAAATGTAAGTCTGCATTTGGAGGAAATGGATTGACAAGTGACAGCCACAAAAGAACGATAGATAGAGAGAGAAAGCGAGAGAGAGAACGAGAGAGTGAAAAGGCTAGATATGGATATTTGAAGTAAAAGTTTTTCTATATTCTCTCAGACAAAAACAAAAATCTCGGGAAAAACGTGTTTAGCTATCGATGTGGCTTATTATATGCAAATTTGGCCCGAAACAAACCGCAACCGATCAGCAAAAAGAAGACAACGATGTCGTCGGTTTTCGTCGAAGAAGAGGTCCTCCAGCATATCAGGTCTAGTGCTGCCCATAAAGAACAAAACTGTCAAGTCTTCAAACGTATGTTGCCTGCGTAAATTCACAAAAATATTGACACCGAGCCAATACCACGGATGGCAACAGCATCCACAACATGCCCTCCACAAAATGCCTCCACCATCTTTTGGTGGTGGTGGCGGTGGTGCTGCCACTGCTGCTGGGCCCCCTGACAGTGATCGAAATGTGTCTTGTCTTGTCTAAGAGAAGCCCCCGAGAGACAATTGCGGGCGGTTTTTCTTGGGTTTTTTGTTTTCGTCTCGTTGTTTCTTTTGGTTACGTTGACGTTTTGCTTAACAAGAAGAAAATTGCTGCAATTCTTTACAAGATTCCCATTCGTTTCCCATGATCTTGTTAGCCTGCCTGCCAGCAAGCTACCTCAATGCGAATGCGTTCGCTTCTGCTAAAGCCGCCATGCGTTTGTCATGCCAAAAGTGTAGTAAATTGTGTGGCACTTAAGTCAACACATGATGGGGCATTTTGTGGGCTGGAGTTGCAGTTGGGTTGGGGAAAGGGGGTGGGAGTCGGGGTGGTGGGGGTCACATGAGTTGGATATTGTTGGCAAAACCAATTTGCATACGAAGAAGAGCAAGGAATCGAGCGCTCTATTTTGTAGTTGATAGATGTCGTTGAGTTATTTTTGTCGTTTTACCTTCTTCTTTTTTTTTTTTTTGTTGTTTCTGTCATTGCTCGGAATAGATGTGAACGAAATGATTATGCTCATTTGGCAAGCGGAATTGTTGTTGTGCTTGGTATTGTGAAAAGGGACAAAACCATAGAAAATCGATTTCCATTCCACTCCAGCTCAAGTAAATATATCTATTGTATGAGGGCTGAGAGTTATGTTGAAAAAGCAAACAAAACAGTTACCAAAAAGTATGCAATACGTATGTATCTAGTTTATACAAATGGATTTATTATACCCTTGCAAAAAGGGAATATTAATTTTGGTCAGAAGTGCTCAACGCATGGAAGGAAGCATCTCCGACCCTATAAAGTATATATATTCTTGATCAGCACGACGAGACGAGTTCAGATAGTCACTAACAGTGACTTTTCCCAATAACTTTGTTATTTTCTAAGCTATTGTCGTGAAATTTAATATTGGTGAGTTTATTGCACCTATAAACAACTGTGCCAAATAGCTCCCATAGGAACGATCGGTCCAAAACAGTGACTTTTGTCAATAACTTCGTTACTTTTAACGCGATTGCTTTCAAATTAAACATTTGATAGCTAAATATACCTGTTAATGACTGTGCCGAATTTGGCAAATATCGGGTAACTATATCATATAGCTCCCATAGGAACGATCGGTGGAAAACGATCAGAAACGATCGTTATATCCTATGCTAAGATTGAAGGCCGTTCTTTTGCAAACGTTACCTTTTTTAGATAAAACAGTTAGTTTAGATAAAAGAGTTATTAAAAAACTTGCAAGGGTATACAAACATTGACGCGGTCGAAGTTAGCCCCGGCCCTGTGGTTTTTTTGTTTACTTGCTCCAATTCTTCTGAGTTTAACCTCAACCGTTTGGCACCAACTTAATTCTGCTCATTATAGTTGGGAAATGAATGCAAAGCGGCGGCATTACTGTCACCCAGCGGTGTCCATACATTTGCCCCGAAGTGCTGTCGTCTCTCCTCCAATGCGCCTCCAATGAGCCTCCAAATGCGCCTATCAGCTTTGACTTTTGCGGCTTATCATGCCGCCACACTCTCACTGGCAGCCAGCAAAGAAGAGAACTGAACTCCTTGCTTGTAGTTTGCAAATTTGCAATTATAATTTTGCGCCTCGGCACTCGATACTCCAACTCCATGCCACACTCTCTTTTCCACTCTCTGGATCAGCTCTCCTCTGCTCAATTCTAGTCTATGGCGGTATTTTTGCTTTTCTTCCTTGTTGCTGCCGCTTCCACCTCCGCCGCCGCCCCGCTGCTGCTGCGATTTAATCTCTTTGGGGCTAGCCGCAGATCCAACAATTGAATTTTAAAGTTTGGATTTCTGTCCTGCCTCCAGCATGGCCTGGTACGGTCTCATCTGGCCTGGTCTGGTCTGCTCTGGTCTAGGAGATCCTTTTGCATGTCTATGGATCTTAGCACACATACACACACACACATTTCTCCTCAGTGTATGCCACAAGCGCAGCTAATTGGATTTCTCTCCAGGGAGAGGCCTCCTGGTTGGGGCCAATATGGACTGCGACGGCGACTACGACTAAGTAAAAACATATCGATAATGTCTTGATCAGACAGACGCAACTCCAAGCTGCTCTAAACCTGGCATAGAGAGCTGCAGCTTGGCTGTGGCCAAATTGTAATAGTAAAGCACACTGAGCGAAATTTATTTGTGAATTGCTCCAACTATACAGCCATTGAGATAATCCCATTAAAAGTCAAACGCTTAACTTGTATTAACATATGTATCCTTAGGAATTTTTTCTCAACTAATAGTTTATTAGCTACTTATTGTTAATTAGTATTAAGAATAGATCAATTGCTTATTGGGGATATAATGTTAAAATTAGAGTTTAACATTGGCTTTCGAATGAGAAATTATTAACAATTTTGGAGATTGAATTATGAAGTTCAATACTTTTTAAATCCTAACCAAAATCGAGCATATAATATGGGAAACAGAATTGGGGTGAATCTTAGCTAATTGTAAGATATAAATTTCTACACATATTTTCTTTTAGTCGTCTCTTATTGTTAGTGCTAATTCAAGAACTACTTGGCTACTAAGTATTTAGTTAACTTACTGGTTTTCTCTCAGTGTACAAAGCTATATTGTACTTGCATGTTTTTTTCTGTAAGCATTTTTCTTTTTGTTTTGTTTAGATGAATGATTTCGCTGGTTGTAGTCAGTAGACGCGTGTAAAGCAGCAATTAATTTGTACTACAAAAAGTTTTGCTGTACTTTGGTTTTCTTTGGATTTGCACTGGTTGGATTTGTTTTTTTTTTTTGCTTTTTTTTGGGTGCGTGCGCTTGCATTCCCAAAAGGTTACAAAGCAATTATAAGGCTCTGGCCGACTCTTTGGATTGTGTTATAATTCTCTTAGCATATGAGAGGAACACGGCCGCGCATCGTCGTCGTCATCATCATCATCATCATCATCGGCGCAGTGCAGATCTCTCATATAGCCGGCGACGACGACCTCTGGGCTCCAGCGACTTCAGCTCCAAAATCTCTTGTCCAACTCGCAAGGCGACCCAACAGTATGCTGTTATTGTGGTCTCTCTTGTGGTTTATTTTTTATTTTGTAATCTACGCTATAATCATGCACTGAGTAAATTCGCATAGCCGCCCATTATTCCACCCACTTTTGGTTTGTTTTATTTTTTTTTTTTTTTGGCTTGAGTGCAAAGCGAACCATTCAATTCGAAAAGTGTATTGATTGGGTAGTTAGATGAATTCAGTCCAACTTGTAATATAGAAAAAATTATTTAGTAAAAAACTGTAAAAAATTCTACATTATTTGATATTTTGGGTAATTTAATTTTAGGTTTTAAAATGTGTTAAATGCTGCTTGATGTAAGCGGTCCATAAACCTTACATTCATCATTTATAGATTTTGTCGATAGTGTTCAAATAATTAAAGGATAAGGAGAGGAAACCTCTCAGTCTGGGGTGGACTTTTGTGGAAAGGCCTTTCATCATTTAGGAATTTTGTTGATAGTCTTTAAAGAATCCAAGGCTATAGAGGGAAAAGCTCTACGTCTTTTGTCGACGCATCTATCATTATTCACGAATTCGTTGATAGTTTTAAGAAGATAAGGACAGAAAACTTTTCATCATTTATGAATTTAGTTGATAATCGAAAGAGAAATAATATAGGGAAAAAAGCTCTCCGTCTAGGATTGTTAGGATTGTGCATTTCTAAAAAAAGAGCATTCACTGGTCGCTTCCCAATTCTCTTGAATTGCCCTTCTTCTTCGACTTTTACACTCCAACTGTTCGATTTGTTGTTGTTTTTATTGCATCAAAATACACTTAATTTTGGACTTTTTGCCGCAATTCATGGATTTCACATGGGTCTCTGCTTTTTTATTTTTATTTGTACTCATGCCCATTTTCCTCTCTCTCTCTCTCTTTCTCTGTTTCGACGTTCGGCGGCGTTCCTCCACCTCGTCTTGAATCCATCCTTGATCGATCGGCTTCTCAGCGCCGCAAGATGATCTATATTAAGAGAGAGATTTTTGTAGCCCCGGTGTTGAGCGAGAAGAGGCCTGAACCAAAGACCCAAATAGAGGCCAAGACGGTAACTGAGACGGAGACCAAAACGGAGATCAAGCCCGATGGATCGACCGACCTTTTGCTGTAACCGCCGTCTGGTTTGGGGGCGTGTTCTGTTTAAACAGTGTGCGCCAGGCCATGGTACAGTTTTAAGTAATTGCATTATGTTTAAGTTTAGGCTTCAGTTTGTGCAGTTCTCCTTCTTTGCTGTTGTTGTTTTCTTTTTGTGGAGCAGAGTTCGAAGTCGAAGTTTACTAAAGTAGGCGGATAAGGTGGGTTTTGTATTTCTTACTTTTTTTTTTTGTTTTTTGTTCACAAGGCAAAGCACAGATAAGGCGAGATTTAAGTAAATACCATAATGTACCTATAAAAAAAAAAAAAACTATTGCTTGGAAATTCTTTGCAGTGCTTTCAATTAAAATGTTCCCAGCATGTGGGTGAATGGCGAAACATATAATATATGAATATGAACTCAAGTCCACCTATTGCAACATTTACTTGCAATTTTATTACTTCAATTCGGATCACTTTCGAAAAAAAAAAACAAAACCGTTGGAAAATCCAACAAGCATTTAGTTACCATTCCAATACCCAAACCCCGAACCCCACACACAATCTCAACCTCAACCCCAAAAATGTATGCATTAATCAGAGACTCCAAAGCAGAAGGAGACCCCCCACAAATCGAGCAAAGAGACACAGAGAGAGAGACTAATTAAAACGCATATTACGAATGTTATTAACATGACAGCGAACACAGCGCCAGATGACGTTCCAAGTTGAATACAGGCAATAAAATAACAAAAAAAAAAGCCCAAAAAAATATACAAACGAAAAATAAAAACGATAATGAAACAGAAACAGAAAGAAAATGAGACTGAGAATGAGAACAGTAACGATCGATTCAAATCAATGTGCATATTTCGTGTCCATTTAGGCAAGATTTCTGTGTCTGAGGCTACTGCGAAAATTGTTTGTGTAGATCGTTTGGGGGGATATTTAATCCAATTAACAGAGCTGAGAACAGAGAACATGACAATTATCGAAATCAGGTAAACCCACACAGATACACACACACACACACAGAGACATTTGAAGTCAAATGAACGAAGAAACTGTGGTGGAGATTTTGTCACTAATGAGTTATGATGCACAGACGACATAAGCGGACAAGGCACCAGCTGCACCAGCTGCGAGAGATGACTCGCTGACGAGATGAGGATGAGGTGGAGTTGGAGTTGGAGTTGAAGCTGAAGCGCCGGATGAATGCAGCTCTACGTCTCGTGTCTCCAACTGACAGTCGACTGTGAATGTTTTGAACATTTTAAACCATAACATTTTATTAACATAATAAAATCAAAATTATCAACAAAGTCGTCAATGTCCCGACACAAGACGCAAACGAAACGAAAACGAAAATTCATGAAAATGAGACAACTTTGGTGGTAAGAGAGAGAGAGAGAGAGAGACAGAGAGAAAAAGATCAGTTTGGTGGTAAGGTAAAGAGTAACCCCGGCTCAATAGCTAAAAGATGGAACACTGCATATCAACTTGATGTCGAGACTGAAAAGCTGACGCGAGAATCTTAAACTGATAGGAATCTGCTTTCTTTCTATTAGGTTTCGTCGTGTTCATTTAGTGATGAGAGCGTGAGATGATATTGGCCAAAATAAATATATAAAGCATAAAATATTTTTTTCAAATTTATATAGATCAAACAGTTTATAGTGATTTTTGAATTGAAAAACACTTGCCAAACTGTAGAGGTTTTTAATAAACTTTTGTGATATTATAGCTAATCGGAAACGACTGTTTGATTGTATTCCCATGGAGTTTGTCATCTCTAATGCCTCAAAAGAAGGCTGGTAAGAAGATGTATCTATGAACTTGTTGGGTATATTTGATTTTGGCTTCAAATTTCCTACCGCTTAAAGCTATTATATAGTAAACTGCAGCATTTATGTCCAAAAAAGAGAAAAGTTGATGGCGCCCGAAACCGAACATGGCCTGGCCCACACACTTCATTGTCAGCCCAGCGCCGTTTAAACAATATCTTTCAATAGTTTAGAGTGTGGTCTCTCACTCGGCCCACTCTAGTGGTTGCTTAATGTGACGGGGCTCATGCAGAGAGGGCAGACTCATACCCATACCCATATGCTATACAATACATATATGAGAATTATGATTTACTATAATGAAGCGTTATATAGTCGGAGCGATAGGCATCATGGGCATCTCATGAACAGCAACAAAATGTCGATGGCAACACGATGGCTCATAAAGTTGATGAGTTGTTATCGATTTTTAAACAGATCTCAATAATCGTAGATATTTCTAGAGTAAATTTCAACTGAAGTAAAGGTGATGACGCCTGACCGAACGGACGGACAGACTAACAAGGGTAGAGAAGCAAAGTCAGAAATTCGATGGAATTTCACATTATTCTCTCACTCGATTTCTTATATTTGATTGCTCATAAATTTTATTATGAACGCAAAACTTAACTGCAACTCAACTCGATCTGGACTCTTCGTCTCTGACTCCATCTTTGGACTCCAACTTTGACTGCAATTCCAATTCCATCTGCCTGTGTCTGTGACTGTCTCTCACCCCCGTTGAGACTGATCTCAGCGATGCTCATAAACAACATGCAGAAATTACTTGTTTAAAATTTGTCACACCATTAGTAAAGAGAGAAAGAAACAAATACAGAAAGAAAAACACACAGAAATAAAACGAAAAACAAAAAATCATCGGCGAAAGGACCTCGCTGAGTTCTCGTGGTCCACGTCGAAGTCAACCTTGTTTGCTCTTGATTTTATCAACCGCAAAATATCTACTCAAGTGTCACTGTCACTTGGCACAGCGGGGGCAACTGCTGGACGGACCCAGGAATCTGAATTCTCGAATCAAGCGAGCGGGCGAGAGAGAAAGAGAGACAGAGAGAGCGCAGGAGACCCTTCAGACCAACCCAGGCGTTGAAAAATGAAGAACAGACACCACAATCACACACACACACACACACACACACACAACCAGAGACTATCCCGAAAGCCCTCTTCGAACTTTATCCTCACATACATATGAATATATCGTACAATATAATGAATACACCCTCAACTTAAGTGCATAATTTATAACGAGACAATGCAAAAAAAAAGAAACGAAACCAAAAAAAACTTGCCGTATATATGAGGAAGAGGGGACAGGGACTGAATCTGAAGCAAGACTTGGACTTAAACTCGGTCTTGTTAATAAATTTCTTAATAAAACATGCAAATTCAAATGCATTTATCTAGATCAGCCGAAAAGCGACAAAATTTAACGTTCATACCATTTATCAGGCAACACAATTCACATAATTTTTTCGCCATTTTTTTTGCACCTTTTTGGCTTTTTTGTCTTAGGTTTTTTTTCGATTTTGGCACACTTCGCCTGAGGTCTTGGCCGAGGGGTAGGGCCCAAAGTCGAAACCAAATCCGAATAACCAGTTGAACTCAATAAATATTTTGACTTTTGACAAATGCTCGCAACAATGCGCAAGGGCAAGGACAGGCACAGGCATAGGGATAGGAGTCGGGGACGGGGACGGGGACAGAGACAAGGAAAAGGACAGGGAGTGGACCAGAAAAACAGGGGCGTTAACTAAACCATAAATACATCTAGAAGCAAAAACCAATTTAAGGATTTCGCAATTGCGGTGAAAAATGTGTCAAATTCAAAGCAGGGCAACTCTCTGAAAATACAAAAGAAATCCCATAAATTTTCACTACAAACAGCCGAGAAAATTTGTAGGGATATTGGTTAATTTATGACAAGGAGAACCTTCAAATATTTGTGCAGAAAAAGGAGTTAATTTATCCTTGAATAAAGAAAGAATCAGTCGAAATGAAAGTGCTATATAGATTAAATATAAAATAGAAATGAAATAAATTACAGTTTTTGTGGATTCAAAATGTTGATTAATTGCTTAAATACTTTCCTTTCTAATTCCGAATAGAAATGGGTCCGAATATCAATTATTTTAACTATGTATATTAAAATTTCCATTAAAATCACGTTAAAAACAGAGTTTACTTTACTATTTGAAATAAGTCAATGAGTGAATATTTCCACTTGAACTTAATTTGGCCAATATTTACCTTAATTATAAATGGGATCATATGGAAGAAAGGTTGATTCTT
Organism: Drosophila paulistorum; assembly: GCA_018152135.1. Lineage (NCBI taxonomy): Eukaryota > Metazoa > Arthropoda > Insecta > Diptera > Drosophilidae > Drosophila > Drosophila paulistorum. The sequence continues at coordinate 6,212,369 of JAECXG010000606.1, read as the reverse complement.
TTGCATCTAATATTTAAATACGCCATGTAATCGAACTACGAAATGTGGGTTAGTTATAGTTCATAATAGTTTTATCAGACATTTTCACATAAGTTTTGAAATGAGATTAAGCAAATAGTTGGCTTTCGTTCCAGTCCACCAGGCGGCCTGATGCATTAACTTAAGACAATTATTATTTGTTCACACACAAGCAGCCAACTAAGGAAAAACGTTTATAACATCCGTAGAAAACTATCATAAGTTCGACAAACAGAGAGATGATATGAGATGAGATATAAAGGTGAATGTGGCGTGTTTTTGTTTTTTTTTTTTTTGAAGGGGTCTAAAGAAATCTTTAAAAATTAATTTGCATATTTTCATATGACAAACGCGGCGGTGGGTCCCCCATCCCATCACTCTGTTCATGCCTAGGCCTAGACAAGCTAACAAAAAACAAACCAAGTCAGTCTCTGGCAGGGGGAGAGGGGGCTTCCGAAAAGCGTGAACTGTGAAAAGCGTGTTAATTTTCACTGTGCATTTATTGCGGCCATATATACAAGAAATATCGAAGAAGTGAATAGGAATATGTTAATAGATCCCCCTTGCTCTACCTTATCCTACCCTTCCCCTTCCTCTTGCCCTTCCCCAGGGCAGCCAAAAGAAATTTCACCGTTCAAAAAGCTGTTAATTAAAATCAAATCCACCAAAAACGAGGACCACACCGATTGTTCGCATCTACAAAATTCCCACCGAAATGCACTTGTTGCTGTCTAAGATTTTGGAAATTATTATTTTGGTTTTTTGTTTTTTTTTTTGGTTTTAAATATGTTTTAGTGCGTCTGTTCGTTTTTTGCTGCCTTGCTTGTACTCGTTATTTGATTGATATTGGCTAGATGAGGCACTCCTGCGGGCCAAAAGAAATAACAGATAATCACGAACTCGAACAAGTCGAAAATCAGTAAAATCAGGTTTGCATCATTTGTGGGTTATCAATCACACATAGAAATCTGTGTGTTTTCCCCTCTCCCCCCAACCCAGCCACCCCCTTCTACACACATTTCTTTATTTTTTTTTTTTTGCGTTAGATGAAGCGCGAGTTTGACTGACTACGCCTGGCTCAGAGTTGGTCATTAATTATGCGAAGATATCCACCAGCAACCAGCAGTCTAGTACTGTGCCTTAGAGCAAACGATCCAGCTAGCGATCCGGCGACTCATCATCGTCATTTATTGACAGCACACGAAACATGTTCTTTAAACTTTGGCCTTGAAAATGATGCCTGATGCTTGATGCTAAAGTGCTGAATGCTGAATGCCTTTGCACATTTTCGATTCTATTTTTCGTAGTTCTTTTTTCTCTAATTTTTTATTTTAATTTTTTGTCTTAGATGCAGTCGTATTTGCGGGGGTATTCACATAATTGTTGGTAGTTTTTTTTTTGTGTTTCGTTTTTTTCTAAATTTAATTGCTAAAAACTATAATTCTGTCAAGTTTATTATGAAAATAATTATAATGCTTTGAGTTCTTAGCTTGACTTGCCATTGTCTATGTACTGTGTGGCAAAGTTTAATCTAAGTGCGCATATCTTTAAGCTCGCTTTTGTCTAGTTTTTGTTTTTGTTGATGTCTCGATGCCACAACAACAACAAGAACAACAATGGTCGTAGCTTGGCAACTTTAGCGTTATAATTACCCCTCTGTATAGGCCACCTGCCCTTCAGATGGGCCCCGTGTAACTTGTCCATTGGGTCAATGGGTTAGTGTTAAGTCATTTTCATTGAAAAAACGAGAACATCATAATTTTCAAGTGAATTTCTTGCATATAATTCTTGCTGAATTTATATGACTGTTCAGTTGCTAGTCACTGATTAATTCCCAAAAAAAAATTATATATATAAATTTGCTTATTGCTCAATTTTTGTGGTTTCCATATATTTAGCCCAAAAAAAACAATTAACGCCTATTTGCTTCGACGCAAACCAATATCAAAAGAAACTGAGAAGTCAAAACAAACCGAACTAAATCAAGCCGAAAAACCGATAACCGAAACCAAAATCAAAACCGAAAACCCAAAAATCTAACCAAACCACACCTTGTCCCCAAATATAATTGCAGCGAAACAGAAAAAAACTCATCATAAATCTCAAATCCCATGAAACGCTACAAATTAACATTATTAAAATTTGGTTTTAGATACATAAAACAAAGCGAAACCGAACGAAAGACCAACAACAACCAATAACAAATCCAAAACAAATAACATTTTATTTGGACTAAACTAGCCCCAAACCCCTCTTTGAAGAAACTGTCCATCTTCTCGCCCAGTCTCTGTCTCAGTCTCAGTCTTTTTCTCTGTCTTTGTCTCTGTAAAGTGCTAAGTGAGGAAGTAAACGTATTGCCAAGAAAAATCAAACACATATGCAGAGAAAAGACGAGAGAGAGAGAAGTATGATAAGAGGCGCCGGATTAAGAACTGTGGAAAAATCGTTGAGAATATTAAATTTTCTTCTTGTTCTTCTTGTTTTTGTTTTTTTTTTTTTTTTTTGATTTTCTGTCGCAGCAATAAAAAGTAAAGAATTTACGATATGATAATAAATCAAATATCGAAATCTATGGCAGAATTTTTCATCTCATTCTTTTTCGACTCTTTTTCTTTTGCACTAATTCATTTTTTATAGATGGTACCAATCAAACCCAACACACACACACACACGCATACATACCCTGCCACGCACTCTCAGTTGGAAATCAGGACACACGGACACACGGACACACGGACACACGGACACAACCATAAAAAGTGTCTGAGAAAAACGTTAAAGCATACGAAAAAGAATCGAAATGAAACGAAACTCTCATCTAAATAAAATTTAATGTTTATACGGCACACACCTCCATTTCTATACATATATGAATGTATATGTATGTATGTATCTCTGTGTTGGCAGTTGAGTGAATCAGGCCTCAGTCCTCTGACTATCAACGGTCGAACAGCAGCAATCCAGCAGACAAAAGACGCATGGAAACAATGTAAAGTCCTTTTCGAGGGAGTCCCTCACCTTGTTTAGTGGATGATAAATTGCTGGCAAGCTGCCGACTTCGAACAATTGTTATGATTTGTTTATGCCTTTGGTTTTCTTCTCAAGCAGCTGAACCCCGCCTGTCAATTACTTAGAAATCAAACTCGAAATAAAAAAAAAATCACACAAAACTCGAAAAAAGTAAAGTACAGTTGCCCCAAATCCATAGACAAATCAATCAATTGAGCAAATTGCCTATAAATAGAGCTCTAGTTTATACAAACATTTAACCTAAATTATCGTTTAGGAAATTTTGTTACCCATAAATTTGTATGGACTTTTAGGTAATACATATATTTATGCAATCAGCCTTATTTTCTTTCTGAAATGTAAGAGCTATTGTCCACCTCCAGAGAGATTGCAGAAGGAGAACGCCAAGGAGATTAAAAGTCATAGCCATATGAGGACAGATGTTAATATGGTCGATAGATATTAATAAGCTAATTTAAATTTGGTCTCTCCTACTTTTTTTCTATCCTTTTATTTACTGAACAAAAAGTTTATTGAAAAGGTTTTGAAAAAGAATTTGTGCTTTGAAACTTAAAATTGGAACATCGCTTATGTATGTATATGACAGCTATATAATATAGTCATTCGATTTTTAACAAACTTGGCAGATGATTGACAAAGTGTTACTTTTTTTTTGTTGTTGCCATCAAAAATATATTCAGGCCCAATCCATACTATGATATAGTCGCCCGATTTGTGTCTTAATGACTATATCAAACTTGGAATCAGTCAGCGTTTCTTTTATTGCTCAGTCAAATTTAAACTCAAATTCATCTTTCGAAATTTATTGTAAATACCAAATGTCAAATTCATTTTTGTTAATGATTTACTTTCAATATTAACCAATGAGATTCTATTCCAAGAAAAAAAGACAGAAGATCCAAGTCTCGTCAGTTATGGATTTTAAGAAATTTAAATAAATTTGTTCATATATTTCTTAAACATTATTTGTGTTTTATATTTTGTATAAAATAAATAAAGCTTTATTCTAAAAAAAATTAATGAAATAAATATTCATTGTTCCGTTTTTATATAAATTGAATTTCAAACATATGTAAGTAAATTATTTGGGTATATACAAGTATGGATAACTCATGGATACTTACATACGAATAGATTTGAGCATGCCTGCAATCTATAATCTAACCTACTATGTGGAAGGTAACCCTCGACAAAATGTTCAGTGTATATTTTCACACCTAACGAATTTATCGATGCTATCCGATCAGGAAGTAACATTTAACGGTGTGTTGTCCCGCATTTGATCAAAAATGGAAACAATTGTCGAACAAGAGAACCCCCAGGAACTAGTTAAACAAGATGAGGAGGAGGAGGAGGAGTGACATTGACAATCGTATTAATCGCTGGGTATGGAACAAAATAGAAATTAATGCACAATCTCTATACCTCACACAATTCCTTGTTAGTAATGCTGGATTGATAACGATCAAGGCTCGGACTCACGCACAAAATACCACAAAAACGAAAGAGAAACAAAAAGGACATGGACATGGATACGGACACGCAAGGACATTAATGTGTCAACATGTGCGTACGTACAGTAGTTCCTGGTAGCCAGATCTCCGATAGAGATCTACTCAAAACTCAATGCACATACACAAACATTTTATGCGAATGTCAGCCATCTCTTAACCGCACAGAATAAAACACAATGTGCGCATAATGAGCAGCAGTCGAAAAAGAAATCACAGTTGCAGGATCTAGTTGAACAAAAACTTGAAGAAGAATACCCCCAACCCGTACCTCTCTCTTTCTCTCTCTCGAAGCGCATAGATAGATAGATATGTGTATATGAAGGTAGATACTATACATATAAAGTATTTAATGTCTTTTTGCATGCTACATAAATCTTTGATGAAGAAAATTTCATTTTTATTGCCATATGCAAATCGTATCGCTTTTGTTCCCCCAATTGTTCTATGTGAAATTTTTATCATCTGACCTTCAACCCTTTTGCAGTAGAAGAACCCTGCGGTTGACCGCATTTCTTAAAAGAGACATAGATAAAGAGATATCTTCCTCTTTCGCTTGATAACTTGATTAGAGCAAGAAAACGGCGACGGAAATGTACACATTATTCTTGATTAAGTCACATTAATTATGATAATGATGCCCCGAAGCGAATCACACAACAGACTTGAGACACTGCGACATAACGACACAGAGGCACAAAGGGCTGCCCATCAGCCAACAGTCGAGACTCTTGTGAAGGAAACAAAAAACAAACGAAACCAAAACCAAACCAAAGCAATCCGAAGAAAAAAGGCAATTGAAACGGGAACAGGATATCGTCTTGTCTAGTCCATAGGAAGCAGGACGTGTGCGTGCAAATATAATAAAAATATCCTATCCATAACCCAGCCCATAAAAGGTGAAAAAAGTGTGATAAATGTCAATTTCCTGCTCAGCATTTCGGACACGCTTGCTCGGCAAGCGATGCCGTCGACGGATGATGCTGCTGATGATGATGGCTTCATCTGCGTTTCCCTGTACGGAAGTTATCTAATAACAGAGCTCTGCGATTGTCTGATAATCCTTTTATGGAATTAATCAAGTGTGGCAAGGACAAAAAATAAAAAACCAGAAGAAGAAATTTAACTTGGAGATTTAAAAGTGAAAATGGCAGGCAGCTGTTATAGACAGATGCTCAGTATAAAAAAAGGATACAAAGTATTTCAAATATTTTCATTCATTTAAGTTTTTGGTATCTCTATAGTATAGAGTCTATACATATGTAATTGCAATGCAACTTGAAATTTAGTTAAAATTTCCATTTTCATTATTCCAATCACATTTTCTCAAGTGGTAGAGCGACAGGGAGTGAGAGAAAGAGAGGCTCAGTTTGAGGTAGGTGAAAGACATTCATAAATTATCCGTATAAACCAGTAAAACCAAACAATAGAAATTTATGGACATTATTGATTCACAACAATTTTTTTATAGTTTATGTGATTTCCGTTCTGGAACTGTGCACTATAAGGTTGGTGGTCATCAAAAATCGAAACATCTAACTGAAAATCAATGGGTATGGTTCGCCTCGAATGCCGTCTGCATATTAAAGACAAAAGAAGGTAAAAACTATTGCAGCTGCAATTGACTGCAATGAGGAAAAATCGTTCCTCAGACTGACCGCAAAAGAATAGACAACCGAGGCACAGACAATATAAAATGACAAATGAAAACTCAAGTAGCTGGTAGCTAAACAAAATCACTTTGAGGCTCAACTGTCAAAGCATAATAAAAAAGAAACAGGGACAAACAATTAGAAAACAGTTGCAAAATTCTTGATCTGCTTTAAGTGTTGAGTATCATTTATCATGCAAACATGAAACAAAAACCATCCGAAAGAAAAAATATGTAAAGACCTTAAGAACTGAGCAACCGAAAAACCGGGAACCGAATAGGTACTTAACGATTTGCTGAAACAACTGGAACCCTTGTGATCGATTTGAATTTGTTAGTGGAACCAACAACGACAATAAAATATATATATATATTCTATGACAACCAAACAGACATCTTCAGACGCAACGAAAAACTATTTTTATTCATTAATTATGGTTTTGTTTGGGTTCCGTCTGTCACTTTAATAGTTCAAGAGGGTTTCTTCCATTGATTTCATTAACGGGTTAGCGGTTAGTTTATTCACAATACCGAATTCAGCACCTTTTAGAGATGACATCGTGAATAATTAGTAGCAAAAGCCATTACCAAAAAGGACTAGGTTGCTGTTCTCCACAAAGGAATTTCACTTCGGAAAATGTGGGAATTTTCTACTCTATAATGAACAATGTAGCTGCTATATGTCTTTTGAACTTTCAGAACTTTTTTGATTGGCAACCTCAAATCGAATCTTTTTCATATACTATCACAGATTTCATTATTTGAGTCTTTTTCTTGTGCCTTTACGAACTTTTAGTTTTAACAACCTTTAAAATTGTTCTGTTGTTCCTTGAAAATATAGTACTTAAACATGAAACTTTACGATTCACCATAAAATAAAAGACATTTAACAAAGATTAAGTCACAATATGTGAAATCAACAAAAACCTTAATATATTTAACAGAATTCATCCATCAAAGATACAAATAAAATAGGATAGAATTGACTCTCTACACTTAATATATCTCAAGCTCTCCCTCTTCAAAACTTGATATAAATTGATTTCTGTTTAGTTGATCCTTTGGCAAATCAGACTACCATCTCTCAAAGTTTTGGGAACTAAAAGACGTCATTAATCACTGAATTTGGCATACGCTCAAGGTGACGGACTGACTGACAGACAACCGACAACATTTGACGCCACCTCACATGACATTGGAAGTTGCAATTTCAGTGTAGTTCGCCTGCAGGCCATAACAACTAAATGCAAAAAAAAATAGCGCCAAATTCAACATGCAATTTTTGTTTTTTTGTTTTTTCGTGTGACGCAAAACTAGAACACGAATGAGAACGGTTTTTGTACTTACCATTGTGTTTTTGTTTAACCCCATGCAAAAGCGCATAGAACTTAAGGTCAATTTTAATACACCCAAGGCATTGAACTTGTTGTCGAGTGTTGTAGATAGATACAAAGTGGGTAGTGGGAGGAGAGAGAGAGAGAGATTCGCCAGAGACCTCTCCTTGACTTCATTCCTCTGAGGGAGCTAGAAAACTTGCATAAGCATGCAATTAATTCCTCAATGCTGGCATTGTTGTTACACCGCGGCGGCTATCGCGACCTAAGTTACATATATATATATATATATATGTATACCTACCTACGATTACCTATGTACATGGATTTAAACCAGCTTGAATTCCGACAAAAACAAAACAAAATCCCATAGTTACAACCAGACAACGGACAACAACAACGACGCACAAAATGCGTTAATTAACAGAAATATGCAGCGCCCACTTGGGGCCCCGACTACGCCCCTTTTACAGACATAAAAAATTTGTTTTGTTTTTGTTGTTATTGCAGTTGTTGTTGCTGTTGTCGTATTTGAGCTTATGTCTGTTAATTTATGATTTTTCGCATAAATTTACGCGAACGATCGTAAAAATGCGTGAAATACGACATTTTGAGTTCTGTGAAAGTGTAACACACAACAACAAAGCACCACAAAATGTGTGTGTGTGTGTGTGTGTGTGATGAACTTCCAAACCAAAGCGGGCGGACGATCGGATGGTCGGCTTTAAGACGGCTTTTGGAGTTTTGGGCTGAAACCAAGCTCCTACCGTGAACAATGTGGCAACATATTTGTGATTTGTTGCTCTCAGTGCCCAGTGTCAGGGTAAAAAGGCATAGCAACAATGTTGCTAATAGATGTTGGTACCCAACACAACGATGACACTAGGCAACCAAATTGGGGAATAACTTTAAACTCCTACCCCCCACCCCCACCAAACATAGTCGTAGACGTCAGGCGGTTTTTCGAGTGCATCAGAGAAAGAGAAAGATATAAATTTTGTATATTTATGTAAAAGGGTTTACAGTCGCTTATAAATGGATTGGTTGGTGGTGCCTACTACACTACATTAGGCATACACATAAAAAAAAAAAATACTATACTATGTAGTTATAAATATGTATCTATGTATAAGGATATGAACGCAACTGACTTAATCGTCAGCCAAGTCCCCGACAATTGCCTGGGGTGGAGCTGTTGTTATGGCCGCCGCTGCTGCTGCTGTGGCACTACTGAATGGCAGACCGTGTTGTGTGGCCGACGCCCAGCTACGTCTGGGTAGGATTCGCCCAAAATTGAAATATTTTTGCCTTAACTTATCCTTGATCTCATCCTCGTTCATAATGGCGCTAGCCTCACGAAAATTCAGAAATATGCGACCTTTCTCATCGGTCTTAATGGGCAGTATTTCGGTGCAGACATTGCGTGCCTTTAGTAGGAAACCCTCTTCGGCTTCCTCATTATCATGGTGATCGACTGATAGGGCAGAGTTAACCTCTTGATCTTCAATGGTCACACTATCAAGGCGAGAATCCATCGATTGGGAGCGGGGCGGCTTGGAGCCAATGGCGGTGCTTACGTGATTCTTTTTTTTCCGCAAACAGAACGGATCCCGATCGCTGGCCTTTACATATTGAACCATTGGACGATTAACACCCCACTTGGGACGATCATCCATCTTGTGGGCCTCTTTATCCTTAGACGAATGCTTCTTTCGCTCTTTCTCCTTCAGCTCCTTATCCTTGCTCTTGGCCTTAAAGGTGGTTGTTGTGGTCGTTGTTGTGGTGGTGGTTGTTTCATGATCCTGATCCTTTTCCGCTGCCGATTCCTGTGCAGGTTGAGTCTGAGTTTTTGATGTTTGAGTCGTCGTGGTCGTTGAGACTTCCCGTTTGAGTAAAACCTTATAGAAATTGTCATGAAACAGGCACAGATCGCAATTGAGTGGCAATTCCGTTTGAGTTTCCACATCAGTGTGAAAGGATTCCTTCCGCTGTTTGTCGGACAAATCATGAGATTTCTGTTCAACTTCTTGTGTCCCTCCTATTAGATGCATTGGTGTCTTTATGGGAATCAGAGCTAGCTTGTTTTGCTCGTCCACATCCAGGGAGTCGGGTGAAAAACAGCAAGAGGCACTAAATGGCGTCTGTGCCACAGCTTCCTCCTCCTCCTCCTCCTTCTCGGCCTGATAACCATCTTCAGTATAAATGGAGGTTGCTTCTGTTCTTTGTGTATTTGTAGCCTTCGAATAGGATAGTGGTTCACCCGTTTGGGGAGCTTTCATCCCCTGCTGCGATGGAGGCTGTGATTGTTGCACAAAATATGTGGCAATTTGAAGATTTCCTATAGCATTCTGTAGTCCGAATATATCTGATGTTACCGGTAACGGTATTAGGGTAGCCGGCTGCATCAAAAGGGCCAAATTCTCCTTGTCTTCATTAAGGAAACTGGCTTGTGGCGAGCATCCTGCTTGACTCTCCTCCGATGGGGAAATATCCTTTGCGGCTACCTTGATAGGTTTAGTTATAGTCCGACGTAAATTGATAGGAGTTCCTATCAATATTTTTTCCTCCGTTACCACAGTGGGCTGAGCCTGAGGCTGACTACGAGGCTGGGTCTGTGGCTGACTCTGAGGCTGTTGCGGAGGCTGCTCTCTTGGCGTAGGCGAGTTCGTTTCTTCATTATCTCCGTTTTTTCTTTGGACGTCCTCTTGGTCGTCATCCTCGTCTTCCTCTACAGACTGCACTCTTAAAAGCTCCGGCTTGGTGGTGGCGGTCTTGGCCTTGACTTCTTCGCGATTCTTGCGCTTCTTTTGTTTCTCTTTTTGAGCTGCCACCTCAGCCTTGGCTATGGCATCGAGCATCACCTGCTGTTTCTTCTTTTGGGCTTCCTCCCGTTCCAGAGCCTGCCGTCGCTCATACTCCAGACGCTCTATCTCCATTTGCTTCTGCCTCCTGAGACGATCCTCCTCCATTTGCTCTTCCTGGCGATGCCGCTCCAGTTCCCATTTTCGTATTAGCTCCCGTTCGTGTAGTTGCTTTTTGATAGCGTTGTGATACTCGGCGGCCCGACGACGCTTATCGATGCGTTCCTGCAGCGTATGAGCATCAAGGGGCGCATTCTGTCCACGTAAGTAGGTGGAAGATGATTGCAGAGATTGTATATCGTCTTCACTATCCTTACCACCGCGACTTAACCATCCAGGTGGCGGCACTGCCTGCTGTTGCATATTGTTATAGGTAGCCCAGCGTGCCCTTTCCCGTTCATAGAAATCTCCTTGCACTTGATATGTATTTGAAGAGGAGATATCGCGACTTAGGTTCGATGAACTTGGTGGTGGGTAAAACGAACTAAAAAATATGAAGAAAAAAAACAGAACCAAGTTTTCAAATTGAACGGGTTCAGAAAGAGAGAGAAGAAGATAGACTTACCCATCGGCCAGGTAACCACCATCTTCGCCATGTCTCCCCCTGATTATAACCAGCTTTGCTGGAGGCGGCTGGGCGGGAGGTTGTCTAAGACGACGGCACCTACCAACACCAACACCCACACCCCCACCCAAACCCATGCCTATGCCTACACCCATTCCCGCTGCACTTGATTCCTCTGCCATGCTGGCGCTTCCCATTCCACTAATGCTCTCATTTTGACTAGCCCCATCGTTATACCAAATATCGGGGGTGTGTGTATTCTTGGGCGTGTCGCTCAGATAGCCGGAAGTATCCTCTGGCTCCTGGCAACCAATAACTTGAACAGGAGCCGACGGTTGACTTGCCTGATTGTTGTTGTTTAATCGATTTGCCAACGTCGGTTGGTTGCCGGGATCAATGCTTGTTTGGCATTTGCCTCCATTGGGAAGTTTTTGTGGTTGCTGTTGTTGCTGCTGTTGGTGCCTTATGGCTGGCAAACTAGGACTCCTCAGTCTCTGTGAATGATGTTGCATGCGTCCCTTGGCCGTTTGCAAGGAGGTGGCCTGTGGTGGCATAAGTTCGATATACCGTTGTCTGGATGACATGCCCGTTGCATAACTACCCCTCCTGCCCGCTCTTCTATATACCAACGAATCATCGTCCTCATAATCAGCATCGGCTTCATTATCCAAGTCCTCTATATAACGTTCCAATTGATTCATATACTCCTGCGGCTGCGACTGTGCCTGAGGCTGCAGCAGCGGCCCTCTCGAATGGCTAGAAGTCTGATTCGATGTCAAGTCCAAATTGGAATAGAAAGTCCGTATCGAAGTGCGCTCAATTTTGTGGTGCGATGTCGATGAAGTATGCTGATGATGATACATCTCATCCATGCGGGCAATTTCCTCTGCAAGCAGTTGAAATTAGATCTAACTATGAGTTCTCTGCCAGTCTCAATTGGCTGAATTTACCTCGCTCCTTAGCCCATTGCTGTTTCTTCAAGTCCAGTAAGCGATGCGTTTGTCTAGCCTCTGGTCCCGTAATCATGCTTTCATTACGTACAACTTGACTTGACAAAACTCTGGTACTTACTAACCAAAGTCAGGAGAAAAGCATTCCTTTACTTTGCAAAGTTTCGGTGTGCATGGGAATGTGCAGGAGCTTTATTTTGGGGCTGGTCGCGTTACCTTGACTACAGGGCAAACAAACTAAAGTTACACCCATCACCCACTAGGGGGCAGTGGGTTAAAAATAAACACACACACACATTGAATAAATTATGTTCGGAAGGGTTTCGTCTATGGGGGAGGGACTATCATCGCTCAGTTAATAGCTGTCTTATTGATTTTTGTTTTGTTATTTTCGGTTTGCTGGAAGTTCAATTACCGCACACGAAAAAAAAAACGGAATGAAGGAACGCAACAAGTTTCTGTGCTAACGGCTAGCGTAGGTGTAAAACGTCCTTCGCAATAAAACTCGATTAAGTCGAGGAGCGAGGCAACCAACCAACCAACCAACCAACGAACCGGCAAAAACAACTCCAAGCTCCAAATTTATTTCCCATGGTCAAATAGAAAAAACCAAAAGAAATATCTCATAACCCATTTTCCACAAAGAAATACCCATAACAACAAAAACACCACAATAAGAGAGCGCCCAGTTGGCCAGTTGTGTGAGGCGAGGAGGTCTGCACTTTATACACTAGACTACACTATATACACTACACACAATACACACAATAAACATACATATACATGCATACATACGTATCCATGTGCGCATAAAAAACGCGTGGGCGTTGAAATCACTGCCAGTCAAAAGGTCATGTTATGATCGCGAGCAGCGAACTATGTGAGCTTCCTCCATCTCATCTGCCACCACCAGCTCCTCCTACTCCTCCACTTCATTTTCCTTCTGCCACAAACTCATGGGAGCGTAAGCAGCGAATCCAAAACATAGCAGAGACCCAAGAAAAGGAGCAGCCAAAAGATCAGCAGTAGAGTACACTGGAAAAAATTATCTGCATATCTTACTGGAATTCAATTGATTGATTACATAAACTTGCTAGCTTCTTTCTGTCAGTGCATTTTGCCGACAATCAAGAAATCCCACTTGATACAAGTGCAGTTTGTAAGACATTATAATGAGTTTTTATAAAAAATCTACAAAACAAAACTTAAACAGGGTCGCCTTTTCTAGAGCCTTAGGGCGCTTCTACTTGCTGAACTTGGACATTGATCATGATGAAGATGAGGGAAAAAAAACCAAAAAAAAAAAAAAAATACCAAAATGAAGATGAAGATCATGATCAAGATCGTAATTGCTTATGTGCCAAGCTAGGTCAAGATGCTGAGACTTGATTTTGACTTGGAGTTGGAGTTTGAGTTACAGTTGAGTTGGGTGAACTGAACTGAACTGGGCACACACACACACAGACATGTCACCTAACAGCACCTACAAATGGATGTGGCGCAAAAGAAAGTGATCATGTTCCAATGATCGGATATTTCGATGATCAAGCATGACTCCAGTCCAGTCGTTTGCAGTAATTTTCATTCATCTTGAAACTCAGCTCAGCTCCTCTCAGCGCAGTTCAGCTTTAGCTTCAACCATCATCAATTGAACGATCACTAAATCGTTGAGCGCTGGATCGTTGCTCGATCGCTCTATTCAAACGATTGATGTATCATTTAGTATAAGAGGCATAAGTATAACTTCAATAAACAAACAAGCCACAAATGCCTAATAATTGTAATTTTCCATATTTTTTTTCTATCTTTCTCTTTCTCACTAAATCTTTCTATCTCTTTCTCACACTCTATCTCTCTCTGACGTTGTGTGTGTGTGTTTCATATTATATTTATGTTTATCTCTGTCTCTAGTTTTTGACGTTGACGATTGCCGAACTCGAAAACACGATCGAGCCCCCAAGGCAAAGGAGCATATTGATCAAAATTGATGATGTTGACACGAACTTTGAACGACTCAACGTTTGAGACTTCGTCATTGGTTTTATCTTCTTCTTTCTCGACTTTACCAACAACAACAACAACAACTGAGTTGTAGTTCGTCAAGTGTTTTTTTTTCTTGTAAAAAAAACAACAACTTAACATTATTCAAGTGTGAGTATTCATGATTTCTCAATGGATGATGGGAGTTTTGTTTTTTAATTTTTACCCCCCTCCCTACCTCTTTTCCACACAGCTTTTGATCTATCGATGAAGCTAATTACACTTAACCGAAAATTGACATTTCGAGTTTCGTTAAGGAAAACACAAGCGCAACTATGTTCAACTGCAACAGGTTAAAGAATTTAATTGTTTGAGCCACTTCAAGCAAGAAAACAAAAATCTATTATCGCACGGTATGCACTCTATGCTGCACTTTCGATGCTCGGCTGGCCAGTGATGCGGCCAAAAATGGTCACTCTTTCAGATGAACGTCGGTGGTAAATGACAAGCCGACAAGCCGCCAGCCAGACAGACAACGTGTTTGGTATCCACAAATGTAGCGCCGCCAACTAGATAGTGTCAGGTGTTTAGATGCCTGCCTGTCTCAAGTCTCGAGATCTGTGTGAGCGACACGAGTCGCTTAAGGTAACAAAATGGGTATAAAGCTTACCCAATTGATTTGGCTGCAAATCAAAGGAGTCCTTTCCCTTTGATTCACCTAAAATGAAACTGAATTGGAGTTCCTGGGAACCTAGGATTCATCCACTACTTAACGTTTACGCTGAATTAAAGGTAAAGGATTAAGTGAATTGAATTATAAGTAGTATTTTGCTAGTACTCAAACGATTGTAAGCTAGTGTATGAAATCCTTCGTTTTGTTTTATTGCTAAATTGCATCTATGTATGTAGGTCTCATGTTGCAGCTTGTAATTGTTGCCACTCGTCGGGTTTGCTGGTGTCCTCCAAAGCTGACAACATGTTACACTTTGGTCACTATAATGAGGCGTAATTAGTTACAATGTGTGGACAAGTTCTCAGCTTTTGCTGCTCCCTGTAACCCTCAACCCCCTCCCTTCTGTTGAAATGCTGCACGCTTTTTGATAATTGCACTCACAAAGACAACAGCGACGACGACGACGAGGACTGCGGCAACTGCAACATTAGCCACAAACGACGGCTGGACATGAGGCATCAAAGTAAATGTCAGTTGGCTAAATGAAAGGAAAACTGATTGCACTTGACAAGTTCAAATTGTTGTGCTGTCATATATGAGGCACTGGCAAAGGCATTTTGAGGGGTATACAGGAGGCTGCCAGAGGACTGAGAGTGAAAGCGTTGGGCTGACAAAACTTTGTTGGCCAAAAACCGTTTCCCACAAACGGCAGCAACACCAGCAACACAAGCAACATCAGTAACATCAGCAACATCAGCAACATCAACACCGTCAACACCAGCAACCAGCAAAACGGAGGAAAAATCTGAAAATGTCCACTGATTGCCAGTGCTTGTTGTAGCAGCTTGTGGACTAACGGTTAATGCAGGCCATCATTATCAGAAATGCGTTAGCCAGACGACTCCCAGAGACTCTGCCTCCGTCTCTGCTTCTGCCTTAGCATCTTCCTCTTTCTCTGCCGCTGCCCAGGTCTGTGCCTAAGGTCAGTGTTTAGAGATCGACCAAAAATTTTGTGGCCAACCGCAAAAGAAAAATTCTCACAACTAAAATCCGGAGCCACACTTCAAAAAATTCTCACATTTTCAATTAAATTAGTCAAAAAGACAAATATTTTTCACGATTTTATATTCGACAATTCATAAAGAATACCTTTTGCTTCTTCATGAGAGAGTTTCCTTTGATAGCAACATATTTAAAATATGGGTATAGATTTTTATTTTGATTTCAAAGTGCTTGATATTTTAACAAAGAAATTGTTATCCTTCAGCAACTTGAACAAATTATTAATTGCATTTTAATCTGTGTCATTTCGACTGAGAAGTAGTTTCTATTTTGGGCAAAATCTTTTGAATTATTAAAACACTTTTTTATGACCTAAGGTTTCGCTCAGTGTATGTAGTCTGTCTGGTTCTTGGTCTCTTCGCCTCTGAGACTACATGAAACAGGTGTGGCACGTCGCAAAAAACGAAACAAAAACAAAAAATATCTGGGAGGTGAAGGAGGAGACTCTGTGCTGGCTGCTGGACTGGACCCAGGCAGAGAGTTTTCAGCTCACTTGGTGGTGGTGGTGGTTGTTGTTGTTGTTGTTGTTGGCGACGCTTTTACCACACGTTCGTTATTTTTTGCGCAATTTTTGAGGTCACAATATGTGTGCTGGCCTCAGTCTGTAGCACAGACTCTGCCCCAGCCTCAGTCTCAGTCTTTTTGCCACACTGTGATCATTGCTAGAAATCTGAGGTTGTTGGTTTGTCGCCTCCTAATGAAACACGCGACATGGATGAGCATCAGCATCAGCATCGGCAACAGCATCCATCCCATTGCAGCCATGTGTGCACTCTCAACTTTGACCCGGGTCCGTTCGAGTCGAGAGAGCCTGAAATTAAAAAGATAACTCAGAGATGCCAAAACAATTGATAGTCACAGAAGATGATATTAAAGCCTTTGACAGCATAAAGATAGATAAAACATTTGATTTTTTCTTCTTCAGTCTTTTTTCTCTCTTTTTTTTCTTAGTCAATTAAGTTTAGCGATGAAGTTTTCAAGATGAGATGCAGGTTGGTTGTTTGATGTCCAGCCCAAAACTGAAGGCAGCAGTTTAACGAACTGTGGGCTGGGTCTCTGTGGGCCACGTTTTGTCCCTTCCCCCCTCTCCAACCCGATTGTTGAAATGATTGATGGCCTTGGAGAGTTTTGAGCTAATTTATAATAACAATCGGAGGGAATTTGTATGGATCGACGACAGTTGATATGCCAGAGAGATCCGAGCGGAAGAGAGAGTGAAGGAGAGAGAGAGAGAGAGAGAGAGAAATGCTCAACGATCCTTTTGTTTGGATGAAAGATATGAAATTTTGTTTGTTTGTTTTGTTTGAGTTTTGAGTTTGATTGAGGCGGAAATCGCTTTAATCGCAATGGATGAGTAATGGCTGGCGTGAGCACCAAAAAAAAAAAATCCTCAAAAACGAAGGAGGAACCATAAAGTCAAGCTGTGCAAAAAAAAGAGAGACAGAGAAACAAAAGCAACACGCGAAACGAAATTGAAGTTGAAGAGGAAGAAAGGTCCAACGACACTTTACACCTCTCCGATGATCCGTCATAACGTTTTAACACATGATATAATTTTGCATTGCCTGTCCAGATGGAAACGATGCCATTTGATTGATGATTCTCAATGCCCTCCTCAACACTCTTACTCTCTCAAATTCGAACTCGCTCTCTTTATTTCCCCAGATATGGAACTGTCAATGATCTGTAATTGGATTTCCAATCAAACAAAAAGAAAATAAAGAAAATAGTTGCCTATTAAATTTGTGTAAAAGTAAATCTCTAAAACGGTATCAAAAGACGCCACTGAGATTATGGACAATATTTTCTGTATACATAGACATATGTAGGTATATCTTTGAATAGACAATATCATTATAGCTGAACGAAAGATCACTGAAAGGTTTAATCAGTGTTCATTTGTTCACAGTCTGAGAAAATAGGTCAATTGACAAAAACTGTATATGAAAATTTTACTAAAACTATTACATTTGTAAATCTATTTATTTGCCAAAAATTAAACGATTTAAAAAAAAAAAAACTGGGTTTAATTGAAATTCTATTTTGAATTGAAATGTAAATCAAATTAAACAATAAAATATCTCCCCTAAAGCGACATAAATTGTTAATGTATTCCAAAGCATTCGAATATACCTAAATTTATCTTCTAAATATTTTAAGTATTTCAAATATTTATGACTTCATTTTTTAGTTAAAAATCTAGTTAGAAATTAGTTTTATCAAATATCCAAGTACCTAATGTCATTTCGAAATGTGCTAAATTTCGATTAAATTTAATAGAAAATGACTGAAGAAAATAAGTGGAATCAAGTATTTAAGAAATATCATATATATTTTTAAATAATCCAAACCTTGTTAATCTGTAATTCTGTCAATTTTGAACCAATTGTCAAAATTCATATTTTATTATTACTATTATTATTATTAAAGTAGTAGGATATAGTTGTAAACTATCAACCTAACTACATTTTTACAAGCACTGGCAACTAAGGCCTTCGGTTTGGACGAAAACTACATCCAAACACTAGCCAGTGATTCGAACCCGGGTCCTCGTTGTTCAGTTGACTAAATGACTGGGTCACTTAGACGACTCATCTACCGAAGACTGCGTATCATATACATATGATTCAAAATGATTGGATAATTTCACTGTCAATACTCTCAACTCTGAAACTTACTAGAGAATATATAGAAAATTTTAAAATGAAATTGTAGAATAATTATTGCTCTCATGTCAAAGATAACTGCAATAAATTTTTTATGAAGAACATCTCAAACAAAAGTGTTAGGGCATATTTATATTTGTTGCCACAAAAATATAAAAAGTGTTATTTACGATGAAAATATACTATATAGTTAAAAAGAGACTAAACATATTACTAGAAATGAACGAGCAATTTCAACTGTCTGTCATCTATCTTAGAGTTACTCAGTCCATTATTAATTATAATTTCCACAAATTAGTCATAAATTCAGTTTATTATAATGAAAAACTTTGCATTGATTGCCTAATACTAACTGCTATAAGTAAATGTCAATTAAATCTATCTATATAATATTGACATTACGTATACATGTCGATAAAATCTCTTCAAGATTAAAATTAAATGGACTATAAGTACCTTTTTGTATCGAAATACACGGAAGATTTTACTTGTATAGCATAATAATATTTAAGACATTCTTAATGGCGATTGTTATAGCCAAATGATTGTCCTTGATAGCTTGGGAACTAATGAAACATTTCCTCTTTTTTAATTGGTATCACTCTTGTCGATCATTCAAGGATTAACAAGTAAGCAACTTGTTATGATTGTTTTGAATCGGGCTACAACAAACTCGTGATTCACTTTCAATATCATAAAACCCAAAGTCAGAGCCAAAAGGAAAAGGGGAGAAAAAAAGGTAAAAATTTTGTGTATGCTTCTTTCCATTGATTGTGAGATGCCCCACAATGATAACAGATTTTAATTGATTAGCTGCCTTTGTTTTGTCTTCAGCTGTGTTTTCTGTTTTGCTGCTGCTGAAGATAGATAGATTTCGTTACTTTTGATTATTTCAATCAATTCCCACGCCAGAGTTATACAATTTTGATTTATTACTCCACAACAACAAAAAAAAAAAAAAGGAAAAAGTAGAAAAATTATGTATAACAAAGTTAATATAATTTACAAACGGTGAAGGAACACGGAAATTTTCAGTTTTTTTTCCAATACTGCTTTTCTAATACGCAGGTGTTAGACGTCCAAACGCCCCCTTTTTGTCTGTTTTGTTGGATTATTTATTATGATATGATAAATTCATCAAATGACCTCAGCCAAATAAAACTTCGACTCATCAGATAGCCAGCTCCATGTCTCATTAACAAGAAGCTGCCTCTTTTGTGGTCTATGAATAATCTTGAAAATATTAATCAAATTGAGGTTTTAGGAGATTACCTCAACAACGAAACTGAAACCAGATGACGAGACCTACATGGATGATGATGATGATGATGCCGATGTCTATGCCAATGATGATGATAATAATACTTTTACTTCCTGTACAAGCTAAACGACGATGACAGCCTAATATTGGGCAATTTTCTACATAATTAAGGTCGAATGAGAGGGGGAGGATCGCCTAATGACTGTATCAATATCCTTTGATATTGATGTACTCCTGTTTCCATATTTGTTTTGTGTGTGTGTTTTTTTCGGTTGTTAAGTGAGCATGAAATTTTCATGGATCTGGGGTCCATCATACCATATGTTGTCCTAACATTAATGTTATAAAATTTCCCAAGTCGAGTCTGACTGCCAACAGTAAAGTGGAAGGGGCAGGAAGTTTTTCCTTGGCATTGCCGGAAAATTGTCTTGTAAGTGTTGACATGTGACAGGACTTAACTGACAAGCAAATACCAAATGGCATATTTAAATAAGCCTTTGGCTCTGTGTCTCTCTCTCTCTCTCTCTCTGTCTCTCTCCCTCTCTCTCTCTTTCTCTCTCTTGCTCTCTTATCACCCTATGTCTCACTGAATCTGTGGTTTTCAAATCCCTCGACTTTACTAAATACACACGCACCAAACACACACGGCTTAGCCTCGGATCGGCTGGGATCAGTGATCACTGAGTGTATGGCTTTTGAATGCATATTGATCTGATGTTTGGCATGCGTTTCTCCTGATTCCTAATTACATGCGTGAGCGCCCTAAATGCGCAGAAATTCCTATTTTCCTTTGGTTTTCGTGCATTTTCCTTTTTCATTTTTGGCAAATATTATTGCTTGTTTAGGTTGTTTCGTTTCGACAATGGTTTTGTGTCTCTAGTTATTTTTTAAGCTGCGACACACGCTCTTCAACAAATTTTTCGATGCACAAGTCTTTGGCTTAGTCAGGTTTCTCATTTCTGTTTCTGTTTCTTTTTTTTCTTTTTTGAGCTCTCAATTTTAATGATTCCCTTTTGTGGGCCACACCCCCTTAGTAAGTGAGTGAGTGAGTGAGTGAATGAGAAGAGTTTGGTGTTGACGGCTGGTAACAAACGTAAAAAAAGATACATAAAACGGGGGTGGGGGGAGGTCCCACAACATCTGGTAGTCGAGACGAATGGGAAACATTGTGTGTGGGCAGCTAATTGAGTGACCAAGCGTGAGGGTCAAACAGAGTTAAAACAGATGAAGATTAAGTCGGCAGCGACAGCGACCAGCAGTTAAAATGCCGCATTAATTGCGCTATGGGCAGCAACTGAAATATCTATTAGCCAAAAATTATATTCCCATACGAATGCAGTGTTCATGGTCCTAAAAGAAATTGAGGAATTCAAGGCAGAATAATTGCTCTTTCACATTTTATTTGAAAACCCTTAAGAAGTTACTGTTAAATTTAAATTTAAGCATTCACAGGCTTTGAAATCTCTGAAAAAACTAATGTTCTTGGATACAATACAATGGCTATGGGTTCTTTTCCAGTTCTTAATCGAACGAGGAAACCACAAAATGTTTGGATACATTTTACTTGCTCGATAAGTCTTGCGCTGGCAAGAATAAAACCTCAGAAACTTCATTTTTTTCCTTTGCCCACGAAAATAAATGACTAAATATTGACTGAAATACTTAACCTAAAAAACGGCGAAGCTTAGAATCAACTTTCTAAATCTTTAGCAAGATATTAAACATGTTGATGTACATTTTCTTGCCAAAGGGCATGAAATTTTATTGCCAATCGCAGAATTAGACCCGATTGCGTAATTCCAGTCATATGGTCCCCGTTTTCTACTTGTTATTATACAAAGGCTTATTATGAATCGGTATAATATAAAGTTTTAACTGTAAGTTATAAGCAATTTGATCTATTGTTGCCTTATACTTGTACAACAATGGATCTCAGGGAGTGAATTCTGTCATATTAGAGGGAGACGTCGAAGTTTTAGTTTTAGAAAAATATATACATATGTATATTGGTTTTTGAGTTGGGAAATTTTCCCCTTGTTCTAGTATTTCATTCGGTTTCTTTTTGTAAATACTTTTTGTTCAAATCAATGTACAAATTTATGATAATACTGAAATGGCGGAATTTCGCCCCTAAAAGTATGCAACATGCGTTGAAAATTTCTTCTTTTTTTTTTCAACATAATTCTTGGGCTGCCTTTTGCCTAGTTTGGATGACGAATTTAGCCCTTGATCCGCCTCTGTGGGAATATTCATTTAGATAATTTTCGTGAGATAAAATAATATAGAGAAAGAGCAGAACGAAACAAGATAAACAATTTCTTTACCAATAAAATCAATTACGTGAAGCAGGGGCCATTCGAAATAATTAGTTACAAATTAAGTTGGATTTAAGTTAGATAAATTTGTGCAAAATGCAAAGTCAAACGAGTCTTTTGTCATGTCGGTTACCAAGCGAACTGAACGTCGCGATTGCAATTGATTTTGCAATTATTATTTATTTATATTTATTTCCATAAGACAGATGAGCCAACGTACACACCCTGTCCGACTGTCATTAGCCGTGTGTTTTGAACGTTTTCAGCACAATTTGCATTAACAATAGTTTATAGGCATCAAATGTGGGGAGCCTTCAAATAATAATAATAAAAATAAAATATATAAAATGCATTTGAACACAAAAAAAAACAACAACAACAAAAATGTGTGCGCGGAGTTTGATTTTTGCTGGTTTTGTTGTTGTTGCTTTTGTATGCTTTGTTTCTCTGTTTCTGTCTGTTTTTAGCTATTTACAAAAATGGAGCTCGCAATCGATTGCCAGGTTGAACGATGAGCTCTGCATCACGATTTTTTACGATGCACACTTTTAATTCTAACCAAGAGGAAAACCAAAAAGGGGGAGGAGGAGCAGCAAAAAAAAAATCTTATTAAAATTTTATTGCAACAACAAGCAGCAGCAGCCAAACACTAAAAACGGAATTCGTGCGCATCAACAGCTTCAAATGCTCGGCCGATCGGTTGCCCGGTTGATCAGCGGTTGCTCAGCAGTTGCTTGTTCTTTTGTCTAGCGGAACACCTGCTTGGTGGCGCGATGGAGATGGAGATGGAGTTGAAGTCAGACTTAGAGTCAGAGTCAGAGATGACGTCCAAGCACAGCTGTGTGTAATAGAGTCAGAGGCGACCCCAAACGGTCGGACAAACCAAACGGCAAACGCCCCAAAAACAACAACAAAAGCCTCATACGGACGACCTTAGTCATTTGTCAGCTTTTGCCTCTAATTCTGCCTCTGCCAGCGGCAACCCAACCTGGGAAAACTTCCACTTCCAGTCATCGTCCCCCTTTTTCACCCCCTCCCCCAAGCACAGAGTTAAAGCCACTTTCTTGATGCAGCAGTTAGAGACACTACAACTAGAAAATATCATTGGGTCAAGTTCAGACCGAATGGGGTACATTTAAAACAATCGTTTGTTCGTTTTGTTCGTCGGCATTAAATTGGTTAGAAGAATAAAAAAAAGAAGCCCACAAAATATATATGTATGTACATACATAGATATACATACATATAAAAAAGGCGACGAAAATGCATTTATTTTTCCCCTCTCTTTCTTTCAATATGTGTGATTTATACATTTTCATCATTTTCAAAATTAAAACGCCTCTTTTTTAGCACTTTTGGGGTCGGTTGGTCGTCGTGCCACAGCCTACCTCCCTCCCTCCCTGCCTCCCTCCATCAGTATGTCTGTCAGTGAGATATATGATTCCTTTCAAAATGATTTGCTATGCCAGAGCTTCTTGCACACACAGGTGCATACAATCGAACCGAAACGAACCAACAAAAAACCAAAAACCAAAAAAAAAATGAACTTTGAAGTTCTAAGCCTATCCTGAATATTGGGGAATTTCTTGTTTTTCCTTCCGAAACAAATCGAAACAAACATGAGTTTCAATTTATTTAGTAGTAGGGCCTTTGCCATCAATCCGCCATCTGATTCAAAGGCTAAGAATTAGCCAATTGTGCTTAAGGCCAAGCTATAACTTTATGCGAAACGGTTTTTCATTGAAGATAATGCCATAAAGATTTACTAGTTCCATATAATACAGATTGCCTCCTGACCTATTGATCTTTCCGACGATTTCTATTGACCTTGGATCTGGAAATACTTCCAATAATTTCTAGGGTATTCCTTAAGTCATCCATAACAATTGAGATCGATTCACAATTGTGATGTCCCAAAGTGCGGCTACAGTGCTGAGGCATTCAGTTTGGTGTTGTTTCTGATTTTTTTTTTTTTTTTTTTTTGGCCCTGCCAGCGAACACAGCACATTTCTCACAATCAGCTGTGAAAAATCTCTCTTTCCCCATTTATGACCCACTAAAACCGAGACTCGAGCTTCTTTCTTCACAGCATCTCCAGATTCACATTTTAGCTGTTGCTTCGCTTTTTTCTCGTTTGTTTTTTTTCGTTATGAATTTAATGTATGTCCATTATGCATAAATTCACGAAATTCCATAAAGACGAAGCTTTGTTTCGCTTTTCTTTTGGGGAGGTTAAAAACCTTTTGGGTAACCGCCAACGGCAGCAAACAAATCAGGGGCAGTGTCAGAGACCCAGACAGAGATAGGCAGTCAGACAGAGATAGAGGCAAATAGGCAATTTTCATGGTCCATTTGGTTAGGTCTTTTCTGTCGTCTGCTGCTTCTTCTCGTTTTCATTTTGGATGGTTTTAAGGTGTTAATAATAACAACAAAGACGTTACAATTATGCATTGAAATCGGTCCGAAAAAGTTGTGTGATGTCAACTGTGCGACGGTTCCCACCATGAACAATTGTCCCACTAGGCTTCGATGGTAGGAGGAGAGGTGGTGGGGAGGGGAGTCCAAAGACTGGGAGAACGGGGAACTGGAGATCGTTTCTTTATGACTACAAATTAGATGAAATATTTTGTTGAACAAAGCTTGCGTTTTGTTTGATGGTGGAAATGAAAATTGTAATAGAAATGGAAATGGAAATGGAAATGCAGGACGGAAGCTGTTCTATTTTGGTTAGTTTTCTTACAATAGACAACATAAATGAAACCGGTTCAGTTCATAAAGTGTGGGATTATTATTATGCCTCTTGAAGTAAAGCTTCAAAACCATCAAAATAAGATTTCTTCTGGGACAAAAAAAAAAAGAACACAAAAACAGAAATTTGTTTGATATTTTTGATCTGACAATTTATCACTGTCCGCTATGGGGAAAAGTCAAATAAATAGTATCTAACAAAATTTTGATCGTTATAATTAATTTGATTTGATTTGATTAAATTCGAATTCGCGCGATCGACAAACTAGAAGAAAAAAAAAAACAGAAATAGAGAGAAAAATAACAACAAAATCAACTTTAGAACGGGGACAAGCAAATCAAAAATTTATATATGGACAAGTGTGCGCATTTTTCATTTCGGTCAAAAATTAACATTTCTACGTTTCTGTTTCTATTTCGATACTGTTTTTTTTTTCTATTTTGATTTTTGTATTAGTATTGGTATTGGTTTCGGTTTCTGTTTCTATTTGGCATGTGGCGGCGACCCCTAAGGGTCAAATATGATTTGGTTTCAAGTTTTTCGTCTTCAAAAACAAATCGATACCAAAAACAGATCAATGATCTCATTTGCATGCCAAACAAAGCCAACGAAATAAAAAAAAAAAACAAAAAAAATATGTGTATATATACTGAAATCGACATGCAAAGGGTATGAAAAAGCCGCAAGGTGGAAATCAATTTGGAGGCTTTCAATCAAAATCACAATTTGGACAAGGGAAAAAATGCGAGATGAATGATTTCACTTGAATGTCTCTGCATGTGTATATAACGACTTGAAGATACCCTTATCCATAATGTACTTTAAACTGCTGGCAATTCGAACTCTGCCCCATCTTCCCCACCCAAGAGCCACAGTCCCTGGCCCTAGTGAAGATTCCAATTAAATTTGGAAAATCGAAAGCTAAAAACTTGCAATTTTTGAGAATGAACAACTATTTCATATTGACCCATGAGATCGGGCAGAGTGTGTGCGTTTATTTTCAGACCAACTTCTGTCGTATTGGTTCCAATTCAAGTCAACTGAATCCAACGACAACAACAACAAACAGTTGTGAATTCGAACTCGAACGCATAAATTAGTCAACGGGTAGAAGAAATAAGCGCGAAAACGTGTTTTAAATTTTTGTGTCTTCAAGACGAACGAAACGAAACGAAACGCCAAAGCGAGGCAAACACTCATGTCAGTATTTTGTCAAAAAAAAAACAACAACAACCAAACGAAACGAAACGAGCAAACAAAAAGTATTTTTTGTCAGTGATTAATGCATTTATAATTAATTTATTGTATGCATATACAGAAAAGAGGCAGCAGAGCAGCAGCAGCAGCAGCAGCAGCAACAACAGCAACAACAACAACATTTGCCATCGGTATCATCGATATCATCGGAATCATCGTTATGGGCCTGATATATGTAGGTTTTCAAACTGGAACTCTGAACTAATTTCAGCAGAAAATATTTATATTGATCCCCCCTCCCGGGTGATTGATGATCGATTGGATGGCTGGCTCATTGGACGGATGGATCGATCGATATGTATGTACATACATATATATGTGTGCGGGTAAGAAGGATTTTGTTTTCATTGCCAACACAAGATTTTGCAAGTCACTCGAAAACGGCGGCAAAAGTCACATACATTAGAACGCATTAAAGTGTGACCAAGTGGAGGGATGTGGGATGGGAGAGTGAGGAGAATGAGCGCATTCGGAAAAAAGGGGCCGTTACCCTGAATCCCTCGAGCCTCCCATTGTTAGTTTTGGTCTTTTTCCTTGGAGATTGGAAGCGCACAAAACAAAATCAAGCCAAAACAATTGCCAGGGATAATCTGTTCGCTCAGCTGGGGATTACTCTTTTTGCATATGCAAAACAGACTCTTTGAAATTAAAGCATGAAAATTTGTCAAAGAAACACTTACACACACACACACACACACACACAGTTGTTGTAGGTGTTGACCCTCATCCAAGAAGGTAACCGCAACCGCAATCTATGCTCTCTCTGGTCGCCGATCTGTTTGGCTCTAGCGGTAGCCCTATGCATAAATATATATATAATGGGTTTAAAACACCCCTTTCTTTTTGGGCCAGGGAGAGAGAGACAGAGACAGAGACGGAGACAGAATTGGTGGGCGTTGCCCTCGCTTGCTTTCCTGCCTGACTTTCGCAAAAGGGTTCACAACACACACATTCAGGACAACACAGATGATAACGACTTTGCGGGATTTCTATCACAAAACTGCAAATTGGATTAACTTCTGTGAAAATTTCACAAAGTCAAAACCAGAAAGAAACAACAACAACACAAAAAAAATGGGCTGAGAGAAATGAAGAGAAAGTATTTTCAAGGATTAAATACCAGAGACGCCTCCTCCCTCTTTTTGACATGGCAAAACTATATATTTCATTACGGATACACACATACATACGTATATGGGAAAATAATATTAAAAAAAATAAATGTTTTTAGGGATTTGTCTAGTAGAAAAGAAATTGCAACTTGATGCATATTAATTGATTTAGAAAACAAAATGGAAATTGCTCTCATTAAGTAGTTTTTATCTTGTTTCTGTGATAGTTATCAATTGATAGAAGGATCACACATTATCAGCAGACAAAGGGTAATCGTATAGTAGCATTCCAATCTATAACTAACCAGGTTAAAGACCGTTAGACTCATTCCGTTTTATTAACCTGATGTCTTGTCGTCTGTGTGTTCAGATTTTCTATAATATTTGTGCAAATCGTGTTGGCAATTTCTAGATCTTCGCCATTTTAATTACAATTTACATTTAACGATAACGGCGCATCCATCCATTCGTTTGTTCGTCTGTTCGTTCGTTCGTTCGGTAGATCGTCCGATCGCTGGCTTAGTACATACATTTTATTCACTAAGCTATTTATGAGACATTAATCCCATGCTGGCGGGACGAGCATGTTGAACAAGTCCAGCCCGGGCGCCGCATTTACAATGTTAGTAATATCATAAAATGTCTTATGGCCTATCAACAGATAACACATTTAATGATCAAAATACTGACAGCTTGACAACACGCAAAATGCACAAAAAGAAAAAAGAAAAAAAGCAAATCGCCGTTAGCTTTACTCTAGGTGAAAACTCTGCATATCTCTTTCTCTCTATTTATCTCTCTCTGGCTGAGTGAGTGAGATGATAGCCCCCCATCAACCCCATCCCGCCCACAATGCACGGTTAAATTCAAATTCAAATCCCAATTCGAAAATCCAGTTCGTAAGTGTACACAATTATCGGTCGATTGAACGATCGATAGACCACGCCCCATCCCCACAACAACAACAATTGTTTGATCGCTCTCATTTTCCCGCTCTCCGCGTGTGTGTGTGTGTGCGTGTGTGTTAGTTAGTTTGCTCTGCATTGGTCAATGGAACGAGAACATATATGTAAAGTAAATAAATTCGTTCGTATACTACGCGGCGAAACGATCGGACATATAGCTCGATCTCGTTTTAGCCAACGAACTCGAGCAAAATGACGACGAAACTTGTGCTCCTATGCGGCCCATCAGCAACCACTTGTGTGTGTGTGTGTGCATGTGTGAGTGCGCGAGTGTGAGTGTGAGTGTCATTTTCTGTGTGTTCGTGAGAACGATCGCTTCGCTCTCTTGGCTATACTGGTTTATAACGGTGCTCCGATTGTGTTAATCGAGCCAATCAAATGTCGCAGTCACCGAACCGAGAGAGCTGAGAGCGCATCGGAATCAAAATGGAGTGAGGCACTACTTCACTCATATGCCTTTGGCACTGTTAACTTAACATCACTCAAATTGCCTATGAAAACTACCTACAAAATATCACTCGAACACACTCCCTCTCTCGATCACACTGTCTCCCTCTTTTACACCCTCTCTCTCACTCATTGTGTGTGTGTGTGTGCAATGCATCCGTCGTCTGGTTTGTTATTCGTTCGCGTTGTTCGGTATCAACCGTTAGAGAGAATCGTCTTCAACCTCGATGTCGGAGTGCTAAGCCTAGGTTTGTGTCTTTTTCGCAGTCTTTTGTTTTTGTTTTTTCCAACCAGTTTGTAGATTTTGTTTATAGTAGTATCATCTCTTCACGTTGTTGCTGTCTCGGTAGCCGACGAAGCTACCGACCGAGCGATGTCTCCTCGTCGTATTATTGCCCGTGTGCGTTGTTGTTGTTGTTGTTGTTGCCGCTGCTGCTGCCCGCCCGTATGATGATTGCAAAGCATCTTGAGGTCTGAGCATTTTGCAGAACTGTTTAACATCAGTCTTTCAGTGATAGCTCGCGCTTCTTGCTCGCACGCTCGATCGCACGTTGCCGCTGGAACGTTGACGTTCCGTCGCTAATGCTGCTGCCGTATTTTTTTTTTTTTTTTTAATTATTATTATTTTACTGATTTTACATACATATACATGCGATAGAGTGCGTAGTCTTTCGCTTCACAATTTAATTTAATATACCGTGAACGACCCCACAAAATAACAAAAAAAAAATACATAATCAACTCAACAACTCAAGTGTCCATCAGCAAAAAAAACGGGAAATTAGTGCAAACAATATACCAAATCCCCATTCCCAAGACCCATTCTCATTTAGAGGTGTGGCCTATAGGATGAGAACGAGAGAGAACATGTTCTATATAAGTTAGTAGTTAAATTTTGAAAAACAACAAGAATACAAAGGCAAAATCAACAAAAACCAACAAAAAAATAAACTGTCAAGTAAACATTGCATACATGTGCTATATACACACTTACACTATTACACATTACACACACACACATACACACACAGCCAGACACATGGAGAAAAAGAGGTTCTAAGAGTCAAGTGTCGAAAACGCCGTTTCAAGTGACGTTTTATTGGCGCAAGGTGAAACAAATAAATAGTCGAGAGTTCACTATAGAGCAAATCTTAAATGATTTTCTGTAAACACAACAACAACAACAGCAAAAACGAAAAAAAAAACAAAAACTTTGGCACATTTCAAACTACAATAACAGACACCAAAAACAAAAATTAATATAAATAAACGGAAGAATATCATCATCATACGTAATTTCTATTATATTGGGACAACATTTTAATCGTATTGTTTTAACGGTAAGTTTAAGAAAGTATAAAATGCAAAAATAAAATGTAAAAATGAAAAAAGCACACACACACACACACACAGAAAGAAGATACTTGTGAATTTCATTGATTTTTAATAAGACATGTGAGAAAGTTTTGTTTCCAGTGCACTGTTTTTAGTATGGCAATAAAATATAAGCAAAAGCACCAACATCAACAACATCAACAACAACAACAACTACAACATCATGGCTAACGACAAGGGCAGGGCAAATAAACTTTACGACTATATAACAGAATCAATGTAAGCCAGTTAAAGGGCAGAGGAGAGTCAGAGAGAAGAGAAGCAGCAGCAGGTGGATACATACATATACATATGTATCGGTATACATATATGTATGTCTATATATGTAGCAGGGAATAAGTCGGACTAGAGCGAACTAACGACCAAAAACACACATATTTGCTTTATAATGTAAATAGCGTGTAAAGAGCTTTATTTGCTAGAAATTTCGATATTTCGAGTTATGCCAATTTTTTTCTTCTCATTTTTTGTTTTAGTTGTTTTTCAATTTATGACACGCCAAATGCACTGAGAGAAAATAAAGTCATCTACTAATAGACGCTTAAAATCCCAATAGGAAACTGCCGTAAATCAATCGAAAACTATATCAATATTGATTGTTCACTTTACTTATCATTCAATTGATTTTTTGATTACAACACAGAATTGAAATTGAGTTAGCCATTGATTAGTTATTAACGGGAATTCGAAAAGCCCAAGATTGTAAAATTTGCAAAGTTTCGATCGCTTGCCCCAAATGTGAATTGTAATTGAATAAAAGGTCAACCTTTAGTTACAGTATAATTTGTTTAATGTTAACCAAATCGATATACTTACCTGCGTTTTAGGTTGTGTAGTTTTTTTTGTTTAGCTTAGATTGCCTTGTTTAAGTAAGTTTTTGCATGTGTGGCAAATATTGACAGTTTGTTTGCTCAAGTATATGTACAAGAGCCTTGTCACAATGAGGGGCAAGTATGTGTGTGTGTGTGTGTGTGTGTGCACTTATTCCAGTTAGCTCCCGCCCCACCACAAACATCACTAGCTCTATTTTCATTTGTCCCTGTTGCTTAAGTTGCCCATCAAGTTTGTTGCCTAAGTCTTTCGTTTTGACCATCTCGAGAAATTAACACGTCAAGGTCGTCCAACGTCGTGTGCTGCGGAAAACTTGAAAAAAAGAAAACAGACAGAAAGAAACACATCCTTAAGGGGCCACAATACCGGAAAACAACAATCGTCTTGCTTGGCTGCTTGGCCTCCTGCCTAAAGCCTCCTAACATGTGCTCGAAGGAGAATAGAGATAAAGTGTGAAAGTATTTAGTACAAAAGCGTTAACAGCAATGTCAGCGGCAAAGGCAATGGCAAGGAATAGGAAATAAGCTAAATATAAAATGCAAATGTGGCAAAGCAAACACCTGTTGTCAGTTAACATGCATTATAACAACTCGGTGGTGGGGGTCAGAGAAAGAACCTTGTTTCAGGTTGCCCAGGACGGGTCGTGGCCTTAATGTGAGTCACAGTGAGTTTTTGCACTTGCGCCTTCGCTTCTTCCTCTCCTGGTAGGTGCAGCAGTAGCCCAAACACGTTGTATTCGCTTTGTAATAAATATGAATATGAATATTAACTATTATTGCTGTTGTTGGTAATACTACATATTATGACTGCAAAGCATCTTCCAAGTAAAGGTCAAACTGATCTAAACGAGTTCTTATCTTACATCGAATATGCTAGCCAGCCAGTCAGTCAGCCAGCCAACTCATCGATTCAAGATTTTACCCTTGTATGGTTATCGATTGTGCTTAATAGATGTATTTCGAAATGGCATTTCAGGGTTAGCATATTTGTAGGTGTACACAAATTATCGAATTGAGATCAGCCATTTAGCCATTTAGCAAACAATTAACTAACTCAAATCGTTTTTAAATCATGTCTGGAAAATGTATATAAATGTATTCTCCATCTACCTTGTCATTTCCATCCCACATCGATTAATGTGTTATTTGAAATTTGCAATATTTTAATTTTCTTCAATTTTTCTCTTGCAGCCTGCGAGTATTAAACAAATAAAAAAGTTTCACAATGATGAATCAGGATAATCCATATGCGGTAAGTTTCAATCAGGAATAAAAATTCACACAATCAAAATAAAAACATAAGATCATAAATGACAACATACATGTATATAAAATAAATATATATATATAAGTAAGTATATACATAAACATATATGTAAATGCATATCTATGTATATGTATATACATACATACAAAAACTGAATAATTTCAAATTCAAATTATTGTAAATGTTTAACGAGCTAAAAATTGAACAAACTCATAAAAAAGTCAACGATAAAAAACTTTATGACGATGGACTTAAAACTCAAAAAAAAAAAAAAACCAAAATCTCCAAATCTAAATCAAAAATGAAATCTCTAGCGGCAATTGATAAGAAGAGAGAAGACAACCGAAAGAAATCGGTAAAAATTTTGAAGCGTCGATTTGGCTTAGCTTCCGCATTTTGTTCAATTTTTTGTTTTTTGGGCGCAGAAATTTATGAATTATGAGGTTTTCTCGGAGTATGCATAATTACCTGCCAACAACAACAACAACATCAGCAACAACAACAGACAACAATAAAATAATAATAATAATAATAATATTGGAAAAAGAGTAGCCTAAACCAGTTTACACATACGAATGAAACAAACAACGGCGAAAATATTTAAATGATGTCATAATTTTAGTAGGAGAAACAAAAAAAAATCATAATCATCGTAGAGTATTTTTTGTCGACTTCACCTGCGTTTATTGGTTGTTGTCGTTGTTGTTGTTGTTGGGGTTGGGGTTGGGGTTATGATCAGCAGTGGGACCTGGCAGTAGTGTCGGCAGCTTCTGTCCGCTTTTTGTGTCGAACTTTTTGAAATTAATGCAGATCAATTAGTTAATATTATTAAGCGTTTCAAAATGCCAAGAACTGCGTTGCCGCGACTTAACGTCAACGTCAACGTCGCTGTCGCATTCGCAGTCGCTGCGCTGTCTTTCCTATTTGAATATTTAAACAAATATCTAGTCATAGAGGAGGAGCAGCTGAAAAATAAAAATAAAAACACGTAAGTTGCCTGCTAACATGGCACTAAATGTCAATATTTGAATATTAAATTTTATTTAAGTGCGTTTTTTATGGTTTTAAGCTGATTTTTTCGTTTAGTCGATCATCATCAGTGGGACAAAGTCGCTAACCCAGCACACACACACATATTTCTATCTCTGGTGTGTGTGAGAGTATGGTTTTTTTTTTGTCATCTTTCGGCCGAAAGAGGCGGACACCCAAAGATCCAAGTAGTGTTAATTAGTTGAAATGTGAGACGATAAACTAAATGTTTGATCAAAATGAAGGCAACAACAACAGAGTCAAATTTGGGCCACTTTACTAGAGAGTTAGCCAGTTAGATGGAGACGAAGAAAAAGGTGAGAGAGAGAGAGAGAGGTAAAGGGAGAAAGAGATCGGCAAGTTGGTAGCTTTAGCGGCTAATAAATAAATGAATTGAATTCGTAAATTTGAATGCAAAAGAGGAATTTTTTGAATTTAAAACGGTTTCCAATCAAATATTCCGCCAAGCTTATCGAAATGTTATCGATTACATCGTATTAGAAACGCAAAACGAAATTGATTTATCATAAAAAATGATTGATTAACGTATTGCCATTATTATTAGTATTTAGTTTTGTGGTTCGACTGCATTCACGCCCTGCCCTCTGAGACAAGAAACTTAATTTCGTTTCGCCATATGGACGGAGCACAAAAAACGCATTACAATGTTGTTGTGCGAGACATCTCCACCTCCCCGAAAGACACTTGACTTGGAGCTAGAGTTTGGACTTGGGGTCCAAGACGTTCGTTTGATTTGGAAGCCAAGGAGGATGTGGATGGCGATGGCGACCACTGACTGAAGACACTGACCAGTGGCTGCTTACAGTCAAATGCACTTTGCTCGCACGCATCTGGGCAAATCTCTTTCTATTTGCATTGGCTGCTGCTGCCGCTGACCATTTTGGTCATAAACATTTGCGTAATGGATTTTTGTTTCTTTTGGCTTTGTACAGTTTGCTTGCTGCCAAGAGTGAAACACAACACACAAAGTAAATTAATTACGAGCCTCTCTTCTCATGCATATTTGCACGTTGCCCCGACAACAGCAACAACAACAACAACAAAAAGCAAAGCGAAGAGAAAAATTCTCTAAACAAAAGTTAATAAATGCCTAAAAACTGAACAGAAGCAGCAAGCAAATTAGCAAAAGCCCGAAAAACTTACACACACACACCCAAGCACACACACACACACACACACACACACACTAAATGTAATTACTGCACTTATACATGGTTGTAGAGGTTGTTGGTTTTGCTTTTGCTTTTGGGTTTAAACATTTTTTTTTTGTGGTTTCCACTTTCTGTTGGTGCAGCAGAGAAAGAGGAGGCGGAGGCGGAGATGGAAATGAAGAGAGAACTGGCCAATTTTTCACATGCGTAGCCAGTTTGGGTAGCCAAACGAGGATGAGACTGACGCTAGAGTTGGAGCTGGGAGGAACGACAACGCTGTGAGATGCCGTAAAAGTTGTCTGTGGCCCCAAACATCTACAACAACTACAACAACTGCTACTCCATCTTCAACTCCATCTCCCAGTTTATGCTCCAACTTGTGTATGCTTGCAGATTTTGGTTGGTCGGTCGGTTGGTTGGTTTTTTATTTTTTTATTTTGTCTTGGGTTGTGTGTGCACATGTTGCGGTTGATAACTCAATTAGAATGTTAAATTTATGTTCGCAACAAGAAATTAACTTGCAATTAGAAAATGCCTCTCGACGACTGGTAACGAAAGACTTAGTACACGAACTTGACTAGTCAATTCAAATTGTCTATGTGAATGATGGCAGAAGAAATACCCTTTAAGTCACACACACACATACATGTGGGAGAATATTAAATCAATTTATTTTTCAATTTAAAATTTGTTAAAATCTTTGATATGTGATCACAAATTTTTGTAATTGTTTATCAAGAGTTATGAGGAAATGTTTATGTCTAATAATGCTGCACTTTTTTCTTTAACTTTATTCATGGGCTATGTTGTTGTTGTTGCTGTGCCATGTAATTATCTTGGCCACAAAACAAATTGAAACAATTTAGCAAAGCGCAAAAAAAGATACACCGAGCGATAGCAAGTAGGAAAACGCCGGCTCCAGACAAGTTGTAGGGCATCTGTAGCCGCCAAGACAAGTCAATTGCCGAAAACTAATGATGATGATGCACTGCACGCATTTGCACTATTTATAATTCGTGAGCAAGCGAGCATACTAGCTAGAAATGCAAGCAGTGCCAAAAGATCAATGATCAATCCTCTGAAGCTGGAGTTTGTGGAGATGGAGAAGGGGATGGAGATGAAGATGAAGCTGCCGCTTGATGACTTTACTTTGGCCAAGTCTGTGAGAGTATATAGAGAGACAACTTCATTTGTTTGCGCAGAGGATAACTCCTTCTATTATTTCACATTTTTAGTTTTGTTTTGTGGGTTGAACATGTGTAAATCTCTTTCTCTCTCTCTCTCTTTCTCTCTCTCTTTCTATTTGGACTGACTGAATGACTAGCCTGACTGGCTTGGCAATGATTAATGAGCGAAATTAGCAAAGAGAAGATCTGTTAAAATATTCGTTCACTTCTTCTTCTTCAACTTCTACTTATTCTGTGTCTGCAGGCCAATTGACCAAAGTTCTATCTGCAGATTACCAAATGACTTTTTGGCCAACGAACTTGAACGAAACTCAACTCAAACTACAACAATTACATACTAAACTTCCTCTCCCTCAATAACAAACGAAACGAAAAAAAAAAAAATAGCAAATAGATGCGATGCGATCCAATGCGATGCGATGCTAGCCACATATCTATGTGGATAGATATATACATATATATATATATATATATATTTGTGTGTGTATATGCTTCATTATATCCGCCAAACTGGTTAACCTTGACAAAAATCCTACAGCTGAATGCATTAGTAGTTCAACAGCAACAAGAAAAACCAACCAACTAACTAACGACTTGCAAATGCGGCCGCTGCTGCCGCCGACGCCGCCGAAAACAAAACGCTATTAAACTTCTATTATTTAAGTACTACATTGTGCACTCATACGAAGAACGTTGGGTCGAACCGCCAAGTACACACACACACACATATATATAGACAATACAATCCAAAAACAAACATGCTGCAAAATGAAAAGGAAAACAGAGTAACGAAGAAGACCACAAAACACATGCCAAAGTCTCGGACTTGGACTTCAAGTCGGAGTCGGTCAGCAAAGCAATCATAATGAGGCAGCAATTGTACGAATTTTGTTTTTTTTTTTCTTCATAGGTCTTTATCGGAAACCCCCCATTAGAGATGTACTCGTGAGAGTTAAGAATCTTTTGAAAATATAGAACATATCTAAAATTGCACTCTAAAACCAATCATATCCAGTTAAATTTTCAAATATTTTCTAAACTTTTCTTAGCCGTTATAGAGATTAGAATATTCTATACGTTGACGTGAATCTTTGCTGTTAATTTGTTTACTTCATGTTCAAATATGTAAGCAATTTACACAATCTTCATTTTTGTTTTATGGGTAGATTGTTTCATCTCTATTTGCTTAATATACGAAGCTTTGTCTACTTGAGTGTAGCTAACAGAGCATAAATCCCAAATTGTTGACGAAGAGGTACTTGCAAAATTATGCAATATTATGTAATTATACAGACAATCAACAATAACAGCAGCCGGAGCCGCCGTCAAAGAGAGGGAGGCTACAAATTTGGTTGTTGGCCTTTTTGATCATGAAAATTCCACCAAGCCGACGAAGGTGAAGTGAGAGTAGGTGGTAAACACACATTACACACACTCGCACACACAGAGAGAGACAGATACAAAATGTAAAAATGATTGAGCGCATTATTTTCAAATTAGCGCGTGGCTTTAAGATTGGCATCTGCAGCAGAAAGTATTCAGAAGTGTGAAAACCATTTGGATATACTCTATAATTTACAATACAAGTCTATTGGCAGTCTAATAATGGCTTATAAGATAATCGTTCTACTTGCAGATAGAGCATTTCCTGTTCGACCTTTTCTTTTGTTGTAGCAATTATCAACACCGACCCCCAGCGTATTCTCCTTTTCTACTTTCGATTTCAAGTTCAACACGTTGCCACCAGCAAAATGTAAGAAAAAAGTGTTCCAACTGGTTGCCCCGCCACTTTATTACGCTGAGAGTCTCTGACAACGACGGCGGCGGCGCCAAGTTTTTGGGGGTAGCCCTTTTCTCAAAGAAGCGTAACAAACAAAACGATACGATACGAAGAGAAACAAACGGCAAGCAGGCAAAAATTGTTATAATTTGACGGTTTAATAATACTTACTTTTGATTTTCCTTAAGGTCAAGGTTATTGAGCGCAGAGTGGAATGCCAGTGGAGTGAGGTGTGGAGCGGTATAAAGTACTATGGTTATTATGGAGGCAGACCAGCCGCATAATGAGCTGCCAAATTGTTTCACCAGGCGGCATCACGATGTTCACGATTTAAGTAAAGCTAAAGCCGCAAAATTGAATTAAATTTATATAAATTGCATATACTATTGTATTTTTATATATATGTATGTACATGAATATACTATATATGTATAAATATATGTATATAGTGTAGATGTATGCACATATATAAGTATATCAAAAGATCATTGCATGCCCGCATGTCCGCTTACATTAGAGGCGAAGGCATCGAGTTCGAGCAATTTGTGAGCGCTTCCATTGTTATATTAGCTATTTATTTTTAAAGCTTACTGTGAGCTGCTACTAATAACGAGTATTTATTTATTTATTTTTTTTTTCTTACTGCTGCTGCTTGTTTTTTTTTTTCGTTATTGTTATTTTCATTTTATTTTTTGCACCGTCGAGAGGAGGAGGAGGAGGAGGAGGAGGAGGAGGAAGAAGAAGGTAGGATTAGAGGGAACATAGATGAGTATTGGCATTGACTAGAGATTGGTCTTGGGGGTCTCTAACACAATGAATGGTCCATAATCATACCTACTCTTCGAAGTCTTTGCTTGGCTCTTCCCACGCCATGACAGAAGCAAATTAAACCAACAGAAAACGAGAAAAAGAAAAAAAAACCAAAGAAACATAAACAAAAAAGCTTATTTAATTCAATTTTAATTAAACAACTCTATAGAAAGTGAAATCTATTCTCATACAATTAGCTAGCCAATATGGAAAGCGAAATGATTTGTTTCTCTTCAAAATTTGTACTCTTCCTTTCTTGATTTCATTTTCATCATTGAATTAAAGTGGCCAGCAAATAATTGCTTAATACAGGAAAGTTTGGCAACTTTGTGGTTGCTGCTTTTTCTTTCATAGTTGTGCTCAAATTTCATTCGATTTTATTAATAATGTCACCTGCAAGTTACACCCACACCCAGACACACACATACATACGTTCATATGTATAAACTTCTTCCCACGTCTTGGACAAAACAAAAAATAAAAACAGAAAAGCAAAAGAAAAAAATGAAGTGAAATTCCACTTTTAATTAGCCAAATACATTGCACATTACGTATACGCCGTGGATGGCCAGCCAGCACACAGAGAGAGAGAGAGAGAGAGAAAGAGAGGGAGAAAGAGAGAGACCACCCTTTCGACTGTGTGGGGGCCATAAAAGTTGAACAAAATTATAACAGGCAACTTGCAAAACATTTACACTAGCCCACCAACCAAAAAAAAAATACACTCATACAACCAGGCAGAAGTAATAGGCCATAGAGGCCAAAATGAAGATGCAGAAGGAAGAGGTGGTGGAGCAGCAGGAGGAAGAAATGACGATGTCGATGAGACTTAGTCAGTTTTAGGCGGTGGCAGGCAGCTTTCTTTGCCCGGTCTGGCTAAAGCGAAAATGATTCATGGATGAGACTCGAGAGCAAGTCGAGACTCCTGCTGGCTGGCTGGCTGGTAGTTGGGTTTTGGCCGAAAACGTCTCGACGCCGGGCAGACTATTAACTTTGAAAGTTGTTTAAACAGGCAGCCAACTAGCCAGCCTCCACCTTCTACTTTTTGCCTCATCGTCGTCGTCGTCGCTGTCATCGTTGTCGTCGTCGTCGTCGCCGTCGTCGCCGTCGTCGTCGTCGTCGTCGTCGTCGTCGTCGTGGTTGTCTCCAGCTGCTCTGGCTCTGCTCCTTTGCCTTCTGCCACAGCAACAGGCAGTGTCATCGGCGTCGCGGCTCGTGGGAATTGGATCATTAGAAGCAGGCAAAAAGGCGAATTGGTGAAGGCAAAAGGCAAGGCAAAGTAAGAAGCATAGCTAAGAAGTTGGTCAAATGCAACACTGAGAGAATTTTCTTGCCACATACAAAATGGCCTTGAAATCAATTTGAATGTGTCTTGAATTCTTTTATCCAATTTAAATTGCTTATCAATTTTGCTTGGCTTTTCTCTCAGTGTACAGTTGTCTACAGGCTCACAGAAGGCAGTTTTGTTAGAGTTTTGCATGTGTTGCAAAGTTGGGCAGAGTTGCCACCGTTTGTTGCTGTTGTTGTTGCTGCTGTTACTGTTGTAAGAGGCGCGATAAGTAAATGTGTCCCGCGTCTCTTTTATTTGCACTTGCAGAGGCAATGTTGTTGTTACCCCGCCCCACCTCCTCATTCCGATTCCTCTTGATTGTTTTTTTTTTGTTTTTTTGTAAGTTTCTTTCTTTCTTTGTCTTCTTCTTTTTCGTATTTTACTACTTTTGTTTGTTTATATGTTGTAAGGTTTTTTTTCGTTTTTGGGGCTTAGTCTTCGTTTGCTTCTTATTTTCGATTTATTTGTTTTGTTGGCTTGTTGTTATCTCTGGGCAAGCATTTTTGGTTGTTTGGTTGTTGTTGTTGTTGCTGCTGTTTCATCGGGGGAGTCAAAAGTCAATTAAATAAGAGCAGTGCATCTGAAAATGCATGTACTTCTTGTTGCTTTTCTTTTTCTTTCTGTTTTTTGTTCAGTTTTTGCGAAACGAGCAATTTGTGTGGTTTCCTGTTTTTTTTTTTTTTTTTTTTTTTTTGGGTTAGGCTAGTAAAGTGCTCTATGGGAACCATTTCACCACCACAAAACGTTTTTAGCTTTAAAGATTTTTAAGGTTTTTTCCAAGTTGATTTATGAAACGATGAGAAGACAAAACTAGTTTGCCGGATGCCAAAAATGTGATAGAAGTATGTCAAATTTTTAAGTGAATGACAGATAACCCACGAGGAAAAAGAGAAGCAAGGCTTCTGATCTTCCATTGTTAATTAATAGAAACTATTTACAAATATTTAAATGGCGGAGAAAATAATTCAAATAATGTATATTTAATTTGTTTCGACATAGTTGAGTTGGCAATCTTTGCTTGATTTCGATTGGCTGATTGGTTACTTGTCATTTATATACATCGATTTCATATCATTTTCATAGTCGAAATCTTTTTCTGCTAAGCGTTCGAATAAATATATTATAAATAGGTATCAATAAATTCTAATAAAAGTTTCGTGCATTTCGTAATCAGAATTCTTAGAATTAGTAGAAGAAGCAAGTTCGTTGTCTAAGTCTTTTGATTTATTAAGGTAAAAGAAATTTAAACAAAATAAAGTTGTAGTATTTACAAAATTTTAATAAATAGAATATTAAATTTAAATAAATAGACAAGAAAATATTTAGAAGTTTGATTCTGGCATTCCATAAATGATCTCGATTCAAAATGAACTTGTCAATTTTTAGGTAAAACTCTGTTCAGTCAAGCATAAAGCTGTAAATCAGACAACACACTGAGGCTTTTGATGATGGATGAAGGGGGCGGGCGGGAGCAATTGATGTGTTATTTTTAGATGTTATATCGCAAAAGTCGCCATTCATGGTCCAATCGTTTATTATAAGCGCAATTTACGAGTCACACATGGGTATTTTGGGCAATGCCATAAAAAAACAACACACAAAAATACACGTGTATCAAAATCCTTGAAGAGCTTTGCCAAACATCGTTTTAGTTCAATTGTGAAACGTCCAAAAAGTTTCACTACATTTTGATTTTCAGTTCTAATTCAAAAAATCGTTCAGTGTGTTATATAAATTTTGCATACGAAACCAATTTCTCAATGAATTTCCCACACAGACAAGTTTATGCCACATTTAAGCCCGAAGGCTTTTTCAGAAAATTCACAGTAGTCGAAAACAATTAGATGGCCCCTGACCAAAGTCACTTCACAATCACTCAAATGTCCCATGTCACATCCTCACTCAAAGCATGAAGGCAGCCAGAGAAATAATAATAAAAAATAAAAAAAGGCCCCCATGCTGCGCCAAGTTGCAGCAGCTGGATAAGTCTACTCCCTGCCCGCCAACCATCCTCCTTCACTGGTGCCACACATACATACAGCCAACCCATGCATCCCCATACTATTCCATTCATCTCGATGCATTCTCTATTTGTCTGTCGTCTGTCGCTAGTTTTTTTCCCCCCTCCTTCTGTGATTTTATTTCTTTTGATTCGCATGTGTCAAGTCATTGGCATCTAGTGCAGTTAAATGCTCATTGAATCAACAGACGACAACAGCGGCGGCAGCAGCAGTGGCAGCAACAAATTTTATGCCAATTCATGGCAAACATTTTCAATTTTCAGTTTTTCCCTCTTAGTGTTGGTTTTTTTTCTTTTGGTTTGTTGCCTTTTCGCAAATTGCAATCTTGACGCAGAGGCTTACTAATTTGTTAAGCCAAGTTTTATTTATACATTTTTCTGTGGTGGCCTTTTTGTCTGTGATTAATTTCAAAGCTCATTTCACCTGCGGGTTTCTAAATGTTTTTCACATGCAGACATTTTCTTTAGTTTCTCGGCCAATTCGATCCGAGACGCTCCGCTTCGCTCATTGCAGCTCATTGCTGCTCGGCACGGCCCCAACTCTCGTCGCACACGCCGAAATGTCAAGTCAAACACTTGTAATGCAACAATTGGCACAAGTTTGTCTACGTTTTGGCCTAAGCTAACATTTAAAATTGTAACAAATGCCACAGCAATCGGTGAACGTGTGGCTGACAGCCAAACCAAAACGGCAACAAGTCCAACTTGCAGACGAGAGGCATACAGCACAAACATTGAAGCAAGCTCTCTACCTCAACCTCAACCTCAACCACTGCGAAGCCAGCTAGCTGCCACATAGGAAATGGCAGCAACAAAAACATTGAGCAGGCAAGCAAACCTCGCACATTTTGCACGCATTTGCATAACAAGAAACAATTGAATCAACGTCGAAGAGAGGCGCGCACAAGTAGATAAATTGAAAATTGATCAACACGAATTCGAAATACACTCATGCCTATACAGCATATGATGGGCATAAGAAAGAAAATTATAAATTGCCACATTGTTTTCAATGACATTCAATTATTTTTAAAATTTTAAGAGAGAGGCCGAATTTTGAAAGGGAATCTCTTGGGATGACCAAGACCGCCCACATGGAAAGGGTATTTTAAGCAACTGAGAATATATAAACACGCATCAGCATGCAGCAATCTTTCAGATTTATGCAAAACAATGTTAGTTAGACCTACTTCGTAGTTCTAATGAAAATTAGGAACTGGCTCTAACTCTGGGTTAGTCTTTGACGTTTTCCGTTCGATTTGCAGTATGATATTTCGTTTTGGCGGATGGTTTAAAATTTTAAACGGAAATTGCACAAACACTTGTCGTCCAAGTGCTGAATGTTGCTCCAAGGAAAACCAAAGCCACAGTTTGGGACGATGGCGTTTGGTTAAGAGAAAGACAGAGAGGGAGAGGGAGAGAAAGAGAGAGTAGACAAATGCATTTAAATTTCACATGAGCTCATAAAAATAGTTACAAATTAATTATAATGACAAAGACGGAGACGACAACGACAACGACGCCGACGCCGACGACGACGACGACGACGACGCCAACGACTGCGACTGGGAAGGCACATTATAAATCTAAACATTTCCTGCTTGACAGCTTGAAGAGCTTTTCAAGCTGCAGCTACAGAGCCACAAAGCGACATCTGATGATGCTTCAAAACTAAACAAAAAATAAAAAAATAACCAACAACAACAACAACAGCAAAACTTAAAACTAAAACTGAATACTAAAACACTGTAAGTTCATAATTATAGTCTCTAAGACAGCGGCCAACAATTAGCTGAAAACAAATCGAAAAACGAAAGACTTAAGCGACAAACCTGAGAAATTAAATGATGCTGGATTGGTGGCCTGAGCCAAGCCCACATGAAAGCTGAACGAAATGTTTTCCTTTATATTGTTTTTTTTTTTTTTTAGCATTGCGAAGAGTGATGCATGAAGGGAGGGGGAGGGTGGAGAGAGGAAAACAAACAAGGGCGTTTTCATTGAGACAATCCAACATCATTTGTCAACCCATACGCAATTAGGAAAACACAATCTGCTACAAAATAAAAAGATTGAAATGAAGAAAGAAATTTTTCGCTACTCAAACTGTAACACAAAGCAATCGTTTCCACACGCACACACTCCCATGATTGATCACTCCCTCGAGGGGGTCAGTGTGGAAAATGTGTAAAAGTTCTCCTCTCATCTCATTTTTGCTGTTTTATTTCTTCGGCGTTCGGTTTTGACAAATTGCTCGAGTCCAATGACTAAGCAAAGGAGGGAGCGTCCTCTCTGGCTCAGACGCGCAGCTGACTTAGAAATGCCTCAAGTATTTGTAATGCGGCAAAAAGAAAGCAGACGAAACATGCGATCTAACAATTTTGACAATATTTTAGCTATGAGCCGTAGAGTCTCTAAAGTCTCAAGATCAACTCTCTAGAGAGAAACGAGTTTGCATTACATTACAAAAATTCATGACTCATCGCTGATTGAAGGAGCGGGTTCACTACAATTGGGGATTATTATTTTTTTTTTTTTTAGATTTAGTGCTTCTCTCTACTTCTATTTCTATTTTGTTTTTCTGTGCAGCTGCTGCTGCTGATCAAACTAATTGAGAAAAAGATATGAGCAAAAGTCACTGAAATTGTGAATAGAATCACCAAAGTCACAAACATGCTAAGCAAGTGATAGAAAAGTTGTCATTTTTATAGATGATGTACTCACCCATTGCACTAGCAATTGATCCTTTTGTTAGAGTATAGTCATTCAATTTAATACAGGACAACAATTTAT
This sequence comes from Drosophila paulistorum, assembly GCA_018152135.1. Taxonomy (NCBI): domain Eukaryota; kingdom Metazoa; phylum Arthropoda; class Insecta; order Diptera; family Drosophilidae; genus Drosophila; species Drosophila paulistorum. The sequence goes on along the minus strand of JAECXG010000606.1, from coordinate 6,168,352 downwards.
TGAAATTTTATTGAAACATTGCTGTAGATGTCACGTTTTTGGCAGATTTTTGTTATCTACTCATCACTGCTAACGAGTGAGTTGAGCTCTGGCGCACAAGGCAAGGCAAGGTAAAGCAACACCAACATCAACAACCGATTCCGATTCAAAACAACCGTCTTCAGTGTCGACAAGTCAGTCATGAATACACTTATAAAATTGTTGGCAAGGTGGAAAAAAAAACAAAAATTTTAAATAACAACAACAAAAACTAGAACAATTTGTTTGTGCACAATGAACAAAGCGAGGCAATTGCTTTGTGTGCATGATTTCATTTTAATTAAATTATGTTTTTACGCTTGAACATTTTGTATATACTTATATATACCTATATATATACATTTTTTGTTTTTGCTTTTGTTAATTTTCAGTTTTAGTTTCAGTTTTGTATAATTGAATGCAAACCAGACAGAAAAGAAGCCAGAAAACCAGCAACAACATAGATACAGGGCAAGCGCAAACAAAAAAAACTTAGAGACTCGGATGTGCAAAAATTAAATTCATGCAGCTCCATTTGAATTAGTCTTAGTACATGTTACCAAGGTCAGGCAATTATCATAATTTTTGCAACAACAATGAAAACTTAATGGCACTTAGTTTAGCGGCAAAGACAATGATAGAGGAGAACGGGGAGGGTTGGTGACGGCGGATTAAAATAAGATGATGGCCAAGAAGAAACTGGAGTAAACGTGCCTTTAATTTTCTGTCTTTGTGTTTGTATGTGTATAAACTGAAATTTAATAATTCCGTTTCATTGCATCATCGCGGTATGAAAACAAATTCTACTTGCTATTTTTAAGGTTAACACACACACACACACACCCGACATATTTTGCCATAATTAATCACCTCGAAAAATCCAACAACACGACACAAATCAGAAAAAAAACCAAGCAAAAATCAACAAAACATCAAAAATTTATTTTGCAGATGATGACGGGGGAAGGTTTTTTTCTTCGTTTATTTTTGTTTTCTTTACTTTTTGGGGGGAACTTTTGGTTGTTGTTGTTGTTGGTCGATTTGGATTTAGGGGGAAAAATATAGCAACTAATTAAAATAAATTGGTCTACAAAAATTAATCAATATTCGCAGAAATAACACAACAAATTGGACAACTTGTTAAAAACAAAAAGAGAAAAAAACAACAACAAACAAAGAGGAAGAAGATAGATGGTACAACAACTTAACCAAACAACATTGACAACAACAAATTCCACTTATTATGCAGATTAAATTAAAGTTGCATTGTTGCTCTCGTATCTAATTTATAACACTTTCACTTAATAGCCCAAGCTAATTGTGAAGATTGAAATATTTTGAGACAAAAAAATAAACAAATAATAAATTATGCAATACAAAACGAGTATTTAGCAGCAACAGAAGCGAGGGTCAATTGATTAGAAACTCTTTAATATGGTCAAATCACTTGACCAATTCATTAAAGAACATTTCGAGCAGCCCTCAAGTTGAAAAAAGAGTAAGCGAGTAAGAGAAGTGGCCTAAATGAACTCGCAAATCATTCAAGTCAAACATTTGCAAAAGCGGTAATAAGCACGAGGGAGGATTAAGTGGGGTAAGAGGACAAACGTGTGTGTGTATCGGCGTTAATCAGGTAAGCCCCATCTTATCCCCTTCAAAAATCTATAAGATTCAAGCTAGAATCATCTTCTTCTCCCCCCGCCCCACCCCACACACAAACTCGGGTTCCCTCCTCTCCTTCGCTTGCCATCTCTGTTTGGCACACTGGCTGACTGGGTGGAATGTGTCGCTTGTCTGTTGTAAAATAAATGTTTATTGCTTTTTAATATTGCACATTGTCTGCATAAATTTCACGGCGCAACGTGCTTCCCCCCTCTCTAGACCGCCTTCTCAAAAAACCGTAGCCGTACACATCGCAATATGCCCGCCCCCCCCCATACCTTCTTTTCCTGCCATGCCATTCGTATTTTGCCTTCTCTTTAAGTTGTCTCTGATTTAAAATCAAACTAAATCTGCTGCCAATTCCACAAACGAACAACAAAAAGTTGTTGAAACTTGAAACTCATAATTTTTAATTTATTTTATGTGATTTTTATTTGTCGATTAATCCACAACAACGGCAACAACAACAAGCTAGCTGACGACGCTTTATGAAACCTAAACGTAGAAAATTTATTTCCCTAGAGACTTGAAAAACTCTCAACACATAACACGAAATCAGATTAGCATGTCGTTGTCGAGAAGGCGAAGAAGAACAACTCGAACGAAGCCAAACCAATTGCCAATATATATACTTACAATACCACCATATATATACACATATATACATACATATATATACTAAAGTAGTAGGAGAAAGAGATGCAAGAAGTGAATGTGTTTCGCAATTGCTTTCTCTACTACTTTGTAAACTGCCAATGCCAAATTGTTTTGCAACCGACTGCTCGACTCATCGACTGTAGCAAAAATGATTGCCCAGAATTGACCGGGCCAGGGGTGTTGTTGCAATTGCAATTGTTAGCCATAAAAAATATGAGTACTAAATGCTACAGCAACAAAGCACAAAGCCATAATGGAGATAGAAAGCAGGTGCAAGGTAAAAGGATATTTAACCAAATGAAAGGAATGCCATATCCATCAATTATTTTAAAACGCAAACCAATCCAAATTGAAAGCTAAATGCCAATACACTTTTTACTCCAAAAACGATCACAATTGAAATCACTTTGTTAATTATGACTTAGCTAAGAGACCTATGACCTATCCGAAAGCATGTAAAGACTATTAAGACTAGTTCCCATTTGACCTTCAGCCTGTTCATTCTAAAGATTGCAATAAAATAGGTCACAAAAATAAATGACATATGAAAAACCATTGGATTTTTTATTTACAAAACTGAATACAAATGATATTATAATATCCTCGACAAGGGTATACAAAAATTAACATTGAAGTTGTAAGCTAAGCTTTGCTTTATTTACTCTTCTTCCAGTTATGATTCTCAACTCAAATAGCTTATTTTTGAAATCTCAAGAAATAGTTCAATTTACTGCAGTTTACTTAAATTCAATATATTTAAATTCAGTCTAGAGTCAAACAGAATAGGAAGAGATGTGCCCAAATTATAAGAACGGTTTTTATTTTATTTATAATTTAATCGATTGCCTACTAGGACTAAAGATATAACTGATATTAACATATATGCATATGTCTATAAGGACAGCAAGAATTTCTCATACGAAAAGTATTAATCCAGAGCTCTAGACGAGAGTATGCACTTCTTTGGGCTCTTCTTTCGAAGGCTGATTGATGGTTTTACATATATGTATGTATATATGTAGTCTGATTTTGTAATAATAGGTAATACATAGTACTTTATTTAACATAGTGATAAGCGAAGTTAACTGTTAATAGAGCTTGAAACTAGGTTAGGCTATCATAATAATTTATTGCACGCAGACCGGCGATATGTCGAAGACGCCTATATTAATTGATTCCGTGATTAAGAAGTAGCATATAGGAAAACAAGACATGTTTTTTGCAAATTCTGACAAAAATTAAAAGCCAAAGAATTAAAAAAGAAAGCAAATAAAATGGCAAAAAACTATAATAGATTCTAAAAACATAAAAACAAGAAAAGTCTGATACCAAATGCGCTGTCTAAAGGGCTTGTAGGGTATCCAAAAATCAACTCCTTTTTTCCATCAACGACAGGTCACTTTGAGAGTTTAGTGTGCGTGCGTGTTGCCATACAGAAATGAGATTTGATCCAATTTTCCAGGCTCAACTATGGCTCCAACCGCAGTTCCAACTCCCAGATAGGGGCAGAGGCAAGAGGGGAGAGAAGCTGCAGTAGTAGGAAGAACAACAAATCAGAAATAAAACATTCCCCAAGCAGAGCAATAACAAACAAACAACACAAACAATTGATGGCAATTTGTTGATAAACATTTCGCTCGCAATAAATAAACAAATATTCCTTTGGCAACAAGTTGCGGCAACATGGTGGCGGCTGCGAAGAGATTGAGCGGTGCAGCGGTGCAGCGGTTCGGGTGTGGGTAGTGGGAAGTGGATAGAGGAAAGAGGTGTCTTGGCCATATAAATGCAAATGTTGCTTGCTTGTCTTGGCCTGGTGGTGGCATGGTTGGATCTGCTTTTGGCCTGTTGTATGTTGTGTGTGCTCTGGGGCAATTTTTCATTTGATTCCATCTTCATATTTTATTATATTGGAAAAGGCGACGACCATCGAACAAAGGGGTCGGGGGAGGCAGATGGTGGGGAGGCCGAAGCGGTCTGTGTGAGTGAGTCTCGTGGGCTGGTTTCCCATTTCCCATTTGTCGTCGTTTGATTCTTTGCGTTTTCTTTTATTTGTTGCTATTGCAATTGCTGTTGATACCAATTCTGCGATATGACAAACTATGTTTGCATTTTAATTTTTAATGCGTGTGAATTTTGCTGGCGGCAGCCATTGCCATTGCCATCAAAGTGCAATGGGGGGCAAAGGGCGGTCAGAGGAGTGCTCTTGGCTCTTGGAGGGAGAAGATGCTCGTGTCATGATTTGCTGTTGCTTTTAATTGAAATTTTATGAATTTATTGCCTTAGTTTTTATAGTTCAACAGAGAGCTAAGAGTTTTGGGCCCCAAAAAGAGATGGTCAGCACCAGATTCTTTATAAGAGAATTTTTTCTTTTTTTTTGTTTCTTTTCCATTCTTCATCTCATTTTTCATGTATTCCTTGTCTTTCCTCTCTTTCTGCAGATGAATCAGACGTGTAAGGTCTGTGGCGAGCCAGCAGCTGGATTTCATTTTGGGGCATTCACATGCGAGGGATGTAAGGTAAGTGAAATCCTTTGCATAGTTTTTAAAACTTTCCCAAAATAAAATTAAATCGGCAAAATGATCTTACAGACTAATATGACGTTATATCTATTTTATCTATTAATTAAACCATATTTGCTCTTAATTGACTATCGAAAAATTGAAGATTTTATTGTTTATTGGACGAAAATGAATCAAGTACATTTTGGCGACTTTCATAAACCATTTTACCCTTTGTGTATATGACGATCTGATCCAAGGTTATAGATTTGCCAAAATTCAAATTTTGTTGGAATTAAAGGAATCCTTTTAGTTGACTGAAATTTCACGTATGTTCAATATTTGTTCAAGTTGTTAATCTTAATTCTTTCTCTATATATTTTACATCTTTTCATATTAATAGAAATTGATTTATTCATGTTACATTTAAAGATCGTACCAGAAATTAATTTGCTTAGTTTCAAATGTTTGCAATGCATTTTATTGCTCAGCGTATTCCATCCTTTCTCTCCCTCTCTCTCTCTATAGATATGTATATGCATTCGTCCACTAACCAGCAAGAAAAATTAATTCATTGTTAAATATCAATATCGATAAATCGTTTTCGTGATCCTCAACCACAAGAAAAAAGCGCTTCCAAAAACTTATGAGGCCAATTCTTTTACCGAACTGAAACTGGAATGTTGAGTTGAGTTCATTATGACAACGAAGAGTAGAGGATTGAAGAGGAGGTTAGGCCATAACAAATGGAATGCCTTCAGGCTAAGGTCAAAGTTAAACAAAGCGACCCACAACTAAATTGATTTAAATAGGAAAAGCAAAAAAATATTCCTTTAATGGTGGGATGGTAGTATGATCATGATGATGACGGTGACGACGATGATGATGATGATGATGATGATGGTGATGATAATGGCTTGCCCACGCCATGCCACGCCAAGGAGAAAAGGTCAACTACAACGTACAATTTGTGGGTCAACATTATTTGATTTGTCTGTGTGTGTATTTATACATACATATATGTGAGTGTGTTTATGTTTGTATGTGTGGGTCGATCGGTTGGCTAATTTAACGCCCACAGAAGTGCAGAGGGTACCAAACAAAAAAAGCAAAAAAAGAGGCAAAAACAAAGACAAACAAACAAAAGTGAATCTGCTGAGAGGTGCTGCCTTGGTGAACAAAATTGCTTGTAAATAGTTCGACCGTCTGTTCGATTGCTGCTGCTGTTGCCAATGTTGTTGCTGCTGCTGCTCTTTCAAACGAAACTGAAAACGCAGCAACAAAAAAACAAATCCTCCGTTTCCATTTCCGACCCAGTAATCTTGATGCCCAATTAACCTTAAAAGTGGATTTTCGCATTGTTTCTGTTCAATTTTTTGTTTAAAGCTCCACCTACGACTACGACTACGACGATGACTATAGCAACAGCAACAACAACAACGACGACAACGACACAGAGTCCGTCACTTTGTCAGTTGATTGCAAAGTCTGAGCTCTAGACTCTTGAGGGCAGGGGCAGTGAAGCGTTTTGGCAATTTAATACACTGACAAAAATTAACAAGCCGAAAAAAGTTATAAACCTCTTTACACAACGGTCTATAATTTAAGGAAAACTAACTAACCATATTACTAATGAATTTAAGCCAGGATAAAGCTTTCTTTCCACCAAAGGGAGAAAGAAAAAATTAAAGAAATTAATAAAAAAAAAAGAATGGAAATTACGCCATTATATGTTAAAAGTTATTTAACTCTGATATTTTCAAAAACAAAACGTGCGAGTGTCAGGTTTCAAAAGAAGATTGAAATAGGCCCTGTCACCTTTTCCTCCTATAGCCGTTGTAGAAATTTTTCAATTGCTATGACAACTCCTAGTAAGAATTTATTTCAAATGTTTCACAAATGGAAGGATTCCAAAGGAACATTGTTGCAAATAAAAATGAGTCCGCAAAAAGTAAGATTTTTCTCTTATTTATTGCTGATATCATTCCAAATGCTTATGTTCTAAGGGAAACAATATTTACCTTCTTTCAGTCAAACCTCACTCTAGTACATGCAGAATCCTTCAGAATAGAAACTATTTGAAAGATTTAAGTTAGCTACAAAATTCAAATATTGGGACTAAAAGAGAAGCTGAATACGAAATCCAAAAATGTATAACCACTTAAGGGAACTTCCTTTGGCAACTTGCTATGCAAATGTTTTTCTGTCAGTGTCTGCGGAGTCAAACATTGGCAACTTCAACTTGGCATAAGTGTTGCACACAGCCCCTAACCTTTGCAACATGCGCAGCATCAGTCGCATGCACAACAGCAGCAGCAGCAGCAACAACATGTTGTTGTAGTGTTTTCTTCATCATCGTCTTCTTCTTCACCCGCTGCTTCTAGCTTTCCTGTCTTCTTGTGGTGCCTTTTTCATGGCTCTCCTCCGCATTGAATTAAATTGTTTGTTTTGTTGCAATTGATTGTGGCCCCAGCGAACGGTTAATGGTGTATATATGTGTATATAGAAGAGATAGACGCAAAAGCGGGCGCGGATGCGAGCGCGGACGCGTTGACTCAAGTTGTTGTAGGTGTAGGTTTAGGTTTTTGTTCATGTTCGTTGTTTTGTTGTATATATTATATCTTTCTGACGGTCCTCTCGCTGGGAACCGGCAGCAATCCGTAACTTACTGTCGATGAATCATCAAAAAAAGGCAAACAAAAATCAAATTTAATGAGATATTATTGTTGGTCTTTAACCGTTTTTCAATGACATCATACATATACATATGTATATATAGCTGGAAAAAGGTTTTTCCAGTCTACGAAAAAAAAAAAAAAACAGAAATAAATGCATCAAATCGTATTTTGGAAAACCCTTGATTCATTAAAAATATTCATTCATTATCCCATTAATATCTGGAGCTCTTATAGCATAAAGGAGGACAAGAACGGCAAGCCTTAGTTTTGGAAAAACAGTGGAAAAGCTTAATAAGTAAAATATAAGCAATTTGATGTATATAGATCGTATACGATATCTTATTTTGTATATCTCTGAAACCTAAGAAAAATCAAGTATACGACATGGCGTACAATGGGCCAAGTGAAATTAATATATTATAGACAGTTTCTATATGGATCTTCGATTACCAATATATATCAAATTAAATCTTAGCTTAGCTTGAAGTTGATTAATTACTTTTGGATGACTATAAATTGATATAAATTTGTGTAAAGTTTCATTTGCCGTTTTAATTTAATTATTTAAATTTATTGCCTGAAATTCACTTTTCGTTTCTCCCTCTCTTTCTCTGTTTCTGTGTCTTCTACAGTCCTTCTTTGGTCGGTCGTACAATAATCTGTCCTCAATATCGGATTGCAAGAATAATGGCGAATGCATTATCAATAAGAAGAATCGCACAGCCTGCAAGGCATGTCGTCTGAAGAAGTGCCTAATGGTGGGCATGTCGAAAAGTGGATCACGTTATGGCCGTCGCTCCAATTGGTTCAAGATTCACTGTCTGCTGCAGGAGCAGCAGCAACAGGCGGTGGCCGCCATGCAGGCTCATCAGCAGGCAGCTGGCGGCGGTGGATTGGGTGGTGCTGGAGGCGGGAGTGGTGGATCAGTCAATGGTTTGAAGGTTCCACCGCCAGCAGCAGCTGCAGCGGCCTTGGGAATGCTGGGACATGTTCCGGGTGGCTATGCGGGCCTCTATGGAGCCGGTCCGCCTGGACGTAATAAAGAGGAGCTGATGATGCTGGGTCTGGAAAGTGCGGTGGCTAGTGGAGAATATGGCGGCGTGGTTAGTGGTGTTGGCTCTTTGAAACATCCTGTTGTGGTGGCTTCCCCATCTGTTAGCTCACCCGACTCCCATAATTCCGATTCGTCGGTGGAGGTTAGTGTTAGTCGGGTTAATCCACTCCTGCATTTGGCTGGCAGTGGTAATGGAAACGGTGCCAAAACCGTTTCTAGTTCATCGTCATCGTCCGCCGAAATTGTGTCAACGCGAGCCAGTCCGGCTCCGCATTTGCGCAAGGATTTGCCGCCTTTCCTGCCGGGATTGCCGTTCCCCGGACTCGCCTCGTTGCCGACCATGATGGCACCGCCGCCTCCATTTCTGCCGCCTTCCCATCTACTCTTCTCCGGCTATCATCCCGCCCTCTATACGCATTCGCATCAGGGTCTCCTGCCCACAGCGGCAACGCCCGAGCAACAGCAGCAGCAACAGCAGGCCGCCGTCGCAGCAGCAGCTGCTGTCCAGCATCTTTTCAACTCCAGCAATGCGGCTCAGAGATCCAATCTCAATAATAATCACATTCATCTCCTGCCTAATGGTAGTAAAAACCCCTCAGATGAGCTTACCAAACGCTTCTATTTGGATGCAGTGCTAAAATCGCAGCAGCAGAGTCCTCCTCCTCCTCCTCCTTCTCATTCAACCATCCATGCCACACAGCCCACACTCGCTACACATCACTCTCATACTTCAGCGGCATCAACTAAGTTGCCCAAACAGGACTATTCCATATCCGCTTTGGTCACACCGAATTCGGAAAGTGGCAGCCGTGAGCGAATCAGGAGTAGAGAGGACTTGGAGGACAATGAAATAAATGGTCTGGCCAACAAAAAGGCCTCCGTTGAAGACTCTGAAGATGATGATGAAGAAGATTTGGTAGTTTCTATGACACCGCCACACTCACCACATCCACCAGCAGCGCTTCAGCAGCAGCAGCAGCCGCGCAATCAAAAGCAGGATGATGACGAAGAAGATCACCAAGATAACCCCATCGATCTGAGTATGAAAACCTCAGCTAGCTGCAGAAGTAGTGCAGCAAGTAGTTGCTCCACCAATCATGAGAAGAACGAAGATGATGAGGAGGAGACGGAGGAGGAAGGAGGAGGAGCCGAGCATCAGCTAACACCACATGCAAGGGACGATGATGTCGATGACCATGACGATGAGAATGATGTTGAAGAACTGCAGCATCATCAGTACGAGGGTGAGGACAAAGAAAAGGAGCTATCAGTTAAAGAAGAAGAACTTCCAGATGCCAAGGATATCAATAAAATTAACATTGAGCAATCGAATAATAACAACAACAACAGCATCAACAGCAACAATAACAACAGCAACAGTAATAACAATAATAACAATAATAATACTAGCAATCCAGGTGATAAAATGAATGAAGAAGCCAGCGATTCTATCAAACGTAAGCTAGATGATCTAGTTGATGGTACCAAGGAGGAGAACGGCAAGCGTTTGAGATTAGATGCTTTGGATTTAACAACTAAAGTTTGAAATTTTAAGCAATTTAGGCGAATTCAAACAAGTCTGGCAACCTTACATTTTTCTCTCTCTCACTTTCGCGCTTTCTTTCAAACCCTCTCTCTCTCTCTCTTTCTCGCTGTGTGTGTGTTGCCAGACATTTAATATAGACATATGGAAACGTTTATATACATATGTATGTACATATGTATGTCTTTCTTCATCCGTCCCAATCTGTGAACTTTGAATAAAATTTCTGTATAATCTAATAGGACCAAATATTATGAAAATTTTATGGCAATAGCATGGCTAAAACACAACACAGTCGCACACGCACACTCACACACACATATGTATAGATCCATTCATAGATAGGCCTACACCTGCTGATTACCGATGCCGATCCACTTATCACCTACAAAATGGCATCGATCTTTCAGTTTTTTTTTGTGTGTGTTTTGCTATAAAATTAAAATGTAAATTGTTAGACTGTCTCGCTCTCACTCTGTTTCCCTCCCCACTCCTTAATTTTTGTGTATTTTAATTTTTTTTTTTTTGTTTTACCCCCTGCTATGCCAAATACAATATACAATATATATATATACCATATACGATATATTGGAGGTATATGTTTAGTATGTAGTAACCCATTATTATCTATAAAGAGATGTGTTTGCTAGAAATCTCTTTCAACTTGACTTGATTAACAAGCGCTAAATACGAGTTCGTGCCGCCGTTCACAGGGGTCCGATGCGGCAGATGTTATCACATCGTTTAAAACAACTAACGAAATGGCAAAAATATGCTAAAATTTTTCGTTTTGCCGATTAGCATATACAATAATAATACTACGAGTATATATACATATACATAGATATAGTTATACGAACAGGCAGACAGACGGACAGATCGAAAGAAAACTATAACAAATTTTTGTCGTATCATAGCAACAACAAATATCTGAAAAAAGCAGAAAAAAAACAAAACAAAAAAATACAGAAATAAATAAATGTTAAGAAAAAGAAAAACCAGCCTAGAAACAAAAACAAAAAAAAAAAACTAAATAAATAAACTTTAGCTTATCTGAATGGTTTTGCATAAATATCATATAGTGGAATTTGTAATTTGTAAGTTTCGTTTCTTTTCGTTTACCATATAATCGGAGATGAAATACTTAGGTAAAGACAAAACAACAAAAAATTCTTTGATAGTATTTTCTTAGTTTAAAATGAGTTTTCTACAAGTTTTCTCTTAGTCACAATTAGCAAAATTTCGAATTAAAATAGAAATACTCTTAAATACATATTATGGTAAAAACAAGAATAAACAAAAACAAAACAAAAAAATGTATAGCATAAATTATTACATATTGTGTATTATCATTTATGATTACGATTATTATTACGAATACGATTACGATTATTATATATACATATATAGGTTTATTTTGCATACTTATGTATGTGTGTGGTACATAACTTTTTTTTTTTCTTTTTGTTTGATCATGATAATTTCGTATGCAAATTGTGATCAAAACTGAAAATATTATTGATATCACCAGAAAATAATAAAATACAAATAAAAAAAATAAAAAACAAAATTATATATATACATATATATTTGATGAGCGAGTTTCATTTGTAAGTGTGTGTGTGTGTGTGTGTGTGTGTGTGTGTCGTTATGATGGGGAGTGTTATGTGGGTCAAAGGCCACATAAAATATTATATATGTGTGAAACTGAATCACATTTTTTATGTGATCTTTAAGTTTGGCTACTTGTATGGAATGGCCTGGAGAAAGTGCTGTAAAATCCAAACTAAATGAAACTGAAACGGCAATGGAAATTATATACATGTATAGTTTTGTGTCAATTCTATCATGAAGGTGGCGATGAGACAAGATGATCAAGAGATCACATAGTTAGAAAAGCGATAGGTAAAGCAAGTTTAATAGGGCACACAGAAGAAATGTAAAAATGATTTTCTCGCTATGCAATTGCAACTACTTAATTACACTCAACTTTCCAATTGCAAGGAATCCCAATGGCTTTTCCCAACGAAAATGGAGGAAAATAGTAAATGGTAAATGGCAAACACAAACCCTCTAAAGGAAAATCCCAGACAATTCCCACACATCCACGAGCGAGAGAGAAAGAGAGCGAAGAATCAAAAGACTGTATGTCAATGCTGTGCATACCAATCAATCCGAAATCTATTTCAATCAATCTTTGCGTAATTGTAAATACTTTCAACATATTTCGCGAGTTGCCGTTGACTGCCGACTGCCTTCTTTTGCCTTTTTCTGTCTTCGGTCTTCTGTCTGCTGCCTGCTGCAGGTCTTCCTTTACCAAGAGTCAGCCAGTCTCAAGGCAGCAAATGGCGTGAAAATTATAGCAAATGCTTAGGCAGAAACGGCAGCAACACTACCAACAACAACTAGCAACCTGAATTCGTTTCTATTTATTTCACACTTGAATTGATGCGCAGCAGCAGATTGACATTTTGCAAATGCTCGCCAGCAACAACAGCAGAAGCAACATCAGCAATAGTAACAGCAACAGCAGCAGCACCGGCAGCAACAACAACGACATTGGCATCAGCTCTAGCTGTTCCTCCAACTCTGGGGAGCAATTGGCTATAGAAGACAGACAGAAGAAGACTGAGGACGTGAAGCCGATTGAAAAAGCGACAAATGCTGCCTTTGGGGCCCTGGGCATAAGAGCATGAGATCATGAGAGGTCTCGGTCTATTATGCACTTGGCAAAACGCAAAAGAAAATCAAATTTGCCATCATATGATAAGAAACTCATTTAGTTTCGCCAATTGATCAACTCTTCTTTAATATATGACCCAACCGGATTGATAAGCCCGGTTAATGTTTAAACGATTCACAAATGCCCTGAAAAAAAGGTTTACATATGTGATTAGAAAGTGTGTAGTTTCAACTTCTTCAAAAGTTCAGTTTTCAATTTTAAGACAAGAAAAGATATTTTATCATAAATTCAATTGGACAACAAAGTTATAAATTTTGATTTATTTGCAGTTAGAGATTTGTAATGTATATCTCAAATGTTCTTACAGTAATGAGAATGTGTGGTTGTTTATTGTTCAAATTAACATTAAAAAGTTCCATCAGGAATAATATATAATAATATAATAATATATAATGATAATATATCTCTATCACAACAGCTTCCTAACAGCTTGGACGAGAGATTAAAAGAGACGAAATTGAGACTCTTTTCAATATTTTCTCTCTGTGCATTCGTCTTCTTTGGCAGGCTTGGCTTCTTGTCGTTTTGCAGAAGTGACGCTCACAGCTTGACGAGTTGACGGGTTAGAGATCGCTAGCATAGACTGACTATTCCGCTCCCAACCCTCCTCCTTCTACTGCTCTTAGCCGCGTTTGCTTCTGGGCCAATCTTCTATCCGTATTGTCAGCATTGAATAGTAGTGCAAATAAATTTCAATTGCGAGACACATTCTCCCACTGACATTGTTTGACACTTTGACTTTGCCAGAGAATTTGCATGCAAAACAGAACAAGAAAGAAACACACAAGCAGAAAGTGAGAGACAGAGAGAGAGAGAGAGAGAGAGAGAGAGAGAGGAGAGAAGGAGTGACTAAGAGAGATGAATGGGGAAAGAGGAGTAAATGAGGAAGAGAAGATCTTAAAGTTTATTGTTTGATCTTTAAAAGATTGGCCAACACCCAGCACCCGGCGCGTTAACAAGCTCAACTCAACTCGACTTGACTCGAGTCGATTCAGTTGATGCAGCAGAAGACGCACCCAGCTACCAATCTCCCGTGTTGTGTTGTCTTGGCCTCGTCTCTAGCTCCATTTATATGCTCCAAATGCATTAAGTGAAAAGAAAGACGAAAAATAAAGAAACGGAGGCGTTAGCAGCAGCAGAGGCTACACCCTAATCCCATTGCCTGAACCACTTTCTGCACCTACAAGAGCACAGACGATGGCAAAACACCAACGCCGCTCCGCTACGCCGTCTGGAACTCCCAGATGGCACAATATAAAGAGGAAGTTTAGCAACAGCAACAACATCAACAACTGCGTCAGCAGCAACAACATGGAGACCAAATGGATGATTTGGGGAACTCGATGAAAACTGTGTAACAAGCATAACACTAACATATCGCCAACACGCCCACACTCCTCTAATTTGGAAGACCAGAAACAGAAACAGATACCGAAACCCAAACCCAAACCCAAACCCAAACAAAACCGATACAGAAACAGTTGCCTGGGGTCCAACACTTTGGCTTAAGAGCCTGGCCACAAATGGAACGGAAATTGTATTGCAGATAAGTTAATAAATGCTATTGAAATGTTACCATGAAAATTCAATTGAGAAAGTAAAATCAAAATAAAACTACAATTTAAGTAAAATTCAATACATTTCTAAAAAGAAAATCCAATATCATACAAAATCCACAATCGAGTTTTTCAGAGCTTTGATTTGATCACTACATACACATTTTAGAGTAGAAAAAAGACATCCTTAAAATGCGACACAAATCTAATAAAACTCAGAGAACTATAAACAAGAAATTTACAATTCATTCTCAAAGTCAGGATACCACTACTCTTGATTTTTCTATAATTAAAAATATTGAACACTTAAACATTAATTTACCTTACTAGCGGCTGATTGATTTAATTCACACCACTCAGTTTAGGTACTACAAGAAGATCTTTCTTGTGCGCAAAACGACAAGAACAAATTAAGAAAAATTTAAACCTCTTTCTGTAGACATAGGCTTGGGTTTTTTTTATTTATTTTGTTTTAGTATTTCCAATAGATTGTTAATAAAAGTAGATTTGTTTGTTTGAAACCGATATCTGTATGTTGAGTTTAAAACTAAGAAAAGTCAATTTTTGGCTTGTCTATGTGCCTTAAAGCATTATTCATCTAAATAAAATATATATCCATGCACTTAATTGTCCAAATTTATAATAATAATTTTAGTATAAAATGTCAATCCATTGTAAGTTCGATTACTTTATCATAATTTAAGAGTTGGGAAAATAATTAACATATTTTTATAGAGTAGCTACGCTTGAGATTTACATATTGATCAGCGTAAACTATGTAAAACTCGAATAGAGGAGGTTTGTATTGCCCTCTTTCTCAGTCATTTGGTTCTCTTTTTCTGTCTCTCACTTGGTGTGGTAACAAAAGTCGCGGCCTAAACGCCGCTAAGTGCCAAATGACAAGTATTGGGCCCTGACGCAGAGATGAGGAATCTCAGGGATGTGAAGGGCAGGGTATCGTTTTAGGCTGATGGTGTGGATGAGGTGAATGCGGAGAGGGGACGGTTATGATGGCATGACTTTGCTCAATGCCAGAGGCGTTGCGCATACCATGGCCACATTAACTACTCCATAAAAGGTGTAAAGAAATCACTTAAGTACTTGTATGTCACTCCTTTGTCAAAGTAAATCATGGTATAGGGGAGCTGTTGCCTCTGATGCCGCTGCTGCTGCCTCAACTTAACTCAACTCAGCTCAGCTCATCTCATCTCATTTCATTCCAGCTACATACAACATGGCTTTTCATTTGTTTGCCATACAAGTATACATTGATAGACATGTATGTACGAACGTATGTGCATATGTATGTATGTAGATGGGTCCATGGCAGTTGAGATGATTGGAAATCTAGGCGGGGTAGTGGAATGAATAAAAAGAATAAAACGGGGGAGTTTTATTGACAGCCGCAATTACCACATAATCATGCAACAAATATGATGGACCGTACGCTGAAGTCTTTCATACAAAGAGGGAACCCAACCAACAACCAACAACCAGCAACTAGGCAACTCTGGGCAACGTGCTGATCCATTACGGCAGCAGCAGCAGCAATCACTGAAGATTTCACTAAGTTTGCCTGCTTTCGAGGTACATTTTGTCTAGACTTATTGAGTGATCGTTTGTGGCAGGAGCCATGGAAACGTTTCTTGGGTCTTTTTTTCGCTTTTTTAATGGGGTGGCAATCACTTTGAACGACGACGACGACGACGACTACGATAGTGGATAGTGGATGGAGTAGGAGGTTGGTCGATCCTCACAAATTATGGTCAAGAACTGGCAAACTGCCGAACTGGGTTGGCAGATACTTAAGAAATATGTTATTAAATAATAATGGAGTGCGTGGTTAATAGATACAAAAAGGCAGCTAAGCAGACAGCAGCCAACAGCCAGCAACCAGCATCCAGCAGCTCGAAAACCAGCAGTAGACAATCAGTTTGCGGCAGAGTCACGGGCAGGGGCCGAAAGGCAATCGAGTTGCAACTTAACAGTGTGAAAGAAGCGTGCTTCAACTAAATATATGTAGACCCAGTTGGTCGGTCGGGTTGGCCGTCTGCAATCATTGTTAACAATCAATTAAGGAAATAAGTTGTTTATAAAATGTTGCTATTACCTTTGCTGAGAGTTGTAGTAAGTAGTCTACTATCAATAAATATATGGAAAAATATTCTATTACATCCACTAGGTCAAAGCCCATTACACTATCCAAACCATATTTTGTACTTAAATCAGTTTTTGGCAGTATCAAAGTATTTGTATGTCTCTTTGTAAGTCTCCTCATGCCATTCTCTCTCTATGTTTAAAAAGAAATCAGACAGAGATTATTCAGTTTAGTCCTAGTTTTATATGGAAAATTCTGAAATAGGTGTTATTGTAGGTTCTAGGTTCCACGATTCCAGATCAAGCAAGGCCTCCAACTTCAGCGGCATTGAAGGTTTTTTTACCATTATTACAAAGGTAACATATTTCAAAAGATAAAACTAGCGTCCCTTGTCCTTTATATCCATTCGTATTACTATTAGTTTCACCTGCTTTCCCCAATTTATTACTCTTTTTCTATCTAGGCCAAAATGTAGTCCAATTCGATCCAAAGTTATCGGTGACAAGTTCTTAATTTCGTTTAATTTCTTATTCATTTTGACATCTTTTTCATAAACAAAGGAATATAGTAGTCTTGTGTCGGTTAGTGTAAGCAGTTTGTAGGACAATCACTTGACGATCCCCCCGAACCGTTGCGACGCTTGCTGGGCCAAAGTATGAATCGCTCCTGGCTAAAATGTTTTAATTAATGTGCTGGACACAGTTAATGAAACTGTTATAGTTTATACACATGACTCTACAACATTTACCATATATGAAGCAGACTAAAAGAGTTTATTAACCCGCCGTCGATTGCCGATCGTTTGAACAAAGCCAAAAAAGGGCTTTCCACTTTCGGAGCAGGTGGTGGTTGGTCGTCCGCTTGATCGGTCGCCATAGAGGAAGATCATTAATCAAAACACCAAAGCCAAAGCCCCATGTGCGGGTCGAACTTTGGTAGCAAAAGACTACCGAACTGTACTAACCGAAAAAAAAAAAATGAAAAAAACCAAAAACAAACCTAGGGCAAAGCAAGCAGTACAGAACATAGTATTTGGGTGGTTGTGGTTGTGGCATTGGTGAGGAGGAGAGGGTGGTCCAGGTTGAAAGAGAAGGTGGAGATGGTCCCATGATTAGTGGCGGTTGGCTACTTTAATGAGCGTTAACTGCTCGCCTCCAAAGTTCATTAAGTGCAGTCACTTATGATTGATGCCCAGCTACAACAACAACAACAACAACAATAACCATAACCGCAGCAACAGCAACAATAACAACAACAACAACTATAAAAAAATGGCAGAAAAGTTTTAGCCAAAAAGCAATCGAGAAACCAAAATCGATGTATAAATCAAAACATAAATCAAATTCCATCAGGTCGTCAACAATTTGCATCTGATGAATCTCAAAATCGACTAAATTTGAATTCTTCTTTAAATCAATGCGGAAACTCAATCAGACAATTTTTGTGTTTTTTTTTTTTTTTGCCATCTTCTTCTTTTCTTTTATGGGGTAGCTTAATTTTGATTAATGGCCAAAAATTGTTTGACTTGACCATTTTGAAAATTTTAATTGTTTTCAAATCGGCGGGCGAGACGCGCGTTCTACAAATAATTATAAGCTGTTTTTAATGATAATGAAAAAATAAAATCTCAAAATAAGAATAGAAGGCAAACAAAAACCATCTAACAGCAGCACTAATTGTTACAGATCTTCACAGAGACAGAGGCAAACAGCGGCTAAAGGGAGCGACAAAGAGGGAGGAGATAAAGATAAAGAGTTAGAGAGAGGTAAGAGGCGGCCAGGCGCACCAAAGTTGCTACCAGTTCTAAGCCTCGCGGGGGATTAGACGATTTTGTTTCTATTCTTGGGAGATTTCTTCGAATTCTTCATCGTTTTTGGGGGATAAAAGCAAGTGCCGCTAAATGGCCAGGGGAGTAAAGCACGCGCTACGAAAGAAGAAGAAAAAAAAAAAACACGCACTCAAAAAGAATTGAAAAGCAATTAGAGGTTGTCTACCATCGTATTAAGGAACTGTGGAAAAAAAGATGGAAAGATCGAAGTAGAATTAGCAAGTTTACAAGTGAATTTTTCCCTTTTCACAAAGCATCATCCGCCGTAATTGTTATCGCTTTCCACACATCACTAAAAAGAGCACGCGATAATCATTCCAAAATTTGTAATCTTTATTTTTACTAAAATAAATCAATCAAGTTATTTGGTATTTGTAAAAATCTTTTGCCCACCGCTTTCCATGCCATTTCATTGGGGCATTGCTGCAAACTATGGCTTCGGCATTCAATCCATCAAATGGCTGTGATTATATGCTTAATTGTCCTGTAATTGCATGACCACCTACAAGATCTTAAACGTTGCGGTAGATCCCATCCCATCCCATTCTCAATTCCTTTTAACCTTTTTGGTTTTTTTTTTTTTGTTTGCGAAATTTCAAAACAAAACATTTTCAACAAAAAAAAGAAGCCAACGAAAAACGAAAGAAGAGGAATACTTTTGCAAGGTACAAATTCCATAAATCTGTCAAGCAAAACGTACGTCGACGTCGTCAACATGCACTTGTTCTCTACTCTGCTGCTGCTTTTTTCTCTTCTTTTTCTTTTTGGCTATCTCTTCTAGTTGTTGTTGTTGTTGTTGTTGTTGCTGGTGGTGTTCTTGTTCCTCTTGGAGAACTGCTGGGACATGTGAAATACGCAGATTTGCCAGGGAGTTTTATGGTCCGACCATGGTGTTGTGTGCATTCCGTGCATTTCGCCCAGTGCCATAAACTTTGGCTTAAAAGCGAGTGCGGCATGAGTACAAAGGCGTACCGCTTACCCACATCACCGCTGTTCACAACCACCGCAACCACATCCATATCCACATACATACACGTGCAGCCTCATACACTAGCTACGACGGCGACGACGACAACGACGACGACGATGATGATGACCCGAGCTAGTAAGCACTTGAACTGGCTCTCTGTGGCATCCACTGCATGGATGGATTGATGAATTGTTGTTGTTGTTGTTGCTGTTGCTGTTGATGTTGACGTTGCTGTTGTCCAGTGCAAATGAAGACCTGCTCGGCACTTGGCCACTTGTTGCCGCTGATGCGCTGTTGCCGAAAAGCTAATTTAAAGCAATTTAGTTTGAAACGCGCGCGCATTTCCATGCCACCAAATGAGGCAAGTCTAAGCGGCATCAGTATTTTAGTTTTTTTTTCTTTTTTCGGGGTTTTATTTTTCTTCTTTAACATACTGACAGGCATTTGGTTTATTGATATCAACTTAATGTCCACATTTCCACTCAAGTGTAATTATAATGATCGTGTTAAATCATTAATGGTACCTCAAACCAACCAACTCTCAATTACTTTTCATAAATGCAGTGCCGGTTAGACATTAGACAACCGTTTAAGGGGCTCCGCACTATCAGAGAGCCGTTTAAAGAATTTTGAGAATTATTACGTTGAATCAATCTTTATTCAGTCACCAAAATAAAGTTCTAAGCCAAATAGGTAAATTGACAAAAATTTAATTTGAAAAAATTCTAAAAGTGTTTGAAATTCTTAACTTTGCCAAACTTTAACAGATTTTCGAAAGAAATATCCCTTTTGAATGCTTTTAACTTCAATTCTAAAAAATTTAAATCGAAATTTTAGCGGGCAGCGAAATTTGAAGTTTCAACGACAAATTTGCTCCAGATAAAATATGAAATACCAAGCTAACAGAATTACTTAGTAGGCGGCTGGACTAAAATTTCTTCTCAATGTGTAACCGACAGTTGCATTTTTTTAATTTCTCGGGCAACGAAATTTGAAGTTTTAATGAGGAATTTGCTCTGGATAAAATATGAAACACCAGGCTAACAGAATTACTTAGTAGGCGGCTGGCTTAAATGTGTAACGTCCGTTGTCCAATTGGTCATTTGAATATTTAAATTAAACTGAAAATAGGGCATTTTTTTGTAAAACAAATTAGAAACACTGTAAAATCCTTAAGATCTGAGCTCCTTGCACGAATTTCGAGATGTCCTTTTTATGGATTATTGTCCTTCACAAGAGGATTCGTCTCCAACTTTTTTCGTCCTGGTTCTTGCAAGGACATGCGAAATATTTCATAAAATAGTTAGCCCCCAAAAAGTAGGCAACACTTTTATAAAAAAAAATCATATAACTCGCCCTAACATCTGACCAATTTTATAATACCCTCTGCAAGGGTAAAAAAACAAGTCAAGGTCCTGGAATGTCCTTTGAGTAGATGAGAAAAAGCACCTTTTTGGAATATTGCATGTCCTGCATCCTTAGATGACCCCAATTTTTTTTATGCCAATTGATAGAGACATCAAGAAATTTCTAGGAAACCATGTCCTTTCCTTGCACGTCAGGATTTGTGGACTCCAGAGCTAAAAAACGAAAAATTGATAATTTTCTCGATGCCATATCTCCGAATTGAACATTAGTCGAATTGAATTCTCCAGGAGTGGAACTATCGATCTGCATTCAAGGATTTTCATGTATTTTCAATCTGCGGCAGGATTTGGGGGTTGTAGAGCTAAGAAACGAAGAAAGGATAACTTTCTGCATGCCTTATCTCCACAGGACATAGAACGACTTCGTCAGGACAGCCTTTTCTGGATCCTCCAGGACTTGAACTATCGATCAGCATCCAAGGATTTTCAATATCCTTCCAAAAATATTACTCGAATTTTTGTAAGGGGTTGGACAGGAGAATGACAAAAAGTCGGCAAAACAAACTATAAAAATCCTTTTAACTCACCCATTTCAAGGACGAACAGAATGTCCTTATGTCAAATAGTAGTGTTGATCCGATCATACTGACATTAACAGATCCTGGAAAATCCTTCCGTGGGCTGAGATAAAAGGACCATTTTTGCCTAAAAAAATGGCAATACCTTTGAGCCCTTTGAAGGATCAGAACGAAAGGAGTGACATACAACTCCAATTATCAAGGACTATACTTGGTGCAAAGGATATATCGATAGTCCTGCGGAGAGCCGAGATATGAAGGATTTATTGGTTTTTTCCCGGTTTTTTCCTAGTTGGATAAAATTTGGACGTGGAAAATATTACAAGCCCAAATAACATAAAAGTGGTAATAATTCGGTCATTTTAAGAACGAATTGAATGTCCTCTCGGTAGATGAAAGTCATTGTCCATTAGCATTGATTGCCATCACCATGTCCTGGAATGTCCTTCGAAAAGCTGCAAAATATTACCTTTTTGGAAAATATTTTATACTGCCCCCAAATATTTTTTTGATGACAATGTATAGAGATCGTTAAGGTCATCGTAGAAACCTATATTCTTTCGTTTTGAGGCAGGCTCATGTCATCGGCGATCAACGAGTTCGAAGCATCGCGACATCTTGTCGTATGGGTAAACGGTGCAAAGAATAATTCCACATTTACCAACTAATGAGGTAGACTTAATTCGTGCTTCTTAAATTGTCATTACTTAAAAAGCATTTTAAACGATTCATTTCCTTTTTCTTACACTAAAGTTTTTTGACCACTAAATGGTTGGTGGACCCATCCAAGGACTGTATAATATTATTTTGAAACAGAAGAAAGGCAAATGCCTCATTGAAAATCAATGATGGGTAGTTTCAAGAGTATCTCCATCAATTCCAGATTACTGCAGTTGATAATGAATCTGTGATTTTCATCATCCCTTCAACAGATGCACGGATCTGGGCAACATTCTTGTACACTGCATCTGCCTGCACATATAGTATAAATAACCGTAGCGGATACTAGAATCAAACATTTGTCGGATTCTTAATTTTAAATACAAAGAAAATACCCTTAGAATGTTTAGTCTTATAATATAATTTTTTGTATAAAAACTTGGAAAATGCTTATTTTCTTTTTCAATAACTAAGTGACTTTTCTATACATTTATCGCAAACTTAGCGTCGTTCGTCTCAAACCAATTGCGGTCGCTACAAAACCGTGATGGCCATGAGTTGATATAGTCTCAGCTCCATCTGCCATCTCAACTTGGGTCTCAGAGGGTATTGACACAATGGCTTACAAAAGTAACTGGGTGCCACATTCTTATTGCTCATTGTGCCGTCCTCAGCTCTCACTCCACTTCCTTCTCACTTCCCACCAGTAGGTAGTAGGCAATGGGCAGTTGGCAGTAGGCAGTTGGCAATGGGCACCATTCAGCGGCTGCAGTCACAGCCAACAGCCGCAAACAGCCTTGCAATTATTGCGATTAGAAATTCCGTTAGCCAGTGACCTTTTGTCGTTGTTGTTGTTGAACTTGGACGAACTATTTGCAGTGTTTACTACGTCCATCCAGAGCTCCGATGAACCTGCAAGACTACCAGCCTATCTGACCGACCAACCAACTAACCAAAACGAAGAGCCAACTAACCATCATATATCATACGCCCTCACAAAAGAAATGAAATATCAGTTCGAAAGAGACGCAAACCAAACCAAACCAATGCAAAAGAACCCAGGAGAAGGTCAAAGTGGCGAAGAAGTAGCTGCTGGAGGAGGTGATAGAAATGTATCTAGACGAAATGGAAATACCCTTAATAATGGTAACGGAGAAAAAGAAAACTATTATGACTGAGTGAAAAGTTTTTTTCGTCTCTTTTCTTGTTGTTGTCAATTTTTTGGCACCATCTTGACCCACCTCTCCACCAAGCGTACCCTTCCTAGATCTATTGTCGGCGTCAGTTAGCTTGACTTGAACCTGTTACCGGATCGTATACTTAATGTTTTTCCAGCCAGTCGGCCGTAGGTCTAACTGTTATAATTATTGCTGCTCGTAAAAGCTAGAAGAAAAGCTACAAAAAAATAAAAAAAAAACATGAAATTACAGATACTACTAAGGTAAGGCTTGTAGTAGTAGTAAGCAGGAAAACCTGCTGAAAAGTGCAATTTTTACAACTCTCTCGTGTCTTTTGTTTTAGGCAATTGGATTTCCTTTTTGTGTACCGCAACTAACCGATGGGAAATTGAAGTTTTGAATCATTTCGCCAAGGCGAAGGCAATAAAAAATTAATTAATTTTTTTTTTTTGTCTACCTTACATTTTTGGTTTTTAAACAAAATTTATATGAATTCCTTTTTATGACTCATCAAAGAAAATGTATATAATGAAAAAAAAAGAATATGTACTGCCTATTGCAATTTATCAGTTTCAAAGGATTTTCGATTTTTGTGTGTTTTCATTATTAAAATTCCGTTTCAGTTCGTGAACTCCCACACCAAATGTTTAGCTATGTATTCAGCACTTTTCGCTTTTCGTGCTCTACATAATTCATCATCAATCCACACAATTCCTGCGGGCCCTGAGCTAAAAGTTTGTTCCCCTGCCCTTCCCTGGCCTGGCTTCGTTTTGTTGCCTGCCCTGGCTTTTGCGATATTTCCAATCAGACAAAAATATTGGAGCAATTTCCTACTCCAACTCAGTGAAACCTTTTGCCATATGACTTATTTGCCTGGCATCGAAAGGAGATCTAGAAAGGCGTAGACAGAGGGTGTTGGATGGGAATCGGTATGGGCATGGGGGTATTTGGGGTTTAGATGTCCAGTCTCACCCACTCTCCGCCCCCTGTATCACTGTCTCTTTCTCGGTCTGTCTGTTTGTCTGTCTGCACCTACAACTTAACGCCGGCAACTATCGAGAGATGGTATCGTATCGAATGGATCGTTCACTGGTTGGTTAGTTGGTGGGTTGGTGGTAGACTGCCTGGTTGCTGTTTGCTGGTTGTGTTGCCTGTCGTCGCACCTTCTTGCCAATTTAAGCTTTTTTTTTTTGCTTTTGCTCTTGCTGTTGCATTTCGTATGTATTTGAGAGTCAACTTTGGCATGACTTTTCATCGCTGTCGATTGTCGTGATCAATTGAGAGCAATTTATTATGAAATGAGGGTGAATTATATGAATGAGCGGACGACTGCGTTAAGCGCCGCACAATTCTTTTGATCTCTCATCTTTTCCATCTTATTTTTGTTTTTGTTTTCCATTCCATTGCCATTCAGCAGAGTCGGCCAGAGAGTTGGAGCAAGTCGTTTTGAGTTGTGAGTGTGATTTTTAAAAGTGTTTTACATGGGAAACTGAAAACTACAACTGAAACCAAGCAAATAAAACTAAAATAAAAATCAACCGAAACCGATATCTCTCCATGCGCGGTTTTTCCTTGTTGTAAATTGTCTGTCGACAATTATTTTATTATGCTGTCAACACTTAAATGTAATAATGCCAATAATATTGTTTTATGACAGTCGCGAATATCGTTTTTTTTTTTTTTGTTTTTTCTCTCTTTTCGTTTGAGCTTTTGTTGTTGTCTTTTGCTGCAGCAAAGAGCATTTTTTTTCTTCTTCTGGTTGCTTGTTTGGTTCGTGCAACGCGAAAACTCCTTGGAATCGATCGACAACGCGTCGATCGCATCGTTTGTTGCTGTTTCTGTTAATGTTGTTGTTGTTATTGTTGTTAATGTTGTTGTAGTTGTAGTTGGGTGCCTTAAGGCCACTTTTGGCTCTTTAATGTCGGTCTAGTTGTGGTCTCAGGTCTCCGTCTCCCTTTGTCTCTTTTCGGTTTCGTTTTAGTTTCTATGGCTTTGAGGTCAGATATAGCCATGATTTTTGTTCCGTTCTTCTTCAACTTGCATATAGTTAACAGTTCGTTTTATTTTTTATTTGGTGACTTGGTGGGAATTCTAGTGTAAACTCAGTTTTCAACAGCAATCCAAAGTAGTTAAAATGATTCGTTTTTATGGCCTCAACTAGTAATTGGTTCATTAGCTCTGCAAAAAAAAAAAAAAAAAAAAAAAAAAAAAAAAAAAAAAAGAAAAAATAAATAAAATCAACCAACAAAAGTATACAACACACACACAAACAAAAAGATAGATAATTTTAGGAAGCAATTTGAGATTTAGGGTCTTTTTAATTTGTCAAAGTCTTTTTTGAAATAGTGCAAAGTGGTTTTGTACTCATTGTACTAATTGAATCTAGGTAGACATATATTACACACAAATCCTGCTAATTGAATTTCATTGATTAGAAACACAGAGTCTTGGTCAATGGTTGGACTTAAAACATATTTGCTGAATTGAACAGAATTCCTGACTGGCTGGTTTGGTCGTGCTGGAAGTTTTTATATCCTTGCAAGTTGTTGTGTTACTCATTCCAGTTGATGTCAAAGTGAATGTATAGCTATATAATGTAGTCATCCAAATTCTACAAAGTGTTACGGAATTACAGCTAATTCAATGAATTCGTTTATTATCCACATAAATAATAATTGCTTACGAAACAAAAAGAATTTCATTCTTTCCAGACTGATTGTTCCTATAGCTAAATAATAAACTAGTACGATCTATATGATTTTTAGCAAAAATTTCACTATATAAAGCTGAGAATTCTTCAATTTTATGACAATTATTTGTTATGGTCCTGATGCATGGTGAATACAGAATAGTTCCTGGGTGTGTAAAGAATATTTCAGAATATGTCATAAAACTTTGAAAAACAAAAATAAAGAACATTAAGTAGATTTTTGAAAGAGATGAGTTGGATATGAATAGTTTTTGAATAGTCTTCCTCTTGCCAAAGTCCATCAAAACTTTTCTTCCTCGATGATCACTTTATTGGATTACAATTGCTTACGCTTTAATGAGAATTATACGATATTTGAACAAACATACATATGAAGATTTCTTCTCTTGATGATCAAACATTACAAGCTACATAAAAGTAGTCATAAATATTTGTGCTCTTATTTTTAGTTTTTTGTTTTGTGCATTGCTTGTGGTGATTATATAGAAGATCACTTTATGCAATAAAACATAGCGCCTCAAGGGGCTAAATTGAGAGAATGAAGTAGAAAGAAGAAGTGCTGTAGGTGAGGGAGAGATAGTGACGGGGTGTGTGTGTGTAGGATGGGGAGGGGGGATGATGCTGGTTACATACAATACAATATAAGCGTTGCTTTGCATGACGAATAGAAAAACTAACCCAAAAGTCACGCTAATACTAAATTGAGCTCCAACTCCGATTCCGATGCCGATGCCACCACATGGCAACCCCAAATTGCAAATTTTTTCATATGCAACAATTGACACCCTCTAGGCACACGTCGTCATCAGTTGCAGTCGCTGCACCAGCACCAGCACTAACTCCAACACTCAAGATCCAGCTGCAGCAGCAGCAGCATCGTCATCATGATGATGATGAAGAAGGTTCCCAGACTCTGATGATGGTAAAGTGGATTAATGTGGCATGAAATGATTTGGTGAAATAATGCACACAGGTCGGTCTTCCTTTCGGTTTACGGTGGACAACGGCATCCACCACACACACCACACCACACACCATCAACGGGGTTTGACTCTCACACGCAGACTACTCTAACGAGTTTTTCTTTTCGTCGTTTTTGTTTTGCTTGGATTTTTCTTGATGTATTTTCACCTTTCTGCTACTTGTACGAAAAATACGATTTGCACAAGTGTGAACGCAAGAGTCAGAGAAATAAAGAGAACGCTGAAGAAAGAGAAGGAGATAGTATGGAAGACCCGTATGGGTTGATGCAGGGCATTTCCCAGGCTTTG
Source organism: Drosophila paulistorum (assembly GCA_018152135.1). Lineage (NCBI taxonomy): Eukaryota > Metazoa > Arthropoda > Insecta > Diptera > Drosophilidae > Drosophila > Drosophila paulistorum. Next base: position 6,141,283 of record JAECXG010000606.1, on the reverse strand, counting down.
ATAACACAATTTTTGTTATTTTTCTTCCTTTTTTTCGTTTTACCGCAAAGTGCATGAGTGGGTATATGTGGGTTCAGACATCAGAGAGGAGTTCATGCTATTTGGTCATTGAATGTGTCCCGCGGTTATTACTGCCACTAATCACAAAAATGAGGAAGAAAGAAACCACAAATATAGTAGTAAACCGGTAACAGATCAAATTACCATATGTATGTATGTACATATATACCTGACTCATGGTCAAAGAGCGTCTGACCCAGAGCTGTCAATTTACGGATTTCACCAACTTGTAAAGAATAACGATTTCAAGCTAAATAGGTTTAAGATTTAGTTGCTAGTTTTGGCACCTGTTCCTCCTTGAAGATAAACGATCAACATTTTTTTTTATTAAAATCTTTCTGAAATTCAAATAAGATCAAGATGAGGAAAGAAATCAATTGAAAGCCAATTACTTGAATCATCCTTATACATAAATTTTTGGTACTGTGTCAAGAGGTTCTTTCGTCTATCCAATTTTGCACACTTTCGCAACTCTTTTTCCATTAACTTTCTTATCTTTGGGCTTCTATCTACAGTATCCACAACTCTTTCGGGAATTCACAATCAGTGTCGTCGTCATCATCAACCACCCACGCCATAGAGCCTGCGACTTGTCTCACTATCTCAACTAAAGAAGCCCATTACTGTCTTATTTTACCCCCTCTGCAGCAGCCTGCAAACTCATTTCAGCTCGTTTAGTATTGCCTCCGTCCCCGTGCCACTGGTTGGAGGAGTCAAGGCTAATCTTTAGAGCTTGAGTGACGGCTGGAACGACGTCGACGACTACATAGTCAACGACTTAAACTTGGACTTGGAGTCAAGGAGAGAGAGATGCTGCAACGACGACATTGGCGACAGACCATTGTTTTGACTTATTGCCTGAGTTTTGTTTTCCAGCCAGCAAGATTGATCTTTGAGCAAATGTTTTATTTCTTCTCTCCCCGGTTATATCCATTTCATTTATTTATTTTTTTTTTTGTTTTATGGGCTTTGCCTGTTTTGATTCGATTTCTGCACTTGCACTAGCCTCCGGTTATGTGTGTGTGCTTGTGGGGGGTGGGAGGTGGAGGAGGAGGAATGAAAAGGGGGCAACTCGACTGAGTTCAGCGGAACACAACTCATACCGAGACTCAGACTCGGGCCTAGCCCATGAGTTGTTAAATGTTTAACACGTGATATGACAAATAAATTACATATGATCAACAGCAACAGATAGAATACAAGCAACAACTGACTGCCTGACTGCCTGGCTGACTGGGTGACTGACTTACTGAATGAATGGAAGGAAGAAACAATCTTAGGCTGGCTATGACTTAATAAAAACGCTTTTTAAACGATCAATCAGATTTAATGATGTTCGAGATAATGTTGTTTTACATTCATCAAGAGTGGCAAAGGGAGTGGGAGAAAGATCTGGTTTAATGGTTATCGTTCGAAATTTTACAATGACTGTTTCAAGGATCATTGATCACTAACTTTATTGCCTTGAGGGGAGAAGTGATGGCAAACTGATTAGATAGCTATTGGTTTTATTCAAACATTAGGTTTGATCCTTATATTATATGTTAGACACTTTCTCTTCAACACTGACAAATCCTTTAAGAAAAACATATTTAAATGGGTAGTGTGTGTGTGTTTGATTTAAGATGACTCAAATAGTATTTACAATAAGCGATTGGGGGCATCTCCTCCTCATTGTAGCTTCACAGTTCAATTGATGGCTTTGGATGACAGGTAACCACCATCAAGTAACTAACTATCGATCGACCAAATCGTAGAGCAATAGCAATTACATGCCAACCTGCCCGCTCCTGATCCTCCTACTCCTCCCGTCAACTTCTTACTCTTGCTCTTTCTCTAGCAAACTGTTGCTCCTCTAGCTCTTCCAGCTCCTGCTCGGCTTTGGTCATTCACACGTCTTGTTAGCGCGTCTTAATAAATTGCACGCAATCAACTTGTGCGCTTAGCTCCATTTAAGTGAGACTGAGCGAGTAAATCTCTGGTGGTAGAGAGCCATGGAGCTCTGGCACAGCATGTGGTCAGGCACTGTGCGACGTACCTTTCGATCCAACGATCGGCCAAATGTAATTGATTGCGCTTCAATTGCAATTACCAGAGAGAGAGGTAGAGGTGCTGCCGCTGCCGCTGCTGTTGAAGAAACTTGTGTAATTGTGTCGTAATAATGCGATTTCCTTAGTCAAAAAAAAAAACCCCCAACAACAACAACAGAAAGGTAGTGCCAAAAGGAGAAACATTTGGTGGCGCCACCTATAGAGATATTCTGTTTGTTGTTTGGATTTTCCGTTCCCACGCACAAGTCATAGGTATACATACATAGTATTATTACATAGTATGTATTACATACATATGTGAGCACTCCAACACCTTTCCTTTTGCCTAAATTAAACTTCTTTATTTCAATTAAATGCCTGTCTATACGTTTGTCAGTCACAGTTTGTCATCGCCGAGCCTACAAAAAAAAAAAAAATAAAAAATAAAAATCAGAGACACAAAACGAAACGGGAACAACGCGAGCATTCAAAAAAGATCAAGAGACCTCACCTTTTAACATCCCACATGCGTCTGCTTGTGGTTTGTGTTGCCACATGGGGCACAATTTGGCAAGAACGGGGCTTGTTGCCAAACTGAGACAGTGTGCAAACGGAAGTATACATCAACTGAATTGGCCACACATAGCCAAGAAACATAGAAAGAGCATTTCATATTCGACGCCAACTTAAACTTGAGCCAAAAACTGCAATTGTCAATAAAGTTTGAATGCAAATGATAAATAAATAAAATAGAAATATATATATTCATATATGTATGTATTTAGATATGTATATATACTATAGGTATATATTAAAGATCCAATCTAAATGATTTGTGGGCTGTGGCTCATGCAGAGACTGAAGTTTTGAGCTACTGGTTATTAGTTAGGGAAACTCTTAAAACAAAAACAGAAGATGAAGGTGTGTGTGTGAGGCGTTTAATTAGCCAGTCAGCCAGCCAGCCAGTCAGTCAGTCAGTTAGTCAGCCAAACCTTGAGCTCAAAAACCGTTTGCGTATGCAAAACCGAAAAGATGAAAAAAAAAAAGCGTTAGCTTAAAAGAGACTGATAGAAGAAGAAATACTTTGGGTGGCCAAACAGGAAGTTTGCCACACGCAATCAACATCAAGTCAGAGTCAAGTCAACTTTTGTGAGATGGAGACCTGCCTGAAGACAGAGAGAGAAAGATACTTCACACTAGGCCGAGTTCGCATCCGAGTCCAAGTCCGAGTTGGAGATGGAGTCCGGGTCTCGGCCCGGGCGCATTCCAACTCCAACTAGACAAATATTGATGGCCGCTCATCAATAGCCACTACTACACCCAGTGGAAGTGCCACGAAAAATCAAAAACGCAGCTAAATAGAAAACTCTGCAAAATGTTGCTAGCCTCTTCTTCTTTTTCTTATTTTAGCTGTTGTTGTTGTTTTTTTCGCGCATTGCCGATTGATTTATTTACCACGGCTTAGATTTACCGCCTTAGCTAGGCTGAGTGGCATTTGGCCCAAGTTGAGGCAGCAGCCGCACCACCGACACCACTCACAACAGCATCATCAGCATCAGCATCAGCATCGGCGAGCGGCAAGCGGCACTTGCGGCCAAATGTTGCCTTTGGCTTCGTTTCTACACTTGACAAAAATTAAGGGAAATGCTTTGAAAGGTGTTCAAATGAGATGAGCCATGTATTTCTTTCAGTGCAATAATGTCTTGCAGGCAGACAGCAAACCTCTTTAAATGTTGCATTTGATTTCGGTTAGAGAAACTCCATTGCCATCGCCATTGCAATCGCCATCGCTTCAACTGCATTTCCATCTCTCTTGCGCATCGTTACACAAAACCACAAATAATTTATATTCCCATCAAACATTTGACCGCAACGCTGATTCATCTTAATCAATTATAATCTTTTGGATCGAGTAGTTTTCCTCTCTTGTAATGAGCGAAAACTTTATGCAAGACAACAACTATCAGCAGGCAACCGGGGTGATGGTTAGTACGGCCGGGCGGACGAGGCGGGGTTGGTGTGCTTTGGCTATAGGTCGTCTACTGGGGGCAACTGCGTGTAGAGATTTACGCCACAGGCAATGCATAGATAAGGATGAGAGCGAGAGCGAGAGCGAGAGAGAGAAGAGAATGGTGTCCCAACTCAAACGATGCGATGTTAAGCTAAATAATAGATTCGAGCCAAGTTAAGGCGATTGCATGCCAAACAATGGACATGGACATCGAACATGGAATGAAACGACGACGACGACGACGACGATGAGGAGGACCGACAGAGACAACCGAGATAGTGATTCAGTCCACTGGATACACGCTGAGGGGAGAGGCGTTGGGTGGCATATCTTTAACACCCAGAAAAAGAAAAAACAACCAAGAACAACGACATTAATATTGCAACGCTTCACATTGAACGCACGATATTGGCCAAGACTACGTAGTGAAAAATTATTGAAATCAATACAGGTTAAAATAAGAAAAACTTGTTCACTACTTTCATTTAAATAAAATCCAAGCCCTTTTATTTATTCAATCTTCTAAATGAGCAATCAGAACTTTATGAATGAACTTTACAGTTTCATCTAATTATAAATCGCAACCGGATTAAGTGTATGATATGGTCATGGTATTACAATTTGACGAGCTTAATGAGGTCTACTTGTAAGAAAACTTGATAGTTCACAAAATGTTTTCGAGTTTGCTTATATAACATGCAAAAAGTGAATATTAATTTTGGTCAGAAGTGTGCAACACATAGAAGGAAGCATATCCGACCATATAAAGTATATATATTCTTGATCAGCACGACGAGACGAGTTCAAATAGCCATGTCCGTCCGTCCGTCCGCCCGTCTAGATCAACTCGAACTCCTCCTAGACGACCGTAAGAGCAACAGAGCTGAAATTTTGTATGTGGGCTTGAATATACTGCAGGGGTTGTATATCTCAGATTCAGCCGCATCGGACCACTATATCATATAGCTCCCATACAAACGGCAAAGTCACAAACAAAGTGAGTTCATTATAGCTATAAACGACTGTGCCAAATTTGAACAAGATCGGGTGACTATATCAGAGAGCTCCCATACGAATGATCGGTCGAAAACAGTGACTTTTGTCAATAACTTTGTTACTTTTGACGCGATTGCTTTGAAATTTAACATTTGTCAGTTTAATATATCTGTGAATGACTGTGACGAATTTGATTAAGATTGGGTGACTATATCAGATAGCTCCCATACTAATGATCGATCGAAAACAGTGACTTCGGTCAATAACTTTGTTATTTCCTATGCTAAGATTGTGGGCCGTTTTTTCGCAAACATTAGTCATTTCATATCAAACGTTTTTCCACTTTGACGGCTATAAGTGGGGAAAGAGTAACAAACAACTTGCAAGGGTATACAAACTTCGGCGCGGTCGAAATTAGTTCAAATTATTCTCTGAATTACCTTGAATTACAAAATTAAGTAAATGGAGTGGAAAAAACAAGAGAAATGTGTTAAGATCTATTTCTTAGTAGAGTCTTACCAATGTGCACTTACTTTTTTCTTAGATTAAGTATTATTGATGAGATTAAGAAAGTATTATTTATTATTATGATGATAAGGCATTAACCAATATTTGTATGAGTCGTTTAATTACTAACTTTTCTAATCTTGGTCATGCAGTTTCACCTGGAGCGCAAAAACAGATTGAACAATGGGAAAATCCTTACAGTCAGCACACCATTCTGGTCATTCCTCTTTGTGTTGTTTGCACCCACAAGTGTCTCTTAATAACCATTCGCTCCATTTCTTCATTTTTCATCGTCTCTTTTGCCTCTTCTTATTCTTGTGCATATCTCATGTATGTGCACTTAATTTATTCAAAGTCACGTTGCCTAGCAAAAAAAAAAACAAAAACAAAAATACAAATAAAAATAAAAAAAAACTAAAAAGGAATCTGCATTCTAGTACCAGAGAAGTACCTTCCTATGACCAAACAGAAGTGAGTGAGTCAGCTAAGTGCATCAATTTCCATTTAACTGTAAGCGATATTTTGCAGCACATTGAAAAATATTGCCAATATTTGCTGCTGCTTCTGCTGCTGCTGTGCCAAATTGCAAAAGTCAAACTGAGGGAAACAAATACAAAACAAAAATAAAAGAAGAAGAAGGCGACGAGAGAAAAAAATCTTCTGCTTGACGTTGTCTAAACAAAAGACTCAAGCAACGAACTTGGCAACTGAAGGACTGAAGTGTGGGTGACATCTTCAGCAAACACTTGAGGCGTTTGAGCTATTTGCGTTGATTGTCAGAGCCAAAAAACAACAGCAATGTGGGGTTGTCTTTAACCCGTCGCCAAACAAAAAGAGTCCTCAACATTCGGTGGCCGCATCTAGTGAAGGCAGAAATAAAGTGTGCAATTCGTGAGTTTGGAAAATCGCATTTTGACGTCACTTGCCGTTTAAGACATCAAATTTAACTCATTGAGCAATGCAGCAATGCAATAAATCAAAATTTATAACAATATTACTATGTGGTGACCCCGACGCTGTTTATGTCTAACCTTACAAAAAAAGAAAAGCAAAAAAAACTAAAAGATCTAAATAAAGAAATGGTGAATCGACTTGCTGCACATCTGATGTCCCTTCTTTTTCTTCTCCCACCTCTAGTCTTAACTACCATCTGCGTTTACTGCTCCTCTCCTGCAGTCGCCGTACACCTCCCACAGTTCGATTGCCCGCCACCCAACCTCCTTGCCTCATCGTTGAATCGTGTTATTGTTGTTGTTATTTTTACTGCTACCGTTGGGCTGTTGGTGTTTCCATTTTGGTTAGGCACCCCGCTGCTGATCTCGCCTCTTCTTTCTCCCTCCGCCCTCAATCCGTTTCGTTCCGTTCCCAATGATGATGCTTCAGTTTTGTTTTGGTAGTTTTTTTTTCTTTTGCTTCTCTCTCTCTCTCTTCTTTTTTTTCCAGCTTCCATCCCGGACTGACTGGCTGGCTTTTGTTTATTTTCCTAACACTTCAATTGGCATTCCAACCAAAAAGCGAAAATTGCAAAACGTGAGTAGTTTCGAGTTCTAATTTAAAATAATTTTTGTGTTGACGCTTTTGCAACCGCCGCCCCGACGGCTCACCGATGTCTCAATGTCTCCGATATTTTTTCGTTGTTTGGAAGCTCCTCTGTGTATTTCCATTTCGTAATAGAGTCGTTAAGTGGGGCCCGTTGAGTTTTCCCCCGTCCTCTCCGCCACACTCTCTTGCCATTCATCTACCTCTTACTCTTTCCTTTTTTTTTTTTTTTTTGGTAATTTGATGAACGATTTTTGATAATTTTGCACGTTTTTTGCACGTTTTGGTGTTTTGCTTTGACCTGTCGAATGATGGGGAGCAAACAAGTGAGACGGGTTGAATGAGAGAGGCAGAGATGTGGGGAGAGGGGAAGCGGGAGATGACTGTCGGATGCAAGGTGGACGAAGTAAGGGGAAGCAGTGAGTTTGCCTTTGTCTGATTTTAATATCAAGTGCAGGCAAGTGGGTAATTATTGTTTGTTGACTGTGTGTGCCGGTTGATGATGATTATGATGACGATGACGATGACGATGACTATGACGATGATGATGATGATCGGTTAAGGATGAGATGAGGTTGGGGGGCACAGCGAGAACGAGGAGGTTGAGCTGGTTGCAGCAGCAGCAACGTTGACCACTTAGCTGTCAATGCTTGAGTGGGTAAACCTCCTCCATCCTCCACCTATTGATATGCACTGAGAGAATTTTTCAGAGCAAAATCAATTTGATTATATATTTCAATTAATAGTATTTCTCCAAGTGCATTTCCTTGCTGATTCTCTATGTGTGTTTACCCATTTTGGAGTGCTGCACTTTTGCCCATCCGTCCACCCCATCCATACACCTCTTTCGTCTCCGCCTACTGCCCACCGTCTTCATCTTCATCTGTCGAACTTCACATGTGTGTGTGTGTGTGTGCGTGTGTAAATGTGTGTGATTTGCATATATATGTGACCAAGATGCTTCTGTTGGGATCCCAATTCGCCATTCGAGGCTGGCATTTGTTGGAGTGCCCCATGAATAGTCACAAAGCATTAAGCACTTCAGGTGTATATTGAGGAGCTAGAGAGTAGGAGAGTGCTCAGGTAACGGGCGGGCGGCGAAGAGAGGGCAGGGCCCACAATTATCTACACAATATGGCAATCACATATGTAGATATGCGCACACACTCAGAGGTAGAGGCAACATCAGGCCCGGCAACAGCAGCAACGTTTTTTTTTCGTTTCATTTCGTTTTTTTCAACCAGTTGTCCAATCTAGGAAGTGCATGAGTTGCATTTTCCATATGGCTACAAATCCAGGGTCTTCTTCCCCCCCTCCCCGCCATTATGCCTCTTTGCGCCGCTATCAACTGCGTTTATGCCATTTCCTCATTACTAGCCGCAAAAAAAAAGAGAAAAAAAAACGGGTCGCAGTCATCGCCATCGTAGACGACGTCGTCTTCGTTTGGCAAGCAAAGAAATTGAACTTTTTCACACCAGAATCGATTGTAATTGAATGCCTGAGGGCAGGCTAAAGCCTCATGTACTCTCTGAGACTACTTGGACTCGGACTTGGACTCGGCCTCGGCCTGTTGCTGCTCTTGCTCTTGCTGTTAATGCAAATTTTTTCCATTTTGACATTGGAGAATTTTTCAAACTTTCCCGAAAATCAAAATGGAAAATGAACTGAAAGCCCAATGAGGCCAAACCACCACCAATGGCGTACATTAAATTGCTTTATTTTTTTACTTTTTGTTTTTTGTTACTTTTTTTGTTTTTGGTTTTTGGTTTTTGGAGGGGAAGCTCTCTCATCTTTGTCTTCTTTTATGTGATGCTGCTGCTGCTGCTGATGATGATGATGATGATCGGGTTGAACACCTGCTGCTTAAACATTTTGCTATAAATTGAAATTTGAAAATAGCAACAGAATTTTTTTTTTCTCATCTTTTTCTTCCATTTTTCAGATGACCTAAACAAGGTAACGAGAAAATGTTTCTGTTTTTAGAATGAATATGATATACACTTCTTAATCGACTTGAACAATTTTATATACTTTCTCTTAAATTATTAGTTGGTCAATTTTCCAGTGTCTTCATTAGCCCCCTTTTTTTGGATTTCGCCACAATTCTGTTTGACCTGCCAGCACTCACTCTATCCATCTATTCATCCATCCATCCATCTATCTATGCGTTTTAATTTCTCAACAGGCGCCATTTACTATGCGTTAAAGCAAAACAAAAAATCCAATAGTCAGAAATATTCCCAGGCCCCCACATCCATCTCCATCTCACACGTAACCAAATCAAAATTTATGGCTTACAACGATTCAACATTAAGAGATCTCTAACAACAACAACAACAGCAGTAACAACCGAAGCGAACCGAAACCGAACCGAAAAATGTTTGTAAATGATTCATTTTCTCAGCTCAAGTCGAGACATCTCGGACGGACCAGCAAGAAATCAAAGCAGAGGTGTTTAATTACCAACAAATAAACAAAATGGAAACGATTAATTCAATTCGCCAATTTCAAACGATGAGATGAAGGCCCCGTTATGGTTATAACAAAACGAAAATGATCCAACCAACACCAAAAAACAACAACAACTATTTGAAATTGTAGCTAAATTTATGGTCGATCTGGCTGGAGGGCAATCAGCATAATATATATAAAATATATGAATAAGAAAACAAATCAAACGAATTGTGAATACACTAAATTATTTAAACACTTGATATCAATTTGTTATCGTCAATGATTTTTTAAAACCTTACACAGATTAAGTTTCCCATTTTTGTTTTTGATTCTCATTGAACTTTTTATTACTATCATCAGTCAATCTGGAATGTTAATATGATTTGGATTATAGATATGTACATTTAAGAACTCTGAAACAAAATTAAAGCAATGACTAGTAAGAAGTATTCGTACTGTTGTTATTATTTTAGATGGCTTAAATGTATTGTTGAGTTATACATATATTGCTATAAAATGTACATACAATGTTTCTTATTCTCGATTGTCAAGGCATTGTAGCACTTCTTGGGATCATTGGTAATGGACTTTGGCTGCGTTTGAAATTGCCTTCAGTTCGAGTGACTGTCATTGAAAAGTTAGAGTATATTTGTTAATATTTTGTGTCTAAGAAACAAAATAGAAATCCCACAAGCCAAGTGCGATAGACAAAACACAATAATCAACCTCGAAAAGGTTGTGTGCCATTTATCAAATAATGTGTAACTTGGCCATTGCCCAGCTTAGGGCAGAGCAGACCAGGCCAGAGCAGAACTGGACCTAGGGACAGCTATACCAATGTAATATCTATATATGTATGTAGTAGTAGGTCTTGGTTTTGGTCTCTCGGGGGATCGTCGAGATGGTGTGAGTTTCATTTTTGTGTCTATGTCTGGGTCTGGGTCAGACATGCGAGTTCAAACTCATCCGTCAAGTGGTCGGATCTTAATGGATCGACATACGAGTGCGAAAGGGAAGATAGAGGAGGGCAGTGAGTGGAATAGAGTATCTATAGAGTGCCTCAATCTTCCCTTCCTATAGGCTCGCTCTAGCTAGTTGTGTTTTGGTGTTGTCATTTATCATTTGATTTCATTTTGATTGTTGGTTCCAATGCGTTCGTCGTCCATCGTCTTGTCTTGTTGGGATTGTTGTTGTTGTTGTTGTTGTTGTTGTTGTTATTGCTTTTTTTCAGTTAATTCTTTACTTCGTCTAATAATTGTTAACAAGTAAAATCTATTTAAGCCTGTTGTTCGTGGCTCTCTGTTTAATTGGTTCACATGATTTGTAAATTAAACAATTGCGAGCGGATCGACTTTACTTTTGTTGTTTGTAATTTGTAATTGAAAATTGAGCATGAAGGAAACGGTGTGAGCTTTGACAGCTTGTGGTGATTGGTTTTGGGTACGGGTTTTTGTTGAGACCAGGTGAGGTAAGGTTAGGTGCGATAAGGTGCGGCAAGAGAGTGGGTAACACAACACGCGCTGATTGATAATAGCGTAAGTGTAGAGACTGGATGGGATGAGTATGACTTACATCATATAATGCCTGGAATAGGTTAGACTAAACAGTTATATAAACCGAGAGAACGATTTGCGCAAACATCTAATTTTTAATCATTAAATGATGCAATAAGCAATTTCGTTTTACACTCAAAAATCATTTCACATGCGGCAATAAATGTAATATTATATATTTTCTTAGCAAAATTGTCAATATTTAGCTCAAGTAATTATTTGTGTTTCATCTGATATGAAGTAAATTAGCAAAAATTTCATTATGCCATCGCTAACTCAGAGTTAAAACTCTATTTTTGTACACTTAAGCTATATGGATATATGTACATACGTTATTTGGACTAATATTTTTACACCGATTTTGCGAATGTCCTTTTTTTACTACAAGAAATTCATTCTGTCTGTAATTGACGAACCCTTCTAATGAAATTTGATCTGTAGAAAAGAATTTTATTCTTTTAAAAGTTATACTTGTTTTCTTTTTTTCTTTTCTTTTCTTTAATTTGTGTTTTATTTAGGGCCATCTGAGGTATATCTAATGCTTACTATTAAAAAATCGATTACAAAGTTGGATATTAATTTATTCTAGGTTCTATTCTAGGCAAAAACTAACACATTCTAGGTTTTGTTTAAAACAGAAATTCATGCGATAAATTGTATAATAAAGATAAAGATAAATACCACCTATTAATTTAGTAACCCGATACGCAGTTAATATATAACACCATATTTAATTAATTTCATTATATGCTCATGGCCTAAAATTGTCTCAATTGGTCAAGGGCTTCAAACAAATGCTAATGCCCTACATATGTATATATGCACACATATATCGATTACAGAGAATCGATTTTTGATAACTAATCGATTGATTGTATTATATGCTTGTTAGCTGCTTATGTTTCTTATGTACAAGTGAAAAAAATCCTTAAAAAAGAGATACAAAAGAAAAAAGCACATAACATGTTTGCAACATGCTCATATAATTACACGCAAAATAATTGTTAAGTGTGTTTGTTTGTTGTCCTGGACCTTGTGGACCATGTGGACATACATAGATGAGGTATGAGTGGCCAAGATGGTTAGTGGGAAGGGGATTAAGAGACACTCTATCTATTTAGAGGTCGCAACCCGCAGAGTGAAGAACTCTGGAAATTCGATGCTTGCCTTTGCTGACTTTGCCTCATTCTCAGACATTTTTAGCCTTGAATTCCTTTATTTACCAATGCTGCGGGTTCTAGAATTGAATTGACTCTGAACTGATCCTCATCCTCCATTTTCATCTTCTTTGTCTTCGCCTCCTTATCCCAGGCTTAGCACTTGCATGTGGTGTAGTTGTTGTCGCATGTAATTGGCTGTACATTTCGACACCCCGGCGACAACAACAACAAACTTCGTAATGAGCTTGTACACACACATAGACACACACACACAAATTGTTGGCAATGGGGAGGGGTAGAAAGAGGAGCAATTGGAGGAGTGAATGAAACTGATGGAGGTGGAGAAAGAAACGAAACAAAATATGAAGATGGGCGTCTTTCTCTTTGACCACAAAACATATTTTGTAGAAAGCGCTAAGCAAACGAAACTAAATGAACGTAGCAAAAGCCAAAGCAATAGGCATAGCCATAACCACACTGCTGGCCAAGTGTGTTTAACTTGGCTTATTACCAATAAGACAAATCCTAATTATACAATAAATTCCATTTTGCATGCACTCACAGTTCGAGTTTTCACCTCAACGAATGTTTGACTAGGCGGCTCCGTTTCGAGCACCTTGATAACAATCTCGCAAATTTCTTTGCCAACATACATACATAGAGCTGGCCTCTTCTCCTATGGGGAGCTGCATCTAAAGGCTAGTCGAGGCGGCGGCGCAATAAAAATAAAACCATAGACTAAACGATAACATACAACAAAAACGGGAGGAGTAGGAGGCCAACAGAGAGATGCTAAGATGGGCATGCTGATTGGTGGTGGTGGTGGCCAAGAAGGAGCTGTATTTCCAGCTGAAGCTTTTCTAGTTGCTAGTTTTGTCTCTTGTAATTGTGTCTTGTTAATTTCGCATATTTGAGCAGCAAAACGCCAGTTTACAGTTCCTTAGAGACAACTCTCTCACACTATATGGCATCTCAACTAGTTATATCGATATTGCTGGTTTATACGATTCAATTCGATATGTCAAACTCAAGCAGAAAATGACTTAACCAAATTCTAATTGAATGTCATTTGATTTTTGTTCACTCTATTAATATATTATAATTGGTGAGTATCTACTGCAACTAGTCTTAGTATGAATAACAAAGTATTTAAATTATATTAGATATATTTTATTATTTTTTAAAACCTAAATGTATAGTTATAAGAAATATTATTCTGAAAAGGCAGTATCAAGACAATTTTTATTTTTTCAGGTAATTTAAATTAAATTAAACTACGAATATTATTATATACAAAACTGAAACCAATTTTAGTTGCTTTACTTAGCTACGAATTTCTAAGAAATTTTAATAGTTTTCTTCGTGTGTAACTTCAATAATATGTAGGGAGAAGTTTATGTATCGTGTGTTTAATTTGTCTAATCATAATCTTTTACAATCTGCCCACAATTGGACAATTTTTAAGTTTAACATTTTATGGTTTTTGTTAGTTTTGAATTTTACTTAATATTTCATAAATTACAAATTAAATATAAATTGAATTAAAAATAAAACCAACTTTCGTTTTATATTTAATATTAACTCTAAACTTTGATTGATAACAGATTTAAATATTTGAATTTTTATATAAAACGTAGGCATATTTGCAAGTTTATTTAAAATTGTTTAAACTGATTCTACTTCTCAAAGAATTTATAATGAAACATGTTGGATAATAATTAAAAACATTTCTTTTAAAACTCAATTTGTTGTTCATGATCTGCAAAGTCACGTATAAACATTGAGATAAAAACCATACGCCATTAATGATACTCTCGCCTTTTCTGTGGCGATAAAACTCCTTGTAATTTGTTAGTTGTCCTCTTGAATAGATTTTGCAAAAATCATAAGAAACAACTGACATTAAAATAATCAGTTGATAGTCGCAACTACTTTTCCTGCTATCATCACCCAACGGCAGCGGCAGCAACACTAACACCAAATGGCAAATAGTGTAAGTCAAAGCCATCGCCTCCTCGCCCTCTTCGTTCCTCTATCACTCGCCTTTCTCAACGGTCTTCAAAGATCTTGGTAGCCTCTGCACGAATTCGTTGCTTGGGAAATAAACCCAGCAAGTTGATGGCATATTGCACGAGTTTTTGACAGGCTGTTGATAATAAAAACGAAAACGAGACTCGCAGAGAATGGGCCATAATGTCTCATGCTCTGCTTGTGTTTAGAGAGATGTTAATTAAATTTAATTAATTGCAATTTATTACAAATTGCTTAAGAAGAATTATGAAATACGTATCAATAGGCATCTCGTCTCTTCCCTCCTCGCCTCTCATGTGGCTTGCTAGACATTCCTTGATAAACTATTTTCGATTATTTGTAGTTAGTTGTGCAGATCTGTAGGTGGGCAATCATAATTTTTCCGTTTCGTTTGGTCTTTTTTTTTTTTTTTAGTTTTTTTTTTTTGGCCACGCTAATTTTGTTGACCTGCTGATTGCCCATGGAAATTGAAAATGATGAAATTATCATTTTCCTCACTCACATGCGAGATTGATACGTCATGTCAATCGTGATTTTGTTTGTTGGAACTTTAACATTTCATCGACGTGCCGATCGATGTGTTGATGATGATGATGGGGAGTTGGAATCGGTATGGAGTTCGAGTTCATGATGCACTCAAACAAAGAGAGAGAGAGAGAGAGAGAGAGAGAGAGAAAAAGAGACATGACTCGTCACAGGCCACACGTCATGCATGTTCATATACAAATTCGCTGCGCCTGATTACAAGATCAGAGTGAAGTTAGGAGATGGAAGATGCGGATGTGTAGGAGTCTTCACCCAAAGAGTCGTCTAGGCTGCAATGGCTTATTCGATGGCTGGATGGATGGATGGATGGATGATGCCTATGACCCGAACGGTTAAAAATTTGTAGCAATATCGAAAACCTATTCGCACGGCTGGCTCATTGGAACGATGGCAATGGCTTTGCAAATCAATTGGCCAAGAGAGCATAGCGCGGCAGCGCAAAGATTCTACCAACAGGCAACAGCGAACTGCAAACCGCCAACCGCCATCCGCCGCCCTTTATACACCCTGAAGGCCTCACAAGGCTTACAAAACACAAAAGTTCGCGGGAACATTTTGCGGCTGCAGTTGATCTTTCGGCCATATTAAATTAACCAAAAGCGGGGTCCCTTCCCCCTCTCTATCTTTCTCTCTCTCTCTCTCTCTCTCTCTCTCTGTCTATGATTGATCTGCTCTCTGACTGCACTGACTATGACCCCGCCATCGTTGGATCGGTCCATCTCAGTTTCGCGTGGAGGCTTCTTTTGGGTTCATGTCGCCGGTTCGGGGTTCAGATCGCATGCATAATTTTCCCCCAATGTGTGTCGAAGTTGGAAACATATTTTTTTTCTTGTTTTATTGAGTTATTGCCAGCAATTGAAAACAGCTCGACAGCAGCCATGGATACCATAGCGATACCTAAATCTATCTATATATACATATATATGTATATATAATACACATTCATACATATATGGGATGAAGGTTCAGGCAAATGATGTGCACGTTTTGTTCCTTCGTTAAGGTTAAATGTAAACCAATCATTGAGTTTATGCCCATCCGCAAGTAATGAAGATTCTTAAAATATTATTGAGATATAGTGATTAAGTAGTTTAAGGCTTTTTACACACCGATCTATCTATCTACTTAAATACAAATTATTGTAATACAATCCAAAATCAAAACAAAATTCGTTTACCCTTTTTACACCAAAACTTGAAATTACTTATTGTCAATGAGAAATTCAAGAACAGTCTTCATATAATCAGAAACTTTCGATTCCAAACTGATTCAGGTGTAAATCAAAAGAAAATCTAAATAGTTTTGCCTAGCTATTAATCGATTTAGCAGAAGACACAAAACCAAACTGATAACTTGATGAAACGGTAAATTTATTTTTATTCTTTTTCTTTTTGCATCATGAAACAATTTGAAATCAAATGCAAAATTGTCAAGATTGTCCGCAAAAAGAAGAGAGGACTCCGACAAGCTTCAAGAAACCTCTACTTGAATTTTACCTTTTAGTTGAATTCTATTGTTTTTGCTACCACCTGTTGATAAATAAACATATGTATATATGTCTATATCGTATATTGATATAATCGTCCGTTATTAATCAACACTCAGTCTTATACCGGACTCATACTCATAACTTTTTTTTCCAAAAACAATACAAATTGATCTACTACAACAGGTTGCATTCAAAATCGATAAACAAATTTAGATTAACGACTAGATAAATTTATGAAAAGAGCAAAGCAAAATAAGCTGAAGACGGAGAGGGGGCAGAAACCAAAATTCCCAATTCCCTTTGGCTTTAGCATTTTTCGTTTCGTTTCGTTTGTTTTTTTTTGTTTTTTTTTTTTTTTGTTATAAACAATATGCCTTTTGATTGCAACTAATTGTTGTTTCGAAAACGTAAAGAAATTTATCAAACGCCCATAAAAACTATATCAACAGCATTCGATTTGCTTTCAGGGGGCTTTCGTTTTGCGTTGGCTTCGGACTTGGGGCTCGATGCTTGAAGCTTGATGCTTTGGTGGAGTTGGGGTTACTTTTCAGGGTAATCATTCAAAAGGCCAAGAGCGAACGGGCCAAAAAGCAAGAGCAATACATAGTATAGGTTTATAGTAAACTATAGTATAATATAGTTTAATATAGTATAGACGTCGTGTGGAAGAAGAGACAGAGATAGACAGAGCGAGAGAGGAAGAGAGAACCCCTTTGGCCCCCAAGCTCGAGCTTGTAGAATCGTTTATAAGTTATGAAAATATATGTACATAATGCATTTGGATAAGTTCAAAGCGAACCGTTTCTCGGCCAAATACAGAAAAATATGAAAAGCGTTTTTTTTTTTTTTTTGGTTTTTGTGTTGCTTATTAATTTATTTCACAAAACGTCTAAGAGAACAGGGGCAGGGGAAGATGTGGCGGAAGGAGTTAAAAAATGAGTAGAAATATGAGAAACCGATTTCGTTTCGATTGCTCGTTTGTATTGGTCACCATAATTAAATTTAGATTATGATTTTTTTCATTTCGATGTGGTTTGTTTCCCTTCATCTTTCTGTATTTCATTTTTCTGGTTTATAGTTGGACAGTAGTTTAATATATGCAAATTACACACTGACATTGAGTCCTAAATTGAAGCCCCCTCTTTTAAAATGTGACAAATCGATTCACCAAAACGAGAGAAAGAAAGAGAAAAGAGACCCCAAAAAATAAATAATATAATGAAACTTGGCCTCTTCTTTTCGTTTTGATGGGTTTTCCCCTGAAAGAGTTTTGTTTATGAGCCAGGCAACACCTTTTTTCTCAAGTTTTCAACTATAATCTCCTGGGTTTTCCCAAGCGAAATTTATTCTTCGTGGGCGTTGCTAATTAGCTGCGTTGGAAAATGAGCTCGATTTGATTTGTGGAAATTTATGTTGGAGGATTATGTGAGTCGACCTCACTTCGGTTCAGTTCAGTCCAATCCATGCCTTCTGCAGTTGTTTACGATGTGTGAGCTTTGGGGCTGAACGCATTTTAATGAGACTAATAAACGGCTACATGGGGTGTGAGGGGAAAGTGGCTGGTATTCGAATCAGAGTTGAGTTCATTTGGATAACTATTAACTATTGAGAGTTAATAATAGGGGAGAATTTTCAAGAATTTTTATTACCCTTAACAAATTGTATAATAACAAAAATATGATACTACATAATACCTCTATAGTGTGAAATCGATTCTTCACTTAACATGGCCTAACGAAATGGCAAAGCACAATTAATAATAATCCATATAATAGAAACTAATTCGATTTATGAGGCTCAATTTCTTGGCCTAGATGCAAATACTTTTCTTCTTTATTCTTCAATTGTTCTCTAGGAATAAAAACTTTTTTTTTATCATTTAAGAAACTAAAATCAATGTTTGGCGGCAAATTGTAATCTATGGAAAATTAAAGAAAACTGCAAAATGGATAATATTCAAAATAAGATGTATTAAAAAGCATAGAAAATGGTTTGCTTTAAACAGGAGGCGATTATAATAATTTAGTGCTAAGATATGATAGATTATAGGTGAACAACTTTCCAAACAATTTTTTGGAACGTCAACTTACATAAGTGAAGTACTAAATATAATCTTTGGCAGAGAAATCAAAATAGAGGTTTGATGATAAATGTGTCAGGTATAAATATATATGTACATATATATCATGTATGGGGTCAGTAGGGAGAAATTTAATTTTAGTAACTTATTCGACAAGTCTCTATCAAAAAGTTTACAAAGTTTAGGACGGGAAATCATTTTCAACCTCGTTTAGAAATACAGACTTATCAATAGTTATGACAGGGTAAATAATATGATATGGAATAATCGATTGTTTTGCCCAAGCTAACAAGTCAATTGTATCGAAAATGTCTATTTATTAATTGAATCGTTAATCGATTAATTTTTACGCTTTAAAGTTTAAACCATATTCTCTAAGATCGTAATATCACGAATTCGGTTAAAAATCACATTAAGAAAGAAATGGCAATAATAAACAAATGAAATCCTAGCAAAACAGAATTTTCAAATTGAAATTAAAATTGATTTTTTGAAGGGGAGTTAGAGTTGAGACAGATCCTCAATGCCTGGGAGAAACTTTACTTTACTTTACTTCAAAAAACTTTACGTTTCAGTTTGTCAATATTGTTTCTTAATTTAAAGTTCTGTAAAAGCCGAGTGGCTTTTTTCTACAGCGGGATAAAAAAAGAATAACAGATGGAAAAATTAGATTAAACTATCATATTGATGGCTTTTAAATATTAAATCACCACAAAAACTTTTAGATATGTACATCGGACTAAATTTTGTTTAGTTCTTATGTATAAGCTTTAAATTCTTGTTGTTGTTTTCTAAGTCATTTACATTTACTTTTTTTCTAGGATTTCGTAAACGTTCTCCGTTATTTGATTGATGTAACTTATTATTAAGTTATCTGACTTTTGTTTTTATGTCTTTAATGGGAATGATTCGTAATTTTATAGTTTTATAATTGCAGTTCGATAACTAAACAGGCGAAAAAGTTAGAAAATGCGTTTTGGGTAAAACGCAAATTCGAACATCACGTCAACCATAAGTTCGCCTTAAATTATGGCATTCTGCCTTTCATCGCCCATCGCCCACCGACCTCTTTGCCATGGCCAATACCGAACCCCTCTTGCGGAAAATCAAAGTGCGGTTTATACCAACTTTGGATACGCCTTTACCTCTTCTGCGAGTCTGACGTTTCTGCGTTTTTCTAGTTTTTTTTTGTTTTCTTTTTATTTTGTATGTGTTTCTTCCTTTGCTTTCTGAATTAGCAGACATACAATTTTCAGGCAATCCGTAAAACTCGTCTCCTTAGCTCTCTCAACGGCCCCCTCAGTTGCCACCCACCCTCTCAGCCCCTTGCCAGCCATGTTACGGCGTTGCCCGGTAGTTGTAATTAAAAACGCGCAAGTCATAAAATAGAGAAACAGAAATCAGTTGGGAACAGGTCGCTCGGTCGGTCTATCTATCTGTCTCTCAGTCGCTTGGTCTAAGGGGAACGCCCCAAAACCGAAAAAGAGTAAAATTTAATTTTCCATATGTCTGTAGTCGTCTGGTCAGCCTTCAATCATACGAAAAATGTGCTAATTGCAATAGAAATACAATTTCTATCGTAAAAAAGCAAAAAAAAAAAACTAAAAACTCATACAAAATACAACTCAACACAAAACTAATAAAGCGCAAAACACAACAGAAACTATTAAGGTGAGGGAAAGAGAGAGTATAAGGGGTGGAGGAGGAGGAGGAGAGTAAAGGCAACAGATGAGAATGGCAAAGCCAAAAAAACAAAAACAAAAATTAGTTGTTGAAAATGAATTGCACTAATATCGAATTTCACACTGTTGCGCTAATGGCTGACAATGGCAGCCGCAGCAGCAGCAGCAGCAACAGCCACAGCAACGACAACAACAAAATTGCAATCAAGTTGTAGCTAATGTGCAAAGCGCTGATTGGACGAAACCCGACCGCAGCAAAACTACAACAAAACGAAGAAGAAGATAGAAAAAAAAAATAGAAATTATGATGAGGTGGACCCCGGTTGAGTAAAGAGCACAGCCTCTGCCACTCGAAGAGCTGGTTTCACTTTTTGGGGCGAGGAGTTTTCAGTTCAGTTTGTTTTGCGAATTCTGAAAAAAAAGATTCGGCACAGAAAAAACAAAAACAACACTGGCAACCAATAACAAACTATAACTAACAACGTAAACTGATATGAAGCTGCTAGTTTATTGGTCAATCAACAAACACAAATAGGTATATACACACACATACAGATGAGTGGTAACGATGGTAAGGGCGACGGTGGAGAGAAGAGGATCGAGAGGCTATTGAGAGACGACGCGACGATCGAGACATTTTGGTTTCAGGTTGCCATTATATTGAACATGTATATAACAAGTTGGGCGGCATGCATATTAGAAGCAACAACAACAACATCAACCGCATGGCGAAAATGTCGAATGAGAGGGGGAGAGAGCTACGCCAGATACACTGAGCGAAAATCTTCAATAAGATAGTATACCCCTACCCAAAACCTGCAAAGTGTAGGATATAGAATTCCATTTGAATATTTTTATATTGTACTTGGTTTATTACTTTTCCATAGAATCCTTCCTCACTGCTGAGTCCCTCAATCAAGCTAGCTTGAAAAGAATTCCATTCTATGCTTAAGCATGCAACCCGTGGAAGTATCCTAACAGGTCTAGTCCGCTATGTAGGATCCTGCAAGTGGGCAAAAATCTCACTAAGCCCTAATTTTCTTATTAACTTTTTGCAGTATTTGAATAATTTTTAACATTATTTTCAAGTTGGAATAATGTCTGTCAATCCACACTAAAATTATGAATTTTTGAAATCGGTCAGAAAATGACTAATGTAAGATACAGTCAGGGGAAAACAAATACTCTATATTTTGAAATTTATTATACTCTAATTATCACATTGAAAAGTGATCGTCAAATTTTCTGAGTAATCGTAAATATAAACAATCTTTAAAAAGGCTTTTTAAGTATATTTTGGCCTTTGTCATTTTGTCATAATATATAGACACAAGTATTACACTCTTACAAATAGTCCATATAAGAAATGAGAAATTCACTTGGACTGACATTGCGTATACGTAATTTCAATTCTCATATATTTAGCTAAAGCTTTTCATATTTTATGAATATTAAAACTATGTTTATTCCTTATTCCTAATTCTAGTCTATAATGGAATAATACTGCCACATTGTGAAGTAAAGCTAAATTTATATATTTATATTTTTTCAGTGCACCTGCACACTTGTCACCTGCAGGTGTATCGCCGGCTCCCATCTAAGATTTAGTATCAACCATTAACCATCCAATTGGCAAGCTCTCAATACATTTTGCACACAACTACACACAAACACACACAGAAATCTCGGACTTGCCTTGAAGCTTAATGATGAAATTATAGTCAAGAATGTCTTCAAGTCGAAATCAAGAGAGAGAGCCCCGCCCCTATTGGGGGGAAACCCGCTCGACTTGCTTTAATATATGTAGCTGATTATGCTGCAAAATGTATATAAACAAATCAATTGAAATTAATTGAACTAAAGAAAACGATGGCCATACAGCGATGAAGGCAGGCTTAAAAAAATTTAATTGCCTTCATTTGCTATGTGAACTGGCAAGTGGGTGGAGTCAAGGTAATCGAAAACGAGTAAATAACATCGACCCTTTTTTTTTCAAATGAAACAATATATCCAAAGTATGGCCTAGCGCATATGTATATAGTTACATACATGCATGCATGATGATGGACGACGATGAAGATTCCCAAATGCCGCACCCATCCCATTCCAGCACCAACCACCAACACCAGCATCATCATCATCATCATCAGCTTTAGAAACATCTTCAGCAGCATCTTTTGGCGACCCATAGCCGGTTGACTGGTAACAAACTTTCCATTCCCGTTGGCTGACTGAAAAATGTTATCAAATCACAGCACACAAACGAGCAACGAAGACTACAACGACGACCACAAAACTAAGCAAGCCAATTTTCAGCTCATATTAACCCGCAGCACAAAGGCCAAACACCAAGAGCATCATGGCAAGAGAACCTGAACCTGACTCGGACTCAGATTAAGATTCAGACTAAGACCCGGAATCGGACTTGGAGTTGGAGTTGAAGTTGGACTGAGACTCGGACCCCAATTCAACTTTCTCACGCACTTCAAATTTCAATTGGCAATAAATGTAATGCAAAGCAACACTTTAAATCATTTGCAGAGTCGAGGCCAACGCCAACACCAGCAAAACACCAATGAGTAGGAGCTAGAAATACATTGCATACGGTAAGGGGTGAAGGCACTGGCAGCAATGAAGTTGCGGCGGTCAAAGAGTCCTCTCTTTTGGAGTAGAGATGGAAATTATGAGAACAAGTGCCAAGACCAAAACGAAAATTGACTTCAATTTGCCACAGTAATGGAACTGTAACGAAATACAAATTGATGACTTCTATCGATATTTCAATGAACTAGAATACATTCTAACCGAAAGTATTGGCCTTGATGGAATTGAAAAAAGAAAAACATACAAATACATACATGTATATTAATAAATTCAAAGATATTTATCGATACAATCGACTGTATAATAGGTGGCCGATTAATTTCAAATCATCTGCGATATCTCTAGCTATCAAATCCCTGGCTACCATCTCTATGTCCACTCTTGTCTATTGGATTGGCTCCTCAATTCGAATCAGAAATGGGTAATTAAACGTTTGCCTCTAATTGCCATTTCTTTTATATGCACAAAAATTTGTCTAGTCATAAAAGCCAACAGCACAAGGAATTCGCAAATTCAATCGACTTACCGCTAATGCACTCATAAATCCACCACTCTGCGAGAGGTTATCGGTCGTGGGTTGCCGATGCTTTGCCAGTAGAAGTGGGAGTGCAAGTGGGAGGGTGGACCTAAATACATTAAATTATATAGTATGTTGGAAGGCTTTACAACAAATTTTATAGACAAACGCATTAACTAAGAGTAAACGAACCCAAAACGAAAATTGAAAAAAAAAAAAAAAAAAAAAAAAATAAAACAGAGACGTCTGTAATAGATTTTTATGCAAAAAATAAAAAAAATAAAACAAATGCAAACCCTCCCACACACAATGCCGATTATAAAATATCACTTTTGGCCTCATTTAAAAAAATGTGTGGAGACAAGGATGAAAAGAGTACACAGATGTCTATATGAAAGTAAGAGGATTAATAAAATGATAAAAGAAGCAACAGAAAAAGGAATTTTGTTATCTGCCATTTATAAACGTTTCAATTTCAAATACTTTATACCCTAAAACTGGTGACGGTCTTAAACGTAGATTTTAGAAAGTGAAGTCAGCTATTTTAGGAAAATGAATCGATCTTGAAGATCGAAATTTTAGAGGAAAATATCCATTTAAGGGTAGGGAATTTCTCCCATTTCCTCCCCCCGTTACTGCTTAGCTATGCTAATTTGAATTGTCAAACTATCGATCTTTCCAATGGATTTCCCACTAAGGATTTCCCAGCGAAATATCCTTTTACTAACCACAAAGTTGAAAGTTCTTGGCGTTTTCCGGAATACTCTGAGTCATGGCAAGCGTTTAAAGTGATTTCAATATTGTTTTCGATTTTTTATTTTTGGAGCAAGGTGTTTTTGTTTTAACCGGAACACTGATCGGTGCCTTTAGTTAAGAAATGCCGGTTAGACGCTTTTTCCTAAATCAATTCCCAACCTAACCCAACATACAAGTCAGTATCAAAGGCAAAGAGAGGGCTAAAAGAACAAAACAACAACTAAAACACAAAAAATCTTATGCACTTGAACTAATTTACATAAAGAGAGAAGCTCGCGAGACTAAGGCACAGACGACGCTTCGTCTGGGATAAATGACTGACAGTCGTCGGCCTGGGGCAGGCAACTGAGCCAGCATAGCCAGCTACTTCAGTAGCCAAAGCCGACAGGATGAGAAAAAACAAAAGACTAACAGAAAATAAAAAAAAAAAATTGAAAAAAAAAATAGCACAAAAAAAGAGCAAAAGAAGCAAAAAGAAAAAAAAAATAGTAACCGCAAAGACGCATCAGTTGACTCTATGGGAAGAGTTCCCTCGGTTCCGTTTCGTTCGGTTCTGTTCAGTTCTGTGTCTGGAGATGCTAAATGCGCGTTAAATGATGTTTTCGTTGCGCATGCGCGCCGAACGACATTGTGCTCATAAAAATCACGAATTGATGGAGTGTCTAAAAGAGCGATCAGCAAATCATTTTTTGCACAAAATTGCCGAAACATATGCAGATGAGACGAAAGAAAGACAACGGCCCCAAGGAGACAGACAAGAGGGCAGTGAGGATAGAGAGATGGAAATGAAGAAGGAGAAGTATCAACGGCAGCAGCAGCAATATTCGAGAGGACTTTGGCTTCCAGTTGAGGCCCTCAGGTGCACTTGGGTGTTTGACTAAGGTCGCCCTGGAACTGGCTTTCTGTTGCTTACTCACTTACCGATCGTCCGACCGACAGAACGACTTACTATCCCTGCCCTATAAGTACTAGGTAAAGAAACCGCAAGGTATACCAACGATTTTGAAATACCCTTTATCCACAGATTACTCTCTATTAGGAAGGACTAAGACTTATTCACATCTCGCATGTTAAACTAGGCCTACACTTACTTGAATATCAACAGTGTCAATAATCGGCTGACAGAGTTGTCTTTTGATATATGTATGGCCAACTCTATGCACTTCTTGTAAAAGAGATAAGGTGGTTAGGGTATACAACTAAGTACGAGAACAAACTAAAAAAAAATCAATTCACACTCGATGGCAGCTTTCGTTCTTTCTCACACACACACACACACATAGACACACACTGGACACCGTTCTAAGCTTTTGTTATTTACTTTTCGGACTGCCTCCTCGAGAATGGAATGCCACTTGTCTGTCTCGGGAAGATTCACTTCTCTTTCCTTTCGATCTCTGACTGCTGAACTGCTGCTGCTGCTGCTGGATGCTATTGGATTTATGTGAGGGGGTTAGAGTTCGCAATGGCTCGATGAGCCGTTGAGTTAGTTTCAAAAACGTTCAAGATGAGGAGGTTGCCCTGCCCCGTTGCTTAAGCATGGCATGGCGAAATGATTTACATTTGCAGGTCCAAGTCAAAAGCCGTGTAACGACTTTTAAGCAGAACGAACGAATGAACCAAGAAACGAACGGGCAAACGAATGAACGAATGGACGAATGACTGGACGAACGAATGCCTTGGGACTGGGTCTTGGTTTGGATATGGGTTTTGGGTATGGGTATGGGTATGGGTATGAGTATGGGTCTGGGTCGGTCTGGGCACTCTGCACTTGCTGTTGTAATTAATTTTTCTTTTTATGCCCAAAATCGATATGGCCAAGATAATCGGTTTTTCAACCGAAAGACCAGTAGCGCAATAATAAAGTTTATAATTTCTGAAAATAGATAGCAAAACTCGGTGGCATGTTTGCTGCTGGCCAAAACACAAGTTGACCCTTTTTTTTTTTTTTTATTGCCGCTGTCGCTGCTGTGGCTGCTGCTGCTGCTGGTTTTTCCATTGTCGTCGTTGTGGCTCGAAAAATATCGATTACATGTTAGACAGACTTCTACTACTACATACTACTACTACTACTACTTCTACTTGCATGGTCTTTGGAAATTCAATTCCAGCGAAAACAGTTAAATTCCGGTAAAAAGAAGCGAAAAAAAGATGGAAAAGAAAAGAACTAAGAAGAAAAACGTTTCCACCATGCGAAAGTCTGTCTCTCTGTGGTCCAAAAAGCCAAACGACGAAAAGCAAACGACTAAAACGTTGTGTTTGTGGTCCAAGCAACGTGGTGGTGGTCCCAACGATTATCATGAATTGATCTGTAAGATGTCAAAGCGCAGCCAAAAGAATGGAGGAGACTCCCTCCTGTTGCAAGACCATCTCCCCCACACCTCCTTTGGCTACTCCTTCTTGGAGCACACACACATGTGCCACTTTTAGCTTCAACTTCGACTTTGACTTCTTTGCAGCGTTCCCAGGCCGAGCTAGGCCAGGCCATGCCATCTCATCCCATCCCATCCCGTCCCAGACCAGGCCAGGACGGGCTTAGGCCAGGCCAATGCGCACACACACAAAATGTTGTTGTTAGAATTGCACACAAGATAACAGCAAAATGTTGGCAGGCACTGTTGACATTATGAATGACAGCGGTTATTTATTATGTCTTATGGTTGCACAACAATTTTGTTCTTTTCTTTCGGTTTTTACGGGGGGAAAAGTAAAGGACAGGTAGTCACTCAGTCAGTCGGTGTATATATCATACAGTAGCCAAATATGTGGGTTAAGTGAATATATCAAAAACATATAAAAAAATACTCACAAAACTTTCCGAAAAATACTGATCAAAATGAAACAATTAAATTATATTTGTTAATTTTTGTTTATATCATTTATTTTACTGGGGGTAATTTCTCTTTGAATGCTGTAAATTGTTAAAACTGCCGTAAATACTGAAATAGGCTTTAGATTAAGAATATTAAAAAAAGATAAGACACATCTTATATATATGTACATACATATGTATGTATCTTGTAATTGTTGGTCTTTTCATTTTGATAACAAATGTTAAGGTATTATAGAAGAAATGATTGATTTCACCTCCTGGAAGCATTGTATAAATATAAGTATCCTTGCCTTCTAAATTTTTCTTTAAGTTGGTTGTTTTTGGCGACCTTTTTTTATTGATATCAACCCTTTTGCTGACTTGGCTTTGACTTTTTTTCGTTTAAGCCTAGATTTTCTTCTCTTTATGAATAAATAAGAGAAGACAAATTAATTTAACCATTTCTGTTCATCTCAATCAACATAAGCCTCTCCTAATTGTTAGACAGATTTTAGGGCTAGAGTTTAGCTAATGTTTCAGAAAAATTGATTCTATAAACTGCTTAGATAATACACCAGAATATAAACTTCGGTATTTCAGCCATCTGTTATATCTTTTTAATCCTATTTCAAGAAGAAAGTGAAAACTAGTAGCTCGTAACTCATTAGTAAACAGCCGTCTATATTTTGAACTGGATAATAAATGGAAATTCTTCTTAATACACATAAACATAACATTAAACTCGAAGAAAATTTAATGCTTAATTAAATCAAATTTAAATTAAAATGGTATGAAGAATTTGTCTACTGCTTTATGTGAGTTTTAACCAACGCACTTGATCAAACGATCACAAGTAATCATCTTTACGTAATCGTCATGAATTTTATCTGTGCTATACTAGAAATTAAACATTGAAAATGCAAAGTCTTAAAGCAAATCAAATTAAAACTCAAAAATTTGATTCTAATAATATGTGCAATATACACTTTCTTTTTTTTTTTTTTTTTTTGTGTATTGGATTCTCATGTGATGTGCAAGTTGTTGCGTAATTTAAGTCAAAAATAAAAATCAAACAACACAAAAATCGGTTTTCTGCGTCTTAGTTTTTTGTTATCGTACCGTTAAGTGCCAGGCTCTCGACTTCATTAGATTGTAATAAACGCGTTTCGGTTACAGCCTCCAATAGCAAAAGCAACAACAGCAGCAACAACAACAAAACTGACAGTACCATAAAAACAAAATTGAAAGAAAAGTCTAGGCTCGGCTTATAACTGCAATTTCGTTCGCACAAACTTCAATGGACTTCATTAAAATATCTGAAAACACAAGCAGTTTAAGCTCCCCCTTCCCCATTTAACCCCTCACCCTCTCCACAAACGTCTCCTATTCACCTCCCCTATCAAACACCTCCTCGAAACAAAAAAAAAACCAAAAAAAAACTTGTCAGACAGCGCCAAGCATACTATAAACTGGAGGAGGATCGAAGAAAAGGCGGAGCAGAAGGATGAAAATGAGTGAGCAGGTTGAGAGAGTGAGAGAGAGAGGGAGAGCGAGAGAGGGCGGGGCAGGGGATAGATAGTAAAGATTTTTTTTTGGTGCCAGCTGTGCGTGGAGAGACCGAGTCCAAAACCGGGAAGAGTTCAGAGGTCTAATTGAAAATGCGCAAAAACCTTAAAAATATTGAGAGTGTGTAGCGAGGAAGTAAGGTCTCCAACATTGCTGCTGCAGCTTTTTTTGCATCGTCTTCTTATTATTATTATTATTCCAACGATTTACCCCTTCACTTCCCCCCTCCCTACACACACACACACACACGAACACATACACAAACTTACAATCTTTCTGTTTTCTTCATTAGAACTCAATTTGCAGCGTATGAGAGACGCCCACAAGCAAGATCATGGCCCCTCCTATTCATTCCCAGCTCTCCTTCTCCATCAACTCCTTTGTATCTCGGAATGCAAATTTATAACACGAAAGGCAAATTGGGGCCAACTTGTGACAATTTACGATATTAACACTAAATATTTGTGCCCCGTCGTGATTTACGTGCTGCCTGAATATGAAATGAAAACGAAAGAAAGTTCCGCAAAATAGTGTAACGAAATTGGAATACTCTTTAATTACCTTTAAACACTTATAATCCGTATCGGATTACTTACATACATGAAATAATTTGGATAATTGTTTATAATTCTTAATTAACACGGTTTACTTTGTCTCATTTTCTCAATAAGTTTCGCTTCGACAGGCCAATAGTCATTCATTATCAGCAGACTTTGGAAACGAATTCAGAATTGATATGCTTGTTTTTCAACGCTTAAACCAATTGCGAATCACAAATCGAATCGATAAAAAGATACGCGAAAATATAATTATATGTATTATCCTTTGAATGATTAGTTTGTTCTACATACATATGTATATTGTTGTTTTCCAGATGGCAATCTAATATCGTTCTCGAAAGTCTTGAGTACACTTACATATTTTTGTCTCATATGCTAAGGAATATAAAAGATTATGAGATGATATGCAAACAAACTTATGGCTGTTACTACTTATTAAAGAAGACCAAGAATAAATTTGAAAATCTATAGCACGACAAAGTTAATCAACTATTCGATATGCCTTTCTCTGAAACCAAGCAAACGAGCGGGTAAGTATACAAAAAACAAGCAAGGAAAAAATATTATAATATTTATAAGTCGCATTATTTTGAGGTTTATGCGTTTTTATTGTTTGCCTGCAATAATTTTAAAGCTTAAAGCGTTGCCAGACAAAATGAAGAAGAGAGATGCCAGCCGCAGCAGCAGCCAAGCAGCAACCAAGACGCATAAAGTGGAGCACTTTAATAAAATTTTATGATAATTGCCAATGGCCTGGAAGGCAGAAAGACAGTGGCAATGAAGGTGACAGGTGGGGGGGGGGGTTAGGAGTAAAAGAAGTAGAAGACGTTGCCGAAGAAGCCAGACAAATACAGGGAAAACATGACAAATGAAGAGATATCCGTTGCTTTCTGCTTCTTCTTCTTCTTCACCATCATCTGTTTCGTTTTCTTAAACTGTTTTTTATTTTGGCATTTTAGCAATGATTTAATTATACAGTTCAAAGTCGAAGAGAGCAGCGAAATGCCGCGCCCAAAACCGAATAAAAAAAATATGTAAGACGATAGAAGAAATTATAACTTTTTTTCGCCAAAAATGAAACAAAATAAAAATGAAATTTCTCCTCACTCAATAATTAAGCGATCATCTAATGGGAAAAATCAAAATGATTTTAGGTCAATGAATTTGTGTTATTTAATTTTTTTCTTTTTATCATCAAACTGTAACCGAAGCGAAATAACATAACTCACAATTTGCATGGAAGGAAGGAGGAACGAACGAACAAATTACAACAACCCAAAAAAAAACAAAAACAAAAACCAAATTTTTAAATTTGAATTTGGTTTGGAAATCTCGTCTTGTCTCTTCTCGTCTCTCAGTCTTTATAATAAGCATTTCCATTTTGACGTTTCGGGGCCTGACATAGAAATCTGCACCGTTGGCTATTAGCAATTAACTGGGTCTATTATGAGTTTTGAAGGCACCGAAACGAAAATAATATTTGACATGCCATAAGGCGAGGGCAGCAATTGGAAGGGGTAGGGCCAGATGAAGAAGATCGAAACGAATCGATCGAATCGACGCCCAAAAAAAAAAAACCAAAACCAAAACCAAAGCCAAGACCAAAACCAAAATCAAATTCAAACTAGGCAGACGAAGCGTGGTAAAGTGGTCATTGGTGGTGGGGAATAGAGAGAAGAGCGATGTGGTCGGGGTATGAGGCAGTAACTGTGCGCATAAAAGCCAAATGCCATAATAGCCAAATTAATCAGTCACAGTTAACAACACGAGATCCCAGAGAGACTCTGTGAGAGACTCCAAATTCTTCCAATTGAGCAGCATCAAGCGGAGGCTTGCGATGTCCCGTCGTGTGCGTTGATGACTTAACAAAAATGTCAAAAATACAACAACTCCAACAAGGCAACGGCATGGCGAGACAATGGGTGGGACGGAGGCCGGGGGCCATGCCCTTGCCAAAGTGAAAAGCAGTTGTGCAGTTTAAAAGCAATCGAAATATCGTATACACTTGCAATTAAGTTATTTGTCATTGGATATGAATCGACTGCCAAGTGCATAAACTTTTGGATAGGGAAGTTACGCATTTTAAGTGAACCATTTATTCCTAAAGTTTGTTTGGCTAATTGCGAATAGTTGAAAACTTGGCTACCGTTTCACATATGATTTGAAAACAACAACAAAATGTAATTGTTATACAAAAGAGTGGCATGACAGCGATAGAGACAGAAAGAGATGGGGCAGGAATTGTCTTCAAAGAGGTTGATAGGTAGGCAGTTAGGCTGGTAGGTAGGTTCCCATCAATAAACCTAACCGGACTGGAACGGGAAATTGTCTCGCATGAATGTTAATTGAAATATGCGTATGAATGATGGACGGCCCGAAGCTTAGCAATTGAGAGAACGAGAGACAG
Organism: Drosophila paulistorum; assembly: GCA_018152135.1. Taxonomy (NCBI): domain Eukaryota; kingdom Metazoa; phylum Arthropoda; class Insecta; order Diptera; family Drosophilidae; genus Drosophila; species Drosophila paulistorum. The sequence continues at coordinate 6,109,923 of JAECXG010000606.1, read as the reverse complement.
ATAGACAGAGAGAGAGAGAACCAATGTACTACAGATGGACTTTCACAATTTATTGATTGATTTATTGATTGAAATCTCCGCAGCAGCAGTCGCACTTGGCTTCCTTTTTTCTTTAGTTTTATTTATTTATTTTTTTTTTTTTCGTTCGTTTGTTTGTCTGTTTGCTGGTGTTTTGCCAACTTTTCTTGCTGATTTTGTACAAATTGTTCAAGTCCAAGTTCGTTGCCAAGTCTTTCGAGCAGGCGCCCAACTGCGCCAACAGCAACTACAACTACTACAACAAGAACGAATGAGAAGAAAAAAAAATAGTGAGTGAAAAGAGCAAGCGCAAAGCCAAACAATAAATAATTAAAGCAATTAAAAACTCTAAAACAAACATTTAACAAGCAGCGGCAGTTTGAAAAACATTTTTTCTTCTCTTTTCTTTTTTCTTTATTTTTTTCGTTAGTATGGAAAACGTGCTACTCTTTGATCAACGACAAAAATAATACCCTAGAAAGAAGATCCTAGGATATCAGCTCACACAAAACCAAAGTAAATGTAAAACAATTCGACCAAATTCATTATGTTTTATAATTGTTCCATATTATATAATATATATTTGGTTAGATTGGTCAACTGTCAAATTATAGGACTCTTTTATATACATATATGTTTATTTAATTTAATATTTAATGTAATTTCTTACTTTCTTACTTAGGGCAGCATGCCCCATCTTACCCATCAGCCAAAGTAATTTCGCATGCTAACCAAAAAAGCAAAAAAACACAGCCATCTCTTTATCTTGCCCCCAAATCGCGTCTAAATGTTGCACATTTATCAAAAAAAAAAAAAAAATTTTTTTAAAGACGAGGAAAAAAGCCCAAACCCCTCTTCTCTCTGTTCACCAACCACACCTTTCCCAATCTCCCCTCCCTCTCAACAAAAATATAAGGGTCAACGCACAGTTATGCGAGTCTCGATCCCATCAGCTTGTTACAGTTGGGTGTTTTGTGTTTACCCACCTCCCCGACCGCTCAGACTGTGGGAAAAGAGAGTGGGGGGCAGGTGGCACAAACTCTATTTCCGCTTGGTACTCGTAATTCACGGCAAGTACAAGCAAAATTTGCGCAAAAGCACAATTAGAATTCTGTTTCTTTGCCTTTTTTGTGTTTTGCAAATTTAGAAATCTAATTTTGTTTTATTTTTTTTTTTTTGCAATTAAAACGAATTTTTTTAGGTCTAGTCCATGGCGGAAGATGTATACAAGAAGAGGAATCTTTTATCCTCCACACGAGACACGCTCTTGGCCCGATTGGGAGATAGAATAGGAATTTCGTCTGAAAATCGGTTTATAGAACTTTTATTGTATTAAGAGATTCTTTTTTTTCTTCTCAATTTCATGAGGGGCGCGCGACAATCGGGCAAAGGGCCCACAGCTTTTAAGAGAGAAGGGAACACGACAAAGACGAACCAACGAAACGAGGCCACCTTTTAGTTCCAATAATTTACCAATTAATCATATTACTCAAAACATCTCCTTGGCCCCATAGCAGACAATAGGTGCTGATTGCTGCCCACCTCCTCATGGAAATGGGAACAGGAGAAGAACCAGCACACAAGCAGAAGAATGCAGACAGCTAAAATATGAAGAGAGAGAGAGAGAGAGAGAAACGGGGGGGAGAACCTGCGTGCGAGCATCGTGTGACGTGATAAATGATTTCGATTAGTTTGTTCTTGTAATTCGACGCCTATAAATGGGTCTATGATTGAGCGACGATGACTTCGTTTACGCTGGAAGCTGGAAGAGAACGCCTGCCATGCCACACTCCCTCCCTCCATCCCCCCTTCATTTCCTGTACCATCCCCATTACAATCCACTCCTTAGTCATCTTGTGCTCTTCTTCTACTTGCTGTTGTTGTTGTCTGGCATCTCTCCTTCCTTTTTTGAAGCCATTTGACAAATTGTCTTTAATTGAAAGATTAGCTTTCCTCAGGTAAACTTATACCACGTCGTTCGACAAGATGTTCCTTATCAGTTGTCTTGCATCTGGCCTGTGTCGGTGTTTCCCCCCTCTAACCATCCAGCCATCCATCCATCCATCCGTTTGCCCGTTTGCCCGTCTGATCCTCTGTTCGTTTATCGGTGGGTGTGTGTGTGTGTCTTGGCTTCTTTTACGTCCTCTTACCTCGTGGTGTAACGTTTTATTAATCAAATTCACAAAATGGTTTTAGGGTGGAGCCAGTTTACATAGGCCAAGCCAGCCTCCTTGTAATTGGAAATGGTGTGAAATTCGCGTGCCACAAAAACGACAGACTTAAGTCTTGAGAGACTTGAATGGGATTCGGGATGAGAATGAAGGCCAAGGAGTCACACAACATGTTGACAGAGATCTCTTTGGGGGGCCCTTACCTCCTACCTCTTACCCACACCGACGCATTGTAGCTTTTACCCCGTGGTTTTTCGGTTTTGTTTTGGTTTCTTTTTTTATTTTTTGGTTTTTTGTAATGCTCGAAACATGTCAGCGCAATGCGATAGGCTTATCGCTGTCAATTATTCAAGCCTCTCTCGTCGGAGAGGCACTGAGTCGGGTCGGGTCTATGGTGTTAGTTGGGCTGGGATAACGCAAAATCGGAGTCTTACAAATTACCCTCTTAACTATAACAAACCCAAGCAAGGCGCGAGACAAGCGTGCCAAATGCCTCCATGGCGAGGGGCATCTAGGAAGGGGTAATCATTTTGATACAAGATAACAAATGTTCCAAAAAACACTATATAATGAACGAAATGTGTATACAAGTAATGATTAATTGTAAAGATTTACTTCTACTTACATAGGACACATCGGAAAACAAAACATATTTAATCTAATCGAGATGTATATACATAAAATCTAGTCAAACAGAAAAATAATAGAATTTCAATATGATCGTACCACGACAGAATATATTTAAGTCGGCGATAATAGTTTTAAATTACGATTTTAGCATTCTTTTTATATTTCAATGATAACAAAATTCAAATCATAGTTATAGTTATTAAGTTAATATAAACGATTAATCTATAAAACGTTTGTATTCAACTTTTCACATACCCAATGTTTTACATATTTATTGCGCTTCTCTAGTAGCAGATGAATTTCAAGTTTTTATATTTTTCAATAAAATGCGATGAGAAAAATCAATTTTCTTTCTGCCCATCGAAGCTCATTCATTGTTCGTATTCAAATTGAGCAAGTGAAAAACTTCAAATAGCTATCCATTAATTTAGCCTACGTTGGCATCTTCATTGAAAACTATTTAAGCCAAATTGTTGCGCTATTTTGTGCGCATGATTGTTACAAATTGTTCAATTAAAGGCTTTACGAAAAGAAAAAAAAGAGGGGAAGAAAAACTAACCCATGTTGGTAGCGCTGGGATCTGGCTGGTAACTGGGTAACTGGGCAGGCAGACTACTTGGGAGCTGAATGTTGGAGCCAGCCAGCCAGCCCAGAGGCCGAAACTCTCCTCTTTTTAACTGATAATGGATGTGCGTTTAAGCAGAGCCATGATAAATTGTCCTACCGAACAGCAGGTGTTGCGCCGCTTTTTGCTGCCTCACCAATTTCGAGGAAGGGGGTCGAAATAAGTGTGTGAGAATTATTTTTGGGCTTTTCGTTTTTCGTTTTTCCTTTTTACATACATATGTACATGCATAAGTGTACATAAATGGAGAAAATTCATATAACCGTAGGTATTTGTATTTGTATTTGTGCACAATGAAAATAAAAATATATATAAATAAAAACAAAACCCAAATCAACTCAAAACTCAACTGCCATGACCTGAAGGCTTCTCTTCTTCTCTCTTCTCTGATTGTGTGTGACTGTTGTTGTCGGCAATTAGGGGCGTGATATTTCCAGCCATTTATGCATTTAGTTACCCATAATGAAGGTGGCGCGCAATAAAGTGTTAATTGGTTTTTGTGTTTGTTGCAATTTTCGCTAGCGCTTGATTTAGTGCAACAAGCTGAATAATTTATAGTTAAATTATACTTAGAGACCGGCGCAAAAAACAAAAAAAAATCAAACGACGTCTCTCCAATGACCCCGGATGAAATATATACATACATAACCAAGTATGACTGTTTTCTCTGTTGCTCTACAAACTCAACATATTGAGTCTATTAAAAAGCCCAGTAAGCCCTTTTGCGAGTAAGGATTGGGATAATTTTTGAATGAGTAATTGGCCTATTATGAAATACTAGAGGTGGCTAACTGTCGATTGCATTATTGAGACCATCGAGCATGGTCTTACACCTCCTTCGATAATGTCATCGATTTTTATACCCTTGCAAAAAGGGTATATTAATTTTGGTCAGAAGTGTGCAACGCATAGAAGGAAGCATCTCCGACCATATAAAGTATATATATTCTTGATCAGCACGACGAGACCAGTTCAAATAACCATGTCCGTCCGTCCGTCCGTCCGTCCGTCCGTCCGTCCGTCCGTCCGTCCGTCCGTCCGTCTGTCCGTCCGTCTGGATCGATGCGAACTCCTCCTAGACCGTAAGAGCTACAGAGCTGAAATTTGCACGTAGGCTTGTATATACTGCAGGGTTTGTATATCTCGGATTCAGTCGGATCGGACCACTATATCATATAGCTCCCATACAAACGGCAAAGTCACGAACAGTGACTTTTCTCAATAACTTCGTTATTTTATCAGCAATTGCCATAAAAGTTGGTGTTGGTCAGTTTTGTGTTCGTATTAATAATTGTGCCAAATTTGATCAAGTTCGGGTGACTATATCATATAGCTCCCATACAAATGGCAAAGTCACGAACAGTGACTTTTCTCAATAACTTCGTTACATTTTAAGCTATTGTCGTGAAATTTAATATAAGTAAGTTTATTGCAACTATAAACCACTGTGCCAAATTTGATCAAGAGCGGGTGACTATA